>CM035132.1:107775227-110175227 GCA_020205605.1 Panax ginseng
GGCGCTATATGATCTTTAGCTATAGGTCTCGTGTGCTTGCTATAGAAAGTAACGAGTCATTGAATTAAGTAAACAATTGAATTGGATTCGGTTGGATGGTACCAATGAAATCGCGTGCTAACAACGTAATAATTCATAACCAACCTGTTAATAATACAACTTTTTAAAGTTTATTAGCATATCTCTACTAATAAAATTATTAACTTAAAAGTTTAATTTTAATTTTTTTAATAATAAAAAAGGTGTTTATAAATTTTATAAATCACTTTGTAAAACAGAGGAAGTATCAAAATATTTTTCAAACTTTTTACAAAATTAACCTCAACATTTTTCTAATTTATTGTAGTTTATATTAATTAATTGTTCATCATTTTTTGATATATAAACAAGTTTAAAATATATTATTATTGATAAAGGTATAATAGCCCAAACAATATTTTTTTTTCAATCCTTTAATTAATCTTGAAAAAATAAACATAACATAAAATTATTTTAAGTTATCCATGAATAATCCCATAAAAATAAACATGTAACTAAAATTATTTAATTCTAGGAATATTTATGTAACTAAGATTAGGATTATAATATAATCCTATGAGTTATAATTCTAAAATTATAATTCTTACAAACAAACATGGCCCAAATGTTTAATCAAATTAATCAATGATTTCTTGAAGAGCGAGCTTCATATATAATTGAAAACAAAAAACAACAAAAAAGAAAACTTTTATACAAAATTTAATAAATAAAATTAAAAATTATTCCATACTGTAATAATTCAAGAGTTTAGTGTTTGAGTGAAGCAACCCTTATTAGTTGTTTAAAATTTTACCCAAGAGTTGCTCAATTACTTCGTGTGGCATACATATGATGAGGCCTTGAAAAGTTCAAGTAAAAGAGATTATTATGGAGAAATGGACTCGCAAGTAGGAATACAAAGAGAAAAAAAAATTGACCATAGTCACATCTATATTTCAAACAAATATATATGAAAAAACATAAATAAATATAAATATAAAGACCCATAGATCCAATCCAATTAACAACATACGCTTCACTTTTACCCAAGAGTCTCAATGCATTCATCAGAATCAAAATGAGTAAAATGAATGTCATACGCTTCACTTTATCTCCCTAAAGGAATATCAATTGTCTAGCATTAATGTAGTTTACTGCATTACTTGTGATGGAAAAATTAACTTGAAAGACGAAAGGACTAGCAAAGAAAAAGTACAATATTCAATAAACTATAAAGTCGAAGCTCTACATTTTAAATAAAAATATTCAAAACCAAAAAAACTAATCCAACTAAGAACATAGACATACAGCATCTCTGCTTAAATTACATTAAAGCACCACAATATGAAGGGGAAAAAAAGGCAACAAATAACCCTGCCATTGGGTAATCAATTTTCCGCCTAGGAAATAAAAAGGGACCAGACTCGATATTAACCAACTGTAACCACAGATGCTGTATCAAGCTGCACCTTTGAATTTAGCATCATACTCGTATGGTTGCTGCATTATAAAATGACAGTGTAGTTAGTTTGTTATATATAAAATTATGACTCTTAAAGAGATTAATCATTGATGAAATAAATCATTTAAAATAGATGAAAAAAAGTAGGTAGCCTGAAAATAGGAAAGTAGACTAATGGTAAGAAAAAGAAAAAAAAAGTTCCAAAGGTCCTACACCTAAAAGAACAATAGGAACCCACCAATTTCTCGTCTAATGATGGAAATTGTTACTTAAGTTACAAAATAAAAAACAAGTCTTGCCTGGTTCATGGTGCGCTTCAGTACGTAGTACGAGTATGGGGAAACGATACGTCAACTTAGCTCAGCATAAATTTAGCTCAACATAACTACCATGTGGGGTTAAATTTTGTCTGGCCGCTATTTAGATTTACGGTACACTTTAATTACACTTGTACAGGACGTTCTCGTACATTATATAAAGAATTTACACTTTCATTGGTTGAGGCTTTATTATGTGTCTATATATATATATACAATATACATTATTTCAATTCAAATATTTGTAATGTACTAAAACAAGTACCTTTCAATCTTATTTATTTTTCTTTCAATAGAAATGCTACTTTGAGTGCGGATTGGTTCGCGAAAGAGATACAAGAATGCAATGAGCTATATTTAGAGTATTGGTGCATAAGAGTACAATATTTAGGCACGCAAAGTACCAATACATGGTTCGCCAAGTCGATAAGAGTTTCTAGCAACTGGTAAAAACAGACTTGGACCACTTTAAATATAATTAACATCAGAAAAATAGAGTATGCACAGGAAGCCTGTAATGTACTTGCAGTTTGCCCCAACAGTGATCCTATATTCATACCAAAACTAGAACATGATATACGCAACTTGGCATCTTTTAAGAGTAGGGAGTTTACCAAGCAATCAATCAAGTCTTTAAAAATTTAAGAGAAAAGAAGAGAAGAGAAGAAATCCTAGCATGGGTCACAGAAATTTTACCAAGAAGATGGCTGAAATCATTCTTCGTGCAAACCATCTCTGATGCATTGCTTGTTGAGCGCGTGATGCTCCTTCCACATTTTCAAACCGCAAATACACAGAACCAGCACTGTTCCTGTAATCCAGAAGCTTATTTTAAGCAAGTTTTTGCATTCCTTGCACTGGTTTAGCAATTAAAGATTAGTCTTAATGTATTTATGACGACAATGTTACAATCAAATATGATGTGAATTGTGAAGATAGAACTCAAACAAAATGCATTTTTAAGGCCTTGAAGGGTATACTTTTAATTCCTTTAACTAGTCAGTTAATCAGGTTCATCTCAATCAAATCCAACTAAAATGAGCCAAACATCCCGTACTATCATTGTTCTATAATTTTGAATATCAACAGCTCATCCAGTACCTTGACATTACACGATGTTGCACGCATATTCAATTGGTCAATTTTGTGTTGTCAACGGGCTTAAACTATACAGTTTTAATCACCTTTTTTCTAAGACGAAAAAATAATTTTTTATTAAATAGAAGAGGAATTACCAAAAGGAAGGACAAGGAGTTCTCTGATGAAATACAAGAAAAATAAAGAAAGCTAAAGCACTGCCCGCCAATCTCGAGGAACATCTGAAATAGACGCTGCTCTGAAAGCTCCCATAGCCGAAGCAATGATTGAAATGAAACTATTCCAAAGAAGAGGAATAGTTATATTGGTGTCATTGAAATTTCTAGCATTTTTTTTGGTCCATAAGCCCTATAAAATGGTGAAACAATACCTCCGAAGAATCGTGGCATCCTTGCGCTTCACAAACCAAAATCTTAACTGAAGCAAACTCTCAAAGCAGTAAGGGTTCACCCAAGCCTCCTAAAAATCCTAAAAAGATAATTTCATAACCTTCACATTGTATCACCTTGTCTAAAATCCCTTGATTCCTTACCAAGATTTTCAAGAATCCCGTTCACAATAACTGAAAGCAAGAAGACTAAAGTCAACCACATACCCACCTCCTTCACTCCAAAGCCCTTTTCTCCAACACGCTGTCTAGAAAAGACCAACTCACCCTATCATAAACCTTTTAAAAATCAAGCTTAAAAACCAAGTCCTTACAACCGCGCCCACAACCTCATTAGCAACCAAAGCAGCGTCTAGAATGTCTCCCCCAAACAAATGCACTTTCGAATCTGAAATAGTATCACTCAACACAAGCCCCACTTCAAAAGAACTTTAATGGGTTTAAAATCCTAGTAGGCTTATGATGGGGACTCCAAGTCAAGAACAAAGAAGAGATTTTTTATATTTATTATTTAGAGATTTTATTATGTTTAATATAAAAGTAGTTGATGTGATTTATGTATTTTATTTATTAGTGGGAATTTAGGACCTTAATTAGTGATTAGAAATTATTAATAAGAGTATTTTAGTCGTTTAGTATTTTTATTATACCCCAAGTAATATTAGGGTTTTGAGTCCATTTAAATAAAGATGTAATCCTCGCAAGTCTTTTAGACTACAGACTATTGATATTGAAGTGGATTATTTTATTCATATCGTAGAGGTATTTTATCCATCATAGTGTTGATACGTGGAGTTGATACACTTAAGAGATTCTAGTGGTTAAACGTGGAGTTTAAATCCTAATATATTTTTCATTAATTCTTCATCCTAAATTTGTCCTACATTTTTGGTATCAGAGCCTAAGATTTCTCGATTAATTTTTCAATTTTTAGGAGATCTCGGGTTGTCAAAAAATTATTGTTCATCGCTGCCAGAGTTACTGTGTTCATTGACGAAGTTAATGTTCACCGTGCGGTTACTGTTCACCGAGGAAAAAAAAAGAAAAAAACTTGCCTAAAAAATTTGCCCTGGTTTGTTTCCTTCCCATTTTCTAAAGAAGGTTGCTTGTGGTTGTTGATGATTGTGTAATAAGAAAACATGATAACTCTAATCTTATAAATATCTTTTCAAAATTGCAGTTTATAACCCATGGTTTTCTTAGCTTTTAAATTTTTGCCCCATAATTTATATACTTTTCACTTCTACCCTTTTATCATTTCAAATCAACCACTACACTTTCCGCATTCATACTTTAGCCCTTGTTTTCTATTTTCTTTTCAGTAAGCCATTAAGTTATCAATAAAAAACAATTATTTATTAATTTATTTTATAACTCATTATCTCAAACACCCAATGTCTCAAGCCACTAAAGAATTGATTGTCGAAACAAAAGAGTATATTTGATTTTTGGACGATGAAAGTGACCGAATATACTACCTTATTAATACATGTGGTCATAGATATTTGAAACATAAGCAGAAAGAACTTAGATGGAATATGGTTGATGCACAAGATTACCTAGAAAAATTGAAACGTCTATTTCAAGATGAACAAAGAAAAGCTGAAGCAATATCTTCTATAAAAAGGTCTTACTGATTTGCGGGCACATCTTCAAGCAAAGCAATAGAAAGAAAAAGAGAATGTTCCAAATTTTGGGGCTACAGACGGTTGTGACGTGTCTATGGAAATTCTTGACGTTTCAAAAATTGAACCATAGATTGTGTATGAACAACAAATTGTGAAAAACTTTAAAGTTGATTTTGACCTGTTCGTTACCGAAGAAAGGATGATTGGAGAAGTTGATCCAATCCAAGTTGACATTGTTGACTTCGTTGCTCCAGAAATCTTCTTGTCAACACCTTTGAATACAAAAGCAATGCTCTCATCAATTCTCTTTCAAAAAAAATTGAGCCTTATTGCGTAATGATGTTGTCAAAGGTGTTTCAAGATGTTCTTCCGTTGCGGAGGAGTCCGTAGCTTATTCTCTCTCATATTATAGAACTCGAGATCGAGTTTTCTCCAACAAGAGGAGAATGACGGGGACTGAGATTTTTTATATTTATTATTTGGAGTATTTATTATGTTTAATATAAAAGTAGTTGATGTGATTTATGTTTTTTATTTATTAGTGGGAATTTAAGACCTTAATTAGTGATTAGGAATTATTAATAAGGGTATTTTAGTAATTTAGTATTTTTACTATTCCCCAAGTAATATTAGGGTTTTGATTCTCTTTAAATAGTGATGTAATCCTCACAAGTCTTTTAGACTACAGACTATTGATATTGAAGTGGATTTATTTTATTCATACCGTAGTCATTTTATCCATACGTGAAATTCATACATTTAAGAGATCCTACTGGTTTAAACGAGGAGTTCTTCATCCTAAATCTGTCCTACATCAGCTTATCATTCTTAGGAACTAAAGTAGGTTGAATTAATACTCTTTGCACAACAAACAATTGTCATAAACAAAATTTAGATATCCCCTTTTAACAGTGTCCCACAATGCTGATAAAGTGTAATAGTAAAACAATCAGGACTAGTAGCCTTATCCCTTCCATACCAAAAACAGTGGCCCTAATCTCTTCCACATCAAAAGATCTCTCTAACCAACTACACCTCTCACTCGAAATAGCTTAATAGGGGAACAATTCTTCAGCCATCGTGACAGCCCACAACGTCCTCAGAAAAGATCTATAAAACGCAGAAATCTACTCAACAAGAATAGGACTACAGATAATCTCATCTACATTGGACTAAGTTCCTTAATAAAATTATTACAACGACGACCATCTGCCATCTTATGAAACAGCTAAAGAATTAACCCTCTCCTTCCCCAATCCACTTAGAAATACTCTTTTACCCAACTTTGCCATCTCCCTAAACAATAAAATCTCAAATTCAATCCCAAGGTCAACGCTAACAATAGCCATATTATCAGAGAACAAGCTTCCTTCCTCAGCACCATCAATCCCAGTTATCTGCCACAAAATATCCACTTCCCTAGATCTCACATCACCAAAAACAGACATATTCCAAACCTTATACATTATTCCTAACATGCCTAAAAAATTTTGCATCAAAACAAATCCCCTCCAACAGTCCAACCCTCCAACATGATGTTCCTCCCACACCATGAATGAGCCAAGACATGAAGATAAGGATATGACAGCCACATGTTTTTCAAATCTAAAAGGAGTTGTCCCCCACTTGCAACGGACCAGAATCAAGCACAATATGAAAATTATTAGACACGGGATGCAATCACTTTTGGGCTATACAAGGAAACTCCTCCCACTCGTTATAAAAGAGAAACCTTATTAAACGAGTGGCAACCAGGCAACTAGAAGACCTATACCAGGTGTATTGACAATTTGAAAGATGCAAATTCCTCAAATGGAGCTTGGTAATGAAATTATCATAATTCCTCATCCTAGCCGTGACTCTCGAACCCCAAATTTATCCCCAAAATATCTAACAATAAAATCATTACCTAAACACCAATGAGGAGCACAAAGACCCGCAACATTAATAAAAAGCCCATCGCCTCATCCCAAAAGGCATTTCTATATCTAGGCCTATTTAGCCTGTAGACGACACAAGTAAACCACCAGTCCCCACCCCTCAAAAAAAATATTGTGGATTCTTGAAAAAATAAGAGCCTAGCTCTCACGACTGTACGCTACAAGTGAAGCACAATATGAAAAACCAGAAAACGACAACTTACAAGTATCTTAAAGTAAATTTATGCTACTTTTATCTTACATAAGAAGGATACTGTATAAATAGGAATAAACTTGGACAAAATTATTCGCTAATAATGTAAAAAACATACACAAAGAAAAACAAGGAGATATAATACTAAAACTCTATCAGTCCAATTTTGTTGCACTTTCAGAAAGCACAGCAGAACACGGTTGAGAAATAAAATAAAGAGAATTACAAAAGAATAAAAAAAGGAACTCCAGAACGTGCAGTAGAACACGGTCGATAAGTCAAGATATTTATTTTACTATAATCTTTTCAAAATTGCACTATAAATTAAAGAATAATTTCAAAAAAGCAAAAGAAACTATGAACTCTAAATGCGTAATTAAATATCTTAAAATATGTACCTAAAAGCACACTTTGAAGGGAAAATAAATGGGATATAAGAATTAGCTATATGAAATATGTTTGTACACTTACTTGTCCACATGAATATGCTTAACGCGGCCATAATTAGAACATTCTTCCTGAACATCCTCCTTGATGTCCAAATCAAATTCTGGATCCTCCTGCACCAATGTTATAAGATTAGAAATCTCCATTAAAGACTCGGGAAATATAAAAACTGGAACTAGATATATGTATGAACACAGACACAACGATTCATGCATATATACCAATCCATAACCAGTGTTGGTTATGGACCTTTAAGGCCCAATGCTACTTAAATCGTCCATTTAGATCACAAACCTATCAATTTTTTTCTCTCATGAAAAGTCATCGAGCTAAATATTGTTGGAGAACTTGTGACAACTCGAAAAATCGGATTGTCCAGAAATTTAGTTTAAAAATTATTAATTAATAAAATGAATTTTTATTAATTATATTTTGTGTTATGTGTTTATTAGTTGTTCTATAACCTAGGATGATTATAAATCGGGAGGATTCTGACAACGAGCTAGACTGAACGAGTAAGAATTTTTAAGACGAAAATAAAAATTTTCTGGGAACAAAAATATTTCGGAAGAAAAAGACGAAATAGACACTATTCACCCGACGAAATAGGCACTATTCACCTGACGAAACCTAAGGGTTAAGGTTTGAATAACTTAAGCCTTTCCGAAAGATCGGTATGTCGAAATGACATTCCGTCAAAAGATTTGACGATAATATATCGTGGAAAGTTATGTTAGCCGATAAAAAAATTTCTCGAAAAACATGCAGAAATCGAACGAAATAAAAATGACAAAAAGTATTGTTATGTACTTTTCATTCATATAACTATGTTTTGGGAAAATGTGACTGAAATCACCATTCATCAAAAAGTGTTTCGATTTTTGGAATTTCTGACGAATGCGTAAAAGTAAATCTCTACGTAGAGGAAAGACGAAATATCCAAAATTATTTGGAATCCGAGAATCACAGTTTTCGAACTGTCGGACGAATTCCGTAAGACAGAATCACGAAACTTCCAAGAAAGCTTCGTGAATAGTAAGTTGGTTAGGAAAAGGAGGTGTAAATAATGTTTTTAGGGGGGGAAATGACTATTTAATCTCTAGTTTTGAAAGCTTATAAAAGAGAGCTTAAGCTCATTTGTTGGTATTTTGAAAAATCACCAACACTTGGAGAGAAAGAGAAGATTTTCGGATGATGAAAATTGAAGAAAAGGAAGAGGAAAAGCTAGCCCGAGAGCAAGCTTTGTCCAACGAAAGAAGATTAAAGACGAAAGGTAACCCTAAAACCTAGTTTAACCAAAATTTTCTTTTAAGTGTTCTATGTCAATATACATAATTTAATGAAAATGAAAGTAAAAGATGTTAAAGAATGATTTTCATATGGTTGAAATCATATGAAAATGAAGTAAGAAGAAATTAAAATTTATTTATAAATTTCTTTTAAAAGCTCTTCATAGGAACTATGAATTTCTTAATGTTTTGAATGATCCGAATAAATCATATGAACGATTCGGTGAAATAAGTAAGAATTGTTGTTTTATAACACTACAATTTAAGAAAAAGTGAAATCGTAATCAAAATATCGATTAAAAATGAAGAACGAACGAAGAACGCGAATAACGTTGTTAATGGACAAATTTAAAACCATCTAATTAGAACTTGTTGTTGATGGACAAGTTTAAAACCATCATATATATGAATTGCTGATATATGTTTGGTTATGAATTAGATAATCGAAAGAAACGTTCATGAAGAACGGATTGAAATTAGCCTATAACGAAATTATGACGAAATTTCGTAAAAGACGAACGAAAAGTAAGAAGTGAGTTAATAAACCCAAATTAATGAGGTTTCATAAGAATATTAAAAAACATTGAAAACGTGAGTCGTGGACTCCAGAACGAACGAATTCCGAGTTCGGATAACCGAATTACGGACGAACGAACGAAAAACGTTAATAACGTAAAACGAACAAACGACGAAATTTAAGCCAATCGAATAGCATGTTTAACGGATTCAGAATATAATTTTGTCCGGGGGCCGTTGAAATACGTAAGATAAGGAAGAAAATGACTTTAAAACGATCTCGTTCTGAGTTATAACGAAGAAGTTACGAAATTGCAAAGTTACTGGATTTTTGGCCTAGCGCAATACCAAACCAAAGCTAGAAAGGAGGAAAGAAGGCGCCGAAACTCGACCAAGAGTTGTTGGAGACTTGCGGTGCGGCGCCAAATAATAACAAAGAAGCTACTGCAGTTACGGTGCAAGGAAAAATCCAGAGAAGAACTTTTAGCTACACTCTTGGAGGGGGTAAGGAAAGATGATAAATATATAATATACATAATGTAACACTTAAACAAGTGATTTAAACCTTTAGTAAAGGTTCAACGGAAAGATTGAACAAGATTAAAACACAATGAATGTAAACGCAAAGTACGTAAACGGTTTTTGTGAATCGTATTCACGTCGAACGAATGTTCTAGGTATACATTGGTAGAATGACTTAGACGTTGATGAACATTAAGTATGATAATCAAGAATTGATTGAAAATTGTAAAATATAAACGCAAAGTGTGTACTTGGAATGCAGATTATTCCCGTATTCGAGAATACAGTACTGTATTCAAGTAAAATGAACGTTTAAGATTACATGAAATGTAATGACTTAAACGTTGAACAAAGATGATGACTTATAACATTTAAATGTTATAAAGTTGTAACGACGAACGATAATGAGGATAACGAAGGTTCCAAACCTAGATGGGACAAAGAATATAAGAAAAAACGTAAGTTGTAAAACACGTAAACCGACGATGGCGGTTCGTGTACGCGTAAGTTAAACGTGCTAAGCATACACATTCGTGTATGGTTTGAACGTAAGGTAATGAAGAGATATGAGTGACATGTAATGCGTGAAGAACCCCGAGCCTCTCGCTGGTGACATCTCCGAATGGGAATGTACTACAGCCAAACTCAGTAGGGAATACCGAGCAGGTCGGTAACAAGTTGATCATTGTAAGTGCTATGGTTATAAATATCATGAGCATTACAATACTTTGAATAATGAAAAACATATAACGTTGAGAAGTCGAGTTAATGATAATAACTTGAGTATGTTCCGAGTCAAACAAACCGGACAGTATACGATATGAAATAAGGTAATGTAAAATGTTTGAACGCTATGAACATATAGCATTAGCATTAAATAATCGCTCTTATCATACTAAAGACAGTATGACTTAGACGATAAAGAATAATCCTAAAGTATGACATTTACTTGTCAGAAAACCATAAGGAATGATAATTGACTTAACGAACATTACAGTTGTAATGCTTCGGATAAGTTGAGCTAAGAAGAAAGAAAGGTTATGTAAAGAAATCATAAAAGATGATCATAAGACTTGAGAAATCTCCGTATGTCGTAACGCCAATAGACGGTCAAGAAAGTTGATTTCATGGACTTAAGTATTAGAACGTGAATCATAAGAAGTAAAATTAAATTTAAACCAATGCATAAGTCAAAAATATAACTAATTGGTATATGTGTTTTCTTATGTGATATATAGGGATTTCAAAGAGCCATACAGCATAAACTGTAGTTGTATCCAGCGCTTAAGACAAGTTTCCTAACTTCATTCGTATTTAAATGAATGCTAATTTCTTAAACTTACTCAGATGTTGAACATGAGTAAGTTTTACCTATGTGCGAATGTGTGATATTTGTGCAAGGTATTTATGATGTATGAGCCTATGTGCCAAATTTTCAACACTTGTGTGTTTCTGTGAGATGAACTGTTCTGTGTTAGAACTGTTTAATTCTGAAAGAGTTCTATTTATTCATGAACTGATAATGTTGAGTTTGTGCTAAAGATTCTAGCCAGACATAATGTAAATGAAGGAGTAGAAGCTTGAAAGCATATCAAAGTGAATGTGACCAATGTTTTAAAATGATAAAAATCAGAATTTATTTCTATTATTCGAGTGCTTCATAACTTTTGTTCGGATATTGAAGTTTTAAAAGAATGTTTAAATTCTTAATGTTGTTTATTCAACTGCTATGACTTGTTGAGCAATTGAATGCTCACATTTGATTTAAATGAAAAACACTTTCAGCGAACGACTGTAGAATGAACTTAAGGATCCTAAGAAGATCAAGCTGATCGATATCCAGACAAAGTGTCATTCAATATATGAATGAGCGTGAAGATCAAGCGAAGACTTGTAGAATAGTTTATAAGACTAATATGTAGCTGTTGTGACTAATTAAAATCACATAAATGAAGTAAGAGAATAATGTAATTATCATTATTTGTAATGTATGAAGATTTTAAGGTAATATAATCTGGAATTTGAAGAGATATATTGTTATATTTAATGATATAATGATGTATGTATGAATGTAAAGTACTTGTGACATACGGAATTCGGGTTTGAAGATAGACCGAATTTTGGGGCATTACAAAACTCTAGCACATATCACACCAAAACAAGTGTCGGTGTTAATATGTTGAGGTGCAATTAAAAATGTGCAAGATGCAGTCAAAGTTCTATTGCAAATACATTCATAATTTCATATTCAGATCTTTGGCTGCATTTCTTGCCATTTTAATTACACCGAAGGATATCGTCCCTTATTTTGAAGATCTTTCAAAGAGCTTTTTAACATATATAGATCGACAATTTTTGATACATAATGAAGGAGATCTGGAATTTTAAATTGTAATAAAAGACAAAAATAGGAACATGAGAGAAAAATTTGTTGCAATGAAAGAAGCAACCATCCACTAGATAGTCTAGCGGACATGTTTGAAATTATTTTTACGAGACGGTCTAAGTGGACAGGTTTGAAAAGTTTAAAATCTCCATCATTCGTGATATAGATGGATATGTACAAACTTGTATATACATATATGCACACGTCTGTGTATGAACATCTCTAAAGAACAAATATGAATATGAAAAATCTGAAAACCTCAGTTGATGGATCAAACATATTCTTCAAGAGTAAACATTCGCTTGGATTCCCAATAGGTTCTGAAGCCATTGGCGTAACTATTTGTCCTGGAAGAGGTGGAAGAGGTGGAAAAGCTGCCCCATTGATAGGCATGCTAATGGATTGCTGAACTGGAGCAGATCCATAAAGCACAGGTGCTCCAAGAGACCCCGCAAAACTACAAAGAGGATTACAATAATGCTTTGTCATATGGTCCTCAGCACACTAGAAGAGTTTAGTAGATGGAATTATAGCAAACCTTGTAGCAGTACCACTGCGGTCCAGCTTCTGCATAAGTGACGCTCTTGACTGAGCATTTAAAGCCTGTTCAAAAAATATTCAACATCAGCAAAGCACAAAATTATGAGCGGTTTTGTCCATCACAAGAAACCATTTCAGATATAATAGCTGTCAAATCAGGATATATATCGGAATAAAAATAATTGGCCGACTTCAAATGTACTGATCATTTATATTGTTAAAATACACAACTTAAATGACTTGTGTGGCCTCTCTTTTCTATTAAGCATACAACTTGCAATCTCTTCTGAACCTCACAAGTAAGAGACAAGCTATCCAAAAACCTTGGTAGTACATAAAATCTAATCATATAAATAATTGTTCCAACTTCTGAAGTGACATCCTGCATTACAAACATGCAGCTCACATATTAGTGCATTGCAAGTTTGCAACTACCTATGCAAAACGGCACAAAAATATTGGCCCTTTTTATGTTTATGCAATTTGTTTGCATAACAAGAAGGAATAGCCACAGCTCATTTATGCAGTTGATTAATACAAACCAAAGTTGAACAAAATTGCATGAAACAATTATATATTCTTTTCCAAAATACAATACAATATCAATTTTTTACCTTTCGACGTCAACTTGAGACATTTTTAATTTAAAACTGATGTGATTAATTGAAGTTTTGAAAACAATAAATATTGTAATTAGAACTTTTTAGATAGTTTACAATTTTCATATTTTGTTGACTGATATGAATCCATGTATTACCAACTTTATTTCAAACAGCCATTGCATAAGTAAACTTTCATGCAGCAACTAACAATACAACCAGATTAGGGAGGTCGTGGCTGACATCATGGAGTATGGACCTAACCTTAATTCTAACTGGTTTGGGAACAAAATCATAAAAAAGGGCTGCAATATAAACCCAACAATCCAAATCACCACTGGCAAATAGATATTCTACCAAGTATAGACTGGTTGGCAAATGGATACAGACATAACAGAATTTTATGCTACAGGCTCTAGATCAAGAGCAATCAGATACTCAGATGACAAGCGTAAGTGTGACCACCAGAGGTTAGCCTTTGCACAAGCTTCAACAAATTTCCCAAATCCGAGTATGAGCAAGACTAAATATAGGCTCCTCATGAGCACAAGTCAAGTTTGAGCAAGACTAGTCCTGGCCAAGCTGATCACAAGAACCTGAGACTTAACTGATAAGCGGCTAAGCTCATTTGAAGCCTTAATCATTACATGTGTGAGCTTCCACGACAAATTATTTTCAATAAGATTGTAAAGAAACAATTAAAACAAAAAACGGTTTTGCCTTTTAGTGCTTGGGAACGTATTCCCAATTTCTCAACAAATTAAAGCTTAGTTATTAGAGACCTCCCACATCCACCTACTTTTCAGCCGAATAGACACCATGGCATGCTCCAAATATTTGCAACTTTAGGGGCATTTCTCCACTTCCTACTTCCTAGTTATTGTATATGCATACCATCAGGGTGGATCAAAGTGAACTAATTCTTGGTGATCCAATTTAAAATGACCGAGCAAAGGAAAAACTACTCACCAAACCACCACCATCATCATCATCAAAGTCTGCGGCTTTAGCTCCAGAATCTTGCGCACCAACATGGTCCGTAACGGATGAAACCTGAAGAGAAAATTATAGTCACTGTGAATGAACTATAAATTGAAACCCTACACCACAGAAGGACAAGGAAAAATGATAGACAGCTCGTGAATTTATAATCATATCTAATTTTATATCCATAGCCTCAACATTCGAATATCCATTTCTGCAGTCCTACCTTGATAGTCCGACCAGCAATCTCCAGTTTTCCATTTAAACTTTGAGCTGCTTTTGCATGTTCAAGTTGCCCAAACTAGGAAAAAATAATAAATAAATATCATCAAAAAAATATGACAAATACAGAAATAAATATGCATACCTTACTAACAGAAAACTATGTTATAGACAGTCAAATTGATAAATACCGACTTGAACAAACCCGAAACCTTTGCAGTGTCCTGACTCAGGATCTGTAGGCAGTTGCACAAGCTCAACGGGGCCAAAAGCTTCAAAAATCTGAAAAATCCACCATAAAACCTTTAAGTAATAAAACAGCTAGATAATTTAATTAGAATTCATTCTTTTCATAAATATCTAACTTCTATAATTCATAATAAACCAAAAGAAAAATAAGTATCCACCAGCAGAAAGAGAACCTAGATATCTACTTCAAGCTTATCGCGAGAAGAGGGGAATATGATCCTAGTGCTAAAAATGGACTGAAGACGTATTATCTGGAAATTCACAAAAAATTATAGAGCCATCCCATGGAATGAAATATTCCTTCAAAATTTGTTCTTTTTTGAGCCATGGATTAGAAGTGCATTTGAGAAGATAATTTAAAAATAATACTCCATCCCGTAATTATTGAAACACATTCCTTTTTAGGGAAGTCCCACAAAAATAGCAACACTTCTTCTTTAAGTAATTTTTTAAGTTAAATTACCCATACTCATGTCAAGTTCTATTATTTGAATATATAGCTGGTCCCTCACTCCCTCCTCTAATAAAATGTTTGTGGTCCATATTCTCAGAGTACCCTCAAACACACATTTTACAAGAGTTAATTGGGAAATCAAATTAGAGTTTGAAAGTTCTTAAACTTTGTGCAAAAATGCATAGTGCAATATTTATACAGAGGGAGTATATAAGTAAAAGAAGAATTATAAAAAATAAAATGTTCAAAAAGAAAAAAAAATGACATGTATAACCTTAAAAAGATACACCCCTGATATAAGGTTATCTAACGTACAACTTTTTCCTACAATTCTTCATCTCATTAGTTAATTAGTCTAGATAAAGACATCTTTATTGTATTTCATAACATCCTTCTTCTAAGCCCTTACATAATAACACAAAGCAAAGTAAACTAACGTTTATGATTACAAAGATTAGAATCTTTAAACCAACATATGAAATCTTTCAGAAAAAACACTTCTTCCTTGAGGTAACAAGGTAGAAATAAAACAAACGAAACAGTCAGTTCAATCTATCAAAAAGTTTTTTTTTACTAATCGTTTTTCCTATTCTATCTTAATTTCAACATCAACATAAATAAACTTTATGCTAATTATTTTTAGTCAAGCAGTAAAACATGGCATTTCCTAGTTATTACATAATCTCATCCTGTGTATAAAAATAAAAAATTAACAACTACTATGAGGGAAGCCTTATATAATAAAGCATGAATTTTTATCAATCTAAGTAATAAACAAAGTAAACATTTGTGATTAGTCAAACTACCTGTTTAAGCTGAAATTCTGTCATGTTAAAGTGCAGATTGCCCACATATAATTTTCTATCAACTGCACCATAGGGCCCTGCAATACCGCCAGTCCCGCCAGCTGAAGCATTAGATTGAACAAGGTTCTTTTCCGCTTCTGAGGGTTTAACCATTACAGGCTGTCCAAAAAGGAGGTGGCCGGATAGAGCTATAGCCATTGGCACAGACATTGCATCATAAAATTCGATATACCTACGTCGTCATTAGGGTACAACATAAGCATGCAATTATATCAAGCCAAAGATGGAATCAAGAATTACAAAGCATGTTAACAGAGAGGTTGTCAACAACAAAACCATAAAATATGAAAAGTAAAGTGATGATTCCTAATCCAACAAAGATATCAACTCATCAAATAAACCCGGAGGTCTTGAGTTCGACTCCCACTGACATCAAACATAGGGGTCACGGACCGCAGGCGTAAGCCTGTTATTGAAAGTTTTGTTCGGGGAGGGGAGACATAGTCTGGTCGCAAGGCTGGGAAACTCCTCCTTTATCAACAAAAAAAAATAGTTTGCATTCCGAAAGTCATTTATTGGAAAGAGTATCTTAGCACAGCATACAAACAAACCATTAACCTTGTAAATCCTACATTATTATGATGCAGGACAAATTTCGGAACCAATATGGATAGGCAAATAAAGTCAAATAGGTAACTAGGATTAAACTCCATGTTTAAATCACTAAGATCTCACTAGGATTTCGACTCCATGTCTCAACTCTAACTCTAAGACAAAACAAACCCTAAATTGTACTTCGGGACTAAAAATAATTAAAGACAAAAATAACTATTTAAAGTAAACAACAAGAATCTCTGAAAACTAAAACAAGTCTATACATATTTAAACAGCATAAATATATCATCCATGGTGACCTTTATCATTTCTCCCCGAAAAAAATCGTCTCCAACAACATAATATCTTCATAACACTCCAAAAGTGTGGGATCAAGCCAATGAAACTCTTCCCTACCAATTCATGTGTTTGGAGTGGGATCAAGACAATGAAACTCTTCCGTACCAATTTATGTGCAATCACTTTCGACTTGTCACGCCACTCAACCAAAAATTGGCGATAACCTAATCGAAACAACTCTCTCATTCAACACGTCCTTAATACCATCTGCTATATGTTGTGAAGAAACAAGAAAAGGTACAGGTGGAACAGATAATGGAGGAACAATAGGCTGAACAGTGTTAGTAGAAGATGAAGTAAACTAATTGGAAAGCCCGTGATATGGAGTGAAACCACATTAGTTGTGGAATCTTTTATGCAAGGGAAGCCACATCATCAGCATACTTCCTCACAAGTAAAGTGGAAAGTTCAACAGGTTTAGCAACTCGAAGATCCCAAACTAGTCGTCTAAAAATAAAAATTGAAGCGAAAGATACAAAGAATGGAAGTGAGCAAACAGATGATGGCCTCTCTAAAACAACATGATATTTTTCATGACAAGAACCAATTACTCAATCTCTTGATTTTATTACTCATAGTTTACATGGTGCAAAAATCTCCTGAACATGTTGTTTAAAGATGATCAATTCAATATTCAGAGATGTCATGATTTTATTTCAAGAATCCAATACTAGATATTATTGATATTCATTCTTCAAAACTCGAGTGCAAAGTTTTTCTAGTATCAAAAAGGACAACCATAAATGGCATACTCCATAAGCACAAGACTTGGCATCCTCATCAAATAATAACGTTAACAGACGGTAATGAAAAGTTGCTTAGGTCTACGTAATCCACCTTGAGAATGACAATATTGAATTACAAGGTCGTCCTAGTCCCATCATCCCTCATTATGATTCTCTAATGCATTTGCTAGTGCAATTAAAAATAAAATTAATACCAGTGTTCTAAAAATCCCCGCCTAGGCGCTAGGCCCTCCCTTCGCACCCTGCCTAGGCGCTAGGCCCCCTGGTGCCTCACATAGGCCCAAAGCGGCAAAAAAATCCCTCCAAAAAATTAGACGGGGCCTAGGTAGGGTCTAGGCGCAGAGATTTTTTTTATTTTAATAACTACCCAAATCAGATCTTAATATATTTATTTTTCAAATGATTTACCATATTCATAATACATGTTGTAGCATATCAAATCACAACAAGAAGTGAACAATATCAAGTCAAAATGGATAATTTTATTATAGCTATAATTTTTTGAACTTGTACCAACTTCAAATTATATAAATGATGATACATTTGTAATATTTAGTTTAATTCAATATAATTCTTAAATTTATGTTTAGTTTCTTAAGTTTTACTATTGAATTAAATTCTTGAAATTTTAAATTTTATTATTTAATAGCAATCTTGTTTATGAATAAAACTAATACGTTAAAAATAGGCAAAACTAATACTTTGGCCACCGAACTTGGCACGTTTTATCAAATTCACGATTAAACTTTAAATTTTTTAAATTAAGTAACTGAACTAATAAAAATTGTTAAATCGGGTCATTCTGTCAAATATGGCTAACAAACGTTACATCTTTTTGGCTAATATCTGACGTGGATTTAAAAACAAAAGGAAAAGAAATCGGGTCAATTGTTTTTCTTATGTGGCAGTTCTGGAACAAAAATGAAAATGTCATGGAAAATAAATTAAGCCACATGGGATAAGTCCGACTTCTTCCACCTAAAAAAGGCAAAGTCAAAACTACCCCAATCCATCTTCTTCTCGATCAGTTCATCTCGATTTTAATTTTTTTGATGTCGTTCTTCATCTTAATTCTTTTTCTAAATCAGACCCACCCCATTATAGATCTTAATGAGTATAAGAAGAGCGTCGTTCTTTAGCTCAATCTTAATTTCTCCGATGTAAATTTTTAGGCAAGAATCAGGGCGGCAGTGGCTGTTGTTGCCAAAGAACGACGCTCAGTAAAAGAACCCTTTCCAAAACTAGATCAGTGGAAGAAAAGGAGGAAGGAGAGATGGGGAAAGGGGGAAAAGGAGGCGGGTGGGCCGGATGATAAAAGCAGTGGAAGAAAAGGAAAAGGGGAGGGGACGATCTAGCCTCTGCAAATCCAAACCAACCATGTCTCCAACTAGATCAGATTTGAAACTCACAATAGAAACGGTGGCGACTCCGTGGAGAAAAGGGACTCGCCAAATCCCTAAGCAGCAGTAGAAGGCGGCGATAGCGATGGGATTGAAAGCGGCACCACCCAACGCGCCGCCAATAAATCCGAAAATGAATAACAGAATGAATAGAAGCAAGTGGTAATCAAGAGGAGGCGACTCCTTGGACCCGACTGACGGCGGTAGATATAAGGTAGGTGAATCCCCAACATTGAAGCACGAACACCCACATGAAAGTCGATACTCCATCACCGATCTCCGCTTTAATTGCACCCATTTTCAGATCTCCGGAATTGGTCAAGACTTCAACAAAGATATCTGGCGTGTCTGGCGTGTTTTTCGTGGTTTGTCCGTCGATGTGATCTTCCCGCGTGATCTACGCCATGGATCCATTATTTGTTTATCGCTCGACAATTCTTGGCAGAGAGAAAGCAATAGTTGTAAATTGGAGCGATTCGATGTATTATTACAAATTGATGAGGTTTTGCTTTTGAATTCTCTTGATAGCTATGTACATAGTTGTTCTACGCTTTACGGTGAGTCGTGGCGAGTGGCCATTCGCTGGATGCCTGGCGACAAGGCGCATCGTATGGCGTCTGTAAAGGCGACAAGTCGTTTACAATGTACAATTTATATATTATTTATTTTACTTAACAAGTATATTGGCAATAAAATTTTATATACATTAAAACTTAAAACATAACACTATGGAATAACATTAAAGGCATAATTATGTAAATACTTATCAATAACAATCCAAAAACAACACACTTAATATTAAAGATTAGTAAAAGAAATGAAGAATTCAACAAACAACACATAGAAAATAAAGTTGCAACCAACCATCACAATTATTTAGTTTAATAACTAATAAAACACCACCATAGCAAGCCAAAATAATGTTTAGACTCTCTACACTAGTCTAGATTCTAAAAACATCATTCAATCAAAATCATCATAGAAAAGGTCATCTCCATCTCTTCCACGAGAACTACTCTCATTCAAAGGCGTAGGTGGTGATCTTTCTCCAAAATCATCCTCCACATCTTCATCATCATTTGGAATTCTCTCTTCTTCATCAACTTCATTATCGGAGTCAGAATCTATCAACCTTGATTCCCTTGAAGTTGAACCACCACCACGTCGAGAGTATGTCATTAGATTATTACTAGTATTAGCACGAGCACTCCTTGAAAGACTGCGACCCTCAAGCGTGTTGGATGCGCAGGTTGTTTCGATCCACATCATTCCATGTAAGATCCCCGCCGGGATGAACAACATCGGTATCATTATCGATCCATTCATTACCCCATTCAAAGTCATCAATGACTAATGGATCAAAATCATTGCCAAGTTCACGCCTCTTTTGGAACCATGAGTCGATCTTTCGATTGTATTGGACATACACCAAGTCACTCAATCGTTTGTGTTCCAATCTATTCCTCTTCTTCGTATGAATCTAAAATAAATAGAACAAAAAATAATAATATTAATGATAAAATTTTAGTAATTGTGAATGATTTATTACTTTTGAAATTTGAACTAACAATAGAAAGTACTTACAAACTCAAATGTACTCCAATTGCGCTCGCAACCGGAAGAACAACAAGGCCTAAAATTCTTTTTGCAAATGAGGATAGCTCAATAGCTCGCGCTCCAAAAGCATTCCACCAATCAATCAACTAGCAAACATTTAAAAGAAATATAAATATTTTTAAAGGGAGGAAATAAAGAACGTATATAAATTATAAATTATAATCATAATATATCTTTATATATTTTTTAATATACATACGAGGATTCTTTATTTTCCGTTGCCTAATCACCATTTCTCTTGCAAAAGTATCCCGAGAAGTATCATAGTTGTCGGCTAGATTGCTTATCTTGTCTAGCAATTCTAACTCGGGCACCATCTTTGCAAGAACGTCATTGAAGTCATCTCGTAAAGCATTAGCAAACAACCGACGTTCCTCTTTGATATCAAAGTACTTGCCCGGATTGAGAAACGCAGCCCTATATAATTTTTGCTCCATTTGATTTTCCCATCGCCGATCAACAATTTCAATCACCTTCTTATACAGTCTTTGTTATCATATGCATCTTTGATTTTTTTCTTCGCGCATTTCATCGCAGCAATAACTTCAGGCATAGCAGGCTTTTCATCACTATCAACAATCCTCAAGACTATAAGAAGTGGTTGTGACGCCCTAATGCAATTCTCAACAGTATGCCAAAATGTTGTTGAAATAACAGTATCACATACTTTCTTCCCCGCTTGATGGCAAATAACTTTGATTTTGACCAATCCTCGCTGATGAACAAATGCCTCAATGCATCTTTATTCTTGTACAAACTCTGCAAGGTGAGGAAAGCTGTAACAAATCTAGTAACTGCGGGTCTCACAAGATCCTTCCCATTCGTTTTCTCCCTCATCGCACTAAGAAGACGATCATGTCTATAAATGAATGTTGTAATTCTCCTTGATTTTGTGATTGTGGGTGAAATTGAAATTGCTTCAACTTGCTTATGTCCTCTAACATAAGGTCAAGGCGGCAAATGGCGTGAAGGTGTCCAAAAGCGGTGTAGGTCTCTCTCCATTAGTATATGCCTCATTTGCCTTGTAATTAGAGGCATTATTCATGACCACCGAACAACATATTAGGGGCCAATTTCCTCGATCTTGCTATCAAGTAGATTTGCCAACATTGTGGCATCTTGAGACTGACTGGAGGCATCAACAGAACCCATGAAATAAGTCCCCTCCGGACTATTAACAAGGAAATTCAACAAGTGTCTTCCCCTCTTATCTGTCCAACCATCCGACATGAGTGAGCAGCCTTATTCCTTCCAAACAACTTCATGTTTCTTTTTTAAGTCATCGATTTTCTTCTTTGCTTTCTCAAGTAAAAGAACCCTCAACTCATGATACGTTGGAGGCTTGAAACCCGGCCCATATTGCCCTATGGACTCGACCATTACTTCAAATCTCCTTGAATTTGCAGCAATGAATGGTATGCCACATTCGTAAAAAAAGTCAGCAATGTGCATTTGGACTCCCTCCTTTTCCTCCGATGTCCTCAAACGACTTTCAATACTCGTTTAGCTTAAACGCTTGCTATGCCTCTCCTCTACAACTTCTTCGGGAGTCTTCCTTAGAAGTGCTTCAACCGTCTTAGCTTTTGGTTGTGGATTTTGGAATTGAAATACAACATTCTTCCTTTTAGAAGCCGTCCCAGAACTTGGGATAGTGTTAGATGAAGTATTGGAAGCCATGGTTGGACGAGCAGATAATTGTTCTTCTTGCACTTCTACTACATCATCATCATCATCTAACTCAAGTGGCTTGTTCCTCTTTCTACTATTCAAAGCCGCTTGCATCTCCCTCATAATTTCTGTTGTTGTTTTGGGACACTTAGCTACATCTCCATAATTTCCGGCTAGATGTTGTTCGAGCCTTTTGATGCCCGAATGACATTTCTTCCCACAAAGTATACATTGCACGACATCCTTATTACTTAAATCCGGCCAATATCCATATTTTCAACCCGGATCGTTCGATTTAGCTTTTCTTTTAGGGTCCTTCGTTATATCATAATTATCGGCCCCCGAACTTTCCGCCATTTTACTGTCTACACAATACAATTAAATAAAAAAATAATTAAACATAATCAAATCAAATAATAATTAACAGTCATGCATTTATCCATTATAGCATACTAATCACAGATTCACAGTAGTACTAACAGTCATGCTTTTCTTTCGTTTAGTGAAATATCAAATATGTAAGTACAAAAAAAATGATAACTGATAAGGTTAAAAAAAAAGCCAAACAGTAACTCAGCAACTCATAAAGGCTAAAAAAAAAAAAAAGGAACTACGTGTTTATATATAAAGGAACAGAGCAAAAGAACACAGCAGTGCTCGCCGTCAAAGTCGAGCACGTACAAAAAAAAGGAACAGATCAGAAGAAGGGGAAGAAAACATACCTGCAGTGCTCGCCGTCGAAGTCGCCCTCGATTGCTTTCGCCGTCGCCGTCACAGTCGGCTTCGTCTTCGTCTTCTCTTTCTTCTCTCTCTCTCGGCTTCGTCTTCTCTCTCTTCTCTCTCTCTCGACTTCGCCTTCTCTCGATCTCTCTCGGTTCGGCTTCGTCTTCTGAGTTATTCTCTGTGAATCGAGTTCGACGACTACATTAGGTTTGAAATTGCAGAGCGACGTCGTTCGACCAGCCGAACGGTTGTTTTTCAGATTTGGGTCGACCCATGAGAGCAAGGCGCTCGACTAGTCGTCCAAGTCGTCGCCGCGTTGTCCAAGAAGACGACTTTTTGTGGTAGGCGCTCACCTTTAAGCCATCTACCAAGTCGGAAGCTCGCCTTTCCCATTTCGCCATTCGACGACTTTGGCGTCGCTTAAAGCGAAGCTAACTATGGCTATGTATCATAAAGATGTGGTGGAACTACAACGAAGGTTGACAACGAATTCTCTTCCTAAAGCCATGTCATTTTCTTCTTTTTTTTCCTTTTCTTTTGTAAGTCCACGTCAGATAATAGCCAAAAAAATGTAACGTCTGTTAGTCATATTTGACAGAATGACCCGATTTAACAATTTTAATTAGTTCAGTTACTTAATTTGAAAAATTAAAAGTTTAATCGTGAATTCGATAAAACCTGCCAAGTTCGGTGGCCAAATCATTAGTTTTGCCGTTAAAAATATGTTTGAATTTTGAATAATTGCATGTTTGTGTTTGAACTTTGACATTAACAATATGGATATGTGTTTGAACTTTAAGCAAATGCCTTTATTATCTTTATTATAAATTGTATTGCTTTATATTATTGTTTTGTTTGGATAAATGTAAGATAAAATATTAAAATTAGCTTAAAATAAAAAATCCCGCCCAGGCCCCACCTAAGCCCCCTAGTCGCTAGACCCCCTCGGCCTCCCGCCTAGCGCATTTTAGAACATGGGTTAATACATAATTTGAATGAAGAAAGAAGCATTTGCTCACAAGAATTAATGTGCATAAAATATGATAACATCGCGCAGCAAGGCACGTACCCCACTCCTTTTGACCGTCTTGAATTCCTGTCCATGATTAGTCGGACATCCCTCACCTGGATATTGTAAAACAGTTATAAATACATAAGGCTGCATGAAAAAGTAGAATATAAACAACATTCCGTACATCAATATGCATCAGAACACCAACTGGGCTAGTTTCACAAGATCACTGGTTAACTCATTTGTACATCGTCACTCACCCCACATATATAGAGTGTTGAGACACAAGAAAGTCATTATACTACTCGTAACTGAAGGCAGGGGAGCATTTACTGCAACAGGAAGGAGATGTATCTCAATAACACGCAATCATAAGGTTTGAAGCAGAGTTACAAGTAAAGAGTGGAAATCAAACCTTGGACATGCAAGTGTGTTATTGATCAATCTAAAAGACCTAACACGTGGTGCAGCAACTAATGGGTAAAAATACCATACATGCAATTATGTACAGAGTTAAAATGTAAAAATAGCCCATCTTTAGAACAATAACTGGAAAAAAAATCCACAAACCTTTCCTGCCTTAGAGAAGAAGTCATAAACGTCCCTCTCAGTTGCCTTGAGGGGCATCTGTCATAACAAAGCATACCAGTCAAGGGAATTATCAAAAACAAGAATAAAGACTAAGAACTCTTGATGAAAACCTGCCTACCTGGTAAGCGAAAACTGTTCTCTGGTCTCTTTCAGGATCAGCTTCAGGCTCTACATTTTCTTTCTTATCTTTGAATCTCCTGCCACCAAAACGACTCGCAACATAATGAGAAAAACCCCAAAGGATAAGAAACGAATAAATACAACCTTCATGGGTATAAAAAGAACAGGCATAATGAATCTGAGAAGGTAGGAGCATTTACACTGCAATCCAAAAGAAGCCCACACATGTGAAAAAGACTTCCATGGGTCACATAAAAAGTACATTTAACAAAGCGACTTACAAGCAAAGAAAGGAAGAACAATACAGTCACAGGTAATACACCAATATTTCAATTATTTAAATTTTGATCAAGTTTCTATACCCCTAAGAAATAAAACTAAGATTGAGAAACTAGACCAATTTACAAAACCTTGTCCCCTTTATAGTGAGAGGTGAGTCGCATGAAAAGTCCACCACCTACTTTAATGATTCTATTAAAATGACTTTTGCTGCAAAAGAGCATCCCTAACTATCTTGTGGATCAGTATATACAGTATGATCAGAAAGCATACTTCAATTGAAGCAAACCGTAACAAAATGTAAAATTACCAATTATACTCATCCTTGTTTACATTTGGTCATCCACTATGCTTTGAAGATATAAGAGTCCTAAGGTTCCCCGGAGGTCAGTCTTATGGTGCCCTTTGCTATTATTAGAAATAGGTTTTTTCTTTTGAGGCAACATAACAGTGTCGAATTTGGAGATGTGGAGGAAACAAGTAACAGTTTCCTACGATAGGCATTTATGCAGAAATTCACCAGAAATAGAGGTAGAGGAAATCAACAGTTTTGTCACTTGCTTTGCAAGTAATAGTGAGGGGAAAAGGGATTATATGTGTAGTTTTAGGTCACCAATTAAGAGTACAAATAAAAGTTCTCAACTTGAGCACATAAATATCAAAACCATATGTTGTACAACATAATATACAAATAAAAATTTAAACAATCTATTTTACAATTACAAGGGCATTTTCTATGTTTTTTTAAAACAATAACAAATAAACACTAATAAACCAGCACAAAATCTACACAATCACACACAACCTATAATCTCAAAGGGGATTCTTGGATTCATAGATTTCAAATTTTGAATAGTGACAATGTCTTGCATTTAACAATTGCTCTTCTTCAATTAGCTTTTTATACTCTCGACAATTCTTCCCAAAATTTCAACCATCTTTTCTTAACCAACAAAATGCAGCAGATGCATAATATCTGGACCGTACAGATTTGAAAATTATCAGTTTTTATCAATTGCTTCAAAGAAAAGGAGGACCATGAATATAGAGTTAATAGCATTAGCGTCTTCGTAGTGAACAAAAACTTTATAGACTGGTACAGCATCACCACATGCGTTGCCAACCTATAAATTCAATGCATAATTAGTTACATCTCACCTCAATTGTAAGAAAGCATCCTTAAATACAAATATTAGAAGATTTAAAAGCGAGCCAAATCTAACGGCCAAAAAGAAACACAACAGACCTTAACACTCAATTTGTGGAAAAACCACTTTCTTCAGTGTAGCCTTGTACAAGTTTCCGCAGTTTAGCCCATTAGAATGTGCAAAAATCCATCTATGATTTCAACCCAAGTTAGCATTTAAATACGTTATGCATAAACTCACATTTCTTTACAGTGCATTTGATCCTTTCTTTGTCTTTCATTAGAAAACTTGTGCATGTATATTACCCTTAACCATCTTCCACATATTAATGCTGGTTAATACAAGTTATAGCCACACCTCTACACTAATAAAACATTTTAACTAAATTTTAAGTGGTGAGTTATCATGAAGATCAATAAAAACATACCATTTCATATAAATAATAACTGAATTATTTATCTAAAACAAATAAATAAAGGGCATCTAAAATTGACATTTCACCTGCTCTCCCTGGATTCAATTTCTCGTTCTCTCTCTTTCAACAATTCCTTGCGCTCCTGGACGATTATAGATCTACTTCGACTTCTTCGAGACCGTTCCCTCTCCTTGGACCTTTCTCTCTCCTTGTCCCTCTCCTTCTCTCTCCTTCTCTCTCCTCTCTCTTTCTCCTTCTCCCTTTCTCTCTTCTCCAAATCCCTATCCTTCTCCTTCTTCTCCCCCCTCTCCCTCTCCCTCTCCCTCTCCTTAGAACTCATTTCCCTTTCCCTCTCCCCCTCTCCCTCTCTACTACTCCTGTGACGATCCCTCTCTCTCTCCCAATCTCTTTCTCCATCCCTCCCACTTCTATGCCGGGAAGACCTTTCTCTTCCGCCTTCTCTTTCTCTCTCCTCCTTCTCTCTCCTTCTCTCTACACCATTCTCTTCTTCTCGCCTCGATTTTTTACTCTTCCGCTCCTCCGCTCGATCTTCTTCATCGTCATCTTCATACTTCTCCCTCCTCCTGTAACCTTTCTCGTTCTTCTCGATTCCGCCGTCTTTGTTCTTCGCATTCGAACCATTTGATGCATCTGGCTCGTACACGGACTTCTCCAGATACTCGTACTCGTCGAAATCCATAACGAATTCGTTAGAGAACCAAAAAACCCTAGCTTTGCAGGGATGAGGATGGACCGAATTACGCCACGAAACCCTAGGGTTTTGGTTCAAAGATAAATGAGAACTAACACAGCGATGGCTAAAAATTTGGCTCTCTATCCGTCGCTGGGACTTTGATGGAATTTTAGGAAAAGAGACTGAATTAGTGAATTTCACTAGTGGGCTTATAAATTTGTCTCTTCAAATCCAACCGTAGATTTGGAAGCTGATTGGATGGAATCGTTAAAATGTTATTGGCAAAAAAAACCTTTTTATAGTGTTTCATAAAATTGTATAATAAGAGCTTTATACAATTTATATTATAAAACATTCAGTTTTTTATATCTTACTCATTTCTCTTACTCTGTTTTTTAATTTTAAATAGAAAATAAATAAAAAATTTAAATTAAATTAGATATATTTGGTAGTATTTTACCGACATTTATGTGGGTTGAAGACCTGACATTAGAAGGGGATGTGAAACCCATTGGGCCAAAACCAACAGGAATGTTGAATGTGTTCGGTTAGGAATCCAAAGTCTTCCGGCTTAGGAATCTGCTTTTAGTTGATGGTGATCGGGTTAAGCATCCAAAGTCCTTTGGTAGGAGTCTTTGTAAGACCACAACTTTTATGAATAAAGATAAATTTTCTATAATTATCATTTTTTGAATATTATGGAATAAATTTGATATAATAGTTGTGGGTAATAGTTATAAATTTTGCAAAGTATGCAAGTTGTTATATAATATTCGATTGGTCGGGGAATATTCGTTTTAACAAGGAATATTCGTAAAAACGGCACAATCATTGGTGGACCCCACAACGGAATTATTGTCGGATTGAGAAAATGACAAAAATATTTTATGAAAATAACGGCGGAAGTTTTATCGTTAACTATTGAAACACCCGGTGTTTAAAGTATGAGAATACTGGCGTGGTTGCATAGAGCAATACCAGTATTGATTATTGATGCTTATGTGAGAAGTCACTCATTTTTGTTCAATTATTGCTTGAGAATTATTGACATAAGATCTCACGTTAATTGATTCAATTATTGTCGATATTTTATATATTATTAACTCAATAATTGAGACGACGAAGTCATTAATATTATTATTTGCAATATTAACGATGTCTAGAAGTTACGCCAAGGAGAGGTTTGGTCACCTAATTAGGCTACTATCAGGAGAAATCTTTATTGAAAGCCCCTCTTTCCCGAGAACGACACAGTCGATTAATAGTGTGAATTATAATAATGATGATGAAGTTTTGTTTTATTAGTATTATTAATGTAATAAAAGCAGAAAAGCTTTTTATATAAAAATGTAATACTTTTATAAAGTTATTCATTTTATTAGACTATAAGTATAATATATTATATTCTATTATGCATAGTATTTTGCATAGTAAAATCTTTTTATATAAAATGAATACTTTTACAAAGTTATTTCGTTTTATTAGACTATAAATAGAATATATTATATTTTATTATGCATATGCATGCATAGTGTTTTCATAGTAAAATCTTTTTATATAAAGCAGTAATACTTTTATAAAGTTATTCGTTTTATTAGATTATAAATAGAATATATTATATTTTATTTAAAAGATTTTGTTTTATTAGAATATTTTATAGTAAACCAACTGGACCGTCTGCTTAAAAGTAAATTAATCTAGGACTGATTCAGAATTAGTTACTTATTAGGTCCATTCTCCTATAAATAGAAGCTCATTCTTTCATTATTTCTTACTTAATTCAATTGAAACTCTAGAGAGAGAGAAACTATAGAGAAAGAAAGAAGAAAAGTATTCGCTACTTCACTACTCCTATATCCAGTTGTTCTAAGGTAAGGGGTATTATTTCTTTCGTATTCATGAAGAGAACTTTTGTTATTTCATTTTTTTTATTCTGTTGGAATAACTTTTATCTATTGCTCACCCTATACTTGGTGAAATTCTACATTATTCCATTCTTTATCATTATGTTGAATAACATGTACATACAATCACCGCATACATGGTGAAATTCTTACGTTATTCCATTCTTTATTATTCTCGTTGGAACATCATATACATGCGCCACGCATGACACGTTTCTTTATTTATTATTCTGTTAGAACATCCTCGCTTCGGCAAGTAATTCGCCCGACACTGGTTCCGTTATTTATTATTACATTGGAATATCCACATGCATGCGTGCTTACGCACGACCGTTCCGTTATTTATTATTACCGCTGAATAACACGTCTGCATGCGATCTATCGCATGCCTGGTGATTTCTTTTGTTATTTCATTCTTTAATCAATTGGTTAAAGTTTTGACTTCTATACTCCATGAAATTAGTGGAATATCCTTGATATTTGCGCTTCATCTAGTATCTTTTCATGGAAATATTCTTCTGAGCATTCTTGAATTTTACTCTACAAAGAAGTATCATATTGACAATTTGGACGTTATTAGTTCCTGGATAAATTAATTCTTGAACTTGTTTTATTGAATTCTTATATCATTGTCATCATCCTCATGTTTATATTATGTTGAAAGACATACGTGGGGCACAGTAGTGCATAGATGGACTTGGTATGATTATGATGAGGGATTAATCAGTATAATCATGACCGTAATGTTACAAATGATGTGGTAAAAGTCCTCATTAGCCCGTAGTGCATTGATGGACAGTTGTTGGCATGATCATGACCATTGATGAATACACGAATATCCTTAGCCCGTAGTGCATGTATAATTTGTGGTTGTGATACTAATGAATATCCTTGGCCGTAGTGTAGGGATGATGTGGATTATTTATTAAGCTGAGTCTTAGCGATAAAAGTGATGAAAAAACTTTTAAATCATAAAAGATAGTAGATTTTATTCTCTACTTGACTCTTTTAATGGATTGTTTGTTCCGCTGCAGTTAAACTTGATGTTTGTTATATTGTATCAGTTTAACACTGTTGAAGGCTAACGATAATTTATTATGTATTATCTTAGTCATAATATTTCTTACTGGCTAGTTGAGCTCATCCTTTTACTTTTATTGTTCTCTTCAGGAAATGAGAACGTAGCAGGGACTAGTCGAGGAACGGAGTGACGGTCCAGACGATAGCATTAGTAGTTCTCACTATTCTATGAAATAGTGTGTTAATAAATGTATTGAGGACTTATTTTGAGTTTTAATAACATGCAGAAGACAATATTTGTATTAAAACTCACATTTCATCATGTATATATTTAAGATTGTATTTGTATTCTGTACCATGTATTTGGTGACTCAGAATAGGTGATGTATACCAATTTTGGGGGCGTCACAGTTGGTATCAAAGCTTAGGGATATGATCCCTAGCTAAGATGTGAGACAAGAACTAGGAGGGAGGCGGGAATTCCTTCACTAGTATGACCTACCTAAGTTTATTTGGTATTTAATTGGTCATCGAGTATAGGGATAATATGTGATATGTTAATTAACCCTTGTTTTGTGGCAGTATTTGAAAAGGACATCCGAGAATGTTGAGAACATCAATGGAGCACAGGAGACCGTTGAGTCTCCACAGATCAATAATCAGGATAATGTGCATCTGGAAGGCGACAATCCTCAGGCAAACAACAACACTAACCAGATGATGAACAATGGAATGTTCAGAGGCTTTATGCAATTCATGCAACATCAGGCAAGAGCGGCTCATGTACAAAATGCAGGTGTGTTGATTATATCACGTTCTAACCTAATGTTTTGATGATGACTTGTTCACTGGTACTAAAGTCTTCATTGTGAATTTCAGGAAATTGTTTCAAGAATTGTTTGATGGGTTATTCAAGAAGAATGAAGACGTTTTGAGTCCTAAGAAAAATATGTAAGGTCATTGCAAATATTTGATTTTTCAATACAAGGCTCTAGGACATTTTATGTGTGCATTAAAATATGAATTAATTATGCATGTCTAATATATGGTATTGCTATTTGAGAAAACTGATTTATTTAGCATGTATGCGAAATAGTTTTGTCCGAATTAATTGAGTTTTACATATGTTAGTAACTTAGAGAATTTGTTTTTGCCAACTAAGGTATGATCATTATCTGTTATAAGTTTAATTGCACATATCTCGGTAAAAGGCATTATATATGGCGGTAAGGTTTCACTTAACACATGCCTTGGAAATATAAAGTCATGATTATCCTTGAGAGTTGGAAATTGTTATCATGATATCTTTTGTTACAACTGGCGACAGACTTTATTGTTGTGAGAATTGAAAAGTCTAGAAGTGTTTTATCTGACTTGGTCTCTTTGCGGATAACTGATTGAAGAGCCCAACATATGTTTGTAACTATCTAAGATATTTGTTTTTGCTTTCAACGGTTGTATTGTTGGGACAGTTCTTATCAGTAGTAACGTAAACAAAGTTTGATAACTAAACAAATATTTGACAACGGTAATATTTTGGGCTATAAAAGTAGAACTGAGATCACTGATAATTTACAACACTTACAACACTTAATTGCACTCACATACTTGGAAAATTATTCTATTCTTGGTGCAAATTTTGAGCTGTTGATCAATTGATATTTTCAGTCTACTTTCGTGAGCTTCATATTGGTGATATCTATCTTTTATTACTTGATTATTGCATTCACTAGTTGAGCCTTGCATTGTTAAATTACTTATTTGCTTTGATCATTAGACCTCTATTATTGTAATCTTAATTTTTTAGACTAAGTGTTGTCTAAAAGAATTTAATCCAGGTGGATTAAGATTTGTTTTCAAACAGGTTCAAGGAAGCATAGGTGCTTAAGGGGTGCAATGGTGCACAAGGAGCAAGAGTGCTCAAGTGAATTGTTGTGATTCAATTTTATAGAATCTGATTTGTAACAAGGGTCTTTTAAAGAAATAAAAGTGAGTCTCCAATACTAGTTGGTATTGGACGTGGACTAGGCTATTATTTTAGAGGGTAATAATTTGAACCACGTAAAAAACCTTGGTGTTATTTTTTATTACTTGCTTTAACTTAATATCTTTCAAGTTAATTGATTTGCTTAATAAACAGAATTTAACTATTTGTTACATCGTGAGAATTTTCGTTAACATTAAATATTCTGTTTAAATTATAAAATCACCAAAATATTTTCTTAAACAAAGACTCAATTCAGTAGACCATATTCATTCAGCAAGCTGTATTCATCAATATAATAGGTTATATTCAATAATTTAGTTTGAAGTTTTTAATTGGTCATAGTTTATATCCACACTTATTCAACCCCCCCCCCCTTCTAAGTGTGCCGTATCTGAATTTCAGTTGGTATCAGAGCTTGGCTCTACTTACTTGGTCTTAAAGGTGACTTGTAGGGAAAGATTCTGACATGGCACAGTTCAGAAACAACAATCAAGAAGGTCAATCAACCAATAGACCTCCACTGCTGCATGGAACAGAAAACTCAACTTCTGGAAATTCAGAATGAGGATCTACCTTAAAAGAGATCCTTGGGAATGGTGGGTTGTGGAGAATGGACCAGTTATTCCAAGGAAAGATGACGGTACTCCAAAGACTTTGCTAGAAATGGATTCAATTGAAACCTTCATGGTCTCCTATGACTCAAGGGCGATGAATACTCTACTAAGCGGCATGGTGCAGTCCGAGATTGACAAAGTATCCTCATGCAACACAGCTAAGGAAATTTGGGATACTCTAGTGGTGAGTTATGAAGGAACATCAAAAGTTCGAGAAATTAAACTAAGCATGCTTATGCATGACTATGAGATGTTCAAACTTGAGAAAGATGAAACTATAAAGATGGCTTAAGCAAGGTTCCTTGTTTTTCTGAACTCTTTAAAGCTACTGGACAAATCTATTCCACAAAGTAAGATTAATCGTAAGTTACTTCGGGCTATGCCCAAGAGGTTTACATCTAAAATTACTACTCTTCAAGATTCCTCTACTATATCTGCTATGGATACACTAACTCTTTTTGGTGTACTTGAGGAATATGAACATCAGTTAAAGAGGTATGATGATGAGGAGGAAACTCCTCGTAGAAAGGTTCTAGCTCTTAATGCAGGAAATGAAGAAGAGCTTGATGATGATTCCGACGAAGAGATAGCTATGATGTCAAGGAGACTCAAAGGACTTCTACAAAGGAAGAATAAATGAAAGAATATCTTCAACTCAAATAAAGGCAAAGGAAAGCAAACTGAAGAGACGATTTTGAATGTGGATGACAGTGGCACTTGAGAAAGAAGGATTTCAACTTAAGAAGAAAGGAAAAACAGCTTCAAGGATAATAAGAGAAACAAGGCCTTGGTCACTTGGAGTGATGAAGAAGAATTTGAGGTTGAGGTCGATGCCAAGGATGAGATAGCTCAAGTATACTTTCATGGAAAAGAAGGTGAATCAAACGAGGTATCTCGATTTTGATTTTAATTCTTGAAACAAGAAAATGCTAAATTAAAAGAAAAGAATGCATATTTGAAAGACTTAGTAAACACATTAATGGGTGAAGTAGACTCTTTAATCGATGAAAAGAAAGATATTGAAAAGGAATCTACTTGTAAAGAAGAAAAGGTTTTGCTTGCTAAAATTGATTATTTAGATAATTATAATAAAATACTTTTTAATAAGGTAAATTTTTTGAATAATAAAGTCCATAAATTAACTAATGAACTGAAAATGAGAGATGTATGTATTGATACATTTAGTGATAAATCACCTATTAAAACATTTCCTAATCATGAACTTCAAAAAGAAATAGAATCACTAAAATCATCTCTTGTTAAATTCATTCAAGGGGAAGAAAATCTAACTGTCATGTTAGGAAAGCAAAGGCCTAGTTTTGATAGACAAGGAATAGGTTATAATCCCACTCATAAAATCGGTAGTGTGAATATGCTTAAATCCAAGTCTCATTTCAAATTGAATTACTGTTCTCCTTTCACAACATGCAAAAACTGTGGTATTAAAGGTCACTTGGACATAAATTGCTTTAAGAAAAATAAGATTAAAAAGGTATGAGTTAAAAATGTTGATTTACTTGCAACTAACACTAAAGGACCCAAAAAGATGTGGGTACCAAAAGGATAAATTAATTTCTCTTGACAGGTATGCCTCAAGGCGAAGGTTCCATCTCAAAAGTGGATTCTTGATAGTGGATGCTCTCGTCACATGACTGGTGACAAATCTAAGTTCGTAGAACTAAAAATCAAGAAGAAAAATGGAACGGTCACATTCGGAGGTAATCGAACCTGTGAGATTATTGGAAAAGGTAAAATAGGAAATGGTAAGGTAAATATTGATAATGTACATCTTGTTGATGGACTTGAATTTAATCTTATTAGTATCAGTCAATTAATGGATAATGGTCACCGAGTCAGTTTTGATAAAGAAAAATGCACTATTTCTCATAGTACTAACAATGTTACTCTAGTTGCACAAAGAGAAGGAAATATATATACTATTGATTTTGAGCAACAGGATGAAGAATTATTTCTTGCATCTATACAAGATGAGGCCAATTTGTGGCACAAAAGGATGGGACATGTTCACATGGATTTAATCAAGAAATTGTCCTCTAAAAACCTCGTCAAAGGATTGCCAAAGATAAAGTTCGTAAAGAAAGGAGTATGTGTTCCTTGCCAACTTGGAAAACAAGTAAGAACATCATTCAGTGCAAAGAATATGGTATCAACTTCTTCACCTGTACAATTACTTCATCTTGATTTATTTGGCCCAGAAAGGCATGCTAGTATTAATGGTAAATTTTATGCATTTGTAATAGTTGATGATTTTTCTAGATATACATGGGTATTATTTTTGAGAACCAAAGATGAAGCATTTAAAGAGTTTGAGAAATTGATAAGAAATTTAGAGACTAAGTATAGTCTCAAACTTATAAAAATTCAAGTGATCGTGGAAAATCAATTTCAAAAGGACTTTATTATATTTTGTGATCAAAAAGGTATAAGCCATGAGTTTTCGACTCCTAGAACTCCTCAACAAAATGGAGTAGTGGAAAAAAAGAATAGAACACTTCAAGAAACAAACTAGAACACTTTTACAAGAAAGCAAACTTCCAAAGAAATTTTGGGTAGAAAGTCATTAATACTTCGTATTATGTGTTAAATAGAGTTCTTATTCATCCTATTATTTTGAAAACTCCTTATGAGCTTTTGAATAACAAAATTCCTAATATAAGTTATTTCAAAGTATTTGGGTCTAAATGTTATATATTAAATACTAGTGATAACTTGGGAAAATTTGATGCTAAATCCTATGAAGGTATTTTCATTGGTTATTCACATAACAACAAGGCATATTGTGTATTTAATATTTACAAGTTATGTGTTGAAGAATCAATTCATATAACTTTCAATGAGATTAACATTGTTCTTCCAAAAGAAAGAGAAGAGGATGGAGGAAATTTGGAGATTTTCACAAATTCAGTAAACCAGAGAGAACCATTCAGCAGACCGAATGGACAAACTCAAAAGGCTGGATTGAACATTACGCATGAAAATGAACAAGAAGCAATACAAGATCTTGAAGAAAATTTTCCTCAACAAGAAGAGGTAATACACGATGTTCAAATGCCAAAGACAACAAAATATCTCAAGGATCATCCACCGAAAATATCATTGGAGATATAAACAAAGGAGTTACTACACGAAGAAACCTACAAAATCAATGCGCGTTCTCTGCATTTCTATTACAAGTTGAGCCAAAGAATGCTAAAGAAGCTATACTTGATGAAAATTGGCTAATGGCAATGTAAGAGGAACTTCAACAATTTGAACGATGTCAAGTTTGGGAATTAATGCCTCCTCCTAAAGATAGTTCTGTCATTGGAACAAAATGGGTGTTTAAAAACAAGCTTGATGAGCATGGAACAATCACTCGCAACAAAGCAAGGCTAGTGGCTCAAGGTTACAATCAACAAGAAGGGATCGACTATGAAGAAACTTATGCTCCAGTTGCAAGACTAGAGTCTATTCGAATCTTGTTAGCATTCGCTTGTTACAAGAAATTCAAGCTTTATCAAATGGATGTAAAGAGTGCGTTTCTTAATGGATACGTCAATGAAGAAGTCTATGTCAAACAGCCTCCTGGATTCGAACATGAGAAATATCCAAATCATGTTTTTAAGCTAAAGAAAGCTCTCTATGGTCTCAAACAAGCTCCAAGGGCTTGGTACGAGAGGTTGAGTAAGTATCTTATTTTAAGTGGTTTTACTAGAGGTAAAATAGATTCTACCTTATTTATTAAACATGAAAAACAAGAAATAATCATTGTTCAAATATATGTAGATGATATAATATTTGGTGCTACTAATGATTTTCTTTGTGAGTGGTTTTCAAAGTGTATGCATAAGGAGTTCGATATGAGCTTAATGGGAGAACTAAATTACTTTTTGGGACTTCAAATCAAGCAAACAAAGGAAGGGATCAATATTCATCAAACCAAGTACACAAAAGAGCTACTTAAAAGATTTGGTTTTGAAGGAACCAACCCTAAGGCCACACCAATGAGTACATCAATAAAGCTCACATCAGATGATAAAGGTATAGATGTAGAGGTAACTAAATATCGAGGTATGATTGGTTCTTTACTATACCTAACTGCATCTAGACCTGATATAATGTATAGTGTATGTCTTTGTGCTCGATTTTAAGTAAAACCCAAAGAATCCCACTTACAAGCAGTTAAAAGAATTTTTAAATATTTAAGTGGTACTATAAATTTAGGGTTATTTTATCCTATATGTAATCATTTTGATCTAATGGGTTATTCAGATGCTGACTATGCAGGATTTCAAATTGATAGAAAAAGTACAAGTGGTGCTTGTACATTTTTGGGACATAGTCTTGTTTCGTGGCAAAGTAAAAAGCAAACATCAGTTGCTTTATCAACTACTGAGGGTGAATATTTAGCTGCAGGGAGTTGTTTTTCTCAAATATTATGGATGAAATAAACTTTGTGTGATTTTGATATAATATGCAATAATGTGCCTATATATTGTGATAATTCTAGTGCTATTGACATATCAAAGAATCCTGTTTTGCATTCACGTACAAAACATATAGAGGTAAGACATCATTTTTTAAGGGATACTGTTTCTAAAGGGTTAGTTAAATTAATTTTTATTCCTACGGAAAAACAATTAGCTGATATTTTTACTAAACCCTTGAGTGAGGAAAGGTTTTGTTTGCTACGAAGAGAACTTGGAATGTGCATGGTATAATTATAATTAACTACATGCAGTTTACGTCTTATATGAAATTATTTATTTTCTGCATGATATCTGATAAAATATATCTGTTAGACATTCCTTATCTGTTTAAATAATATTCTAGATACACGGATCTATTAAAAATCAATGTTTAACGTTGGATATCAATTAAGTGGGAAACGTAAAGACTTCTACCTTGAAACTTGGAACAGTAGCCGAACAGTTTTTCAAAATTGAAAAGACGCACGTCTTTCGGTTATAGACTCTTGATTAACTTCTATTCTCGTGTATCTTTATATCTTCAGTTCTCTTCGTTACTCAGATCTTACACCTCCATCATTTACCTAAAACCTTTTGTTTCACTTTCACAAATCTATAACACCATGAAAACTAGGGCTAGCAATCGATCTTTTGGGAAATCAAACGAAGAAGGATCTTCGTTGAAGAATCTTACAGGAACAAAAATGAAATCAAAGCGAGTGAAAAAGAATTCTTCTGTGCATGTGTTGTCTGATGCCACAATATTATCCAACGACTCGGATTCTAGTTTTTCTTTCTTAAAGGCCTCTGAAACAGAACCATCTCATCAGGGCAAGTTGAAGCAGTTAGTGGATGAAGAACAATTCTTTTCACAGCCAGAGTCTCCTTCAAATCTGGTAAATCCATTTTCATCTTCCTTTGATATGCAAGAAAATTTCTTCAAAGGGTCTAGTTTTGAAACTCGTTTTAAAAATTCAATTGCTACAAAGCAATTTGTGTATGAGAAATCTCTAGATCTATTTTATCTCAAACACTCTGTTCTGGAAAAACTATTAACTAATTGCGAAATATCCCCTATGATGCTTCCTCCTACGATTGCTTATCCTAGATTAGTCCAACAATTTTATACTAATCTTGAATGCAATGGGGATTGTTTTACAACATTTGTTAAGGGTAAGTTATTATTTTTCACTAGTATTGATTTTGGTAGCATTCTTGGTATTTCTTCTGTTGGACCTTGTCCTATTACTCTTAAAGGTGCTGCTAATATTCCTTTTCATCCATTAGAACAACTTCATATTGTTATGAATGATTATTCTCTTACATCTCTGTTTCTTCCAAAAACTGTGAATGTGTGTCCTACTGCCTGTATGTTACATAAGTTGGTTAGGTATAATTTGTTTCCATGACTTGGTGGTGGAGCAGATTTTACCTATCAAGATTTAGTGGTTGTGGCTATGATTCTTAAGGGAAAATCTTTCAATTTTTCTCAAATGATGTTGTCTCATATGCAAAGTTGCATTCGTCAAACCAAGAAGTGTCTTCCTTATAGCAAGTTTTTAACAAAACTCTTCCAACATTTCAAAATATCTTTTGATGATGAAATTTCTGTCACAAATCATGAGCTTATTGATACTGCTAATCTGACAAAATCTCATATTACTTTTCATGCTGGTGAGTTTGTTCGTCTTCTCCCTGATCCTCCTCCTATTTCTCCTTCTCCCAAATCTTCTTCATCCTCTTTGCCAAATTCTCATGGGTCTGACATTATGAATGTTTTAAATGAGTTTCTGCAAAATAAAAATTCTGTGAAAGCTGATTTGGTCGAAATAAGAAATCGACTTGTGATTCTTGAGAAAGGGAAACTACTGATGGATGCTCCAGAAATTAATAAACTGTATCATCATGTTGAGGATGAATTTATTAATCTTCAGGCGGGTTTTGAGATTTAGACACTGGCTATGGTTGAAGCACTTCAAAGGAAATTTAATAGGAGCACATGTTAGTTAAGTCAAGAGGTAAAGTTTATTAATTATCAACTCGGGGAGCTTGCAGATTTTATGGCGACCAGGTTCAATGATGTGGGACAAAGGTTTCATGTTCCTAAAATGTATTCTCCAATCCTAGAATGGCTGATGAACAATTGGATGGCTAAATACAAGGGTGATTTTCTGGATATGGAACTTCCTCCTGCAACCTTTATACCTCGACCACCTCGACTTGCGAACGATTACACTTTGGAAGAGTGTCTTCATCGTCTTCGTCATCGTCCTTATTTCACTACCTGTGCTGAATAGAGGGCTAATCTCGAGGACATTGACTGATTTTGATCCTATCTTTCCTTTTTGCCTGATGACAAAGGGGGAGAATTCATATTCTGTTTACATTTTATTTGCAAAGACTATGGTTTCACTTGGTTTTTGGTAGGCATGTTTGCCTGGATGATTAAGACAGATGGTTTTTGTTTTATTTAGTTAATATTATGATATGTGTTGAATTACATTATTATTTGATATGATACTAACATATGCAGGTCGTAAGAAATTTTTCCTAAAATAAGTTATATGCAAGTTATATGCATGAATTTAGGGGGAGTTTTTCATTTATGTTGTCATCATCAAAAAGGGGGAGAATGTTGATTATATCATGGTCTAGCCTAATGTTTTGATGATGACTTGTTCATTGGTACTAAAGTCTTCATTGTGAATTTCAGGAAATTGTTTCAAGAATTGTTTGATGGGTTATTCAAGAAGAATGAAGACGTTTTGAGTCCTAAGAAAAATATGTAAGGTCATTGCAAATATTTGATTTTTCAATACAAGGCTCTAGGACATTTTATGTGTGCATTAAAATATGAATTAATTATGCATGTCTAATATATGGTATTGCTATTTGAGAAAACTGATTTATTTAGCATGTATGCGAAATAGTTTTGTCCGAATTAATTGAGTTTTACATATGTTGGTAACTTAGAGAATTTGTTTTTGCCAACTAAGGTGTGATCATTATCTGTTATAAGTTTAATTGCACATATCTCGGTAAAAGGCATTATATATGGCGGTAAGGTTTCACTTAACACATGCCTTGGAAATATAAAGTCATGATTATCCTTGAGAGTTGGAAATTGTTATCATGATATCTTTTGTTACAACTGGCGACAGACTTTATTGTTGTGAGAATTGAAAAGTCTAGAAGTGTTTTATCTGACTTGGTCTCTTTGCGGATAACTGATTGAAGAGCCCAACATATGTTTGTAACTATCTAAGATATTTGTTTTTTCTTTCAACGGTTGTATTGTTGGGACGGTTCTTATCAGTAGTAACGTAAACAAAGTTTGATAACTAAACAAATATTTGACAACGGTAATATTTTGGGCTATAAAAGTAGAACTGAGATCAGTGATAATTTACAACACTTACAACACTTAATTGCACTCACATACTTGGAAAATTATTATATTCTTGGTGCAAATTTTGAGCTACTGATCAATTGATATTTTCAGTTTACTTTCGTGAGCTTCATATTGGTGATATCTATCTTTTATTACTTGATCATTGCATTCACTAGTTGAGCCTTGCATTGTTAAATTACTTATTTGCTTTGATCATTAGACCTCTATTATTGTAATCTTAATTTTTTAGACTAAGTGTTGTCTAAAAGAATTTAATCCAGATGGATTAAGATTTATTTTCAAACAGGTTCAAGGAAGCATAGGTGCTTAAGGGGTGCATTGGTGCACAAGGAGCAAGAGTGCTCAAGTGAATTGTTGTGATTCAATTTTATAGAATCTGATTTGTAACAAGGGTCTTTTAAAGAAATAAAAGTGAGTCTCCAATACTAGTTGGTATTGGACGTGGACTAGGCTATTATTTTAGAGGGTAATAGCTGAACCACGTAAAAAACCTTGGTGTTATTTTTTATTACTTGCTTTAACTTAATATCTTTCAAGTTAATTGATTTGCTTAATAAACAGAATTTAACTATTTGTTACATCGTGAGAATTTTTGTTAACATTAAATATTCTATTTAACTTATAAAGTCACCAAGATATTTTCTTAAACAAAGACTCAATTCAATAGACCATATTCATTCAGCAAGCTGTATTCATCAATATAGTAGGCTATATTCAATAATTTGGTTTAAAGTTTTTAATTGGTCATAGTTTATATCCACACTTATTCAACCCCCCCCCCCCTTCTAAGTGTGCTGTATCTGAATTTCAAGGTGGAAACACTGGCAACTCTCGGACGGTCACCGCTAAGCAGTTCAAGGAACTGGGACCACCGGAGTTTTTTGGATAGCCAAAACCACTTAAGGCGAAGACGTGGATAAAACGTATAGAGGCAAATTACTAGTGGGAATCTGTAAAACGTACTCAACCTGCCGCACTGAAGATGACTTGGGAGAAGTTCCAAGAATTGTTCAATGACAAGTACTTTCCCGAAAGTATTCGTCACGTGAAAGAGGTAGGGTTCATCAAGATGGAGCAAAACAACACATAATGAGTGTCGCGAAGACGAAGCCAAGTTTGCTTAGAGTTATCCGGTTTGCGTCCCATTTGGTTGATAATGAGGAGAGAATGACGCGAATGTTTCTAAGAGGTTTGAAACCCGAGATACGTCAATATCTTATCTCTCATAAACTGTGTTTGTATTCAGATGTTAATAGGGCTCAATTATTGGAGCACGATAATGAGTCAACCCAACCAAAAGAGAGTAGCCAGCAAAATGATAATACTAGTGATAACAGTCATCGAAGCGGTGACAATAAGCATGGAGGGAATCAACATGCCAGAAATGGTAACCACTTCATTGGTAATCATGGCCAAAACAATAAGAATGGACATTTCAAGAAGAGGAGATTCAACAATGATGGAAAGACGTCAGCACCAGCACCCAACCACCTATCATATGCTTCAAATGCGGAGGGGAGGGACACATCAGTCTAAACTGCGCAATGCCGTCCAAAACATGTTATAATTATGGAAGAGAAGGTTACCTAGCCTGATTTTGTTGTTCACCGAAGACAAGTTCAGCTAGGATGGAGGCATCAAAGGATGTCCCAGAAAAGTCAAAGCCAGTAGTGCAAGGGAGAGCGTTTGTCGTGATCTCCCAGAAAGCAAGGAACCCAAGCGAGGTCATCACGGGTAAGCTTATCATAAACTCTTGTGAAGTATATACCTTATTTGATACCGGTTTTACCCATTCTTTTATTTCTCCTACTTGCGCTCAACGTTTAAATTTGACTCCGGAGAAATTGGACTTTGACTTATCTGTTGAAACTCCGTTGGGAGAAACCTTCATTACATCCATTGTTTATAAGTCTTGTTTGGTTCAAATCGGTACCCTCACATTACCTGTCAATCTTATTTCATTGAAATACTTGCATTTGACGTAATTCTAGGGATTGATTGGTTAACTACTCATCATGCAAAAATTGATTGTTTTCGTAAGGTTGTTAGCTTTCATATTCCTAACCAACCTATTATGCTAATTTAAGCAACCAAACCATTAAAATCAATCATTGTCATCTCAAGCCATAAAGCTATTCATTTATTGAAAAATGGATGTCAAGCTTTCTTAGCTCATGTCACGGATCTAAACAAAAATACGTCAGTTTTGAATGATATTTCTATTGTTAATGAATTTCTTGACGTATTCCCTGAAGAACTTCCTGGCCTACCCCTAGAGCGTGAAATTGAATTTTGTATCACCCTGTACAAAACCTATTTCCAAAGCCCATATCGAATGGCTCCTATTGAACTTCAGGAGTTAAAGACCCAACTGCAGGAATTGTTAGACATCGGTTTCATTCGTCCTAGTACGTCTCCTTGGGGTGTCTTTATCTATTCGTGAAAAAGAAAGGCGGGAGTATGCGACTTTGTATTGATTATCGGGAGTTGAATCATGTCACCATCAAAAATAGGTACCCATTTCCACGTATTGATGACCTGTTTGACCAGTTGCAAGGCGCCAAATTCTTTTTAAAGATTGATCTTCGTTCCAGATATCACCAATTGAAGATTAGAACCGATGACATTCCAAAGATGGCTTTTAGAACTCGGTACGGGCATTATGAATTCCTAGTTGTGTCTTTTGGATTGACTAATGCTCCTGCTGCCTTCATGGATATGATGAACCGAGTATTCAAGAAATATTTGGATCACTTTGTGGTCATCTTTATTGATGACATCCTTATTTATTCCAAAATTCGTGAAGATCATGAGCAACACTTGAGGCTGATACTTCAAAAGCTTCGTGAATATAAGCTTTATGCCAAGTTGAAGAAATGCGAGTTCGGCGAGGAAGTAGCATTCCTTGGGCATGTGGTATCAAGTCATGGATTATCCGTCATTGACCCAAAGAAAGATTGAAGCTATTCAAAGCCGGGAGCAACCTAAATCGATGATCAAATCGTAGCTTTCTTGGCTTAGCTGGTTATTATCGGAGATTCGAAGAAGGGTTTTCTCGAATCGCTACTCCCTTAACTCAGCTGACTTGGAAAGATACAAAATTCGGTTGGAATGAGGAATGTTAGAAGAGTTTTCAAGAACTCAAGAGGAGACTCATTTCTACACCTGTTCTGACAATACCATCTGGCTCGGAGGGATTTGTCATCTACAGTGATGCTTCGGGCAAAGGGTTAGGATGTGTTCTCATGCAACATGGGAAAGTCATAGCCTATGTCTCTCGACAACTCAAAGAATATGAGAGGAATTATCCTACTCATGATCTAGAGTTGGCAGCTGTTGTTTTTGCACTAAAGATTTGGAGGCATTACTTGTATGGGGAGAAAGTGGAGATCTTTACGGATCATAAAAGCCTCAAATATTTCTTCACTCAAAAGGAACTCAACATGTGACAGTGACGTTGGCTTGAACTATTGAAAGATTATGATCATACCATCCAATACCATCCTGGAAAAGAAAACGTGGTAGCTAACGCATTGAGTAGAAGATCATATGCGGGTACGAGTGCGATATTGTCAATGCAGAGGCCCATTTTGTATGACTTTTAAAGGATGGAGATAGAGATAAAGACTCTAGAGACCCACGTGATGATGACGAATATACGAGTAGAACCGACTTTAATTGATAAAGTTAAAGTTGCTCAAGCTACAGACCTGGAGCTGATGTATATGAGGAAGAAAGTATAAGAAGGTGCTATGCCGGAAGCAAGAATCGATAAAGAAGGAATACTTCGAGTCAACTTCAGACTTTGTGTTCCTAACGATCCTGAGCTAAAGTATAAAATCATGATAGAGGCGCACAACACACCGTTTGCAATCCATCTTGGGAGTACCAAAATATATCATGATCTTCGACATACATTTTGGTGGGGCAATATGAAGAAAGAGATAGCGCTGTTTATCTCAAGGTGTTTAACTTGTTAACGAGTCAAGACAGAGCATCAAGTACCAAAAGGTCCATTGCAACCACTTGAAATTCCAGAATGGAAGTGGGAGCACATTACCATGGATTTCGTTACTGGTCTTCCCAAGGTTTCTCAAGGCATAGATGCAATTTGGGTCATTGTTGATAGATTGACCAAGTCTGCTCATTTCTTACCAATACGAGAAACTTATACACTTGAACGTCTTGCTCGTATGTACATAAACGAGATTGTAAGACTGCATGGTATGCCAGTATCCATAGTTTTTGATCGAGATCCAATATTCACTTCACGATGTTGGGTTAGTTTACAAAAAGCTATGGTCACGAATTTATGATTTAGTTCGGCATATCATCCTCAGACAGATGGACAATCAGAGAGGACTATTCAAACTCTTGAAGATTTATTAAGACTCTGTGTCCTTGACTTCAAGGGAAGTTGGGACAAGTTCTTACCATTGATGGAGTTTTCTTACAACAACAGTTATCAAACAAGTATTGGCATGGCTCCATTCGAGGCGTTGTATGGAAGAAAGTGTCGTTCTCCGATTATCTTTGGGATGAGGTGGGTGAAAGCAACGTTGTTGGGACCGGAGTTGATACGCATATGACTACGGAAAAGATTCAAACGATCCGACAATGTATAAAAACCTCACAAGACCGACAAAAGAGTTATGCTGATCTTCATCGAAAGGACGTGGAATTCGATATTGGAGATCATGTGTTGTTACGTGTTGCTCCATGGAAAGGAGTTACGAGATTTGGAAAGAGAGGAAAGCTCAATCCTCGATTCATTGGCCCATTTTTAATCCTCGATCGAGTAGGGATCGTAGCCTATAGACTCGCTTTACCGCCAAGTATGTCTCTCGTGTTCATAATGTTTTCATATATCCATGTTACGTAAATATGTGAAAGACCCGAACCACATTATTGAGTTAGAACCGAACGAAATAGCGGAAGATTTAACGTATAAAGAGGTTCCTGTTCAAATCTTGGATAAGAAGGAACATATTCTACGCTCCAAGGTTATACCACAAGTCAAAGTTTTATGGAGGAACCACGATGTTGAGGAAATGACCTAAGAGTTAGAATCTGAAATGAAATCAAGGTATCCTTACCTCTACGACATACCAGGTACGTACCATAATTTTGAGGGTGAAATTTCATAAGAAGGGGAGATTGTAAGACCCCAACTTTTATGAATAAAGATGAATTTTCTATAATTATCATTTTTTGAATATTATGGAATGAATTTGATATAATAGTTGTGGGTAATAGTTATAAATTTTGCAAAGTACTCAAGTTGTTATATAATATTCGATTGGTCGGAGAATATTCGTTTTAACAGGGAATATTCATACGACGACACAATCATTGGTGGACCCCACAACGGAATTATTGTCGGATTGAGAAATGACAAAAATATTTTATAAAAATAACGGCGGAAGTTTTATCGTTAACTGCTGAAACACCCGGTGTTAAAAGTACAAGAATATGCGCGTGTAACGTCCACAAAATTTTAAACTCCTTATTAATTAAATATGTGATTTAATTTTAATAAGTTAGTTTGTGAGTTTATTTAAACCTTAAGTGGTTATGTGAATTCACGAAATGATTAAAGGGAGTCACTAATAGTTGATTTAAATTAGTGGACTAACCCTAAGTTTTTAATATCAAGGAATTGATAAGATTATTAATAATTAAATATTCAATTTACTTGAATATAGTAGCAAGAGATTATTTATATTGATTAATTGCAATTATGAGTAATTAATTGATAATGTGTTAATTAATAATTATTATGAATAAATAATAATTAATGTGTAAAAGATTAATAATTTATAAAATGATTATATGTTTACTTGATTAATTTGTGCAATATAGTAAACCTTTATTATATGGTAGTTAACTATATATTTTATATAGTACAAGGTGATACATTAATATGTCTATATATTATATATATAGACTATATAGTAAGAGTTATTTGCATTCATGTGAGTTGATAATAATATTATTATTATATGTATGTGCACTACTAGATATCTTGTAATTGGGAATTACATTGTATGCTCTTTGAATCTTTATAACCTATGTTATAATAAATAAATTGTGTAGTAGTAGTAACACATTTATATTACATTATGGGAATTATAGTGTCCAAACCAAGCCTTAGTTGATCAAGTATGCTGAGAATTATTTTCTTGTCCCAAAATGAGTGTCTCATTAGTACATGAACAGTAGCCTACATTTGATTTACGTGACTTTCATATGGCTAAAACTTAGGCAATGATTTCAAGGCCAATGGCCTATGGGGAGTTGTTGAACCACTTCTTAACAACCAATGTATTCTTCCTTTACACCATGAGCTCCAATTTTGTGTAATGCCAATGTCTAGTTCATAGTTTCTTTTATAAATGTAAGCTCCAAATTTAGTTTGTGTTGTTTGATAAGTCTTAGTTTGAGAGTCTTAAGTTGCTGAGCATATCATAGAAGCATATTCAAAGTGTAGGAAGACTATTAAGCTTAAAAAGGTATAAATCCTAAGCTTTTGTTCTTGAGAATTACTTGAAATTCTTCGTTAGTTTATGTGAATTATCATGTCATGATATGTTTATAATATATGTCTTCATGTATGCACACTTTAATATTAATTTGGAGCACACTTAAATTGTTGGAAACCATGTTGGTTAAGGCTCGCAAATGAGTCATACATCGTCTCTGATCGATGCAGTGGTAGCAATTGCGCCTCTATTTATACTAGGGTCTTGTGTAGAATCTGGGCCATAACTCGAACTCCGTTTTTCTCGGGCGTAATGGCGCAATTTCAGCACTATATGTCTTAGGGTGCAGCTGTGTGGCATAATCGCACTGTAACCGATGTGTTCTGTTATGTTTCTGTTTGTGCTAAGTTGATGGTACACTGTTATAGCAAGCTTGTAAACTATTTTAACATGCACACGTAGGCACATGCATGTAGTATGAATAAGTATAGCAATGATGGACACAATACTTGTGGTTTTGGAAATGAAGTTTGTGATTTCAAAGGTGAACTTTGTCACGAACACATCATGTGAGCATTTTGACTTTATGAACATGATAATATGGTTTATATTGACATGAAATGCAAGACTAAAGTGATTAAACACACTAGCACACATGATTGAAAGTTAAGACTATTTCAAAGATAAGAAACTTAAGGCTTTTCAAAGAGGACTTGACTAAGACCTTTATCTTATAAGATTTGACCATTTGAGAATGCATGTGGCTTTAATCTATGTTGTAAATGCATGAGAGTTACATGTTAAGATGCCTTGTATATGCTAAGTTGACTTAGTGTTAAATTCAAAGGAAGTTAGAATAAGGGATCTAATATCATCAAGGAATGAGTAAAGTATGTTATGACCATTCAAGCATGTGTATTAGGATTCATTATGCCTATAAACATATTGACATTAACATCATTTGGTTAATGTATGGTTTTCACTTATGCACGTATAGGCATAAAGAAAAGGAAATTTGTAGGATATGAACTTTGTGAGTAAAGTATACATGTGTTGTCTATATACAAGCATAACTATTGAGTAGTGTATAACCAAGTTACAAAGCATGATGATTACATGACCTTTTATGTTTTAATGACATATAATTTGTAAGTTAAACTTAAAGTAATGAATTCAAGTATGGCCATGTGTTATGTGTGAAACACTAGCATTTATGTATGTTAAAATATATGTGTAATTGGTATGTTAGAGTTGGACTGAAGTCAGGAGAGAAAAAGCTCAACCTTAGTGCGGCTAAGGGACGGTAGAAGCTAGCGCCATCCTTAAGTTTAGACCAAAGCAATTGCTTGCCATCCCTGATCCACAAATAGAATCTGTTTTTGGCTTGAAGTTTCAAGGCATGCTTATATGATTACTTTACTTTGTAATGTGTGACCAATATGTCATGTAATATGTTGAGAAGCATGCTATCATGTGATGGCTGATCATGTGATCAATTTGTTGATTGATTAAAGTAGCTTTCTAGACCACATGGCTATCCTAGGGTTGGTTACCAACCACAAGTAGGGTTAGATCCACACTCCACCTTATTAAAATAATATAAGGGCACTTTGGTCATTTGGTTTGTACTTTTAGTGGCTAAATTGTCAAATGCTCCAACCCTTAGGGTTTAGGGTTTGAGACTTTAGGGTTTAGGGTTTGAACCTTAGGATTTAAAAAAATAAATTTCTAGGATTTCCAATTTAAGTTTTCAAAATATAAAATTAATATTTCTAAATTATAATTAGGATTTGATAATTATATTAAAATTTCCTAATCATAAATTAAGCTTGCCAATTAGGATTATTATTTCCTAATTAAATTTGCTAATTTAGCAATTAGGATCATAATTGGTCACTAGAGTTTATAACCCACTAATTAGGATTTTACATAGAAAATAATCTTTCTAATTTAGAAATTAGGTTTCCTAATTTAGATTAGGGTTTCCTAATTACTTATATCTTGAAAATTAGGATTTATGTTTCCTAATTAACATTAAACACTATAAATTTATAATTAGGTTTTCTCTAATCGTACATTAGGGTTTCCAACATTAAAAATTAGGGCTTTCCAATTAATCAATTAGGGTTATCCCTAATTACACTTACAATTTAATAACATAGAAACTCTATACTTATCTTCAAGCTTCCCACTTAGGGTTTTAATATCCCGAATTAGGGTTCTGATTCTCAAAAGCGTAATTAGGGTTTCCATGGCAGGTAATAGGGTTTTCTAATAAGCACTTAGGGTTTCAAGTAATTCATTAGGTTTTCCCTAATAAATTTATAGTTAATGACGTTTAACTTATTCATAGCATTTAAATTTTCGAATTAGAGTTTGGAACCGGTTTTAGGGTTTCTTATCGACGTTAGGATTTTCTAACATAACGTTATCGTTCTTTAATATATACCTAGGATTTGGCGGTGATAAGTTTTATCCGTCAACCTTGACCCTTAACCACATTATGAACACATACATAACCATATACACCGAACATATCCACATACATGAGATATTCTTAACACTGTAAACCTTTACCAAAAGTTTTTAAATTCACAAAATTCATTCCTAAAAATGTTAAATACATACACTTATTTTACGCTCTGGTCATTATTTGACCTTAAATCAATCATTTAAGATTTTAATAAATTGTCTAAATTCTTGGGTTGTCACATTCACCCCTCTTTATAAGAATTTCGTCCCCGAAATTCACCTTTCACCTTACACCGTGCACCTTACACCATACACCATACTGCTTACACCAATTTATACACATCACATGCTACCCAATACACCACTCACAAGAACAAAAGTTTTCAAATTGTGCTGAGGGGTCATATAGACCATGAACTACTGAGGTTTATAGGTATTACTACCCGCTACCTATTTCAATTAAGAAAAAGGTAATCTACCCCTTTATAATGGTTAACAGTATGTTTACAATCACGAAGAAGGTAAACTACCCATGCTAGTACTTTAGGTAATTAGCCTATCGTACTCTTACGTCGTGCATAACGTATTAATCATTTTTAGCGAATATTTACGCTATCAGATTGGATTATTTATCCAAACAACATTGTTCACCTCAGTCTTATCATAGGATTCCGCACCAAAACAATTTGGTTCGGGAAATTTCTATCAATGAATATTTAGAGTTTTCATAACATTAGTCTAGCTAAATCAAATAGCATAGACTCATATCGATAATTCAGTTCAATCGAATTATTTAGGTGTAGCCAAACCCCGTTGGCAAATTAAACTTTTTGAAAACATTTTCGAGAATGACGTCATGATCTTGCATCTTGTATTAACGATTCGTTTGAGGATGCCGTCATTGTATGACTTTAATCATAACACATCATACAATAGTGGAACAAATGACTTTGGTCAAATTCACACTAAGTATTCCTGTATTTACAACTCCATCATATTTTTATCATCTCGGCACCAGGTTACATGGTACATGAGTGATAATTAAAAACAAATTTTGATATTTCAAATCATTTGCGTCTAGCCAAAATAAGTAGCATAGACTGTACTTTAAACCATTTCAAAAATTGTTACGAGTCTACATTTTTTTTTTAAAGGCACATTGTGCGTATTTAGATTGATGTCAAAAATTTGAAGTTTAGCATAGCTAGGAGTTTAGGAAAACCTAATGCCTCCACTAACAATCATTTGCTTAAACATTCTATCTGTTCCTATAATCCTTAACGCTCCATTCACACAAACTATACCGATTCATAAAATCACACTTATGAGTTCATTAATTGCCACAATCATATGAGTTTAAGAACACTGTCTAGTCAGGACTTTTTGGCGTCCATTCATTTGAGGGGTTCATAAACATTTTATATAACCATGAGTCACTTAACGTAACATAAGTATGAGTTTTAAGAACTGCATACTTAACCTTGTATCCTCTCTACTATAACCTATCTATCTCATTATACACATGAGAAAGGAATCACCCTCTTAACATGCATATAGCAAATAGCGCGACACAGACATTTCAATGATTATCAGTGTCAGAAACTAAGTGATTGTTACACCAAGTACAATTCGACTCCCATACGAAGAATCATACAACTCAGCTGCTGACACGAGTCCTCAATTGAAATCCCCACCTAATCTTAACTCCCTTTTCCATACGAATTTCATTTAATTCGTATTCATAATCCATAACTCTTTCATGAGTTTTCATAGTACCATTTCATAGTACAACTAATAAACAGCATCTTGCTGTAGATTTTTCAATCATCAGATTGATTCTTTCTGGTTGTCATAACCTTATCAGATCACGGGGTGATCTCATCGTATATATTATGATTCAATTTTATGACTTGATAGTTTTGTTTTACGATCTCCTATCCCTGCACTTTCAGTCTTTTAGACTCGATCTATCCTCTTTCTATACTTGGTACACATCGAGTCTCTAACAGTTTCAATATGGTACGCTGAGTGGTTTCCCACAAACAACCAACAAACTAGGCTCCGAGTTGCTAGTTCGTATATACCTTCGCTCTATGAAGGAATTGTTTAGCCCAGATACCATACATCAACTATTAAGAGTACAATTGTACCATACTTAAATATAACTTTTTGATTCTTAACTTCTTTATCAGAGTTAGGGAACTCTGCATCTTTATAACTCGCCGAGATTCGTCTTTGAATCTTACCGACACACTAACTCTATGTGAGTTAGATCTTATCCTATCACTGCGGTTATTAGTCTAAGGTAACTCTACCCTAGGTTTATAACCAACAGCTTTGATACCAATTGTAGCGCCCCCGAATCCGGTTCGCTATTTCTATAACTGTTGCGGAATATATAAACATAAATTGTTTATACATTAAACATTATACACTATCCCCAAGGTCGAGTAACCATAACTTATACACATTTCATAACTTATCTGACACATGATATTATCATCATACAAGACTATTACAAATCTAATCGCGCATATTAACTCTAAGTTGGGCATCTTTAACTTTCCTTGTATCCAAGAAGCATTCGTCTTTATATCGCAATGTTTTATCATGATATAGCAAGGGTGAGCATGAAAGTTGCCCAAACAAGTTTAAATACAATTTAAGGATATATCATGATTGAAAGAGTCGAATAATAAGTGGCTATAATTCACAATGTAGTTGTAAATTAGCATGAACAAACTTTTGGTGAACAAGTATTACATATGAACAATATATATCTGGACCATTTGGTAATGAAGGTGATCGACCTTTTATACGACTTATACATACAAGATGTACTGAGTACAATTCTACATGGCAATCGGTAATGATTAACCATAAGCATATCTCGAATGAAACACTCTTAATAGAGTTAAGAAAAACAAACTAAGCATTGCTTTCCGTTGATTCCGATATGAAAAATAACTTAGCTTTATCAGAAGACCTAATCTGAGATAATACCAATCTCCAAATATTAGAATAATATCATCACAAGTATAAAATAACCTAAACACATTATCACATAATCACATCGGTCTATACAACACATAAGACTTAGCATCAAATCGATTTATTTAAGTCTAAGTTGAAAGCAAACACAATTCAATCATCCCAAGCGGTCGAATCGGACAATATCGAGTTTAAGTTCAATTAAACTCGCTGCTAAACAATTAACAATAATCTTAGATAATCATAGCATCGATTCAAAACATTTTTCATAAACTTCCAAAATTTTCGGATAATTAATATCATTTATCATAATTTTTCAATCACTTATCATCTTTGTATTTAAATGAATTAAATACCACATAATTCTTTAATCATTAATATTTATTTAATACCAAATATCAATAAAAATCATAACATAATATTATAATATATTCATAATATATTAAAGTATTTTTAATACCTTAAAATTATATTTCTATGATTTTTAAACAATCAAATCCATTATCCAGATAATTGCTATAAGTATTAAAATATTAATATTTTCATAACAAAATATCAAAAGTTATATTTTATAACTCAAAATATTTTTATAACGCATAAATCATTTTTATATGATTTTTAAACCATAAATTCTATTTTTCCATAATTTATCTAATATATTTATTCAATAAACTAATTATCATTAATAATAAATATTAATGAAATTCATCACAAAATATAAAAAGTCATCGAGAATAACTTAAATATTTTTTAACATTTATAATATAATTTTTCACGATTTTTCATGAATTAAAACTATTTTTAAATAATTTATCTAATTTTATAATTAAATAAATAAATACCATTTATATTCCAAAAATATTAAATATTTTGAAATATACTCCAAATAATTAAAACTATTTTTAGGACTTTAAATAAATTTTTCGTAATTTAATATGTATTTTAATAATTTAAAAACCATTTATTTCTATTTATTTATTAAAATAATCTATTTTAGAAAATAAAGCGTCATTTAAAGGGCCTATAGCTGACTTAAAGCAGTCGTTATAGGTGTTCTTGAGCCCAACCCGAAAAAACCGTGTCGGTCTTTCGAGGGGTAGGTTTGACCGGTATATAATCATGATGATTGTGTTTTGAAGGGAATCATTGTTATAGTTGTAGTATTAGTGTAATACTATTATTATCCATCGATATCATGGCTATCCAACAACAAAACAACAGCAAGATCCGGGCGATCAAAAACCTTGTCGAGACGGTTTTGGGTTTCCCGAAACCCTAGCGATTCGTCTTGAGTACTTTCTACAAGTCATTTTAATCTAGGTTCATTCTTGATTTTGATGTTTTTATGATTCAATTTGGTAGTATTCGTGACAAGGAACAACAACATATTAAAATCACGGTTCAATAACATCCCAAACACTAGCTAAAACTTAGTCAAAGCCCGATGAAATAACGTTCTTAGAGTTTACGGAAATTTTAAATCGTAAATATGAAAGTAAGGTCACGGTTTGACCAAGTATCACGCCTGATATCGGTTGATTATTAGTGGGATCTAAAGATATAAATTTAAAGTACATATACAAGGCTACAAGTATGCTACAACAACAACATCCTAACACATTAAATCTGACATATCTGGGCCATGTAAAAAGTTGTCAGACGATGTTCATGCAGTTCGTGTTGCCCAGATTTTTTGGCCGGTCATGTGCGGTCAGCGGAGTTTCAATAGAGTAGTATATCTTGTAATCTAGACATACAATGGCCAAAATACCACTTCCAGATGAAAGACCTCCTACCATACTACCAATCCAAAACATCAAACAACAAAAATCATGATTAAACAAAGATCTACAGCCACTGACATAAGGCTGTCAGACAACATTTCAACATTTTTCCAGATTTCTAAAAATGCAAGATTCGAGTATTTTGATGTTATGGATCTGGGATTTAACAACCCAGATCACTAAATGACACCTAAATACACCACATTAACCAATCAACAACAACATCTAACATAGAATCATAGGATTTCTAGGATTAGGGTTTATACCTCAAAAATGCTTTGATCTTGACTCTGATCTTTATGATCTGTTTCTGGCTTGCTAATGTTCTTACTAGTGACTGATTTACTCAACATTTTCGTGGCTAAGAAGAAAGAAAGGTTTGGTTGAGTGTAAGGATGCAATTGAGCTTGGTTTTATAACTTTTCCTCTCTTTGATCCATATATATAATGATAATATGTAATGGCTGATCATGTGATCAATTTGTTGATTGATTAAAGTAGCTTTCTAGACCACATGGCTATCCTAGGGTTGGTTACCAACCACAAGTAGGGTTAGATCCACACTCCACCTTATTAAAATAATATAAGGGCACTTTGGTCATTTGGTTTGTACTTTTAGTGGCTAAATTGTCAAATGCTCCAACCCTTAGGGTTTAGGGTTTGAGCCTTTAGGGTTTAGGGTTTGAACCCTTATGATTTAAAAAAATAAATTTCTAGGATTTCCAATTTAAGTTTTCAAAATATAAAATTAATATTTCTAAATTATAATTAGGATTTGATAATTATATTAAAATTTCCTAATCATAAATTAAGCTTGCCAATTAGGATTATTATTTCCTAATTAAATTTGCTAATTTAGCAATTAGGATCATAATTGGTCACTAGAGTTTATATCCCACTAATTAGGATTTTACATAGAAAATAATCTTTCTAATTTAGAAATTAGGTTTCCTAATTTAGATTAGGGTTTCCTAATTACTTATATCTTGAAAATTAGGATTTATGTTTCCTAATTAACATTAAACACTATAAATTTATAATTAGGTTTTCTCTAATAAATACATTAGGGTTTCCAACATTAAAAATTAGGGCTTTCAATTAATCAATTAGGGTTATCCTAATTACACTTACAATTTAATAACATAGAAACTCTATACTTATCTTCAAGCTTCCCACTTAGGGTTTTAATATCCCGAATTAGGGTTAAGGATTCTCAAAAGCGTAATTAGGGTTTCCATGGCCAGATAATAGGGTTTTCTAATAAGCACTTAGGGTTTCAAGTAATTCATTAGGTTTTCCTAATAAATTTATAGTTAATGACGTTTAACTTATTCATAGCATTTAAATTTCGAATTAGAGTTTGAACCGGTTTTAGGGTTTCTTATCGGGGACGTTAGGATTTTCTAACATAACGTTATCGTTTTTAATATATACCTAGGATTTGTGGTGATAAGTTTTATCGGTCAACCTTGACCCTTAACTACATTATGAACACATACATAACCATATACATAGAACATATCCACATACAGATATTCTTAACAACTTTGTAAACCTTTACCAAAAGTTTTAAATTCACAAAATTCATTCTAAAAATGTTAAATACATACACTTATTTTTACATCAGGTTACATTATTTGACCTTAAATCAATCATTTAAGATTTTAATAAATTGTCTAAATTCTCGGGTTGTCACAGAACACCCCTTTCTATGATAGGGGATTGCAGGTATCTAATAAAGATATAATGAACATATTTAAATGTTATGCATATACATAGAGTACGTGAGGCTGATCCCCTCAAGTACTTATTCTGTAGCCAGTAACTAAAGGGTCAATTAGTTATTGATTCCATTGGAGTGTTATAGTTCTAAGTCTTTTTGACTAGCAGTTATTCTAAAAGAAATCATTATCTTTGCTTATGATATTCATATTGTTGAATCCTTCAGATATTATACTGTTGAACCCTTTGCCAAACATTTTTCCATTCATCATGATATATCCTTATTGTTGTACTTAAACTTGTTGAGCAAACTTATTGCTCATCCTTGCTATATCATGAATTATATTGCAGCTAAGCCCGAGACCTCAGGAAAGGACAAGGGTAAAGGGAAGATGTAGGATTATTACGAGAAGAAGAATTTATCTTATGCTTAGTTTAAATTACGATTATGTAATATGAACCCTAATGTTTATTTTAGGGTATGTTTGTAGATTGATATTAAGGTTATCTTATCTTGGGACTAGTAACACCTTTTGAATGAACGACGTACGTTTATTATATTCCGCATTTTAGTTATCGTATGTTGTTTAGAGGTGGATGTTAGTATTTTATCGTGATGACTGGACGTGGGTTAGAGGACCCGGATTCGGGGGTGTATGTGAGGTTGGTATTAGAGTTGTGAGGTTATAAGCGTTAGGAATGCTAAACCTAGGTTATAACCTTAGTAGAAAACTCAAGTAGAGTATGTAAGTGATGGGTTGAGGAAATCCATCAAGTTTTATTGTGATACTGAAGTTGTTTATTTAAATAAAGAATGATTGATAGACGTCTTAAACTTCTTAATGCTAACATGGATAGCATATCACATAAAGCCTATTAATTTTCTTCCTTTCCTCAGATCATGCCGCCTAGGAGAATTCAACGGAATCAGAGGGAGGAAGGATCCGTTAACAATGGTGGAGGGGCAAATGTTGATCCAATGCAGAACTTCGTTAACCTGTTAACTGAGGCAATGCAAAAGCAGACCCGCCAAAGAGCAGGCGACCAGGAGAACACTTGGCTAGCTTTAAGGACTTTAAATTGGTAGGACCACCGGAATTCCTGGGAACCTTGGATCCAATTGAAGCCCAGACATGGATAAAAGAAATGGAGAAGGTGTTTGAAGTCGCACGCGTGGCCGAAGCACAAAAGACGAGTTTTGCCACATTCATGATGAAGGGCGAAGCTAACTATTGGTGGAAAGCCAATAAGGGCCGAGCAAACGAAGGAGTTATTCCTTGGGAGAGATTTAAGGAGCTATTCCTCGAGAATTACTTCTCGGAGAATACACAACAGGATATGGAAGTTAAGTTTCTGGAGTTGAAGCAAGGTGGTATGTATGCCGCATGATACGCGGCAAGATTTATGAGTTAGTTGGATTCGACCGCATCGGAGTTGACTTCGGAGGCTGAAAAGCAAGAAGGTTCGAATTAGGATTGAAACCATGGGTGCGAGAAAGTGTTGGTATGTGTTAAAGATCAAGACTTACTCTGATCTTTTGGAAAGGGCTATCATTGCCGAAGGAGGCAATAAAGCCATCGCTCGATTCAAGCAAGAAAAGAAGACCGGTCAGGAAGTTCAAAAAGGGGGAAGCAGCGGAGGCAGCAACCCTAACAAGTGTAAATGGACGGAGAGCCAATCCTCTGGGGGCAATAAGTCCGGAGGGGAGGCTAAGTATAAAGTGCAACAACTATGGGAGGAATCACTCAGGGGAGTGCATGAAAGGAAAGAGTGTTTGTTATCGTTGCGGACAACCGGGGCACATGTCTCCTCAGTGTCTGAATAAGCAGAAGGGAGGATATTTCTCGTGTGGAGCCACGGACCATCAAATTAAGGACTGCCCGAAGAAAAAGGGCGATGTAGCCAGCGACAACCGCAATAACAACAACAATAAATTTGAACATTGGAGGACCCGGACCGGTCAAGCCAACCGGACCAAGCAGCACGAGCGTTTAACATGGCCAAACACGGGATCTTTGTGGAGTCTGGGGCGTAGTGTCAGGTATCATTCCGATCAATGATATAGATGCATACGTGTTATTTGATTCGGGTGCTACCTGCTCTTTTATTTCCGAAGAATTTGCTAAACGGTTAGAATTAACCTGTGAGAAATTAGAACACCCTATGAACGTAGAAGTAGCAAACAAGGAAATTATTCCCGTAGAATACATTCATAGGAATTGTTATACCGAATTGCGAGGATTTAAGCTTAAGGTGGATTTGATACCGATTCGTTTGGGGGAGTTCGATGTAATCCTTAGAATAGATTGGTTATCGGTTCACGAAGCAGTTATAGACTGTAAGAAGAAGTGTGTACACCTTAAGACTCCGAATAAGTCAAAGGTGGTATTTTACAGTAGTAAATCGCCGAGACAATCTCATTGTCTGATGGTGGTTCAAGTGCAGAGATTGCTTAGGAAGGGTTGTATAGGTTATTTGGCTCACGTGGTTGATACTCGACTAGTCAAGGGTGAATTGAGTCAAGATACCTATTGTAAGGGATTTCGTTGATGTCTTCCCAGACGAGATTCCGGGATTGCCACCGGATATAGAGATTGAGTTTGTCATTGATTTGGCACCAGGGACAGCACCGATTTACAAAGCGCCGTATCGTATGGCACCGGTAGAGATGAAAGAACTGATGGGTCAACTACAAGAGTTGTTAGATAAGGGATACATTCGACCGAGCGTATCATCATGGGGAGCACCAGTCTTATTCGTAAAGAAGAAAGATGGGTCGCTAAGACTTTGTATCGACTACCGAGAGTTGAACAAGGTCACCATTAAGAACAAGTACCCTTTGCCCAGGATAGACAATTTGTTTGATCAGTTGAAGGGGGCAAGGTAATTTTCAAAGATTGACTTAAGGACCGGTTATCACCAACTGAAAGTGAGGCCGGAGGATATTCCAAAGACAGCATTTAGAACTCGGTATGGACACTTTGAGTTTCTGGTAATGTCATTTGGTTTGACAAACGCGCCAGCAACATTTATGGATTTAATGAACAGAGTGTTCAAGTAGTATTTTGATAAGTTTGTTGTCGTATTCATCGATGACATTCTAGTGTATTCAGAAATGGAGGAAGAACACGCCGAGCATCTTTGGATAGTGTTGGAGACATTAAGAAGGGAGAAGCTGTATGCAAAATTCTCCAAATGTGAGTTTTGGTTGCAAAGAGTGCAATTTTTAGGGCACGTTATCGACAAGAATGGTGTTTCGGTGGATCCAGCGAAGGTAGAAGCGATTATCAATTGGGAGTAGCTGAAGACGCCGATAAAAATCAGGAGTTTCCTAGGATTGGCGGGATACTATCGAAGATTTATTTGGGATTTTTTGAAATTAGCATCACCTTTAACCAATCTTACCAGAAAGACAGTTAAGTTCAATTGGACAGAGAAGTGTGAAGAAAGTTTTCTAGAATTGAAGAAGAGGCTTAGTCAAGCACCTGTGTTGGCTTTACCGGACAACACGGGAGGGTTTGTAGTGTATAGTGATGCGTCACACAAGGGTCTTGGCTGTGTACTGATGCAACATGGCAGAGTCATTGCGTACGCCTCACGTCAGCTAAAAGATTATGAGAAGGGATATCCGACTCATGATCTGGAGTTAGCAGCGGTAGTTTTTGCCTTGAAGATTTGGAGGCATTATTTGTATGGCGAGAAGTGTGAGATATATACGGACCAAAAGAGTCTGAAGTATATCTTCACGCAGAAGGAATTAAACATGAGGCAGCGCCGATGGCTAGAATTGATCAAAGATTATGATTGTGAGATTCTATACCATCCGAGCAAAAAAATGTAGTAGCGATTGCCTTGAAGCGAGAAAAAAGCGAGAGAAGTTATTAAAATTGACCATTTAAGATGAATTGGTGAAAGATTTTGAACGATTAGACTTGGAGATTAAGTATCCGATGGAGACCAACGACCAAGTTTTTACAGTGACAGCGAGTCCGACTCTATTGGATAAGGTTAAAGAAACACAAGAAAAGGACGAAGGTTGCGTTAACATCAAGAAGCGATTGACTGAAGGTGATGAGTTGAAATTTAAGATTGATAGCACTGGACTGCTAAGATTTGAAGGACAAATTTGGGTACTGTTAGTACCAGAATTGAGAGAAGAGATTTTGCAAGAAGCGCACAGTACGAGATATTCGATACACCCAGGAAGCACGAAGATGTACCAAGATTTGCGTCACCATTTTTGGTTGCCAAACATGAAGAGAGAGGTTGCAGAATGCGTGAGTAGATGCCTAACTTGTCAGAGAGTCAAGGCAGAGCACCAACGACCAAGCGGGTTATTACAACCATTAGAGATTCTAGAGTGGAAATGGGAGCACATCACAATGGACTTTGTGGTGGGACTTCCGACAATGCAGAAAGGGCACGACGCCATATGGGTAATTATAGATCGCCTTACTAAGTAAGCTCACTTTTTGCCGATTAAGATTAAGTATAGTTTGGACCAATTAGCCAAATTGTATGTCAAGGAAATTATCTCGAGGCATGGGGTGCCGGTATCTATTGTATCAGATAGAGATCCGCGATTAACATCAAACTTCTGGAAGAGTCTTCAAGAAAGAATGGGAACACAACTACGAATGAGTACCGTGTATCATCCACAGACCGATGGGCAAAGTGAGAGGATGATTCAGACGCTTGAAGACATGCTCCGAGCTTGTGTGATGGACTTCAAGGGTAGTTGGGAGGATCACCTTCCATTAGTAGAGTTCGCGTATAACAATAGTTATCACGCCAGTATTGGAATGCCGCCGTACGAAGCACTGTATGGGAGGAAATGTAGAACGCCCTTATGCTGGGACGAAGTTGGAGAACGTCGACTGTTGGGACCAGAATTGGTACAACAGACGGTGGAAATCATCAAGGTGATAAGAGCACGATTAGTAGCAGCTCAAGATCGCCAGAAGAAGTATGCGGACTTGCATCGCAAGAAGAGAGACTTTGAAGTAGGAAGCTTTGCTTTTCTTAAAGTATATCCCTGGAAAGGGAAGATTTGTTTTGGGAAGAAGGGCAAGTTGAGCCCTAGGTTCATAGGACCATTTGAGATTTTGAGGCGAGTCGGTGAAGTGGCGTACGAGGTAGCGTTACCTCCTGAACTTGAGCACATTCACAACGTGTTTCATGTGTCAGTGTTACGACTGTATAAACCAGACTACAAGCACGTTATCTCCTATGAACCAATTCAAGTTGAGAAAGACTTATTGTACGAGGAAGTTCCTGTCCATATACTAGATAGGAAGGAACAGAAGTTGAGGAATAAAATTATCCATTCCATTCAGATTCTCTGGAGGAATCACGCAGTAGAAGAAGCTACGTGGGAGCTAGAAGAGAAAATGAGAGCGAATTATCCGTTTTTATTTGAGTAACCTTATTTTTGCAATTCCGAGGACGGAATTTTTATAAGGGGGGAGGGATGTAACGTCCACAAATTTTTAAACTCCTTATTAATTAAATATGTGATTTAATTTTAATAAGTTAGTTTTGTGAGTTTATTTAAACCTTAAGTGGTTATGTGAATTTACGAAATGATTAAAGGGAGTCACTAATAGTTGATTTAAATTAGTGGACTAATCCTAAGTTTTTAATATCAAGGAATTGATAAGATTAGTAATAATTAAATATTCAATTTACTTGAATATAGTAGCAAGAGATTATTTATATTGATTAATTGCAATTATGAGTAATTAATTGATAATATGTTAATTAATAATTATTATGAATAAATAATAATTAATGTGTAAAAGATTAATAATTTATAAAATGATTATATGTTTACTTGATTAATTTATGCAATATAGTAAACCTTTATTATATGGTAGTTAACTATATATTTTATATAGTACAAGGTGATACATTAATATGTCTATATATTATATATATAGACTATATAGTAAGAGTTATTTGCATTCATGTGAGTTGCATAATAATATTATTATATGTATGTGCACTACTAGATATCTTGTAATTGGGAATTACATTGTATGCTCTTTGAATCTTTATAACCTATTTTATAATAAATAAATTGTGTAGTAGTAGTAACACATTTATATTACATTATGGGAATTATAGTGTCCAAACCAAGCCTTAGTTGATCAAGTATGCTGAGAATTATTTCCTTATCCCAAAATGAGTGTCTCATTAGTATATGAACAGTAGCCTACATTTGAATTACGTGACTTTCATATGGCTAAAACTTAGACAATGATTTCAGGGCCAATGGCCTATGGGGATCTGTTGAACCACTTCTTAACAACCAATGTATTCTTCCTTTACACCATGAGCTCCAATTTTGGGTAATGCCAATGTCTAGTTCATAGTTTCTTCTATAAATGCAAGCTTCGAATTTAGTTTTTGTTGTTTGATAAGTCTTAGTTTGAGAGTCTTAAGTTGCTGAGCATATCATAGAAGCATATTCAAAGGGTAGGAAGACTATTAAGCTTCAAAAGGTATAAATCCTAAGCTTTTGTTCTTAGTTGGGTTTATAAAATTCTTGAGAATTACTTTAAATTCTTCGTTAGTTTATGTGAATTATCATGCCATGATATGTTTATAATATATGTCTTCATGTATGAACACTTTAATATTGATTTGGAGCATACTTGAATTGTTGGAAACCATGTTGGTTAAGGCTCTGCAAAGCAGAGTCGCTTAATCTCTCGATGCTTGCGACGACGGCGCAATGTGGTGTGCCCTATTTGTACTAGGGTGTGGTGCAGAAAGCGCCATATAACCCGAACTCGAGTTTTTTTCTCGAGGCATGGCGCAATTGCTACTTTATTGTACTAGGGAAAAGACACAATTGCCTCGATCTGCACTGTAATTGATGTGTTCTGTTATGTTTCTGTTTGTGCTAAGTTGATGGTACACTGTTATAACAAGCTTGTAAACTGTTTTAACATGCACACGTAGGCACATGCATGTAGTATGAATAAGTATAGCAATGATGGACACAATACTTATGGTTTTGGAAATGAGGTTTGTGATTTTAAAGGTGAACTTTGTCAGGAACACATCATGTGAGCATTTTGACTTTATGAACATGATAATATGGTTTATATTGACATGAAATGCAAGACTAAAGTGATTAAACACACTAGCACACATGATTGAAAGTTAAGACTATTTCAAAGATAAGAAACTTAAGGCTTTTCAAAGAGGACTTAACTAAGACCTTTATCTTATAAGATCTGACCATTTGAGCATGCATGTGGCTTTAATCTATGTTGTAAATACATGAGAGTTACATGTTAAGATGCCTTGTATATGCTAAGTTGACTTAGTGTTAAATTTAAAGGAAGTTAGAATAAGGGAGCTAATATCATCAAGGAATGAGTAAAGTATGTTATGACCATTCAAGCATGTGTATTAGGATTCATTATGCCTATAGACATATTAACATGAACATCATTTGGTTAATGTATGGTTTTCACTTATGCACACATAGGCATAAAGAAAAGGAAATTTGTAGGATATAAACTATGTGAGTAAAGTATACATATGCTGTCTATATACAAGCATGACTACTGAGTAGTGTATAACCAAGTTACAAAGCATGATGATTACATGGCCTTTTATGTTCTAAGGACATATAATTTGTAAGTTAAACTTGACGTAATGAATTCAAGTATGGTCATGTGTTATGTGTGAAACACTAGCATGTACGTATGTTAAAATATATGTGTAATTGGTATGTTAGAGTTGGACTGAAGTCAGGAGATAAAAAGCTCAACCTTAGTGCAGCGAGGGATAAGAATAGCTGCTTGCAATCCCTAAGCCTAGACTAAAGACTTCGCGCCATCCTGCAGTCACAAATAGAATCTGTTTTTGGCTTGAAGTTTCAAGGCATGCTTATATGATTACTTTACTTTGTAATGTGTGACCAATATGTCATATAATATGTTGAGAAGCATGCTATGTGATGACTTGATTCTTTTAAGTGTAGACTCATATTAGTTTACACATACTAATTGAAAGACCGACTTGTTAATGTTAGGTCGTTTCAAAGCAAGTTAGTTAAAGATAGTATTATACTGTAGCTGAGCAAACATGCAAGTTCCCTTAAAATTCACCATTTGATTGTGCAAGTATCCTAAACCCTTGCATTACTTTATTCGATGTATACCGTAAGCAAGTTCCTTGAACCCTACTTTTTTTAAGCAAGTTCCCTTAAACTTACTCTAAATTATATTGAGCAAGTATCCGAATTTATTGTGTTTCAAGTAATAGAGTCTGAACCTTTGTTAAATTCGACAAGCTTATATGAAGTTTTATAAAAGCTATCCAAACCAATTGATGGTAAGGATTCTTAGCTGAAAGAACACCCCTTTCTATGATAGGGGATTGCGGTATCTAATAAAGATACAATGAGCAGATTTAAATGTTATGCATATATACAGAAAGTACGTGAGGTTGATCCCTCAAGTACTTGATACGTAACCCGATAACTAAAAAGGGTCAATTAGTTATTGATTCCATTGGAGTGTTATAGTTCTAAGTCTTTTTGACTAGCGTTATTCTAAAAGAAATCATTATCTTTGCTTATGATATTCATATTGTTGAATCCTTCGGATATTATCTTTGTTGAACCCTTTGCGGACATTTTCCATTCATCATGATATATCCTTATTGTTGTACTTAAACTTGTTGAGCAAACTTATTGCTCATCCTTGCTATATCATGAATTATATTGCAGCTAAGCCCGAGACCTCGGGAAAGACAAGGGTAAAGGGAAGATGTAGGATTATTACGAGAAGAAGAATTTATCTTATGCTTAGTTTAAATTACAATTATGTAATATGAACCTTAATATTTATTTTAGGGTATGTTTGTAGATTGATATTAAGGTTATCGTATCTTAGGACTAGTAACACCTTTTGAATGAATGACGTACGTTTATTATATTCCGCATTTTAGTTATCGTATGTTGTTTAGAGGTGGATGTTAGTATTTTATCGTGATGACCGGACGGGGGTCAAAGGACCCGGATTCGGGGGCGTCACAGCGCGCCAATAGGGAGAAATTCTTATTGGAAAGCCCCCTCTTTCCTGAGAACGACCTGGTCGATTAATAGTGTGAATTATAATAATGATGATGAAGTTTTGTTTTATTAGTATTATTAATGTAATAAAACCAGAAAAGCTTTTTATATAAACAGAATACTTTTATAAAGTTATTCGTTTTATTAGACTATAAATAGAATATATTATATTCTATTATGCATAGTATTTTGCATAGTAAAATCTTTTTATATAAAATGTAATACTTTTATAAAGTTATTCATTTTATTAGACTATAAATAGAATATATTATATTTTATTATGCATAGTATTTGCATAGTGCTGCGTGATAGTGTTTTTGCATAGTAAAAATTTTTTTATATAAAGCAGAATACTTTTATAAAGTTATTCGTTTTATTAGATTATAAATAGAATATATTATATTTTATTTAAAAGATTTTGTTTTATTAGAATATTTTATAGTAAACCAAACTGAATTTGTCAGTTTAAAAATAAATCAAACTGGATAGTTCAGAATTAGTTACTATTAGGTCCATTCTCCTATAAATAGAAGCTCGGTCCTTCATTATTTCTTACGAATCACCTTTGAAACTCTAGAGAGAGAAACTATAGAGAGAAAGAAGAAAAGTATTCTGCTACTTCACTACTCCTATATCACGTTGTTCTAAGGTAAGGGTATTATTTCTTTCGTATTCATGAAGAGAACTTCATTATTTCATTTTTTTTTATTCATTGGAATAACTCAGTATGTACTGCTCTACCCTATACTCGGTGAAATTCTTCTCATTATTCCATTCTTTATCATTATGTTGGAATAACTTTGTCTATGCCAATACCGCATACATGGTGAAATTCTTACGTTATTCTATTCTTTATTATTACATTGGAACATCACATCTATGCTAATTTCGTCCCGACTCGGTTCCGTTATTTATTATCTCATTGGAATATATCCATGCGTGCGTTACGCATGACACCGTTCCATTATTTATTATTACATTGGAATAACCTATCTGTCTGGTCTATCGCACGCACGGTGATTTCTTTTGTTATTTCATTCTTTAATCAGTTGGTTAAAGTTTTGACTTCTATACTCCATGAAATTAGTGGAATATCCTTGATATTTGCGCTCCATCCAGTATCTTTTCATGAAAATATTCTTCTGAGCATTCTTGAATTTTACTCTACAAAGAAGTATTATGTTGACAATTTGGACGTTATTAGTTCCTGGCTAAATTAATTCTTGAACTTGTTTTATTGAATTCTTATATCATTGTCATCATCCTCATGTTTATATTATGTTGAAAGTCATCTGTGGCCTGTAGTGCATAGATGGACTTGGTATGATTATGACCGAGGATTAATCGGTATAATCATGGTAGTAATGTTACAAATGATATGGTAAAAGTCTTCATTGGCCGTAGTGCATTGATGGACGATTGTTGGCATGATCATGACCATTGATGAATACATGAATATCCTTTGCCAGTAGTGCATGGATAATTTGTGGTTGTGATACTAATGAATATCCTTGGTAGTAGTGCGGGGATGATGTGGATTATTTATTAAGTTGAGTCCCAATGATAAAAGTGATGAAAAACCTTTTAAATCATAAAAGATAGTAGATTTTATTCTCTACTTGACTCTTTTAATGGATTGCTTGTTCACCGCAGATTAAACTTGATGTTTGTTATATTGTATCGGTTTAACACTTTGTTGAAGGCTAACGATAATTTATTACGTATTATCTTAGTCATAATATTTCTTCTTTGGGCTAGTTGAGCTCACCCTTTTACTTTTCATTGTTCTCTTGTGAAATGAGAACGTAGCGAGGATTAGTCGGGGAGCGGGTGATGGTCCGCATAATAGCTTTAGTAGTCCTCATATTCTATGAAATAGTGTGTTAATAAATGTATTGAGGACTTATTTTGAGTTTTAATAATTGCTCTGAGCGACAATATTTGTATTAAAACTCACAAGCTCATGTTGTATATTTAAGATTGTATTTGTATTTTGTACCATGTATTTGGCGACTCAGAATAGGTGATGTATACCTATTTTGGGGGCGTCACAGTCTTATTCGAGTTTATGGTTTTTGGGGTTGGGCTTCTGAGTCCCTTGAGCCGGAGCCCAGACTAGTGCATATGGGTTCGGTTGAATTGGGCCTATACAGTGGGTTAGCCCTCGTATGGAGTCCGAAGTCATAAGGAGTTTAAATGGTTAAGAATTCTAGTCATAATCATATTTGTATAAGGTAACTCCAAAGTTAGTATTTTGATTGTATCCAACTTGCACCTTTCAAGGAGATTGTGTTGGACCCAAATAATGATAACTGCCATATTTAGGAGTCATAATCCGACTCGGAAGTGGATTCTAAGGCAGTGAGAATGGCTATAAGTACAAGGCTAAACTTCAGATTAACAGGTAATACACTTTTGAGCACTAAACACTAAAGCCTCCATTATTAAATCTTGTGAATGGCCTGTGTAAGACCCCAGCTTTTTATAAATAAAATTGAATTTTCCTCTAATTATTATTTTGAAATAATAAGGTGTTAATTTGATATAATGTTTTCGTTATGGGTGAAATGTGCAAATTTTGCAAAATAAGCAAGTGGTTATAAAATATTCATTGTTGTCGGGGAATATTCGTTTGGTCGTGGAATATTCTTTTTGTCAGGAATATCCGTACGACGACGCAACCATTTGTGGGCCCCATAACGGAAAACGGTTGGATGAAGGAAAACAACAAAGTATGAGTTTTTATAAATAACGACGTAATTGTTACAGAATTAACAACTTTGTTGGATTACACGGTGGTTAAAATACGATGTCTGGCGTGGTGGCACAAAGAAGATGCTTTGCAGTATATTGCAGTATTGTTGAATTATTGATTCTTACGTAAGAAGGCACTACTCAATAATTATTACGTAAATTCTTCATTCAATAATTTATTTTATTGATTCAATAATTCTTTGCGTTGATAGTTTATATTATTGTTGTTTCAATAATTGTCCTTTGCATACGATATTTCCCATTATCAAATCAATAATTCATATTATTTGAATAATATTATTAGATAACATTATTGGCAATGTCTAGAAAGTTCTGTCAAAGAGAGGTTTGGTCACCTAATTGCGCGCCAGTAAGGAGAAATCCTTATCGGAAAGCCCCCTCTTTCCTAGGAACTGCCTGGTTGTCATAATTCTATAATATTATTTTTGAATAATTAATTATTAATTTATATGATAAGGAAATATTTATTTGATGTGGATATAAATGATGGATTTATTTATGTGGCTATAATTGAAGGAATTAATGTTGAGGTGTTTTATCAGTATTTTGTCGAATTGGAGGTATTAAAAATCAAACTAGTGTTCTTGAGATATATTGCGTGAGTTATAATTTTTAATCCGACTGTTGGATCGTTGTGATTTTTGGATATGTTATACGTATATAAGTTGAGTATATGTCCACAAATTTTGAACCGTTAAAAATGAACGTATGATTTGTTATGAATTTTAAGAGGTGACTGGTTCAGAAATTGTTGAAGTTTCTGAATTTATCATTTTGGTGGAAAATTCTAGAATTGGTGGACCCCACTTTTGGTTGGTGAAAAATATGCTCAAATTAAATTTTAAATGTGGTGGGTGGCAATAGTAGCAGGTAAAGCCATCAGGTAGCAGGTCATGTCTGCTTCGGCTGGCTAACATTTTCCTATAAATAGAGGGCTAAGTTAGAATTTAAAATCACACCAGAAACAAGCTTTCTTTCTCTCTATATTATCGAGCGTATTTTGTGAGTATTTAGATACTTTGTGAATTGTTATTCAGTTCAAGTTTCCTTCGGTTTTACATCCGATATTTTGAACAGAAGTACTATCATTTTGAGGTAAGGGATGTTATTTTTTTCGTAATGATGTTATACTTTCAATATCATTATACCAAAATATTGGTATGAATTTTATTGTGGAATTTCTACCTTTTTTGTGTCGGGGTTACTATTCACGTATACGACACTATTCACGTATATGGCACTATTCACGAATACGATACTATTCACCAAAAAATAAAAATTTTCCTTTTTGTCCAAGATGTCTATTATGGTTACTATCTTTGATTGTATCCATGTTTTGATCTTTATTTTTGAATTCTACTTCACAATTGGTTATTATGAAGTATTATTGATCTTGGATAAACTGTTATACGAATCCCTAATATTTGTCCTTACGTCTTCAATTGGATTCATTTTCTTTAAAATATTTTTCATCATCCTCGGTCTTAAATGATGATGTTCTTGAATATCCTTGGCCTTTTGTAGTAAAAAGATGAATGATTAATCGATGAATATCTTTGGCCGTGTAGTGCAAAGATGAGCAGTGTTGAGATGAACATACGACCGACTGGTAATACAAATAAATATATTTGGCCTGTAGTGCAAAGATGAATATTTGATCAAAGATGTATATTGATTGATGTTATAGGGATAAAATATTGATGATGGATTTTTAAATCTCAGAAGATAGTAAAATTCATTCTCTACGTGACTCTTCTAATGGATTGCTGTTTCCGCTGCAGTTGTTGATCTAAAACTTGTAGTCGATTATATTCTATTAGATTTTTCCCTGTTGAAGACTAATGATAATTTGTTGTATATTATCTTAGTCATAATATTCTTTACTGGGCTAGTTGAGCTCACCCTTTTCCTTTTTGTTCCATTTTTCTTCTTAGGAGGTGAGAACATAGCAAGATCTAGTCGGGGTATGGAGTGATGGTTCTAGAAAGATGTTTTAGCAGTCCTCACTATTTCTGAAAAATAATGTATGAATAATTGTAATGAGGACTTATTTGAGTGTGGATATTGTCTAGAAGACAATATTTGTATTTAAACTCACAGTATGTGTTATCGTATTTTGCACGATAATTATATTATTGAAGTTTTAGTTTGCTTTCTGTACCATGTATTTGGTTATTCAGAATGGGTGTTGTATACCTATTTTGGGGGCGTCACAGCCTGTACTCATTCTCACACCAGAGCTATCCCCCGGCGGCACAAGCCATCAAGCTTCGCGTGTGATCTGTTATTGTGCAGGATTCAGTGCGTGGATTTGGTGATTGGACGCACCGAGGAAACTTGGCATTAACATTGGTGCTAGAAGAAGGGGTTTAGTGCATCAACAATCATTGTGTTACTTTTCCGGTAGAGAGCCATGGCGAGCATGGATAATAGTGCTTCTAACCAGAAAAAGGCAAAGACCCACCACACTACCCAGGTGAGGGGGTCAGTAAAAAATAGATTGGGTTCTAAGAAACAGGGAGATGAGGCTGATCACACCCAATCTATCCGGAGATGGCTATTTTTGACCAGTCAGCATACACCCATCCCTATCAGCCATGTCGACGACAATCAGTCTCAGGCATATGAAAGGCGAGGAAGAGATTGGGTAGAAAGTAGCCAGGATCATCGTGAATTCATTCTGCAGAGGAAGTTGCAGCAGAACAAAGAGGCTATGACGGCACTACGCCTTTAGCAGGAAGAGCTCGAAGAACAGATGACCAAGATGGCCGGGGAATAGGAGGCTTCTTTAAAAAGGCGCAGACATCGGAGTTGATCCCGGACGCCCCGTCAGGAGGAAGTTGGAAGAGAAATGAGTAGACCTAGAAGTCGCTCTCGGGAAGGTAAAAGCCGAAGGAGGAGTCGTTCTGTAGACAGAAAGTCTGAATACCAGGGCTGATCGGGGCAGAGGAGGAGGGGTCGCGTCTCCTGAATACGAGAGGGACATGCATAGGTCGTCCTCTAGTAAAGAGGAGTCCGATCCCCATGCTCGAAGGGTTGCGGAGTTGGAAAAGCTATTGGCGGCAAGAAGCCCGATGGGAACACCTCAGAGTTACCCCAGTTCACCATTCTCCCCTGAAATCAATCAAGTCACGGCCGACCCAAAGAAGAAGATGCCCCCGATGGAGACTTATGACGGATTGGGGGACCCGTTTGATCACTCTGACGGGTATGACAGGCTGATGACTTATTACGGGCATTCAAATGCTGCTAAATGCCATATTTTCTCTACGACTTTGAAGAAGAGTGCTCGGGAATGGATGGGAACTTTGGCAGCAGGATCAATTAGTTCATGGAATGACCTTCGAGAAAAGTTTCATGCTTCGTTCAGGAGTAACAGAAGAAGGGTAATGATCACTACTTCCTTCATACAGGTGAGACAGCGTTCGGATGAAAGCCTCGGTTAATATATTAAGAGGTTTCGGGAGGCCGTGGGTTCTGTAGCAGAATTAAATTCCCCTCAAGCCTTGGGACCAGAATAACAGGTCTGGATATAAGGAGGTCGAAGAAGCTGATGAAGGACCTGATGATCAATCCTCCTGCAGATTTGACAGAAGCTTTTCATCGGGCTGAAGGGTTTATTACAATAGAAGAGGCTATGGGAAACTTCAAACCGCACTCCCAGTCTTACGATAAATCTAAGGATCGGGATAAACAGAGTTATTAGTAACTCACAATATTTAACAACCAGGTCGTTCCCAAGAAAGAGGGGGCTTTCCAATAAGGATTTCTCCCTATTGGCGCGCAATTAGATGACCAAACCTCTCATTGACAGAACTTCTACACATTGTAAATTTTGCAATTTAATAATATGAATAACTTTGTCATCTAAATTATTGATTTAATAATATATCATATTATGCAGATGATATTGTGATAATAATCGAATCAATAATAAGAGAGATATGATGCAGCAATCACTGTAGCAATAATTGAGTATAACTGAGTGACTTCTTACGTAAGCATCAATAACCAATACCGTGTGCTACTATGCAACCACGCGTATTACTATACTTTTACTACTAGGTAGTTTAATAGTTTTAACGGTAACACTTCCGCCGTTATTTTTATAAAAAGATAATTCTATCATTTTCTTACTACGACAATACTTTCGTTGTGGGGTCCACTAATGATTGTGCCGTCGTACGAATATTCCCTGTGAAAATGAATATTCTCCGACCAATCAAATATTATATAACCACTTGCTTACTTTGTAAATATTATCCACAACTATAACATTATATTATATCCACACCATAATATTCAAAAATATAATTCGAGAGAAATTAATCTTTATTCATAAAAGTTGGGGTCTTACAACCTCCCCTTCTTATGAAATTTCATCCTCGAAATTAGGGTACGTACCTGGTATATCGAGAGGTGAAGATATCTTGACTTCATCTTAGATTCTAACTCCCAGGTCATTTCTTCCACATCGTGGTTTCTCCACAAAACTTTGACTTGAGGTATAACCTTGGAGCGTAGAATATGATCCTTCTTATCCAAGATTTTAACAGGTAACTCTTCATACGTTAAATCTTCCTCTATCTCGTCCAGTTCTAATTCAATAATGTGGTTCGGGTCTTTCACATATTTACGTAACATAGATATGTGAAAAACGTTATGAACACGATCAGCATAACTCTTTTGTCGATCTTGTGAGATTTTTATACGTTGTCGGATCGTTTGAATCTTTTCTGTAGTCATACGTGACAAATCCGGTCCCAACAACGTTGATTCACCCACCTCATCCCAGCATACTGGCGAACGACACTTTCTTCCATACAAAGCCTCAAATGGAGCCATGCCAATACTTGTTTGATAACTATTGTTGTAGGAAAACTCCACCAATGGTAAGAACTTGTCCCAACTTCCCTTGAAGTCAAGAACACAGAGTCTTAATAAATCTTCAAGAGTTTGAATATTCCTTTCTGATTGTCCATCCGTTTGAGGATGATATGCCAAACTAAATCGTAAATCCGTGCCCATAGCTTTTTGAAAACTAACCCAAAATCTTGAAGTGAATCTTGGGTCTCAATCAGAAACTATGGATACTGGCATACCATGCAATCTTACAATCTCGTTTATGTACATACTAGCAAGACGTTCAAGTGTATAAGTTTTTCGTATCGATAAGAAATGAGCAGACTTGGTCAATCTATCAACAATGACCCAAATCGCATCTATGCCTTTAGAAACCTTGGGAAGACCAGTAACGAAATCCATGGTAATGTGCTCCCACTTCCATTCTGGAATTCTAAGTGGTTGCAATGGACCTTTTGTCACTTGATGCTCCGCCTTGACTCGTTGACAAGTTAGACACCTTGAGATAAATAACGCTATCTCTTTCTTCATATTGTTCCACCAAAATGTATAACGAAGATCACGATACATTTTGGTACTCCCAGGATAGATTGCAAACGGTGTGTTGTGCGCCTCCATCATGATTTTATACTTCAGGTCAGAATCATTAGGAACACAAAGGACGGAGTTGACTCGAAGTATTCCTTCTTCATCGATTCTTGCTTCCGGAATAACACCTTCTTCCACTTTCTTCTTCATATGCATCAGCTCCAGGTCTGTAGCTTGAGCAGCTTTAACTTTATCGATTAAAGTCGGTTCTACTCGTATATTCACCATCATCACATGGGTCCCTGGAGTCTTTAACTCTATCTCCATCTTTTGCAGGTCACACAAAATGGGACTTTGCGTTGACAATATCGCACTCATACTCGCATATGATCTTCTACTCAATGCGTCAGCTACTACGTTCGCTTTTCCAGGATGGTATTGGATGGTATGATCATAATCTTTCAATAGCTCAAGCCAACATCGTTGCCGCATGTTTAGTTCCTTCTGAGTGAAGAAATATTTGAGGCTTTTATGATCTATATAAATCTCCACCTTCTCTCCATACAGGTAATGCCTCCAAATCTTAAGCGCAAAAATGACAGCGGCCAACTCTAGATCATGAGTAGGATAATTCCTCTCATATTCTTTGAGTTGTCGAGAGGCATAGGCTATGACTTTCCCATGTTGCATGAGAACACATCCTAACCCTTTGCCTGAAGCATCACTGTAAATGACAAATCCCTCCGTGCCAGATGGTATTGTCAGAACAGGTGCTGAAATGAGTCTACTTTTGAGTTCTTGAAAACTCTTCTCACATTACTCGCTCCAACCGAATTTTGTATCTCTCCGAGTCAGCTGAGTTAATGGAGTAGTGATTCAAGAAAACCCTTCTATGAATCTCCGATAATAACCAGCTAAGCCGAGAAAGCTACGTACTTCGGTCACTGACTTAGGTTGCTCCCAGCTTTGAATTATTTCAATCTTTGCCTGGTCAACATATATTCCATGACTTGATACTACGTGCCCAAGGAATGCTACTTCCTCAAGCCAGAACTCGTATTTCTTCAACTTGGCATATAGCTTGTTTTCACGAAGCTTTTGAAGTATCAGCCTCAAGTGTTTCTCATGGTCTTCACGGGTTTTGGAGTATATGAGGATGTCATCAATAAAGACGACCACAAAGTGATCCAGATATTCCTTGAATACTCAGTTCATCATGTCCATGAAGGCAACAGGAGCATTAGTCAATCCAAAAGACATGACTAGGAATTCATAATGCCCGTACCGAGTTCTGAAAGCCGTCTTTGGAATGTCATCGGTTCTAATCTTCAATTGATGATATCCAGAACGAAGATCGATCTTTGAAAAGAATTTGGCACCTTGCAACTGGTCAAATAGATCATCAATACGAGGTAACGGGTACCTATTTTTGATGGTGACATGATTCAACTCCCGATAATCAATACAAAGTCGCATACTTCCATCTTTCTTTTTCACGAATAGAACAGGAGCACCCCAAGGAGACGTATTTAGGGACGAATGAAACCGATGTCTAACAATTCCTCGTAGTTGGGTTTTAACTCCGAAGTTCAATAGAGCCATTCGATATGGGGCTTTGGAAATGGGTTTTGTACCGGATTCAAGGTTGATACAAAATTCAATTTCATGCTCTGGGGGTAGGCCAGGAAGTTCTTCAGGGAATACGTCAGGAAATTCATTAACAATAGAAATATCATTCAAAACTGACGTATTTTTGTTTAGATCCGTGACATGAGCTAAGAAAGCTTGACATCCGTTTTTCAATAAATGAATAACTTTATGGCTTGAGATGACAGTGATGGATTTTAATGGTTTGGTTTCTTGAATTCGCATAATAGGTTGGTTAGGAATATGAAAGCTAACAACCTTACAAAAACAATCGATTTTAGCATGATGAGTAGTTAACCAATAAATCCCTAGAATCACATCGAATGCAAGTATTTTCAAAGAAATAAGATCGACAGGTAACGTGCGGTTACCGATATAAATTAAACAAGGCTTATAAACCGTGGATATAATGAAGGTTTCTCCCAACGGAGTTTCAACAGATAAGTCAAAGTCTAATTTCTCCGGAGTCAAATTTAAACGTTGAACGCAAGCAAGAGAGATAAAAGAATGGGTAGAACCAGTATCTAATAAGGTATAAACTTCGCAAAAATTTATAATTAACTAACCCGTGCTAACTTCGTTTGGGTTACTCACTTTTGAGAAGTCACGAAAAACGCTTTTCCTGAAACCACCGACTTTGTTTTGTCCGTATCCACCTTTGGTGCCACCGTCCCAGCTGGACTTGACTTCACTATACGAGAAAATCGAGCTAAATGACCTTCTTTTCTTGAAATTTCCACTTCTATTATCTTGGCCATGATTACCCAAGAAGTGGTTACCATTCTTGGCATGATAATTTCCCCACGATGGTCATCATTGTTGTTCGATGGCCTTTTGCCAAATGACGATTATTATCGTGTTGTTGGTCATTACCTTTTTGTTGTGCTAACTCATTATCGCGCTCCAATAACTGAGCCCTATTCACAACATCTGAATATAAACAAAGTTTATGAGAAATGAGGTATTGACGTATATCGGGTTTCAAACCTCTTAGAAACATTAGCGTCATTCGCTCCTCATTATCGACCAAATGGGATGCAAACCGGGATAACTCCATAAACTTAGCTTCGTCTTTGTGATACGATCATATTATTTTGCTCCATTGCTTATCTCAACATTTTGGATGCCATTTTCAAACTTTGTCACAAAACAAGGGTTAATTGACATATCACATATTATCCCTATACTACAATGACCACCAATTAAATACCAAATAAACTTAGGTAGGTCATACTAGCGAAGGAATTCCCCGTCTCTCCCCTCCTAGTTCTTATCTAACATCTCAGCCAAGGATCATATCCCTAAGCTTTGATACCAACTGTGACGCCCCCAAAATAGGTATACCTCACCCATCTTGAGTCGCCAAATACATGGTACAAAATACAAATACAAACTTAATTATACAACCGTCGTGTAATATACGATAATACATAAACTGAGAGTTTTAATAGGAATATTGTCATCTAGACAATATCCGCACTCAAAGGAGTCCTCATTACATTTATTGTCACACTATTTAACAGAATAGTGAGGACTACTAATGCTATCATCTGGATAATCACTCCTTTCCCCGACTCGTCCCGCCTATATTCTCATTTCACGAAGAAAAGTGAAAGAAAGAAAGGGTGAGCTCAACTAGCCCGAAAAAAATATTATGACTATGATAATGCAGAATAAATTATCAATAGTCTTCAACAATGTTAAACTGATAAAATACATTAGACATCAAGTTTAACGGCAGCAGAACAAGTAATCCATTAGAAGAGTCAAGTAGAGAATAAAATCTACTATCTTCTATGGTATAAAATGTTTTCATCAATTTTTATCGCTGAGACTCAGCTTAATAAATAAAACACATCATCTAATCATCCCTCTACTACGGGCCAAGGATATTCATTAAATCATCAATGGTCATGACTATACCGAACAATCCCTGGTCATAATCATACCAAAAACTGTTCATCAATGCATTACAGGCCACTGAGGACTTTTACCATATCATTTATAACATTACAGGTCATGATTATACCGAATGATCCCTGGTCATAATCATACTAAGTCCATCTATGCACGTAAGCCAAAGATGACTTTCATTATAATATAAGCATGAGGATGATGACAATGACATAATAATTCAATAAAACAAGTTTAAGAATTAATTTATCCAGAAATTAATAAAGTCCAAATTGTCAACATGATACTTCTTTGTGCAGTAAATTCAAGAATGCTCAGAAGAATATTTCCATGAAAAGATACTAGATGAAGTGCAAATATCAAGGATATTCCACTAATTTCATGGAGTATAGAAGCCAAAACTTTAACCAACTGAGTATAATAGAATATATGAAACTGCAAATAGATTTTCACCCGCCATGCGGTAATCCACGTATACAGATCATTTCCACAATTTAATAAGGAATGAATACAAAGGATCATTCACCATGCATGTGTTAATCCACATAGACAGGTTATTCCAACAGAATAATAAAGAATGGAATAACAGAAGGATTCACCATGTGTGCGATAGACTGCACAGACAGGTTATTCCCAACAGAATAATAAATAATGGAACCAGGTCATGCGTAAACGCACCGATAAGATATTCCAACAGAATAATAAAGAATGAAATAACAACCGAAATCACCATGCATGCGATAAACCGCACAGACAGGTTATTCCAACAGAATGTTAAAATAATGGAACCAGGTCTCGCGTAAACGCATGTATGCATGTGATATTCGGGCGAATAATAAATAATGGAACCGGTCCGGCACAGAAGCGTCATGACGGGATATTCTAACAGAATAATAAATAATGGAATAACAACGAAATCACCAAGCATACGACGATGCATCGCATATGTATATGTTATTCCAATGTAATAATAAATAATGGAATTAGGTCGGCGTAAACACACGTATATGATATTCACATAATAATAAATAATGGAACCAGTCAAAGAAATTTGCACCGATAGGATATTCCAACAGAATAATAAAGAATGAAATAACAACAGAAATCACCATGCTTGCGATAGACCGCATAGATAGGTTATTCCAACAGAATAATAATTAATGAAACTGAATCAATGTAATGTCATGACTTAAGCGAGGGATATTCCAATAGAATGATAAAGAATGGAATAACAAAAGAATTTCACCATGTATGCGGTACTTCGCATAGAAAGGTTATTCCAACATAATAATAAAGAATGGAATAACAGAAGAATTTCACCAAGTATAGGGTAGCCCCGCGTATCAAGGTTATTCAACTAGAATAATAAAGAATGGAATAAAGAAGTTCTCTTCATGAATACGAAAGAAATAATACCCCTTACCTTAGAAGAACTGGATATTGGAAAAGTGAGGTAGCAGACTTTCTTCTTCTTCTCTCTATAATTTCTCTCTCTAGAGTTTGATTGAATTCGTAAGAAATAATGAAGGAATGAGCTTTATTTATAGGAGAATGGGTGAATAGTAACTAATTCATGAACGGTCCAGATTGATTTACTTTTTAAGCAGACGGTATTCATATTGATTTACTATTAAAACTTAAAGCAACGGTCCATACCGATTTACTATTAAAACTTTAAACCAAATGATCCATATTGATTCACTATTATAACTTTCCACCAGCGGTCCACATTGATTCACTATTATAACTTTCCACCAAATAGTCCATATTGATTCACTATTATAACTTCAACCAACGGTCTGAAAAATTAGCACATCTCCTCATGGAATAATATTGTACCCAAAAATGATTTGGACCGAAAAGAAATATATTTTTCGGGTGAATAGTACCCCGTAAATAGTAACTCATGAATAGTAACTCGTTTATAGTAACTCGTGAATAGTAACTCATGAATAGTACTCCGACACAAAAAGTGCCCCGAATACCCGATTGAACAATATAACCTCCAAACATCAATTATTATAGAAATAAATGTCGATTTTCACTAACACAAATAATTTCAACACAATGAAACTATCAATTTCATCTTTAATCAACACGAGCTTATTTATCATCAATATTATAACTCACAATATTTAACAACCAGGTCGTTCCCAAGAAAGAGGGGGCTTTCCAATAAGGATTTCTCCATATTGGCGCGCAATTAGATGACCAAACCTCTCATTGACAGAACTTCTACACATTGTAAATTTTGCAATTTAATAATATGAATAACTTTGTCATCTCAATTATTGATTTAATAATATATCATATTATGCAGATGATATTGTGATAATAATCGAATCAATAATAAGAGAGATATGATGCAACAATTACTGTAGCAATAATTGAGTATAACTGAGTGACTTCTTACGTAAGCATCAATAACCAATACCGTGTGCTACTATGCAACCACGCGTATTACTATACTTTTACTACTAGGTAGTTTAATAGTTTTAACGGTAACACTTCCGCCGTTATTTTTATAAAAAGATAATTCTGTCGTTTTCTTACTACGACAATACTTCCGTTGTGGGGTCCACTAATGATTGTGCCGTCGTACGAATATTCCCTGTGAAAATGAATATTCTCCGACCAATCAAATATTATATAACCACTTGCTTACTTTGTAAATATTATCCACAACTATAACATTATATTATATCCACACCATAATATTCAAAAATATAATTCGAGAGAAATTAATCTTTATTCATAAAAGTTGGGGTCTTACATTATATACATGTGTAGTTGAATTAAAAATCTCACTAAATGTATTATATTTTTTTTTATTGAAAATTGTTAATGTAACAATACATTTTGTCAAACAACTTAATATGACCATCACATCATCATGATTTATAATCATTTATTGACAAATAATATTTGGTTAATGAAAATTAAAATTTAATGTCGAATAATATTAAATTTTTAGAATTAATAGTATTGTCATTATATATATTCATTTAGTTATGACAATTGATCTTGTCTCTAATATTAACTATTTGGTGACAAGTTATGCCGTCACTATTATATATTCATTTAGTGTTGACTTTTAATTTGTAACTATTAATAGTTCTTTATGTGACGAGTTCTATAGTCACCATAAATATTCAATTATTGACAGAGAGAAATGTGTCATAGATTAAGTATGATACAATCGTACACTTTAATAGTTGATGTATGGTATCAGGGCTAAACGATTCCTTAATAGTTGAATAAAAAGTTATATTTAAGTATGGTACAATCGTACTCTTTAATAGTTGATGTATGATATCTAGGCTAAACGATTCCTTCATAGCAAATATAAAGATTGAGTTCCTTACTCAATCATCATTATTTAACCAAAATAATGTAGTCATAAATTGACTTTAACATTTCATGATTACAATAGGTATAACATATCATGCTCGTTTACAACACATATATCATATCATGAAATTTAAAACATTTCATCAAGTCCACGTAGAAAATAGGAACCGAAAGACTTGCCTTGATCGTTGTTTACCAATAACAGTTTAACAGCTTACAGTTATCTATACTTCACGTGCCCTACACAATTATATAATTATACACATCAACTATTAGTCACATAGTAACGCATAGTAGTTGTAATGTAAACTTTACGCTATATCTCATAAGTCCGATGGCATCCAATTTTGGATATGCTGTAAACATCATATTAACCTATTTTTAAAAGTTATTGGACACCCATTTAGGATAAGATAGACAATCCAAAACAATGTTCAAAAAGGGGCGTTCAAAACTATTTTTCATTCTTTCCCATCTTTACCCTTTCTCTCTAAAACATTCATAAATTTTTCGTTTCAAAACATTTTTGAGCGATTCTTGAGCCCACGCGAAGCTAACTTCTGGGACTACAACTTTTATTCTTTAACCTTTTCCAAATTCTAAACACAGAATTCCAGAAAATTAGTTCAAGGTGATTGCCCCGAGTTAGTTAGACATTTTTGACGCGACTACTTTGAATGGTCATAACTCTTTGCTCCGAAGTCAGAATTAGTCCGTTCTGGAGTCTATGAAAAGCTTATTCAGTGTACTATAACATACCAAAAGCCCAGAAGTTTTTAAATAATCTAGCTAACCCCGAATGTTCGTTTTTAGATCAGCAGTCCACTAATTTTTGGACTTCTCGTTTTGGCATCTAAAACTCGCCTCGACTCGTTCCAACCCAACTTTCTTTACAAATAAGTCTTATTTAACATAATCATACTCGTCTAAGGTCGCGGCTCCATATCTCTAATTACAATCATTAGAACTCATTTACATAATCAATTCCAAGCCAAAATAAACATAGTAAACTAACTAGTTTACTAACAAAACTAACTAAACTTCCAAAATTCAAACTTTAACTAACAAACTAAATACAATATTTAAGATAATAACATTACCAAAAATTAAATAAGAAACATACCCGAAAATACAAATTTCACAAACTGAATACGTACTCGACCAAGATTTAACTAAGGAGATCATTATAAAAAGTCCTCCGACAACAAAGCCTTTCTCAAAATTGGAGGCCTTATTGTTGGTGAATGAAACAAAGGGCCAAGCCTTTCTATTTATAGGTTTAGAAAAGGGGTAAAGTTCTCAATTTAGTCGATGTGAGACTTGGTTTATACTAATTTTAATTGGTTTATACTAATTTTTCATATTTTAAACATGCTAAGTGTATTCATTCATCACAAATTCTTTTCTTAACCAATTCGATCCGTTCAAGTTACGTTGTTTTCGTTTTATAGAGGAGAAAAACAATCATCCATCAATTTAAAGTTTCAATCACGAATTCATCATCAATTTTAGTCTCAAAGTACACCAAAACACACATTACCATCAAACCCCAAATTTCTCTTCTTTAGCATAAATACATGAATTTGATTTCTGAAAAATCATTTTTAGATGACCATTATGAAATTATAAAATCTAATAACATATATAACATCATAACCCACAAATTCATTAACCAAAACCCCAATTTTAAAAGAAACTCAAAAACACATAAATTAGAAATATAAACTAGATTATGTACCTTTAATTCCTTAAGAAATAAAATTAACCTTATCAGTAAAATTATAATTTTTATTCAACCATTATAATCATAATATTTTTTTTACCAAATTCTCACTCCTCTAATTTAATTATTTAATTAAATTAGAATATCACTCATTATACTCGCATAATAAAATACATATAAATCCCATCTATTTTATCACACTTAAATAAACTATCCCATAACAATTTTCATCAAATATTTATTTAATACCATAAATATTCATTTTATTTCATAAATTTTCCAACTAAAATATTTAATGTACTTAATAAATATTTTACTAGCATTATACTAACATTTACATTTTCATGCAATATATTACCTTCTCACTTTATTAAATCAATTATACTTGTATATTAATTCACTATTTTAATTAAGTGAATTATTCACACTATTTATGAAACTTAACTCATAATAATTTCCATTGCCCACAAGGCATAACAATTAAAATTATATTATCTAATAACACAATTTCAACTTAATTCAATTAACTAATATTATTTAATTTCTTTAATAGTTTAATTAACTATTAAATCTCACATTCTCCAACATATGAATATATAATTCTCTTCACACCTAATCACATAATTCAAAATATATACACTGTGACGCCCCCAAAACAGGTATACATCACCCATCTTGAGTCGCCAAATACATGGTACAAAATTCAAATACAACTTAATTATACAACAGTCGTGTAAAATACGACAAAACATAATCTAAGAGTTTCAATAAGAATATTGTCATCTAGACAATATCCACACTCAATGGAGTCCTCATTACATTTATTGTCACATTATTCCGTAGAATAATGAGGACTACTAAAGCCATTTATCCTGGACCATCACTCCATTTCCCGACTCGTCCCAGCTATATTCTTATTTCTTGAAGAGAACAATGAAAGAAAGGGTGAGCTCAACTAGCCTAGTAAAAAATATTATGACTAAGATAATGCATAATAAATTATCCTTAGCCTTCAACAGTATAACAACTGATAGATTACAATAGACAACAAGTTTTAGATCAACAACTGCAGCGAAAATAAGCAATCCATTAGAAGAGTCAAGTAGAGCATAAATCTACTATCTTCTATGATTTAAAAAGTTTTTCATCAACTTTATTGCTGAGACTCAGCTTAATAAATAAACCATATCATCGATTCTTCCCACACACTACAGCCAATGATATTCATTAAATCATCAATGGTCGTGGACTATACCGAATAATCCCTGGTCATAATCATACCAAAAACTGTCCATCAATGCACTATAGGCCACTGAGTACTTTCACCACATCATTCATCACATTATGGTCATGATTATACCGAATAATCCCTGGTCATAATCATACCAAGTTCATCTATGCACGTAAGCCAAAGATGACTTTTATCACAATATAAGCATGAGGATGATGATAATGCCATAATAATTCAATAAAACAAGTTCAAGGATAAATTTTAAAGATTTATAATTTAATTTATCCAGAAATCAATAACGTCCAAATTGTCAACATGATACTACTTTGTAGAGTAAAATTCAAGAATAATATTCATGTACCAAAAATAATTTGGACAGAAAAGAAATATATTTTTTAGGTGAATAGTACCCTGTGAATAGTACTTCGGGAATAGTACCCCGTGAATAGTATCTCGACACGAAAAGTGTCCCGAATACCCGAGTGAATGATACTAGAGTGAATAGTAATCGGGTGAATAGTAACTCGTGAATAGTACTCTGGCACGAAAAGTGCCCTGAATACTCGAGTGAATAATACCAGAGTGAATAGTAACTGGGTGAATAGTAACCCGTGAATAGTAACTCGTAAAAAAAATACCAAAGAAAATGATATTCCATGACAAGTACAAAAGAAATGATATCTCAGACGAGTATAATAAAATATACTGAAGCGCAAATAGATTTTTTTCACCGCCATGCAGTAATCCACGTAGACAGATCATTTCCACAATTTAATAAAGAATGAATCGAAGGATCATTCACCATGCATCATGGTAATCCACATGTATAAAAGTTATTCCCACGGAATAATAAAAAATGGAATAAAGAAGTATTCACCATGCATGCGGTAGTCCGCGTAGACAGGTTATTCCAACATAATAATAAAGAATGGAATAACAGCAGAATTCACCAGGCATGCGATAGACCTCACAGACATGTTATTCCAAAAAAATAATAAAGAATGAAACTAGGTCATGCGTAATTCGTACATACATGATATTCCAACAGAATAATAAAGAATGGAACCAGGTCATGCGTAATCCGTACAGATAGGATATTCCAACAGAATAATAAAGAACGGAACCAGGTCATGCGTAATCCGCATAGACAGGATATTCCAATAGAATAATAAAGAATGGAATAACAACAGAATTCACCAGGCATGCGATAGACCGCACAGACAGGTAATTCCAACAGAATAATAAATAATGGAATAACAGAAGAATTTCACTATGTATGCGGTACTTCGCATAGTCAGGTTATTCCAACATAATAATAAAGAATGAAATAACAACCCTTACGAGTATTGAAAAAAAATAACTCTCTTCATGAATACGAAAGAATAATACCCCTTACCTTAGAAGAAAATTGGATACTAGAATAGTGAGGTAGCAGACTTCTCTTCTTATTTCTCTCTATAATTTCTCTATAATAATTGCTCTTGTGAAACTTAGTGAATTGGTGAGAAATGAAAGAAGAACGAGCTTCTATTTATAGGAAAATATAGTTTCAATAATTGCACATTTTGGGGCTCGAAATATTACAGTATAATACCTTCCTATTTTTCTTCATTTTTAATTTATTCCTGCAAGTATTGTCAAACTTGCACCATCTCCCCTAATAGTAAATCATGTGAATTAATATAAATCATGTGACTCAATAGTTCTAAACATGTGAAAAATTTAATTATAGTATAGTACCTTCATCTATACCTCCATTTTTAATTTAGTCATGCAAGCATTATCAATCTTGCACCAACTCCCCTAATAGTAAATCATGTGAATCAATAATACACACATGTGAACATATAGTTATAAGTGTGTGAATTAATAGAAATTAATTACTCATTTATCCGGTTAATTACCCGATTGGTCAACATAACTTCCAGACATCAATTATTATCGAAATAAATGTCGATTTTCACTAACACTAATAATTCCAACACAATGGAACTATCAATTTCATCTTTAATCAACACAAACTTATTCATCATTAATATTATAACTCACAATATTTAACAACCAGGTCGTTCCCACGGAAAGAGGGGCTTTCCGATAAGGATTTCTCCTTATTGGCGCGCAATTAGGTGACCAAACCTCTCCTTGACAGAACTTCTAGACATTGTCAATATTGCAAATAATAATATGAATAACTTTTCCGTCTCAATTATTGATTTAATAATATAACATATTATACAGATGATACTGTGACAATAATTGAATAAATAATATGAGAGATATGATGCAACAATTACTGTAGCAATAATTGAGTATAACTGAGTGACTTTCTTACATAAACATCAATAATCAATACCATGTGCTACTATGCAACCAAGCGTATTACTATACTTTTATCACCGATTATTTTATGAAAACTTTCTTACTTTGAAAATTTTTCAAATATCACCCTTAACTTTAACCTTTTATCAATTTAACTATTTACTAAAATAGAAAAAATTGAATACTTTTATTTCATAAAATTCGGGATATCACAATCTCCCCTCCTTATGAAATTTCGCCCTCAAAATTTATGTACCTGGTAGTTCGAAGAGATGAGAAGACCTTGCTTTCTTTTCGGATTGTACCTTCCCGGTTATTTCCTCTCTATCATGATTTTCCCATTTCTCATCTCATGTATTTCAGATATCATTCTAGAATATAGTTTCAAAATAAGAGTTAATTGACATGCCACATATTATCCCTATACTCTGACCGACCAATTAAATACCAAATAACTTAGGTAGGTCATAATAGCGAAAGAATTACCTGTCTCTCCCCTCCTAGTTCTAGTCTCACATATCAGCCAGGGATCATATCCCTAAGCTTTGATACCAACTGTGGCGCCCCAAAACAGGTATACATCACCCATCTTGAGTCGCCAAATACATGGTACAAAATTCAAATACAACTTAATTATACAACAGTCGTGTAAAATACGACAAAACATAATCTAAGAGTTTCAATAAGAATATTGTCATCTAGACAATATCCACACTCAATGGAGTCCTCATTACATTTATTGTCACATTATTCCGTAGAATAATGAGGACTACTAAAGCCATTTATCCTGGACCATCACTCCATTTCCCGACTCGTCCCAGCTATATTCTTATTTCTTGAAGAGAACAATGAAAGAAAGGGTGAGCTCAACTAGCCTAGTAAAAAATATTATGACTAAGATAATGCATAATAAATTATCCTTAGCCTTCAACAGTATAACAACTGATAGATTACAATAGACAACAAGTTTTAGATCAACAACTGCAGCGAAAATAAGCAATCCATTAGAAGAGTCAAGTAGAGCATAAATCTACTATCTTCTATGATTTAAAAAGTTTTTCATCAACTTTATTGCTGAGACTCAGCTTAATAAATAAACCATATCATCGATTCTTCCCTGCACTACGGGCCAATGATATTCATTAAATCATCAATGGTCAGGACTATACCGAATAATCCCTGGTCATAATCATACCAAAAACTGTCCATCAATGCACTATAGGCCACTGAGTACTTTCACCACATCATTCATCACATTATGGTCATGATTATACCGAATAATCCCTGGTCATAATCATACCAAGTTCATCTATGCACGTAAGCCAAAGATGACTTTTATCACAATATAAGCATGAGGATGATGATAATGCCATAATAATTCAATAAAACAAGTTCAAGGATAAATTTTAAAGATTTATAATTTAATTTATCCAGAAATCAATAACGTCCAAATTGTCAACATGATACTACTTTGTAGAGTAAAATTCAAGAATAATATTCATGTACCAAAAATAATTTGGACAGAAAAGAAATATATTTTTCAGGTGAATAGTACCCTGTGAATAGTACTTCGGGAATAGTACCCTGTGAATAGTATCTCGACATGAAAAGTGTCCCGAATACCCGAGTGAATGATACTAGAGTGAATAGTAATCGGGTGAATAGTACTCCGGCACGAAAAGTGCCCTGAATACTCGAGTGAATAATACCAGAGTGAATAGTAACTGGGAGAATAGTAACTCGTGAATAGTAACTCGTAAAAAAACCCAAAGAAAATGATATTCCATGACGAGTACAAAAGAAATGATATCTCAGACGAGTATAATAGAATATACGAAACTGTAAATGGATTTCCACCCGCCATGCGGTAATCCACATAGACAGATCATTTCCACAATTTAATAAAGAATGAATACGAAGGATCATTCACCATGCATGCGGTAATCCACATAGACAGGTTATTCCCACAGAATAATAAAAAATGGAATAAAGAAGTATTCACCATGCATGCGGTAGTCCGCGTAGACAGGTTATTCCAACATAATAATAAAGAATGGAATAACAGCAGAATTCACCAGGCATGCGATAGACCTCACAGACATGTTATTCCAACAAAATAATAAAGAATGAAACTAGGTCATGCGTAATCCGCACAGACATGATATTCCAACAGAATAATAAAGAATAGAACTAGGTCATGCGTAATCCGCACATACAGGATATTCCAATAAAATAATAAAGAATGGAATAACATCAGAATTCACCAGGCATGCGATAGACCACACAAACAGGTTATTCCAACAGAATAATAAAGAATGGAATAACAGAAGAATTTCACCATGTATGCGGTATTTCGCATAGACAGGTTATTCCAACATAATAAATGTCAATTTTCGAAATAAATGTCGAAATAAATATCAATTTTCACTAACACTAATAATTCCAACACAATGGAACTATCAATTTCATCTTTAATCAACACGAACTTATTCATCATTAATATTATAACTCACAATATTTAACAACCAGGTTTTTCCCAGGAAAGAGGGGGCTTTTCGATAAGGATTTCTCCCTATTGGCGCGCAATTAGGTGACTAAACCTCTCCTTGACAGAACTTCTAGACATTGTCAATATTGCAAATAATAATATGAATAACTTTGCCGTCTCAATTATTGATTTAATAATATAACATATTATACAAATGATACTGTGACAATGATTGAATCAATAATATGAGAGATATGATGCAACAATTAATATAGCAACAATTGAGTATAACTGAGTGACTTTCTTACGTAAGCATCAATAATCAATACCGTGTGCTACTATGCAACCAAGCATATTATTGTACTTTTATCACCGATTATTTTATGAAAACTTTCTTACTTTGAAAATTTTTCAAATATCACCCTTAACTTTAACCTTTTATCAATTTAACTATTTACTAAAATAGAAAAAATTGAATACTTTTATTTCATAAAATTCGGGATCTCACATACACCTCATAATAAGAATTTTAATAATTAAATTCTTATTTTAATAACTTATGAAAACTCGGGTTGTCACATCCTTCCCTCCTTATAAGGATTCCGTCCTCGGAATCAAAGAAAACTCCCTTACTCGGTTTTCACCAAATCTCTTTTCAAAATTTATTGTTGAATATCTTCAACACATTACCTTAATATAGGTTTTATATTTCCTACTACATTCATTACTTCAACAAATTATAGGTTTTATTTCATAACTTTCACTTGAACTCAATTATATTTTGAGTATTATATATTCTTTAACCCATTCATTTCCTTCTCTAAGGATCGTTATCATAAACACTCGGGATATTGTGACGCCCCCAAATTCGAGTCTCTTCCAACCCGACAGATGGTGCTACGGTACTACCATTCACACATACATTCAATTGAAAAGTCTCCAATGAACGAATATGTCTTCTATATATTCAAAATAATATTACATTTCCCCAGGTTCTTTATAACCCATTCATTCTTTCTTGTCATAATATTCAATATATTATAAACATTCACCTATACTATTACATAAGAATTCTAAGGGTTCGTCTTCGCCTTGCCCTTATCCTTGCCGGAGCCTTCGGTACATTCAATCTTGGCTGTGTTCATATGGTTCAAGCAAGAGTGAGCATGACTAGCTCAGCAAGTACTACAATTCTAATAAACAACATGCTTGAAACGTAGAACTCATATATCTTCAGTAACTGAACAATAGTTATAAAGTACTATCGATAATTTAAAATAGCACTTCTTTTCATTCAAAACATTTTACAACAACAATATTTAGTAAAACATCAATTCCGGTCCAAGACCTTGAGCATTACATAAGTTCTTTTGAAAAGGACAACCCGGAACTAAGTCCGTAAGTCCGACATTACTTATGAGCACTTCTGGGTGATCAACCCATAGTACTCTATGTTGATCAACACTACATTCATTAAACGTGTATACGTTTAAGTTGTGGCAACCTCACGTGCCTGTCGTTAAACAACAAAAACATTTTAGCATACTCAGTCTTCGATTGAAAACTATACCAATATAACTCGGTAAACATTAACCATGCTTGACAAAATCATAATATAAGTCTAGCTGAAAGAATTGGCTTTGACTTCATCATTCGAGACTTCATGCGAAAGAATACATAAATTACAAAGCTTGTCCAGACTGAACTGGAACAAGGGTTGGAATACTTGCCTTCAACGTCTGCTTACTGATTATCACACGTACACTTTAAGTCTCTAAGTCTCTAAAATACATGATCATATAACGTACCACATTAGGTCTTATATAATCAAGTAGGTATATTATTATATCTTACCCTTCATCTCAATCTAAATCCTGACTTAGATATGTTATTATGGTTTCCGGCTTTGCATTACATCATTCATATTATGTTCACATTCAATTGGTTATCAACCTTTAAATCATCATACATTAAGTGTCTAACAATGCCTTAACAATGTTATAATAACACCTTAGTTCATTAGTAATGAGTTATCTTTCCTTCTATACTTGTAAACATTCTTGTCTGTCAAAACTCTGGGATTGGCGCCGTAGCGCCACACTTAGCTCTTCATCAGTATGCCCTGACACTGTTATGGCGCTGCTGTGCCACCCATTTGGCCTTGGGTTGGCGCCGCGGCACCAACTCTGTACCTCAGAAAATTTACAGCTTTTGAATTTTTTGCGAAACTCCCGGACGCATAACTTCTTCGTTATAAGTCCGAATTGGCTCGTTCAAAAGCCTACGGTTCACAAATTACATACTCTATGCGTCTATGCAAGAATTTTATCTAATTGACTTTGTTTGCTAAAATTTCACCTATTAGTTCATTTTTAACGAAAATGATAAACGTCCGTGAACGTCCGTGAACGTTCAACGCTCGTTTCTTCGTTTTAATTCGGTATCCGGTCATTTTTGAGTCTGCAACTCTATAATGCCAAATATGACTTGTCTCCATCGAAAACCAACGTTTCCGAGTTCAAACACAAAATACGACTTCCATTCCGAGAATTTCACGAATTCAACGATATTCGTCCAATCGTGTGAATTCCAGCAAAGCTTCATTACTAATCATTCTAAATGGATTTTAACCAACACATGAACATTTTAAGTTACTTATTACACCAACTTATTATCAAAGTAGGTTTTGACTTATTCTCATAAGTCAATGACTTATTTAACTTATGAACCACAAACTCTCATGCTTATAACTTACTATGGACTTAAGTCCATCAATCAATGTACTCATACTATATTGAACATACTAACATCATATGACCAACATATGATAAGTTTCTTCACAAGTTTATCAACTTATTTAGGTTCAAGTTGCTTATTCCACTTATTCGGCTTAAGTTCATTTATCAATGACTTATTACATGTTATTATTAAACAATCCCACTTCTCTATCAATCCTATCATAGAAGAGATAAAGATAATAGACATGAGTCTTACCCTTGATGACTATTACTTCACTTCACTTTGAAAAATCTAGCAAAGGTTGAAATGACTTATAAGTGCTTATGTGGCTTATTCTCTCTAACAATTAAGTTACTTATCTTGAGAGGAGTTGGGAGAAATTAAACAACCAACAAATGAAAAATCAAGCCTTCTATTTATAGGCAACTCAAAGTGAGGGCTTATTTGTCTTTTAGGCCATCCCACCTCCTGATTAACCTCCTCAACTTCCACCTCCTTACTATTCATTACTTAACATCCAAGTCTACTTGCTAGCCACAACACTTGTTCATCCCACAAATTGTTTGCCCATCAAATCTACCCACTTACACTTGGATTTCTCCATGGATCATGTCCAATTCACATTGGGCTTGCTAATTAATCTAGCAAATTTCTTGTTGGGCTTATACTACAATAGATTGAACTTATGATTTATCAAACACTTGGGCATGAGTATCACATTCTATTGGACTTCTATCATTAAGCTAATAATCCTACAAGTCCATTACATTTAATTAACAACTTAACATATATACACCACGTATAATTCTCGTATGCTAGCTCGTATATTAATTCGTAATATACGTTATTTCATTCTCCATTCTTAATAGTATAATACGTCGCATTATACTTACATTCATTACCTCGTACAATGCATACGCATCCTACGATTACAACTTTCTTTCCTTAACGCTTAATAAACCTAACGTTGTCAAATTAGGTCCACATGCGAAATATTATGTTTTCCATACTTAGATTATTATTACATAATTCATCTCACATTGATATTAAAAAGTTAAGTATTTCTCGGAAGTTCAAAAATAATTCCCGAGCAGAAATTGATGAATAGTGTTTTTCAGAAAATTTCTCGGAAAGCTTTTATTTTCGTCTTAGAAATTCAAACACTTTAATTCATCCATGTAGTTAAAATACTACGACGTTCCGACGTTTCTAGGTTATAGAACGATATTCATCTTATCAACACGCAATAATAATAAATAATATTATTTTATTCATTATTAAAAGTATTTACAAAGGTTCGATTTTCTGGGGCGTTACAGATATTACAGTTTTAGTGATGAAAAATGAATTTTATGCGATAAATTTTAGTGTCATTTTTTGTGTGATTTCTGGTAGTGTATAACCTTGAATCATTAGATCACCAAAAACTTACCCAGAAAACAAGTAGTGGAAGCCCAAAGTAGGCTAGTCGAACTGTTCTTCATTTCTGGGTAACCCAGAAAATGAAGAACAGCTCTGACAGTCACTTTGAAAGCTTAGATCTCCTTATTGTGATGCAGTATGATCTTGTTTGTTGTTAGATCTTGTAGTATTACACTAGTTCTACAAGATCTGACCATTATGTTGCCCAGAAACACAATACACAACGAATTAATGCTGGTCAAAGTAGCTCACTCGTTAACTGACTTTGTATGTTCTTGGTGCTCAAGAACACCTAAGGCGACGCTTTCTGTCGCTAAAGGCTATAGCGACAGACTTTTTAATTTTATTTATTTTATTTTTTAAAAATAGAAATTAATTATTAAAATTCCAAAATTAATTTTAAAAATTATTTGAAGTTATAAAATTAACTTTTAATAATTTGACATATTTTTCATTAAAATTAATATTTATTTGAATATTATCGATATTTAATTTATTTAATAAATGTATTAAATAAATTGATTAAAAATGATTTTATTATATTAAAAATAACTTTAAATGATAATAAGGTATTTAAAAATATTTTAAGTTATAAAACATAATTTTTAATATTTTAAGTCAAATTTCATTAATTAATTAATATTAATGATAATGGATTTATTGAATAATTATATTGAATAAATAAATTAAAAATAATTTTAAATGAAAATAAATAGTTTAAAAATCTTTTAAGTTATAAAATATAACTTTTAATATTTTAAGGAAAACAATATTAATAATTTAATATTAAATGATATTAAATTTATTTAATAATTATATTAAATAAATAGTTTAAAAATAGTTTTATTAATTTAAAATCATTTAAAAAGGATATAAATGAATTAAAAATATTTTAAAATTATAATAAATGACTTTTAATATTTGATAAATAATACATTAATATTTAATATTAATGGTAATTATTTAAAAATAAATTTTAATGTTTTAAAATTCATTTAAGGGCAATATTAATGTTTTAAAAATATTTTGAGTTATTATAAATAACTTTAATATTTTGGCAATGATTTCATTAATAATTTAATATTAATTAAATATTAATAATAATAGAATTATGTAATATTTAAATCCTTGAATAATGATTCTAGAGTTTGAAAATTATGATAAATTATAATAATTATTTAAAAATTATTATAAGCCATTAAAAAATAATATGACTCATATTTAAAATATCCAGAATAATATTGAACTACACGATAGAGTTTTAGACTCGATAATTACCCGATAAAACTATTGGTACACCCAAATATTTCAGAAATTGATCTGGACTTAGATAATTTGACTAGATAGGTGATTGATTGTTATTTAATAACTGATATACATAAGTGATAATGTGCTTAGGTTATGTGTTGACTGCAAATAGCTGTACTATGTGTTACGCTATGTTATTCTAATCAAACGAATGATCTTATTAATGATAGGTCGCTATATAAAAGATAAAACTAAGTTGTGTAGGCAGCAGATCAGACAAGTATCTTAACTTTGCATTTACTTTATGCAATGGACATGTGTAAGCTAATATCTGAACTATTCTTTTTCATTGTTCAAATATCTTAACCTTTGTATATACTTATGCAATGATTCTGTATAAGTAAGTTATAAGATTATAATCTGTTGTACAAGTTCTTTAATTCTGTTATTATAGATCAAGATATATATTCTGTTCGTTAATTTCTAAGCCTGGTTATACAAGTGACCTCACTTGGATAATTATTTTATTTAATCACATGTTGATACATACCTATTGATTTTTGGTATGTATACATTAATTAAAAGTCGTCTAAGCTATTTGACCCAGCTAGACACAGATTTAGAAATATCGTTGAACACGGTAGAACTTTATTGTATCCAATCATATTATTTTGGTTCGGATTCCCAACTAAGTATGAACATCCCGAACATGGGAAAACTTTTGTGCGCCAAAGGAGGATAAGATGAACGAAAATATCTTTCTTGTATGTAGTATTGATCAATACAGGGCACATTGGGATTATCACCCTCGCGCCTGTAAGTTATGATGATTTACGGATGAAGTTCTGCTAAACCTTAGCGAAAATTAAAAACAAAGTTCATAGTCTGGCGACTGCTCTTCATTTATAGTCTGTACGTAATTTCAAAAATATAATATAGAATTGATATGTTGTTATTATTGGTGCAACTTACTTCACAACTGTTGATTCATTGTAGAAGTGTCATTCAAAGAAAACATTTAATCCTTTCAGCTAATATTTATTGTTGTTATTACTTGTTTGGCAATCAAATGCTCATTCTTACTTTAAATTTAAATGTTTTCGGCTAAGCGTGATCAACCTGAAGGTTCAGGCGAGAACAAGGAAAATGGAAAGCAAACAGAATAAGTTTAATGGTATATTTTGTAATAGTTCGACATTATTAAGACAATGGTATTTATTATCTATCATGTGATGAAATGTAGTAAAGGTCGCGTACCTGGGATTAGACTCTGATATATGTAAATTAAAATTTGATATTTATATTATTGTTATTATTCTGCTCAAAGAAATGGTATCGTGAAGCATCGAGTTCGGGTTTCAAGTACCTGAATTTGGGGGCGTCATAATTCACCCGACGAAAGCCCTAAGGGCTAGGGTTTGAATAACCTAAGCCTTTTCGAGAGTTTGGTATGTCGAAATGAAATTTCGTCAAAAAATTTGGCGATAATATATCGTGAAAAGTTAAGTAAGCCGATTAAAGTTTTTCTCGAAAAACGTGCAGAAATCGGATGAAATAAAAACGACGAAAAGTACTATTATGTACTTTTCACTCGTTTAACTACGTTAGGGGAAAACGTGAAGGAAAACACTTATCATGAAAAAGTGTTTTTTAGTTTTTCGGAAATCCGAAGAATGCGTAAAAGTTAATCGGTAAACGACAAACGAAATATCCAAAAATATTTGGATTCTGAGAATCGCAGTTTTCGAACTGTCTGTCGAATTCCGCAAGACAGAACCACGAAACTTCCAAGAGAAGTTTTGTGAATAGTAAGGAGGTTGAAGTAAGGAGGTGTGAATAGTGAATCAAGGGGCGAAATGACTATTTTGCCCCTAGCTTTGAAAAACTATATAAGAAAGGTGTTAGTTGATTTTTTTCAAAATCAACCAACACCTTGGAAGAGAGAGAGAGTTCGAATGAGAAAGAAGGGGAAAAGGAGGAGGAAAAAGCTTGCTCGTGAGCAAACTTTGTCCGGCGGAAGAAGATTAAAGGAGAAAGGTAATCCGAAACCTTATCTCGTATAATTTTTCTTTAAGTTTTTATGTTCAAAAACATAACTTAATAAGAATAAGAAGTAGATGATGTTAGGAATTATTTCATATGGTTGAAATCATTGATAAAAGAAGAAATAGGAATTTGAAGTTTTGGTTAAAAATTTCCTTAAGGAAGTGTATGATTCGTAATGAATTTGAGCGATCCAAATGAATCATATGAACGATTCGGTGAAATAAGTAAGGAATGGTGTTTTATAACATCAAATTCCAAGAAAAAGTGAAATCGTAATCAAAATATCGATTAAAAATGAAGAACGAAATAAGAACGCGAAGAACATTGTTGATGGACAAATTTAAAACCATCGTAGGATAATTGTTGTTGATGGACAAGTTTAAAACCATCGCGTATAAGTTAGATGCTTATTTCTTGGTTAGGAACGGTAGAAACGTTCATGAAGAATGGATTAAAACTGAGCTATAACGAAGTTATAGTGAAAAATTTCGTAAAAGACGAACGAGAATTAAAAAGTGTGTAAATGAACTTGAGCGTGTAGGGTTTAATAAGAATGTAAGAGAATGAAGAAAACGTGAGTCGTGGACTCAAGAATGAATGAATTCTGAGTTTGGATGACCAAATTACGGATGAACGAACGAAGAGCGTTAAAAACGTAAAACGAACAAAGGGCGAATATTAAGCCAATTGAATGCCATGTTAACGGATTCAGAACAAAGTTTTGTCCGAGGGTAATCGAAGTACGTATGATAAGGAAGAGAATGGCTTTGGAACAACCTCGTTCTGAGTTATAATGAATAAGTTATGGAAGCTGGAAGTAAGCGTCTTAAACAATTTCCAAGACTTAATTTTTTTTTTTTGGGATTTGTGCTTGGCGCCGCAGCGCCAGCCAAGCCTTGGAAGGCGGCGCTGCAGCACGAGGGATAGAGAAGAGAGTGGTGCCGCAGTGCTGGGTCAAAGAAAAGCCCAGTAATGAGCTTTTAACTGCTCAAAACCTGGGGGAAATGTACCAGAAGCTAATGAACATAATGTTCAAAAAATGTAACACTTGATCAAGTGTTTCAAACCATTAATGAAGGTTGAATGGAAAGATTAAACGAGATTAAAAGAATGTGAATGCGGGTTACGGAATCGATATCCGAGGACCGTAGTCGCGATAAATGAATGTGAGGGATTGCTATGATTGTGATTCCTTAGACGTTGATTGACGAGGGTGATGTATAACATTTCGATGTTATGATATCGTAATGAGAGATAAGTGTGAAGCATATAGAAGCTGTGAACGCAACGCAGTTGCGTTGAATGATCGGTCTTAGCATGCAATGAACCGTATAGATTCGACATTAAGGAAGAATAACGAATGGTATTAAGAAAGCCATAGCGAACAGTAAAAAGATTAATGGAAGCCGAATGTGAGTCAGATGAGAATGCTGGAATGAAATATAAGCGTTGAACACTTTAACCGACGTGAAGGTTAAGTGCACGTGAATATTAAACGGAAAGAACCTACACCCCGTGTATGGTTTGACAGTAAGATAATGAAGACCAATGATTAAACCGTGAACGGTAAAGAAGTTGAATTAAAGACAATGACGTTTAACATAAAGAAGCCGAGTTAATGATTAACTTGAATGATCGTTCTGAGTATACAAAAGGCTGTATGACTTAGACGATAAGAATGAATCCTGAGGTATGACATTTAGTTGCCAGAAAGCCATAAGGAATAAGAATTGGATTTAACAAACATTATAGTTTAATAGTTCGGATAAGTCAAGATAAGTTAGGTTGTAGTACAATTGTAACCTTTGATGGTTGAGATATGGGAGCTGGGCTAAACAATTCCTTCAGAGAGTGAAGGTATATACAAAATTGGCAACCGATCTAACTTACTGTGATGGCAGTGTAGACAAGATAGGAACTTGTTTGTTGGTTTTTTGTGGGAAACCACTCAGAGTACCATATGGACTACTAGCAGAGAAGCGATGTGTGCTGAGTCCTAGAGAAGTTATAAGAAGAAGATAAGAATGTAAATCATCAAAGATGATGAACGTATGAGTAAGACATCTCCATATGTCATGAAGCCGTAAATCGGTAAAGGAAGTTGTCGCGTAAACTTAGGTTGAAAGAACGCGAAACCTAAGAATTAAAGTTAAATAAACCAATGCTTAAGTCAAATATACATGATTAATTGGTGTATGTGTTGTTTTTCTTATGTGCTACATAGGAATGGGAATAAGCAGTTCAACGTAAGCTGTAGCTGTGCGTAAGACAAGTTTCCTAACTTCATTCATATTTTAAATGAATGCCAGTTTCTTAAGCTTCTAAGATGTTGAGCTTGAGATGTTCTGTATATGTGCGAATGTGCGATATTTGTACAAGGTGGTAGTGTGACAACCCGAGAATTTAGACAATTTAGTAAAATCTTAAATGATTGATTTAAGGTCATATATTATACCTAGACAGAAAATAAGTGTATGCGTTTGATGTTATTGGGATTGAATTTTGAGGATTTCAAAATTCGGTGAATGATATAGGTGAATTATTAAGGATTAAGGATTGATGTAAATATGTTTTATGAATATGGTTATGTTCTGTGTACAGTATGTGGTTGAGGGTCAAGGGTTGACCAGATAAACGATATCTGTAACAAACCCTAAGTATATATTAAGAACGTCAACGTTCGGTTAGAAAACCCTAACGTCTGATAAGAAACCCTAGAAATCGGTTCTGGAAACCCTAGTTTCAGTTCCGGGAATCCGAAACCCTAATTCGGTGCATGAAACCTTAAATCGGGAAGTTAATGGCATAAGTGTAAATAATTATAAGATTAATTAGGGTTAATCTTAACAAATTGGTTACAAAACCCTAATTCTAAATTTGAAACCCTAATGATGGATTTGAAATCCTAATTTATAAATAGGGAAAACGAAAGTGTTAATTTAATACTTTTAATGTTAATTAGGATATATTAATTCTAATTTCAAGTTAAGTAATTAGAAAACTCTAATCTAATTACGAAAAATCTAATTTCTAAATTAGAAAATTTATTTTTCTATTAGAAACCCTAATTAGTGGTTTATAAACCCTAATGACCATTTTGACCCTAATTGCTTAATTAGCTATTGTAATTAGGAAATGCTAATCCTAATTAGTAAGATTTAAAGTGTGATTAAGAAAATTTATATAATTAGAAAATTCTAATTATAATTTAGAAATATTAATTTCTATTTTTTTTGAAAACCTAAATTGGAAATTTTAGAAATTTAATTTGGAAGTTAAGAGTTAAAACCTAAACCCTAAATGCTCCAAACCCTAACCCCTAACCCAAATCCTAAACCCTAAGGGTTTGTGTAAATTCCAAGAATGCCATTAAAAATAATTAGATAATGACCAAAATGCCTTTTTAGTGTATTTTATTATGTAACTTGCAAAAATTGCTATAACTTTAGTAGGTTACCAAATATTTTGACTTTGCAACTTGAAATCTCAGCAAATCAGCCATTCAATGAATCAAAGCATTATATATAAGATTTAGAGAGAGAAAGTTTATAAAAGTTAACCATTTTGTACACAAGCTCTCACCAACTCTCATTCTCTCTCAACCTCCGAAAATTGCAAGCATATCAGTCCCAAATACCAGCCCTAGATCAATCACAAACAACTTGGAGAGCTAAGATCAAAAATCAAAGTTTGAAGGTATAACCGAAATTTTTATTTTGATCTTTGATGCTTGAGAAATTTTTGTGTTTATGTGTTTAGAAAATTGCTATTGGATGTTATATGAAGATCTATGATGATCTATCATGAATCCATAGCATCAAAGTGCCTTAAAATAATTTTTTTTCAAAAATTGTTCTTGAGCAGATTTGTGCTCTGACAGCCTTGTGTCAGGCCGCTCAGATCTTGCTCTGTAATTATTATGTAATGTTTTATTGTTTGGATCGGTAGCCTGACATGTAGTCTTGGATCTGGAAGTGGATTTACAGTGTTTAAATATCTAGATTTCATGTTATTAATTCATTAAAGACCGTTGACCGCCCACGAAGGTCAAATCTGGGCAAGCCCAGAACGTTGAAAACAGTGTCTGACAAGTTTTTGTAATGATCAGATCCGTCAGTCTGTTACATGTTTGATGTTGTTGATTAGTAAATATTGTAGCTGGTTATGTGTACTATAGATATGGGTCCTTATATCCCTTATAACTGCTTCAGATCGATCGTAAAAGATGGTCAAACTAGCCATCCTAGACTGTTTTTGCATTTTCTGGAAATTCCAGAAAATGTTTGAACACTTTTCTGACAACGTTTGACCGAGATTTATCTGGCGTTTTAGATGTTGTTTAACTGAACTGTTGTGATGTAAATGTACCTTGGCACTAGTACTACAGGTTTGAGCCATCAAACCACATGAACCATGACCCGAACATTGATTAAATTAAGCTTGAAAGTGACCACCCGAATTTGTCTGTCTGGGCCCAGACAACCCAGGAGTGGTCTGACAAGGTTTTTGATTACCCAGATCTTGCTGTTTTGTTGTTGGATGGCCATGTTATCGATTGATAATGATAGTATTACACTTATACTACAATATCAATGCATTAGATCTCCCAGAAACAAAAGGATTAAAGATCAAATGTTGGTCAAACTAAGCTTCTCGGCAACTGACAAGGATTTCTGGTTTAGGCTCAAGAACACTCAAGAACAACTATAGCGACGGTTCTATCGCTATAGGGCCCTTTAGTGACACTATATTTTTGGAAAATGCAGAAAATGAATTAAAAATTAGAAGAATTAGATTTTTAATTATTAAAAATACATATTAAATTCTAAAAAATTATTTTTAAAGCTAGAAAAATAGTTTTTAATTATTTGGAGTATAGTTCAAAAATATTTATTATTTTTGGGAATATAAATGGTATTTATTTATTTAATTATAATATTAAATAAATTATGAAAAATAGTTTTTAATTCATGAAAAATCATGAAAAATTATTTTATGGTGTTAGAAAATATTTGAAGTTATTTTGATGACTTTTAATATTTTGTGATAAATTTCATTAATAATTTATTATTAATGGTAATTAGTTTATTTAATAAATATATTAAATAAATTAAGGAAAAATAGAATTAATATTTTAAAAAAATCATATAAAATGATTTAAGTGTTATAAAAATATTTTGAGTTATAAAATATAACTTTTGATATTTTGGCATGAAAATATTAATATTTTAATATTAATATCAATTATCGGATAATGGATTTAAGTGTTTAAAATTATATAATTATGATTTTAAGGTATTAAAATACTTTGATATATTATAAATATATTATAATATTATGTAATGATTTTCATTAATATTTTATATTAAATGAATATTAATGATTAAGGAATTATGTGGTATTTAATTTATTTAAATACGGTTTTAATGATTGAAAAATGTTGATAAATGATGTTAATTATCCGAAAATTTATTGTAAGTCAATGAAAATTGTTTTATCTCGCTAAGAAATTATCGGTGATAATTGTTAAGGGTTTTAGCAAGAGTTTAATTGAACTTAAACTCGAGTGTTATTAATGACCGACTAGACCGTCGGGATGATAGAATTGTGTCGGTTTCAACTCAGACTTAAATAGTTTGACTTAATATTAGGTCTTGTGTCTTGATAGATGGTGATAGGGTTATGTGGTAATGTGTTTAGGTTATTTTATATTGTGATGATATTATTCTAATATTGGAGATCTATATTACTAATATTAGGTCTTCGAATAAAGCGTTATAAATTGCGTTGCGGTAATCAACGGTTTAGGCAAGTTGTTTTTACTTAACTCTACTAAGAGTGTTTTATCCAAGCTTATGGTTAATCATTGCTGATGGCCATGAAAATTGAACTCTGTTCATCTTGCATGTATAAGTTAGGTATGAAAGGCTGATCACCTTCATTACCGGTTGGTCCAGAAATGTTTGTTCATGTTTAAAACTTGTTCAGTCAAAAGTTTGTTCGTGCTAGTTCTCAATTATATTGATGAATTATAGCCAGCTTATTATTCATACTCTTCAATCATGATATATCCTTAAATTGTATTTAAACTTGATGGGCAACTTTCATGCTCACCCTTGTTATATCATGATAAAACATTGTAGATAAGGCGAATGCGTTCGGATACAGGAAAAGGTTAAGGCCAAGTTCAGTTTTGTGATAAAATGTGCGGCTATTTTGTAATAGTATAGTTTGATAAATGTGTTATATGTTAGAAAGCTTATGAATTGTGTTTAAGTTAAGGTTACTCGATTTTGGGGAAATATGTGTAAAGTTTAATGTATAAACAATTTATATTTATATCTTCCGCAATTAGTAATAGAAATAGTATACCGGATCCGAGGTGATTTGGGACCTGGATTCGGGGACGCTACAGGTAGAACGTATGAGGCCATGTGCCACAATGTGAACACTTCGGTGTTTCTATGAGATGAACTGTTCTGTGATTGAACTGTTCAATTAGAGAATGCTTTGTCTATACATGATCCGTTATTATTAAGTTTGTGCTAATGATTCTAGCCGGATAGAATGAGTATGAAAAAGGCTGAAGTATGAATGTATTTCAAAGTGAATGTGAATAATGTTTTAAAACGATAGGAATCAAGATTATTCTTATTATTTAAGCTGCTTCATAACCTTTGTTCGGTTATCGAAGTTTTAAAGAAATGTTTGAATTCTTGAAGTTGTTTCTTCAACTGTTAAGACTTGCTGGGCAATTGAATGCTCACACTTACTTTAAGTGAAATTTTTTTAGCGAACGATGTTAAAAGAACTTAAGGATCCTATAAAGATCAAGCTAATCGGTATCCATGAGAAGTGCCATTCAGTATATGGATGAGCGTGAAGTTCAAGCGAAGACTTGTAATATAAAATAAGTTAAATGAACTTTAGATTAGTTTAATGAACGGTTATGTATCATTGGTGGCAGATAAAAGTCACTTGTATAAGATATAAAGAATAATTTAATTAACATTATTTATAATGAAAGAGGTTATAAGGTTTTAAAACCTGGGAATTGAGAATGTATGTTGTTATATTTCAATATATAATGATGTATGTTGGGATGAATGATGTACTCGTGACGTAAGAAATCCAGGTGTGAAGATAGACCGGATTTCGGGGCGTTATAGTAAAAATTTAGCAAGTTATGAAAGTTATATGTTATGATTTAAGGCACATAATGAATAGTGAATAAGTGTTGTGAAGTTAACACTTATAATTTCTGAAATGTATATGGTAAAGTAAGACTTGTACTAAAATAACAAGTTTAACTAGAAGTGAGTGTTATTTTGGAAAGTGGATGTTAGTATATCTAATAGATATTGTGATTCTAATACTATGTGTAGGTGAACTTGAGTTCCTTACTCTAACTTTTATTGAGCAAGCTCTTTGTTCCTAAATTTTATTTGAGCAAGCTATAACCCTAACTTTATTTGAACAAGTTTTTAATTCTAATCATTATTGATTTATTCTAACTTGTTTATAGTTAAGCAAGTTTCTTTAGTTCCACTCTTGTATAGTGAATGCGATTTCTTGAATTCCAATTCCTAATGCTGAACTGTCGTATTTGAATTACTTTGCACAAGTTATTATCATGTTGAGCAAGTTTTGTTTTCAACTTGCTATTAGTTAATACATGTTCAGTAATTCTATTTCTTATTTAATAAGATTATAGCCTTAGCTTAATATTGTTCTAGCAAGGTTTATTATTTTATTCAATGCTTATTCTTTTGATTATTTCTAAGCATGCTTACGATTCTTAAACATTTTACCTTAAACTGTTATTGATCACTCGTAGTGCTATTAAGTCTTGTTGCTTCAACTAATCCCTTAGTTGATGGTCGTGAAACCCTAAATTACCCTTAAAACTTATCAAACCAAACTTTCTTTGGTGCGGACTTGTACTCTAAAAATTGAAAAGAATAACTCTATATTAGGGGATTATTTTAGAGTTACGCAATGACGTTAAAATGTTTGTGTAATAAATAGTACAAAGGGTTGATCACCTGGAGTACGAGATGATGGTCCATATAGTCGTTTAGACTGTTAAAGGTTACAGTAAAAGTTAACCTAGGACATAGATGATGATTATGGTCTTTTAGACCGTTTAAGGTTAAAGTATAAATACTTGACAACCTAGAGCATAGTTCATGGTCTTGTGACTCTCAGTTATATTTTGTATTGTGATTCCAGTTTTGATTATCATTGATAGAGTATTATTAACCTATGATGAGTTTATTCATTAACAATTATTATGCTATTGTTATTCATTTCTATTCCAAGTGGGTATTTGTTTTGCTCACTCTTGCATAGATATAACTATTGCAACTAAAGTTGAGAAGATCGATGAACCTACCACTAGCAAGGGAAAGGGAAAAATGAGCAAATGATGAATACTTGTAATTTATTTATTGTCATGATGATAGACTTTATAGTTAATGATGTGATGTAATTATTTTATTTCCGCACTTGATTGATGTAAAGGTTAGATAACCTATGAGACTTTTTGATTAATGACGTAACCCTAATTTTGGGAGGATTTATGGTTTAATTTTATTATATTTGGGTAGTTAGATATAAATGAATGGAAAGTGAACACCAAATCTTGTGGGAATGAAGTACCCAGATTTGGGGGTGTCACAAGTTGGTATCAGAGCTTTAGGTTATGAACCTTAGGTGGGAAAAAGCCTTAGGAAGTAACCTTATAGAAGATTGAAAAGATAGTGGTGATGAACTCTTGTTGAGTTTTAAGAAAGAAGTAATAAAACACTTTATGTGCTTATGCGATTGTAACCTATGTGCTCGTGAGTGTCGAGTAGTAATGATTAGTAATTAAAACTTAAAAATTTTGTTGTCATGATGGCTAATGTAGGAGAATCCAGTCAGGCTAAGGGGAAGGACCCCAGATGCCTAGAAAGGACGAGCCTCGAGATATTCAGGTGATTTGGGAACAACTACTGCCATGGGAGTCATCTCCGTTGGTCATAGTGGTTGAGCAGGAAGGCTTACCTGATGAGGATGATGAGGTAGAGACGGATGAAGAGGATCCTGTTGAGCTACCACAGTCAGATGGGGATGAGGAGGAAGAGAAGGAAGAGCTTCCACTAAACTCGATCGCTGCTCGTATGTATGATGAAGTACACGACCGTAATGTGGAACTGCAAGATAAGAGGAGTTGGAAGAGATAGTAGGTGAACAACAGATCTCTATGGTGTAGAAGGACGACGAGATCCGGGATCTAGACAAACGTCTAAGTAATATTGAATGGAAGCTGATTCACACTGAAAGAGAGAACGAGCAAATGACAGAGGAGATAGCAGAGCTGAAGAACAAATTGAAAGAAGAGTCTACCAAGAGGGCAAAAGATGAAGACCCGTACGAGGAAGCTTCTCAACTAGCCGAGGTAGCAGAGAGAGAGGTACAAGTAAAGAAGATCAAGATGGAGGAGATGAATAGCATTTTTAACACCGTGGTCAATCGAGCTCAAGACCGAATCATGTATTATCCTATTCAGTCCGAGACGCTGCCATGGTATATGCTAGACCGTCGTACAATGTTTCGTATTATGAAAAAGGAGCGTCGTAAGGCTATGCAACATTTTAGTAGGTCGTGATAAGAAATGTAATTATTGGGTGATTATGAGTAAACAAGATGTAAATCTCGGGTATTATATAACCAATGGGATATGATGATGATGATGTTATCCTGAAACTTTTGTAGTTCAGGAAAGTAATATAAATAGCAGGGATGCTATCATGGTTATGTTTTTTTAAAAGATGATGAATAAATAAAAGTTACTATTTATTCACGATATGGTGTGCTATGTGGTAATATTTTTATGATGTGCAAGTTGAATATATAATACTTAAAAGATTGAATAGAATCTAATGAGAATATTTTAACAGAAAATGCCTCCAAGACGTCAACCACGACAAAGGAATCCCGAGGGATCTACCAATGACAACAATGCTAAGGCTAATCCGGTTCAGCAATTAGTAACGTTACTGATAGAAGCATTGTAGAATTAACTGCAAAATCAAGCTGTGACATTTAAGGATTTCAAGGTAGTTGGGCCACCAGAATTTAGTGGGTCCATGAATCCGATTGAGGCACAAACTTGGATCATGGAGACAGAGAAAGTTTTTGACATGGCTAGAGTAGGTGAGAACCAGAAAACTGCTTTTGCAACATTTATGTTGAAAGCAGAGGCGATTTATTGGTGGCAAGCCAATAAAACTTGAGGAGGTCAAGGGGTAATGACTTGGGATAGGTTTAAGGAGATATTTTTTGAGAATTATTTCCTAGAGAGTTCAAAAAATCATATGGAGGTGCAGTTTTTAGAACTGAAGTAGGGATCAATGATGGTGGCGGAGTATGCCGCTAAATTTAATGAGTTAGCGAGGTTCACACTATATCAAGTCAACACAGATGAGAGCAAGGCTAGGATGTTTGAACAGGGATTGAAACCCTGGTTGTACAGTAAAGATTCTATGTTTCAACTGAAGACATTTACAGCGGTACTAGAGAAAGAAATTCTCGCTGAGGGTGGAGGTGAGGCTGTAACAAAGTACAACCAAGAGCAGAGAAAGAAGAAGAATGAGGGTGAAGCTAAGAATAGTGGTGGTGGTAGTGGAAATGGTAATAATATTTTGAAGAAAAAATGGAATGGAAATGTAGGTGCTAGAAACCAGCAGGGTAACCAGCAGAAGAAGAAGTTCGAAGCACATGCTACATGCGGAAGGTTTCACCCGTGTATGTGCTTAAGGGGGAAACATGTATGCTTTAACTGTGGCTAGGAGGGTCACATTACCCGAAATTGCAGTCAACCCAAGAAAAATGTTTGCTACACCTGCGGGTCAAAGGATCATTTCGCTCGCGAGTGTCCTAAGAAGAAATATGGTGAGACAATCGGAAGAAAATAAGGTAGCAGTATAGGTACATTGACTATTGCGGGACCAACGTCTTCAAATAAGCCTACAGCTAGAACCATCAACATGACGATGCAGGACGTGGTGCAATCAAAAGATGTCGTGTCAGGTATTATCCTAATCAATGATATAAATGCATATGTATTATTTGATTCGAGTGCTACTTGCTCGTTTATATTTAAAGAATTTGCTAAGAGGTTAGAATTACCTAGTGAAGAGTTGAATTTCCCTTTACACATAGAAATTATGAATAAGGAGGTAATTCTTGTTAAGTTCATATACAAGAATTATAGGGTGAATATTAAGGGAAATGTTATGACAGTAGATTTAATCCTGGTAAAACTTGGAGAGTTTGATGTTATTTTGGGAATGGATTGGTTATTCAATTATGGAGTGATAATTGATTGCCAAAAGAAAAGTGTAAACCTTATGACTCCATCAAAGGTTGTTTTCTATGGTAGCAAATCGCCTAGACAAGCGAGATGTCTGACGATTATGCAGGCCAAGAAGTTGTTAAGTCAAGGCTGTGTAGGATACTTAGCTTACATAGTCGATACTCAGAAAAAAAGGGTGTGAAACTGGAGGAGATACCGGTAGTTAGGGATTTTGTGGATGTGTTTCCGAAAGATTTGCCAGGACTTCCGCCTGACCGAGAGATCGAGTTCGTGATCGATTTAGCGCCAAGAACTGCTCCAATATCGAAGGCCCCGTATAGAATGGCTCCGGTAGAGATGAAAGAATTGTTGGTGCAATTGTAAGAACTGTTAGACAAGAAATATATTCAGCCTAGTGTATCACCGTGGGGAGCACTGATGTTATTCGTGAAGAAGAAGGATGGGTCAATGCGTCTTTGCATTGATTATAGAGAATTAAACAAAGTCGCTATTTAAAACAAATATCTGTTGCCAAGAATAGATGACCTATTTGATCAATTAAAGGGTGCTAGATATTTCTCAAAAATACGTTTGAGAAGTGGGTATCACCAATTGAAAGTAAGGAAGGAGGATGCACCAAAGACGGCATTCCGAACTCGGTATGGACATTACGAATTTTTGGTGATGTCTTTGGGTTTGACAAACGCCCCTGCAACGTTCATGAATTTGATCAACATGGTGTTTAAACCATTTCTAGACAAGTTTGTAGTAGTATTTATTGATGATATTTTGGTGCACTCCGAATCTCAAGAAGAACACGTACAACACTTACGTCTGACGCTGGAGACGCTAAGAAAAGAAAAGTTGTACGCGAAATTCTCTAAATGCATGTGAATTTTGGCTGGAACGTGTACAATTTCTTGGGCATGTAATTGACAAGGATGGGATTTCAGTGGATCCATCAAAAGTTGAAGCTGTGATAAATTGGGAATAACCAAGAACTCCATCAGAAGTGAGAAGTTTCTTGGGATTGATAGGTTATTATGGACGGTTTATTCAGGATTTTTCCAAGATTGCCACTCCATTGACAAATTTGACGAGAAAATCTGTTAAATTTTTTTGGACGGAAAAATGTGAAGAGAGTTTTATAGAATTAAAGAAGAGGCTCAGTGTGGCACCTGTGTTGTCATTTCCAGATAATACAAGAAACTTTGTGGTGTATAGTGATGCCTCACACAAAGGATTTGGTTGTGTCCTTATGCAAAATGACAAACTCATTGCGTATGCATCAAGGCAATTGAAAGATTACGAGAAAGGGTATCCGACTCATGACTTAGAGTTGGCGGCAATGGTATTTGTGCTGAAGATATGGAGACACTATCTCTACGGATAGAAGTGTGAGATCTACACAGACCATAAGAGTCAGAAGTATATTTTCACATAAAAGGACCTGAACATGCGTTAAAGAAGATGGTTGGAATTGATAAAAGATTACGATTGCGAGATCTTTTATCATCCGGACAAAGCCAATGTGGTTACAGATGCCTTGAGTAGGAAATGCCGAGAAAAGTTGATGTTGTTAACCAACCAGGAGGAGCTCGTTTCAGCGATGACAAGGCTAGAATTGAAAATCAAATTTCCAAAAGAATCTGATGAAAGATTATACCAGATGGAAGCTAGTCCAACTTTGGTGGACAAAATAAAGAATGCTCAACTGCAGGATGAAGAATGTAGAAAAATAAAGGAAAGTATGGTTGAGGGTAAGGAGGTGAAGTACAAGGTTGATATTGAAGGAGTGCTAAGATTTGAGGGACAAATTTGGGTTCCAGCAGTACTGGATATTAAAGAAGAAATCTTGACAGAAGCTCATAACTCAAGATATTCGATCCATCTGGGAAGTACAAAAATGTATCAAGATTTGTGGTGACATTTTTGGTGGCCAAATATAAAAAGAGACATTGCAGAATGCGTTACAAAGTGCTTGACATGTCAGAGAGTGAAGGCCAAGCATCAAAGACCAAGAAAAATACTTCAACCGTTGGACATACTAGAATGGAAGTGGGAGCATATCACAATGGATTTTGTGGTAGGTCTTCCAATGACGCAGAAAGGATACGATGTGATATGGATCATAGTGGATAGACTAACGAAGTCAGCACACTTTTTTCCAATAATGTGATGCCCCCAAATTCGGGTATCATCTAACCCGACATATGGTGCTAAACGGTGCTAAAATTCACATATACATTCAATTAAAATGCCTCAAAAGAACGAATATGTCTTATATATATTCCAAACAATATTTCCATTCCCTAGGTTCTTTATAACCATTACATGTGTTCTTGTCATAATATCAAATAATAACAACATTCAACCTATACTATTACAAAGGTAATCTATAGGTTCGCCTTAGCCTTCCCTTTATCTTTACCGGATCCTTCGGTCCGTTCGATCTTAGCTGCATTCATATGGTTCAAGCAAGAGTGAGCATAACTAGCTTAGCAAGTATGACAATTCCATTTAAACAATATGCTTAAAACATACAAATTGTATATCTTCAATAACTGAACAATAGTTATGAAGTACTATCGATAATTCAAAATAGCACTTCTCTTTTCTTAAAATGTTTCACAATGAACAACATTCAGTAAAACATTAATTTCGGTCCAAGACCTTGAGCATTTCATACTTTCTTTGAAAAGGATAACCCGACACCAAGTACGTAAGTCCGACATATCTTACGAGCACATCTAGGTGATCAACCTATAGTACTCTATGTTTTATAACACTACTTTCTTTAAATGTATGTACATTTAAGTTTTGGCAACCTCACGTGCCTGTCGTTTGACGACAAAACATTTGTTTAACATACTCAGCCTTCTTTTGAAAACCATACCAAAATAGTTTGGCAAAACTTGACAATAGTTCGATAGATTATAAGAAATCCAAAAACATCTTAAGTCTAGCCGAAAGAATTGGCTTCGACTTCATCATACATCAATTCATTCATAAGATACATGAATAACAAAGCTTGTCCAGAATGAACATAGACAAGGGTTAGAACAATTGCCTTTAGTGTCTGCTACTGTTTAAGTACTTTTCCTTTTGAGTCTTTAAAGTCTCTACAATAAATGATGACATAAGATACCACATTAGGTCATATATAATCAAGTATGATTACTACTATATCTTACCCTTCTTCTCAATATAATCACGCCTTAGATTATTTAACATCGGTTTTGGTTTGTCATTATATTTTACATTCACATTCGAGTAGCTTATCTTCAACCTTTAGTTGTATTACTTAAGGTTTTTAACATCATTTAAGGATGTTACTTTAGGTTTCTTAATGTGTTAGTTCATTATTAAAACCAATTTCCTTTCTATCTTTATAAGCCTTCTTTACTATGCTTTGTCTAGTCTTCGGAGCTACTGGCTTGACTTTCCTTCTTGGACTTCATGTACATGGCATGAGTCTCAGATGTCTAAGACCCGGACATGGTACTACGGCGCCATCTCCTTCGTTACCAACAAAGGTCATGGCGTGAGTTTCCGTGAGTGGTGTGGCTGCCTCGTACCGCAATGCCAAAATTTTCTCTCTGTGTCAAGACTTCGCGATGCCACACTTCAAAGTTGGCTAATTGGCATGCTTGTATTGCATGACGCCACTTATTATGCCTTTTTAATGACTGTGGCTGATTCTAGACATTAGATAGTTTTGACAGATTTCTTACTTTGCGAACTTCTCGGACTCCTAAATTGTTCATTTTCAGTCTGAATCGGCTCGTTCAAAAGTCATTAGCTCACAAATCACATGATCTAAGTGTTTATATAAAAATTTTACATTTTTAAATCCGTTAACATAGAATTCACCATTTAGGTCCGTTTTAACGAAAACGATAAACATTCATTAACGTTCATTGCTCGTTTCTTCGTTCTAAGTCGAAATTTGACCATTTTCGAGTCCGCAACTCTAAAATTCAAACTTGGACTATTCTCCATTGAAAACCAACGTTTTCGAGTTCAATGTCAAAATTTGACTTCCATTCTGAGAATTTCACGATTTCAACGATTATCGTCTAATCTCATAAATTCTGCCATAACTTCGTTGCTTGAGATTTTTACATCGTTTCAAATGGATTCATTCCATCAGACTAACATCCTAACCAAACATATTTCATTAATGTATACACATGACAAATTCTTAAATGTTCTTCATTAGTTCATAACTTAAATAAGTATGAATTACTTGTGCATGACTTATTAAGGTTTAAGTCCATTGATTAGCCATACTTATCACTTCTTATCATACATGCTCCACTAATCAACACTTCTCTATCAAACTATAATTGAAGAGATGGAAGATTAATGGTCTAGGATTCTTACCCTTGATGATCTCTTGGTTAATCCTTGTTCTTCCTTCTTGCTTCTTGGATTAACAAAGTCTAGCTTTTCTTACTTTTTCTCTCTACTAAATAAGTTACTGCCTCCATCCCTAATTATTTAACGTTTTAGAGTTTTTCATTTATCCCTAATTATTTGACGTTTGTTCAAATCTAGGAGAATTAATGACAATTTTTCTAAAATTACCCCTCATTAAACTCTTTCTTTCTCCTTATCCTAACAAAACTCTACTTATCCAACAAAAGATTTAAGGGTATTATAGACAATTGAGTACTATATTTAATGGTTTCCAATCATTATCTTAATTCTTGTGTCCACCTTCAAAATGTCAAATAATTAGGGACGGAGGGAGTATAAGTTATTGGTGGAAAATTTAACAAGTGAATAATGAACTAGCCACTCTCTTATTTATAGAAAATCCTAGTTGAGGGTATAATGGTCAAGAGGTCATCCCACCTCCTTAAACCACCTCCTTACTATTCATCCCTTGGCCATCACACAACTTATCCTTTGCTTGCTCACCAAGATCACGCCATGTGATCATGGGGACCACATGGGTTTCCCCATGGGTCATTCTTACCTATTGGATCGATCCATGGATCCGGTTCTTACTGTGGGCTTTAGATTTAACTAACTTTAACTTATTCTTTGGGCTTGCATTAACAAACATTGGGCTTTGCCTTAATTCACTCGGGCTTGTACAACTTCTACACAATCATACAAGTCCAATACACTTGCTTAATACCTTATAACGTATAATCTATGTATTATTCTTGTATACTAACTCGTATACTTATTCATCATATACGACATACCATCATTCATACATACTCGTATAATATCTCGTATCATACTCGTATTCATCACCTTGTACAATACTTACGTATCATACGATCAATGTTTAATTCATTAACGCTTTACTTTCACTAACGTTCTCAAATTTAGTCCGCAGGCAAAAAATTGTATTTACCATAAGTGAATTATTATTATATAATCCATCTTACCTTGATATTCTATCGTTACGTATTTCTCGGAAGTTCAAAAATAATTCCCGAGCAGAAATCAGTGAATAATGTTTTTCGGAAAATTTCTCGGAAAACTTTTATTTTCGTCTTGGAAATTCAAACACTTTAATTCTACCATGTAGTTAAAATACTACGACATTCCGATATATCTAGGTTATAGATCAACCTTCATCTTACTAACACATAATAATAACATATAATATAATTTTATTCATTAATTAATTAATAAAATTATTTTACAATAAATCCGAATTTCTCGGTCGTTACAAATAAGGATTAGATTTAATCTTGATCTGTTGGCAAAACTATACGTCAAGGAGATCGTGTCGAGATATGGAGTTCCAGTGTCAATAGTATCATATAGATATCGTAGATTTACATCAAATTTATGGAAGAGACTACAAGAATACATGGGAACACAACTAAAGATGAGTACAACATATCATCCGCAAACCGATGGTCAAAGCGAACGAACAATCCAGACGTTAGAAGATATGCTTAGAGCATGCATCATGGATTTCAAAGATAATTGGGACGATCATCTACCGTTGGTAGAATTCATCTACAATAACAGTTACCACGCAAGCATTGGCATGCCGCCATTCGAGGCATTATACGGTAGGAAATGCAGAACTCCACTATGTTGGGATGAAGTTGGTGAACGTCAACTGTTAGGACCGTAATCGTACACATGCATCGCTGAAGTTATCAAACTCAACAGCAAGAAGCGGTAGGTTGCTTCAAGAGAAAGAAGAAGAAGTATCTTTGATCAAAGACAGCAAAATCGCGAATTTGACGTGGGAAATTTTGTTTTCCTGAAAGTTTCTCATTGGAAGGGGAAAATTCGTTTTGGCAAGAAAGGAAAGTTAAGCCCGAGGTTCATCAGACCCTTCGAAATACTACGAAGAGTGGGAGAAGCACCTTATGAGGTATCTTTACCTCCAGAATTAGAACATGTTCATAACGTTTTTCATGTGTCGGTGTTGCGACCGTACAAACCCGATTACAAACATGTGATCGAGTATGAACCGTTACAGTTCAATAAAGATTTATCTTATGAAGAGGTTCCTATCCAGATAGGCGACAAGAAAGAACAAGTGCTTAGGAATAAGGTGATACCTTCTGTGAAGGTGATATAGAGAAACCAAAATGTTGAAGAGGCTACGTGGGAACTCCAATCTGAAATGATGATGAATTACCCTGAGTTATTTGTTTAATCTATGTCTTCAATTATGGGGACAGAATCTTTGCAAGGAGGGAAGAATGTGACGAATTAATTGTATGAGTTGTGATTCTGGGGACAGAATCCTTGTAAGGAGGGATGGATATAACAATCTAAGATTTTATTAATTGTAATTTAAAATATTTATTAAATTAAATAAATATTTTATTGATGTGGTTGGTGTTAGTAAATATTTGTGAATTAAATTTATTAGATAATATTCGATTTAATTTAATTTAATAGTTAGAGAGTTGTAAAATAACATGAGATTTTATATTGTTGTTTTAATTTAATAATTTAAAATGGTATGTTAAATTATTAAATAAAATTATAATGAGATTATAATTTTGTGATATTTGTTTAAGTGGAAAATTTATTTAAAATTTAGGATGTGTAATTAGTTTATTTAACTAATGTTTGATATGGAGATCCAAATAAATAATATGAGATTATAAACTATAGTGTAAAGATTTATTAAAATAAATTAAATGGATTTACCCAAACAAGGCTTAAAATATCAAGTCTTTATTTTAAAGTGTTTTTGCCAAATAAAGCCTTATGACTTATGAATTTTGAATTTTAATTATAATAAATAAAATAAATCAAAATAATAAGTAAAATATATTATAACTGATGTACGTTTGAGGTTGTAACCGCTGTTTTTCCTATAAGCGTATTAGGGCTATCTGTTTCTTTTTTCTTTACGCATAGTGATAGTTTGGCCTATACTAATACTAAGAAGAGAAAAGAACAGAGAATTTGAGAGAGAGAGATTAGAGGGAGTTTGAGAGAAAAGTCTGAGAATTCCGAAGAAATTCTTGGTGTTTAGCAATATTATTCAAGTAAGAGAAGGTATTTTCCATAACCTTGATATTATATACATATGTATATTTTACGTCATGAAAGCATCTGTGAATTTAATTTTCTTGAATGGTTGTTATACAACTGATTTCTTGTGATTGTATGTAATTGTGATGTTAGAGATGGTATTTAGACAAGAGTTAGTATGCTAATTACGTTTAAAAAAGAAGAAAGTATTTACAATGCATGTTTATACATATGGCTTGTGAAACTACCAAATTTGGTGGTTAATTTGTAAGCTAATCTGTAAATTGAGCCTTGAATATGTTAATTCGGTAAGAAACGAAAAGACCGTAGTTTGAATGAGTTAATTTGGACAAGAATTGTTATCATAGTGTGAATTTTTGTGAAGGATGTCAAAATTGGAGTTTTTGTACAAAAAACATGAAATTTAAGGATATAAATTAGTTGAAGTTATTGTTTAATTGTTCTAAGTTGGTGAATATATGAGGAATCATGTTTGTGTTAGTCCTATACCAATTGCATATGTTAAATTTACTATTTTGTGGGTGAAATTTGTGAAAGTTGGGCTAAACAGCAGCATCGTTAAAAGATGCGTAGTTTAAATACATGCACCAAAGACAATCTTATTTGGTGTCAAAGGCGTGAACGGCTCAAATTGCTGTGGGTCCCAAAGCCTATGTATGGCGCAACTTCACGCCCATACTACGATCGAGAGGCAGTGAGGTCTGTTACTTTTGCAGACTTTGAACACCTAGTGTAACTTAGTCTAATGGTATGTTAAGGTGACAAACATGTAATGAAGAGGTCAAAATAGAATCGTACCGTGGCATTAGTAAATTCAACGTTGTAAAAGTTTAGCAAGTTAGGAAAGTTATATGTTATGATTTAAGACACATAATGAATAGTGAATAAGTGTTGTGAAGTTAACTCTTATAATTTCTGAAATGTATATGGTAAAGTAAGACTTGTACTAAAATAACAAGTTTAACTAGAAGTGAGTGTTATTTTGGAAAGTGGATGTTAGTATATCTAATTGATATTGTGATTCTAATACTATGTGTAGGTGAACGCGAGTTGTAAATTTATAGCTTACGCATGAGGCAAGTTCCTTACTCTAAACTTTTATTGAGCAAGTTCTTTGTTCCTAAATTTTATTTGAGCAAGCTATAACCCTAACTTTATTGGAGCAAGTTTTGAATTCTAATCATTATTGATTTATTCTAACTTGTTTATAGTTAAACAAGTTTCTTTAGTTCCACTCTTGTATAGTGAATGCGATTTCTTGAATTCCAATTCCTAATGTTGAACTGTCGTATTTCAATTACTTTGCACAAGTTATTATCATATTGAGCAAGTTTTGTTTTTAACTTGCTATCTGTTAATACATGTTCAGTAATTCCATTTCTTATTTAATAAGATTATAGCATTAGCTTAATATTGTTCCAGCAAGGTTTATTATTTTATTCAATGCTTATGCTTTTGATTATTTCTAAGCATGCTTACGATTCTTAAACATTTTACCTTAAACTGTTATTGATCACTCATAGTTCTGTTAAGTCTTATTGATTCAACTAATCCCTTAGTTGATGGTTGTGAAACCCTAAATTACCCTTAAAACTTATCCAAACCAAACTTTCTTTAGTGCGAAATTGTACTCTAAAACCTGAGAAGAACAACCCTATATCAGGGGATTATTTTAGAGTTATGCAATGGCATTAAAATTTTTGCGCAAGACATAGTACAAAGGGCTGATCACTTAGAGTATGAGATGATGGTCCATATAGTCATTTAGACTGTTAAAGGTTACAGTAAAAACACCCGTTAACCTAGGACATAGATGATGATTATGGTCTTTTAGACCGTTAAAGTTTAAAGTAGAAATACTTGACAACCTAGAGCATAGTTCATGGTCTTGTGACCCTCAGTTATATTTTGTTTTGTGATTCCAGTTTTGATTATCATTGACATAATATTATTCAACTATGATGAGCTTATTCATTACCAATTATTATGCTATTGTTATTCCTTGTTATTCCAAGTGGGCATTTATTTTGCTCACTCGTACATAAATACAACTATTACAGCTAAAGTTGAGAAGATCGATGAACCTACCACTAGCAAGGGAAAGGAAAAAATGAGCAAATGATGAAGACTTGTAATTTATTTATTGTCATGATGATAGACTTTATAGTTAATGATGTGATGTAATTAATTTAACTCCGTACTTGATTGATGTAAAGGTTAGATAACCTGGGAGACTTTTTGATTAATGATGTAACCCTAATTTTGGGAGGATTTATGGTTTAATTTTATTATATTTGGGTAGTTAGATATAAATGAATGGAAAATGAACACCAAATCTTATGGGAATGAAATACCCAAATTTGGGGGTATCACAAAAACAGAATGGGAAGTGGAGATTATGTATCGATTATACGGACCTAAACAAGGCATGCCCGAAAGATTTCTATCCTTTGCCCAATATAGACCAGTTGATCAACGCCACCTCGGGATATGGTATGCTAAGTTTCATAGATGCCTTTTCGGGGTACCATCAGATCTTAATGAGTAAGGAGGACATCCCGAAGACGAATTTCATCACGCATCGGGCCATTTATGCTTATCGGAAGATGACCTTCGGGCTATTAAACGCTGGGGCGACTTACCAGCGAATGATGAACTTTGTGTTCACAAGGAAGTTAGGCCGAAGCATAGAGGTCTATGTGGACGACATGATTGTGAAAAGCATGTCAGTCCATGACCATCTCGAGGACCTAGAAAGATGCTTTGAAACAGTCAGGAGACATAAGCTACGTTTAAATTCGACCAAGTGTACCTTCGGTTTGGGGTCTGGAAAGTTTCTGGGGTATCTGATCAGTAAAAGGGGAATCGAAGCGAATCCGGAGAAGATTCAATCAATCTTAGATATGAAATCCCCAAAGTCTTACAAGGATGTTCAGAGGTTAACGGGTCAGATTGCGGCCCTTTGTTGATTTATGTCAAGATCAGCCGAAAGATGTCTGCCATTCTTTGATACTCTGAAGGGGCCACAAAACAAGAAAAGTTTTCAGTGGACTTCGGAGTGTGAAGATGCATCTAAGGGATCAAATTATACTTGTCATCGACACCACTATTGATGAAGCTGATCCCTTCGGAACCTATATATTTATACTTGACTGCAAGCTCGATGGCAGTAGGGGTGGCATTGGTAAGGGACAAGGGGGGAAGACAGTTTTTGGTATACTATGTCAGCCTTGTTCTTTGAAATGCAGAGACTCAGTACCCGAACTTGGAAAAGTTCACCTACACCGTAATCATCGCAAGCAGGAAGCTTCGACATTATTTCCAGGGTCGGTTGGTAGTGGTGTATATAGACCAGCCGTTGAAAAAGGTACTGCACAGGCTAGAAGTCTCGGGTCGGCTGGCTGCGTGGGTGATGAAATTGACTAAGTTTGCTTTAGAATACCATCCCCGAACGGCAATCAAAGGACAGGCTCTGGCATACTTCATAGTAGAATGTTCATTCACAGAATCGGATGTGAGGTCGGTTAATGAAGCATAACAGGTGCAAACGTCATGGAATCTCTATGTGGATGGGTCATCAACTTCGGACATCAGTGGAGCAGGGGTTATTCTGACAAGTCCCAAAGGCTTTAAAGTCCAACAAGCTATTCAGTTTCAATTCAAAGCCACGAATAATGAAGCAGAATATGAAGCCATACTAGCTGGACTTTAATTGGCCCGAAGCTTGGAGGTGCAGAAGTTAGTCATCTACAGTGATTCCCAATTGGTCGTCAAATAGATATCTGGGGAGTATGAAGCTCGGGGGGCTAGGATGACAAAGTACTTAGCCAAAGTAAAAGAAAAACTCATGTACTTCGGCTCATACAGTTGCCAAGGGATTAATCGGTCAGACAACACTGTAGCAGACGCTTTGGCCTGATTAGCAACGACTAAAGCAAGTTCTTTCAACGGTTCGGTGTATTTAGAGGTATTAGAACAACCAAGCATTTTGAAGGTGGATGTGCTAGCTTTAGATCGGCTTGACTACTGGCTTACACCGTACATCTCTTATCTGGCCGATGGGGTTTTACCTTTAGACCGCATCTTAGCAAGTAAGATCAAGCACAGGAGCTCAAACTTTATTCTTATTGACGGAGATTTATATCGAAGGGCCTTTAGTTCTCCACTGCTCAAGTGCTTGACACCATTGGAAGCAGACTACACACTTCGGGAAGTGCATGAAGGGATTTGTGGAGATCACATGGGATCCAAGTCACTGGTATACAAAATTTTGAGATAGGTGTATTATTGGCCAACCATCTTCCAAGAAGCCAAAGATTTTTTCCAAAAAATGTGCTAAGTGTCAACTGAATAGTTCCATCCCTCATCAGCCTCCCGAAGAGCTATATTTGATCTTATCCCCAATTCCATTTGCTATGTGGGGAATTGACATCTTGGGGCCTCTGTCGAAGGCCAAAGGGCAAGTTACTTTCGTGATCGTAGCCATCGACTACATGACCAAGTGGGTCGAGGCCAACCCTCTACAGAAGATCACCGAATAGGAATGCCTCAATTTTTTTAAAGAATATGTTGTTTATCGGTTCGGCATCCCGATGATTTTGGTCTCAGATAATGGCAGACAATTCGTGGGATCAAAGTTTGAAGATTTTTTGAAGGAGTTGAGAATTCAACACAGAAAGACTTTAGTTTCTCACCCTCAGTCAAATGGTCAAGTGGAAGTCACCAATCGGACTCTACTTAACAACATCAAAAGGAGGTTGGATGAACTAAAGGGTCAATGGCCTGGAGAATTACTTAGTGTTTTGTGGGCCTACCGGACTACCCTGAGAACAACAATTGAGGATTCACCATTCATATTGGCATATGGGACCGATGCACTCATACCTGTTGAGATTGGGTCTCCTACACTTCAGGTCAGTCAGTACAAGGAGCTATACAATGATGACAACCTACGACTAAATTTGGATCTCTTGGAAGACGTTTGGGACTCGGCTCTGATGAGGTTGGCAATTTACCAGAAACGAACGACCCGACACTATAACCAAAAGGTGAAACAAGGAAGATTCGAAGTTGGGGATTTGGTTCTTCGAGAATCAGAGGCATCGACCCCCCCAGAACACTGGCAAGCTAATGCCGAATTGGGAGGGGCCTTATGAAGTAGTAGAGGTGCCGAAGCCAGGTACCTACCGACTTTGAGCAATTGATGGATCAGAAGTAAAGAACACATGGCATGTTGGAAGACTTAGAAAATATTACCAGTAAAAGTTATGTTCTTCCTTCCTTTGTTTATGTAAATCATGCTATTTATTAATGAAATAAATGAGAGTTTCTCTTCGAAATTTTTTTTGCACTTCATTTGTATTCATAAGCTTTTACAAATCCAATCAGACAAGCTTTGGACAAAAACTGATCAGGAAGTTAGAAACAACATAACTGGTCAATAAAAGTCATAAGTATAACTGATCGGAAAAATTACAGACGAAGAAAAATTTTGTTCTTCATTTATATCCAAAATTTTTTACAAATCCGATCAGAAAAGCTTTGAACAAAACCGATCAGAAAGTTAGAAACAACATAACTGATCAGAAATGTTACAAGCATAACTGATCGAGAAAGTAACAAACAAAGGAATAAGAAAAAAGTACAAGATCTACATCTAAAAATCCTAAAAGAAGTTATTCTTGAGGACCCTCATCTTCAACTTCGGATTCCTCGCCAGAAGAATCAAGGATAGCAACATCGAGCCCAACAGCTTTCATCTTCGCTCGAGCCTTCTCCCGATAAGCTTTATAGCCTTCAGCAAACTGAGACATGATCTTCTCGGTTAGGGCAGGAGATTCTTCATACTCTGTAACGCCAGAGAAAATTAGATTTTTATATGAATTAAATTTTTATTTGATTATGTGGATTAAATGAATTCAATTGATTATTTATGTGAGTAAGTTGTATGAAGGTCGTTCTATGATCTATAATGTGCGGATGTGGTTAGGATTCTGGCTATGTGCTAGAATTAATTGTTTTGAATTTCCAAGACGAAAATAAAAGTTTTTCGAGAAATTTCCGTAAAAACATTATTCATCCATTTTTGCTCGGGAATTAAGTTTGAAATTCTGAGAAACGCGTAATAATAGAATTCTAAGACGAGATGGAATATCCAATAATATTTCAATTATGGAAAACAAAGTTTTCACTTGCGGACTTAAAACCTAAGGGTTAGGGAAAATGATTTTCGAAAAGGAAAGTGATTTTCGAGAAGGAATTGAATGCATATGATGATTAGGGTTATTATACGTGTGATATACGAGTATGATACTAGTTAGTATACGAGTATAGTATGAAGATTATTATGACGTATAATACGAGTATCGTACGAATACTATACAAAGAGAATACATGAGTTATAGAATACGATTAGTTCTTATTGGACTTTGAGTGTATGGACTTTTTAGGATCCAATTGGACTTGGATTTTGTCAAGCCCAATGTTTTGTGAAATAAAGCCCAAGATTGAGTATTGTCAAGGCCCAATGTTAGGTTAAATCAAGCCCGATCCAAGAAACTGAACCACGGATCTAACCGATGGGTCACCGGATGGGTAATAACCATGGGGAAACCCATGGGGGACCCACAAGGCCATGTGGGCTGGCCACTTGGTGGCCAAGTAAAGTGTTTACTTGGTGGTTAAGTTGCAATGGAGGTGTGAATAGTAAGGAGGTTTCCATTTGACCATTTTGTCCTCTATTTGGATTTCCTATATAAGAGAGCTAGTGTTGGTCATTTGTTTGTTTCCCCAACTTGACCAATATATTTGAGAGAGAGAAAAGTGAGTTAACAAGTAATCAAGTAAGCTTGAAGCAAATCATACAAGTTTTAAGCAAGAACGCGAAGAACATTAAGGTAATAATTCGTAAAACCTTAGTCTTCGATTCGTTTAAATTTATTTTTTGTAGAGCATCATGAATTGGTGGAGCATGTCTCTTCTAGAGTAATAAGGATGACTATTAGTGAATTAAACATTTACAAGCCATGTATAAGTTGGAATCATAAGCGTTAAGTAAGTTTTATCGCGGATAAACCATTGAATATTGACTTGGTTGATGAGGGACAAATTGAAAACCATCATTTATAGGGTATGTGAATATTGCTTGGTTAGGATGTAGACAATGAATCAATGGATTGGTTCCATTTGATTTGGCATATAAAATACGAGTAACGAAGTTATGGCAAAATTTACGAAAGTAGACGTTAAACGTTAAAATCGTATAATTCCAAATTAGTAGTCAAAACTTGTCGTTTAGTTCAGAAACCCTAGTTTTCAATGGCGTAGCGTAGAATACCGTATTCAAGAGTTGTGGACTCAAGAACGGTCAAATTCTGACTTAGAACGAAGGAAACGAGCTATGAACGCTCACGAGCATTCAACGAATGCTTATTAGAACATTAATAATGAATTCATCATTAACGGATTTAAAAACTATTTTTATTTGGATGAAATCAAAGTACACGGAACGTGTAAGAAAACGGCTTTTGAACGAGCCAAATCCAATTTAAAATGACTAAGTTATGAGTCCGGGAAGAATCGTATTGAAAATTTGAAAAAAATTTCAAGGGCTCAGGGTGGGCGCCGCATCGCCACCCCAAGCTTTAAAACTTGCACCGCAGCGCTGGTTAGGGAGACTTAGCTACTGGAGAGTGGCACCGCAGCGCCACTACTACAAAGGGATCTCGCGCTGCAGCGCCGAGGTCGGGCATAACACACTGTTAGTTAGCGCCGCAGCGCCAATAATGTATTGAGGGTTGGTGCCGCAGCACCGGTAGTGTAGAAAGGTTGGGCAAGTTAGTTTTCTAATCCAAATTTATTGTAAATCAATAGTGGGGCATGTATACACTTAATATACATGGTAAAACTGTTCCTATATACTATATATATAGTGATGACTTTAGAAGATGAATGTCGTTTATAGTAATTAAATGAAGAACACGAGATATAGTGAAGTAATGTGTATTCAAACTTTGGTAATTAACCAATGATGATCAAGTCTTGGTTAGTAATGTAAGACGTTAACAAGCCGTAAGGAAGAATAGTAAGTCAAATTGATATTTATTAATGAAATAAATTCACTCAAGACATAGAAGAGAAAGAAGCTGGTAAAAATAATGTGATTATATTATTTGGTAGCTAATTACAGTGTGCTATGTGAATATATCATGTAGAGACTGTAAAGATCAAGAACTGTTGAATATTTTATTTGAAGACGCTTGAATGCAAGTTTTCTTAACGCTTGTCTAACCTTCGTGTTAGCCAAGTTTCTTTGATTCATGTTATGAGATACATGAATTGTTTAATGAAAGGGTCAATGCTAGTTTTAACTCGGCTAGACTATTCTTAAGAGTGAGATTGATTTGTTTACAAGTCTCTCGATATAGAACTGTTAACGCTATCCTATGCCAAGTATTTGGTACATATTCAAGGTAAGCTTGAGTATGAACAAACAAATGTATTTTACATCGATTATTCGATGGGCACGCGAGGTTGCCAAAACTTAAACGTAGATACGTTTAATGGACGAGTGTTGATCAACATAGGGTACTATAGGCTGATCACCTAGAAGTGCTCATAAGATATATCGGACTTACGGACTTAGTGTCGGGTTGTCCTTTTTCATGAATGAAAACGAAAAGAGAATGTTCATGGTCTTTTGACCATCTCATAATTCCTAAGTTATTATATATACTCTGGAATTGTGTTATGAAATGAAAAGTGCTATTTAATGTTTCATAGTACTTCATAGCTACTTGTTCAGTTATTGAAGATAATCATATAATTCTCGACGTGGTATTAATATTATCTATTGATAGACTTGCTGAGCTAGTTATGCTCACTTCTTGCTTGAATTATATGATTGCAGCTAAGGCTGAAAAAACTGAGGATCCCAGTAGGGATAAAGGCAAAGCTAAGATGGATAAATAGATTATTATGTAATAGATTAGTATGTTGTAAGAATCATATTATGATAAATAAAGAATGTATCAGTTTCAGAACCTGGGAAATAATTTATACTTATTATTGTAATAAGAATGTAGTAATTATGTTCATTTTGATGTTGTTTCAATAGAATGAATGTATAGTGAGGAGTACCGTGTAGCACCATATCTGTGGGTTGAAAGTACCCAGATTTGGGGGCGTCACATTCTCTTCGATCGCATGCTGCTTGACTTCGGCCCGTTCTTCCTTTAAGGTGTTGTTTTCCCGAATCAAATGCATCATCTTGTCATGCATCCCAGTAAACTGCTCCTTAAGGATATGAACCTCCCGCTCCCGATCCTTATTTTCTTCTAACAAATGATCTTTCTCCTGGATGAGTTTTTTGGCGTGATTGTCGAGACCAACGAACTCCTATTGAAGTATAGCATATTGTTCCTTGAGCTCATCAGTTTGACGTTTTGTCCTTGTCACTTTATTTTGGGTCTCGGCGTGAAGATCCTTCTTATTCTTCAGATCCGACCGAAGACCCCGAACCTAAGCTCCGAGAAATTCCACATCCGTCTTCAGCTGATCCTCCTTTTTGGTGGCGTAGGCCAGAGGCGGAATGGCTTGGGCGAGGATAGCATTGGCCTGCAACATAGTGAAAGAATACATCAGCTATGAAGAATGAAATATCAATAAATAAAATATCTTAAGTTATCTGGTTTGCCTGACACTGGGCCTTGATGTAGGCCACTAAATATTCTTCGGAGGAGAATCCCTTGAATCGTTCATCGTCCCCACGTAGCTTGAAGTGTTTGAACTGATTGAAGGGAAAAACCTTCGAAGGGCTCCTCAGCCAGAATGTAGTAGGCGTTCCTTGTGAGGAGCTCGTCTCGATGTTTGGTCTTGAGGTGGGTGTTGAGGTTGGAGGTGGGTCGGCCTCCACGATCTGTATATTGGGATCTTTAGTCAGAACATGCTTCTTGGATCGAGGTTTGAGAGGAACCTCTTCGGTTTCCTCTGAATCTTCGATGACCACAACTGGTGTAGGGGGTGGAGGAGTTGGCTTCGGAAGGGCTGAAGAAGAGGCCTTAGGGGGGCTTTGGAGGAAGGCTTCTTCGTTTTCTTTAACAAGGCCATCTTTTCAGCCCGGTTTATCTTCATCATGTTTTTGTTGGCGGGTTCGGCGGCGGTGGTGTACGGAGAGGTTGGACCCGATGTAGAACCAATTGATAGCTCTGCAATCGGGATGGTGTCTTCATCGGGTGAATCGTCTGTGACCGGGGGGCGGGTGGATTCGATCGTTATTGGTAGAAGAACCAAGGAGGCATCAGCCCCCTCGGGTTTGAAAATAATTACTGCATGACAAATGAAATAGTCAGTAAATAATGATAGAAGATAAAGTTAAGGCATGAAAGGTTTCGGGTGTTATAACTTACAGCCATGTTTGTAGAGCCAGGCCTCGTTGGATAAAACTTCCAGACCCCATTCAGTCTTCTGCAACTTCTTGTAAAATTTCTTGAAGGCGTTAGACCGATCCTTCGGGAACTTGGACACCTTTGCAATGGGATCTTTAGGGGTGGCCCAGTTCGGTAGGAGTTTGAGGTCGATCCCTCTCATGAAGACCCACTGTGGATGCCATCCTTTGTTGCTAGAAGGGGTCTTTATAAAGGTGGCTCGGCTGGGCACACGATCGAGTTGCCGAAGGCCAAGTTCTTTTGACCGGTCGACGGTGAAGAGGATAAAGAAGATATCTAGGCCAGGAGTGATGCCAGCCTCTTAGCACAAGGCGATAAAACTAATTAAGTGGATGTATGAGTTCGGCACTAGCTGTGCGAACCCGATCCCGATGAAACAAAGGAAGGAAGAGATGAATTCGTGAATGGGGAACCGAACCCCATACTTGAAGGCCCAGATAGGGTTGGCAACCCAATCGCCTTCGGGACGCCAGAACATTCGTTCGTGGGACTCTGGCACCTAAAGTTTGTACTCGTTTGTGATATTAAAGAGGGTTCGGATGTCAGAAAGTTGGGATGAGGTGATGGTAGACTTGGTGTTGACGTGAGAAAAGTCAGTTTTGGAAGCATAAACGTTTTAGATTTTGGATTCGACACTATCTGAAGTGATTTTTGTAAGGGCCGTCAGTAAATTGACCAGAATCAGATCTTCGATGGCTATGGTGGTGGTAGGGATAGTTGGTGGAATTTTCTTAGTGGTGGGAGGAATGCTAGAATCAACCATTTGTGATGAATGAGGTAAAGATGTGAAGTTTTAGGAGCAAAAACAAACAAAAGGGAGCTTAAATCAGAGAGAACTTGAATAAGAAGGATTTGGAAAGGTGAATTGCTCGTCGAAAATCGCCTTTTTAGAAGAAACTAAAAGAAAAATTTGAAATGGAGGAAGTTTGGAAAAAGTGATAGTGATGGATGGATGGGGGTTTTTATAGTGGGGCTGTGCAAATCCCAAGGGCGGCTATTTATAACAGGTGGGGCCCGGTCCTGGGAAGACTTGTAACATTTCAAAAAATGAAGAAAAACCATTTAAGTTCCCCAAATGTATCATCATTTGTTGTCGTAACTCTTCAAGTTCATGTCTTTTCAAGTCTCTAGTTATAAATATATTGTGACGCCCCCAAAATAGGTATAAATCACCCATTCTGAGTCGCCAAATACATGGTACAAAATTCAAATAAAACTTAAGTAATACAATTGTCGTGTAAATAAGACAAAACATATGCTGAGAGTTTTAACACGAATATTGTCTTCTAGACAATATCCAAACTCAAATTCAATCTTATTACAATTATTATTACACTATTTCATAGAATAGTGAGGACTACTAAAACAACCATCTGGACCGTCACTCCGTTCCCCGACTAGTCCCAGCTATATTCTCATTTCCTGAAGAGAACAATGAAAGCAAAGGGTGAGCTCAACTAGCCCAGTAAAGAATATTATGACTAAGATAATGCAGAACAAATTATCGTTAGCCTTCAACAGTATTAAACTAATAGAATATAATAGACAACAAGTTTAACTACAGCGGAACAAACAATCCATTAGAAGAGTCAAGTAGAGCATGATATCTACTATCTTCTATGATTTAAAAGTTTATCATCAATTTTATCGCTGAGACTCAGCTCAATAAATAATCCACATCACTAAATCATCCATGCACTACGGGCCAAGGATATTCATTATTATCACCAATGGTCATGATCATGCCACCAACTGTTCATCAATGCATTATGGGCCAATGAAGACTTTTACCACATCATTTGTAACATTACAGGTCATGATTATACCGAATAATCCATGGTCATAATCATACCAATCAACAGTCCATCTATGCACTACGGGCCAAAGATGACTTTCATCACAATATAAGCATGAGGATGATGACAATGATATAAGAATTCAATTAAACGAAAGAAAAGGATAATTTTTAAAGATTTATAATTCTATTTATCCAGAATTCAATAATGTCCAAATTGTTAACATGATACTGCTTTGTGGAGTAAAATTCAAGAATAATATTGTATGAAAAATAATTTAGATCGAAAAGAAATCAATTTTTATCATGAATAATACCCCATGTGAATAGTACCTGAGTTAATAGTACCCCGTGAATAGTACTTCAGGAATAGTACCCCGTGAATAGTACCCTGACATGAAAAGATTATAATTTAACAAGAATGTTCAGGAAAATATTTCTGTGAAACGATACTAGATGAAGCACAAATTTCAAGGATATTTTACTAATTTCAGGAATTATAGAAGCAATACTTACCATATAGTAAGTTTAAATTTAGGAATATGAAATGAAATAATATCCCTTCCATAATATAGAGTATGAAAAAAAATAATATTTCTTACGAGTATTGAAATAAAATAATATCCTTTACCTTAGTAGAAATTGGATTTGACTGGAATATCAGATATTATTCTAAAAAAATCTTGCACAAAAAGCTATTCTCAAAATATCCTTATACTCAAGAAAAATACTCACAATACTATAGAATAAGAATTTCTGATATTGAAGGTGTATTTTAGGAAAGAGGGGTTACCCCCTATTTATAGCAACGGATGAAGAAAAAAAATAAAGTATCCTGCCTACTTTTGCCTAACTCATCTCATTTTCCATATGGGTGGGGGCCACCCTTAGAAAACCAAGGATTTGCAGGCAACATTTATCACCAAAAAATTGGCCTAACAAATCATTTTCCTGCCTAACGACTCATTTCTTCCTTATAGGTGAGGGTCCACATGGAAAACATCATGCCACTTTGCTGACATTAATTCATTCAAGCCACCAACAAAGAATACAAAACATTCACATATCCGTCCCTTTTATCACATGTATATATATGTGTGTATATATATATATTATAATATTATTATTTAAACCATTATAAAATATTATAATAATATATTTAAATGAATATTTTTTCGAAGAAGATAATTTTGATTTCATAGAAAAATATGCCAAACTTTCAACAAATATTTCATGCTAAAATCCTTCATTTATATCAAAATTGAACCAATATCCACCATATAATAATTATTCATAATTAATATTATAAGTTTACAATATTAACAACCAGATCATTCCCAAGAAAGAGGGAGCTTTTCGATAAGGATTTATCCTTATTAGTGCGTAATTAGATAACCTAACCCCTTTCCTCGACAGAATTTTTTAGACATTGCCAATAAAGCTAACTAATAATATGAATAATTGTGTCGTGTCAATTATTGATTTAATAATATAAAATATTATGCAGATGATACTGTGATAATAATTGAATCAATAATAATGTGAGATACTGTGCAACAACTACTGTGGCAATTATTGAATAAAACTGAGTGACTTCTCACGTAAGCATCAATAATCAAAGATACTGTACAATACCGTGTGCTACTATGCAACCACGCATATCACTGTACTTTTATCAACGGGTTTTTCAACAGTTAACGGTAAAACTTTTGCCGTTATTTTTATAACAAGATATTTCTGTCATTTTCTAACTTCGACAATAATTCTGTTGTGGGGTCCACCAATGATTGTGCTGTCGTACGAATATTCCTTGATAAAACGAATATTCTCCAACCAATCGAATATTTTATAACAACTTGCTTACTTTGTAAAATTTATAAATATTATCCACAACTATAACATAATTATATCAAATCCAGACCATAATATTTAAAAATATATTTCGAAAAAAATTAATCTTTATTTATGAAAGTTGGGGTCTTAAATATATTATAATAAGAGACTGGGGGGAAATGTTCGGGAGCATTTTACCGACCTTCATGTGGGCTGAAGGCCTGACACCAGAAGGGGATGTGAAGCCCATTGGGCCGAAGGAAACAGGGATGTTGAAGGTGTTTGGGTTTAGGAATCCGAATCCTCTGGGCCGGAATCCTGTTCTAGTTGATGGTGATCGGGTTCAGGCATCCGAGTCCTCTGTGCTGGAGTCCTATTCAAGTTTATGGCGTTTAGGGTTGGGCATTTGAGTCCTTTGGGTCGGAGCCCAAACCAGTGCATATGGGTTCGGTTGAATTGGGCCTATACAGTGGGTTAGCCCTCGTATGGAGTCCAGAGTCAGAAGGAGTTTAAATGGTTAAGGATTCTAGTCCTAATCATATTTGTATAAGGTAACTCCAAAGGTAGTATTTGGATTGGATCCAACTTGCATCTTTCAAGGAGATTGTGTTGGACCCAAATAATGGTAACTGCCATATTTAGGAGTCCTAATCCGACTCGAAAGTGGATTCTAAGGCAGTGAGAATGGGAATAAGTACAAGGCTAAACTTCAGATTAACAGTTAATACACTTTTGAGCACTAAACACTAAAGCCTCCATTGTTAAACCTTGTGAACGGCCTGTACTCATTCTCACACTGGAGGTATCTCCCGGCGGCACAAGCCGTCAAGCTTCGCGTGTGATCTGTTATTGTGTAGGATTCAGTGTGTGGATTTTGTGATTGGACGCACCAGGGAAACTTGGCGTTAACAAGAACAGAAAAGAAAAGAAAAGAAAACTTAAAGTTTTTCTTTATATTATTTCTGAGTTTTTAATAGAAAAGAATAGAAAATTTAAAATTGAGGACATGAGTTATAATTTAAAATTTATTATATTAAAAGTTGAGGATAATACGAGAATTATAAAAATATTACTTATTCCGATTTCTTTTCCGTCCAAATCAGGCCAATTTTAGACGGAAAACTTTGGCAGAAAAAGTGGCTAAATTTTCTATCCATTTCTTTTCTTTTTCGTTTATTAAAAAACTTAGAAACATAAGAAGTGAAAAGAAAACTTAAATTTTCTTTTTTTTTTTCTGTCCATTTTAAAACTCAGAAACAGAGCGTTAATTTCTAATCTTACATGCATTCAATGTACTAGAGTTTGAAATCTAACATCTTTCTCATCCTTTCTTAACTGACCCAAATTTCAATTTTACAATTTTACTAATTTCCTCTCTATTTACCTATTTTTTTCTATTTGTAATTTTATTTGTCACATAATTTTATTTTTAGTTTTTTTCTTCTGTAATTTTTATTCTCACGTGCGTAGTGCGTGCATGAAGAATACTTAAAATAAAGACTCTTTTTAAAACAGAGTTTAAATATAAAAGAGTTGTTTGATAATTATTATGTCAACATTTTATTATGTTACTGATGTGTTAAAATTATGTACTGCAAGTTCATAATTTGGCAAGTTCAGGTCGAACCATAGAGACTAGATCAATTGTTTAATATATCCTTAATTAATATTTTAGGCAAATTAGAAATAATAATGTTGGAGAAGATTTATTAACTAAATTATGCAAACTATTAAATAATAACGAAAACTATTAATGAGAAAAGATACCTAGGAATCAGAATCCACCAAATATTAACATAATAAATATGTTCTTATTTCCTAAATTAATTCCCAAATTATTTTTCCTTCCCTTTAAAAATAATGATTCATATAATTAATATGGGCAAACATAAGTTATGAAAAATTCATAGATTAACTATAACTTATCAAAACCTCGCAACCAATATAAGAATCATATGCAATTTATGCGGAGGAAAATATGAAGGCAAAAATAATTAGGCAGTAATTTTGGAACGGAAAGAAAATATTATTTTGAAATACTTAGTTTCATCATAATCCTAAGTATTAGAAATTTAGCTAGCAATGAAATTAAAAACAAAAACAAATAATATTATTACTACTATTTGCATGAAATAAGAACAATAATTAAAAGAGAATTTCTATTATATTGAAAGTTACAAATACTCCCTGACAGTAGTACCACACGTGATTGGAATAAGAGAAAAGACAAACTCTAAATATCTTACTCTTTTCTACACTAGTGAAAAACTAAGAAAAAGAAAATAACAAGTGGTCTCCTTCTCCCTAAAACAAGAAGCCTATTTATAGGGAAAATAACTTTGAACCCTAATTTAGGTTCATTGAACTTGGACAGTTTTATTCCCTTCATTCTCTTCTTTCTTTCTTGACTTCCATCTCTATATGGTAATCCTCTGATAGTCCTTTTTCATCTTTAAAGGTTAGATATAAATCCTTTATTTGCTCCCCAAGAAAATTAAAAGTTATTTCCTACAAAACAAAATAAAATGTATTAGTTAAATAAAATAAGCATATAAAATAATAAATATGGTAATATTAAAATGTATTAATTACGTATCTATTAAATACCCCCATACCTATCTTTTGCTCGTCCTTGAGTAAAATAAAAATAAAATAAAATAAAAATTATACTACCCCATTTTCGTAGGAAATACGATTGCAGTTAGCATGTACAACAAGTCTTTAAACCCCAAGGTTACCCCAAGTGGACGAGTTGTGTCTTGTGAAGGTTTGAAGTGAATGTACCCACAAAATTCAAAAATATTTTTGAGTTCAACAAGTTATGAAATTGAAAGAAAACTTCTAAATATACATGGACATTATACATAAGCAAGATTAAATTCAAAATCACACTTTCACTTTATCAAAAATACTCGATCTTTATTTTAGACACCATCCTTCAAAAAATCAATTTCATATGATGCATGCATTGTGTATATAATGTAACTCTTAGTAGGGATTTTTACCATGAAAATCAAGTAAGCTCCTTTTTTTCTCTTTTTATTTTTTTCGTTTTTTTCTTTCTTTTTTCTATTTTTTTCAATTTTGATTCTTGACTTGTGCAATGTTTCATTTTCTTAGGCTTTTCAGAGTTACCCATGTAGAGCGTTGGACTAATGAATCCCAAACCAATTGACTTTAGAGCACTAGGTGTATAGACACCCCTAAGGGCTTACTAACTCGAGTAACAAAGGCCACAAAATTAGACTAGTCAAGCTGCTTTTATCCATCACACTTTTCAGCATGAATATCGATGCTTCCCGAGGCTTGGATACTCAATTATTTCGTTTAATGGACATTGAATCAATTATTTATTTCTTTTTTCAACTTTTTTTCTTTCTTTCTTTTTTTCATTTTTTTTGAAATTACTCGACTCATGGTTTATACCCCCAACTAAGAATTAGTGCAAATGTGAAGTGCAAAAATACTTGTGAAATCAATTTTAATCAAGATGGTGTTTTAAACTAAGATTTCGTATCTTATCAAAAATTTAAGAGTTCTAAATCTTTCAATCTTAGTCATGAGTTTTGCTCCACAAACACTTATTAGAATTAATTCAATCCATAAAAAGTCAAAAAAAAGTTTTAATTTTTTAATTTTTTTTAATTTTTTGTGTGTTTTTTACTATTTTTTCCTAAAAAGAAAAAAAATCTAATACAATAATACAAACAAACTCCCCCATACTTAAATCATGCATTGTCCTCAACGTATGCAAAGACAAGAGAACAAAGATGTGAAAAAATTGTACCTTATATGCGGAGCATTTGTTCTGCAAGAAAATGTGGTGATAAAGAAAATAAATGTTCATATCTACAAATTTTATGCATCCTAAATACTATGTGACTGTAATGATCAGTGATACAAACAAATAACCTAGATTAGGGCTGAGCAAGTAACTAAATTGGAACTAAAATTGCACCAAAAATTGCACGAACCGCGCTAATTAAAACTGCACCAACGGTTCCGGTGTATGTGGTGGTTTTGGTAGGTTGAATAACCAAATTTATGTTTCCGGTTTGGTTACTAGCCATAACCGCACGCATAAAACTGAAACCTCACCATGTGTGTATATGTATGTATTATCACTAGTAAATTCTAAAGTTACTTTTCCCTTGAACACGCTTAGAGAAAACCCTAGTCTTGCATTGTCATTTTTCACTAATTAAAAGAAAATGGTTAGAGGTTATAGAGTCAAAAATTAATTATTCGTGTTTTAGAATTTCAGATTTGTTTGATGCATTACTGGAGGAGCTTATAGCTGAGGGGCCAAATTCGTTGGTTCAAGCACTTGATACATTGGTTAAGGTCTATACTATAGTAGTAATAGTCTAATAGATTATTTTTCAAAATAGATATACTTAGGATTATATTCTATAAGTCCTCCCTGCAATATATAAGATAGAATTTCATTCTATCTCCAGTATATATTTTTAATTTTTGGGGAATTAGATAAACCTTCTTACTTGTTATCGAATATATGGTCTCCGTTGTTTTATATAGCGTATGTTTTAGTTAAATCATCATTCTTTTATTATAAACTAAAACTATTTTATGTGTCTCACTATTTTATGATTTGATGGTGAATTTGACATGTTTGACAGAAGGAACTTTGGTTCTATACTTGATATAATTCTCATTGTCGACTCTGTCACTAAGTTAATTTCTCGATGTGAGCTGTGCTAAATTATATTGAAGGCTTATACCTTTTTTTATTTTAATTTATTTTGGAACCGAAACCGCATCAATTAAAACCGCACCACACCAATTACAAGTGGTTTCGTGTGCTGTTTTAGATTTGTCAAACCGCACCTATGCGGTTTCGGGTGCGGTTTGGACTTCAAACTGCACCAAACCGCACCATGCTCACCCCTAACCTAGAGTGGATTTCGTATGATTTTCAGGAAGTCTGGGTAATTGGAAATAATTAGAATTTGCAACAGAAGAACAATTGTGAGCAATCCCGACTAATTCTTTTAAAATTGAGTCAGGGAATGATAACAAAAAATGATAGTTCCTTTTGAAAAATTCTAACTTCATAAAATCTATCCAAACTTGCCATCCGTATTCGTTACCAAGGGGCACTAAAACTGTAACGAAAGAGAATTTTGTAATTAATTTTAAATATTTATTAAATTAAATAAATATTTTAATTAATTTATTTATTGAGATAAATAAATAATTAGTGAAATTGTGGTGTAATAATTTAGTTAAGTGTGTATGTTAACTAAATTAATGAATGATATTTTATTATTTAAAGATTTAATTTAATGAAATAATTAAATTAAATGAATTGTTTAATATTTAAGAAAATAATTAAATTAAATATAATGATGTTCTAGTTTAATTTAATTATTAAATTAGATATGTAATAATTTGTTAAGCATAAATATAATTATAATGGAAATTATAATTGTAAGTATAAGTTATTAAAATTAGTTAAATAAAAATGTGTGACAAATGAAACTATATAATATAAGTAATATAAAAATAAATTAGAAACCTAATCTAAGTGTAGCCAAACATGATATTGTGGACTTTGGCATAATATAACTGATACAGGCTCTTTGTTTTTTTTAATTGATGAACGTGGGAAGGGGCCTATATCAATTTGTTTTTTTTATGCGTATTATCTTAAGGCTAGGAAGAATAGAGAAAGAGAGAGTGGGCTAGAGAGGGAGGATTTGAGAGAGAAGGAATTCACTGTGAACTTTGAGAGGAGTCTAGAAAATCAAGGTGGAAAAGGAAGGCTAAATTAGCAATCTTCATCATATTATAAGAAATATCAATTAAAGGTAATACTCTTAATTTATATGTCATGCTTTTCTCAAAATTTTCACTGTAAAATGAATTTGATGTGAAGATTAGATGAGATGTTGTGTATATAGGTTTATGGGTATGTATAATCTATTATAAATCATCTAGAAGTAATGTTGAAGGAATTAGATTCGTGAAATTTAGTTTGAAGAAGAAAGTTAAATTAACATTGTTATATATATATGAAAATAGCTTAATTGAGTCCAAAAGTTATGTTTAATCCTTGTTACAATTTGTAAATTGTGTTAGTATATCAAGAAACGAAAACAATGCAATTGAAATGGTGTCATACGGTTAAGAAACAAAGATTTGGTGATTGAATTCGCTAAATGTGTTGAGAATGGAGAAAACAACAAAAACATAGTTTTAATCCTTTAAAATTTGGTTGTTTTGTTGTTAGAAGTGTTATATCTATGCTTAGCAATGTTGTAGTAAATTTATATCTTTTGGGTTTGGTGAATTTCTGTAAAAATTGAGGAAAATTGGAGTTTGGGTTGTAATGAGGAAGTCTGCTGCAGCTTTTATTCGTGTATCTTGCAACAACTGTGTTGGTACAAAGGCGAAAGCACATAACCGCCTCATTGCTGGGTTTCGAGGTCGAGCACACCGGTAGCATTCATGTAGCAAGTACAAGGCTTGGGGCAGCGCATCTACATCGTACCTTGAACAGATACAATATGTTTTGATTAATTACAGTCTATTATATGTTGTCTCAACCTAGCCTAATATGCATGATAAGATATTAATCATATCATAAGATATAATAATAGATTGTAATGTCTTGTAATACCAAAAATGAAAATTTGTAAGTAATTACTTAACAAGTTATATAATGATTGAAATTCGATGTTTGTAAAAGGTAGAGAGGAGAATTGAATGCTAAAGCTCTACATTATATAATAGTAAGTTTTCATATTCATGTTGCGTGTTAACCAATATGGTTAGACCTTAAGTTAAAGGTTATGAGAATTGAACCTATAAGGTCAATGATAGTATAGCTAATCGATGATGTAACTTTAATGGTATATGTAGGGTGTTTGATGAACGTTTATTAAACTTGTGTAGCTACGTACGAGGCAAGTTTCCTAACTTCATTCTCTTTATAATGAATGCAAGTTTCATAACTATATTTACCTTTTGTTGTCAAGAAAGTTCTCTAACCCTAATTTATCATTATGCAAGTTCCTAAACCCTATATTTAATTTGTGCAAGCTTATTGATTTCATCTTGTTTATAATTATGCAATCTCTTGTATTCTAATTCTATTCATTGAGCAAGCTTGACACTCCTAACTTTTGTTCTTTGCTATTCAAAGCATAGAGTATTTAAATTAATTGTTCCAAATGAGATTTCCTAACTCTTTTGGATGTAATACTTTGTTTGTACCATGTCTATTCAATTGTATATTGTTAATATTCAATCTTTAACTTAAGTATCGTTGTTCAATCTTGTATTATCACGTTGAACCTTCGAATAACAAACAAACATTTATTGATTGGACTAATCTATATTTGATAAGTGTTCTAAAATTCTAGAATCACTGATAAGCTAGTTCCAAACTAAACTTTCTTTAGAGCGAAAATCCTAAAGTCAAACTGAGATGAACAACCCTAATAATAGGGGATTATGTACGCGTTAGCGTTTAGATGTTTGTGCACAATATATGGTACGAAGGACTGATCCCCCTAAGTACGTAAGGAAGGGTCTGTATAGTCTAAATGACTGTTAAGGTTACGGTAAAAATACTTAATTACCGGGGATATAGTTCATGGTCTTAAGACCCTCAGATATAAATCTTGAACTTGTTTTTTATTCTTGATTCATAGAACGAGTTCTCTATTATTCAGTATTCATTGTTTAACCTCATGTTGTTACTATTATTATTCTTTATATTAGTGAGCAATTGTTTGCTCACTCTTGCAATTAACACTACAACTAAAGTTGAAAAAGTTGAAGAGTCGTCTTCTAGCAAAGAAAAGGACAAGATGTCCAAGTGATGAAAATTTATTTGAATTTACTTAACTGAACTTATGTTATAAGACTTATGTTATTTTGTGATGTATTCCATAGAGTTATGTAAAAGTTTAAGGTTAGATTACCTGGGATTGTTTTTAGTTGATGTAACCCTTTAATGGGGAAGATTATTGTTTAAGTTATTTAATTTATGTCTTTATCCTTTATTATGGGTAGTTAGATGTAATTGTTTTTGGATAGTGAGCACCAAATCTTGTGGGAATGAAGTACCCGGATTTGGGGGTGTCACAAGTTGGTATCAAAGCTTTAGGTTATGAACCTTAGGTGGGAAAACCTTAAGAAGTAACCTTTAATGAGATAGAGAACATAGTGGTGATAAACTCTTATCGAGTTTTAAGGAATGGATTAAGGCATCCATTAAAGATAAATAATAAAAAATTTATGTGCTATGTGTTAATAACTTATATACTCGCGAGTATTGAAGAGTATCACATAATAAATAAAACTTAAAAGTATTTTGTTGTTAGGATGTTTAACGTTGAAGGATCCGATCAAGCTAGGGAAGAGATACCTTAGGTACCTAGAGATGAGGAACCCCGAGATGTTCATGTGGTTCGAGAGAAATTGATTTAGAGAGAGCCTTCTCTGTTGGTCGCTGAGGAAGAAAAGGAGGATGAGCCTGTGTCTGATCCTGAGGAGGACAACTTTGAGGAGATAGAGGTGGAGGATGAGGAAGAGGATCCTGTGGAGTTTCAACCAAACTCCATATCAGCTGAGATGTATGATGAGGTGTATGACCAAAACATAGAATTACAGGATAAGATTGAGGAGCTGAAAGAGTTAGCTGAAATGCGTCAGGCTACCATAGAGCAGAAGAATGCGAAGATTCAGAAACTCGACTCACAACTTGGGAACACGGAATGGAACATGGTTCACACAGAAGTACATCAAGAGGAGCTAGTGGCTGAGAAGAATGAGAAGATGAAGACTGAAGTTGGAAAGCTAAAAGATGACTTGAAGGAGGAGTTAGCTAAGCGTGCGAGAGTAGAGGACGTATGGATGAAGGCTACTCTGCGTGCAGATCGTGCTGAAGTTAAGGTTCAAACGAAGAAGGCTAAAATGAATGAAATGGATTATGCCTTTCATTCTGCGATTGATAGGGCCCAAGATCGAGTCTTTTATTACCCACCTCAATTTGAAGACTTGCCATGGTTCATGATGGATCGTAGGATGGCATATCGTATCATGGAAGAAGAGTGTAGAGAAGCCTCTTGATGTCTTAATATGCCAAGATAGGAAGAATAATAATAATAATATGTGACTAATGATGTGATTAAATAAATTATAAATCCCTTATTTTGAGATAAATAAAGGGGTAAGATGAGTATGTAGTCCTGAAACTTGTAAAGTTCAAGAAATTTGATGCTGATAGCAGAGATGCTGTAACGACCCCAAAATTCATACAACTCAATTATCGACTTCGGTCGTTAATAACACGTCTAACTTCTAATTTTACATCATTATTCGATGTTAAACTTAGTAATATGTGGAATAAATTAAACTTTTCTATCTTCTTACTGTAATTTCATGAATCAAAACCTTTATCATTTACACATCTCTGAATTAATTTTATTTTGTTATTCGCTTCATTAAAGTTATTATATAGAATCTTACATTTCAATCCGATAACCTTTACATATCAGATAACTCAAACTTTACAGTTTATTATTACATAATTATTGTGATTTATCAAGTACATTTCTCAAAACCTTTATCTTCACCCACCTTTGAACCATACTTAGCTTATTACTCACTTTATCAGAGTTAATAAATAAAACTTACATCCAGGTTCAACACTTTTTCATACAACAAACAAAACTTAAAATTTATAACTAAAAATTTATTAAACATCATACATTATTTGGAACCTTAAACATGGTTCAAATAATAATAATTCAGCTAAAGTGTAAAAATCTTCAAGTATCACATCTGATTCATGTCTTTCAAGTAGCACATAACTTTACCTTGAATCCTTAACCTGCAAAAGTGGTTATTTGCTAGGTTGAGCTCGATAGCCCAGTAAAATATAACGATTTTCATGCATCACGTAGCACATACTAACATGCTCAACATACATCTTATAAACATTGGACTAACATAACATACATGCTGCATTTCATATAACAAGTATAAAGATTGTGTTCCTTACTCAATCAACATTAATTACTCAATCAACGTAGTCATAAATTGACTTTGACTTTTTATACTTTCAACATATATATCACACATCATGCTCTTTGTAATAAATATTTAAAGTAACTAATCATCAAGTTCACATAGCAAATAGGAAGTGAAAGACTTGCCTTGATTGTGGTTTACCAATAACAGTTTAACAACTTACAGTTATCTGCACTTCACATGCCCTACACAATTATATAATCATACACATCAACTATTAGTCACATAGCAACGCATAGTAGTTGTAATGTAAATTTTACTCTACATCTCATAACCCTTCCTATTATCAATACATAATGTTCAATTTTATTGTGTTAACTTTTGACTTATATCTCACTATATTTCATACTCGAAGTTCATTCAAGTGTTTAAGTCTTGCTAGGAATCATTATTGGTTTTATATTAAACCCATTTCATATCTTATTATATTCATTTCATTTGACTTAAAACACTTTTTACGTTCATTAACATTTGTTACGACATTTCGACGTTCATTCGTCACACGCCCAATTTATCTCTCTTGTGTATGCGTAGTATGCTTATACAACTTATCTAGTACATTATTTATTAATGTTAAGCAACATTATGTAACATTCATGTTTTATAACTTCGAACAACATCTTTTATCTTCAAAAGCACTACACTTGCATACGTGCATACCCGACGCCCTTCGATTGTTCCTGAAAACACAACAGTCCTAAAGATAACGATTTTTACCCCTGTTCTAGACTTCAAATAGAAAGACTTAAAGAATTAAAGTTGTAGGTATATTCGTTCTCGATCCGGATTATCTTGAATCGCCTTAATCGGAGTTCGTATGAAAACATTATGCCTATTTTACTAAAATAGGTCAAAACAGTCACACCTGACACACTTTGGACGTAGTTGCGGGCAATTAAGCCTTGGGCACAACATAACTGTGCCCCAAATGACTTAGAGCACAGTGCAGCTGCGTTCGTTAGTAGAAACGGGACTTTGAAGTTCACCGTTCTTACGATTTTTGACCCTTTTCTCCTACTAATCTTCATAACTTGAGTTATACACATCCAAATTAGTCTGTTTTCAATTCTATGGATTCGTAATTCATAGAACTACAACATACTATAATTATAATAGTTTATAGAAATACAAACTAGCCTAAATCTTGACCCAAAACTCATGTTCATACTAAACTTTCATGTTTTAACATGTTTAGCGAATTTATTCACTACGAATTCGTTTCTTAACCAAATTGATTCATTCAACTTGCGTTCTTTTCGTTTCTTATCGTATTAACATATTCTAGACTCAATTTATAGTTTAGTTCACAAACTAACTACCAACTTTTGTACTTTCACAAGACACATATATACACATGCACTATAACAATTTTTCCTTCTTTTGAACGTAATTAGTGCACAAAAATCTTGTCTAGATGCTAGTTATAACATTAAAATTTGCTAATAAACACAATAAATCAGTTTGTATAACAACAATTCATAAAATGTGCAACTACAAAAAATTAAAACTCAAGAACATGAACTCTTTTAATAAACGTAAAACTCAAGGTTGAGTGGTTATACCTTCAATTGCTTGGAGATAATATTTGATAACACAAAAATTGTTTGGAATCACAGAAGTCTTCCCTTCCTTTCTCAATCTCTCTCTTTCTCTCAAATTCTTCTCCGTAAACTCTCCCTTTTTCTCTTCTCTCAGGCTTTGGCCAATTCTTCTCACGTAACATAAAACCAGCGCACAAAATAAACTAAACCCATATGTCTAAAATTGATGTTTTAATAATGATTATAATAAATTATCAGTTATAAAAATTTTATATATTTTATTTATATTTATATTTTATTTTTATTATTATTTTAATTCAAATTCAAAATTCAAAAACCATAAGGATTTGTTTGGCAAAACACTTTTTAAAATAAAGACTTAATATCCTTAAGCCTTGTTTGGGTAAATCCATTTAAAACTACTTTAATTTATTTTAATAACTCATTTAGTTTATAGTCCCACATTATTTATTTGGATTCCCATATCCAATCTTAGTTAAAATAAATAAAACTAATTACCACAAAATTATAATTTTCATTATAATTTTACTTAATAAATTAACATATCACTTTAATTACTAAATTAAATTAAGACAACATTTTATCAAACTATATAATCCTTAACAACTCTCTAATTTAGTTATTAAGTTAAATTAGAGTATTATCTCATAAATTTAATTCATCACTATTTTATCTTAATTAAGTTAATTTCTATAACTCATGAATTATTTACTTACTAATAAATAATCCAACAAATATCTACTAAATAACAAACACATCCATTAAAAATATTTATTTAATTCAATAAATATTTGAAATTATAAAAAAAATTCTGGATTGTTACATCCTTCCCACCTTATAAGGATTCCGTTATCGAAATCATCGAAACCCTACCTTACTCAGGTTTTCATCAAATCTCTTCATTGAATAACTTCAATACATTACCTTAATATATGTTTTATATTTCCTACTCCCACCATTCTTCATAATAAATTCTTGTAAGTTTTATTTCATAACCTTTACTAAGACTCAATTATATTTGAGTATTACATATTCTTTGACCCGTTCATTATCTTTCTCTAAGGATCATTATCATGTACTAGATTCTCAAACTCTCGGGACATTACATTCACCCTTTCTTCTACGAATTTTGTCCTCAAAATTTAATTTATTAATATTTATTCATTCAATCTATCAAAATAGATTTTACGTTTATACTTCCTTCATTCATTGAGTTCTATAATCACTTTCTTTCCATAAAGATCTTTCTACAATTATTAAACTTTTCTATTAAAAGTTTTACATTATTCTTTGATAACTCATCTCCTTCTCATTTCAAAATTTCTTTTCTCACTTATTCAATATATTCATCATTCAGTGTTGCATTCTACGACTTACTTCTTTCTAAGGAATATCATCCTTACCAAATTCGCCTTTTAGAATAGCAAGAATCTTTCACAATTGCTCAATAATTGGGAAGCAGTATGAATAACTTAGGAATTTAAAAGATTCCAAATCATGCTGAGGGGTCACAAGACCTTGAACTACGTCCAGGATTATAAGTATTTCTTTTAACTTAAACCTTAACAGTCATTAGAGTGTAGGGACTCCCGTACTTAGGTTATTAAGCCCTTCGTACGATGTATTGTGTACAAACATCTAAACGCATTGCGTAAAAATAATTCCCCCATAATAGGGTTGTTCTTCTTAGTTTTTAGAGATGTAACTGAGGGTCACAAGACCATGAACTATATTTAAGGTTACAAGTAATCTTTTAACTTTAACCTAAACAGTCATAATTGTAGGGACTCTTCGTACTTAGGGTGATCAACCCTTCGTACCATGGTGCACAAACATCTATACGTATTGCGTAAAATAACTCCCCTATAATAGGGTTGTTCACATCAACATTTCAACACCTGAATCCGCACCAAAACAATTTGGTTTGGCATAAGTTCTCAAGAAACGCTTGAACTGCATAAACATCTTTCAATATTTGTCTAGCTGAATCAAATAGCATAGACTTCTAACAGTAACTCTAACATTAATCGAAATAGTTTTATCCAATTCATATGGCATATCTTTCTTAGTTTAAAGAAAACCAATAATCCTTTTATGATGACATGATACCGTACTATCTCGATAGTACGTTGAGGATTCAGTCATTATATGACTTTGTCACGCTACATCATACCATAGTGGGTTAACGATCTTATGATCACATCCAACACCAGGTTCAATTGCATTTATGACTTCCTCATTGTCAAATCAACATCATATTTAGTGATGCATTAATGACTATGGAAAAGAAAAAACAAACAAAATACATTTTGATATTTTTTAAATCATTTTTGTCTAGCCGAAACAATTAGCATAGACATACGGATAATGATATTTTTGTTTAAAAAACTCATTGGTTCAATCGTTTGATCCAATGTTTTTCAAGAAAAATAGAAGTTCAAACATCAGAACGAAGTCAATAAATTTCAAAAATCTAGCAAAGCTAGAAGATTCGGAATATCTAATTTTCTCCATCATTTTCAATCTTTACTCCATTACCTCATTACTGACTAATTCTTTTTATTTCTAGCACCACCAATACTCTTATACTAAATATTCTTGTATTTCAACTTACAATCTTTCTATACCCCCAGTATAGTTCATCAAACTTATTACACTTTGGAAGTTTAGGAACTTGCCACAATAATATGAGTTTAAGAACTTATCATAGTCAGACCATAGGCGTCCATTCGCTGAGGGGTTCAAAACATACCATATTATTATGAGTCATGAACTTACCATATGCATTAGTTTTAAGAACCATACCTAATCTTAATATCATCTAACCTAATCTTAAAAGCCTCTAACTATCAAATATACACATGAGAAAAGAATCACCTTTCCACCACATATACATTGACAGCGCGACATCGATATTCTAATGATTATCAATGTGATAAACCAAGTACATGCACAAAATCTCTGCCCATACAAAGGTTTGTACAACTTAGTCACCATTTGAGTCCTCAATTGAAATCCCACCTAACTCTATCTTACTCTTAACTTATTCTTAACTTGCTCAATACGAATTTTTCGTACCTCATCATTTATAACTCCTTGCGAGTTTACCTCGTACTATTTCATAGTACATTATCTTCATAGCATCAAGCTATAATTATTCAAATATTACATACCATCTTTCTTTTATAACTTAAACAGATCACATTGTGATCTTATTCTATAATCATCTCCTTTATAATTCTTTTCTTAACTCGTGATCATTTTGTTTTACGATCCTCTTTCTTTCCTTTTTCATCATTTACGATTTCATTTATACTTTTAATCTTATAGACTTTGTCTATTCATCATTATTCGTTAACTTGGCTATTGGAGTTAGGTAACTCCCATTTCTTATCTTTATATCTCTTGAAGATTCTTCTTTAAATTTTCTCGTTTATATAACAATTCTTCCTTTAAGAATTTCTAACTTCATTTACATTGCTCAACATTTCATTCGAGTTCCACATTTTCATCATACGTATCCATTTTCTATACTTGTTACACATCGAGTCTCTAATAGTTTCAATATAATACGCTGAGTGGTTTCCCACAAACAACCAACAAACTAGGTTCTGAGTTGCTAGTTCGTATATACCTCTGTTCTATGAAGAAATCGTTTAGCCTAAATACCATACATCAACTATTAAAGAGTACGATTGTACTATACTTAAGTATAACTTTTTATTCTTAACTTCTTTATCATTCTCTAGTTATAGACATTGTCTATTTATTATCACCTTACATCCTTATTATTGGAGTTGGGTAACCCCACATTCATATTCCTTATAACTCTGCGAGATTCTTCTTTGAATACTCTCACGCATGTTTTAATCCCTCATTTATAAATTTCTTAAATTACTTCTTATTGTTCAAACTCTATTTGAGCGTATTCTTTCATTATCTTCACCTTCCTTCTCTAAGGTTATAGCCTATGATACTCCTACCTAAGGTTTATAACCTACAACTTTGATACCAACTGTAACGACCCAAAATTCATACAACTCAATTATCGACTTCGGTCATTAATAACACGTCTAACTTCTGATTTTACATCATTATTCGATGTTAAACTTAGTAATATGCGGAATAATTTAAACTTTTCTATCTTCTTACTTTAATTCCCTGAATCAAAACCTTTATCATTTACACATCTCTGAATCATATTTATTTTGTGAATTGCTTCATCAAAGTTATTATATAGAATCTTACATTTCAATCCGATAACCTTTACATATCAGATAACTCAAACTTTACAGTTTATTATTACATTTTTATTATGATTTATTAAGTACATTTCTCAAAACCTTTATCTTTACCCACCTTTGAACCATACTTAGCTTATTACTCACTTTATCAAAGTTAATAAATAAAACTTACATCCTTATTCAACACTCTTTCATACAATAAACAAAACTTAAACTTTATAACTCAATATTTATTAAACATCATACATTATTCGGAACCTTAAACATGGTTCAAATAATAATAATTCAGCCAAAGTGTAAAAATCTTCAAGTATCACATCTGATTCATGTCTTTCAAGTAGCACATAACTTTACCTTGAATCCTTAACCTGCAAAAGTGGTTATTTGCAAGGTTGAGCTCGACAGCCCAGCAAAATCTAACAGTTTTCATGCATCACGTAGCACATAATAACATGCTCAACATATATCTTATAAACATTGGACTAACATAACATACATGCTGCATTTCATAAAACAAGTATAAAGATTTAGTTCTTTACTCAATCAACATTCATTACTCAATCAACGTAGTCATAAATTGACTTTAACATTTCATACTTTTTAACATATATATCACACATCATTCTCTTTGCAATAAAGATTTAAAGCAGCTAATCATCAAGTTCACAGAGCAAATAGGAAGTGAAAGACTTGCCTTGATCGTTGTTTACCAATAACAGTTTAACAACTTACAGTTATCTGCACTTCACATGCCCTACACAATTATATAATCATACACATCAACTATTAGTCACATAGCAACACATAGTAGTTGTAATGTAAACTTTACTCTATATCTCATAACCTTTCCTATTATTAATACATAATGTTTAATTTTATTGTGTTAACTTTCGACTTATATCTCACTATACTTCATACTCGAAGTTCATTCAAGTGTTTAAGTCTTGCTAGGAATCATTATTGGTTTTATATTAAACCCATTTCATATCTTATTATATTCATTTCATTTGACTTAAAACACTTTTTATGTTCATTAAAATTTGTTATGGCATTTTAACGTTCATTAGTCACACGCTCGATTTGTCTCTCTTGTGTATGCTTAGTATGCTTATACAACTTATCTAGGACATCATTTATTAATGTTAAGCATCATTATGTTTACTAACATTCATGTTTTATAACTTAGAACAACATATTTGTGACGCCCCCAAAATTGGTATACATCACCCATCTTGAGTCGCTAATACATGGTACAAAATTCAAATACAACTTAATTATACAACAGTCGTGTAAAGTACGACAAAATACATGCTGTGAGTTTTAATACAAATATTGCCTTCTAGACAATATCCACTCTCAGAATAACTCCTCAATACATTTATTGTCACACTATTTAACAGAATAGTGAGGACAACTAGCTAACGCTATGATCCAGAACATCACTCCGCTTCCGACCGGCCCCAGCCTACATTCTCATTTCATTTCAAGAGAAAACGGTGAAAGAAAGGGTGAGCTCAACTAGCCCAAAGAAGAAATATTATGACTAAGATAATGCAAAATAAGTTATCATTAGTCCTCAACAATGTTAAACTGATAAAATACAATAGACATCAAGTTTAATGCAATGAGATAAGCAATCCATTAAAAGAGTCAAGTAGAGAATAAAATCTACTATCTTTTATGTTTTAAAATGTTTTTCATCACTTTTATCATTTGGGACTCAAATTTTAATAAATAATCCACATCATCTACGCACTACTGACCAAGGATATTCATTAGGTCACGACCACAAATTCCATGCACTACGGGCCAAGGATATTTGTGTATTCATCAATGGTCATGATCATGCCAACAATCGTCCATCAATGCACTAGGTGCCAATGAGGTCTTTTACCACATCACTTGTTACATTACGGTCATGATTACAATCGAATAATCCTCGGTCATAATCATACCAAGTCCATCCATGCTCTACGGTGCCATAGATGACTTTAAAAAATATAAACATGAGGATGATGACAATGATATAAGAATTCAATAAAACAAGTTCAAGAATTAAGTTATTCAGAACTAATAACGTCCAAATTGTCAACATGATCTTGCGCTTTGTAGAGTAAAATTCAAGAATGCTCGAGAAGAATATTTCCATGAAAAATACTGGATGAAGCGCAAATATCAAGGATATTCCACTAATTTCATGGAGTATAGAAGTCAAAATTTTAACTAACTGAGTATAATAATGAATTGAATAATAAAAGAATTCACCATTCACGTGGTACTTCGCATAGACAGGTTATTCCAACAGAATAATAATAACGGAACCAGGTCAAGTGAAAATCACACCGACAGGATATTCCAACAGAATAATAAAGAATGGAATAACAACAGAAATCACCATGCATGCGGTACTTCGCATAGATAGGTTATTCCAACAGAATAATAAATACAGAATAATAAAGACGGAACCAGGTCCGGTGTAAAACACACAGACATGATATTCCAACAGAATAATAAAGACAGAATAATAAAGACGGAACCAGGTCCGTACAGTAAGCCTGCATGCAGGATGTTCCAACGGAATAATAAAAGATGTAGAATAATAGAGAATGTCACCAAGTATAGGGTAGCAGCGTGATCTGAGTTATTCCAATGAACAATAAGAAATGCAATAACAACAGATTCTCTTCATGAATACAAAAAGAATAATATTCTCATCGTAAAAAAGAAACTGAATATAAGAGTAGTTAAGAAAGAATACTTTTCTTCCTTCTCTCTTACAGTTTATCTCTAGAGTTTCAAATGAATTCGTAAGAAAATAATGAAGGAATGAGCTTCTATTTATAGAAGAATGGAATGCATAAGTAACTAACTCATGAACGGTCTGTATTGATTTACTTTAATCTGACGGTCCATAATTAAAGTAAAATCTTTCAAATAAAATAAAATATATATATATATATAAATATATATATATATATATATATATATATATATTATATAATAAGGCACATGTTTGTTCGAAAATAAAAACACAATCCGTGAGAAATTCTCAACTTTTTCCCCAAAATTCTTCTTCCAATATGTGGGCCCCACCCACATGTCATTATCCATCATATATATATATATATATATATATATATATATATATATACCAAACCCCATCTTTTACGTAACCTCCCTCCCATAAATCAAGATTTCCCCCACCAAATTGACAATTCCCATAATGCATATATAATATAACCCCACATCACTTAATAATGTAAATCCCCACCAAAACCCACTAACACACAAATACTCTTACACACACTAAAACACACACACACATGACATATATATATATATATATATATATATATATATATATAACACGATATATATATATACTTTATAACTTCCTTAGATAATTTTGAAAAATGGGTAAATAGGGATCCAAATAATAAGCAAAAGCGAGTAACTTCTCACGTAAGCATCAATAATCAATACTGTAAAGTGCTACTATGCAACCACCATGCCAGACATCGTATTTTTTACTACCGAGTAGTTCAACAGTATCAACGGTAAAACTTCCGCCGTTATTTTTAATAAAATATTTTTGTCGTTTTCTCAATTCGACAATAATTCTGTTGTGAGGTCCACCAATGATTGTACCATCGTACGGATATTCCTTGACAAAAAGAATTTTTCCTGACCAATCGAATATAATATGACAACTTGCATACTTTGCAAAATTTGTAAATATATCCCACAACTATAACATTATATCAAATTCATTCCATAATATTCAAGAATGATAATTATAGAAAAATTCATCTTTATTCAAAAAGTTGGGGTCTTACAACCTCCCCTTCTTAAGAAATTTCACCCTCGAAATTAGGGTACGTACCTGGTATATCGAAGAGGTAAGGATACCTTGACTTCATTTCAGATTCTAACTCCCAGGTCATTTCCTCAACATCGTGGTTTCTCCACAAAACTTTGACTTGAGGTATAACCTTGGAGCGTAAAATATGTTCCTTCTTATCCAAGATTTGAACAGGTACCTCTTCATACGTTAAGTCTTCCGCTATTTCGTCCGGTTCTAACTCAATAATGTGGTTCAGATCTTTCACATATTTACGTAACATGGATATGTGAAAAACCTTATGAACACGAGACATACTTGGCAGTAAAGCGAGTCTATAGGCCACAGTTCCTACTCGATCGAGGATTAAAAATGGGCTAATGAATCGAGGATTGAGATTTCTTCTCTTTCTAAATCTCGTAACTCCTTTCCATGGAGCAACACGTAACAACACATGATCTCCTATATTGAATTCCACGTCCTTTCGATGAAGATCAGCATAACTCTTTTGTCGATCTTGTGAGGTTTTTATACGTTGTCGGATCGTTTGAATCTTTTTCGTAGTCATACGTACCAACTCCGGTCCCAACAACGTTGCTTCACCCACCTCATCCCAGCATACTGGATAACAACACTTTCTTCCATACAACGCCTCAAATGGAGCCATGCCAATGCTTGCTTGATAACTGTTGTTGTAGGAAAACTCCACCAATGGTAAGAACTTATCCCAACTTCCCTTGAAGTTAAGGACATAGAGTCTTAATAAATCTTCCAGAGTTTGAATAGTCCTCTCTGATTGTCCAATCATTCGAGGATGATATCTTTGAACTAAATTGTAAATCCGTGCCCATAGCTTTTTGCAAACTAACCCAAAATCGTGAAGTGAATCTTGGGTCTCGATCAGAAACTATGGATACTGGCATACCATACAGTCTTACAATCTCGTTTATATATATACGAGCAGGATGTTCAAGTGTATAAGTTTCTCGTATTGGTAAGAAATGAGTAGATTTGGTCAATCTATCAATAATGACCCAAATTGCATCTACGCCTTGAGAAACCTTGGGAAGACCAGTAACAAAATTCATGGTAATGTGCTCCCACTTCCATTCTGGAATTTCAAGTGGTTGCAATGGACCTTTTGGTACTTGATGCTCTGCCTTGACTCGTTGACAAGTTAGACACCTTAAGATAAACAGAGCTATCTCTCTCTTCATATTGCTCCACCAAAATGTATGACGAAGATCACGGTACATTTTAGTACTCCCAGGATGGATTGCAAACGGTGTGTTGTGCACCTCCATCATGATTTTATACTTTAAATCAGGGTCGTTAGGAACACAAAGTCTGGAGTTGAATCGAAGTATTCCTTTACCATCGATTCTTGCTTCCGGCATAGCACCTTCTTGCACTTTCTTCCTCATACGCATCAGCTCCAGGTCTGTAGTTTGAGCAGCTTTAACTTTATCAATTAAAGTCGGTTCTACTCGTATATTCGCCATCATCACATGGCTCCCTGGAGTCTTTATCTCTATCTCCATCCTTTGCAAGTCATACAAAATGGGCCTTTCCGTTGACAAATATCGCACGCATTCCGATATGATCTTCTACTCAATGCGCCGCCTACCACGCTCGCTTTTCCGGGATGGTATTGGATGGTATGATCATAATCTTTCACAGTTCAAGCCAACGTTGTTGTCGCATGTTGAGTTCCTTTTGAGTGAAGAAATATTTGAGACTTTTATGATCCGTAAAGATTTCCACTTTCTCCCCATACAAGTAATGCCTCCAAATCTTTTGCGAAGATAACAATTTGCCAACTCTAGATCATGAGTAGGATAATTCCTCTCATATTCTTTGAGTTGTCGTGAGGCATAGGCTATGACTTTCCCATGTTGCATGAGAACATAACCTAACCCTTTGCCCGAAGCATCACTGTAGATGACAAATCCCTCCGAACCAGATGGTATTATCAGAACAGGTCCTAAAATGAGTCTCCTCTTGAGTTCTTGAAAACTCTTCTCACATTCCTCGCTCCAACCAAACTTTGTATCTTTCCGAGTCAGCTGAGTTAATGGAGTAGCGATTCGAGAAAACCCTTCTACGAATCTCCGATAATAACCAGCTAAGCCGAGAAAGCTACGTACTTCGGTCACTGATTTAGGTTGTTCTCAGCTTTGAATAGCTTCAATATTTGCTGGGTCAATAGATATTCCATGACTTGATACCACGTGCCCAAGGAATGCTACTTCCTCAAGCCAGAACTCGCATTTCTTTAACTTGGCATAACTCTTATATTCACGAAGCTTTTGGAGTATCAGCCTCAAGTGTTTCTCATGATCTTCACGACTTTTGGAATAAATAAGGATGTCATCAATAAAGACGACCACAAAGTGATCCAAATATTCTTTGAATACTCGGTTCATCATATCCATGAAGGCAACAGGAGCATTAGTCAATCCAAAAGACATGACTAGGAATTCATAATGCCCGTACCGAGTTCTGAAAGCCGTCTTTGGAATGTCATCGGTTCTAATCTTCAAGCTCGCGATATCCTAACGAAGATCAATCTTTGAAAAGAATTTGACGCCTTGCAACTGGTCAAACAGGTCATCAATACGTGGCAATGGGTACCTATTTTTGATGGTGACATGATTTAACTCCCGATAATCAATACAAAGTCGCATACTCCCATCTTTCTTTTTCACGAATAGAATAGGAGCACCCCAAGGAGAAGTACTAGGACGAATAAAGCCAATGTCTAACAATTCCTGCAGTTGGGTCTTTAACTCCTGAAGTTCAATAGGAGCCATTCGATATGGGGCTTTGGAAATGGGTTTTGTACCGGGTTCAAGGTCGATACAAAATTCAATTTCATGCTCTGGGGGTAGGCCAGGAAGTTCTTCAGGGAATACGTCAGAAAATTCATTAACAATAGAAATATCATTCAAAACTGACGTATTTTTGTTTAGATCTGTGACATGAGCTAAGAAAGCTTAACATCCGTTTTTCAATAAACGAATAGCTTTATGGCTTGAGATGACAATGACTGATTTTAATGGTTTGGTTGCTTTAATTCACATAATAGGTTGGTTAGGAATATGAAAGCTAACAACCCTACGAAAACAATCAATTTTTGCATGATGAGTAGTTAACCAATCAACCCCTAGAATCACATCAAATGCAAGTATTTTCAAAGAAATAAGATCGACAGGTAATGTGCGGTTACCAATTTGAATCAAACAAGACTTATAAACCATGGATGTAATGAAGTTTTCTCCCGATGGGGTTTTAACAGATAAGTCAAAGTCTAATCTCTCCGGAGTCAAATTTAAACGTTGAGCGCAAGTAGGAGAAATGAAAGAGTGGGTAGAACCAGTATCAAATAAAGTATAAACTTTGCTAGAGTTTATGATTAGCTTACCCGTGATGACCTCGTTCGGGTTCCTTATTTTCTGGGAGGTCACAACAAATGCTCTCCCTTGCACTACCGGCTTTGCCTTTTCTAGGACGGCCTTTGGTGCCTCCATCCTAGCTGAACTTGTCTTTGGTGAACGACAAAATCGGGCTAGGTGACCTTCTCTTCCATAATTATAACATGCTTTGGACGGCATCGCGCAGTTTGGACTAATATGTCCCTCCCCTCCACATTTGAAGCATATGATAGGTGGTCGTTCTCCTTCTTTAACAACGGGTGCTGGTGCTGACGTCTTTCCATCATTGTTGAATCTCCTCTTCTTGAAATGTCCATTCTTACTGTTTTGGCCTTGATTACCCACCAAGTGGTTACCATTTTCGCCTATTGATTCCTCCACGCTTGTTGTCACCGCTTCGATGATGGTGTTCTCACCGGTATTATCATTTTGCTTATTTGCTCTCTTTTGGTTGGATTGACTCATTATCGCGCTCCAATAACTGAGCCCTATTAACAACATCTGAATACAAACACAGTTTATGAGAGATAAGATATTGACATATCTCAGGTTTCAAACCTCTTAAAAACATTTGCGTCATTCTCTCCTCATTATCAACCAAATGGGATGCAAACCGGGACAACTCAGCAAACTTGGCTTCGTACTGCGATACGGTCATGTTGTTTTGCTCCAGTTTAATGAACTCTACCTCTTTCATGTGACGAATACTTTCAGGAAAGTACTTGTCGTTGAACAGTTCCTGGAACTTCTCCCAAGACATCTTCAGTGCGGCAGGTTTGGTACGTTTTATAGATTCCCACCAGTAATCTGCCTCTGCACGCAACATGAAGGTGGTAAAGGGAACCTTTTCCTCCTCAGAGCAACCCAAGACATCAAATATCTTGTTGATCCATTTAATCCACGTTTCCGCCTTAAGTGGTTTTGGCTCTCCAAAGAACTTCGTTGGTCCCAGTTCCTTAAACTGCTTGGCGGTGACCAACCGAGAGTTGCCAGTGTTTCCACCTGCATTTTGGACAGGAGCCGCTCTCGCCTGTTGTTGCATGAATTGTATAAAGCCTCGGAACATTCCATCGTTCATCATTTGGTCAGTGTTGTTGATTGCTTGAGGATTGTCGCCTTCCTGATGCATATTATCCTGACTATTGATCTATGGAGACTCAACGGTCTCCTGTACTCCATTGATGTTCTCAACATTCTCGGATGCCATTTTCAGATACTGCCACAAAACAAGGGTTAATAAACGTATCACATATTATCCCTATTCTCTGACCAACTAATTAAATAACAAATATACTTAGGTAGGTCATACTAGCGAAAAAATTCTCCGTCTCTCCCCTCCTAGTTCTTATCTCACATCTTAGCCAGGAATCATATCCCCAAGCTTTGATACCAACTGTGACGCCCCCAAAATAGGTATACATCACCCATCTTGAGTCGCCAATACATGGTACAAAATTCAAATACAACTTAATTATACAACAGTCGTGTAAAGTACGACAAAATACATGCTGTGAGTTTTAATACAAATATTGCCTTCTAGACAATATCCACTCTCAGAATAACTCCTCAATACATTTATTGTCACACTATTTAACAGAATAGTGAGGACAACTAGCTAACGCTATGATCCAGAACATCACTCCGTTCCCCGACTCGTCCCAGCTACATTCTCATTTTCTGAAGAGAACAGTGAAAGAAAGGGTGAGCTCAACTAGCCCAGCAAGAAATATTATGACTAAGATAATGCAGAATAAGTTATCATTAGTCCTCAATAATGTTAAATTGATAAAATACAATAGACATCAAGTTTAACTGCAGCGGAGCAAGCAATCCATTAAAAGAGTCAAGTAGAGAATAAAATCTACTATCTTTTATGTTTTAAAAGGTTTTTCATCACTTTTATCGCTGGGACTCAGCTTAATAAATAATCCACATCATCCCTGCACTACGGCCAAGGATATTCATTAGGGTCACGACCACAAATTCCATGCACTACGGGCCAAGGATATTTGTGTATTCATCAATGGTCATGATCATGCCAACAACTGTCCATCAATGCACTACGGGCCAATGAGGACTTTTACCACATCACTTGTTACATTACGGTCATGATTACACCGAATAATCCCTGGTCATAATCATACCAAGTCCATCCATGCTCTACAGGCCATAGATGACTTTAAAAAATATAAACATGAGGATGATGACAATGATATAAGAATTCAATAAAACAAGTTCAAGAATTAAGTTATTCAGGAACTAATAACGTCCAAATTGTCAACATGATACTGCTTTGTAGAGTAAAATTCAAGAATGCTCAGAAGAATATTTCCATGAAAAATACTGGATGAAGCGCAAATATCAAGGATATTCCACTAATTTCATGGAGTATAGAAGTCAAAATTTTAACTAACTGAGTATAATAATGAATGGAATAACAAAAGAAATCACCATGCACGCCAGATCTTAAGACAGATAAAGTTATTCCAACAGAATAATAATAACGGAACAAAGTCGTGAAAATCACAAGCTGGGATGTTCCAATGAATAATAAAGAATGGAATAACAACAGAAATCACCATGCATGCGGTATTGCGATGACAGGCAAAGTTATTCCAATGTAATAAAAAGATGAATAATAAAGAGCGGAACCAGTCCAAGGCGTAAAAGCATGATGTGATGTTCCAACTAATAATAAAGACAGAATAATAGAGAATGTCACCAAGTATAGGGTAGCAAGCGTATACAAAAGTTATTCCAATGTAACAATAAGAAATGGAATAACAACAGTTCTCTTCAGAATACAAAAAGAATAATATTCTTACCGTAAAAAAGAAACGAATATAAGAGTAGTTAAGTAGCGAATACTTTTCTTCCTTCTCTCTTACGGTTTATCTCTAGAGTTTCAATTGAATTCGTAAGAAAATAATGAAGGAATGAGCTTCTATTTATAGAAGAATGGAATACATATAGTAACTAACTCATGAACGGTCCAGATTGATTTTTTAATCTGACGATCCATAATTAAAGTAAAATCTTTTAAATAAAATATATATATATATATATATATATATATATATATATATATATTATAATAAGGCACATGTTTGTTTGAAAATAAAACACAATCCTTGAAATTTCTAACTTTTTCCCCAAAATTTTCTTCCAACATGTGGGCCCCACCCACATGTCATTATCCATATATATATATATATATATATATATATATATATATATATACCAATCCACATCTTTTATGTAACCTCCCTCCCATAAATCAAGATTTCCCCACCAAATTGACAATTCCCATAATGCATATATAATATAACCCCACATCACTTAATAATGTAAATCCCCACCAAAACCCACTAACACACAAATACTCTTACACACACTAAAACACACACACACATGACATATATATATATATATATATATATATATATATATATATATATATATATACTTTATAACTTCCTTCCGATAATTTTGAAAAATGGGTAAATAGGGATCCAAATAATAAGCAAAACTGAGTAACTTCTCACGTAAGCATCAATAATCAATACCGTGTGCTACTATGCAACCACGCGTATTACTGTACTTTTACTACCGAAAGTAGTTCAACAAAGATCAACCAGTAAAACTTCCGCCGTTATTTTTAATAAAATATTTTTTTGTCGTTTTTTTCAATTCGACAATAATTTCATTGTGGGGTCCACCAATGATTGTACCATCGTACGGATATTCCTTGACAAAAAGAATTTTTCCTGACCAATCGAATATAATATGACAACTTGCATACTTTGCAAAATTTGTAAATATTTCCCACAACTATAACATTATATCAAATTCATTCCATAATATTCAAAAATGATAATTATAGAAAAATTCATCTTTATTCAAAAAGTTGGGGTCTTAGAACATTTTATCGTCAGAAGCACTACACTTGCATACGTGCATGCCCGACGCCCTCCGATTGTTCCCAAAAACACAATAGTACTAAAGATGACCATTTTGACCCTTGTTTCGGACTTCAAATCGAAACACTTAAAGAATTAAAGTTTTAGGTATATTCGTCCTCATTCCAGATCATCTTGAATCGCCTCAATCGGAGTTTGTATGAAAACGTTATGCCTATTTTACTAAAACAGGTCAAAATAGTCACACCTGACACACTTTGGGCGCAGCTGCGCCCAATTAAGCCTTGGGCATAGTGCAGTTGCGCCCTAGTAGGCAACTGCACCCCAAATGACTTAAGGCACAGCGTAGCTACGTCCGTTAGCAGAAATGGGACTCTGAAGTTCACTGTTCTGCAATTTTTGATCCTTTTCTCCTACTAATCTTCATAACTTGAGTTATACACATCCAAATTAGTCCATTTTCGATTCTATGGATTCGTAATTCATAGAACTACAACTTACTAGAATTATAACAATTTATAGAAATACAAACTAGCCTAAATCTTGACCCAAAACTCATGTTCATACTAAACTTTCATGTTTTAACATGTTTAGCGAATTCATTCACAACGAATTCGTTTCTTAACCAAATTGATTCATTCAACTTGCGTTCTTTTCGTTTCTTATTGTATTAACATATTCTAGACGTAATTTATAATTTAGTTCACAAACTAACTACCAACTTTTGTACTTTCACAAGACACATATATACATATGCATTGTAAATAATTTTTCCTTCTTTTGAACGTAATTAGTGCACAAAAATCTTGTCTAGATGCTAGTTATAACATCAAAATTTGCTAATAAACACAATAAATCAGTTTGTATAACAAAAATTCATCAAACGTGCAACTAAAAAAAATTGAAACTCAAGAACATGAACTCTTTTAATAAACATAAAACTCAAGGTTGAGAGGTTATAACTTCAATTGCTTTGAGATAATCTTTGATAACACAAAAATTGTTTGGAATCACAGAAGTCTTCCTCTCCTTTCTCAAGCTCTCTCTTTCTCTCAAATTTTTCTCTGTAAACTTTCCCTTTTTCTCTTCTCTCAGGCTTAGGCCAATTCTTCTCATGTAACATAAAACCAACGCACAAAATAAACTAGACCCATACGTCTAAAACCGACGTTTTAATAATTATTATAATAAATTATCAGTTATAAAAATTTAATATATTTTTTTATTATTTTAATTCAAATTCAAATTCAAAATTCAAAAGCCATAAGGCTTTGTTTGGCAAAACACTTTTTAAAATAAATACTTAATATCCTTAAGCCTTGTTTGGGTAAATCCATTTAAAACTACTTCAATTTATTTTAATAACTCATTTAGTTTATAGTCCCACATTATTTATTTGGATTCCCATATCCAATCTTAGTTAAATAAATAAAACTAATTACCACAAAATTATAATTTTCATTATAATTTTACTTAATAAATTAACATATAACTTTAATTACTAAATTAAATTAAGACAACATTTTATCAAACTATATAATCCTTAACAACTCTCTAATTTAGTTATTAAGTTAAATTAGAGTATTATCTCATAAATTTAATTCATCACTCTTTTATCTTAATTAAGTTAATTTCTATAAATCATGAATTATTTACTTATTAATAAATAATCCAACAAATATCTACTAAACAACAAACACATCAATTAAAAATATTTATTTAATTCAATAAATATTTGAAATTATAAAAAAAATTCTGGATTGTTACATCCTTCCCACCTTATACGGATTCCGTCCTCGGAATCACCGAAACCCTACCTTACTCAGGTTTTCATCAAATCTCTTCGTTGAATAACTTCAATACATTACCTTAATATATGTTTTATGTTTCCTACTCCCACCATTCTTCATAATAAATTATTGTAAGTTTTATTTCATAACCTTTACTAAGACTCAATTATATTTGAGTATTACATATTCTTTGACCCGTTCATTATCTTTCTCTAAGGATCATTATCATGTACTAGATTCTCAAACTCTCGGGACATTACAGATGCTATCGTTAGTATGTTTTGAAAACTATGAATAAATAAAATGCCGAAGTTTATTGAAATGTTATGTGTTAAGCTTTAACCTTAGAATGTTTAAAGTTAAACTTTAAAATATTCAAGAAATTGAGTAATGATCTAATAAGCATATATTTTAATAGAAAATGCCTTATAGAAGAAGACAACCACGCCAACAACCACGTCCTGAGGGGTCTACTAACAATAACAATAACGGGGCCAACGCTAACCCAGTTCAGCAGTTGGTGACTTTGTTAATAGGAGCACTTGCGAATCAACCACAAGCTCAAGTCACGACTTTTAAGGACTTCAAAGTGGTTGGATCGTCAAAGTTTCAAGGGTCTATGAATCCTGTTGAAGCCTGGATTATGAAAATGGAGAATGTTTTCGACGTTGCCAGAGTTAACGAGGATTAGAAGACCGCTTTCGCAACATTTATGTTGAAGTCTGAAGCTAGCTATTGGTGGCAGGCGAATAAGGTTCGTGGGGGACAGGGATTAGTAGCGTGGGATAGGTTTAAAAAAATATTTTTTGAAATGTACTTTCCGACTAGTTTCCAGAATCAGTTGGAAATTCAATTCTTGGAGCTAAAGCAAGGAACTATGACTATGCCGGAGTATGCTACAAAGTTTAATAAGCTGGCAAGGTTTGCTACGTATCAAGTCAATATCAATGAGCGTAAGGCGAGAAGGTTCAAACAAGGGTTGAAGCCCTGGCTATATAGCAAGGTTTCAATGTTCCAGTTAAACACGTTTGAGGCAGTACTGGAAAAGGAAATTATCGCGGAAGGTGGAAGTGATGCCTTAACCAAATATAATCAAGAACAGAAGAAGAGAAAGAATGAGAATGAAAATAAGGTTGGTGGAAGCAATGGTGGAAGTAACAACCAGAAGAGGAAGTGGAGTGAGAATTCAAGTGCGGGAGGACAACACGGAAGTCAACAAAAGAAGAAGTTTGAAGCTTGTGTTACTTGTGGAAAGAACCACACTGGTGTGTGTTTGAACGAAAAATGAGTTTGTTTTAATTGTGGCCAAGAGGGTCAAATTGCACCAAACTATTTTAGCCCAAAGAAGGGAGCTTGTTTCACTTGTGGGTCAAAGGATCACATGGCTCGTGATTACCCTAAAAAGACAGTGGAAAGCGCAAGTGGAGGAAAAGGAAACAACAGTGGTGGTACTTTAACTATCACTGTGTTAGTTCCCAGTAGGCACACAATAGATCTAGAAGGGGGGTTGAATAGATCCTTTTTCATTTCAAATACTTTTCCTGTTTATTTTGTATTGCTAATGAATTAGCATATGACAAACATGAGAATCTTTTCAAAAACAGCGGAATAAGTAAAAGATCCCCTTCATTGATATATTCATAAAGAGTTATACATTATTCGTGAAGTTAGTTTAGTTGTAAGTAGTTAATACAGGCATAACATTTATAGCGGTTAGGTACATAATGTAAATGACATAAAGTAAATGATTGAATGTAAAAGACACAAGGGATTTTAAGTGGTTCAGAGACTCAAGCTCCTAATCCACTCTTCTGCTTCAACAAGTAGAAATTCCACTAAGGAAGGGCAGCACCCTGAATCACTAAGATTACTTCAAGGCCAACAGCCTTGGAACTTTAGTTCACTAGGAAATCTTCAAGCCCAGCAGGCTTGGAACTTTATTTATCCCCTTCGGACAAGGATCCCTCAGGCCCTGGCTACTTGTTGTTGTTGTAGTTGTTGTTGGTGCTTTGCTGCTAAGATGTCTTGAAGCTTGAACATCTTTTTTACTTAGCAGCTTGACGTGGTCCTCTTTTCTTTCTACGTAGAGTCTGGACCAACTTTTCTCTAATACAGCTGATCCTCATACTGTTCATCTCATTTTCATTCAATGTCAGCTGTGCACCATCACCATTTAGGTTTGCTAAGTCTCTGAGGTTTTGGTAAACTTCATCTATGACGCCCCCAAATTCAAGTACTTGAAACCCGAACTCAGTGCTTCACGATACCATTTCTATGAGCGGAATAATACTAATAATAATAACAATAATATACATTATCAAATTTAATTTACATATTATCAGAGTTTAGTTCCCAAGTACAAAACCTTTAAACATTCTTTACATGATAATAATATTATATATCATCCTTAACCTAAAGTCAAACTATTATAATAAGATAGCATAACTTTTATTCTGCGACGTTCCCTTTTCCCTTGTTCTTGGCAGATCCTTCATGTTGTTCACACTTAGCTGAAAACATTTAAATTAAGCAAGGATGAGTATTTGAGTGCCCAACAAGTAATAACAACAATAACAGTTAACTGAATGAATTAAATGTTTTCTTTAAACGATACTTCTACAACGAATCAACAGTTGTGAAGTAAGCTGAACCAATAATCAACAACATATCATTTCAATTTCAAATTTTTGAAACTACGTACTGACTATAAATGAGGATCAGTTGACAGACTATGAACATTGTTTTCTATTTTTGAAAAGGTTAAATGTAACTTTATCTCAGAATCTGTCATAACTTACGACGCGGGGTGATCGGCCGTTATGCCCTCAGATTGATCAATACTACATTACAAGAACGATATTATCGTTCATCCTTTGTCCGCCTTAGAGCATAAAAATTTCCCATAATTGGGATGTTCATAACAGTCTTGAATCTAAACCAAAACAATTCGGTTGGATAAGTTTTATCTTGTTCAATAACAACTTTAAATTTATGTCTAGCTGGATCAAATAACTTAGACGACTTTTAATTCAACTTATACATACTTGACACCGATAAGTATGTATCAACATGTGATAAAATATAATGATTATCCAAGTGAGGACACTTGTATAACCATGTTTTAGAAATTAACGAACAAAATATATATCTTGATCAACAATAACAGAATAAAGGAATTTGTACAATAATTATAATTTAATAACCTACTTATAAAAAATCATTGCATAAGTTTATACAAAGGTTGGAATATTTGAACAATTGAAATGAACAGTTCTGATATTATCTTACGCATGTTCGTTGCATAAAGTAAATGAAAAGGGTTAGATACTTGCCTTGTCTGCTGCTTACACAACTTAGATTTATCTTTTATATCAAGTCTTATCATTAAATAGATCATTCGTTTGATTAGAATAACATATCATATCATATTGTACTGCTATTTGCAGTTAGCACATAACCTAAACACATTGTCATGTAAGTTTAACAACCATTGAATCACAAATAAACATTCATCAAACCAATTTTTCTAAGTTCAGATCAATTTCGGAAATATGCTTCAGATATTGACAACTTTATCTGCATCTATCAAGTCTAAGACTCTATACAGTAATGTATTATCCATTTAGATAACTTAAACACCAGTCGCCCTATTTTTCATGGCCTTATAATAATTTTAAAATAATTATTACCATTTATCATAATTTTTAAAATATCAGGATCATTATTAAATGATTTAAATATTAAACAATTCTATTATCATTAATATTCAATTAATATTAAACTATTAATGAAACCATTGCCAAAATATTAAAGTTATTTATAATAACTAAAAATATTTTAAAACATTTATATTACCCTTAAATAATTTTTAAAACATTTAAAATTATTTTTAAATAATTACCATTAATAATAAATTATTAATGTATTATTCATCTAAATATTAAAATTCATTAAACATAACTTAAAATATTTTTAATTCATTTATATCCCTTTTTAAATGATTTTTAAATTAATAAAACTATTTTTAACTATTTATTTAATGTAATTATTAAATAAATTTAATATCATTAATATTAAATTAATATCATTAATATTAAATTATTAATGAAATTATCCTTTAAATATTAAAAATTTTAAAACTTAAAATATCTTTAAACACTTTATTTTCATTTAAAATAATTTTATAATATTAAAATCATTTGTAAACTAATTTATTTAATATAATTATTAAATAACTTTAATATCATTAATATTAATTTATTAATGAAATTTATCACAAAATATTAAAAGTCATTTACAATAACTTAAAATATTTTCTTATATCATAATATAATTTTAAATGATTTTTCATGTATTAAAATCATTTTAAATAATTTATTTAATATTATAATTAAATAAATTAAATACTTTTAATATTCCAAAATATTAAATATTTATGAAATATATTCAAAATAATTAAAATATAATTTTAGGACATTAAAATAATTTTTACTAATTTAATTTTTATTTTAATAACTTAAAACTAATTTTCTATAATTATTTAATAAAAATCTAATTTTTATAATTAATCTGTCGCTAAAGACCACCTATAGTAGATGTAGCTATTGCTATATAGGTGTTCTTCATGAAACCCAGATCATCATCAAGAAGAATCGAGTGACCACGTTTGATTAAGATTCCAAATCGATCGTGATGTTTAAGTGAATGTTTCTAGTTCGATCGTGTAGTATAAATGTAACACTACAAGATTCAACAAGAAACATGATCAAACAACATCACAATCAGAAGATATAAGCCTTCAAAGTGGCTGTTAGAGCTGTTCTTCATTTCTGGGTTTGCCCAGAAATGAAGAACAATTCGACTGCCCTACTTTGGGCTTCCACAACTTGCAATACGTGCAACATTTAAGTGATTTAATGGATGCAGTGTGTAGCCAGCATGTAAGAGAGTATATCTATCCCAAAACATCAACAAAATCACAACACAATCGACAGATCGGGACCGGTCAAACCTTGTTAGACGTCATGATCATGCGTTTTCTGGGTTACCCAGAAAATGCATTTCATGAACGTCCGGCCTAGTTTGACCGCCCACTGAGATCTACCTGTTCAATATTTTAGTGATATAGTGCTATAATATTATAATCCAAACAACATACTATAACCTAGATACAAAGATCATTACATAACATCATAACACAGTCAGATCTAAGCCCACGAAGATCTTGTCAGAGCCTTCTGGGCATGATCTAGGTTTTTCCAGAAATTGAAAGTCATGGTCGGTCAATGAGGTTTGACCGCCCATAACTTTCATTTTGAGCACGATCTGAGCTAGCTAAAAGTTCCAGATTACAGAGAACATAACAGGCTACAAGATCAAATCTTTGAACGACTAAAACATATAACAGAGAAAGATTAAAGAGGCTTGACATTTGCTTGTCAGACAACAATAAAATGTTTCCAGATTTTTCAAAAACTTAAATTTAAAGATTTAGATGATATGGATCTACCCAAAACCAACCTAGATCATCATAACAAAATAGAAACAACATATTCTAACACTTAAATCTAACATCTAACAACAGATTTTTGAGCGGATTCAAGCTAGGGTTTTTATACCTTTCTTGGACAATTTCTTGATCTAGGGTTTTTGATTTGTTAAGTGGTTCGTGGGGCTTCAATATGTGACTAAAAAGTTACTATATTTCGTTGGTTTTAGTGAGAGAGAGGATTGGTTGGGTGTTTATGCAAAATGGCTAGCAAATGTTACTTTCTCTCTCTCTCATTCTTTTTATAAGCAAGCTAGATGCATGGAATGGCTGATATAAAGCTCACTGCTGTCAATTATAAGTCAATGGAGTTGCTAGAGTTGGTAAACAACTAAAGGTAAATGTATTTTCACAAGTTACCCATTAAAGAAAATAGAAAAGGGCATTTTAGTCAATTGTTAAATCATTTTCATGGCAAAAATGTAATCTTTACAAACCCTTAGGGTTTGACCCTTAGGGTTTAACATATAACATTTATAGAATTAACCAATTAGGGTTTGCATAAAATACAAATTTTAGTTTCTAAAATTTTATAAATTAGGGTTTTGTTAATTATAATTTTAAATTTCTAATTATACATGAACATTAAGGTATTATAATATAATTAACCTTGCCACTTAAGCAATTAAGGTTTTCAATTAGCAATTAGGATTCCTAAATATCAGGTAGGGTTTTGATTTCGCAATTAGGGTTTCGCGATAGTAATTAGGGTTTTATAATTATTAACTTAGGGTTCTAATCATTACGGTCTTTAATTACTAATTAGGTTTACTTTAATTAGCAATATAAAATCTATCATACATGATATTAATCACAGTAACACAATTTCTGACTGATCACAAATTCCAGTTTAGGTTTCAAATTAGGGTTTTTAATTATTAGAAATTCAAATCTAAACTAGGGTTTTAAATTTACAATTAGGGTTTCCTAATTAGCATATCATGAAGTAATACATAACATAAATCATATAACACAGTTATATAACAGTCTTAAATTTCCCATTTAAATTGAAAAACAGGGTTAAACAAATTAATGCTAGGGTTTGAGTCAATATACACCATAATTGACCAACCGTCAACAGTACGTACATACAATACATATTTATAGCACTGAAAAATCAAAATATTATAATATTATTATCATTCCTTGATCAAAACCCAGAATTAGGGTTTGGATTCCATATCTGATTTATCTACTGTAATTAACTTTATTAATTAAGTTAAAATAATTAACTTAATAACCTGAACAAAATTTATATAATAAATTAATTATTATAATTATTCTAAAAATCATATCATATATTATTTTAATAGATGAATAAAAAAATGTATACGCAAAATTTATGATTTATTATATAGAAAATATCGGGTTATTACATCATCTGGCACTTAGCATTCCCTGAGCACTTCTTAAATAGTATGCAGACATGGTTCTACATCTGTTCTATTTTAGCTTTTGGTTAATGGTGATTCAAAGAGTGGCTATCTGGATCTTCTTTGTGCTTTGCCACTTTTCTGAATGCTATCTTCTTGGCCTTCTCGGCTCTCAGCTTAGCTGCCATCTTTAGTGGCATTCTCATCCTTGTTGAGTGAAGATTTAGTCTGTTCAAATCCTTCTTCACATCTGCTTCACTTCCACCTTATTAGTCTCACTTCCACTGAGACTTGTTCTGTTCAGCTCTGGTAGAACTCGTAGAGTCAATAATATAGCATTCCAACAACTCAACGATTCTTCCTCTCTTTTTTTCACACTCGATCTGTGACGCTCTAGTTGATATATACTCCTTCACAATCTTCCCGTTGAAATATAGCTGTTGAGAGCTATTTGAATTGCTTTGCAGATCTTGAGTTATTTGGTGCAGACTGCTTGATGTGACATGACAACTCCTTTATGACTTTACTGACACAGTAGTCTGCTACCTTACCTACCGCCTCAGAGATGTCACCTTTCCATGTTAGGCAAGTAGTCACCTTTAATTCTTCTTTCTGAATTCTCAATCAAAACATCAGAAATTGTCCTTCTGCATCGATGCTCTCAATTTGCAACATTCAAATATCAGTCTTCAGATTAAACCATTTCCAATGCTTCAATCTTCAGATGACCAAACTCTACGATTCTGATGCAGATGTTCTTAGACCTAATCGTAGTATATCTTGTTGAAAGTTTCTCATTGACTGGTTGAGACAACACTACAATTCTGAAGAGTGTTCATTAGATCTTCAATGTAGAACACCTCTTCCTTCACTTGTGCAATGCTTCAATACTTCTTTTTGCCTCGACTAATCTCAGGAACTGACAACTTGTCTGATTACTCTGACCCTCCCTAACTTCAAGACTTATCAAATTTTTCATGCTCAGTCTCTTTCTCCTTGTGATCTCCCGTTCACATATCATCAATGGTCTGACCCATGCTTCATCTTCTTTGTCTGTTCTATATAGGTTGGCCAGTATCTCTGTGTAAACGGCATCAGTTCCTGCTTTGTTTGGCAAACACTACAATCCTGGTTAATCCCAAGGTTGTTGTCTTCTGTTCTCTTGACAGCTACTGCACTTGCTAACTTTATTTAGTCAGTCACTTTTAATGAATTCTTCTTCTGATCGACTTGTGGAAGACTTCATCTTGAATGGCTTCACAACTCAATCTGGATGTTGATTGTGTTGATTCTTAGATCTTCTGTTAGCTTGCATGACACTCGTTGAGTGCTCTCTAGTTTCATTCAGGTGGAGTGTATCTTTGCAACTCAGACCAGAGGCTTCATCCTTTGGATATTCTGGGAGTTCTCATTTGTTGAGAATCGTGTTGACTCTACGATTCTGCCTTGGCGTTGTGAGCACCTCTGTTGAAGCCTTAGTTCTGCAAACTACGATTTAGCTTTGGTTCTGCATACACTACGACTCAAAGATTAGATCTTGACAAACTATAATTTCTGTCTTTATGCTTGCTGTTCTCGTCTGATCTAGCTCGACTATAATCTCTACCTTTGATATGATCAGTAGACTCCACTACGTCAAGTGTGGCCTACGATTCTTAACTTGACTCTGGCAGATGCTCGGTCGGCTCTTAGACAGGCTGTCTCTATGATTCTGAACATGACTTCCTCAGTAGACTACGGCTCTGAGAAAGTACTTCTCGACACACTACGATCCTTCCCCATCTCTCCTGGCGGACTACGAACTCTGAGATCTACTATCTTGCAGACTACGATTCTGCCTTGATAGTTCTCGAGTTTTCCTTGACTCTCATGGCAGACTACGATGGTGGTGCAATGTTCGACGATCAGACAATCCTATCTATTACATTATAAGATCAACCTAACAAGCTTGATTTTTAGATATTTATAGTCCTTGTACATCATTTTCTTTTTAAGGACTTTATAATGTTTTTTGGCTTATGTAGGATCAACCTAATATACTTGATCAATATTCTAAGTCCTTGTACATATATTCCTATTATCTATCAAGGGACTTTACAACTTTCCTTAATGCAAGCATATTTTCATATTCATTCATTTATATCATAATCAAATCATATATAAATAGGAATAACATTCTTATGTATATTCCTAACACACTGGACCAGTGCAATCAAGCCGACCTATTGCCAGAACTTTCAATTTGACCGTACAAGATGTCGTGCAGTCAAAGGATGTGGTGTCAGGTATCATTCCGATTAATGGTATTAATGCTTATGTGCTATTTGATTCAAGTGTAAGTTGTTCATTTATGTAACGAACAAGAAAATCGGATAATTTGTAAAATAATTTTATTTGATTAAATAATAAATAAAATTATATTATAATGAGTAAGCAAGATGAATGTTATTCTATAACCTAAACATGTTGGAATATCGCAGTATTTTGGCAACATGGTAGAATTAAAGCGTTTGAATTTCCAAGACAAAAATAAAAGTTTTCTGAGAAATTTTCTGAAAAACACTATTCATCAATATCTGCTCGAGAATTATTTTTGAACTTCCGAGAAATACGTAACGATAGAATAGCAAGGAAGGATGGATTATGTAATAATAATTCAAGTATGACAAATGCATTTTTTCGCCTGCATACTAAGATCGAGAATGTTAGGGAAAGTGAAGCATTAATGAATAAACGATCGTATGATACGTAAGTATTGTATGAGGTAATGAATACGAGTATGATACGAGGTATTATACGAGTATGTATGAATGATGGTATATCGTATATGATGAATGAGTATACGAATTAGCGTACGAGAAGAAAACGTTGACTATACGTTATAAGCATTAAGCCAATGGTATTGGACTTGTAGGATTTGTGTAGGAATTGTACAAGCCCGAATGAAATAATGTTAAAGCCCAATGTTTGATAATGCAAGCCGAAAGGTTAAGTTAAAGTTATTAAAACTTAAGCCCAAACTAAGAACCAGATATGTGGATCGAACCGATGGGTAAACGGGTAAGAAAAACCCATGGGGCAACCCATGTGGGCCCCATAGATCACATAGCAACCATCTTGGTGACCAAGTAAAGTGATTTACTTGGTGACCAAGGTTGGAATAGTAAGGAGGTGGTTTAAGGAGGTGGGATGACCTAAATAACCATTAAGCCCCCACTTTGTAAATCCTATAAATAGAAGAGCTTAGCTTGTCATTTGCTTTGTTTATTTTCCACAAATATCCAAGATTATTGAGAGAAAAGTGAGAAAAGCTAGAACTTTGCTATATCAAGAATGAAGAAGAAGAACTACGCTAAAGAACTTCAAGGGTAAGAAATGCTTTGTGTGGCATAATGTGAAAAGAGAAAATTCATTACGTAGATTAAAATAAGAATTAAGAAGATTAATCATGTTGATAAGATGGTTTCATAATTATAATCAATACGCTCGTAGACTAGTAGTAACACGTTTGTGGACAGTAATTCATGTAATATAAAGTGAGTTTAGCGATGAAAATTGATACGAAATTTGAAGCTAAACCGGTCTTAGCCTTTAATCGTTGCAGTAGCATGTGCCATGATCTCAATGCCCTGAAGAAGATAAATTGCGCAAGGCCAAGTCGATTGGAGAAAATTAAAATTTTCTACTTTGGAAATAAAATAGAACAATTATGTGGCATGTGTGACATTAATGAACCATGAAATAAAGTGCACAATTAAGTAATATTAATTGTTAATTGTTATATTAATTAATTATTAATGGTTGCGGTAGAATATTGAATTCTTAGTACTGAACGAATAATGTGTGATTACTATTATTTGCAATATATTATAAAGATAAATAATGATTATGGAAATCCATAACTACATTAATCAAGGATGATTGGATTAATTAATATTGGTGTTAATTAATCAAGGAAGTGAATAATTTATTTATTTGACATAAATAAATAAGTTATTAGCAGTTATGTGCATATACAACTATACTATATAGTGCAGTGTGGCATTGTGTGACTATATATTAAGTCTTATAAAATTTTATTGTATGAGGCAATGTGATTAAATATATTGGAACTATATGTTATAAATACGTTATGAAATATCTATGTGATAATATGTATGCGGGTATATATTAAAATAAAATACTATGAGCATATTGTAAATTATTATTTTAATGAAGTATACCAGTGTGATAAAAATGTACATGGATTATACGTATGATACATTTCCATATTACATCTACTACCTTGGAACATTAATTATTAAATTGTGACATTAAGTTGTAGCTAATGTATGGTTGATATAGCATAAGGTTTGGAAATGTGTACAAATGTATGGGCTAAGTATTGCAAGCATACTAAGTTAATTTATTTGTCCCAAAATGAGTGTCCAATTGCCTCATTCCTCAGTTACGTATAAACCAAAAAGGCTAAGCCTATTTCTTCTAAGCTTCTAGCTAATGATCATGGGGGGGGGGGGGGGGGGAGTGGTGTTCATGATGCAAACCAACAAATAATTACCAACTCCTCCATCCTTCATGCAATCCTACAATCTATGGGTTTGATTCAATGGAAAAATGCAATGTCTAGTTTTGTGTTCTTCCATAAATAGCAGCTATACTTTTTCATTTCTTGTTGCTGAGAATTGTGATCATGTTTGATGACATTCTTAGACTCACTCATGTAGTATAAACATATATATACCATGCTTATGTATCATATTTCAAATAAAGCATGAAGGAAGTATATTTTCAACTAAAGTGGTGTTAGTTTCACATATGTGTTATGAATACTCACAAGCATGCCTAATATGAGTTTTGTAACTATCTTATATGTTTAGAGAGCAAGAATGATAGATTTTGTGGTTTCATAACCTCGAATGGCCTTAAATGGTTGAAATGATCAATTTAGAATTCTATTATGTAAGAAGAAAACTAGGTTGACTTAAGAAGCATGAAAAGACCCTTAACATGACAAGTATATCATGCATGATTATTTTGAGCAAGCCGAATAGGAACCACAAGGCATCAGCTAAGTCTTGGCTTGGTTGGAGGGGCCAACAACAATTGCTTACCACGGCCCTAAACTTAGCCATGGCAAGAATTGCGCCTTGATTTAGTATCTGGGATGGTAAGATATGATTTTTGGACAGTAACTTGTGTGATGCCTATGTTGCTAAAAGTGATCTAAAATGTACTAAATGCATATGTATATGAGGGCTAAGTACTAAGTTAGTGTTTGCTTTATATGGTGAATGTTCATGAGTGAAAAGACATTAAACTTGGGCATTCTTGATTTTCTTATGAAGTAACTAAGTATTTCATTCATGATGACTTATAAACTGATTTTGTTCCATATGTGCATACTTGAATTGTGTCGAGCTTGATTAAAGACTGTGTTAGCTAATGAACATCTTATACTTATAATACGCTATACTAGGTGTAGACACTCAAAATTTTGTTTTCCTGTTACTAACTATGAATGAGGACAAAAGCGTCTTTTTCATACTCCAGAGATAACCCTGGAGGACCAAAACATCAATTCTAACCCCGAAGATAGCACGAGAAATAGATTTTCCAACCCCAGAGATAACCCCGAGAAATCAGTTGCTAACCCCAGAAATAACCCCGTGAAAGTCAGTTTAACCCCGGGAGATCAAGTGCAAAGCGCAGAGTCAACCCCGGGAGGTCAATCCAACCTTAGAGATAAGTCTGAGGACATTCAGAGTTAACAGTAAGCCAATCTCAGAGATAACCCTGAGAAAAGACTGCTACAACTGTGCCAAAATTGGAGATAACCTCGGGAGGGAAAAAATGGTCATATTTGCCAACTCGACTTCAACTCAAATCAAATACCCTCATGTCAACTCAAATTTCTTCAAAAGAAGTCCCACAAGAACTATGTTTTAACTTCGGAGCGTAAACTACGCAAAACAGCTCACCGGATTGCCTAACGGAGACCCGAAAATGCTATTTCGGTCATGGACCCATATTCTCGGAATCAAAAAAAGGGCCAATCCTATGTCATTGAATAGCTCTCAGAAAGAGCTTTTTGTAATGGTATGGCACACTTCCATTGGACTCGCGAATTGAAAGTTATGAAGTTTCGAGCGAATAACGCGTTGTCTGAGTGCACGTACTTCGAGATGGCGTGACCCATACTGCCATGGGCACCCTGGGTAGCCGCAGTACACTGCCACGCCACAGTACACTTCGTCATTGTCATAGTAATCATGCACCCCCCTCTATAAATAGAGGGCTTGGGGTGGCCATATTTGCAAGAGAAAAGAGGTGAGGAAGCCCTGTGTAATTTGCTCTTTACACACCCCATATTGAGTGTTTCCTCATTTTAAACGTCTGTTAGCTCACATATAGTTATATTTTTCCCGGTGGGAGCTGAGTGTTTATCCATATAGAGTTATAAAAGCTTGCATTGGCAGCCCACTATAAGCCTTCTCACACTCTATAAAGCCTTTCTCTTCATCTTTGCACACACTATTCTACACATTGAGAGTTATGTTGTGTGCGTATACCTGGACTTCGGTCCGTGGTTTTCATTTCGGTTTATATATATATATATATACTTATATGTAAGACCCCAACTTATTATTAGATGAAATTAAAATTCCTCTATTTATTATTTTGAAATAGTAAGGGTTGATTTTATTAATGTGGTTAGTTATGGGTAAAATGCGCAAATATTTCAAATAAGCAAGTGGTTATAAAATATTCATTATTGTTGGGGAATATTCGTTTGGTCGTGGAATATTCTTCTTTGTCGGAGAATATTAAATGCGATTTACGACTTAACCTTTGTAATGTGCATAACGGAAAGCTATTGGATGAAAAAAATGACAAGTATAAGTTGTTTATAAATAACGGCGTAGTTGTTACTGCTAATACTATTGGAATACCCAGTGGTTAAAACACAGTAGGATACAGTATTGCACCAATTATTGATTCTTACGTAAGAATGCACTACTCAATAATTGTTACAGTAATTACTGTTCAATATTTTATTTTATTGATTTAATAATTGATACGTTGATATTTTATATTATTGTTGTTTCAATAATTATCACTACACAGTATTTTCCTTTATCAAATCAATAATTCATATTATTTGAATCATATTATTAGATAACATTATTGGCAATGTCTAGAAAGTTCTGTCTAAGGAGAGGTTTAGTCACCTAATTGCGCGCCAGTAAGGAGAAATCCTTATTGAAAAGCCCCCTCTTTCTTCGGGAACGATCGGGTTGTCGTAATTGTGATTCGTAATATTTTTGTGGGATAATTAATTATTGATTTATATGATAAGGGAAATATTCATTTTATGTGGATATAGATGGAGAAAATTTTAATGTGACAATTGTTGAAAATTGATATTTTATCTTTTCTGATAAAATAATTCATTTAAATATATTATTATACTTTAATAATATAATAATGGTGATATTTTTATAATGAATGTGGGATATATGAATAAATGAGGAGGAAGAGTATTTTTGTTGCAATAAACGTTAAAAACATGTTAAACATGTTTGTGGGCCCATTCTTGATCGAAATTTGATTATAGCTTTGTAGTAGAATCGATTCGTTTGGATTTTGGCCAACTTCATTTGGAATTTGGAAAAACTTTCTTCTGCAAAGTTGTAGAGAATAGAATTTCCTATGGAAAGGACATAAGGTTTGAATTTTTCTGATAAAAGGGCTATTTATTATGAATTATTGAAGTTCCGAAGTTCCAAAATAATTGATTTTTGAAGTTTTAATTATTTTTTTAAAGAAAAACTTTTTTTTTTTGCAATTAAGTGGGCTAACATGTGATATAAATGTGCTGAATTCAGTTGGTCTAAGGTGGGATTAAAATTTTCTAATTATATTATTATTTTATTAAATTTTCTGCTTTGGTGTTCTAAGCAATTTCCTATAAATAGGGTGCTTAGGTTAGAATTGAAAATCACACCAGAAACTGAAGTTTTCTCTCTCTATATTATAGAGCGTATTCTTGTGAGTATTTTGATACTTTGAGTGTTGCTATACGGTGCAAGATCCCATCAGCACTATATCCAGTATTCCAGTTAGAAGTACTGTCTTTTCGAGATAAGAGATGTTATTTTTTTTAAAATGATATTATTTCTTCTAATATCATTATTCCAGAATATTGGTAAGATTTTTCTTGTGAAATTCTTGTCTTTTAGTATCGGGTTACTATTCACATATACGACACTATTCACGTATACGACACTATTTACAGAAAAATTAAATTTTCATTTTTTGTCAAAAATATCTATTATGGATACTAGCTTTGATTGTATCCATGTTTTGATCATTCTTGAATTTTACTCCATTATGATTATTTATGAAGTATTTTTGAACTCGAATTGTTTAAAGTACGAATCCTTAATATTTGTTCTTTTGTTTCACTGGATTCGTTTTCTTTAAAATATTTTTCATCATCCTTAGTCCTAAATGATGATATCACTGAATATCTTTTGCTTGTAGTGCAAAGATGAATGAATTTTTGATGAATATCTTTGGCCTGTAGTGCAAAGATGAACATGTGTTGAGATGAACATGACCAACTAATGAATATCTTTGGCCTGTAGTACAAAGATGAATTTTTGATTCAAGATGAATATTGATTGATGTTACAGGGATTAAATATTGATGATGGACTTTTAAATTCATAGATAATAGTAGATTTCATTCTCTATGTAATTCTTCTATGAATTATTATTTCCGCTGTGAATATTGATCTAAAACTTGTTGTCTATTGTATTTTATCAGATTTTTCCCTGTTGAAGACTAACGATAATTTGTTCTATATTATCTTAGTCATAATTTTCTTTACTGGGCTAGTTGAGCTCACCCTTTTCCTTTTTGTTTCATTTTTCTTCTTAGGAGGCGAGAATGTAGCGAGTTCTAGTCGGGGTATGGAATGATGGTTCTAGAGAGTTGTTTTAGTAGTCCTCACCATTTTTGTAAAATAATATATCAATAATTATAATGAGGACTTATTTGAGTGTGAATATTGTCTAGATGACAATATTTGTATTTAAACTCACAGTTTATGTGTTGTCGTATTTTGCACGACAATTGTATTAATAAAGTTGTAGTTGTTTCTGTACCATGTATTTTGACAACTCAGAATGGGTGTTGTATACCTATTTTTGGGGCATCACAGTTGGTATCAGAGCTTAGGGATCTGATCTCTGGTGAAGATCGGGGAATAGAACTTGGAGGGGAGAGACGAGTAAATCCTTCGCTAGTGTGTCCTACCTAAGCTGATTTGTTGGTTGATCAGTATATAGGGATATTATGTGATATGTTAATTTCTTTAATTAACCCTTGTTTTATGGCAGTATTTGAGAATAGCGATTGAGAATGTTAACAGTGGAGTAAATGAGACCGTGGAGACACCTTTACTCACCAATGAGGAGAACGTGCAGCAGGCCGACAATGTTCCTCCTGTAAACAACACCACTGATCAGACGATGAACGACAGAATGTTTAGAAGCTTTTTGCAGTTCATGCAAAATCAGACGAGGGAGACTCGTGCACAAAATACAGGTGGAAATGATAACAACGCACAGTTTGTCATAGCCAAGCAGTTCAAAGAGTTGGGACCACCAGAATTCCGGGGAAAGCCGGATCCGATTAAGGAAGAAACGTGGGTCAAACAAATTACCAAGATATTCGATGTCTTGGGATGCACAGAGGAACAGAAGGTTCCATTCGCCACCTTTATGTTCCAGAATGAGGCGGATTCGGTGGGGAATACGTGAAGCGTACTCCATCCAGCCGCACTCAGTATGTCTTGGGAGACATTTCAGAAACTGTTCAATGACAAGTACTTTCTTGAAAGTATTCGTCATATGAAGGAAGTGGAGTTTATTAGATTGGAACAAAACAACACGATGGCGGTGTCCAAAGACGAGGTGAAGTTTGCAGAGTTATCCAGGTTTGCACCTCATTTGGTGGAGAATGAGGAACGTATGACGTGAATGTTTCTGAGAGGTTTGAAACCCGGCATACGTCAATATCTTATTTCTCATAAATTTTTTCTCTATTCAGATGTTGTCAACAGGGCTCAATTATTAGAGCGAGATAATGAGTAGATTCAACCGAGGAACCACAACCAGGATCATACCTAAGTTAAAGTGATCATCGAAACAACGATAACCAAATGGAGAAAGAAAAATACGGACAAAGGCGGTAACTACTCTGGTGGTAATCATGGCCATGAAAATAGAAGAAGCGAGTCGGGGGGAGATTTTAAAAAGAGGAGATTCAACAAGGACAATGCAAAGACGACAACACCAAAGAACAACCGGTTCTAGGAGGAGAGAGACCACCATCTGGTCAGATGCTATAAATGCGGGAAAGAGGGACATATTAGCCCAAACTACCCACAACAGTTCAAGGTATGTTATAATTGTGGAAAGGAAGGACATATCGCTCGAGATTGTACAGTAGCAAAACCAAGTCCAGCGGGGATGGTGACTCAAAAGGCTGTCCCAGAAAAGTCAAAGTCAACGGTTCCTGGAAGAGCGTTTGTCGTGACTGGTCAAAATGTGAGGAACCCAAACGAGGTGATCACGAGTAAGCTAATCATAAATTCTTGCAAAGTTTATACCTTACTAGATACCGGTGTTACCCATTCATTTATCTCTTCTGCTTGTGCTCAACGTTTAAACTTAACTCTGGAGAAATTAGATTTTGACCTATCTGTGGAGACTCCGTTAGGAGACACTTTCATTACATCCATTGTTTATAAATCTTGTTTGATCCAAGTTGGCACCATCACATTACCTATTGACCTTATCTCTTTAAAGATACTTGCTTTTGATGTGATTTTAGGGATTGATTGGTTAACTACTCATCATGCCAAAATTGATTATTTTCGTAAGGTTGTTAGTTTTCATATTCCTAACCAACCTGTTGTACGAATTCAAGCAACTAAATCACTAAAATCAATCACTATCATATCAAGTCATAAAGTTATTCGTTTATTAAAAAACGGATGTCAAGCTTTCTTAGCCCATGTTATGGATTTGAATAAAGACACGTCGGATTTGAATAATATTCCCGTTGTTAGTAAATTTCCTGACGTATTTCCTGAAGAACTTCCCGGTCTATCCCCAGAACGTGAAGTTGAATTCTTTATTGATCTTGAACCTGGTACAAAACCTATTTCTAAAACCCCATATCGAATGGCTCCTATTGAACTTTAGGAGTTAAAGGTCCAACTACAGGAGTTGTTGGACATCGGTTTCATTCATCCTAGTACATCTCCTTGGGGTGCTCCAGTTTTATTTGTAAAGAAGAAAGACGGAAGTATGCGACTTTGTATTGACTATCGAGAATTGAACCATATCACTATCAAGAATAGGTTTCCGCTACCTCGCATTGATGACTTGTTTGACCAGTTGCAAGGAGCACAATTCTTTTCAAAGATCGATCTTCGTTCTGGATACCATCAGCTAAAGATTAGAACTGAGGATATTCCAAAGACTGCCTTCAAAACTTGGTACGGGCATTATGAATTCTTAGTCATGTCTTTTGGATTAACTAATTCTCCTGCGGCTTTTATGGATATGATGCATCTAATATTCAAGGAATATTTGGATCAGTTCGTTGTTGTTTTTATTGATGACATCCTTATATATTCCAAAAGTTGTGAAGATCATGAGCACCATTTGAAGCTGGTACTCCAAAGGCTTCGTGAAAACAAGCTATACGCTAAGTTGAAGAAATGCGAGTTCTGGCTTGAGGAAGTAGCATTCCTTGGGCACGTGGTGTCAAAACATGGAGTATCTGTTGACCCGGTGAAGATTGAAGCAATACAAAGTTGGGAGCAACCGAAGACGGTGACCGAAGTACGTAGTTTTCTTGGTTTAGCTGGTTATTATCGGAGATTTGTGGAAGGATTTTCTCGAATTGCTACTCCGTTAACTCAGCTGACTCAGAAAGATACAAAATTTGTATGGAGCGAGGAATACGAGAAGAGTTTCTAAGAGCTTAAGAGGAGACTCATTTCGGCACCTGTTATGATAATACCATCTGGTTCGGATGGATTTGTTATCTACATCGATGCTTCAGGCAAAGGGTTAGGATGTGTTCTCATGCAACATGGGAAAGTCATAGCCTATGCCTCGCGACAAATTAAAGAGTATGAGAGGAATTATCCTACTCATGATCTAGAGTTGGCAGCAGTCATTTTTGCGCTAAAGATCTGGAGGCACTATCTATATGGAGAGAAAGTTGAGATATATTCAGACCATAAAAGCCTCAAATATTTCTTCACCCAAAAGGAACTCAACATGTGGCAACGACGTTGGCTTGAGCTGTTAAAAGATTATGACCACACCATTCAATACCATCCTAGAAAAGCAAACGTGGTAGCTGACGCATTGAGTAGAAGATCATATGCAAGAACGAGTGCGATAATGTCAAGTATACGCATAGAACCAACTTTAATCGATAAAGTTAAAGTTGCTCAAGCCACGTAACCCAGAAATGACGCGCGTATGAAGAAGAAACTACAAGAAGGTGCTATTCCAGAAGCAAGAATTGATGAAGAAGGAATACTTCGAGTCCACTCCAGACTTTGTGTTCCTAACGATTCTGATTTAAAGAACAAGATCATGATGGAGGCACACAATACACCGTTTGTAATCCATCTTGGAAGTATCAAAATGTATCATGATCTTCGACATACATTTTGGTGGAACAATATGAAGAGAAAGATTGCGAAGTTTATCTCAAGATGTTTAACTTGTCAACGTGTAAAGGCGGAGCATCATGTGCCAAAGGGTCCATTGCAACCACTTGAAATTCTGAAATGGAAGTGGGAACACATTACCATGGATTTCATTACGGGTCTTCCCACGGTTTCTCAAGGCATAAATGCTATTTGGGTTATTATTGATAGATTAACCAAACCTGCTCATTTCTTGCCGATATGGGAGACTTATTCCCTTGAATGTCTTGCTCGTATGTACGTGAATGAGATTGTGAGATTGCATGGCATGTCAGTATCCATAGTTTCGGATCGTGACCCAAGATTCACTTCACGATTTTGGGTTAGCTTGCAAAAAGCTATGGGCACGGATTTATTGATTGATTAAGATACCATCCTCAAACGGATGGACAATCAGAGAGGACTATTCAAACTCTTGAAGATCTATTAAGACTCTGTGTCCTAGACTTCAAAGGAAGTTGGGATAAATATTTACCTTTGGTGGAATTCTTCTACAACAACAGTTATCAGGCAAGTATAGGTGTGGCTCCATTCGAAGCATTATATGGACGTAAGTGTCGCTCTCCAGTTTGTTGGGATGAGGTTGGTGAAGCAACATTATTGGGACCAGAGTTGGTACGTATGACTACAGAAAAGATCCAAATGATTCGACAACGTATACAAACGGCACAGGATCGACAAAAGAGTTATGCGGATCTTCATCGAAAGGACGTGGAATTTAGTATTGGGGATCATGTATTGTTGTGTGTTGCTCCATGGAAGGGAGTTACAAGATTTGGGAAGAGAGGAAAGCTCAATCCACGATTTATTGGTCCATTTCAGATTCTTGACCGAGTAGGAAATGTGGCCTATAGACTCGCGTTACCTTCAAGTATGTCTCGTGTTCATAATGTTTTTCATATATATGTGCTTCGTAAATATGTGAAAGTCCGAACCACGTTATTGAGTTAGAACCAGACGAGATAGCCGAAGACTTAACCTACAAGGAGGTATCTGTCAAGATCTTGGATAGGAAGGAACATGTCTTACGTACAAAGGTCATACCACAAGTCAAAGTTTTATGGAGGAACCATGCTATTGAGGAAATGACCTGGTAGTTGGAAACGGAAATAAAAGCGAGGTATCCTCACCTTTTCGAAACGCCAGGTACGTACGTCAATTTCGAGGACGAAATTTCATAAGAAGGGGAGGTTGTAAGACCCCAACTTATTATTAAATGAAATTGAAATTCCTTTATTTATTATTTTGAAATAGTAAAGGTTGATTTGATTAATGTGGTTAGTTATGGGTAAAATGCGCAAATATTTCAAATAAGCAAGTGGTTATAAAATATTCATTGTTGTCGGGGAATATTCGTTTGGTCGTGGAATATTCTTACTGTCGAGGAATATTCGTACGAAGGCACAACCTTGTGTGGGCCCCATAACGGAAATCGATTGGATGAAGAAAACGACAAGTATAAGTTGTTTATAAATATGGCGTAGTTATTCAATTATCTTGTTGGAATACCGGTGGTTAAAACACAAGAAGACACCAGATTGCACCAATTATTGATTCTTACGTAAGAAAGCACTACTCAATAATTGTTACAGTAATTACTGTTCAATATTTTATTTTATTGATTCAATAATTTCTACGTTGATATTTTAAATTATTGTTGTTTCATTAATTGTCACAACACAGTATTTTCCTTTATCAAATCAATAATTCATATTATTTGAATAATATTATTAGATAGCATTATTGGCAATGTCTAGAAAGTTCTATCTAAGGAGAGGTTTGGTCACCTAATTACACGCCAGTAAGGAGAAATCCTTATTGGAAAGCCCCTCTTTCACAGGAGCGACACGGTTGTCGATGATTGTGATTCTCGTAATATTATTTATGAATAATTAATTATTGATTTATATGATAAGGAAATATTCATTTTATGTGGATATAGATGGAGAAAATTTTTAATGTGACAATTGTTGAAAATTGATATTTTATCTTTTCTGATAAAATAATTCATTTAAATATATTATTATATTTTAATAATATAATAATGGTGAAATTTTTACAATGAATGTGGGATATATGAATAAATGAGGAGGAAGAGTATTTTTGTTGCAATAAATGTTAAAAACATGTTAAACATGTTTGTGGGCCCATTTCTTGACTGAAATTTGATTATAGCTTGTAAAATCGCTCGTTTGTGGATTTCGGTCAAATTCTTTTTAGAATTTGGAAAAATTTTCTTCTGCAAAGTTGTAGAGAATGGAATTTCCTATGGAAAGGACACAAGGTTTGAATTTTTCTGATAAAAGGGCTATTTATTATGAATTATTGGAGTTCTGAAGTTCTATAATAATTGATTTTTGAAGTTTTAATTATTTTTTTAAAGAAAAACATTTTTTTGCAATTAAGTGGGCTCACATGTGATATAAATGTGCTGAATTCAGTTGGTCTAAGGTGGGTTTGAAATTTTGTAATTATATTATTATTTTATTAAATTTTCTGCTTTGGTGTTCTAAGCAATTTCCTATAAATAGGGTGCTTAGGTTAGAATTGAAAATCACACCAGAAACTAAAGTTTTCTCTCTCTATATTATCGAGCGTATTCTTGTGAGTATTTTGATACTTTGATTGTTGTTATACGGTGCAAGATCCCTTCAGTACTATATCCAGTATTCCAGTCAGAAGTACTTTCTTTTCGAGAGAAGGGCTGTTATTTTTTTTAAAATGATATTATTTCTTCTAATATCATTATGCCGGAATATTGGTAAGATTTTTCTTGTGAAATTCTTGTCTTTTAGTGTCGGGTTACTATTTACGTATACGACACTATTCACGTATATGACACTATTCACAGAAAAATTAAATTTTCATTTTTTGTCCAAAATATCTATTATGGATACTAGCTTTGATTGTATCCATGTTTTGATCATTCTTGAATTTTACTCCATTATGATTATTTATGAAGTATTTTTGAACTCAGATTGTTTAAAGTACAAATCCTTAATATTTGTTCTTTTGTTTCACTGGATTCATTTTCTTTAAAATATTTTTCATCATCCTCAGTCCTAAATGATAATATTACTTAATATCTTTGGCCTGTAGTGCGAAAATGAATGAATTTGCGATGAATATCTTTAGCCTGTAGTGCAAAGATGAACAGGTGTTGAGATGAACATGACCAACTAATGAATATCTTTGGCTTGTAGTGCAAAGATGAATATTTGATTCAAGATGAATATTGATTGATGTTACAGGGATAAAATATTGATGATGGACTTTTAAATTCATAGATAATAGTAGATTTCATTCTCTATGTAATTCTTTTAAAGTTGTAGTTGTTTCTGTATCATGTATTTTGGCGACTCAGAATGGGTGTTGTATACCTATTTTGGGGGCGTCACATTATATATGTATATATTTATATATGGACTAACATTATTGAGTTACGATTGAGCCTAGACTTATGTCTTGAGCCTTTACTTACTTATATATATATATATATATATAAAAGCATTATCGTATATATCGATGATGAGACAGGATTTTACATCCTAACGTTTTTACTTTTATATATATATATATATATATATATATATATATATATATATATATATATATATATATATTTACCTTTAGTCCCTCCTGGAGTTTACTTCGTGGCGGTTGATCATATTTACTGCTTTATTTACTTTTCTGATCCCCCATGGAGTTGCTTCGTGGTGGTTGATCATGTCCATATATATACATATATATATATATATATCGCTTTTATATATTTACATTTCCGATCACCCATGGAGTTGCTTCGTTGTGGTTGATCATGTCTGTATATATATATTTACAGCTTTTATATATATAATCGCCATCGCTTTTCATATAAACTGCGGTATCATGTGAGCCTAGGAATCATGTAATCACAAATTCAGTCTATTGAATCTAGATTCGGTTCCCGTGATGGACATTTTCAGCTTTAAGCAGCTTATACATTATTTACGGTGTCCGAATTTCCTTGGATCATATGTGTACAGTGAGGAGTTCTAAGATCGCTATATATTATTTTCTCGGGGATGCCTCGCATCTCGAAAATAAAAGCAAATAAGCCGAACATTTAAGAATAAAATGGAAGTATCAAAGGCCTCAATTACTATTGAGCACAGGGTTTGAAAAACCTCTTTTACAAAACCTCATTGCTATATCTTGTTTAAAATTGAATTTTTATATAAATTCAAACCCTTTGTATATAGGTGCGAACGAGGCATAGCACTACTTCCAAATATATTGTACATTGATTCACACACACACACACACACACACATTCATATAACAGTTTCTTGAAAAGTGGCGGTCACCATGGCAACACGGATGTCGAGGGGTGCCTAACACCTTCCCTCCGCATAATCAAGCCCCCGAACCCAAATGAATCTCGGTTTCATAGACCCGTTTAGCAGTGTCACATCACTGGGTCAATGTGCAAACCTTTTCCGGTTGTGTTGGTGCAACCAGTTAAAAACACCAGCTGGCTACTCTTAAAGTCAAATCGTCGACTGTGAAAGTTTGGAGGTGATGGATAGGATTCACTTCGAGGAGAAGTGGGAGGAAGCCAATGATAGGGCAGAGGACCTAGAAGACAAAGTGCGGTGTAAAAGAAGGAAGATGAACAAGATGGGCTATGCTCTATGCATGACCATGGAGAGATTAATCGATGGGGTACATCACTACCCAGCTGAGGAAGGACAGACCCGACATACCATAAGCCGAGACATGGTGGTGAACATCACACAGAAGGAATATCAGAGCATCGTTGAGCATGGGATGTTAGATTGAGTCTAGAGGGAAAAGCTCAGTAGTGTAGTATTTTTATTTATGTGTTATTAAAATGTTGTTGTAACCTCAGTCTTTTGTGTAAGATGTGAGATAGTGGTAAACCCCCAAACTTCTAAAATGTGTTAGAGGGGTAGTAAGCTAGTGTTATCCCCGTCTTTTGTGATAGTAGGGGATATGTGTTATCATTTATAGCAGTATGCTTGAAAAGAACATGTAATGTAACCCTTTGACATATGAATATAAATGATCTTATTTCAGAAATATGTTATAAACCTGTAGTTCTTTCTATTAAGAAATGTCTAAATATTATAATTAGATAATAAAGTGAAAAATTTTGTGATGCAGAAAATGCCGCCTAGACGTAGAATAACTGTCCCAGAAGAGTCAGTTAATGATGAGAGAGGTCCTGTAGATTTGATACAGAGACTGGTAGATTTATTGGGAGAAGCTCTGAGGGGAAGAAATGAATCCGTACCACCCGTTCCCCAAGCTGTCCCAGTAACAACCTTCAAAGATTTTAAGAGTGTAGGACCCCCAGAGTTCGCGGGAACCATTGACCCAATAGTTGCGCAAACCTAGATCAAGGAGATCGAGAAGGCCTTCACTATAGCTCGCGTGAGTGAAGACCAGAAGACAATATTTGCCACATACATGATGAGGGGCAAAGCGAAATATTGGTGGGAAACTAATCAGCAGAGAGTGGGGGAAGGAACGATAACATGGGAGCGGTTTACGACGCTATTTTTTGAGAATTATTTTCCCAAAAGTATGAAGAGTAGGATGGAAGTAAAATTCCTAGAGTTGAAACAAGGTGATATGGCGGTGGTAATGAATACTGACTAAGTTCAATGAACTAGCGCGATTTGCAGAGCACCAAGTTGTGGATGAGGAGAGGAAGGCGAGACATTTCGAGCAAGGGTTGAAGCCGTGGTTGTATAATAAGGTATCAGTCTTCCAGATTGATTCGTTTAGCACATTTTTAGAGAAGGCAATCATTGCGGAAGGTGGAAGTGAGGCCTTAAGTCTATATTATAAGGAAAATAAGAACAAGGACGCTGGTAGTGAGCATCGTGGAGGGAGCAGCAGTGGAGGAAGTAACTCCGAAAAGAGGAAATGGGAAAACAACAACAACAACAGAAACAATAACCAAGGTGGGAGTCACCAAGGAAACTTCAAGAAGAGGACCGAACAAATGTGGAAGAAGTCATCAGGGAGAATGCTGGAAGAGTAAAAGCACCTGCTATAATTGCGGTTAAGAGGGGCACATATCGCAAAATTGCCCAAAGCCGAAGAAGATCAGAGGATGTTTTAGTTGTGGATTAACAGAGCACCAGATAAAGGATTACTCGAAGAAAGGAAGTGGTGGAGATGGTGGAAGCCAAGGAGGATGAAGTAAGTTAATGATTGGTGGACCTGCGCAACCCAACCGATCGACCACTCGAACCTTTAACATGACCGTCCAAGACGCCATAGCTGCAAAGGACGTGGTGTCAGGTATAATCCCAATCAATAATATAAATGCTTATGTATTATTTGATTCAGGTGCCACCTGTTCGTTTGTATCTGAAGAATTTTCTAGTAAACTTAGTACACCCCAAGAACATTTAGAAGATCCTTTGAACATAGAAGTTGCGAATAAGGAAATAATCCCTGTAGAATACGTCTATCGAAATTATCGCGCAAACATTAGAGAACATGAACTGAGCATAGACTTGATTCCTATTAGACTAGGAGAATTCGACGTAATACTGGGGATGGATTGGTTATATAACCATGTAGCAGTAATTGACTGTCAGAATAAATTTGTGAACCTTTAGACTCCGAGTAAGTCTAAGGTAGTGTTTTATGGTAGCTCATCGCTTAAGCAATCATGTTGCGTTACGATGATGCATGCCAAGAAATTGTTAAAGAAAGGATGTGTAGGTTATTTAGCTTACATCGTGGATACTCGAAAAAAGGGAGTAGAGACTAAAGAGATACCCGTAGTGAGTGAATTTCAGGATGTGTTTCCGGAAGATCTGCCTGGCCTTTCGCCAGATAGAGAAATCAAATTCGTAATAGACTTAGCACTGGGAACGACACCGATTTCGAAAGCTCCATATCGTATGGCGCCAGTAGAAATGAAGGAATTGATGATACAACTTCAAGAGTTATTGGATAACGGTTACATTCGACTGAGTGTGTCTCCTTGGGGAGCAACAATGTTATTCGTGAAGAAAAAGGACGGATTGATGAGTCTCTGTATCGATTATCGAGAATTGAACAGAGTAACGATCAAGAATAAATATCCGCTACCAAGGATAAATGACTTATTTGATCAACTGAAGGGAGCGACGTGTTTCTCGAAGATTGACCTACGGATAGGATATCATCAATTGAAGGTGCAGGATGAAGATATACCAAAGACTGCGTTTAGAACCCGTTATGGACATTACGAGTAATGTCGTTCGGTTTAACTAATGCTCCGGAAACATTCATGGACTTGATGAATCGAGTTTTCAAGCCATACTTGGATAAATTCGTAGTAGTTTTCATCGACTACATTTTGATCTACTCGAAGACGGAGGAAGAACACACCAAACATCTGAAGATTGTCTTGGAGGCACTATGAATGGAGAAGATGTATGCGAACTTTTCTAAGTGCGAATTTTGGATGAAGAAGGTTCAATTCTTAGGCCACGTGGTGGATGAGAATGGAATCTTAGTAGACCCCAAAAAGGTCAAAGTGGTAAGTAATTGGGAACAACTGAGAACTCCGACGGAGGTGAGAAGTTTCTTAGGGTTAGCTGGGTACTATCGAAGATTTATCCAGGATTTTTCTAAGATAGTGACCCCATTAACTAATTTGATGAGGAAGATGGTGAAATATGTATGGACCGACAAATGCGAAGAGAGTTTTCAAGAGTTGAAGAAGAGATTAAGCGAGGCGCCTGTACTATCATTACCAGATGATACGGGAGGATTTGTGGTGTACAGTGATGCGTCACATAGAGGACTTGGTTGTGTGCTTATGTAACAAGACAAGGTCATTGCGTATGCATCACGACAATTGAAGGATTACGAAAAATGATACCCTACTCATGACTTAGAGTTAGCGGCAATAGTTTTTGCGTTAAAGATATAGAGACATTATTTGTACGGGGAGAAATGTGAGATATACACGGACCACAAAAGTCTAAAATATATCTTCACACAGAAGGAGTTGAATATGCGTCAGAGAAGGTGGTTAGAATTAATCAAAGATTATGACTATGAGATTCTTTATCACCCGGGGAAGGCAAACGTAGTTCTTGGACGCCCGAAAGGAGAAAGGAAGGGAGAAATTGTTTTGAATGACAACTCAGGAGGAGTTAATAAGAGATATGGAGAAATTGGAAATAGAAGTGCAGGGACCCGAGAGGTCTTAAGAGAAGCTATTTGTAATGAAAGCTTGTCCGACATTGTTGGATAGAGTAAAGGAAGCACATGAGAAAGATGGAGAATGTGAGAAAATCAGGAAAAGGATCACAGAAAATGAGGTAGAAAAATTTAGAATAGATAAAGACGGTATCCTATGATTTGAAGGGAGAGTGTGGGTACAGAAAGTGGCTGAGTTAAGAAAGGAGGTTTTGCATGAGGCACATAATACGACATATTCCGTTCATCCAGGAGGCACAAAGATGTACCGGGACTTGAAGCAACATTTTTGGTGGCCAAATTTGAAATGAGAAATTACGGAGTACGTTAGTAGATGTCTTACATGTCAATGCGTAAAAGCAGAGCATCAGCGACCGAGTGGTTTACTACAACCATTAGAAATACCAGAGTACAAATGGGAGCATATTACGATGAATTTCGTGGTAGGACTTGCAGTCACGCAGAAAGGTTTGGATGCCATTTGGGTTATTGTGGATCGACTTACGAAGACCATACATTTTCTACCTATCAAGATCCGCTACAGTTTAAATCAATTAGCGAGTCTGTACGTAAGAGAAATTGTTTCACAATATGGAGTACCAATATCGATTATTTCTGACCGAGACCCGCGTTTCACGTCAAAATTTTGGAAAAGCTTGCAAGAGAGGATGAGAACACAGTTATGGTTAAGTACTGCTTATCATCCTCAGATAGACGGGCAAAGTGAGCGAACAATACAAACGCTAGAGGACATGCTTAGGACTTACGTGATGGACTTCAAGGGAAATTGGGACGACCACCTACCCTTAGTCGAATTTGCGTATAATAATAGTTACCATGCGAGTATCAGCATTCCACCGTATAAAGCTCTCTACGGTAGGAAATGCAGAACGCCGTTATATTGGGACGAAGTCGGAGGACGACGAATACTCATACCAGAGTTAGTACAACAAACCGCAGATGTGGTGAAAGTGATAAGGGCCAGACTTGTAGCAGCTCAAGATCGTCAGAAGAAGTACGCAAACTTGCATCGGCAAGCATGAGATTTTGAAGTCGGCAGTTTCGTATTCTTAAAGGTATCTCCGTGGAAGGAGAAGATCCATTTCGGCAAAACAGGAAAACTGAGTCCAAGATTCATAGGACCGTTCGAGATACTAAAGCGAGTGGGCGAAGTAGCATATAAAGTTGCACTACCACCTGAGTTGGAGCACATCTATAACGTGTTTCACATATCCGTGTTGTGTCCTTACAAGTCCGATTACAAACACGTGATTTCTTACGAACCTATTCAAGTGGAGAAGAACTTAGCGTACGAAGAAATTCCTGTCCAAATTCTATATAGGAAAGAGCCAACCTTGAGAAATAAAGTTATTTCTTCTGTAAAAGTGCTTTGGCGTAACCACGATGTCGAGGAGGCAACGTGGGAGTTAGAAGATAGGATGATGAGGGATTATCCCCATCTATTGGTGTAACCTTATAGCAATTCCGGGACGGAATTTTTATAAGGGGGAGGATGTAATACTTGAGAATTTTCCATATTATTAAATGAATATATTAATGGAAATAATATTTCTGTGAATATAAGCGTTATTATTTTGTGAGTCGGTTAAATCAAGTGATTCGTATTTGATCGATTCATATTAAGATGTGTGAAGTGACAATGGAATTTGTGAAATGCCTTGTGTGGCATAATGTGAAAAGTGGAAATCCATTAAGTAGATTAAAACAAGAATTAAGAAGATTAATCGTGTTGATAAGATGATTTCAAAATTGTAATCAATACGCTCGTAGACTCGTAGTAACACGTTTGTGGACAGTAATTCATGTAATATAAAGCGAGTTTAGCGATGAAAATTGACACGGGCTGAAGCTAATCCAGTCTTGCAATCGTCGAGGCACCTGCAAACCAAGGTCGTCGTCAAAGAAGATAAACTGGCAAGCAATTGCTGCGCCAATGAAGTCGATTAGAGAAAATTAAAATTTTCTACTTTGGAAATAAAATAGAACAATTATGTGGCGTGTGTGGCATTAATGAACCATGAAATAAACTGCACAATTAAGTAATATTAATTGTTAATTATTATATTAATTAATTATTAATGGTTGTGGTAGAATATTGAATTGTTAGTAATGAACGAATAATGTGTGAGTACTATTATTTGCAATATATTATAAAGATAAATAATGATTATGGAAATCCATAACTACATTAATCAAGGATTATTGGATTAATTAATATTGGTGTTAATTAATCAAGGAAGTGAATAATTTATTTATTTGACATAAATAAATAAGTTATTAACGATTATGTGCATATACAACTATACTATATAGTGCAGTGTGGCATTGTGTGACTATATATTAAGTCTTATAAAATTTTATTGAATGAGGCAATGCGATTAAATATATTGGAACTATATGTTATAAATACGTTATGAAATATCTATGTGACAATATGTATGTGGGTATATATTAAAATAAAATACCATGAGCATATTGTAAATTATTATTTTAATTAAGTGTACCAGTGTGATAAAAATGTACATGGATTATACGTATGATATATTTCCATATTACATCTACTACCTTGGAACATTAATTATTAAATTGTGACATCAAGTTGTAGCTAATGTATGGTTGATATAGCATAAGGTTGGAAATGTGTACAAATGTATGGGCTAAGTATTGCAAGCATACTGAGTTAATTTATTTGTTCCAAAAAGAGTGTCCAATTGCCTCATTCCTCAGTTACGTATAAACCAAAAAGGCTAAGCCTATTTCTTCCAAGCTTCTAGCTAATGATCATGGGTGGGGGGGGGGGAGTGGTGTTCATGATGCAAACCATCAACTAATTACCAACTCCTCCATAACCTTCATGCAATCCTACAATCCATGGGTTTGATTCAATGGGAAAATGCAATGTCTGGTTTTGTGTTCTTCTATAAATAGCAGCTATACTTCTTCATTTTTTGTTGCTGAGAATTGTCTGATAAATTGCTAAGTATTAGAGTGAGAGCATTCTAAGAGCTTGAGAGTTCAGTTAGAGCAAGTTCATTGCACATTACGAAGGTATAATTCCATTCCTTGCTTTCCATTTCCGTTTCTGTAAATAGAGTTTTAAGTTCCTAAAATTCAAATTTTTGATTATGTGGAATTGGGTGTTATTGAGGGTGGGTAATGTTCATATAGTTGTTATATGGCCTTGTAAGCATGTTTAAACTGATACATGAGTGTTTAGAATCAATTTCGTGGATAAATTCTATGTTTGGGATGAACAGTTTCGAGGTTTACTGTTCCTGGATCGAACCAGTACGCACAAGAACTACGCTAGATTAAGATCGAGGCGTAATAATTATTCGCTGCTTGGGTCCCTATTTTCAGTTAAAGCTTCTGTTTTATAATCTGATCAACATTAGTTAGTCGTTATGACTCAAGCTAGCATATAAAGAGGTATATACAAGTATATTAACTCAATATGAACATGTTTTAATAGGCTTGCATGATTAACGAAGGCATATGGTTTAAATGGAGATTTGGACTTTAAGTTTTGAAAAAAAACTATGTTAAAGAACATGTTCTGCAAATTGTGAACCTAGTAAGCTATACATGATTGATTTTACACATAGTTGAGCATGTTATAGTGTACATAGTTCCTTTGAGCATGACCAAACTTATTAAGCCTTGTGTTAGAAATATTTTCAATAAGAAGCTTAGCCTAGTGAGCTAACATGCATGATTTCTACATGGTTTATATTCTGACTTTGAAAGCATGTTAGTAAGGAAACATGAGCATGTTGAACTTACTAGCAAGCTTTGAATGTGAATATTGTCAAGATATCATGAGGACTAAAATCTGATATTTTTGATCATGTTTGATGACATTCTTAGACTCACTCATGTAGTACAAACATATATATACCATGCTTATGTATCATATTTCAAATAAAACATGAAGGAAGCATATTTTCAACTAAAGCGGTGTTAGTTTCACATATGTGTTATGAATACTCACAAACATGCCTAATATGAGTTTTGTAACTATCTTATATGTTTAGAGAGCAAGAATGATAGATTTTGTGGTTTCATAACCTCGAATGGCCTTAAATGGTTGAAATGATCAATTTAGAATTCTATTATGTAAGAAGAAAACTAGGTTGACTTAAGAAGCATAAAAAGACCCTTAACATGACAAGTATATCATGCATGATTGTTTTGAGCAAGCCGAATAGGAACCACAAGGCAGCAACTAAGTCTTGGCTTGGCAGGAGGATTCCAAGCAATTGCTTTGTCTCTAAGCTTAGCCATGGCGCAATTGCACTGGGGTTGGAATCTGGGATGGTAAGATATGATTTTTGGACAGTAACTTGTGTGATGCCTCTGTTGCTAAAAGTAATCTAAAATCTACTGAATGCATATGTATATGAGGGCTAAGTACTAAGTTAGTGTTTGCTTTATATGGTGAAAGTTCATGAGTGAAAAGACATTAAACTTGGGCATTCTTGATTTGCTTATGAAGTAACTAAGTATTTGATTCATGATGACTTATAAACTAATTTTGTACCATATGTGCATACTTGAATCGTGTTGAGCTTGATTAAAGACTGTGTTAGCTAATGAACATCTTATACTTATAATACGCTATACTAGGATTCGAAAGTGTTGATTTATTAACGTGGATAAACTACGCTTAAGCAAGTTCCCTAAACTTACTCTAATTTTTATTGAGCGAGTTTCCTTGAACTTTACTTTTGATTATGCAAGTTCGGTGAACCCTACTTTTAAACTTATCTTGTGAATGTAAGTTATTCCGCTTATTCGTTCAATCGAACTAGTATGCTTAAATTCTTGTGAAAGTTATTATTCATGTTGAACTTAGTATTGTTCTTGAATATTGTGAAAGAGTTGATGCCATTTGATTCGGCTAGACTATATGCATGTTTATAAAAGCTGTCCAAACCAATTGATTGGTGCGAAAATCTTGAAAACTGAGTTGGACAACCCTTTTGGTAAGTGGAGTGTATGTCATTGGAAACCCAAACACATGATTAAATATTATGGTGGTGTTATGCATAACGTAAAGTATTGTAGACTGATCATCTATAGTACTTGATATTTTTGGGTTATCAGTTTAATATTGGTAACTCTAGTGGAAGTTCAATAGTCCTTAGTGACTGCTCAGTATAAATTGTTTATCCAGTTGGATACATTGTTAGTCGTTTAATTCATATATATTTGTTGATTTATATTGAATTGTCGTTCTTATTCCAAGAATCGTTGATATTCCTTATTCATGATGATATTCTGACACTTTGAACTATCCTAGAAATGACACTTCGATATTTTAAACCTTGTGATATTATATCCTACACGCTTGTTGTATATTACTTGCTGGGCAATTTGTGCTCATCCTTACTTAGTTAAAACCTTTCAGTTAAGGAGGAACATGGAGGTCTCTCTGGAACAGACAAGGGCAAGGGAAAGGCTACCGACTAGCTTGTTCCTTTTATGTTTAAAAACTATTATGTTATGTTAAGACTATTTGCAGACTATATTTAAACTTAAGTAGGATTATGTAATAGGTCTTTATTCGATACTATTATATAATTTATTAAGTACTGTAGGTTACGAGACTTGGGAGAATAATTATAATAAATCATTGTATATTATTCTAAATTAGATTTTCTGTTGTGAATGTGTTATTTTAGTTATTATGGTATTATTTTGAGCACGTGACGAACAGAATTCGAGTGACCAAGTGGAGGTCCGAATTTGGGGGCGTCACATTCACCATGGGGAGCGCGAGTGTTGTTCGTTAAGAAGGAAGATGGATCGATGCGACTCTACATTGATTACAAAGAATTAAATAAGGTCACGATTAAAAATAAGTATCCATTACCAAGAATCAATGACTTGTTCGATCAAGTGAAGGGAGCGAGATATTTCTCAAAGATAGACTTGAGGAGTGGTTATCATCAGCAAAAGGTGAGGTCAAAGGATGTACCAAAAACAACATTCAGAACTCTGTATGGTCATTACGAGTTTCTGGTTATGTCATTTGGTTTAACCAATGCACCTGCAACGTTCATGGATTTGATGAACAGGGTGTTTAAACAATTCTTAGACAAATTTGTGGTGGAGTTTATTGGTGTATTCTAAAACCAAGGAGGAACATATGGAACACTTAAGGATGACATTGGAAACATTGAGGAGAGAGAAGTTATACGCTAAATTCTCGAAATATGAGTTTTGGTTGGAACGTGTGCAGTTTCTTGGGCATGTTATTGACAAGGATGGAATTTCAGTAGATCCATCAAAAGTCGAAGATGTAATAAACTGGGATCAGCCGAAAACACCGTCAGAAGTAAGAAGTTTCTTGGGATTGGAAGGTTACTATAGGTGTTTTATACAAGATTTTTTCAAGATCGCAACTCCGTTGACAAATTTAACTAGGAAGGTAGTTATGTTTGTTTGGACGGAGAAGTGTGAGAAAAGTTTTCGAGAATTAAAGAAAAGATTGAGTTCAGCACATATGTTATCATTACCTGATGATACAAGGAATTTTGTGGTATATAGTGACGCATCGCATAAAAGACTAGGCTGTGTGCTTATGCATAGCATCAGAGTTATTGCGTATGCATCACGTCAATTAAAAGATTGCGAGAAAGGGTATCTTACTCATGATTTGGAGTTGGCTGCGGTGGTGTTTGCCCTGAAGATAATTAAATGAATTGTTTAATATTTAAGAAAATAATTAAATTAAATAAAATGATGTTCTAGTTTAATTTAATTATTAAATTAGATATGTAATAATTTTTTAAGCATAAATATAATTATAATGGAAATTATAATTATAATTGTAAGTTATTAAAATTAGTTAAATAAAAATGTGTGACAAATGGAACTATATAATATAAGTAATATAAAAATAAATTAGAAACCTAATCTAAGTGTAGCCAAACATGTCCTTGTGGCCTTTGGCATAATATAACTGATATAGGCTCTTTATTTTTTTAACTGATGAACGTGGGAGGAGGCCTATATCAGTTTGTTTTTTTTGTGTGTATTATCCTAAGGCTAGGAAGAACAGAGAAAGAGAGAGTGGGCTAGAGAGGGAGGATTTGAGAGAGAAGGAATTCACTATGAACTTTGAGAGGAGTGGAAAATCAAGGTGGAAAAGGAAGGCTAAATTAGCAATATTTATCATATTATAAGAAGTATCAATTAAAGGTAAGAATCTTAATTTATATGTCATGCTTTTCTCAAAATTTTCACTGTAAAATGAATTTGATGAGAAGATTAGATGAGATGTTGTGTATATAGGTTTATGCATAATCTATTATAAATCATCTAGAAGTAATGTTGAAGTAATCATATTCGTGAAATTTAGTTTGAAGAAGAAAGTTAAATTAACAGTGTTATATATATATATATATATATATATATATGAAAATGGCTTATTTGAGTACAAAAGTTATGTTTAATCCTTGTTACAATTTATAAATTGATTGTAGATTGTGTTAATATATCAAGAAATGAAAACAATGTAATTGAAATGGTGTAATTTGGTTATGAAACAGAGATTTGGTGATTAAATTCGCTAAATGTGTTGAAAATGGAGAAAACAACAAAAACATAGTTTTAATCCTTTAAAATTTGGTTGTGTTGTTGGTAGAAGTGTTATATCTATGCTTAGCAATGTTGTAGTAAATTTATAGCTTTCGGGTTTGGTGAATTTCTATAAAAATTAAGGAAAATTAGAGTTTCGGTTGTAACAGGGAAGTGCTTTGTAGTTTTTGTTCACAGATCTTTGGCCTTGCTGGCATTTCAAAGCGAATCGACGCAAATTGTGCCTATTGGGTTTCGAGGTCAACACCACCAGTACATTTCGGTTATGTTAAGAAGCTTGAAAATTATGTACTGCATTCTAACAGAGACTGAATGTTTTGATTAATTGTAGTCTATTATATGTTGTCTCAACCTAGCCTAGTATGCATGATAATATATTAATCTTATCATAAGATATAATAATAGATTGTAATGTATTGTAATACCAGAATTGAAGATTTGTAAGTAATTACTTAACAAGTTATATAATGATTAAAATTCGATGTTTGTAAAAAGTAGAGAGGAGAATTGAATGCTAAAGCTTTACGTTATATAATAGTAAGTTTTCAGATTCGTGTTGCGTGGTTAACCAATATGGTTAGACCTTAAGTTGAAGGTTATGAGAATTGAACCTATAAGGTTAATGATAGTATAGTTAATCGATGATATAACTCTAATGGTATATGTAGGGTGTTTGGCGAACGTTTATTACACTTGTGTAGCTACGTACGAGGCAAGTTTCCTAACTTCATTCTCTTTGTAATGAATGCAAGTTTCATAACAATATTTACCTTTTGTTGTTAAGCCAATTCTCTAACCCTAATTTATCATTATGCAAGTTCTTAAACCCTATATTTAAGTTGGGCAAGCTTATTGATTACATCTTGTTTATAATTTTGCAAGCTCTTGTATTCTAATTCTTTACATTGAGCGAGCTTCACACTCCTAACTTTTGTTCTTTGCTATTCAAAGTATAGACTTTTTAAATTCATTGTTCCAAATGAGATTTCCTAACTCTTTTGGATGTAATACTTTGTTTGTACCATGTCTATGATGCCCCCAAAATAGGTTTACATCACCTATTCTGAGTCGCCAAATACATAGTACAGAATACAAATACAATCTTAAATATACAACATGAGCTGTGAGTTTTAATACAAAAATTGTCTTCTAGACAGTATTCAAACTCAAAATAAGTCCTCAATACATTTATTATCACATTATTTCATAGAATAGTGAGGACTACTAATGCTATCATCCGGACGATACCACTGTTCCCGACTAGTCCCTCGCTACGCTCTCATTTCTCAAGAGAACAATGAAAGCAAAAAGGTGAGCTCAACTAGCCCAAGAAGAAATATTATGGCTAAGATAATGCGAGAATAAATTATCGTTAGCCTTCAACGATGTTAAACCGATACAATATAACAAACATCAAGTTTAAGCTGCGAAGTGGAACAAGCAATCCATTAGAAGAGTCAAGTAGAGAATAAAATCTACTATCTTCTATGATTTAAAAGGTTTTCATCACTTTTATCGCTGAGACTCATCTTATTAAATAAACCACGTCATCCCTGGACTACAGCAAAGGATATTCATTAGTATCACGACCACAAATTATCCATCCACTATGGGCCAATGAGGACTTTTACCACATCATTTGTAACATTACGGTCATGACTATACCGAATAATCCCTGGTCATAATCATACCAAGTCCATCTATGCACTACAGGCCACATATGAATTTCAACATAATATAAACATGAGGATGATGACAATGACATAATAATTCAATAAAACAAGTTCAAGAATTAAATTTTAAAGATTTATAAGTTAATTTATCCTGAACTCAAAAACGTCCAAATTGTCAACATGATACTGCTTTGTGGAGTAAAATTCGAGAATGGTCAGAAGAATATTTCCATGAAAAGATACTGGATGAAGCGCAAATATCCAGGATATTCTACTAATTTCATGGAGTATAGAAGCCAAAGCTTTAACCAACTAAGTATAATAGAATATATGAACACCGCAAATGGATTTTTTTTGCCGCCATGCAGTAATCCATGCAGATGCACCATTTCCACAATTTAATAAGGAATGAATACAAAGGATCATTCACCATGCATGTAGTAATCCACATGACATAAAAGTTATTCCAATGTAATAATAAAGAATGGAATAATAGAAGAATTTACCATGCATGCGATAGACCGCATGCACAAAAGTTATTCCCAACGAGTAATAATAAAGAATGGAGCCAGTCATGTGAAATTGCATGCATGTGATATTCCAAATGTAATAATAAAGAATAGAATAACAACAAAATTCACTAGGCATGCGATAGACCACACAGATAGGTTATTCCAACAGAATAATAAATAATGGAACTAGGTCATGCATAATACGCATGACGTGATATTCCAATGAATAATAAAGAATGGAATAATGTAAGAATTTCACCATGTATGCGTTACTTCGCAGAGAGGTTATTCAATAGAATAATAAATAGTGGAACCAGGTCATGAGTAATACGCAAGCAGACGGGATATTCAAACGGAATAATAAAGAATGGAATAAAGAAGAATTTCATAATGTATGTGGTACTTTCAGATGATAAAAGTTATTCCAACAGAATAATAAATAATGGAACTGTGTCATGCGTAATAATTACATGCATACGATATATTCAACCGGATAATAAAGAGTGAAATAACAGAAGAATTTCACCATGTATGCGGTACTTTGCATAGACAGGTTATTCCAACGGAATAATAAATAGTGGAACTAGGTCATGCATGTAATAATACGACGCATACGGATATTCCAAATGTAATAATAAAGAATGGAATAATAGAAGAATTTCACCATGTATGCGGTAATTCGACAGACAAAAGTTATTCCAATGTAATAATAAAGAATGGAATAACAAATGTAATTCATCGTGCATACGATAGACCACACGGATAGGTTATTCCAATGAGAATAATAAAGAATGGAACCAGTCATGCATAAACCGCATGCATGAGGATATTCCAACAAAATAATAAAGAATGGAATAACAATGTAATTCACTAGGCATGGGATGAGCCATGCATGCATAAAGTTATTCCAATGTAATAATAAAGAATGGAATAATGAGAAAAATTTCACCATGTATGTCAGACTTAAGATAGACAAAAGTTATTCCAATATAATAATAAAGAATGGAATAACAGAAGCTCTCTTCATGAATACGAAAGAAATAATACCCCTTACCTTAGAATAAAGTCGGATACTGGAATAGAGAGGTAGCAGACTTCTCTTCTTCTTTCTCTCTATAATTTCTCTCTATAATAATTGCTCTATATCTTTAGTGAATTGGTGAGAAACGAAGGAAGAATGAGCTTCTATTTATAGAAAAATATAATTTCGATAATTGTACATTTTGGGGCTCAAAAAATTACAGTACAATACCTCCAACTTTTCTTTCATTTTTAATTTAGTCCTGCAAGTATTATCTGTAACGCCCCAGAAAATCGGACCTTTGGAAATACTTTTAATAATGAATAAAATACAATTATTTATTATTATTGCGTGTTGATAAGATGAATGTCGTTCTATAACCTAAAAATATCGGAACGTCGTAGTATTTTAACTACGTGGATGAATTAAAGTGTGTGAATTTCTAAGACGAAAATAAAAGCTTTTCGAGAAATTTTTTGAAAAACACTATTCATCGATTTCTGCTCGGGAATTATTTTTGAACTTCTGAGAAATACGTAACTTTATAATATCAATGTGAGATGAATTAATAATAATCTAAGTATGGAAAACGTAATATTTCGCATGTGGACCTAATTTGGCAACGTTAGGTTTATTAAGCTTTAAGGAAAGAAAGTTGTAATCGTACGATGCGTATGCATTGTATGAGGTAATGAATGTAAGTATAATACGACATATTATACTTTTAAGAATGGAGAATGAATTAACGTATATTACAAATTAATATACGAGCTAGCATACGAGAATTATACGTGGTGTATATATGTTAAGTTGTTAATTAAATGTAATGGACTTGTAGGATTATTAGCTTAATGGTAGAAGTCCAAAGGAAAGTGATACTCAAGCCCAAGTGTTTGATATGTCATGAGTCCAAACTATTGTAGTATAAAAGAAATTATTTAGATTAATTAAGCAAGCCTATTGAATTGGCCATGATCCATTATGGAAAACGTAATATTTCGCATGTGGACCTAATTTGGCAACGTTAGGTTTATTAAGCGTTAAGGAAAGAAAGTTGTAATCGTAGGATGCGTATGCATTGTATGAGGTAATGAATGTAAGTATAATACGACGTATTATACTATTAAGAATGGAGAATGAATTAACGTATATTACAAATTAATATACGAGCTAGCATACGAGAATTATACGTGGTGTATATATGTTAAGTTGTTAATTAAATGTAATGGACTTGTAGGATTATTAGCTTAATGGTAGAAGTCCAAAGGAAAGTGATACTCAAGCCCAAGTGTTTGATATGTCATGAGTCCAATCTATTGTAGTATAAGCCCAACAAGAAATTATCTAGATTAATTAAGCAAGCCCAATGAATTGGCCATGATCCATTGGGCAAACCAAGTGAGAAATTGGTATACTTGATGGGCAAACATTTTGTGTGGTGATCAAGTGTTGTGATGAGCAAGAAAAGTGAGTGCTAAACAAGTTAACTTAGTTGATAAGCAATGAATAGTAAGGAGGTGTATTAAGGAGGTGATTAAAGGAGGTCGAATGTCCAAATGACTAAAGTACCCTCACTTTGCCAAGCCTATAAATAGAGAGCTCTCAATTCATTTGATTGCTTGATTAAAATTCCTCTTAACTCCTCTCAAGATAAGTAACTTAATTGTTAGAGAGAATAAGCCACATAAGCACTTATAAGTCATTTCAACCTTTGCTAGATTTTCCAAAGTGAAGTGAAGTAATAGTCTTCAAGGGTAAGACTCATGTCTATTATCTTTATCTCTTCAAAGATAGGATTGATAGAGAAATGGGATTGTTTAATAATAACATGTAATAAGTCATTGATAAATGAACTTAAGCCGAATATGTGGAATAAGCAACTTGAACCTAAATGAACTAAGGTGTTACAAGTATAGAAGGAAAGATAACTCATTAGTAATGAACTAAGTTGTTATTATAACATTGTTAAGGCATTGTTAGACACTTAATGTATGATGATTAAAGGTTGATAACCAATTGAATGTGAACGTAATATGAATGACCTAATGAAAAGCCGGAAACCATAATAACATATCTAAGTCAGGATTTAGATTGAGATGAAGGGTAAGATATAATAATATACCTACTTGATTATATAAGACCTAATGTGGTACGTTATATGATCATGTATTTTAGAGACTTATAGACTTAAAGTGTACGTGTGATAATCAGTAAGCAAACACTTAAGGCAAGTATTCTAACCCTTGTTCCAGTTCAGTCTGGACAAGCTTTGTAATTCATGTATTCTTTCGCATGAAGTCTCGAATGATGAAGTCAAAGCCAATTCTTTCGGCTAGACTTATATTATGATTCTGTCAAGAATGATTAATGTTTACCGAGTTATATTTGTATAGTTTTCAATCGAAGACTGAGTATGCTAAAATGTTTTTGTCGTTTAACGACAGGCACGTGAGGTTGCCACAACTTAACCGTATACACGTTTAATGAATGTAGTGTTGATCAACATAGAATACTATGGGCTGATCACCCAGAAGTGCTCGTAAGTAATGTCGGACTTACGGACTTAGTGACGGGTTGTCCTTTTCAAAAGAACTTATGTAATGCTCAAGGTCTTGGACCTGAATTAATGTTTTATTGAATATTGTTGTTGTAAAACATTTTGAATGAAAAGAAGTGCTATTTTGAATTATCTATAGTACTTCATAACTATTGTTCAGGTACTGAAGATATATGAGTTCTATGTTTCAAGCATGTTGTTTATTAGAATCGTAGTACTTGTTGAGCTAGTCATGCTCACTCTTGCTTGAACCATATGAACACGTACTAAGATCGAACAGAATAGAAGGCTCAAAAGCGAAGGATAAGGGCAAGGCGAAGACGAACCCTTAGAATTCTTATGTAATAGTATAGGTGAATGTTTTTAATATATTAAATATTATGACAAGAACGATAAATGGGTTATAAAGAACCTGGGGAAATGTAATATTATTTTGAATATATAGAAGACATATTCGTTCATTGGATACTTTTCAATTGAATGTATGTATGAATGGTAGTACCGTGTAGGACCATATGTCGGGTTGGAAGAGACTCGAATTTGGGTGTGTCACAAGTTGGTATCAAAGCATTAGGTTATAAAACTTAAGGGGGGATTAAAAACCTTAAGTTAAAACCTTAAGAGAAGTCAAAGAAGTACAAGAAGAAAATAACCTTATAAAAATGAATTATGATTATGTTATGTGTTTTTATTATTCTACTGACGTGTACTAATCAACTTAATTATTTTGTGTAGATGTCAGGAGTAAACAGAATGTATGCAGATGGTCAAGCCATTAGTGAAGAATAAGTTAACCAAATAGAAGTTTTACCGAACCCCATAGAAGTAGATCCGGAGGTGGTAGTTATTGAGTCTGGAGACTCAGATGATGCTGACTACATGTCAATATTTGATGGGATGATAGAGGAGGAAGTGGAGACAGTGTCCTTTACTCCAGTAGCTATAGCAGTGGAGATAGCTCCTGGAGGGTCGATGATGTCTCTGTTCATGTCAGTATTAGATAGAAATATTCATTACTGTCAGGAGGTCAAGGAGCTAAAGGCAAAGCTCCAAACTGTTATAGAGGACAAGACTGATGTCGAGTCCATGTGGGAGCAAGAACAGGATGAGAGGATTTTGGCTAAGGACAAAGTCCACGAGTTAAATCATGAGGTCTTTGAGCTAGAGTAGTATGTAAATATCTTGTAATTAGTAGTGACGTAAAGCCCTCTTTGTATAGTAAAGGGTAGTCTTTTGTAAATCCGAATTTTTGGAAAGGGATAGCGGGAAAGTAATGTAATCAGCTTAGGCAGTGTATGTAATCGATGTAGTATTATACTACGAAGAATGAATATAAGCCTTTTTATGGAAAGCAATGAGTAATGGATGTTGGAGTTCTTTCTTAATATTAAATGATAGCTAATAAAGAAAGGAATAATAACGAAATGTGTTTATTGTATCAGCAAAATGTCGTCGAGAAGAGTGCAATGTAATCAAGGTGCTAGCGTGAATCAACCGGAAGGAGGTCCGGTTAACCCAATGCAGGAGTTTGTTAATTTATTAACAGCTAGCTTTAATATAACAAGGGCTAATATTCCCGTAAATCCAGGAGTAGCACAAGCTACTACCTTTAAGGATTTCAAGAGTGTGGGCCTGCCGGAGTTCAAAGGAACTAGGGATCCTATTGAATCCCAAACGTGGGTTAAGGAAATAGAAAAGGCATTTGTGATAGAAAATGTCGATGAGGTCCAAAAGGTTACCTTTGCAAGCTATATGATGAAGGGAGATGCTAACTTTAGGTGGGAAGCCAATCAGGTTAGGGTTGGGATAACGAATTTGACGTGGGAGAGGTTCAAGGAGATATTCTTCGAGAACTACTTTCCCACGAGCATGCAAGGGAGGATGGATATGCGGTTTCTGGAGTTGAAACAAGGGGAAATGTCGGTTCCCCAATACGCCGCCAAGTTTAATGAACTTGGAAGGTTCGCTCCACACCAAATGGATACTGAGGTTAGGAAGGCGCGACAGTTTGAGCAGGGCTTGAAACCCTGGCTCTATAACCGTATTTCGGTGTTCTAAAGTACTTCTTTTGGAACCATTTTAGAGAAGGCAATAATAGCCGAGGGTGGTAGTGAGGCTCTGAGTCAATACCACAAGGACAAGAAGAGTAAGGGTAAAGTAGACGGGGGAGTAAAGATCGAGGGAGCCTGCAGTAGTGGCGAAGGACAAAAGAGGAAGACGTTTAGCTCTGGGAATACTAAAATTAAGTTAAGATATCTGAAGAGGAGAATGGAGGCCTGCAAGACCTGTGGGAAGACTCACTTAGGAGTCTGTCTCAAGGGGAAGGCCGTCTGTTACAACTGTGGACAGGAGGGGCATATTGTGCCTAATTGTCTGAGTCCGAAGAAGTATCACAGATGCTTTGTATGTGGGTCAACTGACCAAATGGCAAAGAACTGTCCGAAGAAGGGGACGAACGGGAATCGGGGAACTAATAGCGGTAAATTAGCTATTAGTGGGCCAGCGCAACCGGGTAGGCCGATGGACTATACCTTTAACATGACAGTTCAAGATGCAGTTGCATCAGGGGACGTCGTCGCAGGTATTATTTTGATCAACGACATAAATGCTTAAGTGCTGTTTGATTCGGGTGCTACTTGTTCGTTTATAGCATGTGATTTTGCTAAACGACTAGGATTACTTCCCGAAAAGTTGCCTATACCTTTAAATATTAAGGTAGCAAATGAAGAAATAATTCCTGTTGAAGATGTTCATAGGAGTTGTTGCGTAGATATACAGGGTTGTAAATTATCGGTAGATTTGATACCTATAAAGTTAGGAGAATTCGACGTAATTCTCGGAATGGATTGGTTAGTAAACCATGGGGCAATTATAGATTGTCAAAAGAAATGTGTGAACATTAAATCGTTAAGATAACCTCAGGTAGTATTTTACGGGAATAGATCACCGGGACGTTCGTGTGTTCTAACCATGACACAAACTAGGAAATTACTAAGGAAGGGATGTGTAGGTTACCTATGCCATGTTGTTGATACCCAGAGAGTGGTAGCAACCATGGAACAAATACCTGTAGTGAGAGAATTCACCGATGTATTTCCGAGTGAATTGCCGGGTCTTTCGCCGGATAGGGAGACAGAGTTTGTAATATACATCGTGCCAGGAGCGACACTAGTTTCCAAGGCACCGTATCGTATATCGCCAATGGAGATGAAGGAGTTGATGGTATAGTTACAAGAGCTGTTGGACAAGAAGTACATTCAATTGAGTGTTTTGCCGTGGAGAGCACCGGTACTGTTTGTCAAGAAGAAGGACAAATCGTTAAGAGTTTGTATCCACTATAGAGAGTTGAACAAGTTAACGATAAAGAATAAATACCGATTGCCCAGGATCGATGATCTCTTTGATCAGTTGAAAGGGGCTAAGTATTTTTCAAAAATAGATTTAAGAACGGGGTATCACCAGTTGAAGGTTAGGAAGGAGGATGTACCAAAGACAACATTCAGGACTCGTTATGGTCATTACGAGTTTTTGGTGATGTCATTTGGGTTAACAAATGCACCAACTGTATTCATGGATATGATGAACAGAGTGTTCAAATAATATTTGGACAAGTTCGTCGTGGTGTTTATAGATGATATTCTATTCTATTCTAAGATGCCAGAAGATCATGCTGAACACCTAAGATTAGTGTTGGAGACACTAAGGAAGGAGAAGTTGTATGCGAAGTTCACTAAGTGTGAATTTTGGTTAGAGAAGGTACAATTTTTAGGTCATGTCATTGACCATGAGGGGATTTCAGTAGATCCAGCGAAGGTGGAAGCCGTAATGAATTGGGAACAACCAAAAATGCCGACTAAGGTGCGGAGTTACATAGGGTTAGCGGGTTACTATCGAAGATTTATCCAGGATTTTTCGAAGATAGCTGCTTCGTTGACTAACTTGACGAGGAAGACGGTGAAATACACGTGGACTGACATGTGTGAGGATAGTTTTCAATAACTAAAGAAGAGGTTGAGTGAAGCGCCTATTTTGTCATTGCCCATGGACACAGGAAATTTTGTAGTTTATAGCGATGCTTTGCATAGAGGACTTGGTTGCGTGCTCATGCAGCATGTCAAGTTCACTGCGTATGCATCTAGGAAGTTGAAGGATTATGAGAAAGTTTATCCTACTCATGATCTGGAACTGGCCGCAATAATTTTTGCTCTAAAGATGTGGAGACATTATCTTTATGGAGAAAAATGTGAGATATACACGGACCACAAGAGTCTAAAATATATCTTCACACAGAAGGAGTTGAATATGAGGCAGAGGAGATGGTTGGAGTTGATAAAGGATTACGACTGTGAAATCCTGTATCACTCTGGAAAAGCCAATGTAGTTGCCGACACCTTAAGTAGGAAGGGTCGGGAAAAGTTGTCTTTGTTAACGGCTCAAACTGAGTTAATAATAGAGATGGCTAGGATGGAGTTGGAAGTGAAGCTGTCAAGTGAAGTAGGACAAATGCTATTTACGACTGAGATGAAATCTACCATCGTAGAGAGAGTTAATGAGGTACAACTCAAAGCTGATGAGTGTGACTGGTTGAAGGAGCGGCTGGCCAATGAAAAAGATATTAAGTACAATCTTGATAATGAGTGATTATTAAGATTTGAAGGAAGAATTTGGGTTCTGAATGAAACGGAATTAAAGGAGCAGGTATTATAAGAGGCTCATAGTTCGAGGTTTTCGATTCATCCTGATAGTACTAAGATGTATTAAGACCTTCGACAGAGTTTTTGGTTCTTGAGAGATAGCAGAGTACATGAGAGAGATAGCAGAGTACGTGAGTAGGTTCTTGACTTGTCAGAAAGTTAAGGCCGAACATCAACGACCAACTGGCTTGCTTCAGTCATTAGAAATTCCGGAGTGGAAATGGGAGAATATCATGATGGATTTTGTGGTGGGACTTCTGACTAAAACGAAAGGGTATGATGCGATTTGGGTAATAGTGGATCGATTGACAAAGTCGGCTCACTTTTTGCCAATTAGGGTTAAGTATAACTTAGACAAATTAGCTAGACTCTATATTAAGGAAATAATTTCCAGACATGGAGCACCAGTATCGATTGTATCGGATCGTGATCCACGATTCACATCAAATTTTTGGAGGAGTCTACAAGAGTATTTAGGAACGCAGTTGAAGCTGGGTATAGCGTATCATCCACAAATGGATGGACAGAGCGAGAGAAAAATTCAGACGTTAGAAGATATGCTAAGATCTTGCGTCATGGAATTCAAGGGTAGTTGGGATGCTCATCTACCATTAGTGGAGTTGGGTATAACAATAGTTATCATGCAAGCATAGGTATGCCGCCTTACGAAGATTTGTATGGGAGGAAATGAGAGCGCCTTTGTATTGGGATGAGGTAGGAGAAGCAGCAAGAATCTTTGGGACGAGAATTGGTGCGACAAACAAACATATTGTTAAACTAATATAGATACGTTTGGTAGCAGCTCAAGACAGACAGAAGAAGTTTACGGATTCGCATAGAGAGAATAGAGAATTTGAAGTAGGTTCGTACGTATTTCTAAAAGTATCTCCCTAGAAAGGAAAGATACGTTTTGGAAAGAATGTTAAGTTTAGTCCGAGGTTTATAGGACCTTTTGAGGTATTAAAACGGGTGGGTGAGGTAGCATATATGATAGCATTACCTCCAGACCTAGAACGAATACATAATGTATTTCACGTATCCGTGTTACGTCCTTATAAGCCAGATTATAAGCACGTGATAGAATATGAACCTATTCATATTGAGAAGGACTTAACGTACGAGGAAACGCCGATTCAAATTGTCGATAGAAAAGAACAAGTTCTGCAGAATAAAGTTATACCTTCCGTGAAGGTGATATAGAAGAACCACGATGCAGAAGAAGCAACGTGGGAGTTAGAAGAAATGATGAAAAAGAATTATCCTCATTTATTTGGGTAATTTTTTTTTATATAGCGAGATTCTTGGGATATAATCCTTATAAGGGGGAGAGAGTGTAACGCCCCAGAAAATTGGACCTTTGTAAATACTTTTAATAATGAATAAAATAATATTATTTATTATTATTGCGTGTTGATAAGATGAATGTCGTTCTATAACCTAGAAACGTCGGAACATCGTAGTATTTTAAGTACGTGGATGAATTAAAGTGTTTGAATTTCTAAGACGAAAATAAAAGCTTTCCGAATTTTTTTTTGAAAAATACTATTCATCGATTTCTACTCGGGAATTATTTTTGAACTTCCGAGAAATACGTAACTTTATAATATCAATGTGAGATGAATTATGTAATAATAATCTAAGTATGGAAAACGTAATATTTTGCATTTGGACCTAATTTTTCAACGTTAGGTTTATTAAACGTTAAGGAAAGAAAGTTGTAATCGTAGGATGCGTATGCATTGTACGAGGTAATGAATGTAAGTATAATGCGACATATTATACTATTAAGAAGGTAGAATGAATTAACGTATATTACAAATTAATATACGAGCTAGCACATGAGAATTATACGTGGTGTATATATATTAAGTTGTTAATTAAATGTATTGGACTTGTATGATTATTAGCTTAATGGTAGAAATCCAAAGGAAAGTGATACTCAAGCCCAAATGTTTGATATGTCATGAGTCCAAACTATTGTAGTATAAGCCCAACAAGAAATTAGCTAGATTAATTAAGCAAGCCCAATGAATTGGCCATGATCCATGGGGCAAATCAAGTGAGAAATGGGTATACTTGATGGGCAAACATTTTGTGTGGTGATCAAGTGTTGTGATGAGCAAGAAAAGTGAGTGCTAGACAAGTTAACTTAGTTGATAAGCAATGAATTGTAAGTAGGTGTATTAAGGAGGTGATTAAAGGAGGTGGAATGTCCAAATGACTATAGTACCTTAACTTTGCCAAGCCTATAAATAGAGAGCTCTCAATTCATTTGATTGCTTGATTAAAATTCCTCTTAGCTCCTCTCAAGATATGTAACTTAATTGTTAGAGAGAATAAGCCACATAAACACTTATAAGTCATTTCAACCTTTGCTAGATTTTCCAAAGTGAAGTGAAGTAATAGTCTTCAAGGGCAAGACTCATGTCTATTATCTTTATCTCTTCTATGATAGGATTGATAGAGAAGTGGGATTGTTTAATAATAACATGTAATAAGTCATTTATAAATGAACTTAAGCCGAATAAGTGGAATAAGCAACTTGAACCTAAATAAGTTGATAAACTTGTGAAGAAACTTATCATATGTTGGTCATATGATGTTAGTATGTTCAATATAGTATGAGAACATTGATTGATGGACTTAAGTCCATAGTAAGTTATAAGCATGAGAGTTTGTAGTTCATAAGTTAAATAAGTCATTGACTTATGAGAATAAGTCAAAACCAACTTTGTCAATAATTTGGTGTAATAAGTAACTTGAAATGTTCATGTGTTGGTTAAAATCCATTTAGAATGACTAGTAATGAAGCTTTACCGGAATTCACACGATTGGACGATTATCGTCGAATTCGTGAAATTCTCGGAATGCAAGTCCTATTTTGTGTTTGAACTCAGAAACATTGGTTTTCGATGGAGACAAGTCATATTTGGCATTATAGAGTTGTGGACTCAAAAATGACAGGATTTCAACTTAAAACAAAGAAACGAGCATTGAACGTTCACGAACGTTTATCGTTTTCGTTAAAAATGAACTAATAGGTGAAATTTTAGCAAACGAAGTCAATTAGATACAATTCTTGCATAGACGTATAGAGTATGTAATTTGTTAACCGTAGGCTTTTGAACGAGCCAATTCGGACTTATAACGAAGAAGTTATGCGTCCGGGAGTTTATAAAAATTTCAAAAGCTGTAAATTTTCTAAGGCACAGAGTTGAAAGCCATGGCCAACCCAAGGCCAAATGGGTGGCGCAGCAATGCCATAACAGTGTCAAGGAATACTGCTAACTCGCGCCACAACGCGAGATGAAAAGATAACTGTGGCGCCACGGCGCCAGTCCCAGAGTTTTGACAGACAAGAATGTTTACAAGTATAGAAGGAAAGATAACTCATTAGTAATGAACTAAGGTGTTATTATAACATTGTTAAGGCATTTTTAGACACTTAATGTATGATGATTAAATGTTGATAACCAATTGAATGTGAACGTAATATGAATGACGTAATTAAAAGTCGGAAACCATAATAACAGATCTAAGTCAAGATTTAGATTGTAGAGACTTAGAGATTTAAAGTGTATGTGTGATAAACAGTAGCAGACACTGAAGGCAAGTATTCTAACCCTTGTTCCAGTTCAGTCTGGACAAGCTTTGTAATTCATGTATTCTTTCGCATGAAGTCTCGAATGATGAAGTCAAAGTCAATTCTTTCGGCTAGACTTATATTATGATTCTGTCAAGCATGGTTAATGTTTATCGAGTTATATTGGTATAGTTTTCAATCGAAGACTGAGTATGCTAAAATGTTTTTGTCGTTTAACGACAGGCACGTGAGGTTGCCACAACTTAAACGTATACACGTTTAATGAATGAAGTGTTGAACAACATAGAGTACTATGGGCTGATCACCCAGAAGTGCTCGTAAGTAATGTCGGACTTACGGACTTAGTGTCGGGTTGTCCTTTTCAAAAGAACTTATGTAATGCTCAAGGTCTTGGACCAGAATTGATGTTTTACTGAATATTGTTGTTGTAAAACGTTTTGAATGAAAAGAAGTGCTATTTTGAATTATCGATAGTACTTTGTAACTATTGTTCAGTTACTGAAGATATATGAGTTCTATGTTTCAAGCATGTTGTTTATTAGAATTGTAGTACTTGCTGAGCTAGTCATGCTCACTCTTGCTTGAACCATATGAACACAACCAAGATAGAACGGACCGAAGGCTCCGGCAAGGATAAGGGCAAGGCGAAGACGAACCCTTAGAATTCTTATGTAATAGTATAGGTGAATGTTTGTAATATATTGAATATTATGACAAGAACGAATAAATGGGTTATAAAGAACCTGGGAAAATGTAATATTATTTTGAATATATAGAAGACATATTCGTTCATTGGAGACTTTTCAATTGAATGTATGTGTGAATGGTAGTACCGTGTAGCACCATTTGTCGGGTTGGAAAAGTCCTGGATTTGGGGGCGTCACATTATCAATCTTGCACCACCTCCCCTAATAGTAAATAATGTGAATCAATAGTAAATCATGTGACTCAATAGTTCTAAACATGTGAAAAAATTAATTATAGTATAGTACCTTCAACTATGCCTCCATTTTTAATTTAGTCATGCAAGTATTATCAATCTTGCACCAACTCCCCTAATAGTACATGAATGTGAATCAATAGTACACACATGTGAACAAATAGTTATAATCATGTGAATTAATAGCAATTAATTCCTCATTTATCCGATTAATTACCTGACAACTTCCAGACATCAATTATTATCGAAATAAATGTCGATTTTCACTAACACTAATAATTCCAACACAATGGAACTATCAATTTCAACTTTAATCAACACAAACTTATTCATCATTAATATTATAACTCACAATATTTAACAACCAGGTCATTCCCAGGAAAGAGGGGCTTTCGATAAGGATTTTCTCCTTATCATTTGGCGGTATGATTAGACGACCAAACCCTCTCCTCGATGTAACTTCTAGACATTGTAAATATTGTAATTTAATAATATGAATAAATTTGTCGTCTCCATTATTGATTTAATAATATAACATATTATACGGATGATCTTTGTGACAATAATCGAATCAATAATATAGAGAGATATGATGCAAAGAATTCTCTTGTAGCAATAATTGAGTATAAGCGAGTGACTTCTTACGTAAGCATCAATAATCAATCTGTGCTACTATGCTCTTATGCAACCAGAGCGTATTCTTGTACTTTACTATCGGGTAGTTCAACAATTTTAGCGGTAATACTTTCGTAGTTATTTTTATAAAAGATAATTACATTGTTTTCAAACTACGATAATACTTCTATCATGGGCTCCACTAATGATTGTCTTGTCGTAAATACGGATATTCCCAAACAAAAAGAATATTCCCCACCAATCGAATATTATATAACAACTTGCATACTTTGTAAAATTTATAAATATTACCCACAACTATAACATTATATCAAATCCACACCATAATATTCAAAAAAATATTTCGAGAAATTTAAATCTTTATTCATAAAATTTGGGGTCTCACAATCTCCCCTTCTTATGAAATTTCGCCCTCGAAATTTACGTACGTACCTGGTATGCCGAAAAGGTGAGGATACCTTGACTTCATTTGAAATTCTAACTCTTGAGGTATAACCTTTGAGTGTCGAATATAATCCTTCTTATCCAAGATTTTAACACGTATCTTCTCATACTTTAAATCTTCTGTTATCTCATCTAATTCTAATTTAATAATGTGGTCCGGGTCGTCCACATAATTATGTAACATCGATACGTGAAAAACGTTATGAACACATGACATACTTGGCGGTAAAACGAGTTTATAGGCCACAATTCCTACTCGATCAAGGATTTCAAATGGGCCAATAAAATTGAGGGTTGAGATTTCCTCCATTCATCGATTCTTGCTTCTAGAATAACGCCCTCTTGAACCTTCTTCTTAACATTCATCAGCTCTGAGTATGTAGCTTGAGCATCTTTAACTTTATCGAGTAAAGTAAATTCTACTCATATATTCGCTATCTTCACGTGGGTCTCTAGAGTCTTTAACTCCATCTTCATCATTTTTAAGTTATACCAAATGGGTCTTTGTGTTAACAACATCGCACTCGTAAACGCATACGATCTTCTACTCAACGCGTCAGCTACCACGTTCGCTCTTCCACGATGATATTGAATGGTATAGTCATAATCTTCAACAGCTCGAGCCAACATCTTTGGCGCATTATTCGTTCGTTTTGGTTGATGAAATATTTAAGGGTTTTAGAAATGGGTTTTGTATTGGGGTCAATACAAAATTTGATTTCACACTCTGGGGTAAGCCAGGAAGTTCTTCGAGAATACGTCATAAATTTATTAACGATAGAAATATCATTTAAAAACTGTGACTCTCCTCCAAGACTTGGATAACACATGAAATGAAGGTTTCTACTAACGAAGTTTCAACCGATAAGTCAAAGTCTAATTTCTACGAAGTCAAATTTAAACGTTAAGCGCAAGCAAGAGAGATAAAAGAATGGGTAGAACCGATATCTAATAAGGTATAGACTTTGCAAGAATTTATAATTAGCTAACCCGTGCTAACTTTGTTTGGGTTACTAGCTTTTTGAGAAGTCACAAAAAACGCTCTTCCTGAAATCATCGACTTTGTTTTGTCTGTATCCGCCTTTGGTGCCACTGCCCCAGCTGGACTTGACTTTGGTGCACGAAAAAATCGGGCTAGGTGACCTTCTTTTCCACAATTGTAACATGCTTTGGACTGCATCACGCAGTTTGGACTGATATGTCCTTCCCCTCCGCATTTGAAGCATACAATTGGTGGTCGTTCTCCTTCCTTGAAAATGGGTGTTGGTGTTGCTGTCTTTCCATCGTTGTTGAACCTTCTCTTCTTGAGATTTTCACTCCTATTATCTTGGCCATGATTACCACTAAAGTGGTTACCATTCTTGGCATGATAATTTCCCCCACGATGGTTATCATTGTTCGATGGTCGCGTGCTTGCCGATACGATTATTATCGTGTTGGTGCTCGTTATCCTTTGGTTGGGCTGGCTCATTATCGCGCTCCAATAACTGGGCCCTATTCACTACATCTAAATACAAACATAATTTGTGAGAAATGAGGTATTGACGTATATCGGGTTTCAAACCTCTTAGAAACATTCACGTCATTCGCTCCTCATTATCGACTAAATGGGATGCAAACCAGGATAACTCCGCAAATTTAGCCTCATATTGCGACACGGTCATATTGTTTTTCTCCCACTTGATAAACTCCACCTCCTTCATGTGACGAATACTTTAAAGAAAGTACTTGTCGTTGAACAGCTCTTGGAACTTCTCCCAAGACATCTTGAGTGGGTCAGGCTGGGTACGTTTTATAGATTCCCACCAGTAATCTGCCTCTTCACGCAACATAAAGGTGGCAAAGGGAACCTTTTGTTCCTCGGAGCATCCCAAGACATCAAATATCTTTGTGATCTGCTTTAACCACGTCTCCGCCTTAAGTGGTTCTGGCTTTCCCAAAAACTCCGGTGATCCCTGCTCCTTGAACTGCTTAGCGATGACCGACCGTGGGTTGCCATTATTTTCACTTATATTTTGAACAGGAGTCTCTCTTACTTGATGTTGCATGAATTACATAAAGCCTCTGAACATCCCATCGTTCATCATTTGACCGGTGTTGTTATTTACCTGAGGATTATTGTCTTCATGTTGCACATTATCCTGGGTATTGATCGTTGGTGACTCAACGGTCTCATGTGCTTCATTGCTGATCTCGACATTTTTAGATGCCATTTTCAAACACTGTCACAAAACAAGGGTTAATTAACATATCACATATTATCCCTATACTCTGATCGACCAATTAAATGCTAAATAAACTTAGGTAGCTCATACTAGTGAAGGAATTCCATGTCTCTCCCCTCCTAGTTCTTATCTCACATCTCAGCCAGGGATCATATCCCTAAGCTTTGATACCAACTGTGACGCTCCCAAAATAGGTATACATCACCTATTCTGAGTCACCAAATACATGGTACAAAATTCAAATATAACCTTAAATATACAACATGAGCTGTGAGTTTTAATACAAATATTGTCTTCTAGACAGTATTCAAACTCAAAATAAGTCCTCAATACATTTATTATCACACTATGTCATAGAATAGTAAAGACTACTAATGCTATCATCTGTACCGTCACTTCGTTCCCCGACTAGTCTCTGCTACATTCTCATTTCCTGAAGAGAACAATGAAAGAAAAAGGGTGAGCTCAACTAGCCCAGTAAGAAATATTATGGCTAAGATAATAAAGAATAAATTATCATTAGCCTTCAACAGTGTTAAACTGATTCAATATAACAAACATCAAGTTTAATTGCAGTGGAACAAGTAATCAATTAGAAGAGTCAAGTAGATAATAAAATCTACTATCTTCTATGATTTAAAAGGTTTTTCATCACTTTTATCGTTGAGACTCAGCTTATTAAATAAACCACGTCATCCCTGCATTACGACCAAGGATATTCATTAGTATTACAACCACAAATTTTCCATGCACAACGGGCCAAAGATATTCATGTTTTCATTAATGGGAATGATCATGCCAACAACTGTCCATCAATGCACTACAGGCCAATGAGGACTTTTACCATATCATTTGTAACATTACGGTCATGACTATACCGAATAATCCCTGGTCATAATCATACCAAGTCCATCTATGCACTACAGGCCACATATGACTTTCAAGAATTAAATTTTAAAGATTTATAAGTTAATTTATCCTGAACTCAAAAACGTCCAAATTGTCAACATGATACTGCTTTGTGGAGTAAAATTCAAGAATGCTCAAAAAAATATTTCCATGAAAAGATACTAGATGAAGCGCAAATATCCAGGATATTCTACTAATTTCATGGGGTATAGAAGCCAAAACTTTAACCAACTGAGTATAATAGAATATATGAACCTGCAAATGGATTTTCGCCCGCCATGCGCTAATCCACATAGACAGATCATTTACACAATTTAATAAGGAATGAATACAAAGGATCATTCACCATGCATGTGGTAATCCACATAGACAAGTTATTCCAACAAAATAATAAAGAATGGAATAACAGAAGAATTGACCATGCATGCGATAGACCGCATAGATAGGTTATTCCCAACAGAATAATAAAGAATGGAGCCAGGTCATGCAAAATCTGCATAGACAGGATATTCCAACAGAATAATAATGAATGGAATATCAACAGAATTCACCAGGCATGCGATAGACCGTACAGACAGGTTATTCTAACAAAATAATAAATAATAGAACCAGGTCATGCGTAATACGCACAGACAGGATATTCCAATAGAATAATAAAGAATGGAATAACAGAATAATTTCACCATGTATGCGGTACTTCGCATAGACAGGTTGTTCAATAGAATAATAAATAGTGGAACCAGGTCATTCCTAATATGCACATACATGATATTTCAACAGAATAATAAAGAATGGAATAACAGAAGAATTTCACCATGTATGCGGTACTTGCAGAGGATTATTATTCCAAATGTAATAAAAATAAGTGGAACCGGGTAATGTAATACTACGAGACAAGATATTCCAACAGAATAATAAAGAATGAAATAACAGAAGAATTTCACCATGTATGCGGTACTTCGCATAGACAGGTTATTCTAACAGAATAATAAATAGTAGAACCATATCATGCGTAATACGCATAGACAAGATATTCCAACAGACTAATAAAGAATGGAATAACAGAAGAATTTCACCATATATGTGGTACTTTGCATAGACAGGTTATTCCAACAGAATAATAAAGAATGGAATAACAACAAAATTCACCAGGCATGCGATAGGCCGCACAGACAGGATATTCCAACAGAATAATAAAGAATGGAATAACAACAGAATTCACCAGGCAAGCGATAGACCGCACAGACTGGTTATTCCAACAGGATAATAAAGAATGGAATAATAGAAGAATTTCAGCATGTATGCGGTACTTTGCATAGACAGGTTATTCCAACATAATAATAAAGAATGGAATAACAGAAGCTCTCTTCATGAATACGAAAGAAATAATACCCCTTAACTTAGAATAAAGCTGGATACTGGAAAAGAGAGGTAACAAACTTCTCTTCTTCTTTCTCTCTATAATTTCTCTCTATAATAATTGCTCTATAGCTTTAGTGAATTGGTGAGAAATGAAGGAAGAATGAGCTTTTATTTATAGAAAAATATAGTTTCGATAATTGCACGTTTTGGGGCTTGAAAAATTATAGTACAATATCTCCAACTTTTCTTTCATTTTTAATTTAGTCCTGCAAGTATTATCAATCTTGCACCACCTCCCCTAATAGTAAATCATGTGAATCAATAGTAAATCATATGACTCAATAGTTCTAAACATGTGAAAAAATTAATTATAGTATAGTACCTTCAACTATACCTCCATTTTTAATTTAGTCATGCAAGTATTATCAATATTGCACCAACTCCCCTATTAGTACATGAATGTGAATTAATAGTACACACATGTGAACAAATAGTTATAAGCATGTGAATTAATAACAATTAATTCCTCATTTATTCGATTAATTACCCGATAACTTCCAAACATCAATTATTATCGAAATAAATATCGATTTTCACTAACACTAATAATTCCAACACAATGGAACTATCAATTTCATCTTTAATCAACACGAACTTATTCATCATTAATATTATTACTCACAATATTTAACAACTAGGTCATTCCCAGGAAAGAGGGGGCTTTCTGATAAGGATTTCTCCTTATTGGCGCGCAATTAGATGACCAAACCTCTCCTTGACAGAACTTCTAGACATTGTAAATATTGTAATTTAATAATATGAATAAATTTTTCATCTCAATTATTGATTTAATAATATAACATATTATACAGATGATACTGTGATAATAATCGAATCAATAATATGAGAGATATGATGCAGAAATTACTGTATCAATAATTGTGCATAACTGAGTGAATTCTTACGTAAGCATCAATAATCAATACCGTGTGATACAATGCAACCACGCGTATTACTTTACTTTTACTACCGGGTAGTTCAATAGTTTTAACGGTAATACTTTCGCCGTTATTTTTATAAAAAGATAATTCTGTCGTTTTTGAACTACGATAATACTTTCGTTGTGGGCTCCACCAATGATTGTTCCGTCGTACGGATATTCCCCGACAAAAAGAATATTCCCCGACCAATCGAATATTATATAACAACTTGCATACTTTGCAAAATTTATAAATATTACCCACAACTATAACATTATATCAAATCCACACCATAATATTCAAAAAAATATTTTGAGAAATTTAAATCTTTATTCATAAAATTTGGGGTCTCACAACGTCTATTCAATTGTATATTGTTAATATTCAATCTTTGACTTAAGTATCGTTGTTCAATCTTATATTATCGTGTTGAACCTTCGAATAGCAAACAAACATTTATTGATTGGACAAATCTATATTTAATAAGTGTTCTAAAATTCTAGAATCACTGATAAGCTAGTTCCAAACTAAACTTTTTTTTGAGCGGAAATCCTAAAGTCGAACTGAGATGAACAACCCTAATATAGGGGATTATTGTGAGACCCCGAATTTTATGAAATGAAAGTATTCAATTTTCTTATAATTATTCTATTTAGTAAATGGTTAAAATGATAAAAGGTTAAAGTTAAGGGTGATATGTGAAAATTTTTCAAAGTAAACAAATTGTCAAAAAATAATCGGTGAGAAAAGTATAGTAATATGCGTGTTGCATATAAGCACACGGTATTGATTATTGATGCTTACGTGAGAAGTCACTCAGTTATACTCAATTATTGCTACAGTAATTGCTACATCATATCTCTCATATTATTGATTCAATTATTGTCACAGTATCATCTGCATAATATGTTACATTATTAAATCAATAATTGAGAAGACAAAATTATTCATATTATTATTTGCAATATTGATAATGTCTAGAAGTTTTGTCAAGGAGATGTTTGGTCACCTAATTACGCGCCAATAAGGAGAAATTCTTATCGGAAAGCCCCATCTTTCCTGGGAACGACCTGGTTGTTAAATATTGTGAATTATAATATTAATAATGAATAAGTTCGTGTTGATTAAATATGAAATTGATAGTTCCATTGTGTTGGAATTATTAGTGTTAGTGAAAATTGACATTTATTTCGATAATAATTGATGTCTGGAGGTTATATTGACCAATCGGGTAATTAACCGGATAAATGAGCAATTAATTGCTATTAATTCACATGATTATAACTATGTGTTTTCATGTGTGTACTATTGATTCACATGATTTACTATTGGGGGGAGTGGTGTAACGCTTGATAATACTTGCATGACTAAGTTAGAAATGGAGGTATAGTTGAAGGTACTATACTATAATTAATTTTTTCACATGTTTAGAACTATTGAGTCACATGATTTACTATTGATTCACATGATTTACTATTAGGGGAGGTGGTGCAAGTTTGATAATACTTGCATGACTAAATTAAAAATGAAGGAAAAGATGAGGGTATTATACTGTAATATTTTGAGTCCCAAAATGTCTAATTATGGAAACTATATTTTTCTATAAATAGAAGCTCATTCCTTCATTATTTTTCACCAATTCACTAAGTCTCACAAGAGCAATTATTATAGAGAAATTATAGAGAGAGAAGCTATAGAGAGAAAGAAGAAGCGAAGTCTGCTACTTCACTATTCCAGTATCCAATCTTCTTCTGAGGTAAGGGATATTATTATTATAGTAAGGGGTATTATTCTTTCGTATTCATGAAGAGAGTTATTTTCTTTCAATACTCGTAAGGGTTGTTATTCCATTCTTTATTATTATGTTGAATAATATGTCTATGCCAAGTAATCGCATATACATGGTGAAATTCTTCTATTATTCCATTCTTTATTATTCGTTGAATAACTCGTCTGCATGCGGACTATCGCATGCCCGGTGAATTCTTCTGTTATTTAATTCTTTATTATTTCGTTGAATAACTCTGTCTATGCGGACTATCGCATGCCTGGTGAATTATGTTGTTATTCCATTCTTTATTATTCTATTGGAATATCTCTTCTGCATTTGATTACGCATGACTGGTTCCATTTTTATTATTATTCGTTGAATATCCATCTCGTGCGACATGCATGATCCGGGTTCCATTCTTTTTATTATTCATTGGAATATCCCCGTCTGCATGCGGATTACGCATGACCTAGTTCTATTCTTTATTATTCTGTTAGAAATAACCTGTCTGTGTGGTCTATCTCATGCATGGTGAATTCTTCTATTATTTCATTCTTTATTATTCTGTTGGAATAACCTATCTATGTGATTACCGCATACATGGTGAATGAACCTTCGTATTGATTCTTTATTAAATTGTGGAAATGATCTGTCTACGTGGATTACCGCATGGCGGGTGAAAATCTATTTGCAGTTTCGTATATTCTATTATACTCGTATGAGATATCATTTCTTTTGTACTCGTCATGGACTATCATTCTCTTTGGTATTTTTTTTACGAGTTACTATTCATGGGTTACTATTCACCCAGTTACTATTCACTCGGGTATTCGGGACACTTTTCGTGTCGGAGTACTATTCACGAGTTACTATTCACCCAAATTACTATTCACCCAAATATTATTCACTCGGGTATTTTGGGTACTTTTCATGCCGGGGTACTATTCACGAGGTACTATTCCCGAAGTACTATTCATAGGGTACTATTGTGGGGTACTATTTACCCGAAAAATATATTTCTTTTCTGTCCAAATTATTTTTGGTACATGAATATTATTCTCGAATTTTACTCCACAAAGTAGTATCATGTTGACAATTTGGATATTTTTAAACTCTGGATAAATTTAAAGTCTTTAATATTTATCTTTGATTTCGTTTGATTAATGCTTATATCATTGTCATCATCCTCATGCTTATATTATGATAAAAGTCATTTTTGGCTTACGTGAAAAGATGGACTGTTGATTATTGGTTTACAGTTGTATATCTTTGGCTTACGTGCAAAGATGGACTGTTGATTATTGGTTTAACAGTTATATATCTTTGGCTTACGTGCAAAGATGGACTGTTGATTGATGAGTAACTTTGAGTAACTTTGGCTTATGTGCATAGATGAACTGTTTATTGGTATGATTATGACCAGGGATCATTCGGTATAATCATGACCTGTAATGTTATACATGATGTTGTAAAAGTCTTCATTGGCCCGTAGTGCATTGATGACTTTTATTGGTATGATTATAACCAGGGATTATTCGGTATAATCATGACCATTGATGATTACATAAATATCCTTGGCCGTAGTGTAGGGACGAATCAATGATATGGATTATTTATTAAGCTAAGTCTCAACGATAAAATATTGATTATACACTTTTAATTCGTAAAAGATAGTAGATATCATGCTCTACTTGACTCTTCTAAAATACAGTTGTATGTCTTTGGCCTGTAGTGCAAAGATGAATTGTTAATGAATATCTTTGGTCGTAGTGCAAAGATGAATTTATTAGTATGATTATGAGCAGGAATTGTGATTTGGTATAACCATGATTTTTGATGTTTGGTGAAGATAGGTGATGAAAATTATCTTCGATCACAGGTGCGAAGAGGAATTTAGAATCACAATTATGATTATGAGTTATTCATATGATTGTGGATAGAAATTATTGATTGATGTTACAGGGATAAAACATTATTGGTGGACTTTTAACATGGAGAAGATAATAGACCTGATGGTCTATTTGACTCTTCTAATGGATTGCTCGTTCCGCTGAAACTATGGTTGAAAAGTTTTATCATCTACCATATGTTCTAAATCTCTGATTTATTACTCATGAAAGCTATTGGTGATGTAAATTATCTTTAGTCATTATATTCTTTACTGGGCTAGTTGTGCTCACCCTTTTTGTTTCACAATTACTTTCAGGTAATAAGTGTGTAGCTGGGTCGAGCGGGGGTAACAGGAGAATAGAACGGTGGTCTATAGCTATTGAGGTTCTCCTTAAATAGTATGAAAATAATTTTATTGAGAACTTTAGATAAGTGTGTCGTATTGTATATCGTCATTTGATATTTAATTTTGGTGAACCGAATAGGGTGAGGTGAACCTAACTTTGGAAGGGTGTTTTGCCACTATCATACAAGATGTCTAATGACATACAACATCATGTTATCATAAGATAGGGTTGTGCACATCCACTTGCTGAGTATATCTACGAGCACTACCTATATGATCTTGAAGTTTGGTTAAAATATAATTTTTAATTACAAACAGTGGAGATAGTTATATGTCAAGAGAAGACTCACCATTGGAAAGATCAGGATAGTAATCTTCTCATTTTTCTTTGGGGTCTATTGGGTCAACCAAGGATAATTCTATGGACATATGATATCTATTATAACCTTGACGATAGCCTCCCATGTACAAAGGTTTCTTGAGCACTTCCCAAAGATTTTAATTTCTAAAAGCAGGTTTTGATTTGTACTTTTATGTAAAGTACCATTGTAAGGTTGTGGTCGAGGAACCATGAGAGTTACATACATTTGTATTAAAACTCATAGTTTAACTATAGTCGTATGATCGCATTTACGCCAGTTCAACGATTGTATAAATGAAGTTTGTAAATGATTTTTATAGAGTGATATCTGGCGACTCGAGAATGGGTCGTGTGGACCTATTTTGGGGCGTTACAAATGGTATTAGTGCTTAGGGATATGGTCATTTGGCGGAGATAAGAGTCTAGAACTAGGAGGGAGAGGCGAAGTTATATACTTCGCTAGTGTGTGACTTACCTAAGCTAAAATTGTTTACTTGATAAGTTAACAAATTGTGATATGTCAATTATCCTTTGTTTTGAAGATATATTCTAGAATGATATCTGAAATACAGGAGATGAGCAATAGGAAAATCATGATACTGATTGGAAATAACTAGGAAGGTACAACTAAAAAAGAAAGCAAGGCATTCTCATCTCTTGAACTACTGTGCACGTAAATTTCGAGGGCTTAAATTTCATAAGGAGGGAGATTGTGAGACCCCAAATTTTATGAAATTAAAGTATTCAATTTTCTTATAATTATTCTATTTAGTAAATGGTTAAATTGATAAAAAGTTAAAGTTAAGGGTGATATATGAAAAATTTTCAAAGTAAACAAGTTGTCATAAAATAATCGATGATAAAAGTATATAATGTCTGGCGTGGTTGCATAGTAGCACACCAGTATTGATTATTGATGCTTACGTGAGAAGTCACTCGGTTATACTCAATTATTTCTCAAAGAATTCTTTGCATCATATCTCTCATATTATTGATTCAATTATTGTCAAAGATTATCATCGCATAATATGTTATATTATTAAATCAATAATTGAGACGACAAAGTTATTCATATTATTATTTGCAATCGACAATGTCTAGAAGTTCTATCAAGGAGAGGTTTGGTCACCTAATTGCGCCAATAAGGAGAAATCCATATCGAAAAGCCCCTCTTTCTTGGGAACGACTTTCGTTGCTAAATATTTTGAATTATAATATTAATGATGAATAAGTTTGTGTTAATTAAAGATGAAATTGATAGTTCTATTGTGTTGAAATTATCGGTGTTAGTAAAAATCGACATTTATTTCTATAATAATTGATGTCTCAGAGGTTATATTGAGCAATGGTACTTAAGCAGGATAAATGAGCAATTAATTGCTATTAATTCACATGATTATAACTATGTGTTTTCATGTGTGTACTATTGATTCACATGATTTACTATTAGGGGAGTTGGTGCACGTTTGATAATACTTGCATGACTAAGTTAGAAATGGAGGTATAGTTGAAGGTACTATACTATAATTAATTTTCACATGTTTAGAACTATTGAGTCACATGATTTACTATTGATTCATATGATTTACTATTAGGGGAGGTGGTGCAAGTTTGATAATACTTGCATGACTAAATTAAAAATGAAGGAAAAGATGAGGGTATTATACTATAATATTTCGAGCCCCAAAATGTGCAATTATGGAACCTATATTTTCCTATAAATAGAAGTTCATTCCTTCATTATTTTTCCCCAATTCAGTAAGTCTCACAAGAGCAATTATTATAGAAAACTTATAGAGAGAGAAGCTATAGAGAGAAAGAAGAAGCGAAGTCTGCTACTTCACTATTCCAGTATCCAGTCTTCTTCTGAGGTAAAGGATATTATTATTATAGTAAAGGGTATTATTCTTTCGTATTCATGAAGAGAGTTATTTTCTTTCAATACCGTAAGGGTTGTTATTCCATTCTTTATTATTATGTTGAATAACTTTGTCATGCGAAGTACCGCATACATGGTGAAATTCTTCTATTATTCCATTCTTTATTATTCTCTTTGGAATAACACGTCTGTCATGGACTATCGCATATCTGGTGAATTCTTCTGTTATTTAATTCTTTTCTATTCTGTTGGAATAACCTGTCTATGCTGACTATCGCATGCCTGGTGAATTATGTTGTTATTCCATTCTTTATTATTCTGTTGGAATATCCTATCTGTGCAGATTACGCATGACCTGGTTCCATTCTCTATTATTCTGTTGGAATATCCTGTCTGTGCAGATTACGCATGACCTGGTTCCATTCTTTATTATTCTGTTGGAAATAACCTGTGTGACAACCCGAGAAATTAGAAAATTATTAAAATCTTAAATGATTGGTTTAAGGTCAAATAATAGACCTAGACAGAGAATAAGTGTATGTGTTTGATGTTTTCACAAAGGAATTTTGAGGATTTAAAATTTCTTTTAGTGGATTATTCAGGATTAAGGGTATGTGTATATATATTCTGTGATTACGGTATTATGTGTACAGAATGTGGTTAAGGGTCAAGTGTTGACCAGATAAATTATATCGTGTCAAAACCTAATATTATTAGAACGTCAACGTTAGGTTATAAAATTATTACGATTTATAAGAAACCCTAGAAATGGGTTCGGAAACCCTAATTTCGATCATCGGAATCAGAAATCCTAATTCAAATATTTGAAACCCTAATTTGGGAAGTCAAAGGCTAAATATAATGGCTTAAGTATTTGTGATTATATATTAGGATAACCCTAATTGTTAAATTAGAAATCCTAATGTTTTGTATAAAACCCTAAGGGATTAAAAGTTATGTGTGTAAAGAATATGAATTATGTGTATGATTAAATAAATATACATTATATAATGTGAATACATTTATTTTGTATATAAAAGTGAAGTAAGAATTAAATTATGTAACCTAATATATATATTAGGTGTGATAATTAAATAACCTAAATGGTTATCGTTATTTAGTGGTCCTAATATTTTATTTTTATATTAGTTACCTAATTTAAGAGAATTGTGGAACATGTCACAATTTATTAAATTATTTTGTTCGAATAGGTGAGTAAAGGAATATGAAGATTATGTGATGGTTTATATTGTTTATTATATAAACAAATAAAAGAAACTAATGTGATCCTAATTATATATTAGGAATGAAGAATTTAATAACTTAAGGGTTATGAGATGAGAAAATTATGGTATTTAGAATATATACTAATTATGAGAGAGGAATTTAGAATCACAATTATGATTATGAGTTATTCATATGATTGTGGATAGAAATTGTTGATTGATGTTACAGGGATAAAACATTATTGGTGGACTTTTAACATGGAGAAGATAATAGACCTGATGGTCTATTTGACTCTTCTAATGGATTGCTTCGTTCAATGAAACTATGGTTGAAAAGTTTTATCATCTACCATATGTTCTAAATCTCTGATTTATTACTCATGAAGGCTATTGGTGATGTAAATTATCTTTAGTCATTATATTCTTTACTGGGCTAGTTGTGCTCACCCTTTTTGTTTCACAATTACTTTCAGGTAATAAGTGTGTAGCTGGGTCGAGCGGGGGTAACAGGAGAATAGAACGGTGGTCTATAGCTATTGAGGTTCTCCTTAAATAGTATGAAAATAATTTTATTGAGAACTTTAGATAAGTGTGTCGTATTGTATACGTCATTTGATATTTAATTTTGGTGAACCGAATAGGGTGAGGTGAACCTAACTTTGGAAGGGTGTTTTGCCACTATCATACAAGATGTCTAATGACATACAACATCATGTTATCATAAGATAGGGTTGTGCACATCCACTTGCTGAGTATATCTACGAGCACTACCTATATGATCTTGAAGTTTGGTTAAAATATAATTTTTAATTACAAACAGTGGAGATAGTTATATGTCAAGAGAAGACTCACCATTGGAAAGATCAGGATAGTAATCTTCTCATTTTTCTTTGGGGTCTATTGGGTCAACCAAGGATAATTCTATGGACATATGATATCTATTATAACCTTGACGCATAGCCTCCCATGTACAAAGGTTTCCTTGAGCACTTCCCAAAGATTTTAATTTCTAAAACAGTTTTTTTTGTGCTTTTATATAAAAGTACCATTGTAAGGTTGTGGGTTGAGGAACCATGAGAGTTACATACATTTGTATTAAAACTCATAGTTTAACTATAGTCGATTTCGCATTTGACAGTTCAACGATTGTATAAATGAAGTTTGTAAATGATTTTTATAGAGTGATATCTCTGGCGACTCGAGAATGGGTCGTGTGGACCTATTTTGGGGGCGTTACAAATGGTATTAGTGCTTAGGGATATGGTCGCTGGCGGAGATAAGAGTCTAGAACTAGGAGGGGAGAGACGAGTTATATACTTCGCTAGTGTGTGACTTACCTAAGCTAAAATTGTTTACTTGATAAGTTAACAAATTGTGATATGTCAATTATCCTTTGTTTTGAAGATATATTCTAGAATGATATCTGAAATACAGGAGATGAGCAATAGGAAAATCATGATACAGTGGAAATAACTAGGAAGGTACAACCCAAAAAGAAAGCAAGGCATTCTCATCTCTTCGAACTACCAGGTACGTAAATTTCGAGGGCGAAATTTCATAAGGAGGGGAGATTGTGAGACCCCAAATTTTATGAAATTAAAGTATTCAATTTTCTTATAATTATTCTATTTAGTAAATGGTTAAATTGATAAAAAGTTAAAGTTAAGGGTGATATATGAAAAATTTTCAAAGTAAACAAGTTGTCATAAAATAATCGATGATAAAAGTATAGTAATACGCGTGGTTGCATAGTAGCACACGGTATTGATTATTGATGCTTACGTGAGAAGTCACTCAGTTATACTCAATTATTTCTACAGTAATTGCTGCATCATATCTCTCATATTATTGATTCAATTATTGTCACAGTATCATCTGCATAATATGTTATATTATTAAATCAATAATTGAGACGACAAAGTTATTCATATTATTATTTGCAATACTGACAATGTCTAGAAGTTCTATCAAGGAGAGGTTTGGTCACCTAATTGCGCGCCAATAAGGAGAAATCCATATCGAAAAGCCCTCTCTTTCTTGGGAACGACCTGGTTGTTAAATATTTTGAATTATAATATTAATGATGAATAAGTTTGTGTTAGTTAAAGATGAAATTGATAGTTCTATTGTGTTGAAATTATCAGTGTTAGTGAAAATCGACATTTATTTCTATAATAATTGATGTCTAGAGGTTATATTGAGCAATCGGGTAATTAACCGGATAAATGAGCAATTAATTGCTATTAATTCACATGATTATAACTATGTGTTTTCATGTGTGTACTATTGATTCACATGATTTACTATTAGGGGAGTTGGTGCACGTTTGATAATACTTGCATGACTAAGTTAGAAATGGAGGTATAGTTGAAGGTACTATACTATAATTAATTTTCACATGTTTAGAACTATTGAGTCACATGATTTACTATTGATTCACATGATTTACTATTAGGGGAGGTGGTGCAAGTTTGATAATACTTGCATGACTAAATTAAAAATGAAGGAAAAGATGAGGGTATTATACTATAATATTTCGAGCCCCAAAATGTGCAATTATGGAACCTATATTTTCCTATAAATAGAAGTTCATTCCTTCATTATTTTTCCCCAATTCAGTAAGTCTCACAAGAGCAATTATTATAGAAAACTTATAGAGAGAGAAGCTATAGAGAGAAAGAAGAAGCGAAGTCTGCTACTTCACTATTCCAGTATCCAGTCTTCTTCTGAGGTAAGGGATATTATTATTATAGTAAGGGGTATTATTCTTTCGTATTCATGAAGAGAGTTATTTTCTTTCAATACTCGTAAGGGTTGTTATTCAATTCTTTATTATTATGTTGAATAACTGCCTCATCAAGTACCGCATACATGGTGAAATTCTTCTATTATTCCGTTCTTTATTATTCTGCTGGAATAACCTGTCTGTTCGGACTATCGCATGTCTGGTGAATTCTTCTGTTATTTAATTCTTTTCTATTCTGTTGGAATAACCTGTCTATGCTGACTATCGCATGCCTGGTGAATTATGTTGTTATTCCATTCTTTATTATTCATTGGAATATCCTATCATGCTTGATTACGCATGACTGGTTCCATTCTCTATTATTCATTTGGAATATCACATGTGCGTGCGACACGCATGACCTGGTTCCATTCTTTATTATTCTGTTGGAAATAACCTGTGTGACAACCCGAGAAATTAGAAAATTATTAAAATCTTAAATGATTGGTTTAAGGTCAAATAATAGACCTAGACAGGAGAATAAGTGTATGTGTTTGATGTTTTCGAAAAGGAATTTTGAGGATTTAAAATTTCTTTTAGTGGATTATTCAGATTAAGGGTATGTGTATATATATTCTGTGATTACGGTATTATGTGTACAGAATGTGGTTAAGGGTCAAGTGTTGACCAGATAAATTATATCTGTGTCAAACCCTAATATTATTAGAACGTCAACGTTCAGTTATAAAATTATTACGATTTATAAGAAACCCTAGAAATGGGTTCGAAACCCTAATTTTGATGCAAGGAATCCAAATCCTAATTCAAAGTATTTGAAACCCTAATTTGGGAAGTCAAAGGCTAAATATAATGGCTTAAGTATTTGTGATTATATATTAGGGATAACCCTAATTGTTAAATTAGAAATCCTAATGTTTTGTATAAACCCTAAGGGATTAAAAGTTATGTGTGTAATGAATATGAATTATGTGTATGATTAAATAAATATACATTATATAATGTGAATACATTTATTTTGTATATAAAAGTGAAGTAAGAATTAAATTATGTAACCTAATATATATATTAGGTGTGATAATTAAATAACCTAAATGGTTATCGTTATTTAGTGGTCCTAATATTTTATTTTTATATTAGTTACCTAATTTAAGAGAATTGTGGAACATGTCACAATTTATTAAATTATTTTGTTCGAATAGGTGAGTAAAGGAATATGAAGATTATGTGATGGTTTATATTGTTTATTATATAAACAAATAAAAGAAACTAATGTGATCCTAATTATATATTAGGAATGAAGAATTTAATAACTTAAGGGTTATGAGATGAGAAAATTATGGTATTTAGAATATATACTAATTATGAGAGAGGAATTTAGAATCACAATTATGATTATGAGTTATTCATATGATTGTGGATAGAAATTGTTGATTGATGTTACAGGGATAAAACATTATTGGTGGACTTTTAACATGGAGAAGATAATAGACCTGATGGTCTATTTGACTCTTCTAATGGATTGCTCGTTCCGCTGAAACTATGGTTGAAAAGTTTTATCATCTACCATATGTTCTAAATCTCTGATTTATTACTCATGAAGGCTATTGGTGATGTAAATTATCTTTAGTCATTATATTCTTTACTGGGCTAGTTGTGCTCACCCCTTTTGTTTCACAATTACTTTTCGGGGTAATAAGTGTGTAGCTGGGTCGAGCGGGGGTAACAGGAGAATAGAACGGTGGTCTATAGCTATTGAGGTTCTCCTTAAATAGTATGAAAATAATTTTATTGAGAACTTTAGATAAGTGTGTCGTATTGTATACGTCATTTGATATTTAATTTTGGTGAACCGAATAGGGTGAGGTGAACCTAACTTTGGAAGGGTGTTTTGCCACTATCATACAAGATGTCTAATGACATACAACATCATGTTATCATAAGATAGGGTTGTGCACATCCACTTCTTTGAGTATATCTCTGAGCACTACCTATATGATCTTGAAGTTTGGTTAAAATATAATTTTTAATTACAAACAGTGGAGATAGTTATATGTCAAGAGAAGACTCACCATTGGAAAGATCAGGATAGTAATCTTCTCATTTTTCTTTGGGGTCTATTGGGTCAACCAAGGATAATTCTATGGACATATGATATCTATTATAACCTTGACGATAGCCTCCCATGTACAAAGGTTTCCTTGAGCACTTCCCAAAGATTTTAATTTCTAAAACCAGTTTTTGACTGTACTTTTATGTAAAGTACCATTGTAAGGTTGTGGTCGAGGAACCATGAGAGTTACATACATTTGTATTAAAACTCATAGTTTAACTATAGTCGTATTCTGCACGACAGTTCAACAGTTGTATAAATGAAGTTTGTAAATGATTTTTATAGAGTGATATCTGGCGACTCAGAATGGGTCGTGTGGACCTATTTTGGGGGCGTTACAAATGGTATTAGTGCTTAGGGATATGGTCGCTGGCGGAGATAAGAGTCTAGAACTAGGAGGGGAGAGACGAGTTATATACTTCGCTAGTGTGTGACTTACCTAAGCTAAAATTGTTTACTTGATAAGTTAACAAATTGTGATATGTCAATTATCCTTTGTTTTGAAGATATATTCTAGAATGATATCTGAAATACAGGAGATGAGCAATAGGAAAATTATGATACAGTGGAAATAACTAGGAAGGTACAACCCAAAAGAAAGCAAGGCATTCTCATCTCTTGAACTACTGTGCACGTAAATTTCGAGGGCTTAAATTTCATAAGGAGGGAGATTGTGAGACCCCAAATTTTATGAAATTAAAGTATTCAATTTTCTTATAATTATTCTATTTAGTAAATGGTTAAATTGATAAAAGTTAAAGTTAAGGGTGATATATGAAAATTTTCAAAGTAAACAAGTTGTCATAAAATAATCGATGATAAAAGTATAGTAATACTGGCGTGGTTGCATAGTAGCAATACGGTATTGATTATTGATGCTTACGTGAGAAGTCACTCGATTATACTCAATTATTTCTACAAAGAATTCTTTGCATCATATCTCTCATATTATTGATTCAATTATTGTCACATTATCATCCGCATAATATGTTATATTATTAAATCAATAATTGAGACGACAAAGTTATTCATATTATTATTTGCAATCTCGACAATGTCTAGAAGTTCTATCAAGGAGAGGTTTGGTCACCTAATCATTATTGCGCCAATAAGGAGAAATCCATATCGAAAAGCCCTCTCTTTCTTGGGAAGCGACACGGTTGTTAAATATTTTGAATTATAATATTAATGATGAATAAGTTTGTGTTAGTTAAAGATGAAATTGATAGTTCTATTGTGTTGAAATTATCGAGGTGTTAGTGAAAATCGACATTTATTTCTATAATAATTGATGTCTAGAGGTTATATTGAGCAATCGGGTAATTAACCGGATAAATGAGCAATTAATTGCTATTAATTCACATGATTATAACTATGTGTTTTCATGTGTGTACTATTGATTCACATGATTTACTATTAGGGGAGTTGGTGCACGTTTGATAATACTTGCATGACTAAGTTAGAAATGGAGGTATAGTTGAAGGTACTATACTATAATTAATTTTCACATGTTTAGAACTATTGAGTCACATGATTTACTATTGATTCACATGATTTACTATTAGGGGAGGTGGTGCAAGTTTGATAATACTTGCATGACTAAATTAAAAATGAAGGAAAAGATGAGGGTATTATACTATAATATTTCGAGCCCCAAAATGTGCAATTATGGAACCTATATTTTCCTATAAATAGAAGTTCATTCCTTCATTATTTTCCCCAATTGAAGAAGTCTCACAAGAGCAATTATTATAGAAAACTTATAGAGAGAGAAGCTATAGAGAGAAAGAAGAAGCGAAGTCTGCTACTTCACTATTCCAGTATCCAGTCTTCTTCTGAGGTAAGGGATATTATTATTATAGTAAGGGGTATTATTCCTTTGTATTCATGAAGAGAGTTATTTTCTTTCAATACTCGTAAGGGTTGTTATTCAATTCTTTATTATTATGTTCGAATAACCTGTCTATGCGAAGTACCGCATACATGGTGAAATTCTTCTATTATTCCGTTCTTTATTATTCTGCTGGAATAACCTGTCTGTTCGGACTATCGCATGTCTGGTGAATTCTTCTGTTATTTAATTCTTTTCTATTCTGTTGGAATAACCTGTCTATGCTGACTATCGCATGCCTGGTGAATTATGTTGTTATTCCATTCTTTATTATTCTGTTGGAATATCCTATCTTGTTGCAGATTAGCATGACCTGGTTCCATTCTCTATTATTACATTGGAATATCACATTCATGTAGATTACGCATGACTGGTTCCATTCTTTATTATTATTCATTGGAAATAACTTTGTGACAACCCGAGAAATTAGAAAATTATTAAAATCTTAAATGATTGGTTTAAGGTCAAATAATAGACCTAGAGCAGGAGAATAAGTGTATGTGTTTGATGTTTTCGAGAAAGGAATTTTGAGGATTTAAAATTTCTTTTAGTGGATTATTCAGATTAAGGGTATGTGTATATATATTACGTGATTACGGTAGATTATGTATTATGTAATGTGGTTAAGGGTCAAGTGTTGACCGGATAAATTATATCCGTGTCAAACCCTAATATTATTAGAACGTCAACGTCAGGTTATAAAATTATTACGATTTATAAGAAACCCTAGAAATCGGTTCTGGAAACCCTAATTTCAGTACCAGGAATCCGAAATCCTAATTCAGTATTTGAAACCCTAATTTGGGAAGTCAAAGGCTAAATATAATGACTTAAGTATTTGTGATTATATATTAGGGATAACCCTAATTGTTAAATTAGAAATCCTAATGTTTTGTATAAAACCCTAAGGGATTAAAAGTTATGTGTGTAATGAATATGAATTATGTGTATGATTAAATAAATATACATTATATAATGTGAATACATTTATTTTGTATATAAAAGTGAAGTAAGAATTAAATTATGTAACCTAATATATATATTAGGTGTGATAATTAAATAACCTAAATGGTTATCGTTATTTAGTGGTCCTAATATTTTATTTTTATATTAGTGACCTAATTTAAGAGAATTGTGGAACATGTCACAATTTATTAAATTATTTTGTTTGAATAGGTGAGTAAAGGAATATGAAGATTATGTGATGGTTTATATTGTTTATTATATAAACAAATAAAAGAAACTAATGTGATCCTAATTATATATTAGGAATGAAGAATTTAATAACTTAAGGGTTATGAGATGAGAAAATTATGGTATTTAGAATATATACTAATTATGAGAGATTTATTTTATACATCTCAGTTAATTAATTTTATAACCTAATTTTAGCAAGTCTAATTGGGTTAAGGAAATAAATGTGCATGAGTAAGGATTTAATTTATAATTGAGGAAAATGAAAACCCTAAATTAATGATTTGGGTTGGAAAAGAATTAATAGTATTGGACTATGTTAATTTACATGGCCCAAAGAATTAAATTTTAAGTCCAATATATTATTTATTGATAGCCCAAAAGATGGAAATGGTGACCCAAATTTAAGCCCAATTAAGGAGGGACATATTGGACATTTGGTATGCTAAATAGGAAATAAAAAAAAAAAAGAAATCAAATATTAATGTGGAAATGTCCATTTTACCCTTTTGTCCCATTTTGATGAATAATTGCTAAAGAATCCTATGTTATCTTACAAATCTAGCAAATAATGAGTGGGAATATTTCTACCCTAGCCATGTGCTCTATATTAAGTAGCATCCAATGTTAATACCTAGCAACTAGATACATTAAACCTAAATTAGGAGATTTAAAGTAAGAAAAATACTTACTTTACTCCTCATTATTGCCAAGCCATTCTCTCTCTTACATTTCAAGAATTAGAGTGAGAGAGAGAAGATGAGCTAGGAACATCATGTAGCAAGCCAAGAACAACAACAAAGATCATCATCTACTTTGAAAGATTAAGAAGGGCTAGCAAGATATTAAGGTATTAAACTACATTTAGCTAGTTATTCTTGTTGTTTTAAATCAAAACATGTAGTTATGTTCTTGATCTTCAAAACTCTAGATCTACATGATTTAGAGTGTTTTATGAGTAGATCTAACCATTTTTGGTAGTGAAAAGCTTAAATAAGGAAGGGAAAGAAAACTAATTTTTTTTAGTGTGAAAACTAGTAAACTGCTGACCTAAAAAGGAAATTTCGGGGTTAGCTAGCTTGCTCTAAAAATTCTGGGCTTTTGGTATGTTATAGTACATTCAATAAGATTTCCATAGACTCCGAAACGGACTAAATCCGACATCGGAGAGAGAGTTATGAAATTTCTCCCAAACTACTCAAAGGTAAGAAAAACTGTTAGAGTAACAGTTTGTAACAGCCACTTCCGGGCTAATTTCCGGGAGCTTAACATGTCCAAATATGGATTGTGATAGATGAAAACTGTAGTTCGGAAAGATACGAATCCAAAAAAATTGACGGATCATTAATTGGAGTTACAGATTTCGTTTTATTTAAGTTTTGGTGAAGGACTCCAAAACTGCCAAAGTGCAAAAAGTTTCTGGCCAAAATTTTCCGAGGGCTGTTTTGGACATTTAGTTAATGAGAAAAATTACAGGCTTTTGGGAAATGAAAATATATGGTAATATGTAGCTTGTGTCCAAAAATGAGCTAATTCCGGCTTAAAACGACCAAGTTATGACCATTTCAATTTTTGTGATTTTCCGACGGAAATCGCTATAACCGGAGTTCTACAACTCCGATTGCCACGAAATTTAAAATGGAGCATCACGTTAACATATATAAGGTTATGTCAAAAGATGGGCATCTCTGGAGTTAAGCACGAGGTAGCTAATTTTCTTAAGTCACGCACTAATTATGATTTTTGGAAAATAGTAAAAGAAATTGAAAAATTACGGAAAAATGTTTTTTTATGTATGAAATACATGTATATATGTTTGAACAAAGGATAAAAAAATAATAAGTTGATTTGGTATTTTTCGTGAAAAATAATAGTGATTTCGGATATCTTTGAAATAAAATCCGTCTTCTTGAAATGGTATTTGGTTTACTAAGATGTTATCTAATTTACTAGGATAACATATAAAATGAATAACTTATAAGTATAAGTTATGATGTGATTAAAAGAATATCAAAGTATAATAATAATATTAAGACTTAAAACTAATGTCTAATACTTAACTATATGTTATGACTAACAAGAAAGATCTATTATAGGTTTTATATGTTGTATAGGTCGATAGGAGTATGTGGAAATGTGTTTAAGTTATTTTATAAATTGGTGATGATATTATTCTAATTGGAGATCTATATTATTAATATTAGGTCTTCAGGAGAAGCGTATTATATTGCGTTACGGTAATCAGCGGTTGCCGGTAAGTTTTTCAAGTTCTTTTTACTTAAACTCTTTTAAGAGTGGTTTCAGCATGAGATATGCTTATGAATTGTACTGTACATATTGCATGTATTCATCGGTATGAAAGGTCGATCACCTTCATTACCGGTCGATTCAGATATAATTGTTATGTTCATTTTCAATGTTCATTCAGCTTTGAAATTTTGTTCATGCTAATTCACAACTACATTGTGAAGGATAGCCAGCTTATTATTCAAACTCTTTCCATCATGATATATCTTTGCATTGTTTTTAAACTTGCTGGGCAACTTTCATGCTCACCCTTGCTATATCATGATAAAACATTGCAGATAAGGCAAAACTACCGATTCACATGGAAAAGGAAAATGCCAAGTTCAGCTTGGGATAGAATGTACAGCTAATTTGTAAAAGTATGGTTGAAGAATAGTATTGTTATGTGTTAGATAGCTTATGATTTGTGTTTTAAGTAAAGGTTACTCGACCTTGGGGAATAGTGTGTAATGTAATGTATAAACAATTTATGTTTATATCTTCCGCAAACAGTTGTAGAAATAGCGAACCGGATCCGCGGCGATTCGGGACCCGGATTCGGGGACGCCACAACCTGTCTATGCGGTCTATCACATGCATGGTGAATTCTTCTTTTATTCCATTCTTTATTATTCTGTTGGAATAACCTGTCTATGTGGATTACCGCATGCATGCTGAATGACCCTTCGTATTCATTCTTTATTAAATTATGGAAATGATTTGTCTACGTGGATTACTGCATGGCGGGTGAAAATCCATTTGCAGTTTCATATATTCTATTATACTCGTATGAGATATCATTTCTTTTGTACTCGTCATGGAATATCATTTTCTTTAGTATTTTTTGTGCGAGTTACTATTCATGGGTTACTATTCACCCAGTTACTATTCAGTCGGTATTCGGGACACTTTTTGTGTCGGAGTACTATTCACGAGTTACTATTCATGGGTTACTATTCACTATTCACCCGAATATTATTCACTCGGGTATTTGGGATACTTTTCATGTCAGGGTATTATTCCCGAGGTACTATTCTCGTAGTACTATTCATAGGGAACTATTGCGGGGTACTATTTACCCGAAAAATATATTTCTTTTCTGTCCAAATTATTTTTGGTACATGAATATTATTCTCGAATTTTACTCCACAAAGCAGTATCATGTTGACAATTTGGATATTTTTAAACTCTGGATAAACTTAAAGTCTTTAATATTTATCTTTGATTTTGTTTGATTAATGCTTATATCATTGTCATCATCCTCATGCTTATATTATGATGAAAGTTATCTTTGGCTTACGTGCAAAGATGGACTGTTGATTATTGATTTTACAGTTGTATATCTTTGGCTTACGTGCAAAGATAGACTGTTGATTATTGGTTTTATAGTTGTATATCTTTGGATTATGTGCAAAGATGGACTGTTGATTATTGGTTTTACAGTTGTATATCTTTGGCTTACGTGCAAAGATGAACTATTAATTGATGAGTATCTTTGGCTTATGTTCATAGATGAACTGTTTATTGGTATGATTATGACCAGAGATCATTCGGTATAATCATGACCCGTAATGTTATACATGATGTGGTAAAAGTCCTCATTGGCCCGTAGTGCATTGATGGACAGTTATTGGTATGATTATAACCAGGGATTATTCGGTATAATCATGACCATTAATGATTACGTGAATATCCTTGGTCGTAGTGCAGGGATGATTCGATGATTTGGATTATTTATTAAGCTGAGTCTCAGCGATAAAATATTGATTATACACTTTTAATTCGTAAAAGATAGTAGATATCATGCTATACTTGACTCTTCTAAAATACGGTTGTATGTCTCTCGGCCCGTAGTGCAAAGATGAATTGTTAATGAATATCTTTGGTAGTAGTGCAAAAGATGAATTTATTAGTATGATTATGAGCGAGAATTGTGATTTGGTATAACCATGATTTTGATGTTTTTGGTGAAGATAGGTGATGAAAATTATCTTCGTCACCGGTGCGAAGAGAAATTTAGAATCACAATTATGATTATGAATTATTCACATGATTGTGGACAGGAATTGTTGATTGATGTTATAGGGATAAAACATTATTGGTGGACTTTTAACGTGGAGAAGATAATAGACATGTTGGTTTATTTGACTCATCTAATGGATTGCTCGTTCCGCTGCAACTATGGTTGAAAAGTTTTATCATCTACCATATGTTCTAAATCTCTGATTTATTACTGATGAAGGCTATTGATGATGTAAATTATCTTTAGTCATGATATTCTTTACTTGGCTAGTTGTGTTCACCCTTTTTGCTTCACAATTCCTTTCGTGTAATAAGAGTAGTAAATTGAATTCGAAGCGGGGGTAATAGTAGAATAGAACGGTGGTCTATAGTTGTTGAGGTTCTCCTTAAATAGTATGGAAATAATTTTATTGAGAACTTTAGATAAGTGTGTCGTATTATATATGTCATTTGATATTTAATTTTGGTGAACCGAATAGGGTGAGGTGAACCCAACTTTGGAAGGGTGTTTTGCCACTATCATACAAGATGTCTAATGACATACAACCTCGTGTTATCATAAGACAGGGTTGTACACATCCACTTGCTGAGTATATTTACGAGCACTACCTATATGATTTTGGAGTTTGGTTGAAATATAATTTTTAATTGCAGACAGTGGAGATAGTTATATGTCAAGAGAAGACTCGCCATTGGAAAGAACATGATAATAATCTTCTTGTTTTTCTTTGGGGTCTATTGGGTTAACCAAGGATAATTCTATGGACATATGATATCTATCATAACCTTGACGCATGACCTCTCATGTACGAAGGTTTTCTTGAGCACTTCCCAAAGATTTTAATTTCTAAAACAGTTTTTGACTGTACTTTTATGTAAAGTACTATTGTATGGTTGTGGTCGAGGAACCATGAGAGTTACATACATTTGTATTAAAACTCACAGTTTAACTGTAGTCGTATTCTGCACGACAGTTCAATAGTTGTATAAATAAAGTTTGTAAATGATTTTTATAGAGTGGTATTTGGCGACTCAGAATGGGTCGTGTGGACCTATTTTGGGTGCGTCACAATTATGTACGCGTTAGCATTTAGATGTTTGAACACAATACATGGTACAAAGGGCTGATCCCCCTAAGTACGTAAAGAAGGGTCTATATAGTCTAAATGACTGTTAAGGTTGAGGTAAAAATACCTAATTACCGGGGACATGTTCATGGTCTTAAGACCCTCAGATATAAATCTTGAACTTGTTTTCTATTCTTGATTCGTAGAATGAGTTCTCTATTATTCAGTATTCATTGTTTAACCTCATGTTATTGCTATTATTATTCTTTATATTAGTGAGAAATTGTTTGCTCACTCTTGCAATTAACACTGCAGCTAAAGTTGAAAAAGTTGAAGAGCCATCTTCTATCAAAGGAAAGGACAAGATGTCCAAGCGATGAAGACTTATTTGAATTTACTTAACTGAATTTATGCTATAAGACTTATGTTTTTTTGTGATGTATTCCGCAGAGTTATGTAATAGCTTAAAGTTAGATTACCTGTGATTGTTTTAAGTTGATGTAACCCTTTAATGGGGAAGATTATTATTTAAGTTATTTAAGTTACGTCTTTTATCCTTTATTATGGGTAGCTAGATGTAATTGTTTTTGGATAGTGAGCACCAAATCTTGTGGGAATGAAGTACCCAGATTTGGGGGTGTCATAAAAATATTTTCATCATTTTGAATAACTTTTATACTAAGATGTTTAGGCACCACTGGATTAACACATGGATTATCTAAAATGGGAGATATGATCTCATTATCTAAACATGGAAGATTATCATTGCCCCCAACCTTTGGTTCATTTGTTAAATCACATTTAGTGTTTCTGGAAGGCACTTCGGATGGACCCAAGGTAGACTTAAAATGATCATAAGAGGATTTAAGGTCAATTTGAGTCTCGTGAAAATGCTCAAAATGTGTCAAACTTGATTCAACTATAGGTTCAAATCTAGAGTAAAAATTTTGGACTGTGGAGTCCAACATCTCATTGACCTCGTTCAAGTATTCAACTTCATCCTAATTTTGACCAAAATGATTTAGACAAAAGTTAATAATTTCATCTTCCCCCGTAAGTTCATTTGCTGACATTTTCTGAATCATATTCACTTCAACAGACTAGTAAAACAAATCACTAGGTTGTTCTCCCATATTAAACACATTTAAGTCAATTGTCATGTTTCCAAATAACAATTTCATTAGTCCATTTCTATAATTAATTAACACATTAGAGGTTGCTAGAAATCATCTACCTAAAATGATTGGAATTTGATCCTTGAGGTTGACAACAGGCTGGGTTTCAAGAACAACAAAGTCAACATAGAATACAAAATTTCCAATCTTAATGAGTACATCCTCAACTATTCTCTTTGGCACTTTAATAGAATGATCAGCTAGTTGGAGTGTGACACTTGTCTTTTTCAGCTCCCCCAAGCCCAATGTTTGGTACACAGAAAATGGTAAAAGGTTCACACTAGCTTCTAAATCAAGTAAAGCCTTTTCAATTAAGGTGTCACCTATGATGCATGAAATAGTAGGACAACCGGGGTCCTTATATTTCACAAGGACTTGACATGACAAGATAGAACTAACATGGGCTGTTAGAAAAGCTTTCTTAGGAACATGAGTGGTTCTTTTATGCGTGCACAAATCTTTTAGACATTTAGCATATGAGAGAACTTGTTGAGTGGCATCTAGAAGGGGAATATTAATTTTCACTTGTTTGAACACTTCTAGAATTTTGTCCAACTGGGACGACTGCTTGTTTGAAATAAGTCTTTGAGGGAATGGAGCTTTTGGCTTAAAGACTTTTTCATTTGATTCAGAAGACGTGGTTTGATCATTTTTTGACACAAGCTTGCTATGTGGACCAACTGACTCAGAGTTTGTGGGTTTTTTAGGCTGGGCTGACTTTGAAGATGGATTGTTAGATTCAACATTTAAATTTTTCTCTTCTTTATCAATGCCAGCATGATTATTAAAATAATTTCTAGACCTTAAAGAAATTATAGAATTCACATGATTGACTTGGTTGTTTTCAAGTGAATTAGCATGATAAGGTTTTTGATTAGGGACTGGAAATTTTGGATTGGTCTCGGGTTGACTGGGAAGCTTACCCTTTTCTCTTTCACTAACTGTAGTGGCCAATTGACTCATTTGGATCTCTAGGCGAGATAAGGCTTGGTTAGTGTTTTGCATGAAATTATTATGAGATTTCATTAAAGTTTCTATGATCTTCTCTAAAGTGTTAAGTCTCTTCTCACTTTCATTAGAAAAACCTGGTGGATATTGGGTTGTTGAACTTGAATATTGGTACGGACCAGGATTTGGCTTTTGGTAAGGTTGAAAAGATTGATTTAGAGACTATTTGACTTGATTTGAAGAATTATTTGGGTAGGGTCCTTGGTTCCATGAAAAATTAGGATGATTTTTCCAACCTAGACTATACATGGGTGCAAATGGGTCATTCTTAGGTCTTTGAAACATTGCATTGACTTGTTCATATTCTTCAAGTTGGGGCATGACTCTAGGACATTCTTCAATCACATGGCTTGGTGAATTATTTAGACACAAATGTGTTGGTGTTGAGACTTGGTTCACGTGTGATTGTCCCCTAGTTTTTAAAGCTTCAAGTCTTTTAAGTACACCAGCCAACTTAGCTTCGGTAGCAATTGAATTGTCAATTATATGAACACCCCTAAATGAACTAGGTTTGTCGGTCTCTCTGGTGGTTTCCCATTGCATGGTTTTTCTGCTAAGTCTTCTAAAAACTCCCAAGCCTTTTCCTCATCATTATTCAGAAAATTCCCTTGACACATTAACTCTAACATTGTTTTAGTAGGATAGTCTAAACCTTCGTAAGCAATTTGACACAATCTCTATTTCTCAATTCCGTGGTGTGGGCACTGGGATAACAAAATTTTAAATCTATCAAAATATTTCCAAAAGTACTCTTTTTCAAGTTGGCAAAATTGATGAATTGCAGTCCTAATTTCAGCAGTTTTATAATTTGGAAATTATTTTTTTTAGAAATGTAACAACAAATCCCTCCCAGGTTGATATGGAATTATTTAGTAGGCTATATAACCACTTTTTAGCATTATCTTTTAAAGCAAATGCTATAAATCTTAGCCTAATTGAGTCATTAGACAATTTTTGATTTTTCATTAAGTAACAAACTTTCTCAAATTCCTGAATAAATAAATATGCATCTTCTATCCCTGTAAACCTAGGTAACATATTTAGAAAATGTGGCTTAAGTTAAAATTTGTTGCCAGTTACCAGTGGTAGACTGATACATGAAGGTTGGGCAGAGCGGGAATGTAAGGCCCCAACTTTTTATAAATAAATATTTGATTTCTTTTATTATTATTTTGAATAATAAGGTGTTAATTTGATATATGTCATTGGTTATGGGTGAAATGTGCAAATTTTGCAAAATAAGCAAGTGGTTATAAAATATTCATTGTTGTCGGGGAATATCCATTTGGTCGTGGAATATTCATTTTGTCGGGGAATATTCATTTGGTCCGTAATGATGTCGTAAGACATCGCTAACTCGCACTTAGTGGCGCGAGATGAAGAGCTATGGAAATGGTATATGCCATTCCCGTCGAGTTTTGACAAACAAGAATGTTTACAAGTATAGAAGGAAAGATAACTCATTAGTAATGAACTAAGGTGTTATTATAACATTGTTAAGGCATTGTTAGACACTTAATGTATGATGATTAAAGGTTGATAACCAATTGAATGTGAACGTAATATGAATGAGGTAATGAAAAGCCGAAAACCATAATAACAGATCTAAGTCAGGATTTAGATTAAGATGAAGGGTAAGATATAATAATATACCTACTTGATTATATAAGACCTAATGTGGTACGTTATATGATCATGTATTGTAGAGACTTAGAGACTTAAAGTGTACGTGTGATAAATAGTAGCAGACACTGAAGGCAAGTATTCTAACCCTTGTTCCAGTTCAGTCTGGACAAGCTTTGTAATTCATGTATTCTTTCGCATGAAGTCTCGAATGATGAAGTCAAAGTCAATTCTTTTGGCTAGACTTATATTATGATTCTATCAAGCATGGTTAATGTTTACCGAGTTATATTGGTATAGTTTTCAATCGAAGACTGAGTATGCCAAAATGTTTTTGTCGTTTAACGACAGGCACGTGAGGTTGCCACAACTTAAACGTATACACGTTTAATGAATGTAGTGTTGATCAACATAGAGTACTATGGGCTGATCACCTAGAAGTGCTCGTAAGTAATGTCGAACTTAAGGACTTAGTGTCGGGTTATCCTTTTCAAAAGAACTTATGTAATGCTCAAGGTCTTGGACCAGAATTGATGTTTTACTGAATATTGTTGTTGTAAAACGTTTTGAATGAAAAGAAGTGTTATTTTGAATTATCGATAGTACTTCGTAACTATTGTTCAGTTACTAAAGATATATGAGTTCTATGTTTCAAGAATGTTGTTTATTAGAATTGTAGTACTTGCTGAGCTAGTCATGCTCACTCTTGCTTGAACCATATGAACACAAACCTAAGATCGAATCTGGAATCAAGGCTCGTAAGGAGGAAAGGGCAAGACGAAGACGAACCCTTAGAATTCTTATGTAATAGTATAGGTGAATGTTTGTAATATATTGAATATTATGACAAGTACGAATGAATGGGTTATAAAGAACCTGGGGAAATGTAATATTATTTTGAATATATAGAAGACATATTCGTTCATTGGAGACTTTTCAATTGAATGTATGTGTAAATGGTAGTACCGTGTAGCACCATCTGTCGGGTTGGTAGTATATAAATATCTTGTAATTAGTAGTGACGTAAAGCACTCTTTGTATAGTAAAGGGTAGTCTTATGTAAATCCGAATTTTTGGAAAGCGATAGCGGGAAAGTAATGTAATCAGCTTAGGCTGTGTATGTAATCGATGTAGTATTATACTACGAAGAATGAATATAAGCCTTTTTATGGAAAGCAATGAGTAATGGATGTTGGAGTTATTCCTTAATATTAAATGATAACTAATAAAGAAAGGAATAATAACGAAATGTGTTTATTGTATCAGCAAAATTCCGCCGAGAAGAGTGCAACGTAATCAAGGTGCTAGCGTGAATCAACCGGAAGGAGGTCCGGTTAACCAAATGCAGGAGTTTGTTAATTTATTAACAGCTAGCTTTAATATAACAGGGGCTAATATTCCCGTAAATCCAGGAGTAGCACGAGCTACTACCTTTAAGGATTTCAAAGGAACTACGGACCCTATTGAAGCCCAAACGTGGGTTAAGGAAATAGAGAAGGCATTTATGATAGCAAATGTCGATGAGGCCCAAAAGGTTGCCTTTGCAACCTATATGATGAAGGGAGAGGCCAACTTTTGGTTGGAAGCCAATCAGGCTAGGGCTGGGATAGCGAATTTGACGTGGGAGAGGTTCAAGGAGATATTCTTCGAGAACTACTTTCCTACGAGCATGCAAGGGAGGATGGAGATGCGATTTCTGGAGTTGAAATAAGGGGACATGTCGGTTCCCCAATACACCGCCAAGTTTAATGAACTGACAAGGTTTGCTCCACACCAAGTGGATACTAAGGTTAGGAAGGCGCGACGGTTTGAGCAGGGCTTGAAACCCTGGCTCTATAACTGTATTTCGGTGTTCCAAAGTACTTCTTTTGGAACCATTTTAGAGAAGGCGATAATCGTCGAGGGTGGTAGTGAGGCTCTGAGTCAATACCACAAGGACAAGAAGAGTAAGGGTAAAGATCGAAGGAGCTAGTGGTAGTGGCGAAGAACAAAAGAGGAAGACGTTCAGCTCTGGGAATACTGAAGTAAAGTTAAGAGATCTGAAGAGGAGAATGGAGGCCTGCAAGACCTATGGGAAGACTCACTTAGGAGTCTGTCTCAAGGGGAAGGTCGTCTGTTACAACTGTGGATAGGAGGGGCACATTGCGCCTAATTGTCCGAGTCCGAAGAAGAATCACGGATGCTTTGTGTGTGGGTCAACTGACCACATGGCAAAGAACTTCCCGAAGAAGGGGACGGACGGGAATCGGGGAGCTAATAGCGGTAAATTTGCTATTAGTGGACCAACGCAATCGGGTAGGCCGATGGGCCGTACCTTTAACATGACAGTCCAAGATGTAGTTGCATCAGGGGACGTCATCGCAGGTTTTATTCCGATCAACTACATAAATGCTTACGTGATGTTTGATTCGGGTGCTACTTGTTCGTTTATAGCATGCGATTTTGCTAGACGACTAGGATTACTTCCCGAAAAGTTGCCTATACCTTTAAATATTAACGTAGAAAATGAAGAAATAATTCCTGTTGAAGATGTTCATAGGAGTTATTGCATAGATATACGGGGTTGTAAATTATCGGTAGATTTGATACCGATAAAGTTAGGAGAATTAGACGTAATTCTCGGAATGGATTGGTTAGTGAACCATGGGGCAATTATAGATTGTCAAAAGAAATGTGTGAACATTAAATCGTTAAGATAACCTCAGGTAATATTTTACGGGAATAGATCGCCGGGACGTTCGTGTTGTCTAACCATGACACAAACTAGGAAATTACTGAGGAAGGAATGTGTAGGTTACATGTGCCATGTTGTTGATACCCAGAGAGTGGTAGCAACCATGGAACAAATACCTGTAGTGAGAGAATTCACCGATGTATTTTCGAGTGAATTGTCGGGTCTTCCACCGGATAGGGAGACAGAGTTTGTAATAGACATCGTGCCAAGAGCGACACCAGTTTCCAGGGCACCGTATTGTATGGCGTCAGTGGAGATAAAGGAGTTGATGGTGCAATTACAAGAGCTGTTGGACAGGAAGTACATTCAACCGAGTGTTTCGCCATGGGGAGCACCGGTACTGTTTGTCAAGAAGAAGGATGGATCGTTAAGACTTTGTATCGACTATAGAGAGTTGAACAAGTTAACGATAAAGAATAAATACCCATTACCTAGGATCGATGATCTCTTTGATCGGTTAAAAGGGGCTACGTATTTTTCAAAAATATATTTAAGAACGGGGTATCACCAGTTGAAGGTTAGGAAGGAGGATGTACCAAAGACAGCATTCAGGACTCGTTATGGTCATTACGAGTTTCTGGTGATGTCATTTGGGTTAACAAATGCACCAGCTACATTTATGGATATGATGAACAGAGTGTTCAAACAATATTTGGACAAGTTCGTCATGGTGTTTATAGATGATATTATAGTCTATTGTAAGACGCCAGAAGATCATGCTGAACACCTAAGATTAGTGTTGGAGACACTAAGGAAGGAGAAGTTGTATGTGAAGTTCACTAAGTGTGAATTTGGTTAGAGAAGGTACAATTTTTAGGTCATGTCATTGACCATGAGGGGATTTCAGTAGATCCAGCGAAGGTGGAAGCCATAATGAATTGGGAACAACCAAAAATGCCGACTGAGGTGTAGAGTTTCCTAGGGTTAGGGGGTTACTATCGAAGATTTATCCAGGATTTTTCGAAGATAGCTACTCCGTTGACTAACTTGACAAGGAAGAAGGTGAAATATGCGTGGACTGACAAGTGTGAGGACAGTTTTCAAGAACTGAAGAAGAGGTTGAGTGAAGCGCCTGTTTTGTCATTGCCCGATGACACAGGAAATTTTGTAGTTTATAGCGATGCTTCGCATAAAGGAATTGGTTGTGTTCTCATGCAGCATGGCAAGGTCATTGCGTATGCATCTAGGCAGTTGAAGGATTATGAGAAAGTTTATCCTACTCATGATCTGGAATCGCCATGATGAGTTTTTTGCTCTAAAGATATGGAGACATTATCTTTATGGAGAAAAATGTGAGATATACACGGACCACAAGAGTCTAAAATATATCTTTGCACAGAAGGAGTTGAATATGAGGCAGATGAGATGGTTGGAGTTGATAAAGGATTACGACTGTGAAATCTTATATCACCCTGGAAAAGCCAATGTAGTTGCCGACGCCTTAAGTAGGAAGGGTCGGGAAAAGTTGTCTTTGTTAACGGCTCAAAATGAGTTAATAACAGAGATGGCTAGGATGGAGTTGGAAGTGAAGTTGCCAAGTGAAGTAGGACAAATGTTGTTTACGACTGAGATGCAATCTACCATCGTAGAGAGAGTTAAGTAGGTACAACTCAAAGCTGATGTGTGACACCCCCAAATCTGGGTAGTTCCCTTTCCGTAGGATTTGGCGTTCACTGAACAAATATCATCTATCTATATACCCATAAATAAAAGAAAACCATGCAATAGATAGAATTAAATAAATAAATCTCCCCTTATGGGGTTACATCAACTGCATAAAAAAAATACAATCCTAGGTCACTCTAACCTTCAACATCTATGTGGAATAATAAATAATAACAAGTCTTAATAACATCAAGTCTGAAAATAAATACATAAGAACAACAAATCTTCCTCATTTATTAACCTTGCCCTTGCCTTTACTAGTGGAAGGCTCGTCTGATATTTCGTTCTTAACTTCAATGTTATTATTACGCAAGAGTTAGAACAATTGCCCACAAGTATAATAATATAACAAATGAAAAATAACATGCGAATAAATCAAAGACTTCTGAAGTAAGAAAACTAGGCTTTTAAATCAAGAATGAATACCAAGAATCAAAAGAACTTCTGAGGGTCATAAGACCTTTAACTATGTCCTAGGTTGTCAAGTGTTTATACATGAAACCTTTAACAGTTATAAGACTATGGACTCTTCTTCTCGTACTTAGGGGATCAACCCTTAGTACCATCATCATGCACAATATCTTAATGCTAACGATAAGTAATCCCTATCTGAGGTTGTTCATCTCAGTTTGACATTAGAGTCCGCACCAAAGGAAGTTTGGTTTGGATAATTCATCAAGGGTTCTGAAATTTAAAATGCTCATCAACTATGTACTAGTTAAATCATGAAGGGTTTGCTAGTCTAACAAAGTTCAACAGTATCAAATAATTTAAAATTGAATTGCAATCTCAAAAGGTATACAATAGAATAATTATTGTATAAAAAAATGGACTTGATCAATAATAACGAGAATTTGCTCAATGTAAAGAGAGAACTTATAAGCTCATATAAAGATAACAAGTAGGATTAGGAAACTTTCCTCGTGCGTAGATTACACGTTAATTTATACACATTCCTTGATTTAATCCTACATACCATTTACATTCACAATACCAGTCAATTATCACGTAACTAGTCATCATACGCTCATTCTTTTTGTTTAAACTCGAATTATGACTATACTTAGTCAAATCACTACACTCATTGTCACAATTAACATTTCATGAACAATAAGCTAACTATGCATTCAATCATTCAATTCACACATAAATATGTTATTGACATGTTAAGAATTTATTTTAACACCTCATTATATGTCTAACATGTTTTCATGTTCATTAGGTTAAGTTACTAACACATTGCTAGACTTGAACATTTAAAAATTCATTTCTGGACCATTACGCTAAGTAGGCGTTGCTGGCACCCACCGTTAAGCTTATGTTTTGGCATTTGCATTTTGTTAATTGTGCTTGGAGCGGGGACGCAAGCGATCATGAAGTTTTAGGCATGGAGTCAGCCATGGCTTGAAAACTCCATTTCTTAATTTCGATTCATGAAGAACACAAAATAAAGTAATTTGTCATTTCATGGTCATTAAATTCATCAATTAAACATACCCATAAACTAGAATTCATACCTAATCATTTCCCAACCTTTATAGAGCAATTTTAACCAATTAAAACACATAATCACCGAATTAAAACATGTAATTTTACTGTTCTTGATGTTCTTGAAGGTTTTGAACAAAAACATAAAATTTAACACTACGAATTTGTTATAACACCAAATCCATCCATTCATGTTTTGTTTTCTTCGTTTTAACATGCATAATTATATACGTGTGTGAATTTTATAGAACAATTTATGTTTGACATAATAATTATATGTATAAGGGCCATATGGCCATATTCTATACTCTGTAATTTTTGAAACAACAACATACGTTATAATATTATGAAATTGATGATATGGAACCATCTAATACATAGGAAAACACATTAAAACAACATCTTTACACATATATGTACATAATCTTTACTCTTTCCAATTTACAGAGACTTTACAGAAAACTTGAAAGCCATATTTATTTTACAAAAACTTAAACAACGTAATAAAATTGGGTTGAAGAATTACCCAAAGCGTAGATTAGTAGGAGATGAATTCCTTCTCAACTCTTCTTTAATCACACACTCACAATCTCCTCAAGAATTATAAATTTTCTCTCTGAATTCTCAAACTCTCTCTCTCTATGCTTTTCCAAATTTAGAAAAATGAAGAAGAAGAAAACGTATATAATAAAGGAAAGGAACTGACGCGTTGAGGTCTGTTACTCAATCATGGGTAACTGCTAATAACTCCCCTTAGGGCCTTGTTTGGCTGTCAATAATAGGTTTCAAAACCATTTAATTTAATAAAACTTTTATAATATAGTTTAAATCGCGTCACGTCCAATTGTTCAATAAATCAAATGTCTTATTTAACTTATTTTAAATAACATATAATAATTTTTCATTAATTTACATAGTCACATAATTAAATTTCTCATTTATTAAATATGTCAAATTATTAAATCTCTAATTAATTATTAAATTAATTAAAATAACATTAGACTTATTAAATATTTCTTTTAATTCAAAAAGCTCACATAAATGCATACTTTGATTAATAAAAATTCTCCTCATTAATTTAATAAATATAACACATATAATTAAATTAATCTACCACAACTTCATCAATTAATTATTTAATCTAATAATTAATTCATCGAAAATATTTATTTAATACAATAAATATTAAAAATTAAATTACAAAATCTCGGTTGTTACATCTTTCCCCCCTTAAAAGGATTCTGTCCTTAGATACACAACTTAAACAATTCGTCCTGTTACATTCTTCCCCTTACAAAGATTTTGTCCCCAGAATCGCTTATAATACTCTAAGTAAATAAAAGAGGATAATTTTTCTTCATATTCTCTTCGAGTTCTCACGTTGCTTCTTCAGAGTTGTGGTTCCTCCAAATTACTTTAGCAGAAGGTATTACTTTATTTCTTAGAACTTTCTCTTTTAGGTCGATAATGTGAACAAGAATTTCTTCGTAAGATAAGTCTTTGTCAAAATGTAGAGGTTCATATTCAATCACGTGCTTGTAATCGGGTTTGTAGGATCGTAGAACTGAAACATGGAAAACGTTGTGGACATTTTCTAGAGCTGGAGGTAAGGCTACCTCATATGCAACCTCTCCGACCCTTCGCAGAACTTCAAAGGGTCCAATGAATCTTGGGCTTAACTTCTCTTTCTTCCCGAACCTAATCTTTCCCTTCCAGGGAGAGACCTTTAAAAACACATAACTACCCGATTCAAACTCAACATTTTTACGGTGTGGATTGGCGTATTTCTTCTGTCTATCTTGAGCTGCTACCAATCTTGTTTGGATCACTTTGACTATTTTTGCTGTTTGTTGTACCAATTCCGGGCCTAGTAATTGTCTTTCGCCAACTTCATCCCAAAGATAAGTGAGTTCGCTTTTTCCGCAGTATAACGCTTCATAAATGCGACATGCCAATACTAGCATGGTAACTGTTGTTGTAGCTGAACTCTACGAGCGATAGATGGTCATCCCGATTTCCTTTAAAGTCCATTATACAAGCTCTTAACATATCTTCTAATGTTTGAATTGTTCTTTCACTCTATCCATCTGTCTGTGGGTGATATGTCATGCTCATTCGCAACTGTGTACCCATGCATTCTTGTAGACGTTTCTAGAAGTTCGACGTAAAGCACAGATCTCTATCAGAAACAATTAACACCAGAACTCCATGCCTTGAAACAATCTCTTTCAAATATAACCTTGCCAACTGATCTAAGTTGAATCTGATTTTGATCGGAAGGAAGTGTGCGTATTTCGTCAATTAGTCAATAATAACCCATACTGCGTCGTAGCCTTTCTGGATTGTCGGTAGGCCAACCACGAAATCCATCGTAATATGTTCCCATTTCCATTCTAGAATCTCTAAAGGTTGTAGTAACCCACTTGGCCTCTGATGTTCTGCTTTCACTTTCTGACATGTCAGGCACTTGGCAACACATTCTGCAACCTCTCGTTTCAAATTTGGCCACCAGAAATATTGTCGAAGATCTTGTTACATCTTGATACTACCAGGGTGAATCGAATATCGTGAGTTATGAGCCTCGCTCAAAATTTCTTCCTTAATCTCTGGTACTGGCGGTACCCAAATTCTACTCTCAAATCTCAGTATTCCTTCTTTATCCATCTTGAATCTTGATTCGGTTCCTTCGGATATCTTCTTTTTCACCGTTTTACATTTGTCATCGTGAAGTTGAGCCTCCTTAACTTTGTCTAATCGAGTTGTACCAGATTGTATCTGAAACAACTTCTCATCAATCTCCATAGGACACTTTACTTCCAATTCCAACTTTTCCATTGCTGAAATTAACTCCTTCTGTTCGGTCAACTGCATTAGTTTCTCCCAACCCTTTCTACTTAAGGCGTCGGCAACCACATTTGCCTTACCCAATTGGTATAGAAATTCATAATTGTAGTCTTTAATTAACTCCAACTACATTCTTTAGCACATATTCAAGTCTTTCTGTGTAAAAATATATTTCAGACTCTTGTGGTCTGTATATATTTCACACTTCTCCCCATAGAGATAGTGCCACCAGATTTTCAAAGCAAAAAACATAGTAGCTAACTCCAAGTCATGGGTTGGATACCCCTTCTCATAATCTTTCAGTTATCGTGACGCGTACGCAATGACTCTGCCGTTTTGCATAAGCACAAAACCAAGTCCTTTGTGCGACACATCACTATATACCACAAAATTTCTTGTATCATCTGGAAGAGATAACACAGGTGTTGTACTCAACCTCTTCTTTAATTCTTGAAAGCATTCCTCACACTTCTCCGTCCAAACAAATTTCACCAATTTTCTAGTCAAATTTGTCATCGGAGTTGCGATCTTGGAAAAATCCTGAATGAATCTTCTGTAATAACTTGCCAATCCGAGAAAACTTTTTACTTCCGACGGTGTCTTCGGCTGAGCCCAGTTAATCACAACTTCGACTTTGGAGGGATCCACCGAAATTCCATCCCTATCGATCACATATCCTAGAAATTGTACTCTTTCAATCCAAAATTCACATTTTGAAAACTTGGCATACAACTTCCCCTTTCTCAATGTCTCTAATGTCACCCTCAAATGCTCTTCATGTTCTTCCTTGGTTTTCAAATATACCAAAATGTCATCTATAAATACCACTAAAAATTTGTCCAAAAACAGCTTAAACACTCCATTCATTAAGCCCATAAATGCTGCAGGAACATTTGTTAGACCAAATGACATTACCAAAAATTCATAGTGACCATATTGTGTTCTGAATGCTGTCTTCGGTACATCCTCTGGTCTCACCTTTAGTTGATGATAACCACTCCTCAAGTCTATCTTTGAAAAGTATCTCGTTCCCTTTAACTGGTCGAACAAGTCGTTAATTCTCGGTAATGGATATCTATTCTTAATCGTGACCTTATTTAGTTCTCTATAGTCAATGCAGAGCCGCATTGTCCCATCCTTCTTCTTCACGAATAAAACTGGCGCTCCCCACGGTGATACGCTTGGTTGGATATACTTCTTGTCCAGTAATTCTTGTAGTTGGACCATCAGTTCTTTCATCTCTACCGGTGCCATTCGGTACGGTGCCTTCAATATTGGAGCCGTTCCTGGAGCCAAATCGATCACGAATTCAACTGCTCTATCTAGAGGAAGTCCTGGAAAATCATCCAGAAATACGTCTGCGAAATCTCTCACTACTGGTATCTCATCTATTTTCGGATTCTCTTTACGACTATCGACTATGTAAGCTAGATATCCTACACAGCCTTGCCTTAACAACCTCCTGGCTTGCATCATCGTCAGACAACTCGCTTGTCTAGGCGACTTGCTACCATAAAACACAACCTTTGACGGAGTCATAAGGTTAATATGCTTCTTCTGGCAGTCAATTACCGCCCCATAATTGGATAACCAATCTATACCCAAAACAACGTCGAATTCTCCAAGTTGAATAGGGATAAGATCTACGTTCATGATATTACCCTTAATATCCACTCTACAGTTCCTATGTACATACTTAACAGGGATTATTTCTCTATTCGCAATTTCTATGTTCATGGGGTATTCTAACTCGTCCTTAAGTAATTCTAAGTTCTTAGCGAAGTCATCAGATATAAATGAACAAGTAGCCCCCGAATCAAATAATACATAAGCATTAACTTTATTGATCGGAATGATGCCTGACACCACATCGCGAGAATGTACTACATCCTATATTATCATGTTGAATGTTCTAGCGGTCGGTCGGTTGGTTGCAGTTGGTCCTGCGATAGTCAGAGAGCTTCCACCATTGTTTCCTCTATTTCCTCCTGATCCCATCCGTCCAGATCCCTTCTTAGGATAATCCCTTGCAAAGATGATCCTTTGAGCCACAAGTGAAACAGGCACCCTTCTTTGGGTTAGGACAGTTAGGCGTTATGTGGACTTCCTGACCACAATTGTAGCACACACGTTTCCCTTTCATGCAAACCCCTAGATGAGCTTTTTCGCAGGTTTGGCACGGTTCGACCTTCTTCTTCTGCCCTCCTTGTTGACTTCCAGCTGATGAGTTATCAGACCACTTCCTCGTCTAATTATAGCTACCCCCCGTGCTACTCCCACCAGTCTTGCTAATTCCTTCATTCTCACTCTTTTTCTTCTTCTGATCCTGATTATATTTAGTTACCGCATCGCTTCCACCCTCAGCGAGTATGGCCTTCTCTAATACTCCAGCAAAAGTGTTCAATTGGAACATTGACACCTTACTATACAACCAAGGCTTCAATCCCTACTCGAAATGTCTTGCCTTCCTCTCATCAATATGCACTTGGTATGTGGCAAACCTAGCTAACTCGTTGAATCTTGCCGCATAATCAGCTACAGACATACTCCCCTGCTTCAACTCCAAAAACTTAACTTCCATTTAATTATGCGAGCTGGTCGGAAAGTACATCTCGAAAAATATCTCTTTGAATCTCTCCCAGGTTATTACACCTTCACCTTCCCGTACATTGTTTGCCTTCCACCAATAACTGGCTTCAGACTTCAGCATGAATGTTGCATACACGGTTTTCTGGTCTTCCCTTACTCTAGTGACATTGAACACCTTCTCCATCTCCATAACCCAGGTCTAAGCTTCGATTGGGTTTATGGAGCCCTTAAACTCTGGTGGTCCCACCGCCTTAAAATCCTTGAACGAGGTGTTTGGTGGAGCTTGTGGTTGATTGTTAATTGCTCCGGCTAATAGGTTCACCAACTACTGAACAGGGTTAGCATTGGTGTCGTTGTTGTTATTCATTGGTTCTTCTTGAGCTTGTTGATGGTTTTGTCTTCTTCTAGGCGGCATATTTCTCTTAAGAATATACGCTTATTAGGTCTTTATTCAATCTCTTAAACATTTAAGGCTTAACTAAAACATTTAATCATAATTCACTTAACACATCAATTCAAATAAACTCTTACATTTTCATTCAAATTCAAAAGTTTTAACATCATACGATAGCATCACTGCTATTTACATCAACTATCCCGAGAAAAAGAATCTACAGGATTTAAAATATTCCTTTGTTTATAAACACATCGAAATTTACATCTTAAACTACCAGATAGTTTTCACATAAATAAACTAATCCTATCACTTCCTATTAAGGCGCTGAATAGCCTTGCCACGTTCTTCTTCCATGATGCGGGACATCGTCCTGCGATCTAGCATATATGATGGTAGACCTTCAAACTTAATTGGATACTTCATAACTCGATCCTGGGCCGCATCCATTGCATTGTGAAGTGTAGAGTACGTCTCCCCAAGCTTAGCCTTCTTCGCACGACAATCCTCTTCTGCAAGATCAGCACGACGTGACTCTCTTACCCAGCCCTCCTCTGCTATGGCCAACCTTTCAGAGCTCTCTTTCAGATCTTTCTTCAACTTTTATATTTCTTCGGTCTTCTCCTCAGTTTGACCCTTCTTGTGAACCAAATCCCACTCCACGTTTCCTAAATGTGTGTGAAGAGTCACAATTTCCCCATTGTTCTGCTCGATGGTAATCTGCTAAATAACAGCCCTCTCCTTCAGCTCCTGAACAGTGTCTTGCAACTCTATGTTATGATCATAAAGCGCATCATACATCTCAGCATCGATGGAGTTCGGTGGGAACTCCTCTTCCTCCTCTTCTTCATCAGAATCCTCATCTAGATCAGTCTTAGGCTCATACTCCTGACCAACAACAGTGATCGAAGGAGATGGCTCTTTCTGTACCAAATGTTCCCCGATGACATGAATGTCTTGGGGCTCTTCCTCTGTAGGTACTCGGGGTTCCTCCTCCCCAGCTCGACTAGCTCCTCCAACATCTGACATCCTGACAACAAAATTTTAAGTTTTAGTTACTAATCCGTGCTAGCGAACACATAATTTGACACATAAGAACATAAAGACTTTTATTATCTTCAATGAATTAAGAAATTCATTTCTTATAACTCGATAAGAGTTTACCATCACTATGTTCTCAATCTCCTATAAGTCTACTACCTAAGGTTGTTTCCCCCACCTAAGGTTCATAATCTATAGCTTTGATACCAACCTGTGACACCCCCAAATCCGAGTACTTCCCTTTCTGTAGGATTTGGTGTTCACTGAACAAATATCATCTATCTATCTACCCATAAATAAAAGCAAACCATGCAATAGATATAATTAAATAAATAAATCTCCCCTTATGGGGTTACATCAACTGTATATAAAAAAAATACAATCCTAGGTCACTCTAACCTTCAACATCTGTGCGGAATCATAAACAATAACAAGTCTTAATAACATCAAGTCTAAAAATAAATATATAAGAACAACAAATCTTCCTCATTTGTTAACCTTGCCCTTGCCTTTACTAATGGAAGGCTCGTCTGATCTTTCGTTCTTCACTACAATGTTATTATTACGCAAGAGTGAGCGCGATTGCCCACAAGTATAACAATATAACAAATGAATAATAACATGCGAATAAATCAAAGACTTCTGAAATAAGAAAACTAGGCTTTTGAATCAAAAATGAATACCAAGAATCAAAAGAACTTCTAAGGGTCATAAGACCTTGAACTATGTCCTAGGTTGTCAAGTGTTTATACATGAAACCTTTAACAGTCATAAGACTATTGACTCTTCTTCTCGTACTTAGGGGTATCAGCCCTTAGTACCATACTGTGCACAATATCTTAATGCTAACGCATAAGTAATCCCCTATACAGGGTTGTTCATCTCAGTTTGACATTAAAGTCCGCACCAAAGGAAGTTTGGTTTGGATAATTCATCAAGGGTTCTGAAATTTAGAACGCTCATCAACTATGGACTAGTCGAATCATGAAGGGTTCGCTAGTCTAACAAAGTTCAACAGTATCAGATAATTTAAAATTGAATAGAAATCTCAAAAGGTATATAATAGAATAATTATTGTATAATAGAATCATACTTTGAAAGATTAATACACTTTAATATAATAAAATGGACTTGATCAATAATAACGAGAATTTGCTCGATGTAAAGAGACAACTTATAAGCTCATATAAAGATAACGAGTATGGTTAGGAAACTTGCCTCGTGCGTAGATTACACGTTAATTTATACACGTTCCTTGATTTAATCCTACATATCATTTACATTCACAATACCACTCAATTATCATGTAACTAGTCGTCATACGCTCATTCTTTTTGTTTAAACTCGAATTATGACTATACTTAGTCAAATTACTACACTCATTGTCACAATTAACATTTCATGAACAATAAGCTAACTATGCATTCAATCATTCAATTCACACATAAATATGTTATTGACATGTTAAGAATTTATTTTAACACCTCATTATATGTCTAACATGTTTTCATGTTCATTAGGTTAAGTTACTAACACATTGCTAGACTTGAACATTTAAAAACTCATTTCTGGACCATTCTGCTAAGTGGCGTTATGGCGCCCACCGTTAAGCTTCATTCTTGGCCACATGGCCGGGACTTTAAGCGTTGCGGTGCGAGTTTTAGGCATGGAGTTGAGGCCACATATGAAACTCCGATTCTCAATTTCGATTCATGAAGAACACAAAATCAGGCGAATTTGTCATTTCATGGTCATTAAATTCATCAAATTAAATGTACCCATAAACTAGAATTAGTACCTAATCATTTCCCAACCTTTATAGAGCAATTTTAACCAATTAAAACACATAATCACCAAATTAAAACTTGTAATTTTACTGTTCTTGATGTTCTTGAAGGTTTTGAACAAAAACATAAAATTTAACACTACGAATTCATTATAACACCAAATCCATCCATTCAAGTTTTGTTTTCTTCGTTTTAACATGCATAATTATATACATGTGTGAATTTTACAGAAAAATTTATGTTTGACATATTAATTATACGTATAAGGGCCATATGGCCATATTCTATACTCTATAATTTTTGAAACAACAACATACGTTATAATATTATGAAATTGATGATATGGAACCATCTATACATAGGAAAACACATTAAAACAACATCGTAACACATATATGTACATAATTTTACTCTTTCCAATTTATAGAGACTTTACAGAAAACTTGAAAGCCATATTTATTTTACAAAAACTTAAACAACGTAATTAAACTGGGTTGAAGAATTACCCAAAGCGTAGATTAGTAGGAGATGAATTCCTTCTCAACTCTTCTTCAGTCACACACTCACAATCTCCTCAAGAATTATCAATTTTCTCTCTGAATTCTCAAACTCTCTCTCTCTCTATGCTTTTCCAGACTTAGAAAAATGAAGAAGAAGAATACGTATATAATAAAGGAAAGGAACTGACGCGTTGAGGTCAGTTACTCAATCATGGATAACTGCTAACAACTCCCCTCATGGCCTTGTTTGGCTGGCAATAATAAGTTTCAAAACCATTTAATTTAATAAAACTTTTATAATATAGTTTAAATCGTGTCACGTCCAATTGTTCAATAAATCAAATGTCTTATTTAACTTATTTTAAATAACATATAATAATTTCTCATTAATTTACATAGTCACATAATTAAATTTCTCATTTATTAAATATGTCAAATTATTAAATCTCTAATTAATTATTAAATTAATTAAAATAACATTAAATCTCTAATTAATTATTAAATCTCACATAAATGCATACTTTGATTAAAAAAAATTCTCCTCATTAATTTAATAAATATAGCACATATAATTAAATTAATCTACCACAACTTTATCAATTAATTATTTAATCTAATAATTAATTCATCGAAAATATTTATTTAATTCAATAAATATTAAAAATTAAATTACAAAATCTCGGTTGTCACATGATGAGTGTGACCGGATGAAAGAGCGGCTGGCCAATGAAAAATTTATTAAGTACAGTTTTGATAATGAGGGATTATTAAGATTTGAAGGAAGAATTTGGGTTCCGAAGGAGATGAAATTAAAGGAGCAGGTATTACAAGAGGCTCATAGTTCGAGGTTTTTGATTCATCATGGTAGTACTAAGATGTATCAAGACCTTCAACAGAGTTTTTGGTGGCCGAACATGAAGAGAGAGATAGCAGAGTATGTGAGTAGGTGCTTGACTTGTCAGAAAGTTAAGGCCGAACATCAACAACCAAGTGGCTTGCTTCAGTCATTAGAAATTTCAGAGTGGAAATGGGAGAATATCACGATGGATTTTGTGGTGGGACTTCAGACTACAACGAAAGGGTATGATGCGATTTGGGTAATAGTGGATTGATTGACAAAGTCGGCTCACTTTTTGCCAATTAGGGCTAAGTATAACTTAGACCAATTAGCTAGACTCTATATTAAGGAAATAATTTCCAGACATGGAGCACCAGTATCGATTGTATCGGATTGTGATCCACGATTCACATCGAATTTTTGGAGGAGTCTACAGAAGCGATTAGGAACGCATTGAAGTTTGATGCAGTATCATCCACACACACAGATGGACAGAGCGAGAGAACAATTCAGACGTTAGAAGATATGCTAAGATCTTGCGTTGTGGATTTCAAGGGTAGTTGGGATGATTATCTACCATTAGTGGAGTTTGCGTATAACAATAGTTATCATGCAAGCATAGGCATGCTGCCTTACGAAGCTTTGTATGGGAGGAAATGCATAACGCCCATTTGTATTGGGATGAGGTAGGAAGCAGCGAATCTTTGGGACTAGAATTGGTGCAAACAAACAACGGACATTGTTAAACCGATATGGATCGTTTAGTAGCGACTCAAGATGTATGAGAAGAAGTTTACGGATTCGCATAGAGAGAATAGAGAATTTGAAGTAGGTTCGTACGTATTTCTAAAAGTATCTCCCTGGAAAGGAAAGATACGTTTTGGAAAGAAGGGAAAGTTAAGTCCGAGGTTTATAGGACCTTTTGAGGTATTAAAACGGGTGGGTGACGTAGCATATATGATAGCATTACCTCCAGACTTAGAATGAATACATAATGTATTTCACGTATCCGTGTTACGTCCTTATAAGCCAGATTATCCTATTCATATTGAGAAGGACTTAACGTACGAGGAAACGCAGATTCAAATTGTCGATAGAAAAGAACAAGTTCTACGGAATAAAGTCATACCTTCCGTGAAGGTGATATGGAAGAACCACGATGCAGAAGAAGCAACGTGGGAGTTATAATTAAGAAATGATGAAAAAGAATTATCCTCACTTATTTGTGTAATTTTTTTTTATATAGCGAGATTCTGGGGACAGAATCCTTATAAGGGGGAGAGAGTGTAACGCCCCAGAAAATCGGACCTTTGTAAATACTTTTAATAATGAATAAAATAATATTATTTATTATTATTGCGTGTTGATAAGATGAATGTCGTTATATAACCTAGAAAAATCGGAACGTCATAGTATTTTAACTACATGGATGAATTAAAGTGTTTGAATTTCTAAGACGAAAATAAAAGCTTTCCGAAATTTTTTCCGAAAAACACTATTCATCGATTTCTGCTCGGGAATTTTTTTTGAACTTCCGAGAAATACTTAACTTTATAATATCAAGGTGAGATTGATTATGTAATAATAATCTAAGTATGGAAAACGTAATATTTCGCATGCGGACATAATTTGGGAACGTTAGGTTTATTAAGCATTAAGGAAAGAAAGTTGTAATTGTGTGATGCGTATGCATTGTACGAGGTAATTAATGTAAGTATAATACGACGTATTATACTATTAAGTATGAAGAATGGAATAGCGTATATTACAATTTAGTATACGAGTTAGCATACGAGAATTATACGTGGTGTATATATGCTAAGATTCTAAATTGAATGTAATGGACTTGTAGGATTATTAGCTTAATGATAGAAGTCCAATAGAATGTGATACTCAAGCCCAAGTGTTTGATAAATCATAAGTTCAATCTATTGTAGTATAAGCCCTACAAGAAATTTGCTAGATTAATTAGCAAGCCCAATGTGAATTGGACATGATCCACGGAGAATCCAAGTGTAAGTGGGTAGACTTGATGGGCAAACAATTTGTGTGATGAACAAGTGTTGTGGCTAGCAAGTAGACTTGGATGTTAAATACTGAATAGTAAGGAGGTGGAAGTTGAGGAGGTTAATAAGGAGGTAGGATGGCCTAAAAGACTAATAAGCCCTCACTTTGAGTTGCCTATAAATAGAAGGCTTGATTTTTCATTTGTTGGTTGTTCAATTTCTCCCAACTCCTCTCAAGATAAGTAACTTAATTGTTAGAGAGAATAAGCCACATAAGCACTTATAAGTCATTTCAACCTTTGCTAGATTTTCCAAAGTGAAGTGAAGTAATAGTATTCAAGGGTAAGACTCATGTCTATTATCTTTATCTCTTCTATGATAGGATTGATAAAGAATTGGGATTATTTAATAATAACATGTAATAAGTCATTGATAAATGAACTTAAGCCGAATAAGTGGAATAAGCAACTTGAACCTAAATAAGTTGATAAACTTGTGAAGAAACTTATCATATGTTGCTCATATGATGTTAGTATGTTCAATAAAGTATGAGAACATTGATTGATGGACTTAAGTCCATAGTAAGTTATAAGCATGAGATTTTTTAGTTCATAAGTTAAATAAGTCATTGACTTATGAGAATAAGTCAAAACCTACTTTTTCAATAAGTTGGTGTAATAAGTAATTTGAAATGTTCATGCGTTGGTTAAAATCCATTTAGAATGATTAGTAATGAAGCTTTGCCGGAATTCAAACGATTGGACGATTATCGTTGAATTCGTGAAATTCTCGAAATGGAAATCGTATTTTGTGTTTGAACTCGGAAATGTTGGTTTTTGATGGAGACAAGTCATATTTGGCATTATAGAGTTGCGAACTCAAAAATGACTGGATTCTGACTTAGAACGAAGAAACGAGCATTGAACGTTCATCGTTTTCGTTAAAAATGAACTAATAGGTGAAATTTTAGCAAACGAAGTCAATTAGATAAAATTCTTGCATAGACGCATAGAGTATGTAATTTATGAACTATAGGATTTTGAACGAGCCAATTTGGACTTATAACGAAGAAGTTATGCGTCCGAGAGTTTCGCAAAAATTTCAAAAGCTGTAAATTTTCTATAGGCCGCGAGTTGGCAATGCAATTACCAACCGAAAGGTTAAATGGGTGGCGCTTGATGGCCAATAAAATAATGATGTCGAGGGCATATTGCTAACTTCATACTGCAATGCGAGATGAACAGCTAAGTGTGGGCGTAGTGCCAAATCGATCCAGAAGTTTTGACAGACAAGAATGTTTACAAGTATAGAAGGAAAGATAACTCATTAGTAATGAACTAAGGTGTTATTATAACATTGTTAAGGCATTGTTAGACACTTAATGTATGATGATTAAAGGTTGATAACCAATTGAATGTGAACATAATATGAATGACGTAATGAAAAGCCAGAAACCATAATAACAAATCTAAGTCAGGATTTAAATTGAGATGAAGGGTAAGATATAATAATATACCTACTTGATTATATAAGACCTAAGGTGGTATGTTATATGATCATGTATTGTAGAGACTTAGAGACTTAAAGTGTACGTGTGATAAACAGTAGCAGACACTGAAGGCAAGTATTCTAACCCTTGTTCTAGTTAAGTCTGGACAAGCTTTGTAATTCATGTATTCTTTCGCATGAAGTCTCGAATGATGAAGTCAAAGCCAATTCTTTCGGCTAGACTTATATTATGATTTTGTCAAGCATGGTTAATGTTTACCGAGTTATATTGGTATAGTTTTCAATCGAAGACTAAGTATGCTAAAATGTTTTTGTCGTTTAACGACAGGCACGTGAGGTTGCCACAACTTAAACGTATACACATTTAATGAATGTAGTGTTGATCAACATAGAGTACCATGGGCTGACCACCCAAAAGTGCTCATAAGTAATGTCGGACTTACGGACTTAGTTTTGGGTTGTCCTTTTCAAATGAACTTATGTAATGCTCAAGGTCTTGGACCGGAATTGATGTTTTACTGAATATTATTGTTGTAAAATGTTTTGAATGAAAAGAAGTGCTATTTTGAATTATCGATAGTACTTCGTAACTATTGTTCAGTTACTAAATATATATGAGTTCTATGTTTCAAGAATGTTGGTTATTAGAATTGTAGTACTTGCTGAGCTAGTCATGCTCACTCTTGCTTGAACCATATGAACACAGCCAATATTGAACGGATCGAAGGCTCCGGCAAGGATAAGGGCAAGTCGAAGACGAACCCTTAGAATTCTTATGTAATAGTATAGGTGAATGTTTGTAATATATTGAATATTATGACAGGAATGAATGAATGGGTTATAAAGAACCTGGGGAAATGTAATATTATTTTGAATATATAGAAGACATATTCGTTCATTGGAGACTTTTCAATTGAATGTATGTGTGAATGGTATTACCGTGTAGCACCATCTGTCGGGTTGGAAGAGACCCGGATTTGGGGGCGTCACAAAATTCGTACGACGGCACAGCCATTTGTGGGCCCCATAACGGAAAATGGTCGGATGAAGAAAACGATAAGTTTGAGTTTTTTATAAATCACTTGGCGTAGTTATTTACAATTAACTTTGTTGGAATACTTAGTGGTTAAAATACGATGAATCTGGCGTGGTTGCCGTGATAGTTACACAGTATTGCACAATATTTTTGTATTATTGATTCTTACGTAAAGAAGGAACTACTCAATAATTGTTACAGAATAATTCTTATTCAATATTTTATTTTATTGATTCAATAATTGCTGTGTTGATATTTTATATTATTGTTGTTTTAATAATTGTCACTACACAATATTTCTGATTATCAGATCAATAATTCATATTATTTGAATAATATTATTAGATAGCATTATTGGCAATGTCCAAGGAAGTTCTGTCTAGGAAAGGGGTTTGGTCACCTAATTACGCGCCAGTAAGGAGAACGACCTGGTTGTCATAATTGTGATTCTGTAATATTATTTATGAATAATTAATTATTTATTTATATAATAAGGAAATATTTATTTTTATGTGGATATAAATGAAGGAATTAATGTTGAGGTGTTTTATTAGTATTTTGTCAAAATGGATGTATTAAAAATCGTCCGTATGTGGATTTCAAGCATTTTCTGTTTGGAATTTGGAAAAACTTTCTTCTACAAAGTTGTACAGAATTAAGTTTCCTATGGAATATATATGAGATTTGAATTTTTCTGATAAAAGAGTTATTTATTATGAATTATTGAAGTTTCTGAATATTGTTTAAATTTAAAATATTTTGGTGGAGATTTCCTCAAATGGGTGGGGCCCCACTTTTGGTTGGTGAGAAATGTGTTGAAATTTTATTTCAAAAGTGGTGTGTATGAATAGTAGCAGGTAAAGCCATCAGGTAGCAGGTTAGTATGCTTTGGCGTTCTAGCATTTTCCTATAAATAGGGTGTTTAGTTAGAATTGAAAATCACACCAGAATCTGAAGTTTTCTCTCTCTATAATATCGAACGTATTTTTGTGAGTATTTAGATATTTTGAGTGTTGCTATTCAGTGCAAGTATCCTTCAGCACTATATCCGATATTCCGGTCAGAAGTATTGTTCTTTTGAGGTAAGAGATGTTATTTTCTTCGTAAATGATGTTATTTCTTCAATACCATTATACCAAAATATTGGTATAAATTTTATTATGAAATTTTTACCTGTCGAGGTTACTATTCACGTATACAGTATTATTCACGAAGTATAATTTTTCTTGTGGAATTTCTACATTTTTGTGTCGGGGTTACTATTCACATATACAACACTATTCACGAATACGACACTATTCACAGAGAAATGAAAATTTCTTTTTCTTTGTCCAAGTTGTCAATTATGGTTAGTATCTTTGATTGTATCCATGTTTTGATCTTCATTCTTAAATTTTGCTACACAGTTGATTATTATGGAGTGTTTGTGAACTTGGTTGCTGAAGGATACTTGCACTGAATAACAACACTCAAAATATCTAAATACTAACAGAAATAGGTTCGATATTATAGAGAGAAAACTTCAGATTCTGGTTTGATTTTCAATTCTAACTAAGCACCCTATTTATAGGAAATGCTAGAATGCCAAAATAGACTAACCTGCTACCTGATGGTTTTACCTGCTAGTATTCATACACACCACTTTTGAAATAAAGTTTCAACACATTTCTCACCAACCAAAAGTGGGGCCCACCCATTCTAGAAAATCTCCACCAAAATATTTTAAATTTAAACAATATTCAGAAACTTCAATAATTCATAATAAATAGCTCTTTTATCAGAAAATTTTGAATCTCATATCTTTTTCATAGGAAATTTAATTCTCTACAACTTTGTAGAAGAAAGTTTTTCCAAATTCCAAACAGAAAATGCCTGAAATCCACATAGGGACGATTTTTAATACCTCCATTCCGACAAAATATTGATAAAAATACCTCAACATTAATTCTTTCATTTATATCCACATAAAAATAAATATTTCCTTATCATATAAATAAATAATTAATTATTCACAAATAATATTACAGAATCACAATTATGACAACCAAGTCGTTCTCAGGAAAGAAGGGGGCTTTTCGATAAGGATTTCTCCTTACTGACGCGTAATTAGGTGACCAAACCCCTTTCCTAGACAGAACTTCCTTAGACATTTTCCAATAATGCTATCTAATAATATTATTCAAATTATATGAATTATTGATCTGATAATGGGAAATAATGTGCAATGAGAAGTATTGAAACAACAATAATATAAAATATCAACGCAGCAATTATTGAATTAATAAAATAAAATATTAAACAGTAATTACTGTAACAATTATTGAGTAGTTCCTTCTTACGTAAGAATCAAAAATCTAAAAATATTGTGCAATACCGTGTGCTACTATGCAACCACGCGTATTACTGTATTTTAACCATCAGGTATTCCAACAGTGTTAACGGTAATAACTACGCCGTTATTTATAAAAACTTAAACTTGTCGTTTTCTTCATCCGACCATTTTCCATTATGGGGCCCACAAATGGTTGCGCCATCGTACGAATATTCTCCGACAACAAGAATATTCCACGACTAAACGAATATTCTCTGACAACAATGAATATTTTATAACCACTTGCTTATTTTGCAAAATTTACACATTTCACCCATAACCAAAGTATTATATCAAAATAACACCTTATTATTCAAAATAATAATAAAAGAAATTAAATTTTTATTTATAAAGTTGGGGTCTTACAACCTCCCCTCTTTATGCAATTTTGTCCTCAAAATTGACGTACGTACCTGGTGTTTTGATCCATAAAACTTTGACTTGAGGTATAACCTATGAGCATAAAATATGATCCTTCTTATCGAAGATGTTAATATGTATCTCCTCATACATTAAATCTTTTGTTATTTCGTCTAGTTCTAATTTAATAATATGGTTCGGGTCACCCATATATACGTGAAAAATGTTATGAACATGCGACATACTTGGCGGTAAATCGAGTCTATAGGCCACAGTTTTTACTCGATCCAGGATTTTAAATGGACCAATAAATCGAGGGTTGAACTTTCCTCTTCATCGATTTTTGATTCTAGAATAACGCCTTCTTGCACCTTCTTCTTCACATTCATCAGCTCCGGGTCTATAGCTTGAACAACTTTAATTTTATCAATTAAAGTCGATTCTAGTCATATATTTGTTATCATCACATGGTTCTTGAAGTCTTTAACTCTATCTCCATCTTTTCTAAGTCACACGAAATGGGTCTTTGTGATAACAACATCGCACCCGTACCCGCATACGATCTTCTACTCAACGCGTCAGCTACCACGTTCGTTTTTCCAGGATGGTAGTGAATGGTATAATCGTAATCTTTCAACAGCTCGAGCCAGCGTCGTTGCCACATGTTGAGTTCCTTTTGGATGAAGAAATATTTGAGGCTTTTATAATCTGTATAGATCTCCACTTCCTCCCCATATAGGTAGTGTCTCCAAAGTTTCAACGCAAAAACGACTTCTACCAACTCTAGATCATGAGTAGGATAATTCCTCTCATATTCTTTGAGTTGTTGCAAGGCATAGGCTATGACTTTCCCATGTTGCATGAGAACACATCCTAACCCTTTGCCTGAAGCATCGCTGTAGATAACAAATCCATCTGAACCAGATGGTATTGTTAGAACAGGTGCCGAAATGAGTCTCCTCTTGAGCTCGTGGAAACTCTTATTGCATTTCTCGCTCCATACAAATTTTATATCTTTCCGAGTCAGCTGAGTTAACGAAGTAGCAATTCAAAAAAAATCCTTTCATGAATCTTCGATAATAACCAGCTAAGCCTAGAAAGCTACATATTTCAATTACTGACTTAGGTTGCTCTCAACTGTGACTCATATCCCAATCTTAGATAACACATCACAATGGCACCTATCGTTTTACCACCACATAAATATAACATCCCTTATGGAGAGTCTGGCTTTAGTGCATTCCACAAAGGAAGTCACCAGATACACGCTCAGGTACCAACTCTTGTAGTTGGATTTTTAACTCCTGAAGTTCAATAGGTATCCGATATTCTTGTTAGAGGTACTATTCTTTTGAGGTAAGTGATGTTATTTTTTTCGTAAATGATGTTATTTCTTCAATATCATTATACCAAAATATTGGTATGAATTTATTGTGAAATTTGTACCTTTTCATGTCGAGGTTACTATTCACGTATACGACATTATTCACATATACGATACTATTCACGAATACAGTACTATTCACGAGTACTATTCACGAAGTATGATTTTTCTTGTGGAATTTCTACCTTTTTGTGTTGGGGTTACTATTCACATATACGATACTATTCACGTATACGACACTATTCACGAATATGACACTATTCACAAAAAAATTAAATTTTATTTTTCTTTGTCGAAGTTGTCAATTATGATTACTATCTTTGATTGTATCCATGTTTTGATCTTCATTCTTTAATTTTCCTCCACAATTGGTTATTATGGAGTATTTTTGAACTTGGATAAACTAAAGTACGAATCCCTAATCTTTGATCTGTTATCTCACTGGATTCGTTTTCTTTAAGATAATTTTCATCATCCCCAGTCCTAAATGGTGATATAACTGAATATCTTTGGCTTGCAGTGCAAAGATGAATGATTACATGATGAATATCTTTGGCCCATTGTGCACAGATGAACAGGTGTTGAGATTAACATGACTAACTGGTGATACAAATGAATATCTTTGGCTCGTAGTGTAAAGATGAAAATTTGATTCATGATGTATATTGATTGATGTTACAGATAAAATATTGATGATGGAATTTAAAATCATAGAAGATAGTAGACATCATTCTCTACTTAACTCTTCTAATGAATTGTTGTTTCCGCCGCAGTTGTTGATCTAAAACTTGTTGTCTATTATATTCTATCAGATTTTTCCTTGTTAAAGACTAAGGATAATTTGTTGTACATTATCTTAGTCATAATATTCTTTATTGGGCTAGTTGAGCTCACCCTTTTCCTTTTTGTTCCATTTTTCTTCTTAGGAGACGAGAATATAGCGGGAACTAGTCGGGGTGTGGAGTGATGTTTCAAGTCGGTTGTTTTAGCAGTCCTAACTATTTTGTAAAATAGTGTATCAATAATTATAATGAGGACTTATTTGAGTGTGGATGTTGTCTAGAAGACAATATTTGTATTTAAACTCACAGTATATATTTTATCGTATTTTGTACGACACTTGTAATAATGAAGTGGTAGCTGTTTTCTGTACAATGTATTTGACGACTCAAAATGGGTTGTGTATACCTATTTTTGGGGCGTCACAGGGAAGGACAACATCGATCCAGTAAAGAAACTGTTTGTGCGCCCTCCATTTTTCTTAAAGTGGGATCTTTTAAAGTGAAATCCAAAAATCAAGTTTTCTCACTAATCGGAATGTTTTGTCCCTAATCCACACTTTTTGCATACACTACTTAGCAAACAAGCAGATAAGCACAAATAATAATAATAATTATAATTAAAAAATAACAAAAATTACTTCTAAGGTCAACCTAAATAAAATTTAGACAGCTCCTAACTGTTCCAAGTTACACCGCAAGGTCCACCAAATTCGAAATTAATCACAACACTAGCCTGGTAAGTGTAAAAAAGGTGGAAGTCTCTCCGTTGATACGGAGACTAATTGAATAACCACACAATCTTTAGGCATTTAACTTTTGAACCACTTGCCTAGACACCAGTAGTTTGATTAATTTAAAATTCAGCCTCCTCTTGGAGTTTCTTGTCCTAATTGAGCTCGAGAGTCCTAAAGGCCAACGTCTACTTGATTTTATTAGGTCATGGTTATGCAAAATGCAAATTGGGTTATTTATGGGCCAAGGAAGGGTGATGAAATCACCACCTTATCTTGTTACAGGTTGTGTCCTTAATGTTAGATTAAATATATATATAAAAAAAAAACTACAAACAAATAAAATGTTCTAAAACTATGTGAATTACAAAAGAAGGAGAAATTTTGACGTACCTCAATCCTCCAGCAATCACCACAGTTTATATTTGACAAAAAATAAAAAATAAAAAATCTAACAGGATGTGCTCTACGTGAGTGAATGCATGAATGCAAATAAAAAAATATTAAAAAAAAACTAAACTACTATTTTTTTTATTCTTTTTTTCAAAAAAAATATGGAGATACGAAGTACCGAAGAAAGCGCAACAACAAAATCTTTATATTTTCACTCCTTCGATCCGCTTCAATAATCCTGAAAAAAGAAAAAAAATAATTTAAAACTAATTCGAATAAATAAAAATTAATTCTAGTCCCCGACAATGGCGCCAAAAACTTGATGTGTTAAAATTATGTACTGTAAGTGCACAGCGTCTATTGTAGATTTGGCAAGTGCAGGTCGAATCACAGAGACTAGATCAATTCTTTAATATATCCTTAATTAATATTTTAGGCAAATTAGAAACAAAAATGGTGGAGAAGATTTATTAACTAAATTATGCAAACTATTAATTAATAATGAAAACTACTAATGAGAAAAGATACCTAGGAATCAGAATCCACCAAATATTAACATAATAAATAATTTCTTATTTCCTAAATTAATTCCCAAATTATTTTCCTTTCCCTTTAAAAATAATTATTCATATAATTAATATGGGCAAACATAAGTTATGAAAAATTCATAGATTAACTATAACTTATCAAAACCTCGCAATCAATATAAGAATCATATGCAATTTATGCGGAGGAAAATATGAAGGCAAAAATAATTAGGCATTAATTTTGGAATGAAAAGAAAATATTATTATGAAATACTTAGTTTCATCATAATCCTATGTATTAGAAATTTTGCTAGCCATGAAATTAAAAACAAAAACAAATAATATTAGTATTACTATTTGCATGAAATAAGAACAATAATTAAAAGAGAATTTCTATTATATCAATAAAAGAAATTTATAAATACTCCCTGACAATAGTACTACACGTGATTGGAATAAGAAAAAAAAGATAAACTCTAAATACCTTACTCCCTTCTACACTGGTGAAAAATTAAAAAAAAATAAAATAACAAGCGGTCTCCTTCTCCCTAAAACAAGAGGCCTATTTATAGGAAAAATAACTTTGAACCCTAATTTAGGTTCATTGAACTTGGATAATTTTATTCCCTTCATTCTCTTCTTTCCTTCTTGACTTCCATCTCTATATGGTAATCCTCTGAGAGTAATTTTTCATCTTTAAAGGTTAGATATAAACCCTTTATTTACTCCCCAAGAAAAATAAATGTTATTTCCTACAAAACAAAATAAAATGTATTAGTTAAATAAAATAAGCATATAAAATAATAAATATGGTAATATTAAAATGTATTAATTACGTGTCTATCAGTTACCCTTATATTAATTTATATACACTGAGGGTGAAGATACAACTATAATAAATATTAAATAATTAATTTAAATAAAATCAACAACAATGTATAACTAGTAAAATATTTCAAGTTTAATAAAGTATAATAATTATGAAAATACTTAATTACTATAAATTAAGACGATGGTGATGGGTGGGGGTAAAGGGTGGTGGTGGTGGTGGTGGTAGTGGGTGGTGGGTTTAATTAGAGAAGTGAAGTGAAAATTTTTTCAAAATGAAATTAGAATACTGACCAATGAGAATAAAAAAGTAATGATTAGTTTCTTTTTGTAAAAAGACTTTGGTAGTGTTGGATTGCTTCTTTTTTCCTCTTTTTAGTCTCACCTCTTTTTCGCGCAAAGGCAATCTTATTTAATAAAAATTTAGTCAGTCTTTTTTTGGCTCTTAAAAAAAGAGAATGAGATAAGTCTTTTTAGAAAAAGAGACTACCCGTTACTCTTTTATCCTCAATATTATAATTTTATTTTTTAATTCATTTCACTTCTCTCACTACACCACCACCACCACCACCACCACCATTGTAATATCCCGGATATTATTAAAGCTTGTAATTATGATCTTAAAAAGATTAAATAAAAGTTAAAATTTAAAACCTAGTTTTGGTGAATAGAATACGTAAGAAACGATTATTTAAAGTATAATATGCAGTAAATATTTTCATTGACGAGTTTGGTAGATGTTTTCATTGACGAGCTTGGTAGGTATTTTCATCGACGAGCTTGGAAGATATTTTTTGTTGCAAGCTGCATTGTCAAGCTTGGTAGATATTTTCATTGACGAGCTTGGTAGATATTTTTCTCCATAACCATTTTTCCCTAGGTCTTGAATGCCTATAAATAGGAAGCAAACCATTCATTATTCCTTACTAATTCACAAGAAGCTTGAGTAAAAAATTATAAGAGAGGAGGAAAGGAAAAAGCTTGGAGGATCAAAGTTATAAAGCTAGTACTCCAAGGGGTTAAGCAAGAAACGCAAAATTAGTGTAGATATAAGAGACGTTATTAGGCAAGTCGTTCTATTCCTTTGCACTCCATGCAACGTGTTCTATTTTTATGTAAGTCATTATATTCCTTTGCACTTTGTCCAACAACATGTTTATAAATTCTGAAATTTTATTTGCTATATAAAGTTCATTATATGATATAAAGTGATTTGTCAAAATAAGTTATTTGTCATTTGATTCGACTTAACTCGAATTGTGAGCTATTTAAGTTGCAATAGTTATTGTTGAAATATTAAATTGCTATAATTCTTTATTTGTGAAAGTTGATTGTGCCAAACCAAATTATTTTAGGGCAGAATCTGCATGCTAAAACTGAGTTAAAGTTGTTTGTGCAATCACGTGTTTTTTAACTATTAGCATGTTAGTAATTGAGTTGAACGACCTTTGTATGGGTAGAAGTTTAATATGTGTTAAAAAACCAATCTAATTCATTGAAGAAATAATTGTTGTAGTGTTGATGTATCGTAGAAGTGGTACACACTGTTGAGACATTTGTAGCAGTGTTTATGAGACAGAGAATTAATTCATAAGTTTTTGGTTGGGGTGACCACTTAGTTCACCATATTGTTAATTTAAAAGAAAATTTGCAAGAATGAGCGACTAATTGCTTAGCAAGTCTAATAGATATACTTATGTGAAATATATATATTTCACATAAGTATATCTATTAGACTTGCTAAGCAATTAGTCGCTCATTCTTGCAAATTTTCTTTTAAATTTGCAACTAAGGAAATATTATTAGAAAAGTTTGGTAGTAGAGGAAAGATTAAAGAAGAAAACATTTTATCATCATCTTATTTTGTGATGTAAAGTTGTAATGAATTTGTAATGTAATAGGAAATTGTAAAGTATACGATTCTGGGATAAAATTTATTATGCAAAGTTTTTAATAAATCAATTTTTTACCAAGTATATTGTTTGTGAATATTAAGGAAATGTAGACACTCGAAATTTCATTTAACTATTACTAACTATGCAGGAGGAAAAAAAATCATCTTTTTCAAACTCTAGAGATAACCCTGGAGGACCACAACATCAATTCTAACCCCAGATATAGTCCCGGGAGATCCAGTTTCCAACCCCGGAGATAACCCCGGGGGATTAAGTTCAAAGCCTGGAGATAACCCCGTGAGGTCAAGCCATCCTCAGAGATAACCCTGAACACAATCAGAGTCAACAAAATGAGCCAACCTCGATATAACCACGAGAAAAGCTGCTACAATCGTATCTGGCAGGAGATAACCCCGAGAGGAGCAAAATGGTCATTTTTCTAACTCAACTTCAACTCGAATCAAATACACTCATTTTAACTCAAATTTCTTCAAAAGAAGTCCCACGAGAACCATATCTTAACTTTCGAGCGCAAACTACATAAAACAGCTCAACGGACTACTTAACAGAGACCCAGAAATGCTCTTTCGGTCATGGACCCATCTTCCTGGAATCAAAAAAGGATAAATCCTATGTTATTTCATAGCTCTCAAAAAGAAATTTTTGGAATGGTATGGCATGCTTCCATCAGACTCCCGGATTGAAAGTTATAAAGATTTGAGCGAATAACGCGTTGTCCGAGTGCATGTACTTCGAGACGGCGGGACCCACATTTCCCGGGGCACCCCGGGCAGCCGGAGGTACACCTGCGGCTCCCCCTCTATAAATAGAGGGCTTGGGGTGGCCATTTTAGCAAGAGAAAAGGCGAGGAAGCCCTATGCAATTTGTTCTCTACACACTATAAACTGAGTATTTTCTCATTTTAAACACTTGTGAGCTTATATATTGCTATATTTTATAGGCGGGAACCGAGTGTTCATCCATTTAAAGCTATTGAAGTCTTCTTTGGTAGTCCACTATAAGCCTTTTTACACTTTTTAAAGCCTTTCTCCACTACTGTGCACACACCGTTCTTCACGTTGAGAGTTGTGTTGCGTGTGTATGCCCGGACTTCGGTCCGTGGTTTTTTATTTCTTATATATATATATATATATATATATGGACTAACAGTATTGAGTTATGCCTCGATTGAGCCTGGACTCACGTCCGGAGCATTTTTTGCTTATATATATATATATAAACTGTGATCGAACTCTGTTCGATGAGCCTGGATTCATATCCGGAGCTTTTATTATTTATATATATATATATATATATATATATATATATATATATATAAAAAAACTATTGTCTAACTCGTTTGATGAGCCTAGATTTTATATCCGAAGCGTTTACTGCTTTTATATATATAAATACTTATATATATATATATATATATATATATATTTTTTCGTTAGGCCTAGAGTTTATTTTGTGGCCTTTTATTGCTTTATTTACATTTTGTCCCGCCTGGAGTTTACTTCATGGCGGTCGATCGTTTTTACTGCTTTATTTATATTTTGTCCCGCTTGGAGTTTACTTCGTGGTGGTTGATCGTCTTTACTACTTTATTTATATTTTCAGTCCTCCATGGAGTTGCTTCGTGGTGGTTGATCGTTTCTGTATGTATATTTATCACTTTTATATATTTAAAAGTGATAAATATATATGATTATTTTCTCGAAGATGCTTTGCATCTCAAAAAATAAAAGAAATCAAGCCGAACATATAATAAAATGAAAATATCAAAGGCCTCAATTACTATTGAGCATAGGGGTTTGAAAAACCTCTTTTATAAAACATCACTACTATATCTTGTTAAAACTGAATTTTTATACAAAAATTCAAACCCTTTGTATATAGGTGCGAACGAGGCATAACACTACTTCCAAATAATTGCACATTGATCCACACACACACACATTCATATAACAGTTTAATTGAAAAGTGGCGGTCACCGTGGTAACACGGATGTCGGGGGGTGCCTAACACCTTCCCTCTGCATAATTAAGTCCCCGAACCCTAACGAATCTTGGTTTCACAGACCTGTTACACAGTGTCACATCACTGGGTCAATGTGCAAACCTTTTCTCGGTTGAGTTGGTGCAACCATTTAAAAATACCAACTGACGACTCTTACAGTCCAATCATCGACATATATATGTCGGACCTTTTCACAACTTGTTTTTTTCAAACAAATCTCACCTAACATGAGAACACCAAAAGACAAGAATAGAAAAGGGACAATAAAAATCCCAACGTCGACAGGTGGCGACTCTGCTGGGAACCTCTAGTAAGAGGGCTTAAGCCGCTACTATAAACTTTTCAAAATTGTTATATGCTTTTGTGTGGATGTTGCATTTACATTTGAATGAATGTGTACGGATGCATTTACTTACTGCACTTAATGCTGTACACTATATCTGCCTGTGATATTAGTGCTTCACACATGTCATCATTTCCATACTGTGAGGCACGTTGTATGCGAATGTATGTTGTGTGGTCCCTCCACCAGGAGGCTATCCTGTCGGTGTTTGATTACTTAACTCGTAGGGAGACTAATTCCAACGAGGCTCGGGAAAGGCACCACCCAGATTCGTTCCAGTTGAAAGATCGGATTAACTTCTCGTCGAGTAAACAGCTAACATCCATTTTGCAGGATAATATTCCTAAAACGGATGCATCACATAACATGTAACATTTATACATTCCCTAAGACTAAATTACATAAGTCTTTTTGTAGGGAAGTTGTGATGCCCCCAAAATAGGTATACATCTCCTGTCTTGAGTCGCCAAATACATGGTACAGAAATCAAATACAAACTTCTTTAATATAACTGTCGTGCAAAAATACGATAAAACATAGCTGAGTTTTTACATGAATATTATCTTATAGACAATATCCAAACTCAAATTCAATCCTCATTACACTTATTATCACACTAAGTAGTGAGGACTACTAAAATAACCATCTCGAACCGTCACTCCATTCCCCGACTAGTCCTGACTACTTTTTCATTTCCTGTGGAGAACAATGAAAGCAAAAGGGTGAGCTCAACTAGCCCAGTAAGAAATATTATGACAAAGATAATGCAGAATAAATCATCATTAGCCTTTAACAGTGTTAAACTGATAAAATGCAATAAACATTAAGTTTAACTGCAGTGGAACAAGCAATCCATTAGAAGAGTCAAGTAGAGCATGATATCTATTATCTTCTATGATTTAAAAAGTTTTTCATCCACTTTATCGTTGAGACTCAGCTTAATAAATAAATCACATCATCAAATCATCCCTGCACTACGGGCCAAGGATATTCATGTAATCATCAATGGTCATGATTATATCGAATAATCTCTGGTAATAATCATACCAACAACTGTCCATCAATACATTACGGGCTAATGAGGAATTTTACCACATCATTTGTAACATTATGGGTCATGATTATACCGAATAATCCCTGGTCATAATCATACCAATCAACAGTCCATCTATGCACGGAAGCCAAAGATGACTTTCATTAGAATATAAGCATGAGGATGTTGACAATGATATAAGCATTAATCAAACAAAATCCAGGATAAATATTAAAGACTTTAAATTTATCCAGAGTTTAAAAATATCCAAATTGTTAACATTATACTGCTTTATGGAGTAAAATTCCGTTATTTATTATTCTGCTACTTCACTACTCCTATATCCAGTTTGTTCTAAGGTAAGGGGTATTATTTCTTTCGTATTCATGAAGAGAATTAGTTTCTTTCAATACTCGTAAGGGGTATTATTTCTTTTGTATTCATGAAGACAACTTATGTTATTCCATTCTTTATTATTCTGTTGGAATAACCGGTATACGCGGACTACCCTATACTTGGTGAAATTCTTCTGTTATTCCATTCTTTATTATTATGTTGGAATAACCTATCTATGCGAAGTACCGCATACATGGTAAAATTCTTCTGTTATTCCATTCTTTATTATTCATTGGAATAACTGTGATATGCGACTACCCTATACTTGGTGAAATTCTTCCGTTATTCCATTCTTTATTATTATGTTAGAATAACTCGCCTATGCATAATACCGCATACATGGTGAAATTCTTCTGTTATTCCATTCTTTATTATTCTGTTGGAACATCCTGTATGTGCGTTTACGCATGACCTGGTTCCATTATTTATTATTCTGTTGGAATATCCTGTTTGTGCGTTTACGCATGACCTGGTTCCATTATTTATTATCCTGTTGGAATATCATGTCTGTGCGTTTACTCATGACCTGGTTCCGTTATTTATTATTCTATTAGAATAACCTGTCTGTGTGGTCTATCGCATGCCTGGTGATTTCTTTGGTTATTCCATTCTTTATTATACTCAGTTGGTTAAAGTTTTAGCTTTTATACTCCATGCAATTAGTGGAATATCTTTGATATTTGCGCTTCAACCAGTATCTTTTCATGGAAATATTCTTCTGAGCATTCTTGAATTTTACTCCACAAAGCAGTATCATATTGACAATTTGGACGTTATTGGTTCCTGGATAAATTAATTCTTGAACTTTTTTTATTGAATTCTTATATCATTGTCATCATTCTCATGTTTATATTATGTTCAAAGTCATCTGTGGCCTGTAGTGCATAGATGGACTTGGTATGATTATGACCAGGGATTATTCGGTATAATCATAACTGTAATGTTACAAATGATGTGGTAAAAGTCCTCAATGGCCCGTAGTGCATTGATGGAAAGTTGTTGGCATGATCATGACCATTGATGAATACACAAATATCCTTGGCCCGTAGTGCATGGATAATTTGTGGTTGTGACACTAATGAATATCCTTGGTCATAGTGCAAGGATGATGTGGTTTATTTATTAAGCTGAGTATCAGCAATAAAAGTGATGAAAAACCTTTTAAATCATAGAAGATAGTAGATTTTATTCTCTACTTGACTCTTCTAATGGATTGCTTATTCCGCTGTAGTTAAACTTGATGTTTGTTATATTGTATCAGTTTAACACTGTTGAAGGCTAACGATAATTTATTCTGCATTATTTTAGTCATAATATTTCTTACTGGGCTAGTTGAGCTCACCCTTTTACTTTCATTGTTCTCTTCAGGAGATGAGAACGTAGCAGGGACTAGTCGAGGAACGGAGTGACGGTCCAGATGATAGCATTAGTAGTCTTCAATATTCTATGAAATAGTGTGTTAATAAATGTATTGATGACTTATTTTGAGTTTGAATGCTGTCTGGAAGATAATATTTGTATTAAAACTCACAGCTCATGTGGTATATTTAAGATTGTATTTGTATTTTGTACCATGTATTTGGCGACTCAAAATAGGTGATGTATACCTATTTTGGGGGCGTCACAGTTGGTATCAAACTTAGGGATATGATCCCTGGCTGAGATGTGGGACAAGAACTAGGAGGGGAGAGACGGGGAATTCATTCGCTAGTATGACCTATGTAAGTTTATATGGTATTTAATTGGTCAGTCAGAGTATAGGGATAATATGTGATATGTCAATTAACCCTTCTTTTGTGATAGTGTTTGAAAATGGCATCTAAAAATGTTGAGATCAATAATGAAGCACATGAGACCGTTGAGTCACCAACAATCAATACCCAGGATAATGTGCAACAGAAAGAAAATAATCCTCAGGTAAATAACAACACCGATCAAATGATGAATGATGGGATGTTTAGAGGCTTTATGCAATTCATGCAACATCAGGTAAGAGAGACTCCTGTCCAAAATACAGGTGGAAACACTGGTAACTCTCGGATGTTCACCACTAAGCAGTTCAAGGAAGTGGGACCACCAGAGTTTTTGGAGAGCCAAAATCACTTAAGGCGAAGACATGGATAAAGCAGATCTGCAAGATATTTGATGTCTTGGGATGCTCCGAGGAGCAAAATATTCCCTTTGCCACCTTTATGTTGCGAGCAGAGGCAGATTACTGGTGGGAATCTATAAAGCATACTTAACCTACCGTACTGAAGATGACTTGGGAGAAGTTCCAAGAATTATTCAACAACAAGTACTTTCCCGAAAGTATTCGTCACATTAAAGAGGTAGAGTTTATAAAGCTGGAGCAAAACAACATGACCGTATTGCAGTACGAAGCCAAGTTTGTCGAGTTGTCCCGGTTTGCGTCCAATTTGGTTGATAATGAGGAGAGAATGACTTGAATGTTTCTGCGAGGTTTAAAACCCGATATACGTCAATACCTCATTTCTCATAAACTTTGTTTATATTCAGATGTCGTGAATAGGGCTCAGTTATTGGAGCCCGATAATGAGTTAGCATAACCAAAAGGTAACGAGCAACAACACAATAATAATCGTACCGGTGGTAACGGCCATCGAAACAATGATAACCATCATGGTGTAAATTATCATGCCAAGAATGGTAACCACTTTGGTGGTAATCAAGGCTAAGATAATAGGGGTGGAAATTTTAAGAAGAGGAGGTTCAATAATGATGCAAAGACAGCAGCACCATCACCCATTTCCAAGGAAGAAGAACGACCACCGGTCATATGTTTCAAATGCGGACAGGAGGGACACATCCATCCAAACTGTACGCAGCAATCCAAAGAATGTTTTAATTACGGAAGAGAAGGTCACCTTGCTCGATTTTGTCGTATGGTGAAGTTAAGTCTAGCTTGGATGGTGACACCAAAGGATGTCTCAGACAAGTCAAATCCGGTAGTTTAAGTGAGAGCGTTTGTCGAGGAACTCAAACGAAGTTGTCACGGGTAAGTTAATTATAAATTCTCGCAAAGTATATACCTTATTAGATACCGGTTCTACCCATTCTTTTATCTCTCTTGCTTGCGCTCAACGTTTAAATTTAACTCCAGAGAGATTAGACTTTGACTTATCGATTGAAACTTCGTTAGCAAAAACCTTTGTTACCTCCACTGTTTATAAATCTTGTTGATTCAAATCGACACTTTCATGTTACCTGTCGATCTTATCTCTTTGAAAATACTTGCCCTTGATGTGATTTTAGGAATCGATTGGTTAACTACTCATCGTGCTAAAATTGATTATTTTCGTAAGATTGTTAGCTTTTATATTCCTAACCAACCTGTTATACGAATTAAAGCAACCAATCCACTAAAATCAATCATTGGCATATCAAGCCATAAGTAAGGAGCCCCGAACCTTTCGTTGGTGACTTCCTTATGTGGAATGCACCTAAGCTAGACTTTCCGTATGGGACTTCGTGAATAACGGTGGCAAGTTGATAGGTATATTTGTGACGTACTATCCAAGTCTTGGATGAGGGTCACAGTTTTGAATGATATTTCTGTCATTAATAAATTTCATGATGTATTCTTGAAGACTTCTTGACCTACCCAAGACCGTGAAATCGAATTTTGTATTGACCCTAGTACAAAACCCATTTCTAAAATCCTCAAATATTTCTTCAACCAAAACGAACGTATAATGCACCAAAGACGTTGGCTCAAGCTGTTGAAGGTTATGACTATACCATTCAATATCATCGTGAAAGAGCAAACGTGGTAGCTGACGCGTTGAGTAGAAGATCGTATGCATTTACGAGTGCGATATTGTTAACATAAAGACCCATTTCATATGACTTATAAATGATAAAGATAGAGTTATAAACTCTAAGGACCCACGTGAAGATAACGAATATACGAGTAGAATCGACTTTAATCGATAAAGTTAAAGCCGTGCAAGCTACATACTCAGAGCTGATGAATGTGAAGAAGAAGGTTCCAGAGGGCGTTATTCTAGAAGCAAGAATCGATGAAGAGAGGAAATCTCAACCCTCGATTTAATTGGCCCATTTGAAATCCTCGATCGAGTAGGAACTATGGCCTATAGACTCATTTTACCGCCAAGTATGTCGCGTGTTCATAACGTTTTTCACGTATCGATGTTAGTAAATATGTGGACGATCCGAACCACATTATTGAATTAGAATTAGATGAGATAGCAGAAGATTTAACGTATGAGAAGATACGTTTTAAAATCTTGGATAAAAATGATTATATTCGACAATCAAAGGTTATACCTCAAGAGTTAGAATCTGAAATGAAGTCAAGGTATCCTCACCTTTTCGGCATACCAGGTACGTATGTAAATTTCAAGGGCAAAATTTCACAAGGAGGGGAGATTGTGAGAGCTCAAATTTTATAAATAAAGATTTAAATTTCTCAAAATATTTTTTTGAATATTATGGAATGAATTTGATATAATGTTATAGTTGTGAGTAATATTTATAAATTTTGCAAAGTATGCAAGTTGATATATAATATTCGATTGGTCGGGGAATATTCATTTTAACAGGGAATATTCGTACAACGGCACAATCATTGGTGGACCCCACAACGGAATTATTGTCGGATTGAGAAAATGAAAAAATATTTTATGAAAATAACGGCGGAATTTTTACCGTTAACTGTTGAAACACCCAGTGTTAAAAGTACAGTAATACGCGTGGTTACATAGTAGCACACGGTATTGATTATTGATGCTTACTTGAGAAGTCACTCAGTCTTATTCAATTATTGCTACAGTAATTGCTGCATAATATCTCACGTTATTTGATTCAATTATTATCGATATTTTATATATTATTATATCAATAATTGAGATGACAAAGTTATTAATATTATTTTTTGCAATATTAACAATGTCTAGAAGTTCTGCCAATGAGAGGTTTGGTCACCTAATTACGCGGCAATAGGGAGAAATCCTTATTGGAAAGCCCCCTCTTTCCTGAGAACGACCTGGTCGATTAATATTGTGAATTATAATAAAGGTGATAAGTTTTGTTTTATTATTATTATAAATGTAATAAAACAGAAAACTTTTTATATAAAACAGAATACTTTTATAAAGTTATTCGTTTTATTAGACTATAAATAGAATATACAATATTCTATTATGCATAGTGTTTGCATAGTAAAATCTTTTTATAAAAATGTAATACTTTTATAAAGTTATTCGTTTTATTAGACTATAAATAGAATATATAATATTCTATTATGCATAGTATTTGCATAGTGCTCGCATAGTGTTTTGCGTAGTAAAATCTTTTTATATAAAATAGAATACTTTTATAAAGTTATTCATTTTATTAGACTATAAATAGAATATATAATATTCTATTATGCATAGTGTTTGCATAGTAAAATCTTTTTATATAAAATAGAATACTTTTATAAAGTTATTCGTTTTATTAGATTATAAATAGAATATATTATATTTTATTTAAAATATTTTGTTTTATTAGAATATTTTATTAATAACGCATAGTTAATTAATATGGATTTATCATTTTAAAAGTAAATCAATCTGGACCGTTCATGAATTAGTTACTATTCATCCATTCTCCTATAAATAGAAGCTCATTCTTTCATTATTTCTTTTAATTCTTTGAAACTCTAGAGAGAGAAACTATAGAGAGAAAGAAGAAAAGTATTCTGCTACTTCACTACTCCTATATCCAGTTTCTTCTAAGGTAAGGGGTATTATTTCTTTTGTATTCATGAATAGAACTTCTGTTATTCCATTCTTTATTATTCTATTGGAATAACCTGTATACGCGGACTACCCTATATTTGGTGAAATTCTTCTGTTATTCCATTCTTTATCATTATGTTGGAATAACCTGTCTATGCGAAGTACCACATACATGGTGAAATTCTTTTGTTATTCCATTCTTTATTATTCATTTGAATAACACGTTTATGCATGCGTTACGCATGACCTGGTTCCATTATTTATTTTCTGTTGGAATATCCTGTCTGTGCATTTACGCATGACCTGGTTCCATTATTTATTATTATGTTGGAATATACTGTCTGTGCGTTTACGCATGACCGGGTTCCATTATTTATTATTTTGTTGGAATATCCTGTCTGTGCGTTTACTCATGACTTGGTTCCATTATTTATTATTCTGTTAGAATAACCTGTCTGTGCGGTCTATCGCATGCTTGGTGATTTCTTTTGTTATTCCATTCTTTATTATACTCAGTCGGTTAAAGTTTTGGCTTTTATACTCCATGAAATTAGTGGAATATCTTTGATATTTGCGCTTCATCCAATATCTTTTCATGGAAATATTCTTCTGAGCATTCTTGAATTTTACTCAACAAAGGAGTATCATGTTGACTATTTGTACGTTATTGGTTTCTGGATAAATTAATTCTTGAACTTGTTTTATTGAATTCTTATATCATTGTCATCATTCTCATGTTTATATTATGTTGAAAGTCATCTTTGGCCTGTAGTGCATAGATGGACTTGGTATGATTATGACCAGGGATTATTCGGTATAATCATGACCGTAATGTTACAAATGATGTGGTAAAAGTCCTCATTGGCCCGTAGTGCATTGATGGACAGTTGTTGGCATGATCATGACCATTGATGAATACACAAATATCCTTCGTCCGTAGTGCAGGGATGATGTGGTTTATTTTTTTAGCTGAGTCTAAGCAATAAAAGTGATGAAAAACCTTTTAAATCATAGAAGATAGTAGATTTTATTCTCTACTTGACTCTTTTAATGGATTTCTTATTCCGCTGTAGTTAAACTTGATGTTTATTATATTGTATCAGTTTAACACTGTTGAAAGCTAACGATAATTTATTCTGCATTATCTTAGTCATAATATTTCTTACTGGGCTAGTTGAGCTCACCCTTTTACTTTCATTGTTCTCTTCAGGAAATGAGAACGTAGTAGGGACTAGTCGGGGAATGGAGTGACGGTCCAGGGGATAACATTAGTAGTCCTCACTATTCTATGAAATAGTGTTATAATAAATATATTGAGGACTTATTTTGAGTTTGAATACTGTTTAGAAGTCTATATTTGTATTAAAACTCACAGCTCATGTTGTATATTTAAGGTTGTATTTGTATTCTGTATCATGTATTTGGCGACTTAGAATATGTGATGTATACCTATTTTGGGGGCGTCACAAGTAACTCGTGAATAGTACTCCGGTATGAAAAGTGCCCCGAATACCCAAGTGAATAATATTTGAATGAATAGTAATTAGGTGAATAGTAACCATTAAATAGTAACTCATGAATAGTATTCCGGTATGAAAAGATCAATAATTATCAAGAAAGCTCAGAATAATATTTTCATGTAAAGATACTGGATGAAACGCAAATATCAAGGATATTCTACTAATTTCATGAAGTATAGAAGCAATACTTTAACAGAATGAGTGTAGAATTAGGAATACGAAGCGAAATGATATAACTCACATACTACAGAGTATAGAAGAAAATATTATTTCTACGAATACTGAAAAAAATAATATTTGTTACCTCAGAAGAAGACTGGATACTGGAAAAGTGAAGTAGCAGACTTCTCTTCTTTTTTCTCTCTATAACTTCTCTCTCTATAATTGCTCTTGTGAGTCTTAGTGAATTGGTGAGAATGAAAGAAGAATAAGCTTTTATTTATAGGAAAATATAGTTTTGATAATTGCACGTTTTGGGGCTCGAAATATTACGGTATAATATGTGACGCCCCCAAAATAGGTCCATTCCACCCAACACATTTTGAGTCACCAAATACATGGTACAGAAACAACTACAACTTATTATTATAATTGTCGTGCAAAATACGACAACATATATATACTGTGAGTTTAAATACAAATATTGTCTTCTAGACAATATCTACAATCAAATAAGTCCTCATTACACTTATTGATACACTATTTTACAAAATAGTGAGGACTACTATAACAACTGTCTTGGACCATCACTCTATACCCCGGCTAGTTCCTGCTAAATTCTCACCTCCTGAGAAGAAAAATGGAACAGAAAGGAAAAGTGTGAGCTCATCTAGCCCAGTAAAGAATATTATGACTAAGATAATATACAACAAATTATCCTTAGTCTTCAACAGGGAAAAATCTGATAGAATATAATAGACAACAAGTTTTAGATCAATAACTGCAGCGGAAATAACAATTCATTAGAAGAGTTAAGTAGAGAATGAAATCTACTATCATCTATGAATTTAAAAGTCCATCCTTAATATTTTATCCCTGGAACATCAATCAATATACATCTTGAATCAAATATTCATCTTTGCACGACGGGCCAAAGATATTCATTTTTATCACCAGTTGGTCATGTTCATCTCAACACCTTTTCATCTTTGCACTACGGGCCAAAGATATTCATTAGTTAATCTTTCATCTTTGCACTACAGGCCAAGGATATTCAGTAACATCATCATTTAAGACTGAGGATGATGAAAAATATTTTAAAGAAAATGAATCCAGTGAGACAGAAGGACAAATATTAAGGATTCGTATAACAGTTTATCCAAGATCAATAATACTTCATAATAACCAATTGTGAAGTAGAATTCAAAAATAAAGATCAAAACATGGATACAATCAAAGATAGTAACCATAATAGACATCTTGGATAAAAAGGAAAATTTTCATTTTTCGATGAAAGTACCGTATTCATGAATAGTGCAGTATACTTGAATAGTGCCGTATATGTGAATAGTAATCCTGACACAAAAAGGTAAAAATTTCACAATAAAATCCATACCAATATTTCAGTATAATGATATTGAAAGAATAACATCATTATGAAAAAAATAACATCCCTTACCTCAAAGAAACAGTACTTCAAAATGGAATATCGGATATGATGCTGAAGGAAACTTGCACTGAATAGCAACTCTCAAAGTATCTAAATACTCATAAAATACGCTCGATAATATAGAGAGAAAGAAAACTTGTTTCTAATGTGATTTTCAATTCTAACTTAGCCCTCTATTTATAGGAAAATGTTAGCACGCCGAAGCAGACTTGACCTGCTACCTGATGGCTTTACCTGCTACTATTGCCACCCATCACATTTGAAATTTAATTTGAGCACATTTCTCACCAACCAAAAGTGGGGTCCACCAATTCTAGAATTTTTCACCAAAATGATAAATTCAGAAACTTCAACAATTTCTGAACTAGTCACCTCTTAAAATTCATAACAAATCATACGTTCAATTTTAACGGTTCAAAATTTGTGGACATATACTCAACTTATATATGTATAACATATCCAAAAATCACCACGATCCAACGGTCAGATTAAAAATTTTAACTCAAGCAATATATCTCAAGAACACTGGTTAGATCTTTTAATACCTCCAATCCGATAAAATACTGATAAAACACCTCCACATTAATTCCTTCATTTATAACCATATAAATAAATCCATCATTTATATCCACATCAAATAAATATTTCCTTATCATATAAATTAATAATTAATTATTCAAAAATAATATTACAGAATTATGACAACCAGACATTTCCCAGGAAAGACGGGGCTTTTCGATAAGGATTTCTCCTTACTAGCACCCAATTAGGTGACCAAACCTCTCCTTGACAAAACTTTCTAGACATTGCCAATAATGCTATCTAATAATATTATTCAAATAATATGAATTTTTGATCCGATAATGGGAAATATTGTGCAGTGACAATTATTGAAACAACAATCATATAAACTATCAGCGCAGCAATTATTGAATCAATAAAATTAAATATTGAACAATAATTACTGTAACAATTATTGAGTAGTGCCTTCTTACGTAAGAATCAATAATTCAACAATATTGTGCAATACGTGCAGTAACTATGCAACCACGCCAGACATCGTATTTTAACCACCTGTGTAAATCAGCGGTGTTACGGTAATAATTATGCCGTTATTTATAAAAACTCATACTTTGTCGTTTTCCTTCATCCAACCGTTTTTCGTTATGGGGCCCACAAATGGCTGCGCCGTCGTACGAATATTTCCGACAAAAAGAATATTCCACGACCAAATGAATATTCCCCGATAACAATGAATATTTTATAACCACTTGCTTATTTTGCAAAATTTGCACATTTCACTCATAACCAAAACATTATATCAAATTAACACCTTATTATTTCAAAATAATAATTAGAGGAAAATTCAATTTTATTTATAAAAAGCTGGGGTCTTACAACCTCCCCTCCTTATGAAATTTCGTCCTCGAAATTAACGTACGTATATGGTGTTTCGAAAAGGTGAGGATACCTCATTTTCATTTCCGATTCCAACTCCCAGGTCATTTCTTCAATAGTATGGTTCCTCCACAAAACCTTAACTTGTGGTATAACCTTTGTGCATAGGGCATGCTCTTTCCTATCCAAGATCTTGACAGGTACCTCCTCGTACGTTAAATCTTCGGCTATCTCGTCTGGTTCTAACGCAATAATGTGGTTTGGGTCATCCACATATTTACGTAACATCGATACGTGAAAAATGTTATAAACACACGACATACTTAGCGTTAAGGCGAGTCTATAGGCCACAGTTCCTACTCGATCGATGATTTCAAATAAATTGAAGGTTTGAGCTTTCTTTTCTTCATCGACTCTTACTTCTAGAATAACGCCTTCTTGCACCTTCTTCTTTATATTCATCAGCTCTGGTATGTAGCTTGAGCAGCTTTAACTTTATCGATTAAAGTCAGTTCTACTCGTATGTTTGATATCATCAAGTGGGTACTTGGAGTCTTTAACTCTATCTCCATTCTTTGTAAGTCGTATAAAATGGGTCTTTGTGTTAACAACATCGCACTCGTACCGGCATACGATCTTCTACTCAATGCGTCAACTACAACGTTTGCTTTTCCAGGATGGTATGGTCAGAACATGTGCCGAAATGAGTTGCCTCTTGATCTCTTGAAACATCTTCTCGCATTCCTCGCTCCATATGAATTTTGTATCTTTCTGAGTCAGCTAAGTTAATGGAGTAGCGATTTGAGAAAATCCTTCCACGAATCTCCGATAGTAACTAGCGAAGCCTAGAAAGCTACGTATTTCGATTATTGACTTAAGTTGCTCTCAACTGTGACTCATATCCCAATATTGGATAGCACGTCATAATGGCGCCTATCAGTTTACCACCGCACGAATATAACGTCCCCTACGGAGAGTCTAGCTTCGGTGCATCCCACAAAGGAAATCACCAGATAGAGGCTCGGGTACCAACTTCTATAGTTAGGTTTTTAACTCCTGAAGTTCAATAGGAGTCATTTGATATGGATTTTTGAAAATGGGTTTTGTATCGGGTTCAAAGTCGATACAAAATTCAATATCACACTCTGGGGGTAGGCCAGGAAATTCTTCAGGAAATACGTCAGGAAATTCACTAACAACAGAAATATCATTCAAATCTGACATATTTTTGTTTAAATCCATGAAATGGGCTAAGAAAGCTTGACATCCATTTTTTAATAAACGAATGGCTTTATGGCTTGATATAAAAGTGTTTGACTTCAATGGTTTGGTTGCTTGAATTCGCATAACAGTTTGGTTAGGAATATGAAAACTATCAACCTTACGAAAATAATCAATTTTGGCATGATGAGTAGTTAAACAATCAATCCCTAAAATCACATCAAATGCAAGTATCTGTAGAGAAATAAGATCAATAGGTAATGTGATTGTTCCCACTTGGATCAAACAAGATTTATAAACAGTAGATATGATAAAAGTTTCTCCTAATGGAGTTTCCACAGATAAGTCAAATTCCAATTTCTCCATAGTCAAGTTTAAATGTTGAGCACAAGCAGGAGAGATAAAAGAATGGGTTGAACCGGTATCTAACAGGGTATAGACTTCGCAAAAATTTATGATTAACTAACCCATGATAACTTCGTTCGGTTCCTCGCTTTTACGAAAGGCGCTCTCACTTGAACCACCGATTTTAACTTGTCTGGGACAGCCTTTGGTGTCATCATTACTGCTAGAATTGTCTTGCGCTATAGGGCATATTCCACCCTCAACTGCTTCATCGTACTCCTGTTTCATGATCTAAATCATTAATCTTCGATCCATATCGAATTGGGGTTGACCGTAATGTACAGGGTAATTAAAAACTCGATGTTGGGTTCTCTCAATTGCTGTCCAAAAAGAGAAATACATATCATCTATTTTAGCCTTCTTAGATCGGACATCTCTTTCCACAATATCAACGCGTCGTGCGGGTTTTACCCATGAATCACTCATTCTCACGTGTTCAGTTGTTTCTTCTTTTAGCTCAGATTCTAGCTTTATCATATTATACTCTGCCAAAGAGTGCTTCTGTTCAAGCATCACATATCGGGTAACACAAGCTTCAATCGTTGCATCCTTTTGCTCCACGACCGCTTGCCGTTCTTCAGCCTGCTCTTCTAACTCATGAATATGATTTTGCAATTCTACATTTTGATCATAAAATACCTCTAATAAATTCTCCTCAGGTTTCTCTTCTTCCTCACTCTCAGATGCTACCTCTGCGACTAACTTGGGTGCAACTATTAATTCTTCCCTCACCACAAGAATATCTCTAATTCCTTCTTCGCCTGACATAACATTATCCTGGTTGGTGATTAGAGGTGTCTCCGCTGTCTCATTCACTCCATTGTTAACGTTTTCAGCTGCCATTCTTAAAAACTATCATAAAATAAGGGTTAATTAAACAAATTAATATATCACATAATATCCCTATATTATGACCGACCATCACTAAGCTTAGGTAGGACACACTAGCGAAGGATTTACCCGTCTCTCCCGTCCTAGTTCTAGTCTCACATCTCAGCCAGGGATCATATCCCTAAGCTCTGATACCAACTATGACGCTGTGAGACCCCGAATTTTACGAAATGAAAGTATTCAATTTTTATAATTATTATTCTATTTAGTAAATGGTTAAATTGATAAAAGTACAGTAATACGCGTGGTTGCATAGTAACACACGATATTGATTATTGATGCTTATGTGAGAAGTCACTCAGTTATACTCAATTATTGCTACAATAATTGCTGCATCATATCTCTCATATTATTGATTCAATTATTGTCACAGTATCATCTACATAATATTATATATATTATTAAATCAATAATTGAAACGACAAAGTTATTTATATTATTATTTACAATATTGATAATGTCTAGAAGTTCTGTCAAGGAGAGGTTTGGTCACCTAATTGCGCGCCAATAAGGAGAAATCCTTATCGGAAAGCCCCCTCTTTCCTGCGAACGATCTGGTTGTTAAATATTGTGAGTTATAATATTAATGATGAATGTTATTAAAAATCGAATTTGAGTTCAGAGTTAAATTTGGAGACGCGGACGTGATATTTGATTCCGAAACGATGAAATTAGTAGAAATAGACTATAAACACAAAATTTGCCAGGGTTGACTTTTTGGTCAAAAAAGTCAATAGTTGACTTTTTTAGAAAAAGTCAAACTTTGAAATTTCAAAAATGAAATTTTTGTGAAAAATATTTCCATTGTGTTGGGATTGTTAGTGTTAGTGAAATTAGACATTTATTTCGATAATAATTGATGTTTGGAGGTTATATTGACCAGTCGAGTAAGTAAACGGATAAATGAGCAATTAATTACTATTAAATCACATGATTATAACTATTTGTTTACATGTGTATACTATTGATTCACATTCTTGTACTATTAGGGGAGTTGGTGAAAGATTGATAATACTTGCATGACTAAGTTAAAAATGGAGGTATAGATGGAGGTACTATACTTTAATTCGTATTTTCACATGATTATAACTATTGATTCACATGATTGAACTATGGATTCACATTATTTACTATTAGGGAAGGTGGTGCAAGTTTGATAATACTTGCAGGACTAAATTAAAAATGAAGAAAAAGAGGGAGGTAATATACTGTAATATTTCGAGCCCCAAAACGTGCAATTATCGAAACTATATTTTCTTATAAATAGAAGCTCATTCTTTCTTTATTTCTCACCAATTCACTAAAGCTATAGAGCAATTATTATAGAGAGAAAGAAGAAGAGAAGTATGCTACCTCACGATTCCAAAGATCCGATTTCTTCTAAGGTAAGGGATATTATTATTATAGTAAGGGTATTATTCTTTCGTATTCATTCCTTATTATTATGTTGGAATAACTTCATCATGCAAGTAATCGTATATATATGGTGAAATTATTCTATTATTCCATTCTTTATTATTACATTGGAATATCACATGCGTCAGCGGATTACGCATGACTGGTTCCGATTCTTTATTATTCTGTTGGAATATCGTCTGCAAGCGGATTACATATAACTTTGATTTAGTTCTTTATTATTCATTGGAATATCTGTCATCGTAAGTGAGACCCCAGATTTTATGAATAAAGATTTAAATTTCTCGAAATATTTTTTAATATTATGGAATGAATTTGATATAATGTTATAGTTGTGGGTAATATTTATAAATTTTGCAAAGTACGCAAGTTGTTAAATAATATTCGATTGGTCGGGGAATATTCATTTTAACAGGGAATATTCGTACAATGGCACAATCATTGGTGGACCCCACAACGAAATTATTGTCGGATTGAGAAAACAACAAAAATATTTTATGAAAATAACGGCGGAAGTTTTACTGTTATTAGCTGAAACAACCCGTGTTAAAAGTAAAAGAATGTCTGGGTTACATACGTAGTAGCACACAATTTTGATTATAAATGCTTACGTGAGAAGTCACTCAGTTTTGTTCAATTATTGCTATAGTAATTGTTGCATAGTATCTCACATTATTTGATTCAATTATTGTCGATATTTTATATATTATTAAATCAATAATTGAGATAACAAAGTTATTAATATTATTATTTACAATATTAACGATGTCTAGAAGTTCTGCCAAGGAGAGGTTTGGTCACCTAATTGCACGCCAATAGGGAGAAATCCTTATTGGAAAGTGATAAGTAGGTTTTATACCTATTTTTCCGGTATCTATTACTTGAATTATTTGCTTAATCTCATGTTTCTTAGTTACTTTTCATGCATTTTGTTTTCATTTTGTAAATTATATGTTTGGAAGCTGAGTGAGCAACTATTAGTATGAAAACGTAAGGAAAAGCAATTTCGGATATCGTTTGGGCCTTCATGTTCATTTTTATGATCATTTCATGTTCTTGGTGTGGAACTTGGACTATGTTGTAGGACTCTTTCTTAGCTTTCCGGAACGTCTTGAATCATTTCAATCGGAAGTTCGGATGCGAGATTATTGCCTTTTTATCAAAGCAAAGAGTTGTTATGTTTGTCATTTACACAACAGCTACTTCCAGTCCAATTTCGACCTTCATCCATTTGTTATTTCTGAAAACTCAAAGAATGAAAGTTGTAGAGCTCGTCGATAGCTTCGATTTGATAGGTGACGAGCCTCGTAGCTCCTCCCGGATTAGAAGTTCTGGCAGTTTTAGCAGAGGATATTGCAGCAGATTTATAGAAGGTAGGCAAGCTGGGGCTTGCTCATTTTGGCCTTGAGAGCAAGTCGGGGCTTGGGTCCTGGGATGATTAGCAGACTACTAGCAAGCCGGGGCTTGCTATTACAAAGGAGAGACCCAAGCTGGGGCTTCGTACTGCTTGGGTACGAAAATAGAAGAGTCTCCTAGTTGGTTTCTAATGCTACAAACTTGGAGCTTAAGTGATGGTGATGATTTGGGATTCATATTGGTAATCAGAATACATTTTGAAGTATATAATTAACAAAAAACAATGGGATTAGACACACAAGGTAAATTACGAAGATTAATCTCAGTTTTTCTAAGCAAGCGTTGGAGGAGTATTTCAAGGAGATTTTCGAGACGATTGCGATTCTAGGCTACATGAAAGGTATTTTTCAATATTCTTCGTCTTAGGCTATTATTTGTAATTAAAAAAATGATTTCCATGATTTGTTCAGTGTTTATTTCGTTTATTATGAACTAATTCACTTTTTAGGCTTATGATAGATCTTTGAGTGAATCTATGACTTTGTAAACTTTGATTTCCAATTTAATAAGCTATTTCTAGTTTATCTATATTTGTATTTGAGCTTGAATTTATGAATTTCCTGATCAACAATTCTTTGTGGATTTGTTTGTAATCGAGAGAGGATATTCAAATCTAGACCTAGTTGATATAGCATGTGTTCATGAATTTTGTGAATAGCAGAATCTTGATGAATGTTAAGGTAGAGATATGCTTGACATCGCATGTAATTAGATAGAGAACTTATTCAAACTTCTTTAATTGTAATTCAAATAGAGATATAGTGAGTTAGTTGATTAAGGTGTTTAACGTGTTTCTATCTTAATTGTGGATTTACGTTAATACGGTATTAGTGCATCGAGAGGTGGTTAATACTACGTTCGTGTTCTTGATTAATAAACTGGGATCGTGAATTGAATTGGAATAAAGGTGTTAAAATCAAAGTGAAGCTTAGGGTGAAGTCATAAGTCTAATTCTCCATTATTTGTTTGAAATTCAAGATTTTGATATTGGTGATTGGGTTGTGGTAGTTTATTTGTTTTTAATTAGTTTCTATAATTTTTAATCATTGAATTGGATAGTTGAATAAAATTAGGATTAATAGGAAATTGATAATTGTGAAGTTAAGTTTCTTACTAAATTATCTCAGTGGGAACGATACCCTACTCATCATTTTATTACTTGTTGACCACGTATACTTACGTGTTGTGCGTAATTAGATTTTACCCAACAGAAAGCCCCCTCTTTTCTGGGAACAACCTGGTCGATTAATATTGAGAATTATGATAAAGGTGATAAGTTTTGTTTTATTATTATTATAAATGTAATAAAACAGAAAACTTTTTATATATAACATAATACTTTTATAAAGTTATTCGTTTTATTAGACTATAAAAAATATATATAATATTCTATTATGCATAGTGTTTACATAGTGCCTGCATAGTGTTTGCATAGTAAAATCTTTTTATATAAAACAAAATACTTTTATAAAGTTATTCGTTTCATTAGACTATAAATAGAATATATAATTTCTATTATGCATAGTATTTGTATAGTACCCGCATAGTATTTGCATAGTAAAATCTTTTTATATAAAACAGAATACTTTTATAAAGCTATTCGTTTTATTAGATTATAAATACAATACATTATATTTTATATAAAAGATTTTGTTTTATTAGAATATTTTATTAATAATGCATAGTAAATTAATATGGATTTGTCTCAGTTTTACAAGTAAATCAATCTGGACCATTCATGAATTAGTTACTATTAGGTCCATTCTCCTATAAATAGAAGCTCATTCCTTCATTATTTCTTACTTAATTCAACTTTGAAACTCTAGAGAGAGAAACTATAGAGAGAAAGAAGAAAAGTATTTCGCTACTTCACTACTCCTATATCCGGTTTGTTCTAAGGTAAGGGTATTATTTCTTTCGTATTCATGAAGAGAATTATTTTTTCAATACTCGTAAAGGGTATTATTTCTTTTTGTATTCATGAAGACAACTTATGTTATTCCATTCTTTATTATTACGTTGGAATAACTTTGTATCTGTGGACTACCCTATACTTGGTGAAATTCTTACATTATTCCATTCTTTATTATTATATTGGAATAACTTTTGTACATGCTAAGTACCGCATACATGGTAAAATTCTTCTCATTATTCCATTCTTTTTATTATTCTATTGGAATACTTTTGTATCATGGACTACCCTATACTTGGTGAAATTCTTACATTATTCCATTATTTATTATTATGTTGAATAACTTTACATACATATCAAGCACCGCATACATGATGAAATTCTTCTGTTATTCCATTCTTTATTATCCAGTTGGAACATCCTGTCTGTGCGTTTACGCATGACCTGGTTCCATTATTTATATATCCTGTTTGTGCATTTACGCATTACCTGGTTCCATTATTTATTATTCTGTTGGAATATCATGTCTGTGCATTTACTCATGACCTGGTTCCGTTATTTATTATTCTGTTAGAATAACCTGTCTGTGCGGTCTATCGCATGCTTGGTGATTTCTTTTGTTATTCCATTCTTTATTATACTCAGTTGGTTAAAGTTGGTTAAAGTTTTGGCTTTTATACTCCATGAAATTAGTGGAATATCTTTGATATTTGCGCTTCATCCAGTATCTTTTCATGGAAATATTCTTCTGAGCATTCTTGAATTTTACTCCACAAAGCAGTATCATGTTCACAATTTGGACGTTATTGGTTCCTGGATAAATAAATTCTTGAACTTGTTTTATTGAATTCTTATATCATTGTCATCATTCTCATGTTTATATTATGTTGAAAGTCATATGTGGCCTGTAGTGCATAGATGGACTTGGTATGATTATGACCAGGGATTATTTGGTATAATCATGACCGTAATGTTACAAATGATGTGGTAAAAGTCCTCATTGGACCGTAATGCATTGATGGACAGTTGTTGGCATGATCATGATCATTGATGAATACACAAATATCCTTGGCCCGTAGTGCGTGGATAATTTGTGGTTGTGACACTAATGAATATCCTTGGTCGTAGTGCAGGGATGATGTGGTTTATTTATTAAGCTGAGTATCAGCAATAAAAGTGATGAAAAACCTTTTAAATCATAGAAGATAGTAGATTTTATTCTCTACTTGACTCTTCTAATGGATTGCTTATTCCGCTGTAGTTAAAATTGATGTTTTTTATATTGTATCAGTTTAACACTGTTGAAGGCTAACGATAATTTATTCTGCATTATCTTAGTCAAAATATTTCTTCTGGGCTAGTTGAGGTCACCCTTTTACTTTCATTGTTCTCTTCAGGATATGAACACGTAGCAGGGACTAGTCGAGGAACGGAGTGACGGTCCAGATGATAGCATTAGTAGTCCTCACTATTCTATGAAATAGTGTGTTAATAAATGTATTGATGACTTATTTTGAGTTTGAATGCTGTCTAGAAGATAATATTTGTATTAAAACTCACAGCTCATGTGGTATATTTAAGATTGTATTTGTATTTTGTACCATGTATTTGGCGACTCAAAATAGGTGATGTATACCTATTTTGGGGGCGTCACAGTTGGTATCAAAGCTTAGGGATATGATCCCTGTCTAAGATGTGAGGCAAGAACTAGGAGGGGAGAGACGGGGAATTCCTTTTCTAGTATGACCTACCTAAGTTATTTGGTATTTAATTGGTCGGTCAGAGTATAGGGATAATATGTGATATGTTAATTAACCCTTGTTTTGTTGCAGTATTTGAAAATGGCATCCGAAAATGTTGAGATAAGGAATGAAGCACGTGAGACCATTGAGACACCTTTAATCACTAACCAGGTTAATGTGATGTCAGACGAAGAAGAAATTAGAGATATCTACGTGGTGCGTGAAGAACTAATAGTTGCACTCGAGCTCGTTGTAGAGGTAGCAGCTGAGAGTGAGGAAGAAGAGGAAGAATAGATACCTGAGGAGAATTTATGAGAAGAATTTTATGATCAAAATTTAGAATTACAAAATCATATTCATGAGTTAAAAGAGCGAAATCAAGAAGAGCGGCAGCGATGTCGTGGAGCAAAGAGATACAATAATTCAAAATTGTGTTACCCGATGTGCGATGCTTGAACAAAAGCACTCTTTGGCAGAGTATAAGATATTAGAGCTGGAATCTACGAATGCTATGATCAAAGTTCTGATGAAAGCAGAAACAACTGAACGAAGGAGAATAGATGATGCGTGGGTAAAAGCCGCACGACCCATTGATATTTTAGAAAAAGAAGTCCGATCCAATAAAGTCAAAATAGATGAAATGGATTTTTCTTTTTGGAAAACAATTGGGAGAATCCAACATCAAATTCGAAATTAACCTATGCAGAGCAGTCAACCCCAATTCGATATAGATCGGAGAGTAATGATTCAAATCATGGATCAGGAATGTGATGAAGCAATTAAGGGTGGAATGTACTCTATAGCAAAGTCAAATCTAATAGTTTAAGTGAGAGCGTTTGTCGAGAAACCTGAACGAAGTTATTACGGGTAAGTTAATTATAAACTCTTACGAAGTATATGCCTTATTAGATACCAGTTCTACCGATTATTTTATCTCTTTTGCTTGCGTTCAATGTTTAAATTTGACTTTGAAGAAATTAGACTTTGACTTATTTGTTAAAACTTCGTTGGGAGAAACCTTCATTACATCCACGGTTTATAAGTCTTGTTTAATTTAAATCGGTAACCGCACGTTTCCTGTCGATCTTATTTCTTTGAAAATACTTGCATTTGATGTGATTTTAGGGATTGATTGGTTAACTACTCATCATGCTAAAACCGATTATTTTCGTAAGGTTATTAGCTTTCATATTCCTAACTAACCTGTTATGGGAATTCAAGCAACCAAACCACTAAAGTCAATCATTATCATATCAAGCCATAAGTAAAGAGTCCCGAGCCTTTTTTTGGTGACTTCCTTGTGTGGAACGCACCGAAGCCAGACTTTTTGTAGGCGACGTCGTGAATGATGATGGAAAGTTGATAGGTATCAAGGTGACGTGATATCCAAGTTTTGGACGAGGGTCACAGTTTTGAATGATATTTATATTGTTAATAAATTTCCTGATGTATTCTTGAAGACTTCCTAGACTACTCCCAGAACGTGAAATCGAATTTTTTATTGACCCCAGTACAAAACCCATTTCTTCAACCCTTAAATATTTCTTCACATAGAATGAATGTATTATGCGCCAAAGAAGTTGGCTCGAGCTGTTGAAGATTACGATTATACAATTCAATATCATCGTGGAAGAGTGAACGTGGTAGCTAATGCGTTGAGTAGAAGATCGTATGCGTTTACGAGTGCGATGTTGTTAACACAAAAACCCATTTCGTATAACTTACAAATGATGAAGATAGAGTTAAAGACTCTAGAGACCCACGTGAAGATAGCGAATATACGAGTATAATCGACTTTAATCGATAAAGTTACAGCTGCTCAAGCTACACACCCGAATCTGATGAATGTGAAGAAGAAGGTTCAAGAAGGCGTTAGCTCAATCCTCGATTCATTGGCCCATTTTTAATCCTCGATCGAGTAGGAACTATGGCCTATAGACTCGTTTTACCACCAAATATGTTGCGTGTTCATAACGTTTATCACGTACCGATGTTATATAAATATGTGGACAACCCGAACCACATTATTGATTTAGAACCGAATGAGATAGCGGAAGATTTAACATATGAGGAAATACGTGTTAAAATCTTGAATAAGAAGGATCGTATTCAACACTCAAAGGTTATACCTCAAGAGTTAGAATCTGAAATGAAGTCAAGGTATCCTTATCTATTCGGCATACCTGGTACGTACGTAAATTTCGAGGGCGAAATTTCATAAGGAGGGGAGATTGTGAGACCCCATATTTTATGAATAAGGATTTAAATTTCTCAAATTATTTTTTTAATATTATGGAATGAATTTAATATAATGTTATAGATGTGGGTAATATTTATAAATTTTGCAAAGTACGCAAGTTGTTATATAATATTCGATTGGTCGGGGAATATTCGTTTTAACAGGGAATATTCGTACAACTACACAATGATTGGTGGACCCCGCAACGAAATTATTGTCGAATTGAGAAAATGACAAAAATATTTTATGAAAATAACAGCGGAAGTTTTACTGTTAACTGTTGAAACAATGTTAAGTGTTAAAAGTACAAAGAATGTCTGGCGTGGTTGCATAGTAGCACACGGTTTTGATTATTGATGCTTACGTGAGAAATCACTCAGTTTTTTTCAATTATTGCTATAGTAATTGTTGCATAGTATCTCACGTTATTTGATTCAATTATTGTCGATATTTTATATATTATTAAATAATTAATTGAGATAACAAAGTTATTAATGTTATTATTTGTAATATTAACGATGGCTAGAAGTTCTATCAAGGGGAGGTTTGGTCACCTAATTGCGCGCCAATAGGGAGAAATCCTTATTGGAAAGCCCCCTCTTTCTTATGAATAACCTGGTCGATTAATATTATGAATTATAATAAAGGTAATAAGTTTTATTTTATTATTATTATAAATGTAATAAAACAGAAAACTTTTATATAAAACAGAATACTTTTATAATGTTATTCGTTTTATTAACTATAAATAGAATATATAATATTCTATTATGCATAGTGTTTGTATAGTGCCTGCATAGTGTTTGCATAGTAAAATCTTTTTATATAAAATAGAATACTTTTATAAAGTTATTCGCTTTATTAGACTATAAATAGAATATATAATATTCTATTATGCATAGTATTTGAATAGTACCTGCATAGTGTTTGCATAGTAAAATCTTTTTATATAAAACAGAATACTTTTATAAACACTACAACAAAAAAAGACTTATCGTGAATCGCATATGGTCGAGATGATTATCGGTGACGATGCGATCGCGGTGACCGATAGTAATCAGAATAATCTGGTCATTTGGATGGAATTCAATGACCAACAATAATGACAAACTTATCAATGATCATTAGTTAATGAATCGAATTGTCGCTATTATGACTCATGCTGAGTCATTTGTCAGATGTGATGTGGCATACGTGTCAGCGACCGGCAATAGCGATCGCCTCGGTCGCTAGATTCAAAGTAGCTATCAGCGACCGCATTTCAGTTTTAGCGACCGCATGCGGTCGCTGATCTTTTTTTTTTTTTTATATTTCTAATGTTTTATTGATTTCCCAAAAATAACCTGCTTTGTACCTGCTTTTTATCCCAACACACAGTAGTATATATAAGCATCCATCCATAATAACTACCATATGATAAACATTCATCCATGATAACTACTATACGATAAACATCCATCGTAAACCAACATAATACAATCGTAAACATCCATATAATATAATCGTAAACCAATACAATTGTCCAAAGAATCAATCTAAAAGAGTACAAGGATTTAAAAATCTAAAAAACAAATCTAGCAAAGCTTTAAAAATCTAACATATATGACTGGTCTAGCTCTTCATGGATCATCCAAATTAGTACCCTGTAATTAACAAAAGAATAAAACATATATGTTACATGTGTTGATACTGCTATGACTTGGGAATTAAAAGATAAACAATATCGATATATATACCTGGTTGCCACCCTGATGCTGTGATGCTGCTGCTGCCGCCACTGCCTCTGCCAACTCATCAGGACTAAGAGGATACAGATGCCCGCCAAGTATACGAAGAAGATCACGATTCTAGCAGATCGCTCTCACACAGTCAGCAAGAGTATGATAGGTTGGATGACCTGATGACTGTGTAGACTGGGTAGCAGAGTTGCATGTGCCACTGATGGTCGGGCGTCATTTTTGTCCTTGGCCTTTAACATAGTTTTTCTTCACGACGGACGCCCTCTCCCACAATTCTTGATCAATCGACGGACGCGGGGTGCCTTCAGGATAGCGCTCATTCATTAAGCCCTTATAAGTGTCCTGTCGAAAGGTCAACAATTAAATAGTTAAAAATAAATAAAAAAATGCTAAGACTTGGGAAGGTCAACAATTAAGCCTTCATGTTTTAAGATTATACCCCTCACGGTCCCTTTCTATAATCTTTTATGTTTTGGGATAGTCACAACTTGGTTGAGCAATTTATAGCTTCTATAACAGTTTGTAGCTTTATTCTTGTATACATAAATGTTAAATACCCTTGTTTTTCTATTATAGCAAAAACAGTCTATTTATTGACCAAGTGTGTCTAGTTACCTTCTCTGTTGCACTAACAGTTCCCTAAGACCGCTTATTTTGGCTTAACAAATTTCCAATAGCTTACCATGCTGACAACCAAGCTTGGGTTGGCCCCGTGAGGCTTGGCTAAACTTGGTGTGGCCTCGTGTGGCCTCGCGGCCCCAAGCCCAGCCCATCATCTCCAATAGGCCCTTAATAGGCTCTAGTGGATCACCAATATATTTATATCCAATTGATAAGCAGCACCCAGGCTCTCTATATAAACAGAACCCAATTTACTGAGAATTACTAAAATTAAGCTACTCACATATTCAAACAATTCAATTTCTCATTTTATTTCAATAATGGGCATAACTTTTTTATAACAAAAAGCTATTATATATTTTAAACCTTAGGGCAGTTCACAATAAAAGAGGTAAAAAAAATCCAACTACAAACTTATACTCATAATACTTATGAACATTTTTCAAACTTATACTTAAAATACTTAAAAAAAAATTGCCAGAGTCTCCCCTACAATATGGACTAGCCACATGCACGACGGCATGCATATATGGACATTTCTAGGCACTCAAGACACAAACCAAGAGAAATATACAAATTCCCAATACAATAAGACCAAAACAATAATGATTGAATGCATAAAGCAGTAAAAACTTCAGCAAATTAAATCAAATTCTTTGTTGAGATAAGGATGTTAAAAAGGACTCTATTTTATGTCTTAATTACTGAACACTCATGAGACATTAATATTGAGACCCATATACATTACCAATATAATATCAATCAAAACATTACCAATATACAATTATAAATGAATTTTATAATTAACAAACATACATTATAAATGAATTTTATAATTAACATCAATTAGCATATTTGATGAGAATTGAACTAGGACAAACCTTATTCTTAACTCAACCTCAATTTTTAAATTCTTAACTATCTATCAAGCTAAGACCAAATTGGTGTGTGAGCTCCTTGTGAAAGCTAAAAGGTAAAGAGGAAAAATCTACTAATGGAACCAAACACATGAAACAAAATCACAACTTTTTTTGGGGTTTTTAAATAAACCAAACACATGAAACACAATCACAAGATATATAGAGAAACTACTGCTGTTTTTTATTTTGTTAAAATGTAGTTAATTTTTTAACTGCTGGAATTCATTGTGAGTTCTCATTTACAAAAAAATAGACATAAAAAATCCGAGATAGTACTAGAAAAAAGTCTCAACTCAAATCTGCAACTAGACCAATTTTATTAAAATAGGGAAAAAAGTCTCAACTCAAATCTGTAATTTGTTTCAACAAAATCTAAACTAACCTGAGTTGTCAAGATGGGTGGCGGGCGACGACGATGATCAATTTATCCCTCCCTCTTCTCTTCTCCCCCTTCTCCCTCTTCTCCCTCTTCTGTTCTACCTCTTTTTTCTTCCCCGTCTCACGAACGAACGATCGCTGAGTGCGATTAAGTTTAAGACAATCAAGAATGCGACCATCGGTAACCACATGCGGTCATTTGATTTTTCTCGACGTGGATGATTTCAGTGACCGCCAACGGTCGCTGATAAAGAATGGTCACAGAAAAAACCGCGCCAGAGTTTTGCACCAATTTTTTGGGGGGAAAATTCATAGCAGCGACCGATCATCCCGATCGCAGATAGCGGTCGCTATTTACCATTATCAGGGACCGGATAGGCGGTCGCTGATATTATTGGTCGCAGATAGACCTTTTTTTGTAGCGAATGTTATTCGTTTTATTAGATTATAAATAGAATATATTATATTTTATTTAAAAGATTTTGTTTTATTAGAATATTTTATTAATACTGCATAGTAAATTAATATGGACCGTCCGTTTAAAAGTAAATCAATGCGGACCGTTCATGAATTCGTTACTATTATTCAAATCCATTCTCTTATAAATAAGCTAATTCCTTCATTATTTCTTACTTAATTCAATTTGAAACTCTAGAGAGAGAAACTATAGAGAGAAAGAAGAAAAATATTCTCGCTACTTCACTACTCCTATATCCGATTTCTTCTAAGATAAGGGGTATTATTTCGCTTTTGTATTCATGAAGAGAATTATTTTCTTTCAATACTCGTAAGGGGTATTATTTCTTTTGTATTCATGAAGAGAACTTACATTATTCCATTCTTTATTATTATGTTGGAATAACTTTTATGTCATTGACTACCCTATACTTGGTGAAATTCTTACATTATTCCATTCTTTATTATTATGTTGGAATAACTTTGTCTATACATCTAATCACCGTATACATGGTGAAATTCTTACGTTATTCCATTCTTTATTATACATTTGGAACATCACATAAATGCGTTTATGCATAACTTGGTTCCATTATTTATTATTCTGTTGGAATATCTTGTCTGTGCATTTATGCATGACCTGGTTCCATTATTTATTATTACATTGAAATATCTTGTGCATGCGTTAATGCATGACCTAGTTCCGTTATTTATTATTACATTGGAATAACACTCGTCATGCGGTTTTATCACATGCCTGGTGATTTCTTTTGTTATTTCATTCTTTATTATACTCAGTTGGTTAAAGTTTTGGCTTTTATACTCCATGAAATTAGTGGAATATCTTTGATATTTGCGCTTCATCCGAAGATCTTTTCATGGAAATATTCTTCCGAGCATTACGAAATTTTACTCCCAAAGCGGTATAATGTTGACAATTTGGACGTTATTGGTTCCTCGGATAAATTAATTCTTGAACTTGTTTTATTGAATTCTTATATCATTGTCATCATTCTCATGTTTATATTATGTTGAAAGTCATATGTATTCTGTAGTGCATAGATGGACTTGGTATGATTATGGCTGTGGATTATTCGGTACAATCATGGTAGTAATGTTACAAATGATGTGGTAAAAGTCCTCATTGGCCCGTAGTGCATTGATGGACAGTTGTTGGCATGATCATGACCATTGATGAATACATAAATATCCATGGCCCGTAGTGCATGGATAATTTGTGGTTGTGATACTAAAAAATATCCTTGGTCGTCGTGCAGGGATGATGTGGTTTATTTATTAAGCTGAGTCTCAGCAATAAAAGTGATATTCTCTACTTGACTCTTCTAATGGATTGTTTATTCTACTGCAGTTAAACTTGATGTTTGTTATATTGTATCAGTTTAACACTGTTGAAGGCTAACGATAATTTATTCTGCATTATCTTAGTCATAATATTTCTTACTGGGCTAGTTGAGCTCACCCTTTTACTTTCATTGTTCTCTTCAGGAAATGAGAACGTAGCAGGGACTAGTCGGGGAACGGAGTGACGGTCCAGATGATATCATTACTAGTCCTCACTATTCTATGAAATAGTGTGTTAATAAATGTGTTGAGGACTTATTTTGAGTTTGAATACTGTCTAGAAGACAATATTTGTATTAAAACTCACAGCTCATGTGGTATATTTAAGATTATATTTGTATTTTGTACCATGTATTTGGTGACTCAGAATAGGTGATGTATACCTATTTTGGGGGCGTCACTGTGCGGATTACGCATGACCTAGTTCCATTCTTTATTATTCTGTTGGAATAACATGTCTGTGCGGTTTATCGCATGCCTGGTGAATTCTGTTGTTATTCCATTCTTTATTATTCTGTTGGAATATCATGTCTATGCGGATTATGCATGACCTGGTTCCATTCTTTATTATTCTATTTGGAATAACCTGTCTGTGCGGTCTATCGTATGAATGGTGAATTCTTCTATTAATCCATTCTTTATTATTATGTTGGAATAACCTGTCTATGTGGATTACCGCATGCATGGTGAATGATCCTTTCTATTCATTCCTTATTAAATTGTAGAAATGATCTGTCTACGTGGATTACCGCATGGCGGGTGAAAATCCATTTGCAGTTTCGTAATTTTTCTGACCCTCAAAAATTTTGGAAAAATTTGGGAGGATATTATGATAAGTTTTCTAACATCTCCAAGTGGAATCACTGAAAGAAGAGTTGTAGATTTTTGTATGGACTATTTTGTAAGGGATGTTTCGGCCACTTAATTTGTGAGAAAAATTCCGGCCTTTTGGGACATAGAAATATATGGTATAAAGTACCTCCTGTCCAAAAATAAACTTATTCTGACTTAAAATGAGCAAGTTATGATTATTTCAATATTTAGGTTTTTTCGACGAAAAACGCTATAACTGGAGTTCTATAACTCCGATGACCATGAAATTTAAACTGGAAGCTCACGTTAACATGTGTAAGATCCTGCCAAGATTTAGGAATTTCTGGAGTTAAACTTGAGGTAGCTATTTTCTTAAGGAATTAATTAGAAATTGATTTTTGAAAAATACTTAAGGGAGTTGAAAAATTATAAAAAAAATACTTGTTGTATATGAAATATATGTATATATGTTTGGACAAAGGATAGAAAAATAATAAGTTGATTTGGTAATTTTTCATGAAAATGGTTTAGTTACGAACATATGAGTTAAATATGTTATGTGAAGTTGAACAATTGGTAAATAGGATTTTAAGGCTTGAAAATCCTATATAAGGTATATGCAGATTTTTGATGAGGGATTTGATCATTGGTGATGAAATCTTATGAGTATGGCATTTTTGAATTATTAAATGCATTATTTGGTAAAGTGTAAATAATTAAAATAAATTGTTTATAAGTTTAAGAAATGATTAAAATATTGTTATAAAATTAATGATATTAGATTATGAGATTATTAAGTGATTGATAACATTGGGATATTCTTGAACCCTGGATAAATTATATTATAAATGTTTAATATTTATCCTTTATCTCATTTGATTGATTCTTTATATCATTGTCATGATCCTCATGCTTATATTGTGTTGAAAGTCATCTGTGGCTTACGTGCATAGATGGACTTGGTATGATTATGACCATAGATTATTTGGTATAATCATGACCGTAATGTTACAAATGATGTGATAAAAGTCATCTTTGGCTCGTAGTGCATAGATGGACTTGGTATGATTATAACCAGGGATAATTCGGTATAATCATGGTAGTAATTGAAAAACGAATATCCTTGGCGTAGTAGTGCATGGATAATTCGTCAAGGATATTCATTCTAATGAATACCTTGGCGAATTATCCATGCATACGGGCCAAGGATATCCGTTTACAATTAATACATGATTATACCGAATAATCCCTCGGTCATAATCATACCAAGTCCATCTATGCACAACAGGCCACAAATGACTTTCAACATAATATAAGCTTGAGGATGATGACAATGATATAAGAATCTAATAAAACAAGTTCAAGAATTAATTTATCTAGAATTCAATAACGTCCAAATTGTCAACATGATCTATCGCTTTGTAGAGTAAAATTCAAGAATGCTCGTAAGAATATTTACATGAAAGATCTTTGGATGAAGCGTTAAATATCAAGGATATCCCACTAATTTCACGGAGTATAGAAGTCAAAACTTTAACCAACTGAGTATAATAAAGAATGGAATAACAAAAAGAAATCACCAGGCATGTAATAGATCCGCATGCAGCAAAGTTATTCCAATGTAATAATAAATAACGGAACTGTGGTGTCGAGGCAAAATTAAATGCATGACATGATATTCTAAGAGAATAATAAAGAATGGAATAACAACAGAAATCACCATGCATGCGATAAATCGCACATACAGGATATTCCAACAGAATAATAATTAATGGAACCAGGTCAAGCGTAATACGCACCGACATGATATTCCAACAGAATAATAAATAACGGAACCAGGTCATGCCTAAACGCATGCATGTGGTGTTCCAACAAAATAATACTGTAATGGAATAATGTAAGAATTTCACCATGTATATGCAGACTTCAAGATGTATAAAAGTTATTCCAATGTAATAATAAGGAATGGAATAACAATAGCTCTCTTTATGAATACGAAAGAAATAATACCCCTTACCTTAGAACAAATTGGATATAGGAGTAGTGAAGTAGCAGAATACTTTTCTTCTTTTTCTCTACAGTTTCTCTCTCTAGAGTTTCAGTGAATTCGTAAGAAATAATGAAGGACCAGGTATTCTGTTTTATTACATTAATAATACTAATAAAACAAAACTTTATCATCATTATTATAATTCACACTATTAATCGACCAGGTCGTTCCCAGGAAAGAGGGGGCTTTCCAATAAGGATTTCTCCCTATTCGGCGTAATTAGGTGACCAAACCTCTCCTCGCGTAACTTCTAAACATCGTTAATATTGCAAATAATAATATTAATAACTTCGTCGTCTCAATTATTGATTTAATAATATATAAAATATCTACAATAAGTGAATCAATTAACGTGGGACACTATGCAATAATTACTGAAGCAATAATTGAACAAAATTGAGTGACTTCTCACGTAAGCATCAATAATTAATACCGTGTGCTACTATGCAACCACGCGTATTCCTGTACTTTTAACACCGGGTGTGTCAACAATTAACAATAAAACTTCCGCCGTTATTTTCATAAAATATTTTTGTCGTTTTCTCAATCCGACAATAATTCCGTTGTGGGGTCCACCATTGATTGTGTCGTCGTACGAATATTCCTTGTTAAAATGAATATTCCCCGACCAATCGAATATTATATAACAACTTATGTACTTTGCAAAATTTATAACTATTACCCACAACTATAATATTATATCAAATTCATTCCATAATATTCAAAAATGATAATTATAGAAAATTTATATTTATTCATAAAAGTTGGGGTCTTACAATCTCCCCTTCTTATGAAATTTTGCCCTCGAAATTAGGGTACGTACCTAGTATGTCGAAGAGGTAAGGATACCTTGATTTCATTTCAAATTCTAACTCCCAGGTCATTTCCTCAACATCGTGGTTCCTCCCTAAAATTTTGACTTGAGGTATAACCTTGGAGCGTAGAATATGTTCCTTCTTATCCAAATCTTCCGCTATTTCGTCCGGTTCTAACTCAATAATGTGGTTCGGGTCTTTCACATATTTACGTAACATGGATATATGAAAAATGTTATGAACACGAGATATACTTAGCGATAAAGTGAGTCTATAGGCTACAGTCCCTACTTGATCGAGGATTAAAAATGGGCCAATGAATCGAGGATTAAGCTTTCCTCTCTTTCCAAATCTCGTAACTCCTTTCCATGGAGCAACACGTAACAACACATGATCTCCAATATCAAATTTCACGTCCTTTCGATGAAGATTAGCATAACTCTTTTGTCAGTCTTGTGAGGTTTTTATATGTTGTCGGATCATTTGAATCTTTTCTGTAGTCATACGTACCAACTCCGGTCCCAACAACGTTGCTTCACCCACCTTATCCCAGCATACTGGAGAACGACACTTTCTTCCATATAACGCTTCGAATGGAGCAATGCCAATACTTGTTTGATAACTGTTGTTGTAAGAAAACTCCACCAATGGTAAGAACTTGTCCCAACTTCCCTTGAAGTCAAGGACACAGAGTCTTAATAAATCTTCAAGAGTTTGAATATTCCTCTCCGAACTAAATTGTAATTCTGTGCCCATAGCTTTTTGTAAACTAACCCAAAATCGTGAAGTGAATCTTGGGTCTCAATCAGAAACTATGGATACTGGAATACCATGCAGTCTTACAATCTCGTTTATGTACATACGAGTAAGACGTTCAAGTGTATAAGTCTCTCGTATTGGTAAGAAATGAGCAGACTTGGTCAATCTATCAACAATGACCCAAATTGCATCTATGCCTTGAGAAACTTTGGGAAGACCAGTAACGAAATCCATGGTAATGTGCTCCCACTTCCATTCTGGAATTTTAAGTGGTTGCAATGGACCTTTTGGTACTTGATGCTCTGCCTTTACTCGTTGACAAGTTAAACACCTTGAGATAAACAGCGATATCTCTCTCTTCATATTTCCCCACCAAAATGTATGTCGAAGATCATGATACATTTTGGTACTCCCAGGATGGATTGCAAATGGTGTGTTGTGCGCCTCCATCATGCTTTTATAATTTAACTCCAAATCGTTAGGAACACAAAGTCTGGAGTTGACTTGAAGTATTCCTTCTTCATCGATTATTGCTTCTGACATAGCACCTTCTTGTACTTTCTTCCTCATATGCATTAGCTCCAGGTGTGTAGCTTGAGCAGCTTTAACTTTATCGATTAAAGTTGGTTCTACTCGTATATTCGCCATCATCACGTGGGTCCCTGGAGTCTTTATCTCTATCTCCATCCATTGCAAGTCATACAAAATGGGCCTCTGCGTTGACAATATCGCACTCGTACCCGCATATGATCTTCGACTCAATGCGTCCGCTACCACGTTTGCTTTTCCAGGATGGTATTGGATGGTATGATCATAATCTTTCAACAGTTCAAGCCAACGTCGTTGTCGCATGTTGAGTTCCTTTTGAGTGAAGAAATTTTTGAGGCTTTTATGATCCGTAAAGATCTCCACTTTCTCCCCATACAAGTAATGCATCCAAATTCTAAGTGCGAAGACAACAGCTACCAACTCTAGATCATGAGTAGGATAGTTCCTCTCATTTTCTTTGAGTTGTCAAGAGGCATAAGCTATGACTTCCCATGTTGCATGAGAACACATCCTAACCCTTTGCCTGAAGATTAGCATAACTCTTTTGTCGGTCTTGTGAGGTTTTTATACGTTGTCGGATCGTTTGAATCTTTTTCGTAGTCATACGTACCAACTCCAGTCCCAACAACGTTGCTTCACCCACCTCATCCCAACGATCTGGAGAACCGACACTTTCTTCCATATAACGCTTGAATGGAGCCATGCCAATACTTGTTTGATAACTTTTGTTGTAAGAAAACTCCACCAATGGTAAGAACTTGTCCCAACTTCCCTTGAAGTCAAGGACACAGAGTCTTAATAAATCTTCAAGAGTTTGAATAGTCCTCTCTGATTGTCCGTCCGTCTGAGGATGATATGCCGAACTAAATCGTAAATCCGTGCCCATAGCATTTTGTAAACTAACCCAAAATCGTGAAGTGAATCTTAGGTCTCGATCAAAAACTATGGATACTGGCATACCATGCAGTCTTACAATCTCATTTATGTATATACGAGCAAGACGTTCAAGTGTATAAGTTTCTCGTATTGATAAGAAATGAGCAGACTTGGTCAATCTATCAACAATGACCCAAATTGCATCTATGCCTTGAGAAACCTTGGGAAGACCAATAACGAAATCCATGGAAATGTGCTCCCACTTCCATTTTGGAATTTCAAGTGGTAGCAATGGACCTTTTGGTACTTGATGCTCTGCCTTGACTCGTTGACAAGTTAAACACCTTGAGATAAACATCGCTATCTCTCTCTTCATATTGCCCCATCAAAATGTATGTCGAAGATCATGATACATTTTTGTACTCCCAGGATGGATTGCAAACGGTGTGTTGTGCGCCTCCATCATGATTTTATACTTTAACTCAGGATCGTTAATAACACAAAGTTTGGAGTTGACTCAAAGTATTCCTTCTTCATCGATTCTTCCTTCCAGCATAGCACCTTCTTGTACTTTCTTCCTCATAGGCATCAGCTCCAGGTCTGTAGCTTGAGTAGCTTTAACTTTATCGATTAAAGTTGGTTCGACTCGTATATTCGCCATCATCACATGGGTCCCTAGAGTCTTTATCTCTATCTCCATCCTTTGCAAGTCATACAAAATAGACCTCTACATTGACAATATCGCACTCGTACCCATATATGATCTTCTACTCAATGCGTCAGCTACCACGTTTGCTTTTTCAGGATGGTATTGGATGGTATGATCATAATCTTTCAACAGTTCAAGACAACGTCGCTGTCACATGTTAAGTTCCTTTTGAGTGAAGAAATATTTGAGGCTTTTATTATCCATAAAGATCTCCACCTAACCCTTTGCCTGAAGCATCACTGTAGATGACAAACCCCTCCGAGCCAGATGGTATTGTCAGAACAGGTGCTGAAATGAGTCTTCTCTTGAGTTCTTGAAAACTCTTCTCACATTCCTCGTTCCAACCAAAATTTGTATCTTTTCAAGTCAGCTGAGTTAAGGGAGTAGCGATTCGAGAAAACCCTTCTACGAATCTTTGATAATAACCAGCTAAGCCGAGAAAGCTACGTACTTCGGTCACTGATTTAGGTTGCTCCCAGCTTTGACTATCTTCAATCTTTGCTGGGTCAACAGATATTCCATGACTTGATACCACGTGCCCAAGGAATGCTACTTCCTCAAGCCAGAACTCACATTTCTTCAACTTGGCATAAAGCTTATATTCACGAAGCATTTGAAGTATCAACCTCAAGTGTTGCTCATGATCTTCACGGCTTTTGGAATATATGAGGATGTCATCAATAAAGATAACCACAAAGTGATCCAAATATTCCTTGAATACTCGGTTCATCATATCCATGAAGGCAGTAGGAGCATTAGTCAATCCAAAAGACATGACTAGGAATTCATAATGTCCGTACCGAGTTCTGAAAGCCGTCTTTGGAATGTCATCGGTTCTAATCTTCAATTGGTGATATCCGGAACGAAGATCAATCTTTGAAAAAAAAATTGGTGCCTTACAACTGGTCAAACAGGTCATCAATGCGAGGAAATGGATATCTATTTTTGATAGTGACATGGTTCAACTCCCGATTATCAATACAAAGTCGCATACTCCCATCTTTCTTCTTCATGAATAGAACAGGAGCACCCCAAGGAGACTTACTAGGACGAATGAAACCGATGTCTAACAATTCCTGCAATTGGGTCTTTAACTCCTTAAGTTCAATAGGAGCCATTCGATATGGGGGGTTTGGAAATGGGTTTTGTACCGGGTTCAAGGTTGATACAAAATTCAATTTCACGCTCTGGGGTAAGCTAGGATGTTCTTCAGGGAATACATTAGGAAATTCATTAACAATATAAATATCATTCAAAACTGACATATTTTTGTTTAGATCCGTGACATGAGCTACGAAAGCTTGACATCCATTTTTCAATAAACGAATAGCTTTATGGCTTGAGATGACAGTGATTGATTTTAATGGTTTGGTTGCTTGAATTCGCATAATATGTTGGTTAGGAATATGAAAACTAACAAACTTAAAAAAAACAATCAATTTTTGCATGATGAGTAGTTAACCAATCAATCCCTAGAATTACGTCAAATGCAAGTATTTTCAATGAAACAAGATCGACAGGTAATGTGAGGGTACCGATTTGAACCAAACAAGACTTATAAATAGTAGATGTAATGAACGTTTCTCCCAATAGAGTTTCAACAGATAAGTCAAAGTCTAATTTCTCCGGAGTCAAATTTAAACGTTGAGCGCAAGTAGAAGAAATAAAAGAATGGGTAGAACTGGTATCAAATAAGGTATAAACTTCGCTAGAGTTTATGATAAGCTTACCCGTGATGACCTCGTTCGGGTTCCTTGCTTTCTGGGAGGTTACGAAAAACACTCTCCCTTGCACTACTGGCTTTGACTTTTCTGGGACGTCCTTTGGTGCCTCAATCCTAGCTGAACTTGTCTTCGGTGAACGACAAAATCAGGCTAGGTGAGCTTCACTTTTTCCATAATTATAACATGCTTTGGACGACATCGCGCAATTTTGACTGATGTGTCCTTCCCCTCCGCATTTGAAGTATATGATAGGTGGTCGTTCTCCTTCCTTAACAACGGGTGCTGGTGCTAACGTCTTTCCATCATTGTTGAATCTCCTCTTCTTGAAATGTCCATTCTTATTGTTTTGGCCATGATTACCACCGAAGTGGTTACCATTTCTGGCATGTTGATTCCCTGCACGCTTATTGTCACCGCTTTGATGACTGCTATCACTAGTATTATCATTTTGCCGACTGCTCTCTTTTTGTTAGGTTGACTCATTATCGCGCTCCAATAACTGGGCCCTATTAACAACATCTGAATACAAACACAGTTTATGAGAGATGAAATATGGACGTATCTCGGGTTTCAAACCTCTTAGAAACATTCGCGTCATTCTCTCATCTTTATCAACTAAATGGGACGCAAACCGGGACAACTCGATAAACTTGGCTTCGTACTGCGACACGATCATGTTGTTTTGCTCTAGCTTGATGTATTCTATATTCCATCGTTCATCATCTGCTCTGTGTTGTTGTTTTCCTGAGGATTGCCGCCTTCCTAATGCACATTATCCTAATTATTGATTTGTGGAGACTCAACGGTCTCCTGTGCTCCATTGATATTCTGAACATTCTCGGATGTCATTTTCAAATACTGCCACAAAACAAGGGTTAATTAACATATCACATATTATCCCTATACTCTGACCGACAAATTAAATACCAAATAAACGTAGGTAGGTCATACTAGCGAAGGAATTCCCCGTCTCTCCCCTCCTAGTTCTTGTCTCATATCGTAGCCAGAGATCATATCCCTAAGCTTTGATACCAACTGTAACGCACCCAAAATAGGTATACATCACCCATCTTGAGTCGCCAAATACATGGTACAAAATTCAAATACAACTTAATTATACAATAGTCGTGTAAAATACGACAAAACATATGCTGTGAGTTTTAGTACAAATATTGTCATCTAGACAATATCCACACTCAATTCAGTCCTCATTACATTTATTATCACACTATTTAACAGAATATTGAGGAGTACTAATGCTATTATCTGGTCCGTCACTCCATTCCCGGACTAGTCCCTGCTATGTTCTCATTTCCTGAAGAGAACAATGAAAGTAAAAGGGTGAGCTCAACTAGCCCAGTAAGAAATATTATGACTAAGATAATACAGAATAAATTATCGTTAGCCTTCAACAGTGTTAAACTGATACAATATAACAAACATCAAGTTTAACTGCAACGGAACAAGCAATCCATTAAAAGAGTCAAGTAGAGAATAAAATCTACTATCTTTTATGATTTAAAAGGTTTTTCATCACTTTTATCGCTGGGACTCAGCGTAATAAATAATCCACATCATCCCTGCACTACGACCAAGGATATTCAATAGTATCACAACCACAAATTATCCATGTACTACGGGCCAAGGATATTCGTGTATTCATCAATGGTCATGATCATGCCAACAACTGTCCATCAATGCACTACGGCCAATGAGGACTTTTACCACATCATTTGTAACATTACTGTCATGATTATACTGAATAATCCCTGGTCATAATCATACCAAGTCCATCTATACACAACAGGCCACAAATGACTTTCAACATAATATAAGCTTGAGGATGATGACAATGATATAAGAATCTAATAAAACAAGTTCAAGAATTAATTTATCTAGAATTCAATAACGTCCAAATTGTCAACATGATACTGCTTTGTAGAGTAAAATTCAAGAATGCTCAGAAGAATATTTACATGAAAAGATACTGGATGAAGCGCAAATATCAAGGATATTCCACTAATTTCATAGAGTATAGAAGTCAAAACTTTAACCAACTGAGTATAATAAAGAATGGAATAACAAAAAGAAATCACCAGGCGTGCGATAGACCGCACAGACATGTTATTCCAACATAATAATAAATAACGGAACTAGGTCAGGTGAAATTCGTACCGACAGAATATTCCAACAGAATAATAAAGAATGAATGGAATAACAACAGAAATCACCATGCATGCGATAGACCGCACAGATAGGTTATTCCAACAGAATAATAATTAATGGAACCAGGTAAGGCATAATACGCACCGATAAGATGTTCCAACATAATTAACGAAACCAGGTCATGCCTAAATGCACAGACAGGATGTTCCAACATAATAATAAAGAATGGAATAACAGAAGAATTTCACCATGTATGCGGTACTCCGCATAGACAGGTTATTCCAACAGAATAAAATGGAATGGAATAACAATAGCTCTCTTCATGAATACGAAAGAAATAATACCCCTTACCTTAGAACAAACTGGATATAGGAGTAGTGAAGTAGCAAAATACTTTTCTTCTTTCTCTCTATAGTTTTTCTCTTTAGAGTTTTAGTGAATTTGTAAGAAATAATGAAGGAATGAGCTTCTATTTATAGGAGAATGGACTGAATAGTAACTAATTTCTGAATGGTCCAGATTAATTTACTTTTAAACGGACGGTCCAGATTGGTTTGCTATAAAATATTCTAATAAAACAAAATCTTTTAAATAAAATATAATATATTCTATTTATAATCTAATAAAATGAATAACTTTATAAAATATTCATTTTATATAAAAAGATTTTACTATGTAAAATACTATGGTGAGCACTATGCAAACACTATGCATAATAAAATATAATATATTCTATTTATAGTCTAATAAAGCGAATAACTTTATAAAAGTATTCTATTTTATATAAAAAAATTTTACTATGCAAAACACTATGCATAATAGAATATAATATATTCTATTTATAGTCTAATAAAATGAATAACTTTATAAAATTATTCTATTTTATATAAAAAGCTTTTCTATTTTATTACATTAATAATACTAATAAAACAAAACTTCATCATCATTATTATAATTCACACTATTAATCGACCAGGTCATTCCCAGGAAAGAGGGGGCTTTCCAATAAGGATTTCTCCTTATTAGCGCGCAATTAGGTGACCAAACCTCTCCTTGGCAGAACTTCTAGACATCGTTAATATTGAAAATAATAATATTAATAACTTCGTCGTCTCAATTATTGATTTAATAATATATAAAATATCGATAATAATTGAATCAATTAACGTGAGATACTATGCAACAATTACTGAAGCAATAATTGAACAAAAATGAGTGACTTCTCACGTAAGCATCAATAATCAATATCGTGTGCTACTATGCAATCACGCGTATTCTTGTACTTTTAACACCGGGTGTTTCAACAGTTAACGATAAAACTTCCGCCATTATTTTCATAAAATATTTTTGTCGTTTTCTCATTCCGACACCAATGATTGTGCCGTCGTACGAATATTCCCTGTTAAAATGAATATTCCCCGACCAATCGAATATTATATAACAACTTGCGTATTTTTCAAAATTTATAACTATTACCCACAACTATAACATTATATCAAATTCATTCCATAATATTCAAAAATGATAATTATAGAAAATTCATCTTTATTCATAAAAGTTGGGGTCTTACAAGTAATATACTTCGCTAGTGTGTGACTTACCTAAGCTGAAATTTTTTACTTGATAAGTTGACAATTTGTGATATGTCAATTGACCTTTGTTTTGAAGATATATTCTAGAATGATATCTGAAATACAAGAGATGAGCAATGGAAAGATCATGATACAGAGGATATAACCGGGAAGGTACAATCCAAAAAGAAAGCAAGGTATTCTCATCTCTTTGAACTACCAGGTACGTAAATTTCGAGGGTGAAATTTCATAAGGATGGGAGATTGTGAGACCCCGAATTTTACAAAATAAAAGTATTCAATTTTTATAATTATTATTCTATTTAGTAAATGGTTAAATTGATAAAAGTACAGTAATATGTGTGGTTGCATAGTAGCACATGGTATTGATTTTTGATACTTATGTGAGAAGTCACTCAGTTATACTCAATTATTGCTACAATAATTGCTACATCATATGTCTCATATTATTGATTCAATTATTGTCACAGTATCATCTACATAATATTTTATATATTCTTAAATCAATAATTGAGACGACAAAGTTATTCATATTATTATTTGTAATATTGACAATGTCTAGAAGTTCTGTCAAGGAGAGGTTTGGTCACCTAATTGCGCGCCAATAATGAAAAATCCTTATCGAAAAGCCCCCTCTTTCCTGGGAACGACCTGGTTGTTAAATATTGTGAGTTATAATATTAATAATGAATGTTATTAAAAATCGAATTTGAGTTCAGAGTTAAATTTGGAGACGCGGACGTGATATTTGAGTTCGGAACGATGAAATTAGTAGAAATAGACTATAAACACAAAATTTGCCAGGGTTAACTTTTTGGTCAAAAAAGTCAACAGTTGACTTTTTCAGGAAAAAGTCAAACTTCAAAATTTCAAAAATGAAATTTTTGAGAAAAATATTTCCATTGTGTTTTGATTGTTAGTGTTAGTGGAAATTGACATTTATTTCAATAATAATTGATGTCTGGAGGTTATATTGACCAGTCGGGTAATTAATCGGATAAATGAGCAATTAATTGCTATTAATTTACATTATTATAACTATTTGTTCACATGTGTGTACTACTGATTCACATTCTTGTACTATTATGGGAGTTGGTGCAAGATTGATAATACTTGCATGACTAAGTTAAAAATTGAGGTATGGATGGAGGTACTATTCTGTAATTCGTATTTTCACATGATTATAACTATTGATTCACATGATTGAACTATTGATTCACATTATTTAATATTAGGGGAGGTGGTGCAAGTTTGATAATACTTGCAGGACTAAATTAAAAATGAAGAAAATGAGTTAGGTATTATACTGTAATATTTCGAGCCCCAAAACGTGCAATTATCGAAACTATATTTTTCTATAAATAGAAGTTCATTCTTCCTTCAATTCTCACCAATTCACTAAAGCTATAAAGCAATTATTGTAGAGAGAAATTATAGAGAGAAAGAAGAAGAGAAGTCTGCTACATCACGATTCCAGTATCAAGTTTCTTCTAAGGTAAGGGATATTATTATTATAGTAAGGGGTATTATTCTTTCGTATTTATTCCTTATTATTATGTTGGAATAACATGTCTATGCGAAGTACTGCATATATGGTGAAATTCTTCTATTATTTCATTCTTTATTATTCATTGGAATATCCACATGCATGCGGATTACGCATGACACGGTTCAGTTTCATTCTTTATTATTCTATTGGAATATCACATGCATGCGGATTACGCATGTCCCGGGTTCCATTCTTTATTATTATTCATTGGAATATCTTATGCATCGTGCGGATTACGCATAACCCGGGTTCCGATTCTTTATTATTACGTTGGAATATCCTATCTCAAGCGGATTACTCATGACTGGTTCCATTCTTTATTATTATTCGTTGAAAGAACACGTCTGCATGCGGTTTATTGTATGCCTCGTGAATTACGTTGTTATTCCATTCTTTATTATATTCGTTAGAATATCCCATGCTCTATGTAATTACGCATGGCTGACTGGTTCCATTCTTATTATTCGTTAGGAATAACCTATCTCGTCTTGCTTCTATCGTATGAATGGTGAATTCTTCTATTAATCCATTCTTTATTATTCTATTGGAATAACCTGTCTATGTGGATTACCGCATGCATGGTGAATGATCCTTTGTATTCATTCCTTATTAAATTGTAGAAATGATTCGTTTATACATGGATTACTGCATGGCGGGTGAAAATCCATTTGCAGTTTCGTAATTTTTCTGACCCTCAAAAATTTTGGAAAAAATTAAGAGGATATTATGATAAGTTTTCTAACATCTCCAAGTGGAATCACTGAAAGAGGAGTTGGAGATTTTTGTATGCACTATTTTTAACAAAGCACGAAAAAGTGGAAAAGGAAAAAAAACTACTGCCCAAAATTTTGTAAGGGCTGTTTTGGCCACTTAATTTGTGAGAAAAATTCTGGCCTTTTGGGACATGGAAATATATGGTATAAAGTACCTCCTGTCCAAAAATGAGCTCATTCTGACTTAAAATGAGCAAGTTATGACTATTTCAATATTTAGGTTTTTTCGACAAAAAACGCTATAACCGGAGTTCTATAACTCTGATGACCATGAAATTTAAACTGGAAGCTCACGTTAACATGTGTAAGATACTACCAAGATTTGAGAATTTCTTGAGTTAAATTTGAGGTAGCTAATTTCTTAAGGAATTAATTAGAAATTGAATTTTGAAAAATACTTAAAGGAGTTGAAAAATTATAAAAAAATACTTGTTGTGTATGAAATATATGTATATATGTTTGGACAAAGGATAGAAAAATAATAAGTTGATTTGGTAATTTTTTATAAAAATGGTTTAGTTACGAACATATGAGTTAAATATGTTATGTGAAGTTAAATAGTTAGGAATTTATGGCTTGAAAATCCTATATAAGGTATATGCAGATTTTTGATGAGGGATTTGATCATTGGTGATGAAATCTTATGAGTATGGCATTTTTGAATGATTAAATGCATTATTTGGTAAAGTGTAAACAATTAAAATAAATTGTTTATAAGTTTAAGAAATGATTAAAATATTGTTATAATATTAATGATATTAGATTATGAGATTATTAAATGATTGATAACATTGGGATATTCTTGAACCCTGGATAAATTATATTATAAATGTTTAATATTTATCCTTTATCTCATTTGATTGATTATTTATATCATTGTCATGATCCTCACACTTATATTGTTTTGAAAGTCATATGTGGCTTACGTGCATGGATTGACTTGGTATGATTATGACCAGGGATTATTCGGTATAATCATGACCGTAATGTTACAAATGATGTGGTAAAAGTCATCTTTGGCCCGTAGTGCATAGATGGACTTGGTATGATTATAACCAGGGATTATTCAGTATAATCATGACTGTAATTGAAAACATGAATATCATTGGCCCGTAGTGCATGAATAATTCATGGTCGTAATACTAATGAATATCCTTGGCCGTAGTACAGGGATGATTCGATGATATGGATTAATTATTAAGCTGAGTCTCAGCGATAACATATTGATAATACACTTTTAATTCGTAGAAGATAGTAGATATCATGCTCTACTTGACTCTTCTATAATACAGTTGTATGTCTTTGGCCTGTAGAGCAAAGATGAATTGTTAATGAATATCTTTGGCCCGTAGTGCAAAGATGACTTTACTAGTATGATTATGAACAAGAATTGTGATTTGATATAACCATGATTTTTGATGTTTCAGGTAGAGACAGGTGATGAAAATTATCTTTGTCCTAGGTGCGAAGAGGAATTTAGAATCACAATTATGATTATGAGTTATTCATATGATTGTGGACAGGAATTGTTGATTGATGTTACAGGGATAAAACATTATTGGTGGACTTTTAACATGGAGAAGATAATAGACCTGATGGTCTATTTGACTCTTCTAATGGATAGTTCGTTCCGCTGCAACTATGGTTAAAAAGTTTTATCATCTACCATATGTTCTAAATCTCTGATTTATTATTGACGAAGGCTATTGATAATTTAATTATCTTTAGTCATGATATTCTTTAATGGGCTATTTGTGTTCACCGTTTTCTTCTCAATTCCTTTCAGGTAATAAGAGTGTAGCTAGGTCGAGCAGGGATAACAGAGAAATAGTGTGATGGTCTGAGATTGTTGAAGTTTCTCAATACATTATAAAACGGCATAACATGCAACAGATAATTATATTGAGGACCTAAGATGTGTGTGTCGTATTTTATACGTCACTTAATAATTGATTTTGGCGAACAACAATAGGGTGATGAGAACCCGACTTTGAAAGCGTCAAAAGTGTACCTCATTAGAATGAATATGATAGTAATCTTCTCGTTCTTCTTTGGGGTCTTAAAATATTTGCTTCTGTATTTTATATGGCATTGTAACAATTTGAGTTTGGATATTGTCTACGAGATAATATTGTATTAAAACTCACAGCTTTTCTGTTGTCGTACTTTGCACGACAGTTCAACAGTTGTATAAATGAAATTTGTATTTGATTTTTATAAAGTGATATCTAGCGACTCAGAATGGGTCGTGTGGACCTATTTTGGGGGCGTCACAGACGCCCCCAAAATAGGTCCATTCCACCCAACCCATTCTGAGTCGCCAAATACATGGTACAGAAACAACTACAACTTATTATTACAATTGTCATACAAAATACGACAACACATATACTGTGAGTTTAAATACAAATATTGTCTTCTAGACAATATCCACACTCAAATAAGTCCTCATTACAGTTATTGATACACTATTTTACAAAATAGTGAGGACTACTATAACAACTGTCTTGGACCATCACTCCATACCCCGGCTAGTTCCTGCTAAATTCTCACCTCTTGAGAAGAAAAATGGAACAAAAAGGAAAAGGGCGAGCTCAACTAGCCAAGTAAAGAATATTATCACTAAGATAATATACAACAAATTATCCTTAGTCTTCAACAGGGAAAAATCTGATAGAATATAATAGACAACAAGTTTTAGATCAATTGTAAGACCCCAACTTTTATGAATAAAGATTAATTGCTCTCAAAATATATTTTTGAATATTATGGTGTGGATATAATATAATGTTATAGTTGTTGGTAATATTTTTAAATTTTGCAAAGTAAGCAAGTGGTTATATAATATTCGATTGGTCGGGGAATATTCATTTTAACAGGGAATATTCGTAAGACGACACAATCATTGGTGGACCCCACAACGTAAGTATTATCGTAGTTAGAAAACGACATAATTATCTTTTTATAAAAATAATGGCGAAAGTTTTTTACCGTTAAACCGTTGAACTACCCGGTAGTAAAAGTACAAGATGTCGCTGCGTGGTTGCATAGTAGCACTACCAGTATTGATTGTTGATGCTTATGTGAGAAGTCACTCGGTTATGTTCAATTATTGCTACAAGAATTGTCATCGATCATATCTCTCATATTATTGATTCGATTATTGTCACAAGATTATCATCGCATAATATGATATATTATTAAATCAATAATTGAGACGACAAAGTTATTCATATTATGAAATTGCAATATTTACAATGTCAAAAAGTTCTGTCAAGGAGAGGTTTGGTCATCTAATTGCGCGCCAATAAGGAGAAATTCTTATCGGAAAGCCCCCTCTTCTTGGGAACGACTTGGTTGTTAAATATTGTGAGTTATAATATTAATGATGAATAAGTTTGTGTTGATTAAAGATGAAATTGATAGTTCCATTGTGTTGAAATTATTAGTGTTAGTGGAAATCGACATTTATTTCGATATTAATTGATGTCTGCAAGTTATACTGACTAGTCGGGTAATTAACCGGATAAATGAGCAATTAATTGTTATTAATTCACATGATTATAACTATTTGTTCACATGTGTGTACTATTGATTCACATTCTTGTACTATTAGGGGAGTTGGTGCAAGATTGATAATATTTGCACGACTAAGTTAAAAATGGTGGTATAGATGGAGGTACTATACTGTAATTCGTATTTTCACATGATTATAACTATTGATTCACATGATTGAACTATTGATTCATATTATTTACTATTAAGGGAGGTGGTGCAAGTTTGATAATACTTACAGGACTAAATTAAAAATGAAAAAAAAGTTGAAGGTATTGTACTGTAATATTTCGAGCCCCAAAACGTGCAATTATCGAAACTATATTTTCCTATAAATAGAAGCTCATTCTTCCTTCATTTCTCACTAATTCACTAAAGCTATAGAGCAATTATTATAGAGAGAAATTATAGAGAGAAAGAAGAAAAGAAGTTTGCTACCTCTCTACTCCAGTATCCAGTTTCTTTCTAAGGTAAGGGGTATTATTTCTTTTGTATTCATGAAGAGAACTTATGTTATTCCATTCTTTATTATTATGTTAGAATAATCTGTCCATGCGAAGTACCGCATACATGGTGAAAATCTTCTGTTATTCCATTCTTTATTATTCTGTTGGAATATCCTGTTTGTGCGGATTACGCTAGACCTAGTTTCATTCTTTATTATTCTATTGGAATAACCTGTCTGTGCAGTCCATAGCATGTATGGTGAATTCTTTGTTATTTTATTCTTTATTATTTTATTAGAATATCCTGTCTGTGCGGATTACGCTAGACCTGGTTCCATTCTATATTATTCTGTTGGAATAACCTATCTGTGCGGTCTATCGCATGCATGGTGAATTCTTCTGTTATTCCATTCTTTATTATTCTGTTGGAATATTCTGTCTGTGCTGATTATGCATGACCTGGTTCTATTCTTTATTATTCTATTGGAATAACCTGTCTGTGTGGTCTATCGCATACATGGTGAATTCTTCTGTTATTCCATTCTTTATTATTCTGTTGGAATATCATGTCTGTGTGGATTACGCATGACCTGGTTCCATTCTTTATTATTCATTTGGAATAACTTGTCTATGTGGATTATCACATGCATGGTGAATGATCCTTCGTATTCATTCTTTATTAAATTGTAGAAATGATCTGTCTACGTGGATTACCGCATGGTGGGTGAAAATCCATTTGCAGTTTCATATAGTCTATGATACTCATTTAGTTAAACTTTTGGCTTCTATACTACATGAAATTAGTAGAATATCCTGGATATTTGTGCTTCATCCGATATCTTTTCATGGAAATATTCGTCTGAACATTGTTGAATTTTACTCCACAAAGCAGTATTATGTTGACAATTTGGACGTAATTGATTTCAAGATAAATTAACTTATAAATCTTTAAAATTTATTATTGAACTTGTTTTATTGAATTATTATGTCATTGTCATCATCGTCATGCTTATATTGTGATGAAAGTCATCTTTGGTTTACGTGCATAGATGGACTTGGTATGACTATGACCAGGGATTATTCGGTATAATCATGACCTGTAATGTTATAAATGATGTGGTAAAAGTCCTCAGTAGCATGTAGTGTATTGATGGACAGTTTTTGGTATGATTATGACCAGGAATTATTCGGTATAGTCTTGACCATTGATAATTTAATGAATATCCTTGGCCCGTAGTGTAGGGATGACTCGATGATGTGGTTTATTTATTAAGCTGAGTCTTAGCGATAAAAATTGATGAAAACATTTTAAATCATAGAAGATAGTAGATATCATGCTCTACTTGACTCTTCTAATGGATTACTTATTCCGCTGCAGTTAAACTTGATGTCTATTGTATTTTATCAGTTTAACATTGTTGAAGACTAATAATAATTTATTATGCATTATCTTAGTCATAATATTTCTTACTGGGCTAGTTGAGCTCACCATTTCTTTCAATGTTCTCTTCAGGAAATGATAATGTAGTCGGGACTAGTCGGGGAACGGAGTGACGGTCCAGATGATAGCATTAATAGTCCTCACTATTATGTTAAATAGTGTGACAATAAATGTAATGAGGACTCCATTGAGTGTGGATATTGTCTAGATGACATTATTTTTATTAAAACTCTAGGATTATGTTTTGTCGTATTTTACACGACTATTGTATAATTAAGTTGTATTTGAATTTTGTACCATGTATTTGGCGACTCAAGATGGGTGATGTATACCTATTTTGGGGGCGTCACATTAACAACTGCAGCAGAAACAACAATTCATTAGAAGAGTTAAGTAGAGAATGAAATCTATAATCATCTATGAATTTAAAAGTCCATCATCAATATTTTATTCATATAACATCAATCAATATACATCTTGAATCAAATATTCATCTTTGCACTACAGGCCAAAGATATTCATTTGTATCACTAGTTGGTCATGTTCATCTCAACACCTGTTCATCTTTGAACTACGGGCCAAAGATATTCATCAGTTAATCATTCATCTTTGCACTACAGGCCAAGGATATTCAGTAACATCATCATTTAAGACTGAGGATGATGAAAAATATTTTAAAGAAAATGAACCCAGTGAGACAGAAGGATAAATACTAGGGATTCGTATAACAGTTTATCCAAGATCAACAATACTTTATAATAACCAATTGTGAAGCAGAATTCAAAAATAAAGATCAAAACATGGATACAATCAAAGATAGTAACCATAATAGACATCTTGAACAAAAAGGAAAATTTTCATTTTTCGGTGAATAGTACCGTATTCGTGAATAGTGTCGTATATGTGAATAGTAACCCAAACCCAAAAAGGTAGAAATTCCACAATAAAATCCATACCAATATTTCGGTATAATGATATTGAAAGAATAACATCATTACAAAAAAAATAACATCCCTTACCTCAAAGAAACAGTACTTCGAAATGGAATATCGGATATGATGCTGAAGGAAACTTGCACTGAATAACAACTCTCAAAGTATCTAAATACTCACAAAATATACTCGATAATATAAAGAGAAAGAAAACTTATTTCTGGTGTGATTTTCAATTATAACTTAGTCCTCTATTTAAATAGGAAAATATTAGCACGCCGAAGCAGACTTGACCTGCTACCTGATGGCTTTACCTGCTACTATTGCCACCCATCACATTTGAAATTTAATTTGAGCACATTTCTCACCAACCAAAAGTGGGGTCCACCAATTCTAGAATTTTCCACCAAAATGATAAATTCAAAAACCTCAACAATTTCTGAACCAGTCACCTCTTAAAATTCATAACAAATCATACGTTCATTTTTAACGGTTTAAAATTTGTGGACATATACTCAACTTATATATGTATAACATATCCAAAAATCACCACGATCCAATAGTCGGATTAAAAATTATAACTCACGCAATATATCTCAAGAACACTGGTTTGATCTTTTAATACCTCCAATCCGACAAAATACTGATAAAACACCTCCACATTAATTCCTTCATTTATAACCATATAAATAAATACAACATTTATATCCACATCAAATAAATATTTCCTTATCATATAAATCATTAATTAATTATTCAAAAATAACATTACAGAATTATGACAACTAGGCAGTTCCCAGGAAAGAGGGGGCTTTCTGATAAGGATTTATCCGTACTGGGGAGCAATTAGGTGACCAAACCTCTCCTTGACAAAACTTTCTAGACATTGCCAATAATGCTATCTAATAATATTATTCAAATAATATGAATTATTGATCTGGTAATGGGAAATACTGTGCAGTGACAATTATTGAAACAACAATAATATAAACTATCAACACAGTAATTATTGAATCAATAAAATAAAATATTGAACAATAATTATTGTAACAATTATTGAGTAGTGCCTTCTTACGTAAGAATCAATAATTCAAAAATACTGTGCAATATTGTGTTCTATTGTGCAACCACGCCAGACATTCGTATTTTAACCACCGGGTAATCCAACAAAGTTGTTAACTCAGTAATAATTTACTACCGTTATTTATAAATACTCATACTTTGTCGGTTTCCTTCATCCAACCGTTTTCTGTTATGGGGCCCACAAATGGCTGTGCCATCATACGAATATTCCCGACAAAAAGAATATTCCACGATCAAACGAATATTCCCTGACAACAATGAATATTTTATAACCACTTGCTTATTTTGCAAAATTTGCATATTTCACCCATAACCAAAATATTATATCAAATTAACACCTTATTATTTCAAAATAATAATTAGAGAAAAATTCAATTTTATTTATAAAAAGCTGGGGTCTTACATAATACCTTCATCTTTTCCTTCATTTTTAATTTAGTCTTGCAAGTACTATCAAAATTGCACCACCTCCCCTAATAGGTGAGGATACCTTGACTTCATTTCAGATTCTAACTCCCAGGTCATTTTCTCAACATCGTAGTTTCTCCACAAAACTTTGACTTGAGGTATAACATTGGAGCATAAAATATGCTCCTTTTTATCCAAGATTTTAATAGGTACCTCTTCATACGTTAAATCTTCCGCTATCTCGTCCGGTTCTAATTCAATAATGTGGTTCGGGTCTTTCACATATTTACGTAACATAGATATATGAAAAATGTTATGAACACGAGACATACTTGGCGGTAAGGTGAGTCTATAGGCCACAGTTCCTACTTGATTGAGGATTTCGAATGGCCCAATGAATCGAGGTTTGAGCTTTTCTCTCTTTTCAAATCTTGTAACTCCTTTCCATTCAGCAATATGTAACAATACGCTCTCCAACATTGAATTCCATGTCTCTTCGATGAAGATCAGCATAACTCTTTTGCCGATCTTGTGAGATTTTTATACGTTGTCGGATCATTTGAATCTTTTCCATTGTCATGCGTACCAATTCTGGTCCCAACAACATTGCTTCACCCACCGCATCCCAGCATACTGGAGAACGACACTTGATTCCATACAACGCCTCAAATGGAGCAATGCCAATACTTGCTTGATAACAATTATTGTAGGAAAATTCCACTAATGGAAAGAACTTGTCCCAAATTCCTTTGAAGTCAAGGACATAGAGTCTTAATAAATCCTCAAGAGTTTGAATAGTCCTCTCAGACTGCCCGTCCGTTTGAAGATGATATGCCGAACTAAATCGTAAATCCATTCCCATAGCTTTTTGCAAACTAACCCAAAATCGTGAAGTGAATCTTGGGTCTCAATAAGAAACTATGGATACTAGTATACCATGAAGTCTTACAATCTCATTTATATATATACGAGCAAGACATTCAAGTGAATAAGTTTCTCGTATAGGTAAGAAATGAGCAGACTTGGTTAATCGCATATATGCCTTGAGAAACCATGGGAAGGCCAGTAACAAAATCCATGGTAATGTGCTCCCACTTCCATTCTTGAATTTCAAGTCATTACAATGGACCTGTTGGCACTTGATGCTTCGCCTTGACTCATTGACAAGTTACGATCACGATACATTTTGGTACTCCCAGATGGATTGCATGTGACGCCTCAAATCCAAAGGTTCTCTAACCTCGTATTCAAAGTGCTCACGATCCTATCATCATCATAAGCATTCTATAACTATTTCAAATAATAAACATACATTGTTCATTATACAAAAGTCTCAAAACATGGTCCCAAGGTCTCTAACCTTAACTTTAAATACACCATTTATAATACAAACAGTTTACTCAAGAAATTCCATTAGATAATAACTAATTTAACATTCATTCTAAAATTACTCCCGGATCTTGCCCTTGCCCTTGTCCTTCGTGATTAGATCCTTCTGCTTAATCGAAAATAGAGGTCATGATATAGCAAGAGTAAGCAACTAATTTGCTTCACAAGTTTAAAAAGACAAAGGAGATATATCATGACTTAGAAAGAAATATTGCCTTCAATGTTCAACAATAATATAAGATTGTGAAGGAACATGAATTAATAATCAACAATTGAATATTCGATAATTGAATAACATGAATCGAGTGGTTTTGAATAACCATGAACATTTGCCAAGGTGCTCAATGATTTAAATCGACCTTTTAATAAGTTTTGGTATTCAAGGATCAAATTTTCATACCCCGTGATTTATGCATAAACACTTAATAATCCGACATTGATATCATGCCTTAATCAAATTTGTCCATTTTCTACCAAGAGTTCTTACCATATCAATTAATAAGAACAGCTTATTTAAAATCCATTTGATTTAACAAATTTAGACATGCTTGATCTAAATCGATACAATTAGCATAGATCTATCATAAACAGTTCATAAATGAAGAACTTTAATTTAATTCACGCTCAAAAAGAGAACAGAATTCAATTGCACAAAGTGCGTAATTTCAATAATTGATAAAGACGTGAATAATCATCAATAATTATTCACTAATATGCTTTGAAAATAATAACTCAAGTTGAGTTAGGAAACTTGCCTCGATCGAGAGGTTACAGCCCACGTAAATAAATTTCTATCCACTATGTAGTTAAATTATCTTCCTTTGAGAGACCTATAATTAGTCTTTCAATTAGTCAATGCATAACATCGATTATGTAATCACATAGATATCATACATTACAATAAGTTCTTATAAACATTATCATGCCTAGATAGTGTTATTATTAATTAACTACTACCTTTAATTCACATAATATTATTAACTTAGATAATATTAATTCACCTTCTAGTATTATTGGTTCACTAATAATACTTTAAATCATTTACCAACATTTTATTCACTTACTAATATTATTAATCATTTAATAATATTTTATCCCTTTACTAATATTATTAATCATTTAATAATATTTTATTCACTTACTAATATTATTAATCATTTAATAATATTTTATTCACTTACTAATATTATTAATCATTTAATAATATTTTATTTAATCTCTAATATTATTATTTAATAATAATACTCTAATCTAATATTTTTATTTATATAACAACATCATATTATAATATTATTAGTATTATAATAATATTCCAATGATTTATTAAATTAATAAACAATTTATTCTAATTGTTCATCCTTTAATAACCTCTTATTTAATATCCATAAAAGGTCATAAGTAATATTTATTATTATAAATTACCAAAATGCCCTAAGATAGTCATGATATAATATATTATGAGCATTCAAGCATAAAAATCATATTTTTCTCATTAAAGACATCATTTAACTATTTATTTCTTTTATTTACAACCTAATCATTTTTAGGAAAAATAGCAAACTGATTCCAAAAATTTTCAGCTTCTGGATTTTAATAGAATATGAACCAACAATGATCCTCTAATTTTCTAGAATTTTAGAAAATGATTTACTATTTTTAAAGTGCTCAAAACACTCAGATCTTGCTCTATTTTTAAAAAATTGAGTTTTGCTCAGAAAAATCTGATATTTTCAGGGTATGCTCTCTTAACATATATGAAGCTACTGTAAAAATTTTGGAATTTTCCAGTGTATACACAGTGAGATATTCGTAGGATAATATTTATGGAGTCCTTTACTAAATAGTCATTACGCACAATATATAACTCAAACGTGTCCGCTTTTTTTTCCTACACGTAGATAACTTCATAAGGTACCTCTGTAATATTTTTCCAGATTTTTACAAGACAAGGAACTAGCCGAAACAGCCTCATGAAAAACAAGTCAAGTAGCTGATTTTGGATTTCAAGGCTTTTAGCATATAAAGTGGACTGCTTTTTGTAAAAAAAATCTCAAAGGTTTCAAAACATGCTATATTTGTGATCTACCACTTGGGTTTACTAGATAACTCATGTATCTAGCACCCCTTCGACGGATCATAATTCCAAGTTGTAGAACTTGAGTTACACAAGATTTAGTGGAAGAAAAACAAGAGTTTTCACCCTTGGAGAACATATGCTCATTTTCTTCCTCTAAGTCTTTGATCTAACACTCAAGATACTTAGTTCCATGCATGATGGTATGTATAACTAGTGTATCTTGAGTAGTTGTACATAACCCCATCAAAACTCAAGCTATCAAAACAAGGTAAGAGAAGAAGATGAAGGTACATTATACCTTGACTTAGTGGCTACCTTCCTTGATTTTCCAAAGTAACTAATAAACTTAGGGGCATAAACCACTAGAACTCCTATAATTCTTCTTCCTATGGCTGAAATTTCTCTTTCTTTTCTCTCTTTGAAGTTGGCTAGCTTGGGAGCAAGAGGTAGAAGAAGAAGATGAAGAAGATGGAGAGAAATGAGATGTTGGAAGAATGAATGTGTTTACAAAATGAAATGGCCAATTCATTAATAATTCTCCCACAATTATTTTGTTGCCCATTAGGTAAAAAACTTTGTATTATTACTTACCTTAGGTTAAACATGATTAAATGTGCATAATGGAGTGGCAAACCAATGGGAGCCTTACAACATTGTCCTTATGTTTATTCATGTCTACTAATGGACAAGCTAGATTAATTATTCCACTTAGGATCCTCATAATATCCACCATTTAGCTTTTATTTTAAATGCCCAATTTTGATTAATCAAATGTCTAGAATACCCCAATCAAGTGGGCTAAGTATTGATTACAATTTATTTTCCTTGGGCTTTCTTTTTAATTGATTTGGGCTAGATAAAAACATAGTCCAACAATTTTAATAATGTTACCCAATTTGATAATTTAGGGTTTTCATCTCCAATCATATGAAGTTTAATTACTTATACATATGATTTTATCTCATAACCTAATTAGATTTACAAGAATTAGGTTTAAAATTATTAGTCACTTGAAATACTAAGTTTACCCACTTAAGTTAGTATAATGATAAAATACTAACTTTTTCGTGTTACCATAACCCTTAGGTTATTTAATATCCTTACCTAATGTATAATTAGGTCACAAGGCTTTCATTTTTAATGAAATCCATAAATGTATGTATCCATATATAATACAAAGTTTAAAAAAATGTACATACATACATGGTGACTTAAGATTCACTGTTATTACATCCTCCCCCCTTATAAGAATTTCGCCCCTAATTACATATAAGGTTACTCAAAAGGTGTGGGTAATTTTTCTTATCCTTTCTTCAAGTTCCCACGTAGCTTCTTCAAAGATTGTGGTTCCTCCAAAGAACTTTTACGTAATGTATAACCTTATTTCGCAATTTTCGCTCCTTTCATCTAAAACTTCGATCGAATTTCCTCGCACGATAAATCTTTTTCGACCGAATTGGCTCTGCACGATATCACATGCTTGTAATCAGCTTATATGGTCGTCGAAGATCGACACACATGAAACACATTATGAATATGTTCCATTCAGAGGTAGAGCTACCTCAGACGCCACTTCGCCTATCTTCTTCAAGATCTCAAAAGGTCCAATAAATCTCTTGACTCATTTTACCTTTCTTTCCAAACCTTATCTTTCCTTTCCAAGGAGATACTTTCAAAAATGCATGGCTTCCCACCTCAAAATCTCGCTTCAAGCGATGTAAGTCCAGATACTTTTCCGGCGATCTTGAGTCGCTACCACCGGCTCTAATCACCTTAATGGTCTCTACTATTCATCGCATCAGCTTCTGGTCCCAACAAGCTTGACGCTCACCCACTTCATCCCAAAGATACTGGGCGCTCTACATTTCCTCCCATACAAGGTTTTCAGACGGCGGCATTCGATGTCAAGCGTAGTAGCTATTGTTGTATGCGAACTCTACCAATGGAAGATGATCCTCCCAACTACCCTTGAAGTCCATCACACAAGCTTCTCGAGCATGTCTTCAAGTGTTTGAATCGTTTCTTCACTTTGCCCATCTGGCTCATGGATGATACGCGGTGCTCATCCGTAGTCAATTCCCCATTCTTTCTTCAAGACTCTTCCGTAAGTTTGACGTGAAACGCGGATCCCTATCCCACACAATAGATACGGTACGCCATGTCTCGATATAATTTCTTTGATGTATAGTTTGGCTAATCGGGTCCAGACTATACCGATCTTGATCGGCAAAAGTGAGCCGACTTCGTAAGACGCATCTACGATCACCCATATGGCATCGCGGTCCCTTTATGCTGTCGGAAGTCCCACCACAAAATCCATCGTGATGTGCTCCCATTTCCACTGAATCTCTAAAGGTCAGAATAGTCCACTTTGGCCGTTGATGTTCTCGCTTGACTCTCTCGACAAGTTAGACATTTACCGACACATTCTCGCAACATCTCTTCATGTTTGGCCACCAAAAGTGTTGACGTAAGTCTTGATACATTTTTGTGCTTCCTCGGTGTATCGAGTACTCAGAGATATGTGCTTCTTGCGTAATCTCTTCTCTTAGTTCTCGTATTAATCTGCACTCCAAATTCATCCTTCAAATCTTAGCATCCAAGGCCATCAATCTTGTATTTCAATTCATCCCTTCAGCCTAATCGCTTTTGATGTCGCCGCAATCTTCGCCCTTCTCGAGCCTCTTTAACCTTTATCTAATAAAGTAGGGCTCACGCCACAAGAATAATTTCTCATCGACTCACGGTACTTAACCTCTAAGTCAAGTCGCTCAAATCCTTCACCAATTCCTCTTGAATGGTTAACTTCAATAACTCTCTCCGCTTTTTCTCATTGTGGCATCACCACTACATTTGCTTTGCTCGATGGTACAGTAATCTCACAATCATAATCCTTGATCAATTTCTAGCCATCTACACGCCTCATATTTAGCTCCTTCCGGGTGAAGATATACTTTAGACTCTTATGATCCAGATATATCTCACACTTCTCTCCATACAAATAGTGCCTCCAAATTTTCAAGGCAAAACCATCATCGCTTAACTCTGTGTCATGAGTCTGATAACCCTTCTCATAGTCCTTTAGTCGACGACGTGAAGCGACAGAATGACCTTGCCATGTCAGATCAAGACACGTACCAAGACCCTTGTGTGACGATCACTATACACTATAAATCCTCCCGTGTTGTCCAGAAAGCCAACATGTGCTTCGATCGAGCCTCTTCTTCAATTCCATGAAACTCGTTTCACATTTTTCCGCCCAAACGAACTTCACCGCCTTTCTAGTAAGGTTGGTCAATGGCGATGCTACCTTTGAAAAATCTTGGATGAATCTTCGATAGTATCCTCGCTAATCCCAAGAAACTCCTAATTTCGCTTGTCTTTGGTCGCTCCCATTGATAACCGCTTCTACTTTTGGCCGGATCTACCAAACACCATCTTTGTCGATAACGTGACCCAAAAATTGCACTCCTCCGCAACCAAAATTCACACTTGGAGAACTTTGCATACAACTTCTCCCTCCTTAACGCCTCCAACACTTTCCTTAGATGTTCAACGTGATCTTCCTCTCGTCTCTTTAATATACCGTAATGTCGTCGATGAACACGACAACAAACTTATCCAAACATCGCTAAACACTGCTCATCAAATCCATGAATGTCGCCGGTGCATTAGTTAACCCAAAAGACATTACCGTAAACTCAAAGTGTCCATACCGAGTTCTCAATGCCGCCTTTTGAACATCCTCATGTCTCACCTTTCGCTTGGTGATAACCACCCTCAAGTCAATTTTTGAAAAGTATTTTGCCCCCTTCAACCGATCAAACAAATCGTCGATCCCGGCAATGGGTATTTATTCTTAATGGTGACCTTGTTTAACTCTCTTAGTCGATATAAAGTCTTAATGACCCATCCTTCTTCTTTTTATTTAATAAGACCGGTGCTCCCCATGGTGATACGCTTGGTCGAATGTATCCCTTATCTAACAACTCTTGTAGTTGAACCATCGCCTTCATTTCACAGAGCCATACGATACGGCGCTTTGATACCGGTGATGTCCCTCGTGCCAAATCGATAACAAACTCTATCTCTATCCGTGGCAATCCTGAATTTCATCCGGGAAAACGCCAACGAATCCATTCTTACAATAGGTATTTGACCTAGTTCACCTCGATTCTCATGTATCCACAACGTGAGCCAAATAACCTATACAACCCTTCCTAAGCAACTTCCTTGTTTGCATCATCGCCGACAACAAGATTGTCTTGGCGATTTATCGCCATAAAATACCACCTTTGACTTATTCGAGTCTTTAGGTGTACGACTTTTTTTACATACCAATGACCGCTTCCATGACTTGATAACCAATCCATCCCAAGGATTACATCAAACTCTCCAAGATTTAATTCCAGATCAAATCCACGTTAAGTTTAAAACCTCTTACATTAGCACAACAGCTCCTATAGATGTAGTCTATGTGGATAATTTCTTTGTTTGCTACTTCTACATTCATTGGGTGTTCTAATAGTTCATGAGGTAAACTTAATCTTTGAGCAAATTCATCGATAAAAAAAGAACATGAAGCTCCTTAATCTAATAACACATAGGCATTTATATCATTGATCGGAATTATACCGACACCACCTCCCCGGATGCCACAAAGATCTTCAGATCGCCATATTGAATGTCCGTTGTTGGCTTGTTTGTTTCGGTCAATGGGTCCTCCACCGTTGTCTTTGTGTTATTGCCCCTCGCCGCCATTTCCGCCATCCATGCTTTTTTTCTTCTTGGGCAATCCTTGATCCGATGTCCCACTTCACCACAATTAAAGCAACCTCCTTTCTTCACCTTAGTACAATTGGGTGAGGTATGCCCCCTTCTTGCCCACATGTATAATATATCATTTTTCCTTTCCAAAGACTTCGAGTGACCCTTTCCACAGCTCCCACACACCGACTTCTTTTTTGTTGCACGCTTCTCACAGATCTCCAGACATTACTACCCCCATCGCTTCCATTTCCGCTTCTTTATTGTTACTACCGCCATCACGACATTTTGATTCCCACCTTCCGATTTCTTCTTATTCTTCTCCCGACAGATCTTGAGACCGCTTTCGCTTCCTCCTTCCGCTTATAAGAGCTTTTTCCAACAGAGTGAGAATGATGATTTGTAAAACCGCTACTTTACTATAAATCCACGCTTTTAGTCCATTCTCAAACCTTCTCGCTTCGCTCTCGCCTCAGGTCCACCGATGTGGAGCGAATCCGCCAATTCATTGAATTTCGCAAAGATACCGACATCGACATATTCTCTTGTTTCAGCCCAAGAACTTGATCTCCATTCTTGCTTGAACACTCTCGTGGAAGTAGTTCTCAAGAACAACTTCTTGAATGCTTCCCAAGTCACGATTCCAGCTCCGCTTTGTTTCGTTGGCATCCCACCAATAGCTAGCCTCCCCCTTCATTAAGTAGGTAGAAAAATGGTCTTCTCGTTCTTCTCGCTACTCTAGCAATAACGAAGGCCTTCTCAATCTCCTTTACCCACATTTGGGCTTCTATCGGGTCTGTTGTTCCTCCAACTCAAGGCCCGGTCCCATCGCTTTGAAGTCCTTAAAGTTTACTATTTGGGTGCTCACCGATTTCGCAGTTGAGCTTGATTCTCATGGCTTCAACCATCATGTTAATAAAATCTTGCATTGGGTTTTGTTGAGATCCCACGCATTATTAATCGACTCTTCAATATCTTGGTTCCCGAGTCCACGCTCTCAAGCCGCCATTATCTAGTGAAACAAAATTCTAACACGCTATTTTGATTTATTATCATATGATTACTTAGTATGTAATACGCTATTTATTTAAACAATCGATGATCATTATGTGAGAGTTTTAAGTTACCTAGATTTTAAAGTCTTTCTCCTCGCTTAGTGGGTTAAGTTTGTTTTAAAGAACATTTTCCAAATCACCCAATCAATTCACATAATATTAAATAGAAAATTTACTATTTAAAATTTTCTAACACATATCATAATAATATCGCATTTATATTCATACACCAATCTTCAAAGTGACTTACACGATTAATACAGTATATTTTATAAATGCTACTATCCCATTTTAACACAAAAGATGGATTAACTCATAATGATACCTCCCTACAAACACAATTAGGGAAAGTACATAACCATTTACTACCTCACACCGCCGAGGTTTTACTCAACATAAAACCTTATTACACAACAAGAAAAGTACTAATGCATCTATCTACAACTGGGCCATCACATCATCACCATTGGTGGCTCTCGCCAGTCACCAGACAGCTCCTAGGGAAGCAACTCATCGCAGATTCTCACGCCGAATCGGATCGACTAGACTCTCCTATCTCGAGTGGACCTCCTAGCCTTCTCGCTACCGGGCCTCTCATACACGATCAAGGGCCACCCTAAAGTTTCTACTCCGACCTTTACTACCGTAGCTCGATCTTTAATTGGCCCACCACCATCCGACTCATGGAGTGCCTCTTCCACCAAGATCTTATCGGCAATTTTACATTAAACTCAAATTTCAGATCTCCAGATGCTTCATGCTCAGCCTCTCCAAACTTTGCCTTTTCATTCTCTAGTTGTACTCATCAAGATCCCAACTTGCAACGGGACTCATCAAATTTTTTCCTTCGCTCGACTTTCTCCATCCGGGCTTGATGAGCCTCATCATCATCCTGTATTGTTCTTCAAGAATTGGAGGGTGTGGTTTTCTATTTCTAATTCCTCCACTCGCCTTTCTAATTGACCGATTCTCTCAACAAGTCCCTCAATCGGAGGACCATGAGGGACATCTTGGGTGGCCTCATGCTCAATGGGTTCCTCGCTTCAATCGAGTAACTACTCAAGCGCCACGACATCCTACAAACACCATAAAGTCAACGTCAAGCATTCATAATAAAATATATTCATTGATGAAATGAAATAATATTTTATTAAGTACAACACAAACTTGATGAATTTCCATAATCCATCTCCTAACATACTCTATAAGAGTTTTCTACTAAGGTTATAACCTAGGTTTCGTGATTCCTAATGTTTATAACCCATGCCTTTGATACCAACCTCGTGACGCCCCCAAATCCGTGTTCTCTAACTCGTATTCAAAGGCTCACGATCCTATCATCATCATAAGCATTCTATAACTATTTCAAATAATAAACATACATTGTTCATTATACAAAAGTCTCAAAACATGGTCCCAAGGTCTCTAACCTTAACTTTAAATACACCATTTATAATACAAATAGTTTACTCAAGAAATTCCATTAGATAATAACTAATTTAACATTCATTCTAAAATTACTCCTCGGATCTTGCCCTTGCCCTTGTCCTTCGTGATTAGATCCTTCTGCTTAATCGAAAAAATAGAGGTCATGATATAGCAAGAGTAAGCAACTAATTTGTTTCACAAGTTTATAAAGACAAAGGAGATATATCATGACTTAGAAAGAAATATTGCCTTCAATGTTCAACAATAATATAAGATTGTGAAGGAACATGAATTAATAATCAACAATTGAATATTCGATAATTGAATAAACATGAATCGAGTGGTTTTGAATAACCATGAACATTTGCCAAGGTGCTCAAAGTGATTTAAATCGACCTTTTAATAAGTTTTGGTATTCAAGGATCACCTTTCATACCCCGTGATTTATGCATAAACACTTAATAATCCGACATCGATATCATGCCTTAATCAAATTTGTTCATTTTCACCAAGAGTTCTTACCATATCAATTAATAAGAACAGCTTATTTAAAATCCATTTGATTTAACAAATTTAGACATGCTTGATCTAGCCGATACAATTAGCATAGATCTATCCCATAAAACAGCTTCATAAATGAAGAACTTTAATTTAATTCACAGCTCAACGGCAAGAGAACAGAATTCAATCGCACAAAGTGCTAATTTCAATAATGATAAAGACGTGAATAATCATCAATAATTATTCACTAATATGCTTTGAAAATAATAACTCAAGTCGAAGTTAGAAACTTGCCTCGATCAGAGGTTACAGCCATTTAAATAAATTTCTATCCACTATGTAGTTAAATTATCTTCCTTTGAGAGACCTATAATTAGTCTTTCAATTAGTCAATGCATAACATCGATTATGTAATCACATAGATATCATACATTACAATAAGTTCTTATAAACATTATCATGCCTAGATAAGGTTATTATTAATTAATCACTACCTTTAATTCACATAATATTATTAACTTAGATAATATTAATTCACCTTCTAGTATTATTGGTTCACTAATAATACTTTAAATCATTTACCAACATTTTATTCACTTACTAATATTATTAATCATTTAATAATATTTTATCCCTTTACTAATATTATTAATCATTTAATAATATTTTATTCACTTACTAATATTATTAATCATTTAATAATATTTTATTCACTTACTAATATTATTAATCATTTAATAATATTTTATTTAATCTCTAATATTATTATTTAATAATAATACTCTAATCTAATATTTTTATTTACATAACAACATCATATTATAATATTATTAGTATTATAATAATATTCCAATGATTTATTAAATTAATAAACAATTTATTCTAATTGTTCATCCTTTAATAACCTCTTATTTAATATCCATAAAAGGTCATAAGTAATATTTATTATTATAAATTACCAAAATGCCCTAAGATAGTCATGATATAATATATTATGAGCATTCAAGCATAAAAATCATATTTTTCTCATTAAAGACATCATTTAACTATTTATTTCTTTTATTTTACAACCTAATCATTTTTAGGAAAAATAGCAAACTGATTCCAAAAATTTTCAGCTTCTGGATTTTAACAGAATATGAACCAACAATGATCCTCTAATTTTTCTAGAATTTTAGAAAATGATTTACTATTTTTAAAGTGCTCAAAACACTCAGATCTTGCTCTATTTTTAAAAAATTGAGTTTTGCTCAGAAAAATCTGAAATTTTCAGGGTATGCTCTCTTAATATATATGAAGCTACTGTAAAATTTTGGAATTTTCCAGTGTATACACAGTGAGATATTCGTAGGATAATATTTATGGAGTCCTTTACTAAATAGTCATTACGCACAATATATAACTCAAACGTGTCCGCTTTTTTTCCTACGCCGTAGATAACTTCATAAGGTACCTCTGTAATATTTTTCCAGTTTTTTTACAAGACAAGGAACTAGCCGAAACAGCCTCATGAAAAACAAGTCAGAGCTGATTTTGGATTTCAAGGCTTTTTAGCATATAAAGTGGACTGCTTTTTGTAAAAAAATCTCAAAGGTTTCAAAACATGCTAGATTTGTGATCTACCACTTGGGTTTACTAGATAACTCATGTATCTAGCACCCCCTTCGACGGATCATAATTCCAAGTTGTAGAACTTGAGTTACACAAGATTTAGTGGAAGAAAACAAGAGTTTTCACCCTTGGAGAACATATGCTCATTTTCTTCCTCTAAGTCTTTGATCTAACACTCAAGATACTTAGTTCCATGCATGATGGTATGTATAACTAGTGTATCTTGAGTAGTTGTACATAACCCCATCAAAACTCAAGCTATCAAAACAAGGTAAGAGAAGAAGATGAAGGTACATTATACCTTGACTTAGTGGCTACCTTCCTTGATTTTCCAAAGTAACTAATAAACTTAGGGGCATAAACCACTAGAACTCCTATAATTCTTCTTCCTATGGCTGAAATTCTCTTTTTTTTCTCTTTGAAGTTGGCTAGCTTGGGAGCAAGAGGTAGAAGAAGAAGATGAAGAAGATGGAGAGAAAATGAGATGTTGAAGAATGAATTGTGTTTACAAAATGAAATGGCCAATTCATTAATAATTCTCCCACAATTATTTTGTTGCCCATTAGGTAAAAAAACTTTGTATTATTACTTACCTTAGGTTAAACATGATTAAATGTGCATAATGGAGTGGCAACCAATGGGAGCCTTACAACATTGTCCTTATGTTTATTCATGTCTACTAATGGACAAGCTAGATTAATTATTCCACTTAGGATCCTCATAATATCCACCATTTAGCTTTTATTTTAAATGCCCAATTTTGATTAATCAAATGTCTAGAATACCCCAATCAAGTGGGCTAAGTATTGATTACAATTTATTTTCCTTGGGCTTTTTTTTTTAATTGATTTGGGCTAGATAGATAAAACATAGTCCAACAATTTTAATAATGTTACCCAATTTGATAATTTAGGGTTTTCATCTCCAATCATATGAAGTTTAATTACTTATACATATGATTTTATCTCATAACCTAATTAGATTTACAAGAATTAGGTTTAAAATTATTAGTCACTTGAAATACTAAGTTTACCCACTTAAGTTAGTATATATAAAATACTAACTTTTTCGTGTTACCATAACCCTTAGGTTATTTAATATCCTTACCTAATGTATAATTAGGTCACAAGGCTTTCATTTTTAATGAAATCCATAAATGTATGTATCCATATATAATACAAAGTTTAAAAAAAAAATGTACATACATACATGGTGACTTAAGATTCACTATTATTACATCCTCCCCTTATAAGAATTCCGCCCCTAATTACATATAAGGTTACTCAAAAGGTGTGGGTAATTTTCTTATCCTTTCTTCAAGTTCCCACGTAGCTTTCTTCAAAGATTGTGGTTCCTCCAAAGAACTTTTTACGTGTAATGTATAACCTTATTTCGCAATTTCGCTCCTTTCTATCTAAAACTTCGATCGAATTTCCTCAGACGATAAATCTTTTTCGAATTCGAATTGGCTCAGACGATATCACATGCTTGTAATCAGCTTATATGGTCGAAGATCGATCACATATGAAACACATTATGAATATGTTCCAGTCAGAGGTAGAGCTACCTCAGACGCCACTTCGCCTATCTTCTTCAAGATCTCAAAAGGTCCAATAAATCTTTGACTCAATTTTACCTTTCTTTCCAAACCTTATCTTTCCTTTCCAAGGAGATACTTTCAAAATGCATGGCTTCCCACCTCAAAATCTCGCTTCGCGATGTAAGTCCAGATACTTCTTTTCCGGCGATCTTGAGTCGCTACCAACGGCTCTAATCACCTTAATGGTCTCTACGGCCTCATTCACGCATCAGCTTCGTCCCAATAAATGACGCTCACCCACTTCATCCCAAAGATACCAAGCGTTTCTACATTTCTCCCATACAAAGGTTTCAGACGGCAGCATTCCGATGTCAAGCGTAGAAGCTATTGTTGTATGCTAACTCTACCAATGGAAGATGATCCTCCCAACTACCCTGAAGTCCATCACACAAGCTCGAGCATGTCTTCAAGTGTTTGAATCGCTCTTCACTTTGCCCATCTGGCTCATGGATGATACGCGGTGCTCATCCGTAGTCAATTCCCCATTCTTTCTTGAAGACTCTTCCAAGTTTGACGTGAAACGCGGATCCCTATCCCACACAATAGATAATCGGTACGCCATGTCTCGATATAATTTCTTTGATGTATAGTTTGGCTACCGGGTCCAGACTATACCGATCTTGATCGGCAAAAGTGAGCCGACTTCAGAAGAAGACGATCTACGATCACCCATATGGCATCGCGGTCCCTTTATGCTGTCGGAAGTCCCACCACAAAATCCATCGTGATGTGCTCCCATTTCCACACCGAATCTCTAAAGGTCAGAATAGTCCACTTGGCCGTTGATGTTCGCTTGACTCTCCGACAAGTTAGACATTTATCGACACATTCTCGCAACATCTCTTCATGTTTGGCCACCAAAAGTGTCGACGTAAGTCTTGATACATTTTTGTGCTTCCTCGGTGTATCGAGTACTCAGACATATGTGCTTCTTGCGTAATCTCTTCTTAGTTCTCGTATTAATCTGCACATCAAATTCGCCCTTCAAATCTTAGCAAATCCAAGTACATCAATCTTGTATTTCAATTCATCCCTTCGCCTAACCGCTTTTGATGTCGTCGCAATCTTCGCCCTTCTTGAGCCTCTTTAACCTTATCTAATAAAGTAGGCTCACGCCACAAGAATAATTCTCATCGACTCCGCGGCACTTTACCTCTAAGTCAAGTCGCTCAAATCCTTCACCAATTCCTCTTGAATGGTTAACTTCAATAACTTCTCTCTCCGCTTTTTCTCGCTTGTGGCATCACCACTACATTTGCTTTGGCTCGATGGTACAGTAATCTCACAATCATAATCCTTGATCATTCTAGCCATCTACACGCTTCATATTTAGCTCCTTCGGGTGAAGATATACTTTAGACTCTTATGATCCAGATATATCTCACACTTCTCTCCATACAAATAGTGCTCCAAATTTTCAAGGCAAAACCATCGCCGCTTAACTCCTGTGTCATGAGTCTGATAACCCTTTCATAGTCCCTTAGTCGACGTGAAGCGACGAATGACCTTGCTATGTCAGATCAAGACACGTACCAAGACCCTTGTGTGACGATCACTATACACTATAAATCCTCCCGTGTTGTCCCAGAAAGCCACACATGTGCTCGATCGAGCCTCTTCTTCAATTCCATGAAACTCGTTTCACATTTTTCCGCCCAAACGAACTTCACCGCTTTTCTAGTAAGGTTGGTCAATGGCGATGCTACCTTTGAAAAATCTTGATGAATCTTCGATAAGATCCTCGCTAATCCCAAGAAACTCCTAATTTCGCTCTTGTCTTTGGTCGCTCCCGCATTGATAACCGCTTCTACTTTTGGCCGGATCTACCAAACACCATCTTTGTCGATAACGTGACCCAAAAATTGCACTCTCCGCAACTAAAATTCACACTGGAGAACTTTGCATACAACTTCTCCCTCCTTAACGCCTCCAACACTTTCCTTAGATGTTCGCCAGGATCTTCCTCTCTCTCCTCTAATATACCGTAATGTCGTCGATGAACACGACAACAAACTTATCCAACATCGCTTAAAACACTGCTCATCAAATCCATGAATGTCGCCGGTGCATTAGTTAACCCAAAAGACATTACCGTAAACTCAAAGTGTCCATACCGAAGTTCAATGCCGCCTTTTGAACATCCTCATGTCTCACCTTCATTGGTGATAACCACCCTCAAGTCAATTTTTGAAAAGTATTTTGCCCCTTCAACCGATCAAACAAATCGCCGATCCCCGGCAATGGGTATTTATTCTTAATGGTGACTTTGTTAACTCCCTCAGAGTCGATATAAAGTCTTAATGACCCATCCTTCTTCTTTACTTAATAAGACCGGTGCTCCCCATGGTGATACGCTGGTCGAATGTATCCCTTTATCTAACAACTCTTGTAGTTGAACCATCGCCTCCTTCATTTCTACAGAGCCATACGCGACACTACGCTTTTGATACCGGTGATGTCCCTCGTGCCAAATCGATAACAAACTCTATCTCTATCCGTGGCAATCCTTAATTTCATCCGGGAAAACGCCAACTAATTCTTTACAATAGGTATTTGACCCAGCCACCCCTCGATTCTCATGGGTATCCACAACGTGAGCCAAATAACCTATACAACCCTTCCTAAGCAACTTCCTCACAGATCATCGCCGACAACAAGATTGTTTTGGCGATTTATCGCCATAAAATACCACCTTTGACTTATTTGAGTCTTTAGGTGTACGACTTTTTCTTACAAATAATGACCGCCCCATGACTTGATAACCAATCATCCCAAGGATTACATCAAACTCTCCAAGATTTAATTCCAGATCAAATCCACGTTGTTTAAAACCTCTTACATTAGCACAACAGCTCCTATAGATGTAGTCTATGTGGATAATTTCTTTGTTTGCTACTTCTACATTCATGGGTGTTCTAATAGTTCATGAGGTAAACTTAATCTTTGAGCAAATTCATCGATACAAAAGAACATGAAGCTCCTTAATCTAATAAACATAGGCATTTATATCATTGATCGGAATTATACCGACACCACCTCCCCGGATGCCACAAAGATTCGTGACCGCCATATTGAATGTCCCGTGTGTTGTTTGTTTGGTCAATGGTCCTCCACCGTTGTCTTTGTGTTATTGCTTCTCGCCGCCATTTCCGCCATCCATGCTTTTCTTCTTCTGGGCAATCCTTGATCCGATGTCCCACTTCACCACAATTAAAGCAACCTCCTTTCTTCACCTTAGTACAATTGGGTGAGGTATGCCTTCTCTTGCCCACATGTATAATATATCATTTTTCCTTTCCAAAGACTTCGAGTGACCCTTTCCACAGCTCCCACACACCGATTTCTTTTGTTCAGACGCTTCTTGTCGTGATCTCCAGAGATTACTACCCCCACGCTTCCATTTCCGCTTTTATTATTGTTACTACCGCCATCGCCGACATTTTGATTCCCACCTTCCGATTTCTTCTTATTCTTCTCCCGATCAGATTCGAGACCGCTTCGCTTCCTCCTTCCGCTTATAAGAGCTTTTTCCAACAGAGTTGAGAATGATGTGATTTGTAAAACCGCTACCTTTACTATAAATCCACGGCTTTTAGTCCATTTTCAAACCTTCTCGCTTCTCGCTCTGTCCACCGATGTGGAGCTTAATCGCCAATTCATTGAATTTCGCAAAGATACCGACATCGATATATTCTCTTGTTTCAGCCCAAGAACTTGATCTCCATTCTTGCTTGAACACTCTCGTGGAAGTAGTTCTCAAGAACAACTTCTTGAATGCTTCCCAAGTCACGATTCCAGCTCCGGCTTTGTTTCGTTGGCATCCCACCAATAGCTAGCCTCCCCTTCATTAAGTAGGTAGCAAAATGGTCTTTCGCTCTTCTTCGCTATTTCTAGCAATAACGAAGGCCTTCTCAATCTCCTTTACCCACATTTGGGCTTCTATCGGTCGTTGTTTCCTCAACTCTCGCGGTCCCACCGCCTTTGAAGTCCTTAAAGTTTACTATTTGGGTGCTCACTCGATTTTCGCAGTTGAGCTTGATTCTCATGGCTTCAACCATCATGTTAATAAAATCTTGCATTGGGTTTTGTTGAGATCCCACGCATTATTAATCGATTCTTCAATATCTTGGTTCCCGAGTCCACGCTCACAACGCCATTATCTAGTGAAACAAAATTCTAACACGCTATTTTGATTTATTATCATATGATTACTTAGTATGTAATACGCTATTTATTTAAACAATCGATGATCATTATGTGAGAGTTTTAAGTTACCGAGATTTAAAGTCTTTCTCCCGCTTAGTGGGTTAAGTTTGTTTTTAAAGAACATTTTCCAAATCACCATCAATTCACATAACATTAAATAGAAAATTTACTATTTAAAATTTTCTAACACATATCATAATAATATCGCATTTATATTCATACACCAATCTTCGTTGACTTACACGATTAATACAGTATATTTTATAAATGCTACTATCCCATTTTAACACAAAAGATGGATTAACTCATAATGATACCTCCCTACAAACACAATTAGGGAAAGTACATAACCATTTACTACCTCACACCCGCCGAGGTTTACATCAACATAAAACCTTATTACACAACAAGAAAAGTACTAATGCATCTATCTACAATCGGGCCATCACATCATCACCATCTGGTGGCCTCGCCAGTCACCCAGACAGCTCCTAGGGAAGAAACCATCGCAGATTTCACGCCGAATCTGATCGACTAGACTCTCCTATCTCAGAGTGGACCTCCTAGCCCTCTCTCGCTACCGGGCCCTCATACGCCGATCAAGGGCCACCCTAAAGTTTCTACTCCGACCTTTACTACCGTAGCTCGATCTTTAATTGGCCCACCACCATCCGACTCATGGAGTGCCTCTTCCACCCAAGATCTTATCGGCAATTTTTACGCTAAACTCAAACAGATCTCCAGATGCTTCATGCTCACTCTCCAAACTTTGCCTTTTCATTCTCTAGTTGTATTCATCAAGATCCCAACTTGCAACGGACTCATCAAATTTTTCCTTCGCTCGACTTTCTCCATCCGGGCTTGATGAGCCTCATCCTTGTATTGTTCTTCAAGAAATTGGAGGGTGTGGTTTTCATTTCTAATTCCTCCACTCGCTTCTTCTAATCGATCGATTCTCCTCAACAAGTCCCCAACGGAGGACCATGAGGGACATCTTGGGTGGCCTCATGCTCAATGGGTTCCTCGCTTCAACTCGAGTAACTACTCAAGCGCCACGACATCCTACAAACACCATAAAGTCAACGTCAAGATTCATAATAAAATATATTCATTGATGAAATGAAATAATATTTTATTAAGTACAACACAAACTTGATGAATTTCCATAATCCATCTCCTAACATACTCTATAAGAGTTTTCTACTAAGGTTATAACCTAGGTTTTTCAGATTCCTAATGTTTATAACCTACATGCCTTTTGATACAAACCGTGACGCCCCCAAATCCGTGTTCTCTAACCTCGCATTCAAAGGCTCACGATCCTATCATCATCATAAGCATTCTATAACTATTTCAAATAATAAACATACATTGTTCATTATACAAAAGTCTCAAAACATGGTCCCAAGGTCTCTAACCTTAACTTTAAATACACCATTTATAATACAAATAGTTTACTCAAGAAATTCCATTAGATAATAACTAATTTAACATTCATTCTAAAATTACTCCCGGATCTTGCCCTTGCCCTTGTCCTTCGTGATTAGATCCTTCTAGCTTAATCGAAAATAGAGGTCAGATATATAGCAAGAGTAAGCAACTAATTTGTTTCACAAGTTTATAAAGACAAAGGAGATATATCATGACTTAGAAAGAAATATTGCCTTCAATGTTCAACAATAATATAAGATTGTGAAGGAACATGAATTAATAATCAACAATTGAATATTCGATAATTGAATAACATGAATCGAGTGGTTTTGAATAACCATGAACATTTGCCAAGGTGCTCAAAGTGATTTAAATCGACCTTTTAATAAGTTTTGGTATTCAAGGATCACCTTTCATACCCCGTGATTTATGCATAAACACTTAATAATCCGACATCGATATCATGCCTTAATCAAATTTGTTCATTTCTCACCAAGAGTTCTTACCATATCAATTAATAAGAAAGCTTATTTAAAATCCATTTGATTTAACAAATTTAGACATGCTTGATCTAGCCGATACAATTAGCATAGATCTATCCCATAAACAGCTCATAAATGAAGAACTTTAATTTAATTCACAGCTCAAACGGCAAAGAGAATCGGAATTCAATCGCACAAAGTGCTAATTTCAATAATTGAATAAAGACGGAATAATCATCAATAATTATTCACTAATATGCTTTTTGAAAATAATAACTCAAGTCGAAGTTAGAAACTTGCCTCGATCAGAGGTTACAGCCTATTTAAAATAATTTCTATCCACTATGTAGTTAAATTATCTTCCTTCGAGAGACCTATAATTAGTCTTTCAATTAGTCAATGCATAACATCGATTATGTAATCACATAGATATCATACATTACAATAAGTTCTTATAAACATTATCATGCCTAGATAGTGTTATTATTAATTAACTCACTACCTTTAATTCACATAATATTATTAACTTAGATAATATTAATTCACCTTCTAGTATTATTGGTTCACTAATAATACTTTAAATCATTTACCAACATTTTATTCACTTACTAATATTATTAATCATTTAATAATATTTTATCCCTTTACTAATATTATTAATCATTTAATAATATTTTATTCACTTACTAATATTATTAATCATTTAATAATATTTTATTCACTTACTAATATTATTAATCATTTAATAATATTTTATTTAATCTCTAATATTATTATTTAATAATAATACTCTAATCTAATATTTTTTTATTTACATAACAACATCATATTATAATATTATTAGTATTATAATAATATTCCAATGATTTATTAAATTAATAAACAATTTATTCTAATTGTTCATCCTTTAATAACCTCTTATTTAATATCCATAAAAGGTCATAAGTAATATTTATTATTATAAATTACCAAAATGCCCTAAGATAGTCATGATATAATATATTATGAGCATTCAAGCATAAAAATCATATTTTTCTCATTAAAGACATCATTTAACTATTTATTTTCTTTTATTCATAACCTAATCATTTTTAGGAAAAATAGCAAACTGATTCCAAAAATTTTCAGCTTCTGGATTTTAACAGAATATGAACCAACAATGATCCTCTAATTTTTCTAGAATTTTAGAAAATGATTTACTATTTTTAAAGTGCTCAAAACACTCAGATCTTGCTCTATTTTTAAAAAATTGAGTTTTGCTCAGAAAAAATCTGAAATTTTCAGGGTATGCTCTCTTAATATATATGAAGCTACTGTAAAAAATTTTGGAATTTTCCAGTGTATACACAGTGAGATATTCGTAGGATAATATTTATGGAGTCCTTTACTAAATAGTCATTACGCACAATATATAACTCAAACGTGTCCGCTTTTTTTTTCCTACGCGAGATAACTTCATAAGGTACCTCTGTAATATTTTTCCAGATTTTTACAAGACAAGGAACTAGCCGAAACAGCCTCTCATGAAAAACAAGTCAAGAGCTGATTTTGGATTTCAAGGCTTTAGCATATAAAGTGGACTGCTTTTGGTAAAAAAAATCTCAAAGGTTTCAAAACATGCTAGATTTGTGATTCACCACTTGGGTTTACTAGATAACTCATGTATCTAGCACCCCCTTCGACGGATCATAATTCCAAGTTGTAGAACTTGAGTTACACAAGATTTAGTGGAAGAAAAACAAGAGTTTTCACCCTGGAGAACATATGCTCATTTTCTTCCTCTAAGTCTTTGATCTAACACTCAAGATACTTAGTTCCATGCATGATGGTATGTATAACTAGTGTATCTTGAGTAGTTGTACATAACCCCATCAAAACTCAAGCTATCAAAACAAGGTAAGAGAAGAAGATGAAGGTACATTATACCTTGACTTAGTGGCTACCTTCCTTGATTTTCCAAAGTAACTAATAAACTTAGGGGCATAAACCACTAGAACTCCTATAATTCTTCTTCCTATGGCTGAAATTTCTCTCTTTTTTTTCTCTTTGAAGTTGGCTAGCTTTGGGAGCAGAGGTAGAAGAAGAAGAAGAAGAAGATGAGAGAAGATGAGAGAGAAATGAGATGTTGAAGAATGAATTGTGTTTACAAAATGAAATGGCCAATTCATTATAATTCTCCCACAATTATTTTGTTGCCCATTAGGTAAAAAACTTTGTATTATTACTTACCTTAGGTTAAACATGATTAAATGTGCATAATGGAGTGGCAAACCAATGGGAGCCTTACAACATTGTCCTTATGTTTATTCATGTCTACTAATGGACAAGCTAGATTAATTATTCCACTTAGGATCCTCATAATATCCACCATTTAGCTTTTATTTTAAATGCCCAATTTTGATTAATCAAATGTCTAGAATACCCCAATCAAGTGGGCTAAGTATTGATTACAATTTATTTTCCTGGGCTTTTCTTTTAATTGATTTGGGCTAGATAAAAAACATAGTCCAACAATTTTAATAATGTTACCCAATTTGATAATTTAGGGTTTTCATCTCCAATCATATGAAGTTTAATTACTTATACATATGATTTTATCTCATAACCTAATTAGATTTACAAGAATTAGGTTTAAAATTATTAGTCACTTGAAATACTAAGTTTACCCACTTAAGTTAGTATATATGATAAAATACTAACTTTTTCGTGTTACCATAACCCTTAGGTTATTTAATATCCTTACCTAATGTATAATTAGGTCACAAGGCTTTCATTTTTAATGAAATCCATAAATGTATGTATCCATATATAATACAAAGTTTAAAAAAAAATGTACATACATACATGGTGACTTAAGATTCACTGCTATTACATCCTCCCCTTATAAGAATTTCGCCCCTAATTACATATAAGGTTACTCAAAAGGTGTGGGTAATTTTTCTTATCCTTTCTTCAAGTTCCCACGTAGCTTCTTCAAAGATTGTGGTTCCTCCAAAGAACTTTTTTACGTAATGTATAACCTTATTTCGCAATTTCGCTCCTTTCTATCTAAAACTTCGATCGAATTTCTCTCAGACGATAAATCTTTTTCAACCGAATTGGCTCTCAGACGATATCACATGCTTGTAATCAGCTTATATGGTCGTCAGAAGATCGACATACGAAACACATTATGAATATGTTCCAATTTTCAGAGGTAGAGCTACCTCAGACGCCACTTCGCCTATCTTCTTCAAGATCTCAAAAGGTCCAATAAATCTTTGACTCAAATTTTACCTTTCTTTCCAAACCTTATCTTTCCTTTCCAAGGAGATACTTTCAAAATGCATGGCTTCCCACCTCAAAATCTCGCTTCGCGATGTAAGTCCAGATACTTCTTTCGGCGATCTTGAGTCGCTACCACGGCTCTAATCACCTTAATGGTCTCTACTATTCACGCATCAGCTCGTCCCAACAAGCTTGACGCTCACCCACTTCATCCCAAAGATACAAGCGTTTCTACATTTCCTCCCATACAAGGTTTCAGACGCACGCAAGATTCCGATGTCAAGGCAGAGTAGCTATTGTTGTATGCTAACTCTACCAATGGAAGATGATCCTCCCAACTACCCTTGAAGTCCATCACACAAGCTCTCGAGCATGTCTTCAAGTGTTTGAATCGTTCTTCACTTTTGCCCATCTGGCTCAGATGGATGATACGCGGTGCTCATCCGTAGTCAAGGCCCCCATTCTTTCTTCAAGACTCTTCCGTAAGTTTGACGTGAAACGCGGATCCCTATCCCACACAATAGATACGGTACGCCATGTCTCGATATAATTTCTTTGATGTATAGTTTGGCTAGCGGTCCAGACTATACCGATCTTGACGCAAAAAAGTGAGCCGATTTCAGAAGACGCATCTACGATCACCCATATGGCATCGGTCCCTTTTTGCTGTCATTCGAAGTCCCACCACAAAATCCATCGTGATGTGCTCCCATTTCCACCGAATCTCTAAAGGTCAGAATAGTCCACTTGGCCGTTGATGTTCGCTTGACTCTCCGACAAGTTAGACATTTACCGACACATTCTCGCAACATCTCTCTTCATGTTTGGCCACCAAAAGTGTCGACGTAAGTCTTGATACATTTTTGTGCTTCGGTGTATCGAGTACTCAGATATGTGCTTCTTGCGTAATCTCTTCTTAGTTCGTATTAACTGCATCCAAATTCGCCCTTCAAATCTTAGCAAATCCCAAGTGCCATCAATCTTGTATTTCAATTCATCCCTTCACTAACGCTTTTTGATGTCGTCGCAATCTTCGCCCTTCTTCGAGCCTCTTTAACCTTATCTAATAAAGTAGGGCTCACGCCACAAAGAATAATTCTCATCGACTCTCCGTTTGCACTTAACCTCTAAGTCAAGTCGCTCAAATCCTTCACCAATTCCTCTTGAATGGTTAACTTCAATAACTTCTCTCCGCTTTTTTCTCGCTTCAGGCATCACCACTACATTTGCTTTTGCTCGATGGTATGTAATCTCACAATCATAATCCTCGATCATTCTAGCCATGCCACACGCTTCATATTTAGCTCCTTTCGGGTGAAGATATACTTTAGACTCTTATGATCCGAGATATATCTCACACTTCTCTCCATACAAATAGTGCTCCAAATTTTCAAGGCAAAACCATCGCCGCTTAACTCTGTGTCATGAGTCTGATAACCCTTCTCATAGTCCTTTAGTCGACGACGTGGAAGCGACGCGACGAATGACCTTGCTATGTCAGATCAAGACACGTACCAAGACCCTTGTGTGACGATCACTATACACTATAAATCCTCCCGTGTTGTCCCAGAAAGCCAACATGTGTGCTCGATCGAGCCTCTTCTTCAATTCCATGAAACTCGCTCACATTTTTCCGCCCAAACGAACTTCACCGCTTTTCTAGTAAGGTTGGTCAATGGCGATGCTACCTTTGAAAAATCTTGATGAATCTTCGATAAGATCCTCGCTAATCCCAAGAAACTCCTAATTTCGCTTGTCTTTCTTCGGTCGCTCTCATTGATAACCGCTTCTACTTTTGGCCGGATCTACCAAACACCATCTTTGTCGATAACGTGACCCAAAAATTGCACCTCCGCAACTAAAATTCACACTGGAGAACTTTGCATACAACTTCTCCCTCCTTAACGCCTCCAACACTTTCCTTAGATGTTCACAGTGATCTTCCTCTCGCCTCTAATATACCGTATGTCGTCGTCGATGAACACGACAACAAACTTATCCAAACATCGCTTAAACACTGCTCATCAAATCCATGAATGCCGCCGGTGCATTAGTTAACCCAAAAGACATTACCGTAAACTCAAAGTGTCCATACCGAAGTTCAATGCCGCCTTTTGAACATCCTCATGTCTCACCTTCGGGCTTGGTGATAACCACCCTCAAGTCAATTTTTGAAAAGTATTTTGCCCCTTCAACCGATCAAACAAATCGTCGATCCCGGCAATGGGTATTTATTCTTAATGGTGACCTTGTTTAACTCCCTCAGAGTCGACATAAAGTCTTAATGACCCATCCTTCTTCTTTACTTAATAAGACCGGTGCTCTCCCATGGTGATACGCTTGGTCGAATGTATCCTTTATCTAACAACTCTTGTAGTTGAACCATCGCCTTCATTTCTACAGAGCCATGCGACACGGCGCTTTTGATACCGGTGATGTCCCCTCGTGCCAAATCGATAACAAACTCTATCTCTATCCGTGGCAATCCCTTAATTTCATCCGGGAAAACGCCAACTAATTCCTTTATAATAGGTATTTGACCCAGCTTCACCTCGATTCTCGCGGTATCCACAACGTGAGCCAAATAACCTATACAACCCTTCCTAAGAACTTCTCTTTCAGATCATCGCCGACAACAAGATTGTTTCAAGCGATTTATCGCCATAAAATACCACCTTCGACTTATTCTTGAGTCTTTAGTGTGTACACTTTTTTCTTACAACCAATGACCGCTTCCATGACTTGATAACCAATCCATCCCAAGGATTACATCAAACTCTCCAAGATTTAATTCCAGATCAAATCCACGTTAAGTTTAAAACCTCTTACATTAGCACAACAGCTCCTATAGATGTAGTCTATGTGGATAATTTCTTTGTTTGCTACTTCTACATTCATGGGTGTTCTAATAGTTCATGAGGTAAACTTAATCTTTGAGCAAATTCATCGATACAAAAGAACATGAAGCTCCTTAATCAATAACACATAGGCATTTATATCATTGATCGGAATTATACCGACACCACCTCCCCGGATGCCACAAAGATCTTGCAGACCGCCATATTGAATGTCCGTTGCTGGTTTGTTTGTTTGGTCAATGGGTCCTCCACCGTTGTCTTTTGTGTTATCGCCTCGCCGCCATTTCCGCCATCCATGCTTTTCTTCTTTGGGCAATCTCTTGATCCGATGTCCCACTTCACCACAATTAAAGCAACCTCCTTTCTTCACCTTAGTACAATTGGGTGAGGTATGCCCTTCTTGCCCACATGTATAATATATCATTTTTCCTTTCCAAAGACTTCGAAAGTGACCTTTTCCACAGCTCCCACACACCGATTTCTTTTTTGTTGCACGCTCCTCACGATCTCCAGATTACTACCCCCATCGCTTCCATTTCGCTTTCTTATTGTTACTACCGCCATCGCCGACATTTTGATTCCCACCTTCCGATTTCTTCTTATTCTTCTCCCGATCAGATTCGAGACCGCTTCGCTTCCTCCTTCCGCTTATAAGAGCTTTTTTCCAACAGAGTTGAGAATGATGTGATTGTAAAACCGCTACTTTACTATAAATCCACCGCTTTAGTCCATTTTCAAACCTTCTCGCTTTCTCCTCAGGTCCACCGATGTGGAGCTTAACCGCCAATTCATCAATTTCGCAAAGATACCGACATCGACATATTCTCCTGTTTCAGTTCCAAGAACTTGATCTCCATTCTTGCTTGAACACTCTCGTGGAAGTAGTTCTCAAGAACAACTTCTTGAATGCTTCCCAAGTCACGATTCCAGCTCCCGCTTTGTGTTCGTGGCATCCCACCAATAGCTAGCTCCCCTTCATTAAGTAGTAAAAAATGGTCTTCGCTCTCTTCGCTATTTCTAGCAATAACGAAGGCCTTCTCAATCTCCTTTACCCACATTTGGGCTTCTATCGGGTCTCGTTGTTCCTCCTCAAACTCGCGGTCCCACCGCCTTTGAAGTCCTTAAAGTTTACTATTTGGGTGCTCATCGATTTTCGCAGTTGAGCTTGATTCTCATGGCTTCAACCATCATGTTAATAAAATCTTGCATTGGGTTTTGTTGAGATCCCACGCATTATTAATCGACTCTTCAATATCTTGGTTCTCGAGTCCACGCTCATGCCGCCATTATCTAGTGAAACAAAAATTTAACACGTTACTTTGATTTATTATCATATGATTACTTAGTATGTAATACGCTATTTATTTAAACAATCGATGATCATTATGTGAGAGTTTTAAGTTACCGAGATTTGGAAGTCTTTCTCCCCGCTTAGTGGGTTAAGTTTGTTTTTAAAGAACATTTTCCAAATCACCATCAATTCACATAACATTAAATAGAAAATTTACTATTTAAAATTTTCTAACACATATCATAATAATATCGCATTTATATTCATACACCAATCTTCAAAGGATTTTACACGATTAATATGTGTATATTTTATAAATGCTACTATCCCATTTTAACACAAAAGATGGATTAACTCATAATGATACCTCCCTACAAACACAATTAGGGAAAGTACATAACCATTTACTACCTCACACACCGCCGAGGTTTACATCAACATAAAACCTTATTACACAACAAGAAAAGTACTAATGCATCTATCTACAATCGGGCCATCACATCATCACCATCGGTGGCCCCGCCAGTCACCCAGACAGTTCCTAGGGAAGCAACCATCGCAGATTCCCACGCCGAACGGATCGACTAGACTCTCCTATCTCAGAGTGGACCTCCTAGTCTCTCTCGCTACGGGCCCTCATACGTCAGATCAAGGGCCACCCTAAAGTTTCTACTCCGACCTTTACTACCGTAGCTCGATCTTTAATTGGCCCACCATTTCATCCGACTCATGGAGTGCCTCTTCCACCAAGATCTTATCGGCAATTTCTACGCTAAACTCAAACCAGATTCCAGATGCTTCATGCTCACCTCTCCAAACTTTGCCTTTTCATTCTCTAGTTGTATCATCAAGATCCCAACTTGCAATCGGGACTCATCAAATTTTTCCTTCTCGCTCGACTTTCTCCATCCGGGCTTGATGAGCCTCATCCTTGTATTGTTCTTCAAGAAATTGGAGGGTGTGGTTTTCATTTCTAATTCCTCCACCGCCTTCTAATCGATCGATTCTCCTCAACAAGTCCCCTACCGGAGGACCATGAGGGACATCTTGGGTGGCCTCATGCTCAATGGGTTCCTCGCTTCAACTCGAGTAACTACTCAAGCGCCACGACATCCTACAAACACCATAAAGTCAACGTCAACATTTATAATAAAATATATTCATTGATGAAATGAAATAATATTTTATTAAGTACAACACAAACTTGATGAATTTCCATAATCCATCTCCTAACATACTCTATAAGAGTTTTCTACTAAGGTTATAACCTAGGTTTCAGATTCCTAATGTTTATAACCCATGCCTTTGATACCAACTCGCGGACGCCCCCAAATCCGTGTTCTCTAACCTCGTATTCAAAGGCTCACGATCCTATCATCATCATAAGCATTCTATAACTATTTCAAATAATAAACATACATTGTTCATTATACAAAAGTCTCAAAACATGGTCCCAAGGTCTCTAACCTTAACTTTAAATACACCATTTATAATACAAATAGTTTACTCAAGAAATTCCATTAGATAATAACTAATTTAACATTCATTCTAAAATTACTCCCGGATCTTGCCTTGCCCTTGTCCTTCAGATTAGATCCTTCTGCTTAATCGAAAAATAGAGGTCATGATATAGCAAGAGTAAGCAACTAATTTGCTTCACAAGTTTATAAAGACAAAGGAGATATATCATGACTTAGAAAGAAATATTGCCTTCAATGTTCAACAATAATATAAGATTGTGAAGGAACATGAATTAATAATCAACAATTGAATATTCGATAATTGAATAATATGAATCGAGTGGTTTTGAATAACCATGAACATTTGCCAAGGTGCTCAAAGTGATTTAAATCGACTTTTAATAAGTTTTGGTATTCAAGGATCACTTTTTCATACCCCGTGATTTATGCATAAACACTTAATAATCCGACATCGATATCATGCCTTAATCAAATTTGTTCATTTTCTACCAAGAGTTCTTACCATATCAATTAATAAGAAACAGCTTATTTAAAATCCATTTGATTTAACAAATTTAGACATGCTTGATCTAGCCGATACAATTAGCATAGATCTATCCCATAAACAGCTCATAAATGAAGAACTTTAATTTAATTCACAGCTCAACGGCAAGAGAACTGAATTCAATCGCACAAAGTGCTAATTTCAATAATTGACAAAGACGGAATAATCATCAATAATTATTCACTAATATGCTTTTGAAAATAATAACTCAAGTCGAAGTTAGAAACTTGCCTCGATCAGAAGGTTACAGCCCATTTAAATAAATTTCTATCCACTATGTAGTTAAATTATCTTCCTTCGAGAGACCTATAATTAGTCTTTCAATTAGTCAATGCATAACATCGATTATGTAATCACATAGATATCATACATTACAATAAGTTCTTATAAACATTATCATGCCTAGATAGTGTTATTATTAATTAACCACTACCTTTAATTCACATAATATTATTAACTTAGATAATATTAATTCACCTTCTAGTATTATTGGTTCACTAATAATACTTTAAATCATTTACCAACATTTTATTCACTTACTAATATTATTAATCATTTAATAATATTTTATCCCTTTACTAATATTATTAATCATTTAATAATATTTTATCACTTTACTAATATTATTAATCATTTAATAATATTTTATTCACTTACTAATATTATTAATCATTTAATAATATTTTATTTAATCTCTAATATTATTATTTAATAATAATACTCTAATCTAATATTTTTATTTACATAACAACATCATATTATAATATTATTAGTATTATAATAATATTCCAATGATTTATTAAATTAATAAACAATTTATTCTAATTGTTCATCCTTTAATAACCTCTTATTTAATATCCATAAAAGGTCATAAGTAATATTTATTATTATAAATTACCAAAATGCCCTAAGATAGTCATGATATAATATATTATGAGCATTCAAGCATAAAAATCATATTTTTCTCATTAAAGACATCATTTAACTATTTATTTCCTTTTATTCATAACCTAATCATTTTTAGGAAAAATAGCAAACTGATTCCAAAAATTTTCAGCTTCTGGATTTTAACAGAATATGAACCAACAATGATCCTCTAATTTTTCTATAATTTTAGAAAATGATTTACTATTTTTAAAGTGCTCAAAACACTCAGATCTTGTTCTATTTTTAAAAAATTGAGTTTTTCTCAGAAAAATCTGAAATTTTCAAGGTATGCTCTCTTAATATATATGAAGCTACTGTAAAAATTTTGGAATTTTCCAGTGTATACACAGTGAGATATTCGTAGGATAATATTTATGGAGTCCTTTACTAAATAGTCATTACGCACAATATATAACTCAAACGTGTCCGCTTTTTTTTCCTACGCGTAGATAACTTCATAAGGTACCTCTGTAATATTTTTCCAGATTTTTACAAGACAAGGAACTAGCCGAAACAGCCTCATGAAAAACAAGTCAAGAGCTGATTTTGGATTTCAAGGCTTTAGCATATAAAGTGGACTGCTTTTAAAAAAAAATCTCAAAGGTTTCAAAACATGCTAGATTTGTGATCTACCACTTGGGTTTACTAGATAACTCATGTATCTAGCACCCCCTTCGACGGATCATAATTCCAAGTTGTAGAACTTGAGTTACACAAGATTTAGTGGAAGAAAACAAGAGTTTTCACCCTTGGAGAACATATGCTCATTTTCTTCCTCTAAGTCTTTGATCTAACACTCAAGATACTTAGTTCCATGCATGATGGTATGTATAACTAGTGTATCTTGAGTAGTTGTACATAACCCCATCAAAACTCAAGCTATCAAAACAAGGTAAGAGAAGAAGATGAAGGTACATTATATACCTGACTTAGTGGCTACCTTCCTTGATTTTCCAAAGTAACTAATAAACTTAGGGGCATAAACCACTAGAACTCCTATAATTCTTCTTCCTATGGCTGAAATTTCTCTTTCTTTTTCTCTTTGAAGTTGGCTAGCTTGGGAGCAAGAGGTAGAAGAAGAAGATGAAGAAGATGGAGAGAAAATGAGATGTTGGAAGAATGAATGAAGAATGTGTTTACAAAATGAAATGGCCAATTCATTAATAATTCTCCCACAATTATTTTGTTGCCCATTAGGTAAAAACTTTGTATTATTACTTACCTTAGGTTAAACATGATTAAATGTGCATAATGGAGTGGCAACCAATGGGAGCCTTACAACATTGTCCTTATGTTTATTCATGTCTACTAATGGACAAGCTAGATTAATTATTCCACTTAGGATCCTCATAATATCCACCATTTAGCTTTTATTTTAAATGCCCAATTTTGATTAATCAAATGTCTAGAATAACCCCAATCAAGTGGGCTAAGTATTGATTACAATTTATTTTCCTGGGCTTTTCTTTTTTAATTGATTTGGGCTAGATAAAAACATAGTCCAACAATTTTAATAATGTTACCCAATTTGATAATTTAGGGTTTTCATCTCCAATCATATGAAGTTTAATTACTTATACATATGATTTTATCTCATAACCTAATTAGATTTACAAGAATTAGGTTTAAAATTATTAGTCACTTGAAATACTAAGTTTACCCACTTAAGTTAGTATATACATATAAAATACTAACTTTTTCGTGTTACCATAACCCTTAGGTTATTTAATATCCTTACCTAATGTATAATTAGGTCACAAGGCTTTCATTTTTAATGAAATCCATAAATGTATGTATCCATATATAATACAAAGTTAAAAAAAATGTGTCATACATACATGGTGACTTAAGATTCACTGAGCATGTCTTCAAGTGTTTGAATCGTTCTCTCACTTTGCCCATCTGGCTCATGGATGATACGCGGTGCTCATCCGCATCTGCGCCCCATTCTTTCTTGAAGACTCTTCCCAAGTTTGACGTGAAACGCGGATCCCTATCCGACACAATAGATATCCGGTACGCCATGTCTCGATATAATTTCTTTGATGTATAGTTTGGCTAATGGTCCAGATTATACCGATCTTGATCGGCAAAAAGTGAGCCGACTTTCGTAAGACGATCTACGATCACCCATATGGCATCGTGTCCCTTTTGCGTTCTTCGGAAGTCCCACCACAAAATCCATCGTGATGTGCTCCCATTTCCACTCCGGAATCTCTAAAGGTCGTAATAGTCCACTCGGCCGTTGATGTTTCGCTTTGACTCTCGACAAGTTAGACATTTATCGGACACATTCTCGCAACATCTCTCTTCATGTTTGGCCGCCAAAAGTGTTGACGTAAGTCTTGATACATTTTTGTACTTCACCGGTGTATCGAGTACCTCAGACATATGTGCTTCTTGCGTAATCTCTTCTCTTAGTTCTCGTATTAACTGCACCTAAATTCATCCTTCAAATCTTAGCAAATCAAGTGCCATCAATCTTGTATTTCAATTCATCCCTTCACCTAACCGCTTCTTGATGTCGCCGCAATCTTCGCCCTTCTCTTGAGCCTCTTTAACCTTATCTAATAAAGTAGGGCTCACGCCACGATAAGAATAATTTCTCATTGACCTCCGTCGGTACTTAACCTCTAAGTCAAGTCGTCAAATCCTTCACCAATTCCTCTTGAATGGTTAACATCAATAACTTCTCTCTCGCTTTTTTCGCTCAGGCATCAACCACTACATTTGCTTTTGTTCGGATGGTATGTAATCTCACAATCATAATCCTTGATCAATTCTAGCCATCGGGCCACGCCTCATATTTAGCTCCTTCTAGGTGAAGATATACTTTAGACTCTTATGATCCGGGGAGTATATATCTCACACTTCTCTCCATACAAATAGTGCCTCCAAATTTTCAAGGCAAAACTCATCGCCGCTAACTCCGTGTCATGAGTGGGATAACCCTTCTCATAGTCCTTTAGTCGACGTGAAGCGACGCAATGACCTTGCCATGTCTTTGCATCAAGATACGCCCAAGACCCTTGTGTGACGCATCACTATACACTACAAATCCTCCCAGATTGTCTTGTAAAGCCAACATGTGTGTCGATCGAGCCTCTTCTTCAATTCCATGAAACTCGTTTCACATTTTTCCGCCCAAACGAACTTCACCTTTGTCTTTCTAGTAAGGTTGGTCAATGGCGATGCTACCTTTGAAAAATCTCGGATGAATCTTCGATAGTATCCTCGCTAATCCCAAGAAACTCCTAATTTACATTCGATTGTCTTTGGTCGCTCCCGATTGATAACCGCTTCTACTTTTCTTCGGATCTACCGAAACACCATCTTTGTCGATAACGTGACCCAAAAATTGCACCCTCCGCAACTAAAATTCACACTTGGAGAACTTTGCATACAACTTCTCCCTCCTTAACGTGTCCAACACTTTCCTTAGATGTTCGCCGTGATCTTCCTCTCGTCTCGGAATATACCGTAATGTCGCCGATGAACACGACAACAAACTTATCCAAACATCGCTTAAACACTCTGCTCATCAAATCCATGAATGTCTTCTTTGGTGCATTAGTTAACCCAAAAGACATTACCGTAAACTCAAAGTGTCCATACCGAGATCGAATGCCGCCTTTGGAACATCCTCATGTCTCACCTTCGATTGGTGATAACCATCCTCAAGTCAATTTTTGAAAAGTATTTTGCCCCTTCAACCGATCAAACAAATCGTCGATCCCCGGCAATGGGTATTTATTCTTAATGGTGACCTTGTTCAACTCTCGGTAGTCGATACAAAGTCTTAATGACCCATCCTTCTTCTTTACGAATAAGACTGGCGCTCCCCATGGTGATACGCTTGGTTGAATGTATCCCTTATCTAACAACTCTTGTAGTTGAACCATCAGTTCCTTCATTTCTCACAGAGCCATACGACATTGGCGCTTTGATACCGGTGATGTCCTCGTGCCAAATCGATAACAAACTCTATCTCTCTATCTGGTGGCAATCCCGGAATTTCATCTGGGAAAACGTCAACGAATTCCCTTACAATAGGTATTTGACCTAGTTCACCCTCGATTCTGCGGGTATCCACAACGTGACCCAAATAACCTATACAACCCTTCCTAAGCAACTTCCTTGCTTGCATCATCGTCAGACAACAAGATTGTCTTGGCGATTTACTGCCATAAAATACCACCTTTGACTTATTCGGAGTCTTTAGGTGTACGCACTTTTCTTTGATCAATGACCGCTTCATGACTTGATAACCAATCCATCCTAAGGATTACATCAAACTCTCCAAGACGAATCGGTATCAAATCCACGTTAAGCTTAAAACCTCTTACATTAGCACAACAGTTCCTATAGATGTAGTCTACAGGGATAATTTCTTTGTTTGCTACTTCTACATTCATTGGGTGTTCTAATAGTTCATGAGGTAAACTTAATCTTTGAGCAAATTCATCAGATACAAAAGAACATGAAGCTCCCAAATCGAATAATACATAGGCATTTATATCATTGATCGGAATTATACCTGACACCACCTCCCTGGATGCCACAAAGATCTTTGCACCGTCATATTGAATGTCCGTCTTGTTGTTGGCTTGTTTCGGGTCATTTGGTCCTCCTTTGGTTGTCTTTGTGTTATTGCCCCTGCTGCCATTTCCGCCATCCATGCTTTTCTTCTTCGGGCAATCCTTGATCCGATGTCCCACTTCACCACAATTAAAGCAACCTCCTTTCTTCACCTTAGTACAATTGGGTGAGGTATGCCCTTCTTGCCCACATGTATAACATATCATTTTTCCTTTCCAAAGACTTCGAAAGTGACCCTTTCCTGCTCCCCACACATCGGACAATATCGCACTCATCTCCATCCTTTGCAAGTCATACAAAATGGGCCTTTGCATTGACAATATCGCACTCATACCTGTATATGATCTTCTACTCAACACGTCAGCTACGACGTTCGCTTTTCCAGGATAGTATTGAATGGTATGATCATAATCTTTCAACATCTCGAGACAACGTCGTTGCCGCTTGTTGAGTTCCTTCTAGATGAAGAAATATTTGAGGCTTTTATGATCAGTATAGATCTCTACTTTCTCCCCATTTAGGTAATTCCTCCAGATTTTAAGCGCGGAAATGACTGTTGCCAACTCTAGATCATGAGTAGGATAATTCCTATCATATTCTTTGAGTTGTCGTGAGGCATAGGCTATGAATTTCAAATGTTGCATGAGAACACATCCTAACCCTCTGCCTGAAGCATCGATGTAGATGACAAATCCCTCCAAACCAGATGGTATTGTTAGAACATGTGCTAAAATGAGTGTCCTATTGAGTTCTTGAAAACTCTTCTCCCATTCCTCGCTCCAACCGAATTTTGTATCTTTTCGAGTTAGGTGAGTTAATGGAGTAGCAATTCGAGAAAACCCTTCTACGAATCTCCGATAATAACCAGCTTAGCCGAGAAAGCTACGTATTTTGGTCGCTGATATTCCATGATTTGATATCACGTGCCCAAGGAATGATACTTCCTCAAGCCAGAACTTGCATTTCTTTAACTTGGCGTATAACTTGTTTTTACGAAGCTTTTGGAGTATCAGCCTCAAGTGGTGCTCATGATCTTCACGACTTTTTGAGTATATGAGGATGTCATCAATAAAGACAACCACGAAATGATCCATATATTCTGTGAATACTCGGTTCATCATATCCATGAAGGCAACTGGAGCATTAGTCAATCCAAAAGACATGACTAGAAATTGATAATGCCCGTATCGAGTGTGAAAGCAGTCTTTGGAATGTCATCAGTTTTAATCTTTAACTAATGATATCCAGAACGAAGATCAATCTTTTAAAAGAATTTGACGCCTTGCAACAAGTCAAATAGGTCATCAATACGAGGTAACGAGTACCTATTTTTGATGGTGACATGATTCAACTCCCAATAATCAATATAAAGTCGCATACTTCCATCTTTCTTCTTTAGGAATAGAACAAGAGCACCCCAAGGAGACGTACTAGGATGAATGAAACCGATCTCTAACAACTCCTGCAGTTAGGTTTTTAACTCCTGAAGTTCAATAGGAGCCATTCCATATAGGGCTTTAGAAATGGGTTTTGTATTGGGTTCAAGGTCGATACAAAATTTGATTTCACGCTCTGGGGGTAGGCCAGAAAGTTCTTTAGGGAATACGTCAGGAAATTTATTAACAATAGAAATATCATTCAAATCTGACATATTTTTATTTAAATCCATGACATGGGCTAAGAAAGCTTGACATCCATTTTTTAATAAACGAATAGCTTTATGGCTTGATATGAAAGTGATTGAATTTAGTGGATTGGTTGTTTGAATTCACATAATAGATTGGTTAAGAATATGAAAGCTAACAACCTTACGAAAATAATCGATTTTAGCATGATGAGTAGTTAACCAATCAATCCCTCAAATAACATCGAATGCAAGTATTTTCAAAGAGATAAGATCGACAAGTAACATGCGATTACCGATTTGATTCAAACAACTTATAAATAGTGGATGTAATGAAGGTTTCTCCCAACGGAGTTTCAACAGATAAATCAAAGTCTAATTTGTCCGGAGTTAAATTTACACGTTGAGTGCAAGTAGGAGAAATAAAAGAATGGGTAGAACCGGTATCAAATAAGGTATAGACTTTGGTAGAGTTTATGATTAGCTTACCCGTGATTACCTCATTCGGATTCCTCACTTTTTGGGAGGTTACGACAAATGCTCTCCCTTGAACTACCGGCTTTGACTTCTCTGGGACGGCCTTTGGTGCCTCCGTCCTAATTGGACTTGTCTTCGCTGCATGATAAAACTGGGCTAGGTGACCTTCTCTTACACAATTGTAACACGCTTTGGACTGCAACGTGCAGTTTGGACTGATGTGTTCCTCCCCTCCGCATTTGTAATATACGACCGACGGTTGTTCTCCTTCCTTAACAACAGGTGCTGGTGCTGACGTCTTTCTATCATTATTGAATCTCCTCTTCTTGAAATTTCCACTTCTATTATCTTGGCCATGATTACCACCGAAGTGGTTAGCATTTCTGGCATGTTGATTCCCTCCACGTTTGTTGTCACCGCTTTGATGACTGCTACCACTGGTACTATCGACTTGCTAGTTGTTCTCTCTTGGTTAGGTTGACTCATTATCGCGCTCAAATAACTGAGCCTTATTTACAACATCTGAATACAAACACAGTTTGTGAGAAATGAGGTATTGACGTATTTTGGGTCTCAAACCTCGCAAAAATATTCGCATCATTCTCTCCTCATTATCAACCAAATGGGTTGCAAACCGGGACAACTCGGCAAACTTAGCCTCGTACTGTGACACGGTCATATTATTTTGCTCTAACTTGATAAACTTCATCTCCTTCATGTGACGAACACTTTCGGGAAAGTACTTGTCGTTGAACAGCTCTTGGAACTTCTCCTAAGACATTTTGAGTGCCGCAGGCTGAGTACGCTTTACTGATTCCCACAAGTAATCGTCTTCTCCTCTCAACATAAAGGTGGCAAAAGGAACCTTTTGCTCCTCGGAGCATCCCAAGACTTCAAATATCTTGGTAATCTGCTTTATCCACGTCTCCGCCTTAAGTGGTTCTGGCTTTCCCCAAAACTCTGATGGTCCCAGCTCCTTGAATTGCTTAGCGGTGACCATCTGCGAGTTGCCTGTAACAATCCAGATTTTCAAATTATAATTTTAAATATTTATTGAATTATATAAATATTTATTTGAGGCGTTTATTATTGAATAAATATTTTATTTATGTGGTTATTATTAGTAAAATACGTAAACTTATTAGATAATATTCTAAATTAAATTAATTTATAATTTAAAGAGTTGTAATATAACATGAGATGTTATATTGTTGTTTTAATTTAATAATTTAAAATGGTATGTTAAATTATTAAATAAAATTATGATGAAGTTATAATTTTGTGATATTTGTTTAAGTGTAATATTTATTTAAAATAAAGTATGTATAATTAATTTATTTGATTAATGTTGGATATGGAAATCCAAATAAATAATATGTGATTATAAATTATAAACTAAATTGTTCATTAAAACAATTAAAGTAGTTTTAAATTGATTTAACCCAAACAAAGCTTAAAATATTAAGTCTTTATTTTAAAGACTTTTTGCCAAACAAAGCCTTATGGCTTTTGAATTTTTAAATTATGAATTTTATTATAATAAATAAAATAAATAATATAAATATATATTCATAACTGATGATTTATTAGGGATAATTAGTAGACGTTGGTTTTTAGACGTTTAAAAGTGTGTGTTAGCTGGAGTTATATTTTGTTTTACGCATTAACTACTTGCTAAGCCTGAGAAGAACACTGAGAGTTTCAGAGAGAAGTTGAGAGAGATTGAGAGAAAACCTAAGAATTTCCAAAGCAATTTAAGTGGTTTAAGCAAGGATTACCAAGCAATTTGAAGGTATTTTCTCTAACACCTTGATTATATATATATATATATATATATATATATATATATATATATGTGTGTATGTATATGTATATGTATATGTATATGTATATACATGTATTTTACGGCATAAACCTTCTAAGTCTGTGAATTCAATTTATTGAATTGTTGATATGTGTAACTAGTAATTGTGATTATACATGTTGGCGATGTTAGAGTTTGCATTTAGATAAGAATTTGTTATGCTAATTACGGTTAATAAGTAAGAAAAGTGTTATAGTGAATATTTTTCATATGGCTTATAAAAGTACAAAATTCATTGGTCAATTTGTATGATAAACTGTTAATTGAGTTTTGTTTATGCTAGTTTGTTAAGAAACGAAGAGAACGTAGTTTAAACGAAGTGATTTGGTATAAAACTAAGATTACAGTGATGATTTTTGTAAAGGATGTCAAAAATAGAGTTTTTGTATGAAAATATGAAATTTAAGGATTTAAATTAGCTAAAGTTGTTGTTAAATTATTCTAAGTGGTTGAATATGTGAGGAAACATGTTTATGATAGTTTTATACCAATTGTGTATGTTAATTTCACTATTTTGTGGGTGAACTTCGTGTTAGTTGGCTTAAGAATAGTCTTTGAAATCATGTTCTCGCAAAAGCTGGGCCGGGTGCGTAAGTGGCGGCAAGCAAACCTCTTGGCTTGGGGAGCACACGATAACCTAAGGTAATCTTGGCTCATTTGCGCCAAGTAGTCGATCCTGACAGTGAAGTCTGCTACTTTTGCAGACTTTGGACATTCATTGTAACTTAGCTTAATGTTATGTTAATGTGAGAACCATGCAATGTAAGGGTTAAAACAGAATAGTATCATGTGGTTAGCAACTCTAAAATATAAAGTTAGTAAGTTGTGAAAATGATATGTATGATTTAAGAAGCTTAGTGAGCAATGAATAAGTGTTGTGAAATGTACACTTGCGATTCTGAAATATGTATGTTAAGATAAGACTTGTTCTAAAATAACAAGTTTAGCTAGAAATGGGTGTTATTTTGTAAGTGGATGTTAACATATCTAATAGATATTGTGATTCCACTAAAATGTGTAGGTGAACGTGAGTTTTAATATTATAGCTTACGCTTGAGGTAAGTTTTCTAACTCTACACTTTCGTTGAGCTAGTTCTATTATTACATTGTGCAACTTTATTCTTATGATTGAGCAAGTTTCCTATCTTAAACTATTATTGAACAAGTCATTTGTTTCTAAATTTCATTTGAGCAAGCTTTAACTCTAATTTTATTGGAATTCTCATTATGGTTGATTCATTCTAACTTGTTTATAGTTAAGCAAGTTTTTTCAGTTCTATTCCTGTATAAGGAACACAGTTTTTTGAAATCTCGTCTCTATTATTGAGCTGTTTTATTACTTTGCATGAGTTATTACCATGTTGAGCAAGTTTTTAGTTTTCAGCTTGCTATCAGTTAATGTATGTTCAGTAATTTCATTTCTAATGTTATAAAATCCTAACCTTAGCTTATTATTATTCAAGTAAGGTTTACTATTTCATTTAATACTTATGTTTAGTGATTTTTAAGCATAAGTTTAATAAATAGTTAGTTTATCTACAATTATTTGTTGTTCCATACTATGTTGTTAGTAATCAAATGTAGAGTTGTCAAACTTTTTTGGTTCAACTAATCCTTTAGTTGATGGTCGTTAAACTCTAAATTACCTTGAAAGCTTATCAAAACCAAACTTTCTTTAGTGCATACTTGTACTCTAAAACTGAGATGAACAACCCTATTGTAGGGGATACGTAATGCGTTAAGAAGTTTGTGCACAATACATGGTACGAAGAAATTTGATCCCCTAAATGCGCGTGAAGTCCCTACAAGATAATCTATTAAGGTTAGAGTTGAAAGATTACTTGTAACCGTGGACATAGTTCGTGGTCTTATGACCCTTAGATATATTTCATATTTTGATTCCAGTTGTTGGTTACCGTTGATAGAGTACTATTCAGTTTTGATGAGCCTATTCATTAGCAGTTATTATTCTTTTGTTGATTTATTGTTATATCTAATGAGCAATTATTTTACTCACTCTTGTATAAATATAATCATTGCAGCTAAAGTTGAGAAGGTCGACTAACCTATAACTAGTAAAGGAAAGGGAAAAATGTACAAGTGATGAAGACTTGTAATTTCATTTATTGTTATGATGATAGACTTTTAACTAATGATGTGATGTAATAATTTTATTTCCGCACTTGTATGATGTTTAAGGTTAGACAACCTGGGAAAACCTTTTTGATTAATGTTGTAACCCTTTTAAAGGGAGGATTTCTGATTTAATTTTTATTATTTTTGGGTAAATAGATAAGAATGAATGGAAAGTGAACACCAAATCTCGTAGAAATGAAGTACCTGGATTTGGGGGTGTCACATTGCTAGTGTTTCCACCTGCATTTTGAACAGGAGCCGCTCTCGCCAAATGTTGCATGAATTGCATAAAGCCTCTAAACATCCCATCATTCATCATTTGATCGGTGTTGTTGTTTACCAGAGGATTATTTTCTTCCTGTTGCACATTATCCTGGGTATTGATCGTTAGGGACTCAACGGTCTCATGTGCATCATTGTTGATCGCAACATTTTCAGATGCCATTTTTAAACACTGCCACAAAACAAGGGTTAATTTACATGTCACATATTATCCCTATACTCTGACCGACCAATTAAATACCAAATAAACTTAGGTAGGTCATACTAGCGAAGGAATTCCCCGTCTCTCCCCTCTTAGTTCTTGTCTCACATCACAGCCAGGGATCATATACCTAAGCTTCGATACCAACTGTGACGCCCCGAAAATTGGTATACATCACCCGTCTTGAGTAGCCAAATATATGGTATAGAAATCAAATACAAACTTCTTTAATATAACTGTGGTGTAAAAATACGACAAAACATAGCTGAGTTTTTACATGAATATTATCTCATAGACAATATCCAAACTCAAATTCAATCCTCATTACAGTTATTATCACACTAAGTAGTGAGGACTACTAAAATAACCATCTCAGACCATCACTTCATTCCCCGACTAATCCCGGCTACGTTCTCATTTCCTGAGGAGAATAATGAAAGCAAAAGGGTGAGCTCAATTAGCCCAGTAAGAAATATAATGACTAATATAATGCAGAATAAATTATCATTAGCCTTCAACAGTGTTAAACTGATAAAATACAATAAACATCAAGCTTAACTGCAGCGGAACAAGCAATCCATTAGAAGAGTCAAGTAGAGCATGATATCTACTATCTTCTATGATTCAAAAAGTTTTTCATCCACTTTATCACTGAGACTCAGCTTAATAAATAAACCACATCATTGAATCATCCCTGCACTACGGGCCAAGGATATTCATGTAATCATCAATGGTCATGATTATACCGAATAATCCCTGGTCATAATCATACCAACAACTGTCCATCAATGCACTACGGACCAATGAGGACTTTTACCACATCATTTGTAACATTACGGGTCATGATTATACCGAATGATCCCTGGTCATAATCATACCAATCAACAGTCCATCTATGCACGTAAGCCAAAGATGACTTTCATCACAATATAAGCATGAAGATGATGACAATGATATAAGCATTAATCAAACGAAATCAAGGATAAATATTAAAGACTTTAAATTTATCTAGAGTTTACAAATATCCAAATTGTTAATAAGATATTGCTTTGTGGAGTAAAATTCAAGAATAATATTCATGTATCAAAAATAATTTGGACAGAAAAGAAATATATTTTTTGGGTGAATAGTATCCTATGAATAGTACCCCAGCATGAAATATGCCCCAAATACCCGAGTGAATAATATTTAAGTGAATAGTAACTAAGTGAATAGTAACCCATGAATAGTAACTTGTGAATAGTACTCTGACATGAAAAGTACCCCGAATACCCGAGTGAATAATATTTGAGTGAATAGTAATCGAGTGAATAGTAACCCGTAAATAGTAACTCATGAATAGTATTCCTGTATGAGAAGATCAATAATTATCAAGAAAGCTCAGAATCATATTTCCATGAAAAGATACTGGATGAAGTGCAAATATCAAGGATATTCTACTAATTTCACGGAGTATAGAAGCAATACTTTAACAGAATGAGTGTAGAATTAGGAATACAAAACGAAATAATATTACTCACATACTATAAAGTGTGGAAGAAAATATTATTTCTACGAATACTGAAAAAAATAATATTTGTTACCTCACAAGAAGACTGGATACTGGAATAGTGAAGTAGCAGACTTCTCTTCTTCTTTCTCTCTATAGCTTCTCTCTCTATAATTGCTCTTATGAGTCTAAGTGAATTGGTGAGAATGAAAGAAGAATGAGCTTCTATTTATAGGAAAATATAGTTTCGATAATTGCACGTTTTGGGGCTCGAAATATTACTGTATAATACCTTCATCTTTTCCTTCATTTTTAATTTAGTCCTGCAAGTATTATCAAAATTGCACCACCTCCCCTAATAGTACATCATGTGAATCAATAGTTCAGTCATGTGAATCAATAGTTCTATATATGTAAAAAAAATAGTTACAGTATAGTACCTTCATCTGTACCTCCATTTTTAATTTAGTCATGCAAGTATTATCAATCTTGTACCACCTCCCCTAATAGTACATGCATATGAATCAATAGTTATATGCATGTGAACTAATAGCAATTAATTGCTCATTTATCCGATTAATTACCTGATTGGTCAATTTAACCTCCAAAAATCAATTATTATCGAAATAATTGTCGATTTTCCACCAACACTAATAATCCCAACACAATAAAAATATCAAATTCATCTTTAATCAACACGAACATATTCATCATTAATATTATAACTCATAATATTTAACAACCAGATCATTCCCAGGAAAGATGGGGCTTTCCGATAAGGATTTTTCCCTATTGGCGCGCAATTAAGTGACCAAACCTCTCCTCGACAGAACTTTCTAGACATCGTCAATATTGCAAATAATAATATGAATAACTTTGTCGTCTCAATTATTGATTTAATAATATAAAATATTATGCGATGATAATCTTTGTGACAATAATTGAATCAATAATATGAGAGATATTATGCAGCAATTACTGTAGCAATAATTGAGTATACCTGAGTGACTTCTCACGTAAGCATCAATAATCAATACCATGTGTTACTATGCAACCGCGCGTATTATTGTACTTTTACCACCAGGTATTTAAACAGTTTTAACGGTAAAATTTCCTCATTATTTTTATAAAAAGACATTTCTGTCGTTTTCTAACTCCGACAATACTTTCGTTATGGGGTCCACCAATGATTGTGCCATCGTACGAATATTCCCTGTTAAAACGAATATTCCCTGACCAATCGAATATTTTATAACCACTTACTTACTTTGCAAAATTTGTAATTATTACCCACAACTATAACATTATATCAAATCCACACCATAATATTCAAAAATATATATTTCGAGAAAAATTAATCTTTATTCATAAAAGTTGGGGTCTTACATAAGCCATTGGTCATGTTGCCCATTCAAAATCCAAAAAGGCACTACTAAGCCCGCCATCAGACATGGCTACAAGTGCCCTACCTGATCTTACTTCTGTCTCTCGAGAGGAGTTTGAAGGATTTAGGAATCAGATAGCAGAATTAGCTATTTTTCTAAAAGAACAAAGTAAAAACACTCGAGGCCAGACAATGCCTACTCAACTAGAGTCATTCACACCAGGAGGCAGTCAGGGTATTGGCAAAAAGATGGAAACCTAGATACCTGAACCATGTTCCAATAAAGGAACCAACAAAACCCCTGAAATCACAAAACTCAGGGATGATCGAGAAACTGGGGATATAAGAAAGAAAGTCCAACAAATGGAGGAAACCATCCGGTCAATCAAAGGGACTGGAAACTATGGTAATGTGACCTATTCAGATCTCTGCATATTCCCAGGGGCTCGATATCTTGACAAATTCAAAGTCCCAGAGTTTGAAAAGTACAATGGGGCAAGTGATCCCTATACGCACCTAAAAGTATATATTTGCGAGCTGGGGTCTTATGCTGAAGATGAAAGCCTTAGAATGTAACTTTTCCAAAAGAGTCTCACTGAAGAGGCTAAAGTTTGGTATGCCCGACTTGACATTGCAAAAATCCACAACTGGGAAGAATTAGCCCACGCCTTTCTAAATCAGCACAATTTTTAGTCACAAATGGCACCAGATCGATACCAAGTGACTAAAGTCAAAAAATAAAGTACTGAATCTTTTCGAGAATATGCCCAAAGGTGGAGACATCGAGTAGCGCAAGTTATTCCATCAATGACAGAAACTGAGATGGTAATAACATTTATTGATATCCAAGAAGCTCCTTACTATGAGAGGATCCTAGCAGGCATAGGAAAGCCATTCTCATAAATGATTAAACATGGTGAAATGACACAGATGGGCCTGAAAGCAGGCAAGATTAAAAACTTCACTGCTTTGGAAGCAGTCGCCAAGCATATACAGACTGGCAAGTATGCGAGCGATCCCAATGGGGTACCCGGTAAAGGCACTGAAGACGTATCCCTTGTTGTACAGGGGCAAGATAGGAGACCAACTTAAAGTCCCTCCATTTGGAAAAAGCAAGGTAATCTGTCATCTCAATAACAGGCTGCATTCAACCAATGCCAAGATAGAAAAAGAAGATTTGAGAGAACGAAAAATTGGGTGTTCACTCCACTAGGCGATTCCCTTGAAAATGTATTGGCCATATTAATGGATCACAAGAAAATTACTAAATTGGCTCCACCTTTGGAACCAGGGAGCAAAAGATACAATCCAAGCCAGAGATGTGCTTACCACTCAAGATCTCCAGGCCACGATACACAAGATTGTTGGTCCTTAAAGTATAAAATTCAAAATTTGATCGAAAGTGGCAGTATTATGGTTCAACGACCCGACCAATAAAATGTTAACACCAACCTTCCATTGCAGCATGTTACGGAGGAAGTAAACAAGATCGGGTCAGGAAGCGATAAAATGTATCCAAATCATAAGTACATACGAAGAATAGAGGAATACCCCCAAAGGCACATATCAAATGTCCTAGAGTGGAAAAACTCAGAGGAGGGTGTGATAGTAATGCAAAAGTTAGAGACGATCCAGAATCAAGTAAATCTGCTAGCTAAGCTGATAGTGCACCAACATCAGGATATGAGGTAGTTTTTCACTTAACTATCAGAAAGCTAAGGGAAAAAAGAGGTTAACCATAATGCAAGCCCATATCTCTCCAGGATGACCCAGCTAAATGAAGAGGATCAAAGCAGGTTGAAAGGAAAAGAAAAGGGGGATGATAAATTTTCTAAAAAACCTCGCCAACGGAAAAATCGCTCGGGGGAATGCAAAATCTCAAAGAAGAAAGATCAAACAACCTCCACAAGAGTCTGAAAATTCACCCCTCTGAACAAATCAAATAAAGAAATGCTACACTTTCTAATAAACAAAGGAAGGATTACTGAGTTGTTGCCTCCTATAAATCCCAAGATAAAGAGTTTTGATTCCACCAAGATGTGTCTCTATCATTCTAACTCACTTGGACATGCGACTAAAGAATTATGGTCTTGGCAATATAAAATCCAGGATCTCATTGAAAAGGAAGAGCTAAAGATAGAATTCCCCATGACTAGAAAAAAGCGAAGATGAAATAAAAAGCTTAAGATGTCCACTCGAGACATGCAGTTCAAAGAAGGTGAAGGCTATGAGCACCAATCCTGGCAAAACACAAGATGGATAGATCCTAATGCGGGGAATGACAAAGGAGACAAGGGAATCCCAAAGGGAGATTCCTCCACCAACATCAAACATCATGTGGTCCAAAGATAACAACCACGTTCTTGATTTTATAACCTTGGATGATGCAGAGGAAATATTAATCCTTTCCGAGGAAGAAAAAGCCAGAAAGGAAAGTTCCTTGCAAGAAATGTGACAACAGTTCGAGGGAGATTTCATGGTCGAATCCTCTCAAGCCCAAGAAAAAGGTGAAGGAACAATTGAAGGAAAAGGTGGTGAGGTTACCGGGGAAACCAACCCATCAATGAATCAGGAGTTCATACCTTTTTGTGATGGGTCCAGTTCAAGAGTCCCTGAGGAATGTACTGAATCAAGAAGCGATTAAGTTATGGCTATAAGTGAAGATATTCAGAATCAAGAGGTAACCTCTATCGCGAGCCTCGAACGCAACATAACCACTGAAAACTAGACTATCAGGCCTCAACTAGCCAAGAAGATGTAGATCTAGAGGATAAAGTGGGGAATTCTATGAGATATTGAGACGGTATCACTTTCTTTACAGTATGTCTCTTATTTTCCCTGCATGTAAATATTGAAAAAAAAACAAACAAAAAAAACAAAAACAAAAACAAAAATAAAAACAAAAGAAAAAAAGAAGAAAAAAAAGAAAAGAAAAAGAAAAAGAAAATCAAAAATCAAAAATCAAAAATTAAATCAATCAGGTTACAGCTCATTGAGCCTGAACTACGAAAGACTTGATATCCCCTCAGTAATGGGAGTACGTAGGCAACCATTTATGGTGCGGTCAAACTAAACAAAAATCCAAAAACCCCAAACAAACATTTCTCAAACTGTTTATCTTATCAAGCAAGAACTACGCAGACCTGATCTCCTCTCATCAATGGGAGTACGTAGGCAGCCATTAGTGGTGCGGTCTAACCCTCAAAAGAAACATCCAAGCCTAGACATTAATCCCAAGACACCAAAGAACAACCTTCTAAGTCAGCGACACATGTCATGAAGAACCAACAACTCTTCAATGTCATTCCATTAATTTTGGAAAAAATACCATAAAGAAAGTAACATCATACACTAAGACAACCAACAGCGAGGACCTTCAAAGAGCCGACACCCTCAATCACAAGTCTTCATCAAATCATAAGAAAACCATCAAAGGAGATTTCATGAATAAGTCAGGAACAATGTTGAGGGCATCAAAGCTTAAATCCACTACATGTTCACCATCCAGTACAGAAGTAAAAGACTATTACGATCTCAGCATCTTATCAGCCCATCTATCAAAGCAACTATCCCAGACAACAAGCAAGGTTGGAGCAATTTCAAAATTGGTGACAACCTGATATTGGGACCCTTACAACAAGACTGGGGAAATCTCAGAAATAGTGACAACTCAACACTGGGGCATTTATCAACCATCCCACGAAAACGCACCAGTCAGCACTATTAGCATTGTCTATCATCATCATCATCATCATCATCATCATCAGAGAGTCCCTCATATCATCTCACTGGCGATTCAGATATTGCTCACTTGCGATTTGGTCAACAAAGAGAGTTTCTCATATGAATCACCAACATCAACATGCGAAAGGACTGGGGCACTTTTCTGATTCCAAGAAAGGGAAGTATTTTAAGGCGAGATCAAGCCTCTCATCAAAAGAAATGGGAGAACTCCTGAAAGAAATCATGACGACATTAGCTTGCCCCTACAAAAGAAGGGGAAAATTCTCAAGAAAATCGTTAACTCAAAAGCAAAAGCCCAATGACAAAAGGTCTAGCGAATGAAATCCTTATCATCAAATGTGCCAACCGGTGTCGAGTCCTCAAAAGTCGAAGCCTTTACACCGAAGTTCAAATCTGGGCAACAAAGAATGAAGTTGCACCTCCGGGGATGTCGGTGAATTCAGGTCATCGATTCGGTAGGGTTTGAATCAAATGCTCAAAGAAATGGGGCAGAAGCACCCAACAGCGAAAGGAAACTCCAAATCACCTCAAAAAGGGTGAGACATCTGGTGGTTGTCATCAATCTAGCGTACCATCAGGCAGAGTCTGGTGAATTAAGCCGTTAAATATTACTTCAGCAAAGGTATCGAAAGATCCGGTATTCTAAACCATTGGCATTAATTCAGCGTAACATCAAGACAGTTCAGCGATGAAAGCTTTGTATACCACCATTCGAGTGGAAACCAAAATAGTTTGGCGATGTCAGTGTATTCAACTACCAGCAGGGTAGGATCTATTGTCAAACTACCATCAAGGTAGGCACCATTGTAAACTACCAAGCGTATACATCGGGAAGGTCCGATGATTTCAGAACATCATCCCCAGTAGAGATGTAGAAAATATCTCAATTTTTCTTCATCAAAAGCATCGCATCAGCGACAAACAAAAAGCCGGACAGTTGCGATCCAACACCAAAGACGAGACATCAGTAATAATCGGTAAAGGTAAAGCGATTTGGGATGTACGAATTGCGATTTGCAATATGCGATATGCGAAATGCGATGTGCAAGTTGCGAAGTGCGATTGGCCAAAAGTGAAGTGTGAAGTGAGAAATGCGATGTGCGATTTCTAAACTGCGATTTGAAAAAACATTTTAACATTCATCATAACATTCATTACATTACGATTTGCATCATTAAAAATACCTTGTCATATTTCAAGTGTCTAGTAATCTTTATCATGTCCATTCCATTTTATTGAATGAACATGATAAAGAGGAGCATCTATAGACACTCAAAATTTCATTTTCCTATTACTAACTACGCAGGAGGACAAAAACATCTTTTCACAATCTAGAGATAACCCTGGAGGTTCACAACATCAATTCTAATCCAAGAGATAGCCCCGGGAGATCCAGTATCCAACCCCGGATATAACCCCGTGAAATCAGGGTCCAACCCCAGAGATTAACCTCAGGGGATCAACTTCAAAGCCTGGAGATACCCTGGGAGGTCAATCCAAACTCAAATATAACCCTGAGGATAGTCAGAGTCAACAGCAGACCAACCTCAGAGATAATCTTGACAAAAGACTGCTACAACTGTGCGAAAACTAGAGATAACCCTAAGAGGGGCAAAATGATCATTTTGCCAACTTAACTTTAACTTGAATCAAATACACTCATTTCAACTCAAATTTCTTCAAAAGAAGTCCCACGAGAACCATATCTTAACTTCTGAGCGTAAACTACGCAAAATAGCTCAACGGACTACCTAACGGAGACCTGGAAATGCTATTTCGGTCATGGACCCATCTTCATGGAATAAAAAAAGGTAAATCCTATATCATTGCATTTCTCTTAGAAAAAGCTTTCCGGAATGGTATGGCACGCTTCCATCGGACTCTCGGATTGAAAGTTACAAAGATTCGAGTGAATAGCGCGTTGTCTGAGTGTACGAAATTCGAGACGATGGGACTGACATTTCCCAGGGCACCCCGGGCAACCGCAGGTGTACCAATTACAAGAAAAAAAAGCTATTTTAGCAAGAGAAAAGGCGAGAAAGTCCTGCCCAATTTGCTTTGTACACACTATAAATGAGTGCTTTCTCATTTTAAACACGTGTGAGCTTATATATTGCTATATATTACCGATGGGAACCGAGTGTTCATCCATTTAAATCTATTAAAGTCTTCTTTGGCAGTCCATTGTAAGCCTTCTTACACTTTTTAAATCCTTTCTCCACTACTGTACGCACACCGTTCTTCACATTGAGAGTCGTGTTGCGCGTGTATGCCCGGACTTCAGTCCGTGGTTTTTTATTTCTTGTTTTATATATATATTTATATATATATATATGGACTAACATTATCGAGTTATGCCTCGATTGAGCCTGGACTCATGTCTGGAGCATTTTTTGCTTATATATATATACTTATATATAAACTGTGGTCGAACTCTGTTCGATGAGCCTGGATTCATATCTGTAGCGTTTATTGCTTATATATATATATATATATAAACTATTATCGAAATCTATTCGATGAGCCTGAATTTTATATCCGGAGCATTTACTTCTTTTATATATATAAATACTTATTTATATATATATATATATATATATATATATATATATATATTATTACCATCAAGCTCTATTTGATTGGGCCTTGATATAATATTCGGTGTATTTACCACTTATATATATATATATATATATATATAAGTTTTCTGTCAGGCCTAGAGTTTACTTCGTGGCCTTTTATTGCTTTATTTACATTTTTTCTCGCCTTGAGTTTACTTCGTGGCGGTTGATCGTTTTTACTGGTTTATTTACATTTCGTCCCGCCTGGAGTTTACTCCATGGCGGTTGATCATCTTTACTTCTTTATTTATATTTCCAATCCCCTATAGAGTTGCTTCGTGCTGGTTGATCGTCTCTATATATATATTTATCGCTTTTATATATTTACATTTCCAATCCCCCATGAAGTTTTCTTCGTGGTGGTTGATCTTCTGTATATATATATATATATTTACAGCTTTTATATATATAACTGCTTACAGCTTTAATACAAACTGCTACATCATGTGAGCCTAGGAATCATGTGATCACAAATTCAGTCTCCTGAATCTAGATTCGGTTCCTGTGATGGACATTTTCGGCTATAATCAGCTTGTACATTATTTACGGTGTTCGAATTTCCTTAGATGACTCTCATGCCCACAAGGAATTCGGCATTGCTATTTATATTATTTTATCGAAGATGCTTCGCATCTCGAAAATAATAGTAATCAAGTCGAACATATAATAAAATGGAAGTATCAAAGGCCTCAATTACTATTGAGCATAGGGGTTTGAAAAACCTCTTTTACACAACATCACTGCTATATCTTGTTAAAACTGAATTTTTATACAAAAATTCAAACCCTTTGTATATAGGTGCGAACGAGGCATGTCACTACTTCCAAATAATTGCACATTGATCCACACATACACACACATATTCATATAACAATTTTATTAAAAAGTGGCAGTCGACATGGTAACACGGATGTTGGGGGTGCCTAACACCTTCCCTACGCATAATCAAGTCCTTGAACCCTAACAAATCTCAGTTTCACAGTGTCACATAACTGTGTCAATGTGCAAACCTTTTCTCGATTGAGTTTGTGCAACCATTTAAAAATACCAACTGGCGACTCTTACAGTCCAATCGTCGACATATACATGTCGGACCTTTTCACAAATTATTTTTTCAAACAAATCTCACCTAACATGAGAACACCAAAAGACAAGAATAGAAAAGGGACAATAAAAATCTCGACGTCGATAGGAAAGATATTGCAATCCAGGGATGAAGGTAAACAATTGATGTAATGTCTATAATAGACAAGTTAAACTAATAGATTTATTGGTAGATGTTAAGAAGGATAATGGGAAATCAGCACCAGGTCCGCTGTGGCAAGTGTACAAATTGCGGGCGCGTGACAACCATCACCAATTACCACCACCCACTACCACTCACCACCACACACCCACCATCACCAACTACCACAATCCATCACCACCAATAGCACTCACCACCACTACCACCATCCACCACCACCACCCACCATCCACCATCATCCATATGACGCCCCTAAATTTGGGGCGTGACAACCATCACCAACTACTACTCACTACTACACACCCACCATCACCATCACCAACTCCCACCATCCATCACCACCCACTAGAACTCACCACCACTACCATCCACCACCCACAACCACCACCACCCACCACTACCATCCACCATCCACCAGCATCACCAACCACCACCATCACCACCCACTACCATTCACCACCACAACCATCCACCACCCACCACCACCAACCCCCACCCACCATCATTCATGTGATGCCCTTAGATCCGAGTACCTTTAAACCTTAAATATGGTGCTACACGATACTATCCATTCAACATAATCTTAAAGACATAAATGTAGTTACTAAATTATTACAAAACGTCTTACTCTAAATTCTCAAGTTCTACGACCTTTACATTTTTGAAAACATCATAATATGAATAAATATTACATCATTCTAAGTAATATATAATCCATAGAATATAAATTATTTCAAATAGTTCTCTGCTCGGAAACTTTTCCCTTTCCTTTATCTTTCTTTACTGAACTTTCAGCCCGCTCGGGCTTAGCTGAAAATATTTAATTTAAAGCAATGATGAGCCAAAATGTTTAGCAAGTATAAATAGTTGAATAAATAATATAATTAAGAATCATGTTACCATTTCAACAACTAAACAATAGTTGTGAAAATATTTTGAATAAATAGGAATAATAATAAAAGATTCCTATAATTTAACATTTTTGAAATGACATACTGAGCGGTCATACGACCTTAAACTTTTTCTTTTCATAAAACATTTAACAAATTTATATTGCAAACCGTCTTTTTCCAACTAATCTAGGGGATCCGTGTGACGCCCCAAAATTCGGGTCACCTGACCCCTGAGTTCGGTGCTCACGATCCATCATATAAATAACATCTAACTACCCATTCATTTATGTATATACACATACATATCATTAATTAATATCTTTATAACATCATCCCAAGTTATCTAACCTTAACATAGCTTACATACATTTAAATATACAAAAAGGTTTACTTATAACAATACAATAAGTAAAGTTTATATTAACTATTCCTGCAATTTGCCTTTGCCCTTTTCCTTCTCTGACCCTCCGGCTACTTCGTTCTTAGCTGAAATGTTAAATTTAAGCAAGGGTGAGCAACGAGTTTGCTCCACAAGTTAAAACATACAATAAGAAATATGAATCAAGAATATTAAAGTCTAGATTCGATAAGGATTCAATAATACTGAACAAATTTTGAAGTAGCTGGATAAATTGTTTATCAATAACAAGACTTTATCGACTTTCATGCTAAACAGCAATTCAATAATGAAAGAGTAAAACTCTTATGAAGTTTCAATAATGTTCAATTAATTAACAAGAGATAATAATAATTTAATAACAAAGTGGGATATACCCAGATTTTATGCTGAGTGATCACAATGGATCATGAACCGATCGAGTAATTAACATATATTTAATGCTGAAATTACCCAGGTGTATCAGATAACTATAAAGATTAAATCATACCCCTCCACAAGTACATAAAGTGATCAGCTTCATTGTACCTTATATTATGCATAATACTCATACGCGCAAAATGGCCGTATACCCGACCACAAAGTCCCCTTTATAAAAGGGTTGTTCACCTCAGTCTTACACCAAAAGTTCGTATTGCAACAACATAGTTTGGATTTAAAGAAATGCTATGATTTTAACCTCTAATACCTATACCGATCTAGCCAAAATAATTGCATTGAGCTTTCAAAAACAATTTGTGACAACCCGAATTTTTATAAGTTATTAAAATAAGAATTTAATAATTAAAATTCTTATTATGAGGTGTATATATTTTGAATTATGTGATTTGGTTTGAAGAGAATTATATATTCATATGTTGAAGAATGTGAGATTTAATAGTTAATTAAACTATTAAAGAAATTAAATAATATTAGTTAATTGAATTGAGTTGAAATTATGTTATGAGATAATATAATTTTAATTATTATAGCTTGTAAGGCAATAGAAATTATTATGAGTTAAGTTTCATAAATAGTGTGAATAATTCACTTAATTAAAATAGTGAATTAATACAAGTATAATTGATTTAATAAAGTGAGAAGGTAATATATTGCATGAAAATATAAATGTTAGTATAATGTGAGTAAAATATTTATTAAGTACATTAAATATTTTAGTTGAAAACTTTATGGAATAAAATGAATATTTATGGTATTAAATAAATATTTGATGAAAATTGTTATGGGATAGTTTATTTAAATGTGATAAAATAGATGGGATTTATATGTATTTTATTACGCGAGTATAATGGTGATATTCTAATTTAATTAAATAATTAATTAGATGAGTGAGAATTTGTTAAATAATGTTATGATTATAATGGTTGAATAGAAATTATAATTTTACTAATAATGTTAATTTTATTTCTTAAGGAATTAAAGGTACATAATCTAGTTTATATTTCTAGTTTATGTGTTCTTGAGTTTCTTTTAAAATTGGGTTTTGGTTAATGAATTTGTGGGTTATGATGTTATATATGTAATTAGATTTTATAATTTTATAATGGTCATCTAAAAAATGATTTTTCAGAAATCAAATTCATGTATTTATGCTAAAGAAGAGGAATTTGGGTTTTGATGGTAATGTGTGTTTTGGTGTACTTTGAGACTAAAATTAATGATGAATTCATGATTGAAACTTTAAATTGATGGATGATTGTTGTTCTCCTCTATAAAACAAAAACAAAGAAACTTGAACATATCAAATTGGTTACGAAACGAATTTGTGATGAATGAATACACTTAGCATGTTAAAAATATAAAAAATTAGTATAACCCAATTAGAATTAGTATAAACCAAGTCCCACATCGACTAAATTGAGAACTTTACACCTTTTCTAAACCTATAAATAGAAGGGCTTGGCTCTTTGTTTCATTCACTAACAATATGACCTCCAAATTTGAGAAAGGCTTTGTTGTGGGAGGACATTTTATAAAGATCTCCTTAGTTAAATCTTGGTCGAGTACATATTCAGTTTGTGGAATTCGTATTTTTGGGTATGTTTCTTATCTAATTTTTGATAATGTTATTATTTTAAATATTGTATTTAGTTTGTTAGTTAAAGTTTGAATTTTGGAAGTTTTGTTAGTAAACTAGTTGGTTTACTATGTTTATTTTGGCTTGGAATTGATTATGTAAATGAGTTCTAATAATTGTAATTAGAGATATGGAGCCGAGACCTTAGACGAGTCTGATTATGTTAAATAAGACTTATTTGTAAAGAAAGTTGGGTTGGAATGAGTCGAGGCGAGTTTTGGATGCCAAAATGAGAAGTCCAAAAAATTAGTGGACTGCTGATCCAAAAATGAAAATTCAGGGTTAGCTAAATTGTTTAGAAAATTATGGGCTTTTGGTATGTTATAGTTCACTGAATAAACTTTCCATAGACTCCGGAATGGACTAATTTTGACTTCGGAGCAAAGAGTTATGATCATTCAAAGTAGTCGCGTCAAAACTGTCTAACCAACTCGGGGTAGTCACCTTGAACAAATTTTCTGGAATTCTATGTTTAGAATTGGAAAAGGTCAAAGAATAAAAGTTGTAGTCTTGGAAGTTAGCTTCGCGTGGGCTTAAGTATCGCTCAAAAATGTTTTGAAACGGAAAAGTTATGACTTTTTTAGCGAGAGAGGGTAAAGCTGGGAAATAATGAAAAATAGTTTTGAACGCCCCTTTATGAACACTGTTTTGGACTGTCTATCTTTTCCGAAATGGATGTCCAATAACTTTTAAAAATAGGTTAATATGATGTTTAAAGCATATCCAAAGTTGGATGTCATCAGACTTATGAGATATAGAGTTAAGTTTACATTACAACTACTATACATTGCTGTGTGACTAATAGTTGATGTGTGTGATTATATAATTGTGTAGGGCACGTGAAGTGCAAATAACTGTAAGCTGTTAAACTGTTATTGGTAAACAACGATCAAGGCAAGTCTTTCGGTTCCTATTTTTTACGTGGACTTGATGAACTATTTTAAATTGCATGATATGATATATGTGTTGTAAGCGAGCATGATATGTTAAGGAAAATTTATGACTACATTATTTTGGTTAAATAATGATGATTGAGTAAGGAACTCAATCTTTATATTTGTTATGTGAATTAAAGCATGTATGCCATGTTACTTTAATTATTAGGATATGTATGTTGAACATATTGTTATGTGCTATGTGATGCATGAAAACTGTTAGAACTTGCTGAGTTGTCGAGCTCACTCTTGCAAATAATAATTTTTGCAGGTCAATATTTCAAGGTAAGGATATGTGCTAAGTGAATGATAGAGATCCATATTCACGAAGATTACTTATATTTTATGAGAAATGAATGTAATATCTTGAATGTAACATGTTGTTGAATTGTAAGTTGGGCTATCCGGTGTATATGGATATCTATTTATGATGTAAGATTTTGTATAGTCATTTTATTGTAATGATTCATGATATAAATTTGAATCGAAGAGATGTAATGTAAAGGTTGCGATTTAGGGAAATATAGAGGGAAATGTATACAAGTTTTAAATATTCCGCATTTTTAGTGATTTTAATATCGAATAATGATGTAAAGATAGATTAAAGTTGTATTATTAACGATCGAAATCAAGAATTAAAATGTATGAATTTTGGGGTCGTTATAGTTGGTATCAAAGCTGTAAGTTATAAACCTTAGGTAAGAGTGCCCTAGGCTATAACCTTAGAGATGAAAGGAGAAGATGATAAAGAATGAGCTCAGATAGAGTTTGAACAATAAGAAGTAATTTAAGAAATTAATAAAGAAGGGATTAAAACATACGTGAGAGGATTCAAAGAAGAATCTCGTAGAGTTGTAAGGAATATGAATGTGGGGTTACCCAACTCCATTAATAAGGATGTAAGATGATAATAAATAGACAATGTCTATAAGAAGAGAATGATAAAGAAGTTAAGAATAAAAAGTTATATTTAAGTATGGTATTTAATAGTTGATGTATGGTATCTGTGCTAAACGATTCCTTCATAGAGCGAAGGTATATACGAACTAGCAACTCGGAACCTAGTTTGTTGGTTGTTTGTGGGAAACTACTCAGCGTACTATATTAAAACTATTAGAGAATCGATGTGTACCAAGTCTAGAAAATTGATACGTAGGATGAAAATGTGGAACCCGAATGAAATGTTAAGCAATGTAAATGAAGTTGGAAATTCTTAAAGGAAGAATTGTTATATAAACAAGAAAATTCAAAGAAGAATCTTAAAGAGATATAAAGATAAGAAATGGGAGTTACCTAACTCCAATAGCCAAGATAACGAATAATGATGAATAGACAAAATATGTAAGATTAAAAGCATAAATGAAATCGTAAATAATGAAAAAGGAAATAAAGAGGATCGTAAAATAAAACGATCACGAGTGAAGAATTTTTTTTTAAGGAACATGATTATAGAATAAGATCACAACGTGATCTGTTTAAGTTATAAAAGAAAGATGGTTTATAATGTTTGAATAATTATAGCTTGATGCTATGAAGATAATGTACTATGAAATAGTACGTGATAAACTCACGAGGAGTTATAAATGATGAGGTATGAAAAATTCATATTGAGTAAAGAGCAAGTTATACGCAAGATAAAGTTATGTAGGATTTCAATTGAGGACTCATGTGATGGATGAGTTGTACAAACCTTTGTATGGGTGAGGATTTTGTGCTTGCACTCAATTTATCACATTGATAATCATTGGAATGTTGGTGTCGCACTATCAATGTATATGTGGCGAAAAGATGATTCTTTTCTCATGTATATATTTGATAGATAGAAACTATTAAGATTAGTCAGATATTATTAGGATTAGGTGCATTTCTTAAATCTAATACATATGGTAAGTTTATAACTCATAATAATATGGTATGTTTTGAACCCCTCAGGGAATGGACGACTATGGTCTGACTAGGATAAGTTCATAAACTTATATTATTGTGGCAAGTTCCTGAACTTCCAATGTGTGGTAAGTTTGATGAACTATACTGGGGGTAGATTGTAAATTGAAATACAAGAATATTCAGTATAAGAGCATTAGTGGTGCTAGAAATAAAAAGAATTTTTAAAATAATGCTATTATTCGCGTATCTATGCTGTTTGTTTCGGCTAGATAAAAATATATATATAAATATATATGATTTTTAAAATTTCAAAATATTTTTAATTATATGTATCCAGTGATATGATAAACGATGGAGTCATCAATGCAATGGAACCTGGTGTTGGATGTGATCATATGATCGTCAGCCCACTATGGTGAGATGTAGTATGACAACGTCATAATCATGACGCCATAAACGGATTTTTGAGCTTTCTTTAAGATATAAGAATATATATATATATATATATATATATATATATATATATATATATGTATATGTATGTTTTGATTGATGACCAAGTTGTTGTAGAAGTCTATGCTATTTGATTCAGCTAGACGAATATTGAAAGATGTTCATGAAATTCAAGCGTTCTTTGTCAAACTACACCAAACCAAATTGTTTTGGTGCGGATTAAGATATTAAGAAGCTAAGGTGAATAACCCTATAAAAGGGGACATGTTATCGAAGACAATGGTTCTGAAAGTAACGCATATAGTCGTTATGATGTTAAGATGTAATACGTTGTGCACGACGTAGTGGTACGATAGGCTAATCAGCTAGAGTACTTTCAGAGGGTGTTTTTAGTCTTTGTGTTTGATGAACATTCTGTTAAAAGGGTTTAAAGTGTGAAGAACCGGGGGTGAAGCACTATAAAACCTAGAGATGAGTTCATGGTCTTGTGACCCCTCAACATGATTGGATAATCTTTTAAAATCCTGAGTTATTCATACTGCTTCCCAATTATTGAGCAATTGTGGAGGATTCATGTTATTCTGAAGTGAATATGGTAAGGATGATATTCCTTAGAAAGAAGTAAGTCATAGAATGCGACACTGAATGATGAATATATTGAATAAGTGAGAAAAGAAATTTTCAAATGAGAAGGAAATGAGTTATCAAAAAAAAGTAAAACTTTTAATAGAAAAGTTTAATAATTGTAGAAAGATCTTTGTGGAAAGAAGTGGTTATAGAACCCAATGAATGAATAAAGTATTAACATAAAATCTATTTTGATAGATTGATTGAATGAAGATTAATAAATAAAATTTTGAGGATGAAATTCTTAGAAGAATGGGTGAATAGAATATCCCGAGTGTTTATGATAACGATCCTTAGAGAAGAAAATGAATGTGTTAAAGAATATATAATACTCAAAATATAATTGAGTTCAAGTGAAAGTTATGAAATAAAACCTAGAATTTGATGAAGTAATGAATGTAGTAAGGAATATAAAACCTATATTAAGGTAATGTGTTGAAGATATTCAACGATAAATTTTAAAAAGAGATTTGGTGAAAACCAAGTAAGGGAGGTTTCTTTGATTCCGAAGACGGAATCCTTATAAGGAGGGAAGGATGTGACAACCCGAATTTTCATAAGTTATTAAAATAAGAATTGTATAATTAAAATTCTTATTATGAGATGTATATATTTTGAATTATGTGATTTTGTGTGAAGAAAATTATATATTCATATGTTGGAGAATGTGAGATTTAATAGTTAATTAAACTATTAAAGAAATTAAATAATATTAGTTAATTGAATTAAGTTATAATTATGTTATGAGATAATATAATTTTAATTGTTATGCCTTGTGGGCAATGTAAATTATTATGAGTTAAGTTTCATAAATAGTGTGAATAATTCACTTAATTAAAATAGTGAATTAATACAAGTATAATTGATTTAATAAAGTGAGAAGGTGATATATTGCATGAAAATATAAATGTTAGTATAATGTGAGTAAAATATTTATTAAGTACATTAAATATTTTAGTTGGAAACTTTATGGAATAAAATGAATATTTATGGTATTAAATAAATATTTGATGAAAATTGTTATGGGATAGTTTATTTAAGTGTGATAAAATAGATGAAATTTATACGTATTTTATTACGCGAGTATAATGGTGATATTCTAATTTAATTAAATAATTAAATTAGAGGAGTGATAATTTGTTAAATAATGTTATGATTATAATAGTTGAATAGAAATTATAGTTTTACTGATAAGGTTAATTTTATTTGTGACGCCCCCAAAATAGGTATACATCACCTATTCTGAGTTGCCAAATACATGGTACAGAATACAAATATAACCTTAAATATACAACATGAGCTGTGAGTTTTAATACAAATATTGTCTTCTAGATAGTATTCAAACTCAAAATAAGTACTCCTCAATACATTTATTATCACACTACTTCATAAAATAGTGAGGACTACTAATGCTATCATCTGGACCATCACTCCGTTCCCTGACTAGTCTCTGCTACGTTCTCATTTTCTGAAGAGAACAATGAAAGCAAAAGGGTGAGCTCAACTAGCCTAGTAAGAAATATTATGACTAAGATAATGCAGCATAAATTATCCTTAGCCTTCAACAGTATACAACTGATAGAATATAATGGACAACAAGTTTTAGATCAACAACTACAGCGGAATAAGCAATCCATTAGAAGAGTCAAGTAGAGCATAATACCTACTATCTTCTATGATTTAAAAGATTTATCATAAGTTTAATCGCTGAGACTCAGCTTAAATAATCCACATTACCAAATCATCCCTGCACTATATGCCAAGGATATTCTTTAGTATCATGACCACGAATTATGCATGCACTACGGGCCAAAGATAATCGTGTTTTCATCAACGGTCCTAGTCATGCCATAAAACAATTCATCTTTGCACCCTTGGCCGAAGAGAATCCATAGCCATAATCATACCAAAAATTGTCCATCAATGCACTATGGGCCAATGAGGACTTTTTTCCACATCATTTATAACATTACGGTCATGATTATACCGAATAATCCATGGTCATAATCATACCAAGTCCATCTATGTACTATAGGCCACAGATGACTTTCAACATAATATAAGCATGAGGATGATGACAATTCAATAAAACAAGTTCAAGAATAAATTTTAAAGATTTATAAATTAATTTATCCAGGAACCAATAACGTCCAAATTGTCAACATGATACTGCTTTGTGGAGTAAAATTCAAGAATGCTCAGAAGAATATTTCCATGAGAAGATACTGGATGAAGCGCAAATATCCAGGATATTCTACTAATTTCATGGAGTATAGAAGCAAAAACTTTAACCAACTGAGTATAATAGTATATATGAAACTGCAAATGGATTTTCGCCCGCCATGCGATAATCCACATAGACAGATCATTTCTACAAGTTAATAAGGAATGAATACAAATGATCATTCACCATGCATGCGGTAATCCACATAGACAGGTTATTCCAACAGAGTAATAAATAATGGAACCAGGTCATGTGTAATCCGCACAAACATGATATTCCAACAGAATAATAAAGAATGGAACCGAAGTCACGTAAGAATCCGCATGCATGGATGTTCTAACAGAATAATAAAGAATGGAATAACATTAGAAATCACCAGGCATGCGATAGACAGCACAGACAGTTTATTCCAACAGAATAATAATGAATGGAATAACAACATAATTCATACGATGATAGATCAGCATGATAGGTTATTCCAATGTAATAATACGAGAATGGAATAACAACAGAATTCACTGTGCATGCGATAGGTAGCACACACATAAAAGTTATTCCAATGAATAATACATAATGGAATAACAGAAGAATTTCACCATGTATGCAATACTTTGCATATACAGGTTATTCCAACATAATAATAAAGAATGGTATAACAACCCTTACGAGTATTGAAAGAAAATAACTCTCTTCATGAATATGAAAGAATAATACCCCTTACCTTATAAAGAAGAGTACTCCGACGGGTAGGGCGGGGATATACTTGAAGAAAACTTGCACTATTATCTACACTCAAAGCTTTCTTAAACTCTAAAGAAATACGCTCATGATTATAGAAGAAGAATTCTCTGAACTTTTGGTGTGATTTTCAATTCTAACTAAGCATCCTATTTATAGGAGAATGGAAAGGATATTATGCAATAGAATATAATATAATCTATTTATAATTATATAATAAAACAAAATTTATAATATATATATATTATTTAAAATCTAATAAAATAAATAACTTTATAAAAGTATTTTGTTTTGTATCAAAAGGTTTTACTATGCAAATACTATGCAGGCACTATGCAAACACTATGCATAATAAAATATAATATATTCTATATATAATCAAATAAAACAAAACTTTATAAAAAGTATTCCGTTTTATATAAAAAGTTTTCTGTTTTATTATATTTATAATAATAATAAAACGAAATTTATATATATATATAAACATTCTCGTGACTCCCCCAAATGATTAGATTTCTAAAGTCACACGTGGGCCCCACATGTGGCCCCCACAAAAATACTGAAAAATTTTCTACCGATTATTTTGTGGATAAATGAGGGGTCCAAAAATACAACAAATATCTCATAAAAATCACCTCAATATTTTTAACAACATTTATCATTATTATTATAATTCACAATATTAGTTGACCAGGTCGTTCCCAGGAAAGAGGGGGCTTTCCAATAAGGATTTCTCCCTATTGGCACGAAATTAGGTGACCAAACATCTCCTTGACAGAACTTCTAGACATCATTAATATTATAAATAATAATATTAATAACTTCTTCGTCTCAATTATTGATTTAATAATATATAAAATATTGACAATAATTGAATCAAATAACGTGAGATACTATGCAAAGAATTATCAGAGTAGCAATAATTGAACAAAACCGAGTGACTTCTCACGTAAGCATCAATAATCAATAATGTGTGTGCTACTATGCAACCACGCCAGACATCATCGTACTTTTACTACTGAGAGTAGTTCAACAGTTTTAACGGTAAAACTTCTGCCATTATTTTCATAAAAATATTTTTGTCGTTTTCTCAATCCGACAATAATTCCGTTGTGGGGTCCACCAATGATTGTACCGTCGTACGGATATTCCCCGACTAATCGAATATTATACAACAACTTGTATACTTTTCAAAATTTATAAATATTACCCAAAATTATAACATTATATCCACACCATAAATTTGGAAAAAAATATTTCGAGAAAATTAAATCTTTATTCGTAAAATTTGGGATTTTATAATCTCCCCTCCTTATGAAATTTCGCCTTCGAAATTTACGTACGTACATGGTATGCCGAACAAATGAGGACACTTCGTCAGATTCTAACTCTTGAGGTATAACCTTTGAGCGTAAAATATATTTCAAGATTTTAACAGGTACATCTTCATACGTTAAATTATACGATATCTCGTCCGGTTCTAAATTAATAATGTGGGTCGGATCGTCCATATATTTAAAAACGTTATGAACACGCGACATACTTGGCAGTAAAACGAGTCTATAAGCCACAGTTCCTACTCGATCGAGGATTTCAAATGGGCCAATTAAATCGAGGGTTGAGATTTCTCTTCAAAGAACTCTTGCTTTTAAACTAACGCCCTCTTGAACCTTCTTCTTCGTATTCATCAGCTCCGGGTCTGTAGCTTTAGCAGCTTTAACATTATCGACTAAAGTCGGTTCTAATCATATATTCGTTATCTTCACGTAGGTTCGTATATTCATACTCGTAAATGCATACGATCTTCTACTCAACGCGTCGGCTATCATGTTCGCTTTTCCACGATCGTATTGAATGGTATTATCATAATCTTCAACAGCTCGAGCCAACGTCTTTGGCGCATGTTACATTCGTTTTAGTTGAAAAATATTTAAGGGTTTTAGAAATGGGGTTTTGTACTGGGGTCAATACAAAATTCGATTTCACGCTCTAGGGTAGGCCACAAAGTCTTCAAGAATACGTCAAAAAATTTATTAACGATAAAAATATCATTCAAAACTGTGACCCTCATCCAAGACTTGGATAACACGTCACATTGATACCTATCAACTTGCCACCGTTATTCACGACGTCCCCTACGAAAAGTATGGCTTAGGTGCATTCCACATAAGGAAGTCACCAACGAAAGGTTCGGGTCTCTTTACGTATGGCTTCATATGACAATGATTGACTTTCGTGGTTTGGTTGCTTGAATTCGTATAACAGGTTGGTTAGGAATATAAAAGCTAACAACCTTACGAAAATAATCAATTTTAGCACGATGAGTAGTTAACCAATCGATTCGTAAAATCACATCAAGGACAAGTATTTTTAAAGAGATAAGATCGACACGTAACGTGAGGGTATCGATATGAATCAAACAAGATTTATAAACAGTGGAGGTAACGAAGGTTTCTCCTAATGGAGTTTCAACAGATAAGTCAAAGTCTAATTTCTCAGGAGTCAAATTTAAATGTTGAGCACAAGCAAGAGAGATAAAAGAATGGGTAGAATCGGTATCTAATAAGGTATAGACTTCACAAGAATTTATGATTAACTTACCAGTGACAACTTCGTTCGAGTTCCTCGAAAAACGCTCTCACTTAAACTACCGACTTTAACTTGTCTGAGACATCCTTTGGTGTCACCATCCCAGCTGGACTTGACTTCACCATACGACAAACCGAGCTAGCTGACCTTCTCTTCCGCAATTAAACCACGTTTTAGATTGCTTCGTACAGTTTGAATGGATGTGTCCCTCCTGTCCCCATTTGAAACATAAGACTGGTGGTCGTTCTTCTTCCTTTGAAACGGGTGCTGGTGCTGCTTTCTTCCCATCATTATTGAACCTCCTCTTCTTGAAATTTCCACTCCTATTATCTTGGCCATGATTACCACCGAAGTGGTTACCATTCTTGGCATGATAATTTACCCCACGATGGTTATCATTGTTCCAATGGTCGTTGCCACCGGTATGATTATTATCGTGTTATTGGTCGTTACCTTTTGGTTATGTTGACTCATTATCGCGCTCCAATAACTGAGCCCTATTCACAAAATCTGAATATAAACAAAGTTTGTGAGAAATGAGGTATTGACGTATATCGGGTTTCAAACCTCGCAAAAACATTCGCGTCATTCGTTCCTCAATATCGACCAAATGGGATGCAAATCAGGATAACTCCGTAAATTTAGCCTCGTATTGCGACACGGTCATATTATTTTGCTCCAACTTGATAAACTCCACCTCCTTCATGTGACGAATACTTTCGGGAAAGTACTTGTCATTGAACAGCTCTTGGAACTTCTCCCAAGACATCTTGAGTGCGTCAGGCTGGGTATGTTTTATTGATTCCCACCAGTAATCTGCCTCTTCATGCAACAAAAAGGTGGCAAAGGGAACCTTTTGTTCCTTGGAGCATCCCAAGACATCAAATATCTTGGTGATCCGCTTTAACCATGTCTCTCGCTTTAAGTGGTTTCGGCTTTCCCAAAAACTCCGGTGGTCCCAGCTCTTGAATCGCTTAATGGTGACCAAGCGGTGGGTTGCCATTATTTCCACCTATATTTTGAACAGAGTCTCTTACCGATGTCGCATGAATCGTGCATAATGCCTCTAAACATCCCATCGTTCATCATTTGACGGTGTTATTATTTACCCGAGGATTATTGTCTTCTGTTGCACATTATCCCGGTATTGATCGTTGGTGACTCAACAGGCCTCATGTGCTTCATTCACGATCTCAACATTTTCAGATGCCATTTTCAAACATTGTCACAAAACAAGGGTTAATTAACATATCACATATTATCCCTATAATCTGACCGACCAATTAAATACCAAATAAACATAGGTAGGTCATACTAGCGAAGGAATTCCCCGTCTCTCCCCTCCTAGTTCTTTTCTCACATCTCAGCCAGGGATCATATCCCTAAGCTATGATACCAACTGTGATGCCCCCAAAATAGGTATACATCACCTATTCTGAGTCGCCAAATACATGGTACATAATACAAATACAACCTTAAATGTACAACATGAGCTGTGAGTTTTAATATAAATATTATCTTCTAGATAGCATTCAAACTCAAAATAAGTCTTCAATACATTTATTATCACATGACTTCATATAATAGTGAGGACTACTAATTCTATCATCTGGACCGTCACTTCATTCCCTGACTAGTCCCTGCTACGTTCTCATTTCCTGAAGAGAACAATGAAAGCAAAATGGTGAGCTCGACTAGCCCAGTAAGAAATATTATGACTAAGATAATGCAGAATAAATTATCCTTAGCCTTCAATAGTATACAACTGATAGAATATAATGGACAACAAGTTTTAGATCAACAACTACAGCGGAATAAGCAATCCATTAGAAGAGTTAAGTAGAGCATAAAATCTATTATCTTCTATGATTTAAACGATTTATCATAAGTTTTATCGCTGAGACTCATTCTTTAGTATCACGACCACGAATTATATTCATCTTTAGTATCACGACCACGAATTATCCATGCACTACGGGCCAAAGATAATCGTGTTTTCATCAACGGTCCTTATCATGCCATAAAATAATTCATCTTTGCACCCTTGGCCGAAGAGAATCCATAGTCATAATCATACCAAAAATTGTCCATTAATGCACTATGGGACAATGATGACTTTTTCCACAACATTTGCAACATTACGGTCATGATTATACCAAATAATCCCTGGTCATAATCATACCAAGTCCATCTATGCACTACAAGCCACAGATGACTTTCAACATAATATAAGCATGAGGATGATGACAATTCAATAAAACAAGTTCTAGAATAAATTTTAAAGATTTATAAATTAATTTATCCAGGAACCAATAACGTCCAAATTGCCAACATAATACTGCTTTGTGGAGTAAAATTCAAGATTGCTCAGAAGAATATTTCCATGAGAAGATACTGGATGAAGCGCAAATATCCAGGATATTCTACTAATTTCATGGAGTATAGAAGCAAAAACTTTAACCAACTGAGTATAATAATATATATGAAAATCGCAAATGATTTTTTTCGCGCCATGCGATAATCCACGTGAGATGCATCATTTCTACAAGTTAATAAGGAATGAATACAAATGATCATTCACCATGCATGCGGTAATCCACATAGACAGGTTATTCCAACAGAGTAATAAATAATGGAACCAGGTCATGTGTAATCCGCACAAACATGATATTCCAACAGAATAATAAAGAATGGAACCAGGTCATGCGTAATCCGCACAGACAGGATGTTCTAACAGAATAATAAAGAATGGAATAACATTAGAATTCACCAGGCATGCGATAGACAGCACAGACAGTTTATTCCAACAGAATAATAATGAATGGAATAACAACATAATTCACCAGGCATACGATAGACCGCACAGATAGGTTATTCCAACAGAATAATACAGAATGGAATAACAGAAGAATTTCACCATGTATGTGGTACTTCACATATACAGGTTATTCCAACATAATAATAAAGGATTATTATTATGAACTTTGTATAGTCATTTTGTTGTAACGATTCATGATATAAATTTGAATCGAAGAGATGTAATGTAAAGGTTGCGATTTAGGGCAATACAAAAGGAAATGTATAAAAGTTTTAAATGTTCCACATTTTTAGTGATTTTAATATCGAATAATGATGTACAGATAGATTAAAGTTGTATTGTTAACGAACGAAGTTGAGAATTAAATTGTATGAATTTTGGGGTCGTTACACAATTGAGTTCAAATACTATAGCGTATCAAGTTTCAACAAATATATGTCTCGCCAAAACAATTAGCTAAGACATAACTCAAAAACTATTCTATAATAGACAGAAATCAATTGTACTATTTGCAATCAACAATAATATTGTGAATAACCGATAATAGTTATTCCCTAATCATACTTTCGAAATTAAAATTTAGTTTGAGTTAATGAACATGCACTAACTGTGAATAATCAATAATAAATCTCAGACGTGGAATAATCAGTAATAATTACCCACTACTATATTTAAAAAGTAATAACTCAAGACTGAGTTAAGAAAACTTGCCTTCGTAGTTTTTTATTGCTACACAATATAATTTAGTTGCGTTTGAAAGACCTATAATCAATAATATCGGTCTCGCAATTAGCGTAACACATCACAACATATAATACTGTTATTTAAAGTCACAATATCACTTAATCATGTAATCATGTAATCACAACAGTGTTTAAAACCTATATAAACACTTATTAGGTCAATCTATGGCAGTCTGGTTAGACTTCGGTATTAATTCGGTGTCCTGGTCACCCTATCAGATAATTAACGAGTTTATTTTTACTAAAACTCTATTTTGTAGCTTCAATATTATTTTAGATATTTAAAATATCTTTTATAATATTTTTCAGAAGCTTATAGTAATTTTTAAATAATTATTATATTTTATAATAATTTGTCAAACACTGGTATCATTTTTAAATGATTTTAATACTAAATAATCCTATTATCATTAATATTTAAATAATATTAAAATATTAATAAAATACTATCAAAATATTAAATTTATTAATAATAACTTAAAATATTTTTAAAACATTAATATTCCTCGTAATTGATTTTTAAAATATTTAAAATCATTTTAAATAATTACCATTAATATTCAAATATTAATCTATTTTTCATCGAATATTAAAAGTCATTTATTATAACTTAAAATATTTTTAAAGCATTTCTATCATTTTTAAATGATTTTTAAATCATATAAAACCATTTTAAACTATTTATTTAATATAATTATTAAATAAATCTAATATCATTAATATTAAATTATTAATGAAATTTACCTCAAAATATTAAAAGTCATCTTTTATAACTTCAAATATTTTTAACACTTTATTATCATTTAAAATGATTTTTATAATATTAAAATTATTTTTAACCAATTTATTTAATACAATTATTAAATATATTTAATATCATTAATATTTTAATAAATAAATATATTAATGAAAATTATGTTAAATTATCAAAAGTTAATTTTATAACTTAAAATAATTTTTATAACCCATTTTGGAATTTTTAGGAATTAATTTCTATTTTTAATGATTTTTAGAAATTAATATAATTAATTTTAATAAAACTGCCGCTAAAGCCTTTACCGACACTAACGGTCACTATTGGTGTTCTTGAGCCTGAAGAACATTCAAACTCTGGTTCAAGGTGCCTAGTTTGACTGGCTACCATTCTCAAATCAAGATGTTTCTGGGCTTACAAATGTATAGATCGTGTAGTATTAATGTAATACTATATGTATCAACAACAATCAAATTCATACTACATTATATCATGAAGATCTAAGCCCCTAAAGTGACTGTCAGACGGTTTCTAGGTTACCCAGAAACCCAGTCAGTGCCAAGTAGGTACTTTGTAACTCGATTAATCTTGGGTTCTGGACATTGATTAGGTGTTTGTATGGTTTAATTTTGTAGTCCTTATGTCAAAGAACAACATCACTACACTTGGGTAGCCTAACTACATCACAATCTCAATATTTGGCTTGGTCAAACCTTGTCAGAAACTGTATTCTTGAGTTTTCTGGAAATTCCAGAAAACCAAGTTTGTGCTCGGTCAACTCACTTTGACTGCTCACTACTTTGATCCTATTTGTTATTTATGTGATCTAAGGCCATGAATCTATAGTCCATATACAAGAGTATAACATTGATACAACAATATAAGCTAAACACATAACATCTGACAGATCAGTGCTCTTGAAAATCTTGTCAGACCTATCTGGGAATTTTCTAGGTTACCAAGAAACATAAAGTCATGGTCAGTCAACCCACTTTGACGATCAATATCTTGGAATCTAGACATTCTATGTTCATGATTCAACTTCCAGATTACTCCCCACATAGCATACTACAACTCTATTACATCAAACAAGACAAATCATTAACATATCCAGATCTATGGTTCTTGACAGTTTTGAAAACTTGATTTTAGAGCACTTTGATGTTATGGATCTATGATATAACATCATGGATCACTAAATAACATCTTATAACACTAAAGTAAATGCATAAATACATAATCTATCTTAGCATACAAGATTAAACTCAAGTTAGGGTTTATACCTCTCTTGAACAAGCTTTGATTCTTGGCTTTCTAAACTGATCTTGATGTGTTAGGGACTGAATCACTTGCTATTTTCGTGGCTAAAGTGTGAGAGAAACTTGGCTATGTGTTGGGATACAAATGAAGCTTTCTTTTAGTTTTCTCTCTCTTTAATCAATTATATTAGATGCAATGTATCTAAGTTATGCAACGTGTCACTTTAGATCAGATTTGGTCGAGATTTTTAAGCACATGGTAGATTTAATATGATGAGTCACGAGATTTGGCAATATCTCTTAACTTAAAACTTAAGTAAAGGGTATTTTGGTCATTTCGCCACCAAAATGGTATTTTGGTAATTTCCCACAAAATTTTAAAGGTAGTTTAGTCATTTGACATGCTTCCCTTTAATTTTAACCCTGAGGGTTTAATAAACACAATTAGGGTTTGATAACTAGGGTTTAGGGTTCCCCATACAAAAATTATGGTTTCCAAAAAATGCAACTAGGGTTCCTAACTGTTCGTTAGGGTTTACTAATTGTAGATTAAGGTTTCTAATCTAACATTAGAGTTCACTAAGGTTATACCTTATCTTATCAACCTTTGATCATTAAGCACATACAGTATAAACACGTACTCATAAACACAATTACAATCATTGTACTAACTATCGAATCTAAAATTTAAGTAGGCACACTTATAAGGGAGGGTTGAATAAGTGTAGGAATAAACAATGTCAAACTTTTGACCAAATAAAAATTTCTTTTGATATTCAATGCAGGATGCTAGATTCTAAATCTTTATGGATTAAAATGTTAAGACAAGATGCTGAGTTGATTTCAAACTTTGCAAATGCTTAAGTTAGAAACTTCTCAAGCACCTTTTCTCCTTGTGCACCTATGCACTTCTCAAGCACCTATGCTTTCTTTGTAACAATAAAGTAATCCAAACCAGATTACAACTCAGATTTAGATGATATCAATTAAATGAGAAATTAAAATACAACTAGAGGTCTATTGATCAAAGCAATTAATCACTTAATAATGCAAGGCTCTAGTATGCAATGATGAGCAAGAAATATATTACCAGATTATATTTTATAAGGTCACCTTCGAAATTAACCTCAGAAACTTCTTCAATAAGATCGCAATTAGCAGTAGGAAGAAGATAAAGAAGAAACACACGTTACTGCTATCTTATGTATATCAAAGGCAGTATGTATTTCTTGTTTTTCTTATCAATAGACCTTGTTCTTTTATAGGCTACTCGTTAAGTTACCGTTGCATGGCTGCCTATCTGTATTTGGACCGTTGATACTGATTGCACAAATTACTGAAAACTATAAGTATATTCAGTACGTGATCACCTCTATATATATCTTCGGTCATATATGATATAAGATATGTTGTGAGAGAAGAAAGGAATTTGTTAGAAAAAAGAAGAATATTCATGAATTTGTAGCCCACAATCATGGGATCTCACGTGATTAAACTAGGCAGTCTTAAACAGTTCCCATATTACCGTGCAATCTTGTAGCCACTAATATATCAATTCCTTATAATTCCCTTTTGATGTAACGCAATGTTAGGAATCATGATATATGGATATATAAGGATAACTCAATTTCTGGAATCCCAATAATAATTTGATTTCCTTTCCATATCATGTAGTCTTTTAAACCAACACAACTACTAAGATTATTACCATAACGATTTAACATAAAATGGGTTGGAGAGAAAATCTAATCACTTTCCTTAGATTGAGCAATTATATGTGGCATGATTCATGGAATTTATTTAACCAACCATTTACTCCAAGATACCACCTCAGATTTATGGTAACATGTTTAGCTCTATTAAACTTATTTTTCTGGTATTAATTTTAGAGTAATATGTTCAAAATATATGTAATGCAAATGCCCTAAAGCCTTGTATTGGAAAATAATTAATGCTAAGATCTTAGATATATTTCTTAGGACTCAAATTGCCTTTTCATCCTTCAAAGACTTCGAGTCTTTATATTTTCCTCCTCCATGTTCCTGTAATGCCATTACTTTTCCTAAAATTTCATAGAGCATGATTAGAAGAATAATATGACCATCATCAAAACATTTAGGATGGAGTATGACATAAGTCAACATTCTCCCTCTTCTTGATGATGACAACAAAATAATTATGACTCCCCTTAAATTCATGCATATCTCTAAATTGGCAACCATAGAATTAAATACTTGATTCATATTTTTTGTATATGTGCAATTTTAATGAGCCTGCAATAAACTGTTAGAATAATCCACAATATGCTTTAAACATTAGTAGCAACATTAAACCATTAAACTTTTAATCATAAAATCATACCAACAACAATCACTTAAAAATATAGTCTTAACCAAAAGTCTGTAATCATGCATAAAATTAAAGAAATATCAGTCTTAAATCATGACAAGTCATGAAATGTCAAATGGCAAGTCATGAAATGGCAAATGGCAGAATTCATGTCCCCCTTTGGTATCTATCAAAAAGAGGACCCAGAGAGCAAAAGGGGAAAGATGGAGCAAGAACCTAGGCATCCTCCTCATCAATATGAACATGGTTGGCCTCTCTAACAGTAAAATAGGGGCTGTATAGCCGACGGTGTTCAATTTCCTCCAAGGACATGGTGTCTACAAATCGTGGAGGACGTGACATGAAGGTAGGAGGAGGGAGAGGAGGGTCCAAGAAGTCTCCTTGGTATTCAACGACGTTTGGTCCCAGTAGAAGTGCCAACCGGTGGAGGAGATGGCAAACTTGCTTCAGATTCTGCAGGGGAGGAGTCGCCAGAGATGGTTGTTATCGACGGGTCTTTCCGTTTTATTTTTCGTGAGGAGCAAGCCGGAGACAGAGATGGTAGAGGCATCTCATCGTCAGATTCATCACGCAGACGTTTTATGAGTCTGGTTCGTATTTTGACAAAGAGAGTTTGAGAGCAAGTGATGGGTACAGAGACGGTTGGAGTGATGAAGAGATGAAGAAGCCGAAAGAGTAAAGTGGATTATGATTTAACATGTGTGCGTGTTACCGAGATATAGAAATTCATGGAGCCGTGTTTTGTAAGAGAAATCTGAATATATTTTTTGCTTATTTATGGCAGCACATTATGCGGTGATTTTTAGATTATATATCTAATTTCCTTAAAGCATGTAGACCATATATATCTATATTAGACACGTCCCGAGTTCTCTTCTTAGAGTACAAAATCTTTCTTCCCCAGAGGTTTTGTAAATATGTCTGCTAATTGGTGCTCAGTAGGGATAAGTATTAATTTGACTAGGCCCTTGGACACATTGTCTCTAAGAAAATGATGTCGAACTTCTATGTGTTTTGTGCGTGAGTGTAGAACTGGATTTTTGGAAATATCAATGGTGCTCGTATTATCACAATATATAGGCACATTTTTACACAAAATATCTAAGTCACATAATGTTTGACGCATCTATAAAATTTGGGAGCAACAACTCCCTGCTGCTAAATATTCACCCTCAGTGGTGGATAGGGCAACTGATGTTTGCTTCTTACTATGCCATGAGACAAGAATTTATCCTAGAACTGTACAAGCACCGTTTGTGCTTTTTCTATCTATTTGACAACCTGCATAGTCAGCATTTGAGTACCCCATTAGATCAAAATTGTTACATTTTGGGTAAAATAAACCTAAATTTGTTTTACCACTCAAATATTTAAATATTTGTTTAACAACTTGTAAATGTGATTCTTTGGATTTTGCTTGAAAGCGAGCACATAAACATACATTGTACATTATATCAGGTCTAGAAGCAGTTAAATATAGTAAAGATCCGATCATACCTCTATATTTTGTTATTTCCACATCCATACCTTTATCATATGATGTGAGTTTTATTGATGTGTTTATTGGTGTGACCTTCGAATTTGAGTTATCAAATCTGAATCTCTTGAGTAGTTCTTTTGTATATTTGGTTTGATGAATGTAAATACCATCCTTATTTTGCTTAATTTGAAGGCCCATAAAATAATTAATTTCTCCCATTAAGCTCATATCAAACTCCTTGTGCATGCATTTGGAGAACCACTCACAAAGAAAGTTATTAGTAGCACCAAATATTATAGCGTCTACATATATTTATACAATGATGATATCTTTATTTTGACATTTAATAAATAAAGTAAAATCGATTTTACCTCTTATGAAGCCATTTGATAGGAGGTACTTACTTAATCTCTCATACCAAGCTCTTGGAGCTTGTTTGAGTCCATAGAGTGCCTTCTATAGTTTGTATACGTGATGTGGGAACTTTTCATACTCGAATCCAGGAGGCTATTTACGTATACTCAATCATTTAAATAGCCGTTGAGGAAGGCGCTTTTGACATCCATTTGGTGTAGTTTGAACTTTCTAAAGCACACAAATGCTAACAATATTCGAATGGATTCCAATCGGGCTACAAGGGAAAATGTTTCTTCATAGTCTATCCCTTCTTGTTGGTTGTATCCTTGACCTAGTAGTCTAGCTTTTTTTCTTGTAATTGTTTCATACTCATCAAGCTTATTTTTGAACACCCATTTAGTTCCAATAATAGATATATCTTTTGGAGGGGGCATCAACTCCCAAACTTGACATCTTTCGAATTGATGTAGCTCTTCTTGCATCGCTAGTAACCAATTTTTGTCAAGTATGTCTTCTTTAGCATTCGTTGGATCAATTTGGGATAAGAATGCTAAAAATGCACACAAGTTTTGTGCTCTTCTTCTTGTGGTAACTCCTTCATTTATATTGCCAATAATATTATTTAGAGGATGATTTTTGATGTATCTTGCTGATTTTGGAAGTTGAATGTAATGGATCATTTCTTCTTGTTAAAGATCAGTATTTTCTGGGTCATGGTCTTGTTGATCGTTTAATCCAGCTTGCTGGATAGGTTCCTGGTCCTACTACTCGTCTAATCCAGCTTCCTGGATAGATTCCTTCAACTTTCTATTTTGCTTTATATGATAAGCTGGATTTGCAACAGTCTCTAGATTCCCTGCATCTTCTTCTCTTTCTTTTGGAATATCATTGTTAGACTAATTAAATTTAATATGTATAGATTCTTCAATACACATCTTTTGAACATTATATATGCGATATGCTTTACTATTTTGAGAATAGCCAATGAATATTCCCTCATATGATCTAGCATCAAATTTATCCAAGTTCTCACTAGTGTTAAGAATAAAACATTTAGATCGAAAGACTTTGAAATAACTTATATTTGGAAGTCTATTATTTAATAATTCGTAGGGTGTTTTCAAGATAATTGGATGGATAAGTACTCTATTTAGTACATAACATGATGTTTTTACAACTTCGGCCCAAAATTTCTTTGGAAGTTTACTTCCTTGAATTAGGGTTCTAGTTGTTTCTTGCAAGGTTAGATTTTTCCTTTCTACCACTCCATTTTGTTGAGGAGTTCTAGGTGCTGAGAACTCATGAGTAATTCCTTTTTTATTACAAAATATGATAAAATCCTTTTGAAATTTAGTACCATGATCACTTTTAATTTTTATGAGATTAAGACTATATTTTGTTTCCAAGTTTTTGATTAGTTTTTCAAACTCTTTCAATGCCTCATCTTTGGTTCTAAGAAATAGTACCCATATGTATCTAGAAAAATTATCAAGTATCACAAATGCATAAAATTTACCATTTAGACTAGCATGCCTTTCAGGTCTAAATAAATCAAGATGGAGTAATTGTAAAGGAGAAGAGGTTGATACCATGTTCTTGGTTGTGAATGACATTCTTACTTATTTTTTAAGTTGACAGGACTCACATATACCTTTCTTTTCAAAGTTCATTTTGGGTAATCCTTTCACTAAGTTCTTTGATGATAACTTTTTGATTAGGTCCATATGAACATGTCCCATTCTTTTATGCCATAGATTTGCTTTATCTTGAATTGTGGCAAGGCATAATTCTTCCTCCTGTTGCTCAAAATCAAGAGTATATATATTTCCTTCTCTTTGGGCAACTAAAGTAGCATTCTTAGTACCATGTGAAATTGTACATTTGTCTTTTTCAAATTTTACTTGATTTCCATTATGCATTAATTGACTGACACAGATAAGATTAAATTCTAGACCATTAACAAGATGAACATTATTAATATTAACCTTACCCTTACCGATTTTATCTTTCCCGACTATTTCACATGACCGATTGTCTCCAAAGGTGACAGTTTCATGTTTCTTTTTGATATTTAGCTCCACAAACTTTGATTTGTCACCCGTCATGTGGCATGAGCATCCGCTATCAAGAATTCACTTTTGAGAAGATAATATTGCCTTGAAACATACCTGTTCAAAGAATGTGCAATTTATCTTTTTGGTACCCATATCTTTTTGGGTCCATTTATGTTAGTTGAAATCAAATCACTTTTCTTTTCCCATAATGTTTTACTTCTACTGTTATTTTTCTTCTTTAAACAATTTATCTCTAGATGACCTTTAGTTCCATAATTTTTGCATGTAGTGAATGGTGAACAATAATTTAATTTAAATGATGATTTAGACTTAAGCATTTTTACTTCTTTTCTATATACTGGATTATATTCAATGCCTTGTTTATCATAACTAGGTCTTTGTTTCCCTAGCATAACATTTAAATTTTCCTCACCATGTACAAATTTAGCTAGAGAGAGTTTTAGTGATTCTATTTCCTTTTGAAGTTCATTAGTCGGAGGGGTTTTACTACGAGACTCATCACTAAACGCATCAATGCATACATCTCTTATTTTTATTTCATTTGTTAATTTTTCAACTTCAGCATTTAATTATTTTACCTTGTTAAAAAGTATTTTGTTATAGTTATCTAAATAGTCATTTTTCCCAGCTAATACTTTTTCTTCATTTGTGTGTGTTATTTTTTCTATTTCCTTCTTTTCATCTATTAGTGATTAACCTTCTCCCATTAGCTTGTTTACTAGATATTTTAAGTACAAATTTTTTCTTTTAGCTTTTCAGTTTCTTGTTTTAAAATAATAATATCAGAAAGAGATACCTCACTGGATTCACCTTCAAGTCCCATGAAGTTACTTGAGCTAGTTCATCATTTACTTCAATCTCCACTTCGGATTCTTCATCGTCACTCCAAGTTAAGAAATCTTTGTTCTTTTTAATCTCTTTAGTGCCTTGCTTTCCTTTGTTCTTGAGCTAGAAACATTCCTTTTTGAAGTGACCTGGTTGTCCGCATTCAAAACATGTTTCTTTGGCTTGCTTGTTTTTGAGTTTGTTTGGATTGAATGTGTTCTTCCTTTTGTTCTTTCTCTGAAGTAATCCCTTGAGTCTTCTTGAGATCATAGCTATTTCATCATCTGAGTTATCTTCAAGTTCCTCTTCAATTCCTGTAGTAAGAGCTAACACTTTCTTTCGAGGAACTTCTTCCTCGTCATCATATCTTTTTAATTGATGTTCATATTCTTCCAGTTCACCAAAGAGAGTTAAAGTATCCATTGATGAAATATTGACAGAATCTTGAAGAGTAGTAATTTTGGATGCAAACCTTTTGGACATAGCCCTAAGTAGCTTACGATTGATTTCACTTTGTGGAATTGACTTGTCGAGCAACTTCAAGGAATTTATGAGTACTAGAAATCGTGCTTGAGCCATTTTGATTGTTTCATCTTTTTCTAGCTTAAACATTTCGTAATCATGCATGAGCATGCTTAACTTAACTTCTCGTACTTTGGATGTACCCTCGTGACTCACCACTAGAGTATCCCATATCTCCTTTGATGTGTTGCATGATGAGACTTTATCTATTTCTTATGTACCATGCCTCTTAGAAGTGTGTTCATTGCCTTTGAATCATATGAAACCATATAGGTTTCGGTTGAATCCATCTCGAGTAGAGTTTTTGGAGTGCCATCATTTTTCCTTGGAATAACCGGTCCATTCTCTACCACCCACCATTCCCATGGGTCTCGCTTTAGGTAGATCCTCATTCAAAATTTCAAGAAATTATAGTTCTCTGTTCCATAGAGTAATGGAGGTCAGTTTGTTGATTGTCCTTCTTGAGTGTTTTCAAATTGTGCCATGTCAGAATCTTTCCCTACAAATCACCTTTAAGACCAAGATAATTAGAGCCAAGCTTTGATAACAAATGGAATTTAAGTAGGCACACTTAGAGGGGGGGGGGTTGAATAAGTATAGGAACAAACAATGCCAAACTTTTGACCAAATTAAAATTTCTTTGGATATTCAATACAGGAGACAGGATTCTAAATCTTTATAGATTAAAATGTTAAGACAAGATGTTGAGTTGATTTAAAACTTTGCAAAATGCTTAATTTAGAAACTTAGCCTTTTTTAGAATGTGATTATGTGAATATAATTTGCTGAATCAATCTTGTAAATTTATAGATATTGAATGCAGGCTGTTGGATTAATGGTTAGCCGAATGATGAGCAAATTTAGCAGAATAAGCAATCACATGAACACAATAATTTTTACGTGGTTCAACTACTACCCTCTATAATAGTAGCCTAATCTATGTCCAATACAAACTAGTATTGGAGACTCACATTTATTAATCAACTTCGATTACAATACAAGTTTCAACCACTTGAGCACCTTTATTCCTTGTGCACCTATGCACTTCTCAAGCACCTATGCTTTCTTCGAACTTGATTGTAATAATACAATAATCCAAACCAGATTACAACTCAGATTTAGATGATATTAATTAAATGAGAAATTAAAATACAAATAGAGGTCTATTGATCAAAGCAATTAATCACTTAATATGCAAGGCTCTAGTATACAATGATAAGTAAGAAAGATATTACTAGATTATATGCTATAAGGTCACCTTGGAAATTAACCTCATAAACTTCTTTAATAAGATCACAATTAGCAGTAGGAAGAAGATAAAGAAGAAACACACGTTACTGTTATCTTATGTATATCAAAGGCAGTATGTATTTCTTATTTTTCTTATCAATAGACCTTGTCCTTTTATAGGCTACTCAGTAAGTTACCGTTGCATGGCTACCTATCTGTATTTGGACCGTTGATACTGATTGCACAAATTCGTGTCAAAACTCTCAGCTATGTTTTGTCGTTATTGGCGCGCAATTTGGCGACCAGGAAAGAGGGGCTTTTCGATAAGGATTTCTCTTTATTGGCGCGCAATTAGGTGACCAAACCCCTTTCGTTGACAGAACTTTCTAGACATCGCCAATAATGCAAATAATAATATGAATAACTTTATCGTCTCAATTAGTGATTTAATAATATAAAATATTGTGACAATAATTGAATCAATAACGTGAGATACTATGCAGTAATTATTGTGATAATAATTGAATAAAACTGAGTGACTTCTCACGTAATCATCAATAATCTAAGATACTGTACAATACCGTATGCTACTATGCAACCACGCGTATTATTGTACTTTTATCAGCGGGTAATTCAACAGTTAACGGTAAAAGTTTTGTCATTATTTTTATAAAAAGTAATTTCTGTCATTTTCTAACTCCGACAGTAATTCCATTGTGGGGTCCACCAATGATTGTGCCGTCGTACGAATATTTCCTGATAAAATGAATATTCCCCGACCAAACGAATATTTTATAACAACTTGCTTACTTTGCAAAATTTGTAAATATTACCCACAACTATAACATTATATCAAATCCAAACCTTATTATTCAAAAATAATATTTAGAGAAAATTAAATCTTTATTCATAAAAGTTGGGTTCTTACAGTGGTCGTATTTTGCACGATAGTTTAATAGTTGTAAATAAGAAAATTTGTATTTGAACTCTGTAGCATGTATTTTGGCAACTCAAGATGGGTTGTGTGGAACTATTTTGAGGGCATCACAGATTGGTCTGTGAAAAATATATTGATAACTGGTAATACACCATATATATATATATATATATATATATATATATATATATATATATATATATATAATTTGAGCGAACTCGGGTTTTGTGGGTTTATAAAAGTATAAACACAAACCCACTCAAATTAAACTTGGGGGGGCTATTGGATGGTCGAGTTTTTAAAAATGTAAAAAATAATTCATTCAAGTATCATAAAATTATGGATGGACTCAGATTACTCGTGAGTTGTTCAACCCAAGTTGCATCCCTACCCTTAATTGTAATGAGCACTCCATTTGAGTTTGGATATTGTCTAAAATACAATATTCGTGTCAAAACTCTCAGCTATTTTTTGTCGTATTTTATACGAAAGTTGTATAATTAAGTTTGTATTTAAATTCTGTACCATGTATTTAGCGACTCAGAATGGGTGATGTATATCTATTTTGGGGGCGTCACACAATGGATACTGAATAATAGAGAACTTGTTCTATGAATCACGAATAGAAAATAAGTTCAAGATTTAAATCTGAGGGTCTTAAGACCATGAACTATTGTGACGCCTCCAAATCTGGGTACTTGAAACCCGAACTCGATGCTTCACGATACCATTTCTATGCGCAGAATAATACTAATCATAATATTAATAACAATAATATTGATACCAAATTTAAATTACATATGCATCAAAGTTTACTCTCAGGTACGAGACCTTTAAACATTCATTACATCATAGATAATAAGTATCAATGTCTTAATAAACCATAACTATTACACAGAATATTATAAATCTCATTCGAACAACTTTCTTTTCCCCTTGTTCTTGCCTAAGCCTTCGGGTTGATCATACTTAACTGAAAACATTTAATTTAAGCAAGAGTGAGCATTTGAGTGCCCAGCAAGTAACAACAATTATAAATATTAGCTGAAAGGGTTAAATGTTTTCTTTGTACTACCCTTCTACAACAAGTCAATAGTTGTGAAGTAATCTGTACCAATAATAATAACATAACAACTCTCTATCCAATTTTGAAACTACGTATTAACTATAAATAGGGTTAAGGTGACATACTATGAACATTGTTTTTAATTTTTGAATAGGTTTAGCCGAACTTCATCCGCAAACCGTTATAACTTACGGGCACGGGGGGTGATCAGCCCGTTGTACCATATTGATCAATACTATATGCAAGAACGATATTATCGTTCACTTTGTCCGCCTTAGCGCATAAAAATTTTCCTGTGCTCGGGATGTTCATACTTAGTCAGGAATCCGAACCAAAACAATTGATTAGATACAAAAAGTTTTATCATATTCAATGATATTTCTAAATTTGTGTCTAGCTGATCAAATAGATTAGAGGTTTATATATATCAACATGTGATTAAATACAATGATTATCCAAGTGGGGACACTTGTATAACCATGTTTAAAAATTAACGAACGGAATATATATCTGAATTACCATATACTAACATGGTGATAAACAATGATCGGATATAGAATATATCACAATAGGGTTAATAATCTAGCATAATAATAATATAATTTTAAAACTTTCTTACTCATATCCATTGCATAAAGGAAATGCAAAGGTAGGATACTTGCCTGGTACGCTGCTTACAATTCGCAACTTAGTTTTATCTTTTATGTAAGCACCTATCAGTAATAAGATCATTTTACTAATTAGAATAACATATCACAACACATAACACTGCCTATTACAGTCAGCACATAACCTAATCACCTTGTCACACATATCTCACGGTCATTGAATCACAAACAATCATTAATACAGTCAGAATATCTAAGTCAAGATCAATTCTTAAACATGTCAGTGTACCGACAGTTTTATCGGGTAATAATCGAGTCTAAGACTCTATCTAGTTAGTTCAATAACTGTAATTATCGGTCATATTATTTTTAAATGACTTAAAATAATTTTTAAACACTTATTATAATTTATCATAATTTCCAAACACCGGAATCATAATTAAATGGTTTAAATATTAAACAATTCTACTATCATTAGTATTTAATCAATATTAAACTATTAATGAAACCATTGCCAAAATATTAAAGTTATTTATAATAACTCAAAATATTTTTAAAGTATTAATATTATCCTTAAATGATTTTTAAAACATTTAAAATCATTTTTAAATAATTATTTCTTAATATTTAAATATTAATGTATTATTTATCCAAATATTAAAAGTAATTAATTATAACTTAAAATATTTTTAATTCATTTATATCCTTTTCAAATAATTTTTAAATAATTAAAAACATTTTAAAACTATTTATTTAATATAATTATTAAATAAATTTAATATCATTAATGTTAAATTAATATCATTAATATTAAATTATTAATGAGATTATCCTTTGAATATTAAAAGTTATATTTTATAACTTTAAAATATCTTTAAACACTTTATTTTTATTTTAAATAATTTTTCTAATATTAAAATCATTTTTACATTACTTTATTTAATATAATTATTAAATAAATCTAATATCCTTAATATTAAAATATTAATATTTTTCATGACAAAATATCAAAAGTTATATTTTATAACTTAAAATATTTTTATAACCTTTAAATCATTTTTATATAAATTTTAAATCATTAATTCTATTTTTTTCATCATTTATTTAATAATTTTATTAAATAACTTAGTCATCATTAATATTAATTAATTAATGAAATTCATCACAAAAATATTAAAAGTTATAGAAAATAATTTAAAATATTTTTTATGTAATAACATATTTTTAAATGATTTTTAATGTATTAAAATCATTTTTAAATAATTTATTTAATATTATACTTAAATAAATTAAATATTTTTAATATTCCAAAAATATTAAATATTTATGAAATATACTTAAAATAATTAAAAATTAATTTTTAGAATTTAAAAATAATTATTATGTAATTTTAATAATTTAAAACTATTTTTTTCTATTTTTAATCATTTTCCGGAATTTAGAAAAATAAAATTATTAATAACCGTCGCTATAGGCTATAGCGACACTTATCTGTCATGTTAGGTGTTCTTGGCCTCAAGAACACTGACAAGTCAGTATTCGAGGTGTTCTGTTTGACCGAATCTAATTGTTATCATAACATGTTTCTGGGTTATATAAAATATTGTTCATGTAGTGTTTATGTAACACTACAATTAACAATCAAAATCCAGGTCATAACATACAACATCATGAAAATCTGGTCAAGCAAAATCAATGTCAGACGGCTCTTGGGCTTTCTGGGTAATCCCAGAAACCTAGGTAGTCACTATTGCCTATTTCCAGATCGATTCCTTCTATGCTCCGGTTATTAAAAAGGTATGTTCTTGGTCTAATCATGTAGTCTATATGACAAATAACATTTATATACCATGATCTCGGTCAAACAACATCAAAACCATAAGTTACAGTTCGGTCAAACATGGTCAGAAAACAAGTTCTTCAAATTTCTGGGTTTTTCCCAGAAATGCACAAACAGTGCGAGTGACCTAGTTTGACCGCTTGCTACGATCTACCTGTTTATTATTTTCACGATCTAAAGACATGGAATCATAGAACATATAATAGGCTACAGGTTTAATACAAAAAATCATTAAAACAACATCAGGACGGACAGATCAAAGCAATAGAAAAACTTGTCAGACGTTGTTTGTGGCTTTCTGGGCTGCCCAGAAAAGGCACAGTTAATGCCGATCAACGGCTTTTGACCGTTAATAACTACCAACCTAGACATCAAATAACTCTGATTCTTTTTGTAGATTAAAGAACAAATTAGAAGCTCCATATAACAACTTAACAACAACAAAAAGCGTAAACAACCAAAGATCTGTGGCCACTGACATTCGTTGTCAGGCCACAGTTTGATTTTTTTCCAAATTTAAGAAATCTTTAATTTTGAGCACTTAGATGATATGGATCTACAAGATATCAACCCATATCACTTAAATAGACTACAAACAACATGTTTTAACTGTAAATCATAACATCTAACACAAGATCAAAAGTCAAATTTCTAGATTAGGGTTTACCTCTTTTAAGCTTTGATTTTTATTCTGTTCTTCTGATCTGATATTGGTGTTCGTGGGCCTTGATTTGTGACTGATCTAACACTAAAATTTTACGGGTTTGGTCTTAAGAGAGTATGGCTAAGTATAAGTTATCAAATGGCTTTGTTTTGTGGTTTTCTCTCTCTTAAATTCTCATTTCTATTGATGCAATGTATTTGTATGCTAGTAGCTGATCATGTTCTGGTGATGTAGCTCACAACTAGGTAGTGTAGGGTGGCTGGCCAAGATTTGAAAAGATTTGGCTAGCAATAAATTCAACAAATAGGACAAAAAGGGCACTTTGGTAATTTTATTTTAATTTCAAGGGTATTCTTGTTCAAGGTGCTTGAATCTAAGGTTTATTCACTAGATTTTAAATCTTAAAGTTTTCCAAATAATTTCTAGGGTTTGAAAAAATAGAATTAAAGTGTAATAAAATATTAATTAAAACACATTAATTTAAAATTAGGGTTTTTAATAGAAAATTAGGGTTTAAATAATTAGGGTTCCTTAATATTATTATGGTTCCCAAATTAATAATTAGGGTTTCCTAATTATCATTATAATTTACTAAAATAGTAATTAGGGTTTCTAATTTTAGCAAATTAGGATTTTCAAATAATAATTAGGGTTTCTCCTAATTATAGAAATTAATACACAGTAAAATTCATATAACACAATTACTACATAGTCTCGAACTCATAACCGAGTTTAACAATTAGGGTTTAATAACACGATATGAGGGTTATGACATAAATCTTCATAATTGACCAACCATCATCGATCACACATATATAAAGTACATATTTATAAAGATTGAAAAAATCAAAATATAATTAATATTATATTATTATTCTCATCCCTTGATCAAAATCCCAATTTAGGGTTTGGATTCCATATCTGATTTATCCTCCATATACAACATCAATAATTAAGTTAAAGTAATTAACTTAAATATTATGAACACATTTATATAATAAAATATTTATTATCATAATTCTAATAGTCATTTCTTATATTATTTAAATAATATAAAATCATGTTTTCATAGAAAATAATTAATAAAACATTTCGCTACAAAAATTAATTACAATAAGAATATAATTTGTAATGATTAATAATTCTAAAATTATTTATAATTTTTTAGGTAATAAATATATTTGCATTTATCGTTCACATTACTTGATACATATTCTCATCATTAAAATAAATAAAATAAAAAATATATATATGCAAAATTTCTTATTTATTTATATGAAAAATATCAGGTTATTACATTCACCCTCCCTTATAAGGATTCCGTCCCCGGAATCACCATTTTAAAACTCATACATACAAAGGTACATAACATATACAATCATTGCAAATAGATCTCGATCATAATTGATCGAACTGATCTTTAACTATTCAATCTAAAGCTTGTCTATCTGTTTAAACGGAAATTTGATTTTTAAAAGAACTCAAATTCCTCCTTCAAAATTTATTTATAAAATAATTTACTATATATAGGAAAATCATATATATCAAAATATACAAGTTATTCGAATAATACCTGGAGTTCCATTACCAGCTGCCACAGTATCCTGGACCGTCATGTTGAAGACCCTCGCGGTTGCTTTTGTTGGGTTGTTGGTTGAGGTCGGTCCTGTGATCGCCAGAGTCCCGCTACCTTTTCCCGTGGTTACACTTCCCGCCTCCATTTTCCTCTTTGGACAATCCTTCACCTTATGTTCTGTCGATCCATATATAAAACACCCACTGTTCATCCTTGGGTTGGGGCAGTTGGGAGAGATATGGCCCTCCTGCCCGCACTTGTAACATACAAACTTACCCTTCAGACACTTATCAGAGTGATTCTTCCCGCAATTCTTACACTGAACTACATGCTTCTTCACACCTTCCTGTTTCACCTGAACATTCCCAGAAAAATTCCCCTTTCTTTTCTCACCCCTATTTCCACTATTACCTTCCACCTTCACCACTCCTCCTGCCTTGCCTTTGTTCTTCTTCTCTTTGTTGTAGAGGCTCATGGCCTCACTCCCCTCCTCAGCTATGATAGCCTTTTCCATGAGTGCTGCAAAAGTATGGATTTGCAACACTGCCACCTTATTGTAAAGCCAGGGTTTTAAGCCCAACTCAAACCTCCTTGCCTTCCTAGCCTCCGTATCAAGTTGATGCAGAGCAATCCTAGCCAACTCATTAAACTTTGCGGCATACTCCGCAACAGTCATGTTATCCTGCTTTAACTCCAGAAATTTCACGTCCATCCTAGCCTGCATACTAGCTGAGAGATAGTTTTCGAAAAACAATGTTTTAAACCTAGCCCAAGTCATTACTCCTTCTTCTGCCCTAGTTTGATTTGCCTCCCACCAAAAGTTAGCCTCCCCTTTCATCATATAAGTGTCAAAAGCGGTCTTTTGCCCCTCATCTACCCTAGCAATTATGAATGCCTTCTCTATCTCGTTAACCCATGTCTAGGCTTCTATAGGGTCAGCTGATCCCCTGAATTCTGGTGGTCCTACTGCCTTGAAGTCTTTAAATTTTGCCAAGTGATTATCTGGTTGGTTCCTTGTGGCTGGTATTCCCTGCTGCATAGCCTGAGCTACCATATTTGTAAAGTTTTGCATCGGGTCTTGTTGTTGTCCCCCAGCGTTGTTGACAGATTCTTTTGCCCTTTGGTTTCGAGTTTGACGTCTTAGCGGCATTATCTGGTTAAGTAAAACCATAAATTATACTTTATTAACTTGCATTCTAAACCTTATTGCATAAGTTTAATATATTAAACTTGTTTCATTTCTCAAACTTAGATTCATATTCATTCATCGAATATTTTACATAGCACAACACATACTGCTTTAAACATCAACTATCCCTTTGTGACTACCAAAGTCAGGATTTACAACCTTGATCAACACAAAAGTTGAGAATATTACATTACATAGATATACTTATCATACATATTACATTAAACAGACCTACTCAACAAAACCTATACTACCTACTTACTACACCTTTTCCTTGGACAACCTTTTGCCTGATGATCTTCTATCCCACAGATAAAACATGTTCCTGGTTTATAGTCGGGACAATATAGAGTGGTATGTCCCTCATAGCCGCAAAGGTAACATATTCTTTTCCCTTTCTTCTTATCGGGTTTTCCTATGTCATGGTCTTCTATCTTTCTTTTCCCCTTCTTGCTCGGAGCTGCACACGATGTGTTGCTTGAGGCTCCCATCTGATAAATTTGGATTTTAAGCTTATATTGTTCTTCCATTGTTTCTATTAACGCCTAACGCAATTGACTATTTAGCAGCTTTTCTATTTCCCACAACTTTTCCAGAGAAGAAACCTTATTCCTCAGATCCTGCACCTCCATTGATGCTTGATCAGCTTCAACTTTAGTGTCTGAATCACTATCTGTCAGCCCTAACATCTCCGGATCTGGTACTATGTTTTCTATAATAACCACTTCCTCAGAGTTGGTTTCCTTGTGAGCCTCTATTTCAGCTATTGGCTTCGATATTAGCTCAGGTATATGGATTTGATCCTCCTTCATGCTATAAGCATATAACAAGCCTTTTCCACCAGACATCTACACATATAAATTGTCCTGATTAGCATATAGTAGATACACATAATAAACAATAGTTTTATAAAAGTTATCTTTTATTTTGTTTGACGATGAATTTATTCAATTCATCTCTTTTTAAACTCTATATGAGTTATTTGTATTTTCAATGTCCCCCCCTGATCTAAGGTTATAGCCTAAGGTTGATCCCACCTAAGGTTTCTAACCACAAAGCTTTGATACCAACCTGTGACGCCCCCAAATTCGGGTACTTGAAACCCGAACTCGGTGCTTCACGATACCATTTCTATGCGCATAATAATACTAATCATAATATTAATAACAATAATATTGATACCAAATTTAAATTACATATGCATCAAAGTTTACTCCCAGATACGAGACCTTTAAACATTCATTACATCATAGATAATAAGTATTAATGTCTTAATAAACTATAACTATTACATAGAATATTATAAATCTCATTCGAACAGTTTTCCTTTCCCCTTGTTCTTGCCTGAGCCTTCGGGTTGATCATACTTAACTGAAAACATTTAATTTAAGCAAAAGTGAGCATTTGAGTGCCCAACAAGTAATAACAATTATAAATATTAGCTGAAAGGGTTAAATGTTTTCTTTATACTACCCTTCTACAATAAGTCAATAGTTGTGAAGTAATCTGAACCAATAATAATAACATAACAAATCTCTATCCAATTTTGAAACTACGTATCGACTATAAATAGGGTTAAGGTGACATACTATGAACATTGTTTTCAATTTTCGAATAGGTTTAACAGAACTTCATCCGCAAACCGTCATAACTTACGGGCACCGGGGGTGATCAGCCCGTTCTACCCTGTATTGATCAATACTACATTCATCATTAGGGTTTTTAATAGAAAATTAGGGTTTAAATATTTAGGGTTCCTTAATATTATTATGGTTCCCAAATTAATAATTAGGGTTTCCTAATTATCATTATAATTTACAAAAACAGTAATTAGGGTTTCTAATTTTAGCAAATTAGGGTTTTCAAATAATAATTAGGGTTTCTCCTAATTATAGAAATTATATAATACACAGTAAAATTCATATAACACAATTACTACACAGTCTCGAACTCATAACCGAGTTTAACAACTAGGGTTTAATAACACGATATGTGGGTTATGACATAAATCATCATAATTGACCAACCATCATCAGTCTACACATATACAGTACATATTTATAGCACTGAAAAATTAAAATATATTTAATATTATATTATTATTCTCATCCCTTGATCAAAATCTCAATTTAGGGTTTGGATTCCATATTTATCCTCCATATACAACATCAATAATTAAGTTAAAGTAATTAACTTAAATATTCTAAACACATTTATATAATAAAATATTTATTATCATAATTCTAATAGTCATTTCAGTATATTATTTAAATAATATAAAATCATGTTTTCATAGAAAATAATTAATAAAACATTTCGCTACAAAAATTAATTACAATAAGAATATAATTTGTAATGATTAATAATTCTAAAATTATTTATAATTTTTTAGGTAATAAATATATTTGCATTTATTGTTCACATTACTTGACACATATTCTCATCATTAAAATAAATAAAATAAAAAAAATTATATGCAAAATTTCTTATTTATTTATATGAAAAATATCGGGTTATTACAACTATGTCCCAAGTTATCAAGTATTTCTGTGACGCCCCCAAAAATAGGTATACCCATCTTGAGTCGCCAAATACATGGTACAAAAATCAAATACAAACTTCTTTAATATAACTGTCGTGTAAAAATACGACAAAACATAGCCGAGAGTTTAAACAAGAATATTGTCTTCTAGACAATATCCACTCTCAATGGAGTCCTCATTACATTTATTGTCACACTATTTAACTGAATAATAAGGACTACTAATGCTATCATCTGACCGTCTCACCCGCTTCCCGACTAGTCTCGCCACGTTCTCATTTCCTAAAGAGAACAATTAAAGCAAAAGGGTGAGCTCAACTAGCCCAGTAAGAAATATTATGACTAAGATAATGCAGAATAAATTATTCTTAGCCTTCAACAGTCTAACAACTGATAGAATACAATAGACAACAAGTTTTAGATCAACAACTGCAGCGAAATAAGCAATCCATTAGAAGAGTCAAGTAGAGCATAAAATCTACTATCTTCTATGATTTAAAAAGATTTTCATCAACTTTAGCGCTGAGACTCAGCTTAATAAATAAACTACATCATTGAATCATCCCTGCACCATGGCCAAGGATATTCATGTAATCATCAATGGTCATAATTATACTGAATAAGCCCTAGTCATAATCATACCAACAATTATCCATCAATGAACTACAGGCCAATGAGGACTTTTACCACATCATTCGTTACATTACGGTCACGATTATACCGAATAATCCCTGGTCATAATCATACCAAGTCCATCTATGCACTACGGGCCACAAATGACTTTCAACATAATATAAGCATGAGGATGATGACAATGACATAATAATTCAATAAAACAAGTTCAAGGATAAATTTTAAAGATTTATAATTTAATTTATCCAGAAATCAATAACGTCCAAATTATCAACATGATACTGCTTTGTGGAGTAAAATTCAAGAATGCTCAGAAGAATATTTTCATGAAAAGACACTGGATGAAGCACAAATATCAAGGATATTCTACTAATCTCATGGAATATAGAAACCAAAACTTTAACCAACTGAGTATAATAGAATATATGAAACTGCAAATGGATTTTCACCCGTCATGCGGTAATCCACGTAGACAGATCATTTCCACAATTTAATAAGGAATGAATACGAAGGGTCATTCACCATGCATGCTTTGTAGTCTGCGTGAGCAAAGTTATTCAATGTAATAATAAAGAACAAAATAATGGAAGAATTCACCATGCATGCGGTAGTCCACGTGAGCGAGGTTATTCCAAGAGAATAATAAAGAATGGAATAATGGAAGAATTCACCGTGCATGCGGTAGTCGCGTGAGGCAGTTATTCCAATGAATATTAAAGAATGGAATAACAACCCTTACGAGTATTGAAGGAAAATAACTCTCTTCATGAATCGAAAGAAATAATACCCCTTACCTCGTAAGAAAAGCCGGATTTGGAATAGTGAGGTAGTGAGACATCTCTTCTTCTTTCTCTTTATAATTTCTCTCTATAATAATTGCTCTTGTGAGACTTAGTGAATTGGTGAGAATGAAAGAAGAATGAGCTTCTATTTATAGGAAAATATAGTTTTGATAATTCCACGTTTTGGGGCTCGAAATAGTACAGTATCGCTACAAGAATTTTGGGATGTACTGAAGGAAATTTTGTGAAGGAATTCATTCCCTCCCATGATTAGTTTTCTAGGGAAGGAACAGTGAAGGAAAAAATTGTAGTGACAATATAGTTATTAGCGAAAGAAATGTCCTTCACAAATTATATTTTTTCCTTCGCAAAATTCACTAAGGTTATTGTGAAGGAAAATTTGCGAAGAAATTAATTCTTTCATATTAAAACAATTTAGGGAGAGAATATTGAGAGAAAAAAATTAGTAACAAAAAGTTATTATTATAAAAAAAATATCCTTTCCAAATAAGTTTATTCTTTCGCAAAATTGAAATAGTAAATAATATCTAATGCTTTTTTTATTAAAATTTGTGAAGATAAATTTAGTATTAATGAAATATTTTTTCTTCACAATATGTCATTAATAAAAAGGGTTTTTTCCAAGAGAGAGATAACTAGTCATTATTTTGGTAGAAGTAATTTTATTTTAGTAGTAGTGGGTTTTATTTGGCGCAATTATTTTAGGGAACTGTTAAATCCACAACAAAAAATGTTATTTCCACAACAAAAGTGTCGCTATAGATCCTATAGCTACGATTTTCACCGTCGTTATACATCTACAACGACGCTTTTGTTGTGAAAATAACAAAAAGTGTCATGGATTTAACAATTCCCTTATTTTATTGTTTTGTATTTATTTTTGTAGGTGATTGAAAATTCTCCCGAGGTCTTCTATCGAAATCCGTATCTTATCTTAGCTCCCTATTTCCCCTCTTTGGCTACAGCTTCAAGCCCTAGAATTGAACGGTGAACAGAGGGCTCTAACCATCTTCCATGCGCTCTATTGAAGAACGATTAGCTCCCTCCTCAAGAACTCATCGACGGTGTTTGCAGGTTCTCTCTCTCCCCCGATACATTTGAAATCAAATATTAGTTATATCTATTTACATATTGGAAGCAAAAAAGGTTTGCTTTGCTCTGAACCTACAAAGAATTAATGCAGAGTGTTTCTTTTCATTCTGAATTTTTTTTGTTTGTCAAAGAATTAATTTTGCCCCTTTTGTCAATTTTATGTTTTCCAAGAGCTTCAATTTTTAATTGAATTTATTTTCTCTCTTTTCTGTTTGTTTGTTTGGATTCGTCGGCCCAATTAAGCCGTCTTGTCTTGTTAGTTGTTAAATTGATAGGGTTTTATAGTTAATTTAATAATACTATACAACTATACAACAAACATATAGCACTTAAAAAACTACTATTCTCTGGGAAGTTTGGATGTGTGTTTTAGCAATTTGCAGAATGAAAATCATAGATGTGATGAGGAATTTATTGGTGGCATAAAATGAGAACTGTTGTGATTGGGGAAGTTGTCCCCCTTGGTACTATATTTGTAATATTGGTATCAGAAATCATAGCCGACGTTTAAAGAGGATTGATTCTCAGGATAGACATGCCCCTTCTATTGTTATACATATGCTTTTTATGGTAACTGGACAGGATCGGCCTTTGTTTATGGTAACTGGATCTTTCAATTGCTGAACTTAATTTTTGATCTTATAAACATTGTTATTGTTAGATATACTTGGTACTCGATCCTATCAAATGTCAACGCGTCTATTTAGGGAATGGCTTCCCTTTTAACTAAATATTAGTTTGTGTACCCAACTTATATGCTAGGTTGTTAAAACATATAGTAAAATATATTGCAAACTATTTTTATTTGTTTTTAGTTTTACGTATTGTGGTACCAGGAACATTATTTTTTACTGCATATACATAAATGAGCACAAAATTGTTTAGTATCTAGCTTATAGAAATATTTTTTACTGCATTCACAATTGAAGTTTGGGAATAGGAATATAGGATACTAAAGTTTATGTTACGTTGTAATTGACAATGATTGTCAATCATCTCTATTTATTGTATTCACATGGTAATTTGCAGGCCCCTCTAGTTTTGTCATCCCTTCTGGCAAGGAAAGATCAAGAGGGAGTTGGATCTGATGGCATGAAGTCCCTAAGAGCATTTGCACTCCTTGGAGCTAGTGTATCGGGGTTTTGATTTTTTCAACAATAGCATCTGCTGATGAGGCTGAACATGGTTTGGAGTGTCCAAACTATCCATGGCCTCACCAAGGCATTCTCAGTTCATATAATCATGTTTTGTGAGTTTCGTTCAACCTCTCATTTATTTTCCAGATATCTTTTTGTAGTTCTTAGTTGAGTACAGCAGTGCCCTACCAACTGGATTAATGGAGGATTTGTTTTCAAACCATTCAATGAGGTGCAACCTAGTCAAGGGAAAACATAATTCTACATGAAAGTTTTTAACAATTGAGTAACTGTGAACGTTATTCATTTATTTGAATCAATAGGTTATCTCATGACAAGCCAAATTATATCTTTGCAGGCAATCTTCTATGATTACTTTCTTACTCTTTCTTTCCATTTCATGTTAATTTTTTTCCATACATTTCCATGTGACATGCACAATCTTTACAGCTTGTGTTCAGTAAGTTCGAATATGATCGGAAATGGAACCCAACATTTGTAGAAGGTCCATTTCAGCTTCCAGTATCAAGTATACGCGCATATATAAAGGAACCCATCACTCCCAGGTTAATTTTTTTGTTCTCATATTGAAATCGATTCATGGTGTGAATATTTATCTGGAAGCAATTAATATATGGTGACCTTATGTTTTGTGTTAAATACCAATTGGTTTTGTAGGTTTGTACACGTGGGCTCTGCTGGGGTTACCAGAGTTGAAAGACCTGAACTTGACTTGAGCAAACAACCTCCAGCTGTCTGCATGAATAAGGAATTAGGATATATCCTTACCTTCAAGTTGAAGGTATCATACTCTACTTCTATTCTATTATCCTAGTATTAGTAAAAACATTAATTTACTCAATTCATGACGGATGTCAAGTTGTCATTTCATTGTTTGCTAAACCTGAGCACTATTCTCCTGATCGTCTACTGTATTGAAAACGCAGTCCACAAGCTGAAAAATTCAACCTTTCTTAACTGAAATTTGAATAGCCTATGATATAGTTTGGCAAAGATCATGTCAAGATCAATGTCACGTTGAATTGAACAATATCACTCTTTATCGTCAGATGGCTCTTAGTGAGTTATGTTTTATACATCATTCCACTATTTATTTTAGTTTTCTTATGTTGGTTATGCTACAGGGGGAGGATTTGATACATGAAAGTGGAATTCCATATACAATTGTCAGGCCTTGTGCCTTAATTAAGGAACCGGCAAGAGCCGATATGATTTTTGAGCGAGGAGACAATATAACGGTATTAGTATCGGCTCAATCCATGCCTTAATTAGTACACAATATCATTCCAACCAAAGCAATCTAAAATAACTAATACGACCTGTACTGCGTTGCACTTTGCTTCTGTGACTTTGACAGGGGAAGATATCAAGGGAAGTGGTTGATCTAATATGTGTTCCTACTTTGGAAAGTGCAAATGCTTGCGACAAGATATTTGAGGTTGTTATTCTATTTAAGTTCTCTGAGTTCTGAACCAAAGCACACGACGAAGCGCTCACATCTTTGATAAGATTAACCGAGTGGTTAAATTCACAAAGTTGTGCAGCTTTTAATTCAATTTCTTGCAGCTAAAAAGCTCTTAGCTATGAATATTATAGAAGTCCTAAAGTGGCTGTGTAGACTTTAGCACCCTGATGTGAATCCTCACTTTTGTTACAGGTTAAGAGTGTGATTCTATTTAGTGAGCCATTCACTGTAGATCCAGAAAACCCTCCACCTGAGAAAGATAATGACAAATACTTCAATACTTTGAAAGGCGACATCACAGGGCACCACGCTGCTGCTGGCCTATTTTGTGTTGTTGTTGTTGTGGGCTTTGCTCTTGCAACATGAAGTTTACAAGCCCAACCTTGATTTCTTTGAAGAAAGTGATGATGACGTACACTTTTTTTCTTCTAGTTCGTTGTTATTCTTTTAGTTTTCTTATGTTAGTTAATAAATTTTATAGGTACTATGGTCCTTGGGAGACCATGATACAATAACAAATTTTGTAGTTATTATGACTCGAGTATTATCTATTTATATGTGTATTGATTTTATTAGCTCTTTATGCATTAGCTTATCAATTAGTTTGAAACAAGTATGACAATATTTATATTTACTTGAAAAATAAATTTATATTTTTTTATAGAAATTAATAATAATAATAATAATAATAATAATAATAATAATAAATATGAAATCAATTATAATTTTCAATGAATTTTGATTATTTAGCAATTAATATTTTATTTACAAATTTATAATTTGTGAAGGAATTTTCTCTTACTAAATTGAATAAAGATTCTCAATTTATAATTAGTGAAGGAAAATATTCTCTTGTTAAATAAATTTGTTCTTCATAATATATTATTTGCGAGGGAATAAAGTTATTCACTAATTTCAAATAGTCTTTCTTAAAATATTATTCATGAAGGAAATCAATCTTTCACTAAATAACAATATTCTATTACTAAATACAATTTGTGAATAAAAAAGTTATTCACAATATATCCTTCACAAAAAACATTTAGTTACTACTTAGCGAAGGATACCCAATTGCGAGGAAGTCTAATGCGATCACTCGTGTGAAAAGAAATATTTCTTCGTAATAAATCACTTGTGAGTGATATAGGGCCTCTAGTGAAGGATTTGTCCTTCACTAGAGGCCATTTCTGGTGTAGTGTATAATACCTTCCTCTTTTTCTTTATTTTTAATTTAGTCCTGCAAGTATTATCAAACTTGCACCACCTCCCTTAATAGTAAATAATGTGAATTAATAGTTCATTCATGTGACTCAATAGTATAATCATATGAAAAAACTAATTACAATATAGTACCTTCATCTATACCTCTATTTTTAATTTAGTCATGCAAGTCTTATCAATCTTGCACCAACTCCCCTAATAGTAAATCATGTGAATCAATAATACACACATGTGAACACATAGTTATAAGCATGTGAATTAATAGCATTTAATTGCTCATTTATCCGGTTAATTACTCGATTGGTCAATATAACCTCCAGACATAAATTATTATCGAAATAAATGTCAATTTCCACTAACACTAATAATTCACACACAATGAAACTATCAATTTCATCTTTAATCAACACGAACTTATTCATCATTAATATTATAACTCACAATATTTAACAACTGTGTCGTTCCTGGAAAGAGGGGCTTTCCGATAAGGATTTCTCTCCTATCGCACGCAATTAGATTATCTAACCTCTCCTTGATGTAACTTCTAGACATTGTCAATATTGCAAATAATAATATGAATAACTTTGTGCGTCTCAATTATTGATTTAATAATATAACATATTATACGATGATAATCTTGTGACAATAATTGAATCAATAATATGAGAGAGATATATGATCGCAATTCATTGTAGCAATAATTGAGTGTGGTAGGTGACTTCTTACGTAAGCATCAATAATTAATCTGCAGTGCTACTATGCAACTGACCACGCCAGTACATCTTCTTTACTTTTTACTATCGGGTAGTTCAACAGTTTTAACGGTAACACTTTCGCCGTTATTTTTATAAAATGATAATTCTATCGTTTTCTTACTACGACAATACTTCTGTTGTGGGTTCCAAATTACTGTATTTTAGTATTTTTTTTAATTAACAAAATAATTTGAATTTTAGTATTTTTATAAATTTTTTTAGTATTTTTTAATTAGTATTTTAGTATTTTTTTTATTAGTATTTTAGTATATTTTTTAATTAGTATTTAGTATTTTTTAATTTGTATTTTTAGTATTTTTAGTATGCACAAAAATATCGTTTCCGCCGTTATTTTGTTTTCAAAAAAGCAGTTTGTAACATTGTTTTGATTGGTGGAAATGGTTGGTGGAGAAAATGGTCTGCAAAGCATGTTGTTTCAAAAAGGGTGGGCCCTCACCCATATGAAAATATGAGAGGTTAGGCAGAATGAGAAATTAGGCATGTTGCTTTGTTGTTTTTCTCCCTCCGTTTTACTATAAATAGGGGGTAACCCCTCCTTCTTAAAACACACCTTCAATATCAGAAATTCTTATTCTATAGTACTGTGAGTATTTCTCTTGAGTATAAAGATACTTTGAGTATAGCTTTTTGTGCAAGATTTTCTCAGAATAATATCTGATATTCCAGTCAAATCCAGTTTCTACTTAGGTAAAGGATATTATATTATTTTAATACTCGTAAGAAATATTATTTTCTTTCATACTTCATATTATGTAAGGGATATTATTTCATTTCATATTCCTAAATTTAAACTTATTATGGTAAGTATTGCTTCCATACTCCTTGAAACTAGTAGAATATCCTTAAAATTTGCGCTTCATCTAGTATCATTTCACAAGGATATTTTTCTGAACATTCTTGTCAAATTTTAATCTTTTCATGTTGGGATACTATTCACAGGGTACTATTCACGAGGCACTATTTATGAAGTAATATTCACCCGAGTACTATTAATGACAAAAATTGATTTCTTTTTTGTCCGAATTATTCATACATGAATATTATTCTTGAATTTTACTCCACAAAGCAGTTATCATGTTGACAATTTGGATATTCTTGAACTCTAGATAAAGTGAATTAAAAATCTTAAAAATTTATCCTTGATCTCATTTGATTGAATTCTTATATCATTGTCATCATCCTCATGCTTATATTGTGATGAAAGTCATCTTTGGCCCGTAGTGCATAGATGAACTGTTGATTGGTAAGATTATGACCATGAATTATGTATCGGTATAATCATGACCTGTAATGTTACAAATGATGTGGTAAAAGTCCTCATTGGCACATAGTGCATTGATGGACAGTTGTTGGCATGAACATGACCATTGGTGATAATAACGAATATCCTTGGTCCGTAGTGCATGGATAATTCAGTGATGTGGATTATTTATTGAGATATGTTACAGCGATAAAATATTGACAATGAACTTTTAAATTATGGAAGATAGTAGATATCATGCTCTACTTGACTCTTCTAATGGATTATTTGTTCCGCTGCAGTTAAACTTATTGTCTATTGTATTCTATCAGTTTAACACTGTTAAAGGCTAATGATAATTTATTCTGCATTATCTTTATCATAATATTCTTTACCGGGCTAGTTGAGCTCACCCTTTGCTTTCATTGTTCTCTTCAGGAAATGAGAATATAGTTGGGACTAGTCGGGGAATGGAGTGATGGTCCGAGATGGTGACTATAGTAGTCCTCACTATTCTATGAAATAGTGTTATAATAAATGAAGTTTGTATTTAAATTTCGTACCATGTATTTGGCGACTCAGAATGGGTTGTGTATACCTATTTTGGGGGCGTCAAAGTTGTTATCAAAGCTTAGGGATATGATCCCTGGCTAAGATGTGAGGCTAGAACTAGGAGGGGAGAGACGGGTAAATTCTTTGCTTGTATGACCTACCTAAGCTTAATTGTTATTTAATTGGCCGGTCAGAATATAGGAATAATATGTGGCATGTCAATTAACCCTTGTTTTGTTGCAGTGTTTGAAAATGGCATCTGAAAATGTTGAGATAAGCAATGGAGCATATGAGACCATTGAGTCACCGATGATTAATAACCAGGTTAATGTGCATCAGGAAGGCAATAATCCTCATGTAAACAACAACACCGACCAAATGATGAACGATGGGATGTTTGGGAGTTTTCTGCAATTCAGGCAACATTAGGCGAGAGATTCCTACTCAAAATGCAGGTGAAAACACTAGCAAGTCTAGGATGGTCACCTCTTAGCAATTCAAGGAGTTGGGACCACCAGAGTTTTTGGGAAACCCAGAACCACTTAAGGCAGAGACGTGGATTAAGTGGATCACCAAGATATTTGATATCTTGGGATGCTCTGAGGAGCAAAACGTTTCCTTTGCCACCTTCATGTCGCGAAGAGAGGAAGATCATTGGTGGAAATCTATAAAACGTACTTAGTCTGCCGCACTGAAGATGTCTTGGGAGAAGTTCCAAGAATTGTTCAACGACAAGTACTTTCCTGAAAGTATTCGTCACATGAAGGAGGTAGAATTCATCAAACTGGAGTAAAACAATATGACCGTATCGCAGTACGAGGCTAAGTTTGTCGAGTTATCCCGGTTTGCATCCCATTTGTTTGATAATGAGGAGCGAATGATGCGACTATTTCTGTGAGGTTTGAAACCTGAAATACGTCAATACCTCATTTCTCACAAACTTTGCTTGTATTCAGATGTTGTGAATAAGGCTCAGTTATTAGAGCGCGATAATGAGTCAGCCCAACCAAAAGATAGCAGCTGACAAAATGATAATACCAGTGGTAGCAGTCATCGAAGCAGTGACAACAAACGTGGAGGAAATCAACATTCCAGAAATGGTAACCACTTTGGTGGTAATCTTGGCCAAGATATTAGAAGTGGAAATTTCAAGAAGAGAAGGTTCAATAATGATGGAAAGACAGCATCACCAGCACCCATTTTCAAGGAAGGAGAACAACCACCGGTCGTATGCTCCAAATGCAGATGGAAGGGATACATCAGTCCAAACTATATGCAGCAACCCAAAGCGAGTTTCAATTGCAGAAGAGAAGGTCAGCAAGCCCAATTTTATCATGTAGTGAAGTCAAGTCCAACTGGGATGGAGACACCAAAGGCCGTCCCAGATAAGTCAAAGCCAGTAGTTCAAGGGAGAGCGTTTGTCGTGACCTCCCAAAAAGTGAGGAACCTGAATGAAGTTATCACGGGTAAGCTAATCATAAACTCTTGCGAAGTCTATACCTTATTTGATATCCGTTCTACCCATTCTTTTATTTCACCTACTTGCGCTCAACGTTTAAATTTTACTCCAGAGAAATTAAACTTTGACTTATCTGTTGAAACTCCGTTGGGAGAAACATTCATTACATCCACTGTTTATAAGTCTTGTTTGATTCAAATCGGCACCCTCACATTACCTGTCGACCTTATCTCTTTGAAAATACTTGCATTTAATGTGATTTTAGGGATTGATTGGTTAACTATTCATTATGCAAAAATTGATTGTTTCCGTAAGGTTGTTAGCTTTCATATTCCTAACCAACCTATTATGCGAATTCAAGCAACCAAACCCCTAAAGTCAATCACTGTCATATCAAGCTATAAAGTTATTCATTTATTGAAAAACGGATGTCAAGCTTTCTTAGCCCATGTCACAGATTTAAACAAAAATACGTTAGATTTGAATAATATTTCTATTGTTAATAAATTTCCTGACGTATTCTCTGAAGAACTTTCTGGCCTAGCCCCAGAGCGTGAAATTAATTTTTGTATTGATCTTGAACCTGGTACAAAACCCATTTCCAAAGCCCCATATCTAATGGCTCCTATTGAACTTTAGGAGTTAAAAACCCAACTGCAGGAGTTGTTAGACATCAGTTTCATTCATCCTAGTATGTCTCCTTGGGGTGCTCTTGTTCTATTCGTAAAGAAGAAAGATGGGAGTATGCGACTTTACATTGACAATCGGGAGTTTAATCATGTCACAATCTAAAATAGGTACCGGTTACCTCTTATTGATGACATGTTTAACCAGTTGCAAGGTGCCAAATTCTTTTCAAAGATCGATCTTCATTCCGGATAACATCAGTTAAAGATTAAAACTGATGACATTCCAAAGAAGGCTTTCAGAACTCGGTACGGGCATTACGAATTCCTAGTCATATCTTTTGGATTGACTAATGCCCCTGTTGCCTTCATGGATATGATGAACTGAGTATTCAAGGAATATTTGGATCATTTTGTGGTTGTCTTTATTGATGACATCCTTATATACTCCAAAAACCATGAAGATCATGAGCAATACTTGAGGCTGATATTCCAAAAGCTTTGTGAACACAAGCTATATGCAAAGTTGAAGAAATACGAGTTCTGGCTTGAGGAAGTAGCATTCCTTGGGCACGTGATATCAAATCATAGAATATCTGTTGACCCAGCGAAGATTGATGCAATACAAAGCTGGGAACAAGCTAAGTAACCGAAGTACGTAGCTTTCTGGGCTTAGCTGGTTATTATCGGAGATTTGTGGAAGGATTTTCTCAAATCGGTACTCCATTAACTCAGCTGACTCGAAAAGATAAAAAATTCTATTGGAGCGAGGAATGTGAGAAGAGTTGTCAAGAACTCAAGAGGAGACTCATTTCAGCACCTTTTATGATAATACCATCTAGTTCGGAGGGATTTGTTATATACAGCGATGCTTCAGGCAAAGGTTTAGGATGTGTTCTCATGTAACATGGGAAAGTCATAGCCTATGCCTCACGACAACTCAAAAAATATGAGAGGAATTGTCCTACTCATGATCTAGAGTTGGCAGCAGTCATTTTTTCGCTTAAAATCTGGAGGCATTACCTGTATGGGGAGAAAGTTGAGATCTATACAAGATCATAAAAGCCTCAAATATTTCTTCACCCAAAAGGAGCTCAACATGCGGCAGGCTCGAGCTGTTGAAAGATTGCGATCATACCATTCAATACCATCCTGGAAAAGTGAACGTGGTAGCTGACACGTTGAGTAGAAGATCATATGCAGGTATGAGTGCGATATTGTCAGCGCAAAGGCTCATTTTGTATGACTACAAAGGATGGAGATAGAGTTAAAGACTCCAGGGACCCACGTGATGATGTCAAATATACGAGTAGAGTTAAAGTTGCTCAAGCTGTAAGACCCCAACTTTTATGAATAAAGATTAATTTTTTCTCAAAATATATTTTTAAATATTATGGTGTGGATTTGATATAATGTTATAGTTGTGGGTAAAATTTGAAAATTTTGCAAAGTAAACAAGTTGATATAAAATATTCATTGAGTCGGGGAATATTCGATTGGTCGGAGAATATTCGTTTTAACAGGGAATATTCATACGATGACACAATCATTGGTGGACCCCATAACGAAAGTATTGTTGTAGTTAGAAAATGACAGAATTATCTCTTTATAAAAATAACGGCAAAAGTTTTACAGTTAAACTATTGAACTGCCCAGTGGTAAAAGTAAAATAATACGTGTGGTTGCATAGTATCACACGGTATTGATTATTGATGCTTACGTGAGAAGTCACTCAGTTATACTCAATTATTGTTACAGTAATTGTTGAATCATATCTCTTATATTATTGATTCAATTATTGTCACAGTATCATCTGCAAAATATTTATTATTATTAAATCAATAATTGAGATGAAAAAGTTATTCATATTATTATTTGCAATATTGACGATGTCTAGAAAGTTCTGTCGAGGAGAGGTTTGGTCACCTAATTGCGCACCAATAGGGAGAAATCCTTATCCGAAAGCCCCCTCTTTCCTGGGAATAATCTGGTTGTTAAATATTGTGAGTTATAATATTAATGATGAATAAGTTCGTGTTGATTAAAGATGAAATTAATTTTTCCATTGTGTTGGGATTATTAGTGTTAGTGGAAATCAACATCTATTCCGATAATAATTGATGTCTGGAGGTTATATTGACCAATCGGGTAATTAATCGGATAAATGAGCAATTAATTGCTATTAATTCACATACTTATAACTATTTGTTCACATGTGTATACTATTGATTCACATGCATGTACTATTAGGGGAGGTGGTGCAAGATTGATAATATTTGCATGACTAAATTAAAAATAGAGGTATAGATGAAGGTACTATACTGTAATTATTTTTTTCACATGTATAGAACTATTGAGTCACATGATTATACTATTGATTCACATGATATACTATTAGGGGAGTTGGTGCAAGTTTGATAATACTTGCAGGACTAAATTAAAAATGAAGGAAAAGATGAAGGTATTATACTGTAATATTTTGAGCCCCAAAACGTGTAATTATCGAAACTCTATTTTCCTATAAATAGAAGCTCATTCTTCCTTCATTCTCACCAATTCACTAAGACTCACAAGAGCAATTATAGAGAGAGAAGCTATAGAGAGAGAAGCTATAGAGAAAAAGAAGAAGAGAAGTCTGCTACTTCACTCTTCCAGTATCCAGTCTTCTTTTGAGGTAAGGGGTATTATTTATTTCATATTCAGAAGAGATATTATATTTCGTATTCGTATGGATATTATCTTGGTTCAATATTCGTATGAAATAATATTTTCTTCCACTCTCTCTAGTATGTAAGTAATATTATTTCGTTTTGTATTCCTACTTCTACACTCATTTTGTTGAAGTATTGCTTCTATACTCCGTGAAATTAGTAGAATATCCTTGATATTTGCGCTTCATCCAGTATCTTTTCATGAAAATATTATTCTGAGCTTTCTTGATAATTATTGATCTTTTTATGCCGGAATAATATTCACGAGTTACTATTCATGAGTTACTATTCACGAGTTACTATTCACTCGAATATTATTCACTCGGGTATTCGGGGCACTTTTTGTGTTGAAGTACTATTCATAAATTACTATTCACGGGTTACTATTCACCCAGTTACTATTCACTCGAATATTATTCATTCGGGTATTTGGGGAACTTTTCATGTCGGGGTACTATTCATGAGGTACTATTCTCGAAGTACTATTCATAGGGTACTATTCACGGGGTACTATTCACCCGAAAGATATATTTCTTTTCTGTCCAAATTATTTTTGATACATGAATATTATTCTTGAACTTTACTCTACAAAGCAGTATCATGTTGACAATTTGGATATTTTTAAACTCTAGATAAATTTAAAGTCTTTAATATTTATCCTTGATTTTATTTGATTAATTCTTATATCATTGTCATCATCCTCATGCTTATATTGTGATGAATATCTTTGGCTTACGTGCATAGATGGACTGTTGATTGGTATGATTATGACCAGGGATCATTCGGTATAATCATGACCTGTAAAGTTATAAATGATGTGGTAAAAGTCCTCATTGGCCCGTAATGCATTGATGGACAGTTATTGGTATGATTATGACTAGGAATTATTCGGTATAATCATAACCATTGATGATTACATGAATATCCTTGGCCCGTAGTGCAGAGATGATTCGATGATGTGGTTTATATATTAAGCTGAGTCTCAGCGATGAAGTTGATGAAAAACTTTTTAAATCATAGAAGATAGTAGATATCATGCTCTACCTGACTCTTCTAATGGATTGCTTATTCCGCTGCAGTTGTTGACCTAAAACTTGTTGTCTATTGTATTTTATCAGTTGTTATACTGTTGAAGGCTAAGGATATTTTATTCTGCATTATCTTAGTCATAATATTTCTTACTGGGCTAGTTGAGCTCACCCTTTTCTTTCACTGTTCTCTTTAGAAAATGAGAATATAGCTGGGACTAGTCGGGGAACAGAGTGATGGTCCAAGATGGGCATTAGTAGTCCTCACTATTCTGTGAAATAGTGTGATAATAATTGTAATGAGGACTCCATTGAGTGTGGATATTGTCCAGAAGACAATATTCATTTTAAAACTCTTAGCTTATGTTTTGTCGTATGTTACACGACAGTTGTATAATTAAGTTGTATTTGATTTATGTACCATGTATTTGGCGACTCGGAATGGGTGATGTATACCTATTTTGGGGGCATCACAGTTGGTATCAAAGCTTAGGGATATGATCCCTGGCTGAGATGTGAGATAAGAACTAGGAGGGGAGAGACGGGGAATTCCTTCGCTAGTATGACCTACGTAAGTTTATTTGGCATTTAATTGGTCGGTCAAAGTATAGGGATAATATGTGACATGTCAATTAACCCTTGTTTTGTGACAGTGTTTGAATATGACATCTAAAATTGTTCAGATCATCAATGAAGCACATGAGACCGTTGAGTCACCAATGATCAATACCCAAGATAATGTGCAACAGGAAGACAATAATCCTCAGGTAAACAACAACACTGATTAGATGATGAATGATGGGATGTTTAGAGGCTTTATGCAATTCATGCAACATCAGACGAGAGAGACTCCTGTTCAAAATGCAGGTGGAAACACTGGGAACTCTCGGATGGTCACCGCTAAGCAGTTCAAGGAGCTGGGACCACCAGAGTTTTTGGGAGAGCCAGAACCACTTAAAGCGGAGATGTGGATAAAGCAGATCACCAAGATATTTGATGTCTTGGGATGCTCCGAGGTGCAAAAGGTTCCCTTTGTCACCTTCATATTGCGAGGAGAGACAGATTACTGGTGGGAATCAGTAAAATGTACTCAGCCTGCCGCACTCAAAATGTCTTGGGAGAAGTTCCAAAGTTATTCAACGACAAGTACTTTCCCGAAAGTATTTGTCACATGAAGGAGGTGGAGTTTATCAAGTTGGAGCAAAACAATATGATCGTGTCGTAGTACGAGGCTAAGTTTGCCGAGTTGTCCCGGTTCGCATCCCATTTGGTTGATAATGAGGAGAGAATGACGCGAATATTTCTGCGAGGTTTGAGACCCGAAATACGTCAATACCTCATTTCTCACAAATTGTGTTTGTATTCAGATGTAGTGAATAGGGATCAGTTATTGGATCGTGATAATGAGCCAGCCCAACCAAAAGATAACGAGAAACAACACGATAATAATCGTACCGGTGGCAACGATCATCGGAACAATGATAACCATCGTGGAGGAAATTATCATGCTAGAAATGGTAATCACTTCGGTGGTAATCATGACCAAGATAATAGAAGAAATGATTCAAGTGGAAAATTCAAAAAGAGAAGATTTAAAGATGATGGGAAGACGTCGGTAGCAGCAGCAGCACCAGCAACAAATTCTATGGGAGGAGAACGACCTCCAGTTAGATGCTACAAATGCGGAGAGGAGGGACACATAAGTCCAAACTGTTCACAGCCTTCCAAGGTATGTTTTAGTTGTGCAAAGTGGGTCACATAACTCGATTTTGTCCTATAGCAAAATCAAGTCCAGCGGGGACGGTGGCACCAAAGGCGGATACGGACAAAGCAAAGTCGGCGATTTCAGGAAGAGTGTTTTTCATGACTTCTCAAAAAGTGAGTAACCCGAACGAAGTTATCACGGGTAAGTTAATCATAGATTCTAGCGAAGTCTATACCTTATTCGATACCGGTTCTATCCACTCTTTTATTTCTCCTACTTGTGCTCAACGTTTAAATTTGACTCCGGAGAAATTAGACTTTTACTTATCTGTTGAAAATCCGTTAGGAGAAACCTTCATTACATGTGCTATCCAAGTCTTGGATGAGAGTCACAGTTTTGAATGATAGTTCTATCGTTAATAAATATCCTGACGAATTCCCTGAAGACTTCCTGGCCTACCCAGAGCGTGAAATCAATTTTTTTATTGACCCTAGAACAAAACCCATTTCTAATACCCTTAAATATTTCTTCAACCAAAACGAACGTATTATGCGCCAAAGACGTTGGCTCGAGCTGTTGAGGGTTACGACTATCCATTCAATATCATCGTGAAAGAGCAAGCGTGGTAGCTAATGCGTTGAGTAGAAGATCGTATGCAGTTACGAGTGTGACGTTGTTAACACAAAAACCCATTTCATATAACTTACAAATGATGAAGATAGAATTAAAGACTCTAGGGACCCACGTGGTGATATCAAATATAAGAGTAGAATCGACTTTAATCGATAAAGTTAAAAGTCGCTCAAGCTACACACCCAAAGCTGATGAATGTGAAGAAGAAGGTTCAAGAGGGCGTTATTCTAGAAGCAAGAATCGACGAAGAGAGTAAATCTCAACCCTCGATTTAATTGGGCCATTTAAAATCCTCAATCGGGGAGGAACTGTGGCCTATAGACTCGCTTTACCGCCAAGTATGTCGCGTATTCATAACGTTTTTCATGTATCAATGTTACATAAATATGTGAACGACCCGAACCACATTATTGAATTAGAACTAGATGAGATAGTAGAAAATTTAACGTATGAGGAGATACCTATTAAAATGTTGGATAAGAATGAATATATTCTACGCTCAAAGGTTATACCTCAAGAGCTAGAATCTGACGAAGTATCATCATCTCTTCGACATACCAGGTACGCACACTAATTTCGAGGACGAAATTTCATAAGAAGGGGAGGTTGTAAGACCCCAACTTTTATGAATAAAGATTAAATTTTTCTCGAAATATATTTTTGAATATTATGGTGTGGATTTGATATAATGTTATAGTTGTGGGTAATATTTGAAAATTTTGCAATGTAAGCAAGTTGATATAAAATATTCATTGTGTCGGGGAATATTCGATTGGTCGGGGAATATTTGTTTTAACAGGGAATATTCGTACGATGACACAATCATTGGTGGAACCCACAACGAAAGTATTGTCGTAGTTAGAAAACGACATAATTATCTCTTTATAAAAATAATGGCGAAAGTTTTACCATTAAACTGTTGAACTACCCAGTGGTAAAAGTACAATAATACGCGTGGTTGCAGAGTAGCACACTGTATTGATTATTGATGTTTACGTGAGAAGTCACTCAGTTATAATCAATTATTGCTACAGTAATTGCTGCATCATATCTCTTATATTATTGATTCAATTATTGTCACAGTATCATCTGCATAATATTTATTATTATTAAATCAATAATTGAGACGACGAAGTTATTCATATTATTATTTGCAATATTGACGATGTCTAGAAAGTTTTGTCAAGGAGAGGTTTGGTGTGACACCTCCAAAATAGGTAACATCACCCATCTTGGGTCGCAAAATACATGGTACAAAATTCAAATACAACTTAATTATACAACAGTCGTGTAAAATATGACAAAACATATGTTGTGAGTTTTAATACAAATATTTTCATCTAGACAATAGCTACACTCAAAAATTCGAAATATAATAGGAGATATGGTCAATTGAATTTCATGTTCCATTTTCTCCCAAAATTTGATTTTCAACCCTTTGTAATTTCTACGAAACTTTCATATTTTCACATAATAACCAACATAACTCCTCATAACACTTACTAATACTACATATACCCATGATTTTCATCAGTCCAATGCTTTTATTATGACTTTTATCATAATCCACGTAAACAGATCATTTTCACAATTTAATAAGGAATGAATACAAAGGATCATTCACCATACATGTGGTAATCCACATAGACAGGTTATTCCAACATAATAATAAAGAATAGAATAATTGAAGAATTCACCATGCATGCGATAGATCGCACAGACAGGTTATTCTCAACAAAATAATAAAGAAGCGGAACTCAGTCATGCGTAAGAACGCGCAGCATGTGATATTTCGACGTAATAATAAAGAATGGAATAATAGAAGAATTTCACCATGTATGCAGTACTTCGCATAGATAGGTTATTCCAATATAATAATAAGGAATGGAATAATAGAAGAATTTCACCATGTACATGGTAGTCCGCGTATACAGGTTATTCCAACAGAATAATAAAGAATGGAATAACAGAAGTTCTATTCATGAATACAAAAGAAATAATACCCCTTACGAGTACAACAAATAATATCCCTTACCTTAGAACAAACTGGATATAGGAGTAATGAAGTAGCAGAATATTTTTCTTCTTTCTCTCTATAGTTTCTCTCTCTAGAGTTTCAGTTAATTCGTAAGAAATAATGAAAGAATGAGCTTCTATTCTGGGAGAATGGTGAATAATAACTAATTCATGAAGCGGTCAGATTGATTTACTTTTAAAAGCAGACGGTCCATATTGATTTACTATGCGGTATTAATAAATCATTCTAATAAAACAAAATCTTTTAAATAAAATATAATATATTCTATTTATAGTCTAATAAAACAAATAACTTTATAAAAGTATTACATTTTTATATAAAAAGATTTTACTATGCAAACACTACGCAGAACTTATGCAAACACTATGCATAATAAAATATAAAATATTCTAATTATTGTCTAATAAAACAAATAACTTTATAAAAGTATTACATTTTTATATAAAAAAATTACTATGCAAAACACTATGCATAATAAAATATATTATATTCTAATTATTGTCTAATAAAACAAATAACTTTATAAAAGTATTCATTTTATATAAAAAGCTTTTCTGTTTTATTACATTAATAATACTAATAAAACAGAATATATATATATATATATATATAAAAACTTCCGTGACTTCATAAAAAGACACCTCAATATATTTAACAACATTTATCATCATTATTATAATTCACAATATTAATCGAACAGATCATTCCCAAGAAAGAGGGGGCTTTCCAATAAGGATTTTTCCCTATTGACGCGCAATTAGGTGACCAAACCTCTCCTTGGCAGAACTTCTAGATATCGTTAATATTGAAAATAATAATATTAATAACTCTATCATCTCAATTATTGATTTAATAATATATAAAATATTGACAATAATTGAATCAAATAACGTGAGATACTATGCAACAATTACTGAAGCAATAATTGAACAAAACTGAGTGACTTCTCACGTAAGTATCAATAATCAATACTGTGTGCTACTATGCAACCACACGTATTACTGTACTTTTACTACCGAGTAGTTCAATAGTTTTAATGGTAAAACTTCCGCCGTTATTTTTATAAAAATATTTTTGTCATTTTCTTAATCCAACAATAATTTCGTTGTGGGGTCCACCAATGATTGTACCTTCGTACGGATATTCCCCGATAAAAAGAATATTCCCCGACCAATCGAATATTATATAACAACTTGAATACATTTCAAAATTTATAAATATTACCCACAACTATAACATTATATCAAATTCATTCCATAATATTAAAAAAAAATATTTCGAGAAATTTCAATCTTTATTTATAAAATTTGGGGTCTCATAGTTGGTCACCTAATTGCACGCCAATAGGGAGAAATCCTTATCGAAAAGCCCCCCTTTTCTGAGAATTATCTGGTTGTTAAATATTATGAGTTATAATATTAATGATGAATAAGTTCGTGTTGATTAAATATGAAATTGATATTTCCATTATGTTGGGATTATTAGTGTTAGTGGAAATCGACATCTATTTCTGATAATAATTGATGTCTGGAGGTTATATTGACCAATCGGATAATTAATCGGATAAATGAGCAATTAATTGCTATTAATTCATATGCTTATAACTATTTGTTCACATATGTGTACTATTGATTCATATGCATGTACTATTAGGGGAGGTGGTGCAAGATTGATAATACTTGTTTGACTAAATTAAAAATGGAGGTGTAGATGAAGGTACTATACTATAATTATTTTTTTCACATGTATAGAACTATTGAGTCACCAGAATGTACTACTTATTCACATGATATACTATTAGGGGAGGTGGTGCAAGTTTGATAATACTTGCAGGACTAAATTAAAAATGAAGGAAAAGATGAAGGTATTATACTGTAATATTTTGAGCCCCAAGACGTGTAATTATCGAAACTATATTTTCCTATAAATAGAAGCTCATTATTCCTTCATTCTCACCAATTCACTAAGACTCACAAGAGCAATTATAAACAGAGAAGTTATAGAGAAAAAGAAGAAGAGAAGTCTGCTACTTCATTATTCCAGTATCCAGACTTCTTCTGAGGTAAGGGGTATTATTTATTTCATATTCAGAAGAGATATTATTTTTCGTATTTGTATGGATATTATCTTGGTTCAATATTCGTATGAAATAATATTTTCTTCCATACGCTATAGTATGTAAGTAATATTATTTTATTTTGTATTCCTACTTCTACACTCATTTTGTTGAAGTACTGCTTCTATACTCCGTGAAATTAGTAGAATATCCTTGATATTTGCGCTTCATCCAGTATCTTTTCATGGAAATATTATTCTGAGCTTTCTTGATAATTATTGATTTTTTATGCCGGAATACTATTCACGAGTTACTATTCATGAGTTATTATTTACGGGTTACTATTCACCTGGTTACTATTCACTCAAATATTATCCACTCGGGTATTCGGGGCACTTTTCGTGTCAGAGTACCATTCACGAATTACTATTCACGAGTTACTATTCACCCGATTACTATCACTTGAGTATTATTCATTCGGGTATTTGGGACACTTTTTATGCCAGGGTACTATTCACAAGGTACTATTCCCGAAGTACTATTCATAGGATACTATTCATGGGGTACTATTCACCCGAAAGATATATTTCTTTTCTGTCCAAATTATTTTTGTTACATGAATATTATTCTTGATTTTTACTCCATAAAGTAGTATCATGTTGACGATTTGGATATTTTAAAACTCAGGATAAATTTAAAGTCTTTAATATTTATCCTTGATTTCGTTTGATTAATTCTTATTTCATTGTCATCATCCTAATGCTTATATTGTGATGAATATCTTTATCTTACGTGCATAGATGGACTGTTTATTGGTATGATTATGACCAGGGATCTTTCGATATAATCATGACCCGTAATGTTATAAATGATGTGGTAAAAGTCCTCATTGGCCCGTAGTGCATTGATGGACAGTTATTGGTATGATTATGATTAGGGATTATTCGGTATAATCATGACCATTGATGATTACATGAATATCCTTGGCCCGTAGTGCAGGGATGATTCAATGATGTGGTTTATTTATTAAGCTGAGTCTTAGCGATAAAGTTGATGAGAAACTTTTTAAATCATAGAGGATAGTAGACATCATGCTCTACTTGACTCTTCTAATGGATTTCTTATTCCACTGCAGTTGTTGATCTAAAACTTGTTGTCTATTGTAATCTATCAATTGTTATACTGTTGAAGGCTAAGGATAATTTATTTTGTATTATCTTAGTCATAATATTTCTTACTGGGCTAGTTGAGCTCACCCTTTTCTTTCACTGTTCTCTTCAGGAAATGAGAATATAGGTGGGACTAGTCGGGGAAAAGAGTGATGGTCCGAGATGGTGCATTAGTAGTCCTCACTATTCTGTGAAATAGTGTGATCATAATTGTAATGAGGACTCCATTGAGTGTGGATATTGTCAGCCTGGGTCCTTCGTTTGGAACTGCCCTTTTCCTTTCCACTTTGGAAAAGACAATATTCGTTTTAAAACTCTTAGCTTATGTTTTATCGTATGTTACACGACAGTTATAAAATTAAGTTGTATTTGATTTATGTACCATATATTAGGCGACTCAGAATGGGTGATGTATACCTATTTTGGGGGCGTCACACAAGCTACAGATATTAAGTTGATGCGTATGAAGAATAAAGTGCAAGAAGGTGCTATCCCAGAAGCAAAAATCAATGAAGAAGAAATACTTTGAGTCAACTCCAGACCTTGTGTTCCTAATGACTCTGATTTGAAGTGCAAAATCATGATGGAGGAACACAACACACTGTTTACAATCCATCCTGGAAGTAGTAAAATGTATCGTGATCTTCGACATACATTTTGGTGGAGCAATATGAAGAGAGAGATCGCAGAGTTTTTCTCAAGGTGTTTAACTTGTCAACGTGTCAAGGCGGAGCATCAAGTACTAAAAGGTCCATTGCAACCACCTGAAATTCCAGAATAGAAGTGGGAGCACATCACCATGGATTTCATTACTGGTCTTCCCAAGGTTTCTCAAGGCATATATGCAATTTGGGTCATTGTCGATGGATTAACCAAGTCTGCTTATTTCTTACCTATACAAGAAACTTATTCACTTGAACATCTTGCTCATATATACATAAATGAGATTGTAAGACTGCATGGTATGCCAGTATCCATAGTTTCTGATAGAGACCCAAGATTTACTTCACGATTTTAGATTAGTTTGCAGAAAGCTATGGGCACAGATTTACGATTCAGTTCGGTATATCATCCTCAAACGGACGGGCAGTCGGAGAGGACTATTCAAACTTTTGAAGATCTATTAAGACTCTGTGTCCTAGACTTCAAAGGAAATTGGGAAAAGTTCTTGCCATTAGTGGAATTCTTCTACAATAACATTTATCAAGCAGGTATAGGCATGGCTCCATTCGAGGCATTGTATGGACAAAAGTGTCATTCTCTAGTATGTTGGGACGAGGTGGGTGAAGCAACGTTGTTGGGACCAGAAATGGTATGCATGACTACCGAAAAGATTCAAATGATCCGGCAACGTATAAAAACCTCACAAGATCGACAAAAGAGTTATGTTGATCTTCATCGAAGGGACGTAGAATTCAATGTTAGATATCATGTATTGTTACGTGTTGCTCCATGGAAAGGAGTTACGAGACTTGGAAAGAGAGGAAAGCTCAATCCTCAATTCATTGGCCCATTTGAAATCCTCAACCGAGTAGGAACTGTGGCCTATAGACTCTCTTTACTGCCAAGTATGTCTCGTGTTCATAACATTTTTCACATATCTCTGTTACATAAATATGTGGAAGACCCGAACCACATTATTGAATTATAACCAGAGGAGATAGCAGAAGACTTAACGTATGAAGAGGTACTTGTTAAAATCTTGGATAAGAAGGAACATATTCTACGCTCAAAGGTTATACCTCAAGTCAAAGTTTTGTGGAGATACCACGATGTTGAGGAAATGACCTGGGAGATAGAATCTGAAACGAAATCAAGGTATCCTCACCTCTTCGACATACCAGGTACGTACACCAATTTTGAGAATGAAATTTCATAAGAAGGGGATGTAAGACCCCATCTTTTTATAAATAAAATTGAATTTCCTCTATTAATTATTTTGAAATAATAAGGTGTTAGTTAGATATAATGCTTTGGTTATGGGTGAAATGTGCAAATTTTACAAAATAAGCAAGTGGTTATAAAATATTCATTGTTGTCAGGGAATATTTGTTTGGTCGTGGAATATTCTTGCTGTTGGAAAATATTTGTACGACGGCGCAGCCATATGTGGGCCCCATAACGGAAAATGGTCAGATGACAAAAATGACAAGTTTGAGTTTTTATAAATAACATCGTAGTTATTATCGTTAACACTATTGGAATACTTGGTGGTTAAAGTATAGTAATACACGTGGTTGCACAGTAGCACACGGTATTGCACAGTATTTTTGGATTATTGATTCTTACGTAAGAAGGCACTACTCAATAATTGTTATAGTAATTACTATTCATTATTTTATTTTATTGATTTTATAATTACTACGTTGATATTTTATATTATTGTTATTTCAATAATTGTCACTACACATTATTTTCCATTATCAGATCAATAATTCTTATTATTTGAATAATATTATTAGATATTATTATTGGCAATGTCTAAGGAAGTTCTATCTAGGAAAGGGGTTTGGTCACCTAATTGCGCGCCAGTAAGGAAAAATCCTTATCGGAAAGCCCCCTTCTTTCATGGGAAGACCTGGTTATCATTATTTTGATTCTGTAATATTATTTATAAATAATTAATTATTAATTTATATGATAAGGAAATATTTATTTAATGTGGATATAAATGAAGGAATTAATGTTGAGGTGTTTTATCTGTATTTTGTCGGAATAGAGGTACTAAAAATCATCCGTATGTGGATTTCGGTTATTTTCTGTTTGGAATTTGGAAAAACTTTCTTCTACAAAGTTGTAGAGAATTAAATTTCCTATGGAATGGACATAAGGTTCTTATTTTTCTGATAAAAGGGATATTTATTATGAATTAATGAGGTTTTGGAAATAAATGTTTTTAATTAAAAACATGGGTGGGCCCCAGTTTTGTTTTTTATGGAAAGAATGCTGAAATGGTTTGCTGAAATTTCAAAGTGGCGTGCATGAATGGAGAAGGTAATAGCCAATTTAGCGAGAGTTAAGTCTTAAGTCTAAGCATGTTCGACATTTTCTTATAAATATGGTGCTTAGTTAGAATTGAAAATCACACCAGAATCAGAAGTTTTCTTTCTCTATATTATCGAGTGTATTTTTGTGAGTAATTAGATACTTTGAGAGTTGCTATTCGGTGCAAGTTTCCTTTAGCATTATATCCAATATTTCTGCCAGAAGTACTATTATTTTGAGGTAATGGATGTTATTTTTTTCGTAAATGATATTATTTCTTTCATTATCATTATACCAGAATATTGGTATGAATTTTATTATGAAATTTTTTATCTTTTCATGTCGAGGTTACTATTCACATATACGACACTATTCACGTATACAGTACTATTCACAAATATGACACTATTCACGAGTACTATTCATGAAGTATGATTTTTCTTGTGGAATTCTTACCTTTTTATGTCGGGGTTACTATTCATGTATACGACACTATTCACGTATACAGTACTATTCATGAATACAACACTAATCACAGAGAAATTAAATTTTCTTTTCTTTGTCCAAGTGGTCTATTATGGTTACTATCTTTGATTGTATCCATGTTTTGATCTTCATTTTTAAAATCTGCTCCACAATTGATTATTATGGAGTATTTTTGAACTTGTATAAACCAAAGTAGAATCCCTAATTTTTGTCCTGTTATCTCGCTGGATTCATTTTTTTAAAGATATTTTTCATCATCCTCAGTCCTAAATGGTGATATAACTGAATATCTTTGGTCTGTAGTGCAAAGATGAATGATTACTTGATGAATATCTTTGGCCCGTTGTGCAAAGATGAACATGTGTTGAGATGAACATCACCAACTGGTGATACAAATGAATATCTTTGGTACGTAGTGCAAAGATGAATATTTGATTCAAGATGTATGTTGATTGATGTTACAAGGATAAAATATTGATGATGGACTTTTAAATTCATAGATGATAGTAGATTTCATTCTCTACTTAACTCTTATAATTAATTGTTGTTTTCGCTACGAACATTGATCTAAAACTTGTTGTCCATTGTATTTTATCTGATTTTTTGAAGACTAACGATAATTTGTTCTACATTATCTTAGTCATAATATTCTTTACTGGGCTAGTTGAGCTCACCCTTTTCCTTTTTGTTCCATTTTTTTCCCAGGAGGCGAGAATATAGCGAGAACTAGTCGGGGTGTGGAGTGTTGTTTTAAAGCAGTTATTTTAGCAGTTCTCACTATTTTGTAGAATAGTGTATCAATAATTATAATGAGGACTTATTTGAGTGTGCATATTGTCTAGAAGATAATATTTGTATTTAAACTCACAGTATATGTGTTGTCGTATTTTGCACGACAATTGTATTAATGAAGTTGTAGTTATTTTCTGTACCATGTATTTGGCGACTCAGAATGGGTGATATATACCTATTTTGGGGGTATCACAGTTGGTATCAGAGCTTAGGGATATGGTCTCTGGCGGAGATCGGGGAATAGAACTAGGAGGGGAGAGACGAGTAAATCCTTCGCTAGTGTGTCCTACCTAAGCTTATTTGTTGGTCAGTCAGAATATAATGGTATTATGTTGTATGTAAATTTCTTTAATTAACCCTTATTTTGTGGTAGTATTTGAGAATGCTAGCTGGAAACGTTAACAATGGAGTGAATGAGACTGTTGAGATACCTTTAGTCACCAACCAGGGGAACGTGCAACAGGAAGGAAATATTCTTCCTATAAACAACATTACCGAACAAACGATGAATGATGGGATGTTTAGAAGCTTTTTACAGTTCATGCAAAATTAGACGACGAAAACTCGTGTACACAATACGGGTAGAAATGATAGCAACGCGCGTCTTGTCACCACCAAGCAGTTCAAAGAGTTGGGACCACTAGAGTTTTTGGGAAAGCCGGATCCGATTAAGGTAGAAACGTGGGTTAAGCAAATTACCAAGATAATTGTTATCTTGTGATGCACGGGAGAACAAAAGGTTCCATTCGCCACCTTTATGTTCCGTGGTGAGGCAGATTACTGGTGGGAATCTGTGAAGCGTTCCCAGCCAATCGCACTCAATATGCCTTTGGAAACGTTTCATAAAATGTTCAATGACAAGTACTTTCCTGAAAGTATTCATCAAATGAAGGAGGTAAAGTTTATTAGACTGGAACAGAACAACATGATTGTGTCTGTAATAACCCAGGTTTTCAAATAATCTGAATTTTATGAATACATTTTTTTATTTAATATTGACATTGACGGTTAATATTGTACCGTGTATCTGTGCTATGAGTCTCGAGTAGTAGTCAATTTGTGTATTGATTGAAAAATAAGAGTAGAATTGTACTTAACAGCTTTAGAAACCCTAACCCTAATTTCTGGATAGGGATTCGATAGAAAATATAAATAAATAATTATATTGATAAGTACGTGTTTGTACCGTATAGAGATTTTGATCAAATGATTGATCAGATAAGGTTTAAAATTTATAAACCCTAATAAGAGATTATAAACCCTAATATCAGGATTAGAAACCCTAACGATCAGTTAGGAATCCTAATCGTATGCCTAGAAACCCTAATTTAAAATTCTGGAATCCTAAACCCTAATTAGGAAACCCTAATCATAATTGGCAAGCCCAATGTGTTTATTAAACGTTAATATGATTAGGAAAATCAAATATAACTAGAAAAGCCTAATTGTAATTTAGAAATTTAAACTTTTCTAATTAAAACCCTAATTAGAAATTTTAGAAACTAATATTTTAAAACCTAAGGGTTAAAACCTTAGGGTTAAACCCTAAGGGTTTGTATAAATATAAAGTATACCATTAAAAATACAATGCTAAAGACCAAAATGACCTTTTTCATTTCTTTAATTGGTGACTTGTAGAAATTGCTAGCAACTTTAGTTGGTGACCTAATTATTTGACTTTGCATGACTAAAAAAATCCAGCAAATTAGTTCATTGTATCAGCCATTTCACTTTATCATCATATATAAGAGATTTAGAGAGAAAAAGTAATCAAAAGTTGGTCATTTGCACTCAAACACTCAACTCACTCTTGTTCTCTCTAACCCTCCGAATTCATTAAGGGACTCAGTCCCTAGAACATCCCTTAGAACACCAAAAATCAGTTAAGGAGATCTAGATCAAAGCTTGGACTATAAAAGGTATAAACCCTATCTCAACCTAGATCTTGTATGTTATGTTCAAATTTGTGTTTTTTATGTTTATATAAGTGTTATATGATATTTTTAGATGATCTATGGTGATCCATCGTGGATCCATAACATCAAAGTGGGTAAAAACCATATTTTTCAAAAACTGTTCTTGAACTCAAAATGTAGTCTGACAACCAAATGTCAGAAGCTACAGATCATTCCCTGTTAATGATCTTTGGTGTTTTATGTTTTGAAGTTGTAGTATGCCATGAGTACTTTATTCTGGAACTGGAATCTCAGTCATTGAATGTCTAGATTTCAAGTTATAATCGGTCAAAGTCGGTTGACCGACTATGACCGAGTATAAATATGGGCAACCTAGAAAGTGTAATCAGTGTCTGACAAGTTTTTCATTCACTTTGATCTGTCAGGATTTGTGTGTTTTGATTATGTGTTTGTATCTGAATTATAGCCTGACATGTGGACTCTAGAACTGTGCCTTTAGATCTCTTAAACAACAAGTAGATCGGATGTAGTGGATGGTCAAAGTAGACCATCCGGTAAGATTTTCTATTTTTTGGAAATTCCAGAAAACGTAAGAACATTATTTTTGACAGCCTTTGATCGGTTCATAAATTATAATTATGTTGAATTTATACTGCTATGTTGCTTTGTGAATGATCTATGACATAAGGACTTCATATAGGAACCATTATATTACATAAATCATGACTGGAACTTATAGAAAATTAATCTTGAAAGTGTCCACTCAGACTGCTGGGTTTTTGGGAAAACCCATAAACGTTCTGACAAGAACTTGTTGAGCTCAGATCTTCATGTTGTGTTGATGTATAACCTAAATAATTGTTGATAGTTGTAGTACTACATACGTACTACAATATCGATGCTGGAGATATCCCAGATCATGATCAGATTTGATTTTATAAGTGTCAAAGTTGACCCCTTGATATTGCCGGATGTCAGCAACATCGACGCTTAGTGTCACTTAAAGGGCTATAGCGACAATTTTATTAATTTTAATTTTTGATTTTTCGGAAATTGAATAAAAATAGAAATAAATTATAAAAAAATTACTAAAAAAGGTTTTAAAAATTATTTTAAATTATGAAAAATAATTTTTGACTATTTGGAATATTTTTCATTAATATTTATAATTATTTAAATATTAATGGTATTTAATTTATTTAATTAGTATATTAAATAAATTAGAGAAAAATGATTTTAATATTATAAAAATCATTTTAAATAAGAATAAAGTATTTAAAATATTTTGAGTTATAAAATATAAATTTTAATATTTTTGGAGAATTTTCACTAATAATTTAATATTAACGATATTTAATTTATTTGATTTGCATATTAAATAAAATAGAGAAAAATGATTTTAATATTATAAAAATCTTTTAAATGAGAATAAAGTGTTTAAAAATATTTTGAATTATAACATATAATTTTCAATATTTTTGGAGAATTCTCATTAATAAATTAATATTAATGATATTAGATTTATTTAATTATTATATTAAATAAATGAATTAAAAATGGTTTTATTGATTTAAAAATCTTTTAAAAATGAGAAAATGATTTAAAGATATTTTAAGTTATAATTAATAACTTTTGATATTTTGATGATAATTTCATTAATATTTAAATATTAATGGTGATGGTTTAAAATGATTTTAATTAATTTAAAATCATTTAAGTAGAATATTGATGATTTAAAAATATTTTAAGTTATGAATAATAACTTTAATATTTTGATAAGTATGTTATTAATATTTTTATATTATTAAATATTAATGATGATAAGATTATTTGATAATTAAATCATTTAAAAATGATTTCAGTGTTTGCAAAATTATTATAAATTATAATAATTGTTAATAAATTATTAAAAGCTTCCGAAAAATATTATAAAGGATAATTGACTTATCTAAAATAATATTAAAGCTTAGAGACCAAGTTTAATTGACAATCAATGTGTTAATTGTCGGGTAGGGTGACCAGAACACTGAGATGAGATCGAGGTCCAACTAGACCGAACTAGTTAGACTTGATAAGTGTTTATATAGGTTATAACACTAATGTGGCTATGTGGTAATGTGTCTAGGAAAAGACTGACTGTAAATTACAGTGTTGTGTGTTATAATTTATTGTGCTAATTGTGAGACCGATATTATTGGTTATAGGTCTTTCAAAAGCAGATACGTTTATTGTGTAGCTGTAATCAGCGGAGAATGCAAGATTTCTAACTCAATCTTGAGTTAATAATTTTAAAATATTATAGTGGTTAATTATTGTTAATTATACCACGTCCAAGAATTTATTGTTGATTATTCGCAGTTAGTGCATGTTGAATATTTCAAATTGAATTATTGATTCGGAAAATATACATTCGTAGAATAACTATTGTTGGATATTCATATTCGTAGAAGCTAGTATTGACAGTATAGATAATTCCTGTTTATTGTTGAATTATGTTAAGAATTATCTTAGCTAATTATTCTGGCTGGACAAATATTTGTTAGAACTAAATAGATTCAAAAAGATAATTCAATTATTATTGACAGATCGATGTCAATTATTTCAGCTAGATCGAGAAGTAATTAGAAATTAAAATCATAGTATTTCGTTGTTAAATCAAATCTTGATTCTGAGATTGAGAAGAACAACCTTTTATATAAAGGGAACATTTTATTGGTCGTAAATTCGACCTTTGCGCGCGTTTTGAGTATTATACATAATATAGGGTACAAGGAGTTGGCTGGCTCTAAGTACTTGCAGAGGAGTATGATTTAATCTTTATGGTTATCTGAAACACCTGCGTATATATCAAAGTTAAACTTTAATATATACCCGAGAAGAGAAGTTCAAGATCCAATGGATCACTCAACATAAATCTGGAAAACATTCCATGTTGTTATTGCATAGAATTGATTCTTGATTATTCATTAGAACATCGTAGAAACTTTGAAAGCGTTGTACTCTTTCATTATCAAATTATTGTATTGCATAGAATACGAAAAGACTTGTTAATTATAAATCACTTAATAATCTCATAATCTAATATTATTAATATTACCATAATATTTTAATCATTTCTTAAACTTATAAACAATTTATTTTAATTGTTTATACTTTACTAATTAATGCATTTAATCATCCTAAAATGCCAAACTCATAAGATTTCATCACCAATGACCAACAACCTCATCAAAAATATGCATATACCATATATAGGATTCCCAAGCCATAAAATCCTATTTTTCAATTTTGTTACTTCACGTAACATATTTAATTCATTTACTCATAACTAGTCCATTTTCATGAAAAATACCAAATCAGTACAAACAAATTTTCTTTTCTGAGATTTAGCAAGACATAGTCCCATATTGAACATATATTTTTCTTAGAATTTTTAAAATTCATTTACTATTTTTTGTATGGCCAAAACTGTCGAATATTTAGACATTTAACATAAATTGTAATTTTATCCAAAAATTCCGAAATTCATAGGGTATACTGATATTATATAGATGTACTCCCAATAAAAATTTCATTAATTTAGGAGTTAACCACAAAGAGTTATAAGGCTTTACTTTTTAAATAGTCTTTTCCCATAAAATTCATAACTACTAATATATACATCCAAAAATCGCCATTTTTGGACACAACTAGGAAACTCATCAAATTCTCATTTCAAATTTTTCCAGAATTTTTGAAGGTTCAGAAAAATTTTGAAACTGAAAAACATAATAACCCTTAAAATCCCTTACCTCGAAAGAGCAGTATTTCTGACCGGAATGTAAAGACGAAGGAACCTTGCACTGAATAGCAACTCTGAAAGTATCTAAATACTCACAAAATACGCTTGATAATATAGAGAGAGAAAGCTTATATTTCTAGTGTGATTTTCAATTCTAACTTAGCCCTCTATTTATAGGAAAATGTTAGCACGCCGAAGCAGACTTGACATGTTACCTGATGGCTTTACCTGCTACTATTGCCACCCACCACATTTGAATTAAAATTTCAGCACATTTCTTCACCAACCACAAGTGGCACCCACTAAATTCTAGAATTTTCCACCAAAATTATTTATAAACCTAATTTTCGAATTAGTCACCTCTTACAATTCATAACAAATCATACGCTCATTTTTAACGGTTCAAAATTTGTGAACATATACCCAACTTATTTATGTATAACATATCCAAAAATCACAACGATCCAACGGTCGGATTAAAAATTATAACTCACGCAATATATCGTAAAAATACTGATTTGATTTTTAATACCTCAATTCCAACAAAGATACTGATAAAACACCTCAACGTTAAATCCTTCAATTATAACTACATAAAATAAATAAATCCATCATTTATATCCACATCAAATAAATATTTTCTTATCATATAAATCAATAATTAATTATTCACAAATAATATTACAGAATCACAATTATGACAACCAGGCCGTTCCCAGGAAAGAGGGAGCTTTCCGATAAGAATTTCTCCTTACTGGCGCGCAATTAGGTGACCAAACCTCTCCTTAGACAGAACTTTCTAGACATTGCCAATAATGCTATCTAATAATATTATTCAAATAATATGAATTATTGATCTGATAATGGGAAATCTTGGCAAAGTTGATAATTATTGAAACAACAATAATATAAAATATCAACGCAGAAATTATTGAATCAATAAAATAAAATATTGAAAAGTAATTACTATAACATTTATTGAGTAGTGTCTTCTTACGTAAGAATCAATAATTCAAAAATCTTGCAATACACTGGTAAGCATCTTTGTGCAACCACGCGTATTACTTTAGTTTAACCACCGGATATTCCAACAGTATTAACGGTAACAACTACGTCGTTATTTATAAAAACTCAAACTTGTCATTTTCTTCATCCGATAATTATTCTGTTATGAGGCCCACGAATGGCTGCGCCGTCGTACGAATATTCCCCGACCACCAGAATATTCGTCCTAGTACATCTCCTTGGGGTGCTCCTATTTTATTCCTAAAGAAGAAAGACGGGAGTATGCGACTTTGTATTGACTACCGGGAATTGAGCCATGTCACCATCAATAATAGGTATCCGCTACCACGCATTGATGACTTGTTCGACCAGTTGCAAGGAGAACAATTCTTTTCAAAGATCAATTCGCTCGGATATCATCACCAAGATTAAAATCGAATATATTCAAAGGCGCCTTCGTAACTCATTACGGGCATTACGAATTCCTAGTCATGTCTTTTGGATTAACTAATGCTCCTGCGACTTTCATGGATATGATGAACCGAGTATTCAATGAATATTTGGATCAGTTCGTTGTTGTCTTTATTGATGACATCCTCATCTATTCAAAAAGTCGTGAAGATCATGATCACCATTTGAAGCTGGTACTTCAAAGGCTTCGTGAGAACAAGTTATATGCCAAGCTGAAGAAATGCGAGTTCTGGCTTGAAGAAGTAGCATTTCTCGGGCATGTGGTGTCAAAACAAGGAGTATCTGTTGACCCGATGAAGATTGAAGCAATGCAAAGTTGGGACCAACCGAAGTCGGTGACCGAAGTATGTAGCTTTCTGGGCTTAGCTAGTTATTATCAGAGATTCATGGAAGGATTTTCTTGAATCTCTACTCCATTAACTTAGCTCACATGGAAAGATACAAAATTTTTATGGAGCGAGAAATGCGAGAGGAGTTTCCAAGAGCTCAGGAAGAGACTCATTTCGGCACCTGTTCTGACAATACCATCTGGTTCGAATGGATTTGTTATTTACAGCGATGCTTTAGGCAAAGGGTTAGGATGTATTCTCATGCAACACGGGAAAGTCATAGCCTATGCCTCGCGATAACTCAAAGAATATGAGAGGAATTATCATACTTATGATCTAGAGTTGGCAGCAGTCGTTTTCGCGTTGAAAATCTGGAGACACTACCTGTATGGGGAAAAAGTGGAGATCTATACAGATCATAAAAGCCTCAAATATTTTTTCACCCAAAAGGAACTCAATATGCGGCAACGACGTTGGCTCGAGCTGTTGAAAGATTATGATCATACCATTCAATATCATCTTGGAAAAGCGAATGTGGTAGCTGACGCATTGAGTAGAAGATCGATGCGGGTACGAGTGCGATGTTGTTAACACAAAAACCTATTTTGTACGACTTACAAAGGATGGAGATAGAGTTAAAGGCTCCAAGTACCCACGTGATGATATCAAATATACGAGTAGAACCGACTTTAATCAATAAAGTTAAAGATGCTCAAGCCACTGACCCAGAGCTGATGAGTATGAAGAAGAAAGTACAAGAAGGTGTTATTCTAGAAGCAAGAATCGATGAAGAACGAATACTTCGAGTCAACTACAGACTTTGCATTCCTAACGATTTTGACTTGAAGCATAGAATAATAATGGAGGCACACAACACACCGTTTGCAATCCATCTTGGGAGTACCAAAATGTATCATGATCTTCGACACACATTTTGGTGGAACAATATTAAGAGAGAGATCGGGGAGTTTATCTCGAGATGTTTAACTTGTCAACGTGTAAAGGCGGAGCATCAATTGATAAAAGGTCCATTGCAACCACTTGAGATTTTGAAATGGAAGTGGGAACACATTACCATGGATTTCATTATGGGTCTTCCTAAGGTTTCTCAAGGTATAGATGCGATTTGGGTCATTGTTGATATATTAACCAAATCTGCCCATTTCTTGCTGATACGGGAGACTTATTCCTTTAAACGTCTTGCTCGTATGTACATAAATGAGATTGTGAGATTACATGGCATGCCAGTATCCATAGTTTCGGATCTTGACCCAAGATTTACTTCACGATTTTGGGTTAGCTTTCAGAAAGCTATATGCACGGGTTTACGATTTAGTTCAGCATACCATCCTCAAAATAGAAAGGACTATTCAAACTCTTGAAGATATATTAAGACTCTGTGTCCTAGATTTCAAAGGAAGTTGGGATAAGTACTTCCCATTGGTGGAATTCTCCTACAATAACAGTTATCAAACAAGTATAGGCATGGCTCCATTCGAAGTGTTGTATGGACAAAAGTGTCGTTCTCCAGTATACTGGGACGAGGTGGGTGAAGCAACGTTGTTGGGACCAGAATTGGTACACATGACTACAGAAAAGATCCAAATGATCCGATAACGTATACAAATGGCACAAGATCAACAAAAGAGTTATGCGGATCTTCATCGAAAGGACATAGAATTTGATATTGAGGATCATGTATTGTTACGTATTGCTCCATGGAAGGGAGTTACAAGATTTGGGATGAGAGGAAAGCTCAATCCACGATTTATTGGTCCATTTGAGATTCTTGACCAAATAGGAAATGTGGCCTATAGACTCCCATTACCTCCAAGCATGTCTCGTGTTTATAATATTTTTCACATATCTATGCTTCGTAAATATGTGAAAGCCCGGAACCATATTATTGAGTTAAAACCAGATGAGATAGCCGAAGATTTAACGTACGAGGAGGTACCTGTCAAGATCTTGGATAGGAAGGAGCATGTCCTACGCACAAAGGTTATACCACAAGTCAAAGTTTTGTGGAGAAACCATGCTATTGAGGAAATGACCTGGGAGTTGGAATCGGAAATGAAAGCGAGGTACTCTCACCTTTTTGAAACACCGGGTACGTACGTCAATTTTGAGGACAAAATTTCATAAGGAGGGGAGGTTGTAAGACCCAAACTTTTTATAAATAAAATTAAATTTCCTCTATTAATTATTTTGAAATAATAAGGTGTTAATTTGATATAATGCTTTGGTTATGGGTGAAATGTGTAAATTTTTCAAAATAAGTAAGTGGTTATAAAATATTCATTATTTTCCAGGAATATTCGTTTGGTCGTGGAATATTCTTGCTGTCGGGGAATATTCATACGATGGCGCAGCCATTTGTGGGCCCCATAACGAAAAATGGTCGGATGAAGAAAACGGCAAGTTTTAGTTTTTATAAATAACAGCGTAGTTGTTATCGTTCACACTGTTGGAATACTTAGTGGTTAAAGTACAGTTGTAAGACCCTGACTTTTGATGAATAAAGTTTTAATTTTCTCGAAATATTTTTTTGGTATTAAGATATGAATTTGATATACTATTATAGTTGTGGGTAGTATTTATAAATTATGAAAAGTGTGCATGTTGTCATAAAATATTCGATTGGTCAGGGAATATTCGTTTTAACAGGGAATATTCGTACAATGGCGCAATCATTGATGGACCCCATAACGGAATTATTGTCAGAATGAGAAAACGACAGAAATATCTTTTTATGAAAATAACGGTGGAAGTTTTACCATTAAACTGTTGAACTACCCGGTAGTAAAAGTACAGTAATACGCGTGGTTGCATAGTAGCACACAGTATTGATTATTGATGCTTACGTGAGAAGTCACTCAGTTTTGTTCAATTATTGCTACAGTAATTGTTGCATAGTATCTCACGTTATTTGATTCAATTATTGTCAATATTTTATATATTATTAAATCAATAATTGAGATGACAAGTTATTCATATTATTATTTGCAATATTGACGATGTCTAGAAGTTCTGTCAAGGAGAGGTTTGGTCACCTAATTGCGCGCCAATAGGGAGAAATCCTTATTGGAAATCCCTTCTTTCACGGGAACAAATTTGGTTGTTAATATTGCATAATTATAATAATAATGAATAAATGTTGTTAAAAATATTGAGAGGATTTTTATGAAGTATTTGTTGTAAATTTGGATTATTTTATGGACCCCCAATTTACCCAATTTTCAAAATAATCGGTAGAAAATTATTCATATAATAAAAGTGGGGACCACATATGGGGCCCACGGGTGGAGAAAATGAGAACTTGGGGGAATGGAGTTGGAATGCCGTATAAGGCATGGAAGGTTTTATATATATATATATATATATATATATATATATATATTATATTTAAAAGTTTTTGGTTTATTAGAATATTTTATTGCATAGTATACCATAGTAAAATCAAATTTTTTAGAATTCTGCCGATTGAATTCGCCCGTGACTCCTTGTCCACTATGCGCTCAAATAGTATCATTTCTATTCTCTTATAAATAGGATGCTTATTTAGAATTGAAAATCACACACGAATTAGAGAATTCTTCTTCTATAATATTGAGCGTATTTCTTTCGAGTTTTAGAAAGCTTTGAGTGTAGAAAATAGTGAAAGTTTTCTTCAAGAATATATCCGCCCTACCAGTCGGAATACTCTTCTTTTTAAGGTAAGGGGTATTATTTATTTCATATTTTGAAGAGATATTATTTTTCGTATTCGTATGAATATTATTTCGTTCAATATTCGCAAGAAATATTATTTTCATTTAATATTCGTAAGGAATATTATATTCATTCAATATTCGAAATGAATATTATTTTTGTTTAATATTCGTAAGGGATGTTATTTTTGTTCAATATTCACTTGAAATAATATTTTCTTCCATATTCTGTAGTATGTAAGTAATATTATTTTGTTTCAGATTTCGAATTCTATACTCGTTTTGTTAAAGTTTTGGCTTCTAAACTCCATGAAATTAGTAGAATATCCTTGATATTTGCGCTTCATTTAGTATCTTTTTATGAAAATATTATTCTGAGCATTCTTTATAAGTTTTAACTTTTTCATGTCGGGGTACTATTCACGGGTTACATTCACGAAGTACTATTTATGGGGTACTATTCACTCGAGTACTATTCACCTAGGGTACTATTCATAATAAAAATTGATTCATTTTTGGTACAATATTATTCTTGAATTTTACTCCACAAAGCAGTATCATGTTGACAATTTGAACGTTATTGAATTCTGGATAAATTAAATTATAAATCTTTAAAATTTATCCTTGAACTTGTTTTATTGAATTATTATGTTATTGTCATCATCTTCATGCTTATATTGTTATAAAAGTCATCTTTGGCCCGTAGTGCATAGATGGACTTGGTATGATTATGACCAGGGATTATTCGGTATAATCATTACCGTAATGTTACAAATGATGTGGTAAAAGTCCTCATTGGCCCGTAGTGCATTGATGGACAATTTTTGGTATGATTATGGCCATAGATTCTCTTCGGCCAAGGGTGCAAAAATAAATTATTTTATGGCATGATCATGACCGTTGATGAAAACACGATTATATGTGGCCCGTAGTTCATGGATAATTCGTGGTCGTGATACTAAAGAATATCCTTGGCCCGTAGTGTAAGGATGATTCGATGATGTGGATTATTTATTAAGCTGAGTCTCAGCGATACAATTGATGATAAATCTTTTAAATCATAGAAGGTAGTAGATCTTGCTCTACTTGACTCTTCTAATGGATTTCTTATTCCGCTGTAGTTGTTGATCTAAAACTTGTTGTCTACTATATTCTATCTGTTGTTATACTATTGAAGGCTAAGGATAATTTATTTTGCATTATCTTAGTCATAATATTTCTTACTGGGCTAGTTGAGCTTACCCTTTCTTTCACTGATCTCTTCAGAAAATGAGAATATAGCTGAAACTAGTCGGGGAATGGATTGACGGCCCAGATGGTTGCATTAGTAGTCCTCACTATTCTGTGAAGTAGTGTGATAATAATTGTAATGAGGACTTATTTTGAGTTTGAATACTTTCTGGAAGATAATATTTGTATTAAAACTCACAGCTCATGTTGTATATTTAAGTTCTATACCATGTATTTGGCGACTCAAAATGGGTGATGTATACCTATTTTGGGGGCATCAAAACAGTAATACGCGTGGTTGCATAGTAGCACACGGTATTGAACAATATTTTTGGATTATTGATTCTTACATAAGAACGCACTACTCAATAATTGTTATAGTAATCACTGTTCAATATTTTATTTTATTAATTCAATAATTGCTACGTTGATATTTTATATTATTATTGTTTCAATAATTATCACTGCATAGTATTTCCCATTATTAGATTAATAATTTTTATTATTTGAATAATATTATTAGATATCATTATTGGCAATGTCTAAGGAAGTTCTGTCTAGGAAAGGGGTTTAGTCACCTAATTGAGCGCCAGTAAGGAGAAATCTTTATCGGAAAGCCCCCTTCTTTCCTAGAAACGACCTGGTTGTCATTATTGTAATTCTGTAATATTATTTGTGAATAATTAATTATTTATTTATATGATAAGGAAATATTTATTTTATGTGGATATAAATGAAAGAATTAATGCTGAGGTGTTTTATCAGTATTTTGTTAGAATAGAGGTATTAAAAATCATCCGTATGCGAATTTTGGTCATTTTTTGTTTGGAATTTGGAAAAACATTCTTATACAAAGTTATAGAAAAGTAAATTTCCTATGGAATGGACATAAGGTTCGTATTTTTCTGATAAAAGGGCTATTTATTATGAATTAATGAAGTTTTAGAAATAAATGTTTTTAATTAAAAACATGTGTGGGCCCCACTTTTGTTTTTTATGGAAAGAATGCTGAAATGGTATGCTGAAATTTCAAAGTGGCATGCGTGAATAGAGAAGGTAATAGCCACCGGTAGCAGGTTAAGTCTGCTTTGGCGTTCTGGCATTTTCCTATAAATAGGGTGCTTAGTTAGAATTGAAAATCACACCAGAATCAGAATTTTTCTTTCTCTATATTATCGAGCGTATTTTTGTGAGTAATTAGATACTTTGAGAGTTTCTATTCAGTGCAAGTTTCTTTCAGCATTATATCCGACATTTCAGCCAGAAGTACTATTCTTTTGAGGTAAGGGATGTAATTTTTTTCGTAAATGATATTATTTCTTTCAATATCATTATACCGGAATATTGGTATGAATTTTATTATGAAATTTGTACCTTTTCATGTCGAGGTTACTATTCACGTATACGATACTATTCATGTATACGGTACTATTCACGGGTATTATTCACGAAGTTTGATTTTTTTTGTGAAATTCTTATCTTTTTATGTTGGGGTTACTATTCATATATACGACATTATTCACGTATACGGTACTATTCACGAATACGACACTATTCATAAAAAAATTAAAATTTCTTTTCTTTGTTCAAGTTGTCTATTATGGTTACTATCTTTGATTATATCCATGTTTTGATCTTCATTTTTGAAATTTGCTCCACAATTGATTATTATGGAGTATTTTTGAACTTGGATAAATCAAAGTACGAATCCCTAATCTTTGTCCTGTTATCTCACTGGATTCATTTTCTTTAAGATATTTTTCATCATCCTTAGTCCTAAATGATGATATAACTGAATATCTTTGGCCTGTAGTGCAAAGATGAATATGTGATTCAAGATGTATGTTGATTGATGTTACAAGGATAAAATATTGATGATGGACTTTTAAATTCATAGATGATAAGAGATTTCATTCTCTACTTAACTCTTCTAATTAATTGTTGTCTCCGCTGCGAATACTGATCTAAAACTTGTTGTCCATTGTATTTTATCTTATTTGTTGAAGGCTAACGATAATTTGTTCTACATTATCTTAGTCATAATATTCTTTACTGGGCTAGTTGAGCTCACCCTTTTCCTTTTTGTTCCATTTTTCTTCTAAGGAGACGAGAATATAGCGGGAACTAGTCGGGGTGTGGAGTGTTGTTTCAAAGCAATTGTTTTAGCAATCCTCACTATTTTATAAAATAATGTATCAATAATTGTAATGTGGACTTATTCGAATGTGGATACTTTCTAGAAGATAATATTTGTATTTAAACTCACAATATATGTGTTGTCGTATTTTGCACGACAATTGTATTAATAAAGTTTTAGTTATTTTCTATACCATGTATTTGGCGACTCAGAATGGGTGATGTATACTTATTTTGGGGGCGTCATAGGGAGGTTGTAAGCCCCCTACTTTTATGAATAAAGATTAATTTTCTCTAAATATCATTTTGAGTAATAAGGTGTGGATTTGATATAATATTATAGTTGTGGATAATATTTACAAATTTTATAAAGTAAGCAAGTTGCCATAAAATATTCGTTTGGTCGGAGAATATTCGTTTTATCAGGGAATATTCGTACGACGATACAATCATTGGTGGACCCCACAACGAAATTATTATCGGAGTTAGAAAATGACAGAAATAACTTTTTATAAAAATAACGACAAATATTTACTGTTAACTGTTGAAATACCCGGTCATAAATTTACAGTAGCACACGGTATTGTACAATATCTTTGATTATTGATGCTTACGTGAGAAGTCACTCAGTTTTATTCAATTATTGTCACAGTAAATGTTGAATAGTATCTCACATTATTAATTCAATTATTATAACAATATTTTATATTATTAAATCAATAATTGAGACGACAAAGTTATTCATATTATTATTTGCATTATTGACAATGTCTAGAAAGTTCTGTAAAGAAAAGGGGTTTGGTCACCTAATTGTGCGCCAATAAAGAGAAGTCCTTATTGGAAAGCCCCCTCTTTCATGAGAATGATCTGGTTATTAATATTGTGAGCTTATAATATTATTTATGAATAATTATTATGTGGTGGATATTGGTTCAATTTTGATATTAATGAAGGAATTTTGCACGAAACATTTGTTGAAAGTTTGACATATTTTTCTGTGAAATTATAATTATCTCCTCTGATAAAATATTCATTCATATATATTATTATAATATATTATAATTGTTTATTAATAATATTATTATAATATATAAGCATGTGGTTAAGGGGCAGAAGTAAACAAAATGTATTTGAATACTTTGTTTTCAAAAAAGCAGTTTGTAACATTGTTTTGATTGGTGGATATGGTTGGTGGAGGAAATGGTCTGCAAAGCATGTTGTTTCAAAAAGGGTGGACTCTCACCCATATGAAAATATGAGAGGTTAGGCAGAATGAGAAGTTAGGCAGGTTGCTTTGTTATTTTTCTCCCTCCGTTTCACTATAAATAGGGGGTAACCCCTCCTTCCTAAAGCACACCTTCAATATCAAAAATTCTTATTCTATAGTATTGTGAGTATTTCTCTTGAGTATAAGGATACTTTGAGTGTAGCTTTTTTGTGCCAAATTTTCTCAGAATAATATCTGATATTCCAGTCAATCCAGTTTTTACTAAGGTAAAGGATATTATTTTATTTTAATACTCGTAAGAAATATTTTTTTTTCATACTCCATATTATGTAAGGGATATTATTCATTTCATATTCCTAAATTTAAACTTACTGTGGTAAGTATTGCTTCCATACTATTTGAAATTAGTATAATATCCTTAAAATTAGCGATTCATCTAGTATCATTTCATAAGGATATTTTTTGAACATTCTTGTCAAATTTTAATATTTTCATGCTGGGGTACTATTCATGAGGTACTATTCACAGGGTTACTATTCACCCGAGTTCTATTCATGATAAAAATTGATTTCTTTTCTGTCCGAATTATTTATACATGAATATTATTCTTGAATTTTACTCCACAAAGCAGTTATCATGTTGACAATTCAGGCACTCTTGAACTCTGGATAAAGTGAATTATAAATCTTTAAAATTTATCCTTGATCTCGTTTGATTGAATTCTTATATCATTGTCATCATCCTCATGCTTATATTGTGATGAAAGTCATCTTTGGCCCGTAGTGCATATATGGACTGTTGATTGGTATGATTATGACTAGAAATTATGTATCGGTATAATCATGACTTGTAATGTTACATATGATGTAGTAAAGTCTTAATTGACCCGTAGTGCATTGATGGACAGTTGTTGGCATGATCATGACCATCGGTGATAATAACGAATATCCTTGGCCCGTAGTGCATGGATAATTTGTGGATGTGATACTAACGAATATTCTTGGCCCGTAGTGCATGGATAATTCAGTGATGTGGATTATTTATTGGGCTATGTTACAGCGATAAAATATTGATGATGAACTTTTAATTCATGGAAGATAGTAGATATCATGCTCTACTTGACTCTTTTAATGGATTGTTTGTTCCGTTGTAGCTAAACTTATGTCTATTGTATTCTATCAGTTTAACACTGTTGAAAGCTAACGATAATTTATTCTGCATTATCTTAGTCATAATATTCTTTACTGGTCTAGTTAAGCTCACTCTTTGCTTTCATTATTCTCTTCAGGAAATGAGAAAATAGTTGGGACTAGTCGGGGAACGGAGTGATGGTTCGAGATGGTGGCTATAGTACTCCTCACTATTCTATGAAATAGTGTGATAATAATTATAATGAGGACTCCATTTAAGTTTGGATATTGTCTATGAGACAATATCCGTGTTAAAACTCTCAGCTACATTTTTGTCGTATTGTATAAATGGAGTTTGTATTTGAATTTTGTATCATGTATTTGGTGACTCAGAATGGGTTGTGTATACCTATTTTGGGGGTGTCACAGCTAACGCGTACATAATCCCCTATATTAGGGGTGTTCATCTCAGCTTGACTTTAGGATTTCCGCACTAAAGAATGTTTAGTTTGGAATTAGCTTAACAGTGATTCTAGAATTTTAGAACACTCATCCATTATATATTAGTCCAATCAATAAAGGTTTATTCGTTATTCGAAGGTTCGACATGGTAATATAAGTGTGATCAACGATATTTAAGTTAAAGATTGAATACCAATAATTTACAATTTAATAGACATTGTATATACAAAGTATTACATTCAAAAGAGGTAGAATATCTCATTTGGAACAATTAACTTCGACAATTTATACTTTGGATAGCAAGAAACAAAAGTTAGGAACTTGCTCAATAAAAGTTTAAAGATAAGAAACTTGCATAACGATATCAAGTTAGGAATGTGAAACTTGCTCAATGTAAAGGAATTAGAATACAAGAGCTTACATAATCATAAACAAGATAGAACCAAGAAACTTACTCAATATAAAAATAAGGTTTAGGAACTTGCATCGTGCGTAAGCTATACAATTATAACAAATGTTCGCCAATTACCCTACATATACCATTGAAATCGCAATACTGATTAAACTGGAATTAACCCTATAGGTTTAATTTTCATTTAAGTTCATCTCGCTAGTCTATATCATATTCCATTCACCAACACTATTTACATATCTGAAACCATAAATTTGGTAAAGCATCACATGCTCAAAAATCATCTCGAGTCTTAATCAAATAACAAGTTAAAGTATTCTAAGTCTTTATCTTTTTCAATCTAAATTCATCAAATACATGATTACAATCTGTTATGGAACTTCATTTCATGTTTAACTCCTTATCACGCATAATAGGCTAGGTTAGGCCAACATATCATGGATTACAAAATAAAAAAAACACACTGCCTCTTTTGGGGGATGGCGCAATGCATAGGCCGCTAAGACTTTGGTACCAGCCAAAGCTAATCGTTGGTGCTCGATCTCAAAAACCCAAGCGCAGCTGCTGTGACACCCCAAAATTCTGGTACTTCATTTCCACCAGATTTGATGTTCACTTGATAAAAACATTCATATCTAACTACCCAAACATAATAAAGTTTAATAATAAACCTTCCCATTAAAGGGTTACATCAATAAGTTCAACAAAATCTCCCAGGTTATCTAACCTTTAATTACAAACATCATATGCGGAAAATTAAATAATTACATCACAAGATTTAAAATAAAGTCTGAGAGTACAGAAGTCAACAGGTTTACAAGTCTTCAATACTTGCTTATCTTCCCTTTCCCTTTACTAGTTGTAGGTTCATCAACCTTCTCAACTTTAGCTATAATATTTATATAAGCAAGAGTGAGAAAATAATGTTCACTTGGAATGACAATGAATAAACATCATATCAACTGCCAAATGAATAGGCTCAATAGAAATGAATAAGGTACTTCATCAATAATAATCAGGAACAAAATGTGAAATATATTACTGAGGGTCAAAAGACCACGAACTATGTCAATAGTTATAAGTATTCTTTCAACTTAAACTTTAACAGTCATAAGACTATAGGGACTCCTTGTACTTAGGGGGATCAGCCCTTTGTACAATGTATTGTGCATAAACATTTTAACGGTATGCATAAATTATCCCTTGTAATAGGATTGTTCATCTCAGTATTTAGAATACAAGTCCGCACCAAAGTAATTTTGGTTTGGATAAGTTACAAGGTAATTTAGAGTTTAACAAACATTAACTAAGGATTAGTTGAATAAAATGTAGTAACAATGCACTATGTAATAAGTCATAAATGAATCAACATTGCATACTAAGGTCATGCTTTAGGAATGAACTAAAAGCATAAGCATTGAATAACATAACATACCTTGCTTGAACAATATTAAGCTAAGGTTAAAATCTTATTTAGAATTAAGTATTGAGCATGCATATCAAATAGTAAATAGAATGATAAAACTTGTTCAACATTAGTGTATCAGAATTTAGAAACTTGCATGCTAAATAACAATTTAAAGATTAGAAAAACTGTCTCAATATCAAGAGGTAAGGTTTAGGATCTTGCACAATATAAGTAGAGTTAAGAAACTTGCACAAAGAAAGTTTAGGGTTAGAAAACTTGTCTTGCGTGTAAGCTAAACCTTAACAGTTTGATTCACAATATCGTAAAAACATGTCATTATGACACAATTAGTAACTACAGATACTCTGTATACAAATAAGTATCTATTTCATGTATAGTTTGATTTTTAACCACATAGTCAAGTTACATTAGTAATCAAAACTCGTTAAATGTTAATTATAGGCTCATTCTTAGTACTATGATACAAAAATTAACAAAAATTACATTTTTAACAGTCATAATATTGCATCATATCAACAATTATAGACTCTGTGTAAAAGAAAACAATTTTCTGGTCATTCTAATCTAATCATTGCTATTACCACGATTTATCTTGGAGTTGGTATTGGCAGCATGAGTAACAAGCCAGAGCGGTGTACTCGGTGGGCGCGAAGTTTGGCGTTATGGCGCATGAAGTCTTTGGCGCTACCCATCATACATATACTAATTTAAAACAACTAAACAACAACTTCAAAAATTCTTGAATGCCATGTTTCAACCCAAAACTCCATTTTTTGACATTGTTTGATAAAATTAACATTGTAACCATAATTATACACCAAATTACCTCATTCGAACTACGTTCTCTTCATTTCTTAACATATTAACATATTCAAGATTTAATTTATCTATCGGTTCACAATTAAATATCAATTTGGTACTCCTACAAACCATGTTCATACATATATTCACTATAAAACCATTTTCTTTCTTTTTGAACGTAAATTAGCATACAAATCAACTACAATCATATATATATATATATGCTAGTTATAATATCACAATTATAATTTCACATAATTTATTAACCAATCATAAAGAAATTTGGATTACAGACAATTTTATAAACAGTGAAACTCCTGAACACAGAAACTTTAGAAATTGTGCCGTAAAACATATATACGTACATATATATTAAGGTTATAGAAAAATACCTTCAATTACTTAAGAAATCCTTGTTCACCACAGATAATTATTTGAAACTTAGAAATTTCTCTTAACCTCTCTCTAGTCTCTCTCTCAAATTCTCTGTATTTTCTTCCTCAGTTTAGCAAATAACTCTAACGTGTAACCAAAACTGATAACCAAATATGCGTAAAATAAAAGAAACTGATATGGCCATAATACGCACACTAAATAATATCAGTTACAAAATATAAACATATAGGTTATAAATATATTTTATTTATTATTTGATTTATTTTACTTATTTTATTTATTATAATTATAATTCAAAATTCAAAATCCAAAAGTCGTAAGGCTTTGTTTGGCAAAAACTCTTTAAAAATTAAAGACTTAATATCTTTAATCCTTGTTTGGTAAAAACTAAATTAAACTCCTTTAATTTATTTTAATAACCCATTATAGCATAATTATTTGTCACTTTTATTACCAAATTAAATTAAAAATATTATAATAATCCATTTAATCCCTATCAACTTTCTAATTTAATTATTAAATTAAATTAGAATATTATGTCATAATAATTAATTTTTTAACTCATTAATTATTTATTTAACAAATAATTAACCAAATCAAATCAAATCAAATTAAATAAATATTTATTCAAGAATAAACACATCCATTAAATATTTATATGATTCAATAAATATTTAAAAATTACAATTTAAAATTCTGGATTGTTACATCCGCTCTTTTTACGCTTTTGAGTGCTTAAAATTTGCCAAGACGTTAAAATGTAAAACGCAGCAGCAATGACTTCAACATCTATTACAAACCAAAAATCTATTTTCTTAATTTCTACAACAACGCAGACACTACAAACTCAACCAAAGTCACATAATATATACAATCAATCATTCTAACACCTAAAACAGCTTACATAATCAAATTCAAAGGATTAAATCATGTTCTTGCTATTTTCTTCATATTTCAACACATTTAGCAAATTCAATCACCAAATCTTTGTTTCTTAACCAAATTACACCATTTCAATTGCATTCTTTTCGTTTCTTAACATCTTAACATAATCCATAATCAATTTACAGATTATACTCAAACTTAAACACCAATTTTTGTCCTCAAATAAGCCATTTTTGTACACATAAAACATTGTTAACTTACAATTTCATCTTCAAACCAATTTCCATGAATTTGATCACTAAAAGTTGCTTATATATAATAATTATCAGATTACACATGTATATAATCAACATTTTAAACCTTAATCCAACAAAAAAATTAATTACAGAGAATAAAATTACAAAACCAAAACTTGGAAATTAGGAGTAAATTATACCTTTAATCCTTTGTTGTAAATTAGCAAAGATGGTGACAAGGTTTCAACAAGCCTTCTTCTTCCTCTTGACTCCCAATTCATAGAAAACTCTCAATTTCCTTATAACTCTCTCTCTCTATTGTTCTTCTTCTCTAACTCTGTGTGTTTTCTCTATGTTTCTAACTTAGCCTTAGAAATAATACGTAAACTTTAACAACTATGTTAGGAATATACATGAGAATGTTATTCCTATTTATATATGATTTGAGTATGATATAAATGAATGAATATGCAAGTATGCTTGCATTAAGGAAAGTTGTAAAGTCTTTTGATAGATAATAGGAATATATGTACAAGGACTTAGAATAAATTGATCAAATATGTTAGGTTGATCCTACATAAGCCAAACAGCTTTATAAAGTCCTTAAAAAAAGAATGTACAAGGACTATAAATGTAGAAAGATCAAACTTGTAACAATTCAGAATTTTAAATTATAATTTTTAAATATTTATTGAATTATATAAATATTTAATTGATGTGTTTCTTGTGGAATAAATATTTGTTTAATTTGATTTAATTTAATTATTTATTTGTTAAATAAATAATTAATGAGTGAAGGAAATTAATTATTATAAGATAATGTTCTAATTTAATTTAAATTAAATTAGAGAGTTGATAGGGAATAAATGGATTATTATAATGCTTTTAATTTAATTTGGTAATAAAAGTGTGACAATAACTATGCTATAAATGAGTTATTAAAATAAATTAAAGGAGTTTAATTTAGTTTTGCCAAGCAAGACTTAAAAGATATTAAGTCTTTAATTTTTAAAGAGTTTTTGCCAAACAAAGCCTTATGCCTTTTGGATTTTGAATTTTGAATTATAATTATAATAAATCAAATAAATCAAATAATAACTAAAATATATTTATAACCAATAAGTTTATATTTTTGTAACTGATATTATTTAGTATGCGTATTATAACCATATCAGTTTCTTTTATTTTACGCATACTTGCTTATTAGTTTTGTTTATACGTTTGAATTATTTGCTAAACTGAGGAAGAAAATACAAAGAATTTGAGAGAGAGACTAGTGAGAGGTTAAGAGAAATTTCTAAGTTTCAAACAATTATTTGTGGTGAGCAAGGATTTCTCAAGTAATTGAAGGTATTTTTCTATAACCTTAATATATATGTACGTATATTTGTTTTACGGCGTAATTCCTAAAGTTATGTGTTCTTGAGTTTCACTGTAGTATAAAGTTCTTTACAAAAATTGTTTGTAATCCAAATTTCTTTATGATTGGTTAATAAATTATGTGAAATTGTAATTGTGATATTATGACTAGTATATATATATGTATATATATATATATATATATATATATATATATGATTGTAGTGGATTTATATGCTAATTTACGTTCAAAAAGAAAGAAAATGGTTTTACAGTGAATATATGTATGAACATGGATTGTAGGAGTACCAAAATTAATATTTGATTGTGAACTAATAGATAAATTGAACCTTGAATATGTTAATATGTTAAGAAATGGAGAAAACGTAGTTCGAATGAATCAATTTGGTGTATAATTGTGGTTACCGTGTTAATTTTGTCAAACAATGATAAAAATGGAGTTTTGGTTTAAAACATGGCATTCAAGGATTTAATTTTCTGAGATTGTGGTTTAGTTGTTTTAAAATACGTATATATATGATGGGTAATGTTTATGAGTAATCTATTTAAGTTATACGTGCTAGAAGTTCTTAAACAGTCAAAAATTAGCTTTGTTCTATTCTTCGTGCTCGGTTCAGAATTGGCACCTCGGCGCTTAAAGTCGAGTCATAGATCTCGATCTCGCACAAGAAGTCGTCACCTCGCGCCACATGTGAGTCCCTACCGCGTGCCTCGTACCCTGCAGTTCAAATCAGGCCTTAAATACCAACCCCAAGATAAAAAGTGGCACCGCAGCGCCGATTAGCAGAATGGCCCAGAAAATTATTTTCTTTTACACAGAGTCTGTAATTGTTGATAGGATGCAATATTATGACTATTAAAAATGTAATTTTGTTATTGTGATATTATTGTGCTAAGAATGAGCATATAATTAACACTTAACGAGTTTTGAATACTAATGTAACGTGACTATGTGGTTAAAAATCAAACCATACATGAAATATATACTTATTTGTATACAGAGTATTTATAGTGACTAATTATGTTATAATGACATGTGTTTAGGATATTGTGAATCAAACTATTACGTTTTAACTTACACGCAAGGCAAGTTTTCTAACCCTAAACTTTCTTGGTGCAAGTTTCTTAACTCTAATTATATTGTGCAAGCTCCTAAACCATACCTCTTAATATTGAGCCAGTTTTTCTAATCTTTAACTTGTTATTTAGCATAAAAAGTTTCTAAATTCTGATACACTAATGTTGAACAAGTTTTATCGTTCAATTTAATATTTGTTATGCACGCTCAATACTCAATTCTAAATAAGATTTTAACCTTAGCTTAATATTGTTTAAGCAAGGTATGTTATGTTATTCAATGTTTATGATTTTAGTTTATTCCTAAAGCATGACCTTACTATGCAATGTTGATTCATTTATGACTTATTATATAGCACAATGTTACTACATTTTATTCAACTAATCCTTAGTTGATGTTCGTTAAACTCTAAATTACCTTGAAACTTATCCAGACCAAACTTAATTTGGTGTAGACTTATATTCTAAATACTGAGATGAACAACCCTACTACAGGGGATAATTTACGCATAGCGTTGAAATGTTTGTGCACAATACATTGTACGAAGGGCTGATCCCCCTAAGTACGAGGAGTCCCTATAGTCTTATGACTTTTAAAGTTTAAGTTGAAAGAATACTTAAACTATGGACATAGTTCGTGGTCTTTTGACCCTCAGTTATATATTTCAAATTCTGTTCCTGATTATTATTGATGAAGCACATTATTCATTTCTATTGAGCCTAGTCATTTGGAAGTTGATATGATGTTTATTCATTGTCAGTTCAAGTGAGCATTGTTTGCTCACTCTTGCTTATATAAATATTAAAGCTAAAGTTGGGAAGGTCGATGAACCTACAACCAGTAAAGGGAAAGGGAAGATAAGTAAGTATTGAAAACTTGTAAACTTGTTAGCTTTTATGTTGTTGGACTTTATTTTAAATCTTGTGATGTATTTATTTAATTTTTTTCCACACATGATGTTTGTAATTAAAGGTTAGATAACCTGGGAGATTTTGTTGAACTTATTGATGTAACCCTTTAATGGGGAGGTTTATTATTAAACTTTATTATGTATGGGTAGTTAGATATGAATGTTTTTATAAAGTGAACCCCAAATCTGGTGGAAATGAAGTACCTAAATTTGGGGGTGTCACAAGTTGGTATCAAAGTTTTAGGTTATGAACCTTAGGTGGGGGTAAAAGCCTTAGGAAATAACCTTTGAAAAGATAGTGGTGATAAACTCTTATCGAGTTTTAAGGAAGAAGTAATAAAACACTTATGTGCTTATGTGAATACAACCTATGTGCTCGTGAGTGTTCAGTAATGAGGATTAGTAATTAGAACTTAAAAATTTTTGGTTGTCAAGAGAATCTAGTCAGGTTAGGGAGGAAGGACCCCAGATGCCTAGAGAGGAGGAACCTCGAGATATTCAGGTGATTTGGGAACAACTACTGTCACGAGAATCATCTTTGTTGGTCACAGTGGTTGAGCAGGAGGGCTTACCTGATGAGGATGATGAGATAGAGATGGACGAGGAAGACCCTATTGAGCTGCCACATTCGAATGAGGATGTGGAGGATAAGGAGGAAGAGATTCCACTTAACTCGATTGCTACCCATATGTACAATGAAGTGTACGACCGCAATGTGGAACTTCAGGATAGCGTCGAGGAATTGAGAGAGATAGTAGCTGAACAACAGACCTCAATGGTGCAGAAGGACAACGAGATCCAGGATCTAGAGGAACGTCTGAGTAATTTCGAAGGGAAGCTGGTCCACACTGAAGGAGGAAACGAGCAACTGACAGAGAAGATCGCAGAACTAAAGAACAAGCTAAAGGAAGAGTCTACAAAGAGGGAAAGAGCTGAAGACGCGTACGAAGAAGCTTCTAAACGAGCTGGAGTAGCAAAGAGAGAAGTGCAAGTGAAGAAGATCAAGATGTAAGAGATGAATAGTGTTTTTAACACTATGATCAATCGAGCTCAAGATCGGGTCATAGGTTACCCAATTCAGTTCGAGACGCTGCCATCGTACATATTAAATCGCCGAATAATGTTCCGTATTATGGAAGAAGAGCATTGTAAGGCTATGCAGTATTTTAGTAGGTCGTCATAAATGTACTTGATATGTGATTAATGATATGATAAATAGTATGTAAATCCCAAGTGTTATGTAACCTATGGGATATGATGATGATGTTATCCTAGAATTTTATTAGTTCAGGAAAGTAATGTAAATAGCAGTGATGCTATTATTCTTATGTTTCCTAAAAGATTATGAATGAATAAAAGTTATTATTTTATTCAAAGTGTTACGTGTTACGTGATAATCTTTTATGGTGTGCAAGTTAAGTAGAAAATACGTAAAGGAATTGATTAATAATCTAATGAGTGTATTTTAACAGAAAATGCCTCCAAGAAGACGTTAGCCTCGACAAAGAACTCCTGAGGGATCTACCAACAATAACAATGCCGAAGCTAACCTCGTTCAGTAGTTAGTAACGTTACTGACGGGTGCATTACAGAATCAACCATAGAATCAAGCATTGACATTTAAGAACTTCAAGGCGGTTGGACCACTAGAATTCCGTGGGTCCGTAAATCTGGTTGAGGCACAGACTTGGATTATGGAGATAGAGAAAGTGTTTGATGTTGCTAGAGTAGATGAAAATCAGAAGACTGCTTTTGCAGCATTCATGTTGAAAGCAGAGGCGGGTTATTAGTGGCAAGCCAATAAAACTCGAGGAGAAAAAGGGGTGATGACTTGGTATAGGTTTAAGGAGATATTCTTCGAGACTTATTTCCCAGAGAGTTCGAAGAATCAGATGGAGGTGCAGTTTCTGGAACTAAAGTAGGGATCAATGACGGAATCGGAATATGCCGCAAAATTTAACGAATTGGCAAGGTTTGCGCCATATCAAGTCAACACAGATGAGCGCAAGGCAAGGAGATTTGAACAGGGACTGAAACCCTGGTTGTACAGTATGGTCTCTCTGTTCCAGCTGAAGACATTCATAGCGGTGCTTAAGAAGGCAATTCTCGCTGAGGGTGGTTGCGAGGCTGTGATAAAGTACAATCAAGAATAAAGAAAGAAGAAGAATGAGGGTGAAGATAAGAATGATGGTGGTAGTGGTGGAAATGGTAACAATAACCTGGAGAGAAAATGGAATGGAAGTGTGGGTACTGGAAACCAGCAAAAGAAGAAGTTCAAAGCATATGCTACATGCGGGATGTTTCACGCGGGTGTGTGCTTAAGTGGGAAGCGTGTATGCTTTAACTGTGGCCAGGAGGGTCACATTACCCCAAATTGTAGTCAATCCAAGAAGAATGTTTGCTACACGTGCGGGTCGAAGGATCATTTTGTCGTGAGTGCCCTAAGAAGAAAGCTGAAGAGACAACGGGAAACAAGGGAGGTAGCAGTGGAGGCACATTTACCATTGCGGGACCAAAGTCATCAAACAGACCCACAACCAGAACCTTTAACACGATTTTGCATGATGCAGTGCAATCAAAAGATGTTGTGTCAGGTATTATCTCAATCAATGATATTGATGCTTATGTATTATTTGATTTGGGTGCTACTTGCTCATTTTATATCTGATGAATTTGCTAAGAGGTTAGGGTTGCCTAGTGAAGAATTGAATTTCCCTTTAAACATAGAAATTGTGAATAGGGAGGTGATTCCTGATAGGTTCGTATACAAGAATTGTAGGGTGAACATTAAGGGGAATATCGTGATGGTAGATTTAATTCCAATAAAACTTGGAGAGTTTGATGATATTTTGGGAATGGATTGGTTGTTCAATTTTGGAGCGATAATTGATTGCCAAAAGAAATGTGTGACGGCCCCAAAATAGGTATACATCACCCATCTTGAGTCGCCAAATACATGGTACAAAATTCAAATACAACTTAATTATACAACAGTCGTGTAAAATATGACAAAACATATGCTGTGAGTTTTAATACAAATATTGTCATCTAAACAATATCCACACTCAATTGAGTCCTCATTACATTTATTATCATACTATTTAACAGAATAGTGAGGACTACTAATGTTATTATCTGGACCGTCACTCCGTTCCCCGACTAGTCCCTGCTACGTTCTCATTTCCTGAAGAGAACAATGAAAGTAAAAGGGTGAGCTCAACTAGCCTAGTAAAAAAAATTATGACTAAGATAATACGAGAATAAATTATCGTTAGCCTTCAATGATGTTAAAGCGATACAATATAACAAACATCAAGTTTAATCTGCGGTGAACAAGCAATCCATTAAAAGAGTCAAGTAGAGAATAAAATCTACTATCTTTTATGATTTAAAAGGTTTTTCATCACTTTTATCATTTGGGACTCAAATTTTAATAAATAATCCACATCATCCCTACACTACGGCCAAGGATATTCATTAGTATCACAACCACAAATTATCTATGCACTACGAGCCAAGGATATTCGTGTATTCATCAATGGTCATGATCATGCCAACAACTGTCCATCAATGCACTACGGCCAATGAGGACTTTTACCACATCATTTGTAACATTACGGTCATGATTATACCGAATAATCCCTGGTCATAATCATACCAAGTCCATCTATGCACAACAGGTCATAGATGACTTTTAACATAATATAAGCATGAGGATGATGACAATGATATAAGAATCCAATGAAACAAGTTCAAGAATTAATTTATCCAGAATTCAATAACGTCCAAATTGTTAACATGATACTGCTTTGTAGAGTAAAATTTAAGAATGCTCAGAAGAATATTTTCATGAAAAGATACTGGATGAAGCGCAAATATTAAGGATATTCCACTAATTTCATGGAGTATAGAAGTCAAAACTTTAACCAACTAAGTATAATAAAGAATGGAATAACAAAAAGAAATCACCAGGCGTACGATAGACCGCACAGAAAGGTTATTCCAACAGAATAATAAATAGCGGAACCAGGTTAGGCGAAATTCGCACCGACAGGATATTCCAACAAAATAATAAAAAATGAAATAACAATAAAAATCACCATGCATGCGATAGACCGCATGCATGGGCTATTCAACGAATAATAATTAATGGAACCGAACTGTGTCAGCGTAATACGCACCCGATAGGATATTCCAATGTAGAATAATAAATAATGAGAACCGTGTCATGCGTGAAAGCGCACGCAGACGGATGTTCCAATGAATAATAAAGAATGGAATAATAAAAGAATTTCACCATGTATGCGGTACTTGTGACGCCCCCAAATCCAGACTCTCTAACCTCAGATTCAGTGCTCACGATCCTATCATCATCATAAGCATTCTATAACTATTTCGAAATAATAAACATACATTGTTCATTATACAAAAGTCTCAAAACATGGTCCCAAGGTCTCTGTAACCTTAACTTTAAATACACCATTTATAATACAAATAGTTTACTCAAGAAATTCCATTAGATAATAACTAATTTAACATTCATTCTAAAATTACTCCTGGATCTTGCCCTTGCCCTTGTCCTTCACATTAGATCCTTCGGGCTTAACTGAAAATAGAGGTCATGATATAGCAAGAGTAAGCAACTAATTTGCTTCACAAGTTTATAAAGACAAAGGAGATATATCATGACTTAGAAAGAAATATTGCCTTCAATGTTCAACAATAATATAAGATTGTGAAGGAACATGAATTAATAATCAACAATTGAATATTCGATAATTGAATAACATGAACTGAGTGGTTTTGAATAACCATGAACATTTGCCAAGGTGCTCAGTGATTTAAAATGGACCTTTTAAAAAGTTTTGGTATTCAAGGGGATCAGCCTTTCATACCCCGTGATTTATGCATAAACACTTAATAATCCGACATTGATATCATGCCTTAATCAAATTTGTCCCTTTCTCAGTCAAGAGTTCTTACCATATCAATTAATAAGAACAGTTATTTAAAAACCCATTTGATTTAACAAATTTAGATATGCTTGATCTAGTCGATACAATTAGCATAGATCTATCCCATAAGCAGTTCATAAATGAAGAACTTTAATTTAATTCACAGATTCAATATGAAGAGAACAGAATTCAATTGCACAAAGTGCTAATTTCAATAATCAATAAAGACGTGAATAATCATTAATAATTATTCACTAATATGCTTTTGAAAATAATAACTCAAGTTGAGTTAGGAAACTTGCCTCGATCGAGGTTACTGACTACGAAATAAATTTCTATCCACTATGTAGTTAAATTATCTTCCTTTGAGAGACCTATAATTAGTCTTTCAATTAGTCAATGCATAACATCAAATTATGTAATCACATAGATATCATATATTACAATAAGTTCTTATAAACATTATCATGCCTAGATAGTGTTATTATTAATTAAACGACTACCTTTAATTCACATAATATTATTAACTTAGATAATATTAATTCACCTTCTAGTATTATTGGTTCACTAATAATACTTTAAATCATTTACCAACATTTTATTCACTTACTAATATTATTAATCATTTAATAATATTTTATCCCTTTACTAATATTATTAATCATTTAATAATATTTTATTCACTTACTAATATTATTAATCATTTAATAATATTTTATTTAATCTCGAATATTATTATTTAATAATAATACTCTAATCTAATATTTTTATTTACATAACAACATCATATTATAATATTATTAGTATTATAATAATATTCCAATGATTTATTAAATTAATAAACAATTTATTCTAATTGTTTATCCTTTAATAACCTCTTATTTAATATCCATAAAAGGTCATAAGTAATATTTATTATTATAAATTACCAAAATGCCCTAAGATAGTCATGATATAATATATTATGAGCATTCAAGCATAAAAATCATATTTTTCTCATTAAAGGCATCATTTAACTATTTATTTCCTTTTATTCATAACCTAATCATTTTTAGGAAAAATAGCAAACTGATTCCAAAAATTCTCAGCTTTTGGATTTTAATAGAATATGAACCAACAATGATCCTCTAATTTTTCTAGAATTTTAGAAAATGATTTACTATTTTTAAAGTGTCCAAAACACTCGGATCTTGCTCTATTTTTCATAAATTGAGTTTTACTCAGAAAAATCTGACATTTTCAGGGTATGCTCTCTTAACATATATGAAGCTACTGTAAAAATTTTGGAATTTTCCAGTGTATACACAGTGAGATATTCGTAGGATAATATTTATGGAGTCCTTTACGGAAATAGTCATTACGCACAATATATAACTCGAAACGTGTCCGTTCTTTTTCCTAATGAGATAACTTCATAAGGTACCTCTGTAATATTTTTCCAGATTTTACAAGACAAGGAACTAGCCGAAACAGCCTCATGAAAAACAAGTCAGTAGCTGATTTAGGATTTCAAAGCTTTAGCATATAAAGTGGACTGTTTTTGTAAAAAAAATCTCAAAGGTTTCAAAACTTGCTAGATTTGTGATCTACCACTTGGGTTTACTAGATAACTCATGTATCTAGCACCCCCCCCTTCGACGGATCATAATTCCAAGTTGTAGAACTTGAGTTACACAAGATTTAGTGGGAGAAAAACAAGAGTTTTCACCCTTGGAGAACATATGCTCATTTTCTTCCTCTAAGCCTTAGATCCAACACTCAAGATACTTAGTTCCATGCATGATGGTATGTATAACTGGTGTATCTTGAGTATTTGTACATAACCCCATCAAAACTCAAGCTATCAAAACAAGGTAAGAGAAGAAGATGAAGGTACATTATACCTTGACTTAGTGGCTACCTTCCTTGATTTTCCAAAGTAACTAATAAATTTAGGGGGCATAAACCACTAGAACTCCTATAATTCTTCTTCCTATGGCCGAAATTCTCTCTTTCTTTTCTCTCTTTGAAGTTGGCTATCTTGGGAGCAAGAGATAGAAGAAGAAGATGGAGAGAAAATGAAATGTTGGAATACGAATGAAGTGTTGGAAGAATGAGATGTGCATTCAAAATGTAATGGGCAATTCATTATTAATTCTCCCACAATCATTTTGTTGCCCATTAGGTAAGACACTTTGTATTATTACTTACCTTAGGCTAAACATGATTAAATGTGCATAATGGAGTGGCAACCAATGGGAGCCTTACAACATTGTCCTTATGTTTAATCATGTCTACTAATGGACAAGCTAGATTAATTATTCCACTTAGGATCCTCATAATATCCACCATTTAGCTTTTATTTTAAATGCCCAATTTTGATTAATCAAATGTCTAGAATACCCCCAATCAAGTGGGCTAAGTATTGGATTACATTTTATTTTCCTTGGGCTTTTCTTTTTAATTGATTTGGGCTAGATAAAAACATAGTCCAACAATTTTAATAATGTTACCCAATTTGATAATTTAGGGCTTTCATCTCCAATCATATGAAGTTTAATTACTTATACATATGATTTTATCTCATAACCTAATTAGATTTATAAGAATTAGGTTTAAAATTATTAGTCACTTGAAATACTAAGTTTACCCACTTAAGTTAGTATACATATAAAATACTAACTTTTTTGTGTTACCATAACCCTTAGGTTATTTAATATCCTTACCTAATGTATAATTAGGTCACAAGGCTTTCATTTTTAATGAAATCCATAAATGTATGTATCCATATATAACACAAAGTTTAAAAAAAAAATGTACATACATACATGGTGACTTAAAATTTACGGTTATTACATCCTCCCCCCCTTATAAGAATTACATCCTAGGAATTACATATAAGGTTACTCAAAAAAAGGTCAGGTAATTTCTCTTATCCTTTCTTCAAGTTCCCACGTAGCTTCTTCAAAGATTGTGGTTCCTCCAAAGAACTTTTTACGAATGTATAACCTTATTTCGCAATTTCATTTCCTTTCTATCTAAAACTTCGAATTGGAATTTCCTCGCATCGATAAATCTTTTCAACCCGAATTGGCTCGCACGATATCACGTGCGTTTGTAATCGGGCTTATATGGTCAGAGTAATCGACAATACGAAACACATTATGAATATGTTCCAGTTCAGGAGGTAGAGCTACCTCGTACGCCACTTCGCCTATCTTCTTCAAGATCTCAAAAGGTCCAATAAATCTCGGACTCAGCTTACCTTTCTTTCCAAACCTTATCTTTCCTTTCCAAGGAGATACTTTCAAAAATGCATGGCTTCCCACCTCAAAATCTCGCTTCTAGCGATGTAAGTCTGCATACTTCTTCTGGCGATCTTGAGCTGCTACCAGTCGGGCTCTAATCACCTTAATGGTCTCTACGGTCTGCTGCACCAGTTCTGGTCCCAACAGTTGACGTTCACCCACTTCATCCCAGCATACGGGCGTTCTACATTTCCTCCCATACGATTGTTTCGTGACGGCGGCATTAAATCTGCTGGCATGGTAGCTATTGTTGTATGCGAACTCTACCAATGGAAGATGATCCTCCCAACTACCCTTGAAGTCCATCACACAAGCTCTGAGCATGTCTTCAAGTGTTTGAATCGTTCTCTCACTTTGCCCATCGGTCTGTGGATGATACGCGGTGCTCATCCGTAGCTGCGTCCCCATTCTTTCTTGAAGACCCTTCCAAAAGTTTGACGTGAAACGCGGATCCCTATCCGACACAATAGAATCTTGATACGCCATGTCTCGATATAATTTCTTTGATGTATAGTTTGGCTAGTGGTCCGGACTATACCGATCTTGATCGGCAAAAGTGAGCCGACTTAAGTAAGGCGATCTACGATCACCCATATGGCATCGTGCCCTTTTGCGTTCTTTGGAAGTCCCACCACAAAATCCATCGTGATGTGCTCCCATTTCCACTCTAGAATCTCTAAAGGTCGTAATAGTCCACTTTCGGCCGTTGATGTTCGCCTTGACTCTCCGGCAAGTTAGACATCTGCTGACACATTCTGCAACCTCTCTCTTCATGTTTGGCCACCAAAAGTGTTGACGTAAGTCTTGATACATTTTTGTGCTTTCTGGGTGTATCGAGTACCTCGTATTATGTGCTTCTTGCAGAATCTCTTCTCTTAGTTCGGTATTAATCTGTACCCAAATTCGTCCTTCAAATCTTAGCAAATCCGGTGCCATCAATCTTGTATTTCAATTCATCCCTTCATTTACTAAGCGGCTTGATCTTTGTCGCAATCTTAAATCCTTCTCTTGAGCCTCTTTAACCTTATCTAATAAAGTAGGGGCTCACGCCACGATAAATAATTTCTCATTGATCTCCATCGGATACTTAACCTCTAAGTCAAGTCGTTCAAATCCTTCACCAATTCCTCTTGAATGGTTAACTTCAATAACTTCTCTCGCCTTTTACGCTTTCGGGCATCACCACTACATTTGCTTTGCTCGGATGGTACGTAATCTCACAATCATAATCCTTGATCAATTCTAGCCATCGGTATTTGCCTCATATTTAGCTCCTTCTGCGTGAAGATATACTTTAGACTCTTATGATCCGGGGTATATATCTCACACTTCTCCATACAAATAGTGCCTCCAAATTTTCAAGGCAAAACCATCTGCTTTGCTAACTCTAGGTCATGAGTCGGATAACCCTTCTCATAGTCCTTTAGCTGACGTGAAGCGTACGCAATGACCTTGCCATCTTCGCATCAAGATACATACCAAGACCCTTGTGTGACGCATCACTATACACTACAAATCCTCCGTGTTGTCCGGTAAAAGCCAACACGGTGCTTCGACCGAGCCTCTTCTTCACTTCCATGAAACTCTGTTCACATTTTTCCGTCCAAACGAACTTCACTGTCTTTCTAGTATGGTTGGTCAATGGCGATGCTACCTTTGAAAAATCTTGGATGAATCTTTGATAGTATCCTGCTAATCCCAAGAAACTCCTAATTTTCGCTTGTCTTTGGTCGCTGTTCCCAGTTGATAACCGCTTCTACTTTTCTTTGGATCTCCAAAACAACATCTTTGTCAATAACGTGACCAAAAAATTGCACTCTCCGTAACCAAAATTCACACTTGGAAAACTTTGCATACAACTTCTCCCTCCTTAACGTCTCCAACACTTTCCTTAGATGTTGGTGTGATCTTCCTCATCTCGGAATAATATACCGTAATGTCGTCGATGAACACAACAACAAACTTATCCAAATCATCGCTTAAACACTCTGTTCATCAAATCCATGAATGCTGCCGGTGCATTAGTTAACCCAAAAGACATTACCAGAAACTCAAAGTGTCCATACCGAGTTCTGAATGCCGTCTTTGGAATATCCTCATGTCTCACCTTCAGTTGATGATAACCGGGTCCTCAAGTCAATTTTTGAAAAGTATTTTGCCCCTTCAATGATCAAACAAATCGTCGATCCCAGGCAACGGTACTTGTTCTTAATGGTGACCTTGTTCAACTCCTTAGTCGATATAAAGCCTTAATGACCCATCCTTCTTCTTTACTGAATAAGACCGGTGCTCCCCATGGTGATACGCTGGTTGGAATGTATCCCTTATCTAACAATTCTTGTAGTTGAACCATCGGTTCCTTCATTTCTCACAGAGCCATACGATCACGGCGCTTTGGATCGGTGATGTCCACAGTGCCAAATCGATAACAAACTCTATCTCTCTATCGGTGGCAATCCCGAATTTCATCGGGAAAAGCGTCAACGAATTCCCTTTACAATAGGTATTTGACCCAGTTCACCCTCGATTCTGCGGGTATCCACAATGTGAGCCAAATAACCTATACAACCCTTCCTAAGCAACTTCCTTGCTTGCATCATCGTCAGACAACAAGATTGTCTTGGCAATTTACTGCCATAAAATACCACCTTTGACTTATTCGGAGTCTTTAGGTGTACGCACTTTTTCTTACAGTCAATGACCACTCCATGACTTGATAACCAATCCATCCCAAGGATTACATCAAACTCTCCAAGACGAATCGGTATCAAATCCACGTTAAGCTTAAACCCTCTTACATTAGCACAACAGTTCCTATAGATGTAGTCTACAGGGATAATTTCTTTGTTTGCTACTTCTACATTCATTGGGTGTTCTAATAGTTCATGAGGTAAACTTAATCTTTGAGCAAATTCATCGATACAAAAGAACATGAAGCTCCGAATCGAATAACACATAGGCATTTATATCATTGATCGGAATTATACGACACCACCTCCCGGATGCCACGACATCTTACCTTTATCATATTGAATGTACTGTCTTTGTTGGCTTGTTTGGTCAAATTTGGTCCTCCACTAGTTGTCTTTTGTGTTATCCCCTGTTGCCATTTACGCCATCCATGCTTTTCTTCTTCGGGCAATCCTTAATCTGTTGTCCCACTTCACCACAATTAAAGCAACCTCCTTTCTTCACCTTAGTACAATTGGGTGACGTATGCCCTTCTTGCCCACATGTATAACATATCATTTTTCCTTTCAAGCACTCCCCAAGTGACCCTTTCCTGATTCCCACACACCGACTTCTTTTGTTGCACGCTTCCTTCTTTGCATCTCCGCATTACTACCCCCATCGCTCCATTTCGCTTCTTATTGTTGCCACTGACCACTCTCGACATTTTGATTCCCACCTTCCGCTTTCTTCTTGTTCTTCTCCCGATTGTATCTTGAGACCGCTTCGCTTCCTCCTTCTCGCTATAAGAGCTTTTTCCAATGAGTTGAGAATGGTGACTTAAAATTTCTGGTTATTAAGATTGCTTAAGATGACAAAGTTATTCCAATGAATAATAAGGAATGGAATAACAATAGCTCTCTTCATGAATACGAAAGAAATAATACCCCTTACCTTAGAACAAATTGGATATAGGAGTAGTGAAGTAGCAGAATACTTTTCTTCTTTCTCTCTATAGTTTCTCTCTCTAGAGTTTCAGTGAATTCATAAGAAATAATGAAGGAATGAGCTTCTATTTATAGGAGAATGGACTGAATATTAACTAATTCCTGAACGGTCCAGATTGATTTACTTTTAAACAGACGGTCCAGATTGGTTTACTATAAAATATTCTAATAAAACAAAATCTTTTAAATAAAATATAATTTATTCTATTTATAATCTATTAAAATGAATAACTTTATAAAAGTATTCTGTTTTATATAAAAAGATTTTACTATGCAAAATACTATGCAAACACTATTCATAATAAAATATAATATATTCTATTTATAGTCCAATAAAACAAATAACTTTATAAAAGTATTCATTTTATATAAAAAGATTTTACTATGCAAAATACTATGCATAATAGAATATAATATATTCTATTTATAGTCTAATAAAACTAATAACTTTATAAAAGTATTCTATTTTATATAAAAATCTTTTCTGCTTTTATTACATTAATAATACTAATAAAACAAAACTTCATCACCATTATTATAATTCACACTATTAATCGAACTGTGTCGCTCCTCGTGAAAGAGGGGCTTTCCAATAAGGATCTCTCCCCATTGAAGCGCAATTAGGTGACCAAACCTCTCCTTGGCAGAACTTCTAGACATCTTTAATTTTGCAAATAATAATATTAATAACTTCGTCGTCTCAATTATTGATTTAATAATATATAAAATATCGACAATAATTGAATTAATTAACGTGAGAAACTATGCAACAATTACTGAAGCAAAAATTGAACAAAACCGAGTGACTTCTCACGTAAGCATCAATAATCAATACCGTGTGATACTATGCAACCACGCAGCGTATTCATTACTTTTAACACCAAGGGTGTTACAAAAGCTTAACGATAAAACTTCCGCCGTTATTTTCATAAAAAATATTTTTGTCGTTTTTCAATCCGACAACAATTTCATTGTAGGGGTCCACTAATGATTGTGCTATATCATTTAATATTCCTCGTTAAAACGTAATATTCCCCACCAATCGAATATTATATAACAACTTGCATACTTTTGCAAAATTTATAACTATTACCCACAACTATAACATTATATCAAATTCATTCCATAATATTCAAAATGATAATTATAGAAAATTCATCTTTATTCATAAAAGTTGGGGTCTTACAATCTCCCTTCTTATGAAATTCCGCCCTCGAAATTAGGGTACGTACCTAGTATGTCGAAGAGGTAAGGATACCTTGATTTCATTTCAGATTCTAACTCCCAGGTCATTTCCTCAACATCGTGGTTCCTCCATAAAATTTTTACTTGAGGTATAACCTTGGAGCGTAGAATATGTTCCTTCTTATCCAAGATTTGAACAGGAACATGGATATATGAAAAACGTTATGAACACAAGACATACTTGGCGGTAAAACGAGTCTATAGGCTACAGTCCCTACTCGATTGAGGATTAAAAATGGGCCAATGAATCGAGGATTGAGCTTTCCTCTCTTTCCAATTCTCGTAACTCCTTTCCATAGAGCAACACGTAACAACACATGATCTCCAATATCGAATTCCACGTCCTTTCGATGAAGATCAGCATAACTCTTTTGTCGAACTTGTGAGGTTTTTATACGTTGTTGGATCGTTTGAATCTTTTCTATAGTCATACGTACCAACTCTAGTCCCAACAATGTTGCTTCACCCACCTCATCCCAGCATACTGGAGAACGACACTTTCTTCCATACAACGCCTCGAATGGAGCCATGCCAATACTTGTTTGATAACTGTTGTTCTAAGAAAACTCCACCAATGGTAAGAACGTGTCCCAAGTTCCCTTGAAGTCAAGGACACAGAGTCTTAATAAATCTTCAAGAGTTTGAATAGTCCTCTCTGATTGTCCGTTCGTCTGAGGATGATATGCCGAACTAAATCGTAAATCCGTGCCCATAGCTTTTTATAAACTAACCCAAAATCGTGAATTGAATCTTGGGTCTCGATCAAAAACTATGGATACTGGCATACCATGCAGTCTTACAATCTCGTTTATGTACATACGAGCAAGACATTCAAGTGTATAAGTTTCTCATATTGGTAAAAAATGAGCAGACTTGGTCAATCTATCAACAATGACCCAAATTGCATCTATGCCTTGAGAAACCTTGGGAAGATCAGTAACGAAATCCATGGTAATGTGCTCCCACTTCCATTTTAGAATTTCAAGTGGTTGCAATAGACCTTTTGGTACTTGATGCTCTTCCTTGACTCGTTGACAAGTTAAACACCTTGAGATAAACAGCGCTATTTCTCTCTTCATATTGCCCCACCAAAATGTATGTCAAAGATCATGATACATTTTGGTACTCCCAGGATGGATTGCAAACGGTGTGTTGTACGCCTCCATCATGATTTTATACTTTAACTCAAGATCGTTAGGAACACAAAGTCTGGAGTTGACTCGAAGTATTCCTTCTTCATCGATTTTTGCTTCTGGCATAGCACCTTCTTGTACTTTCTTCCTCATATGCATAAGCTCCAGGTCTGTAGCTTGAGCAGCTCTAACTTTATCGATTAAAGTTAGTTCTACTCGTATATTCGCTATCATCACGTGGGTCCCTGGAGTCTTTATCTCTATCTCCATCCTTTGCAAGTCATACAAAATGGGCCTCTACGTTGATAATATCGCAATCGTACCCGCATAAGATCTTCTACTCAATGCATCAGCTACCACGTTTGCTTTTCCAGGATGGTATTGGATGGTATGATTATAATCTTTCAACAGTTCAAGCCAACGTCACTGTCGCATGTTGAGTTCCTTTTGAGTGAAGAAATATTTGAGGCTTTTATGATCCGTAAAGATCTCCACTTTCTCCCCATACAAGTAATGCCTCCAAATTTTAAGTGCGAAGACAACAGCTGCCAACTCTAGATCATGAGTAGGATAATTCCTCTCATATTCTTTGAGTTGTCGAGAGGCATAGGCTATGACTTTCCCATGTTATATGAGAATACATCATAACCCTTTGCCTGAAGCATCACTGTAGATGACAAATCCTTCCGAGTCAGATGGTATTGTCAGAACAGGTGCTGAAATGAGTCTTCTCTTGAGTTCTTGAAAACTCTTCTCACATTCCTCGTTCCAACTGAATTTTGTATCTTTCTGAGTCAACTGAGTTAAGGGAGTAGCGATTCGAGAAAACCCTTCTACGAATCTCCGATAATAACCAGTTAAGCCGAGAAAGCTACGTAGTTCAGTCACTGATTTAGGTTGCTCCTAGCTTTGAATAGCTTCAATCTTTGATGGGTCAACAGATATTCCATGACTTGATACCACGTGCCCAAGGAATGCTACTTCCTCAAGCCAGAACTCACATTTCTTAAACTTGGCATAAAGCTTATATTCACGAAGCTTTTGAAGTATCAACCTCAAGTGTTGCTCATGATCTTCACGACTTTTGAAATATATGAGGATGTCATCAATAAAGACGACCACAAAGTGATCCAAATATTCCTTGAATACTCGGTTCATCATATCCATGAAGGCAGCAGGAGCATTAGTCAATCCAAAAGACATGACTAGGAATTCACAATGCTCGTACCGAGTTCTGAAAGCCGTCTTTGGAATGTCATCGGTTCTAATCTTCAATTGGTGATATCCAGAACGACGATCAATCTTTGAAAAAAATTTGGCGCCTTGTAACTGGTCAAACAGGTCATCAATGCGAGGCAATGGATATCTATTTTTGATAGTGACATGGTTTAACTCTCGATAATCAATACAAAGTCGCATACTCCCATCTTTCTTCTTCACGAATAAAACAGGAGCACCCCAAGGAGACGTACTAGGACGAATGAAACCAATGTTTAACAATTCCTGCAGTTGGGTCTTTAACTCCTGAAGTTCAATAGGAGCCATTCGATATGGGGCTTTGGAAATGGGTTTTGTACCGGGTTCAAGGTCGATACAAAATTCAATTTCACACTCTAGGGGTAGGCCAGGAAGTTCTTCAGGGAATACGTCAGGAAATTCATTAACAATATAAATATCATTCAAAACTGACGTATTTTTGTTTAGATCCGTGACATGAGCTAAGAAAGCTTGACATCCATTTTTTAATAAACGAATAGCTTTATGGCTGGAGATTACAGTGATTGATTTTAATGGTTTCGTCGCTTGAATTCGCATAATAGGTTGGTTAGGAATATGAAAGCTAACAACCTTATGAAAATAATCAATTTTTGCATGATGAGTAGTTAACCAATCAATCCCTAGAATTACGTCAAATGCAAGTATTTTCAATGAAATAAGATTGACAAGTAATGTGAGGGTACCGATTTGAACCAAACAAGACTTATAAACAGTGGATATAATGAAGGTTTCTCCCAATGGAGTTTCAACAAATAAGTCAAAGTCTAATTTCTCCGGAGTCAAATTTAAACGTTGAGCACAAGTAGGAGAAATAAAAGAATGGGTAGAACCGGTATCAAATAAGGTATAAACTTCGCTAGAGTTTATGATAAACTTACCCGTGATGACCTCGTTCGGGTTCCTTGCTTTCTGGGAGGTTTTAAAAAACGCTCTCCCTTGCACTACTAGCTTTGACTTTTTTGGGACGTCCTTTGGTGCCTCCATCCTAGCTGAACTTGTCTTCGGTGAACGACAAAATCGGGCTAGGTGACCTTCTCTTCCACAATTATAACATGCTTTGGACGACATCGCACAGTTTGGACTGATGTGTCCCTCCCCTCCGTATTTGAAGCATATGATAGGTGGTCATTCTCCTTCCTTAACAACGGGTGCTAGTGCTGACGTCTTTCCATCATTGTTGAATCTCCTCTTCTTAAAATGTCCATTCTTATTGTTTTGGCCATGATTACCACCGAAGTGGTTACCATTTCTGGCATGTTGATTCCCTCCATGCTTATTGTCACCGCTTCGATGACTGCTATCACTAGTATTATCATTTTGTCGGCTGCTCTCTTTTGGTTGAGTTGGCTCATTATTGTGCTCCAATAACTGAGCCCTATTAACAACATCTGAATACAAACACAGTTTATGAGAGATAAGATATTGACGTATCTCGGGTTTCAAACCTCTTAGAAACATTCACGTCATTCTATCCTCATTATCAACCAATTGGGATACAAACTGGGACAACTCGGCAAACTTGGCTTCGTACTGCGACACGGTCATGTTATTTTGCTCCAGCTTGATGAATTCTACCTCTTTCATGTGACGAATACTTTCGGGAAAGTACTTGTCGTTGAACAGCTTCTTGGAACTTCTCCCAAGACATCTTCGGTGTGGCGTGTTGAGTACGCTTTCTGATTCCCACCAAGAATTTGCCTCTCGCTTGCAACATGAAGGTGGCAAAGGAACCTTTGCTCCTTGGAGCATCCCAAGACATCAAATATCTTGTTGATCCGCTTTAACCACGCTCCGCCTTAAGTGGTTTTGGCTCTCTAAAAACTCCGGTGGTCCCAGCCTTGAATCGCTTAGCAGTGACCGCTCGAGAGTTGCTAGTGTTTCCACCGCATTTTGGACAGAGCCGCTCTTTTTTCGATGTTGCATGAATTGTATAAAGCCTCCGAACATTCCATCGCTCATCATCCGTCAATGTTGTTGTTTGCGTGAGGATTGTCGCCTCGGCCGCATGCACATTATCCCGATTATTGATCCGTGGAGACTCAACGGTCTCCTCGTGCTCCATTTATGTTCTCAACATTCTCGGATGTCATTTTCAAATACTGCCACAAAATAAGGGTTAATTAACATATCACATATTATCCCTATACTCTGATCGACCAATTAAATACCAAATAAACTTAGGTAGGTTATACTAGCGAAGAAATTCCCCGTCTCTCCCCTCCTAGTTCTTGTCTCACATCTTAGCCAGGGATCATATCCCTAAGCTTTGATACCAACTGTGACACCCCCAAAATAGATATACATCACCCATCTTGAGTCGCTAAATATATGGTACAAAATTCAAATACAACTTAATTATACAGCAGTCGTGTAAAATACGACAAAATATATGCTGTGAGTTTTAATACAAATATTATCATCTAGACAATATCCACACTCAATTGAGTCCTCATTACATTTATTATCACACTATTTAATGTAATAGTAAGGACTACTAATGCTATTATCCGGACCGTCACCCGCTCCCCGACTAGTCCCCTCGCTACGTTCTCATTTCCTGAAGAGAACAATGAAAGTAAAAGGGTGAGCTCAACTAGCCCAGTAAGAAATATTATGACTAAGATAATACAAAATAAATTATCCTTAGCCTTCAACAGTGTTAAAGTGATACAATATAACAAACATCAAGTTTAACTGCAGCGGAACAAGCAATCCATTAAAAGAATCAAGTAGAGAATAAAATCTACTATCTTTTATGATTTAAAAGGTTTTTCATCACTTTTATCGCTGGGACTCAGCTTAATAAATAATCCACATCATCCCTACACTACGGCCAAGGATATTCATTAGTATCACAACCACAAATTATCTATGCACTACGGGCCAAGGATATTCGTGTATTCATCAATGGTCATGATCATGCCAACAACTGTCCATCAATGCACTACGGCCAATGAGGACTTTTACCACATCATTTGTAACATTACGGTCATGATTATACCGAATAATCCCTGATCATAATCATACCAAGTCCATCTATGCACAACAGGCCATAGATGACTTTTAACATAATATAAGCATGAGGATGATGACAATGATATAAGAATCCAATAAAACAAGTTCAAGAATTAATTTATCCAGAATTCAATAACGTCCAAATTGTCAACATGATACTGCTTTGTAGAGTAAAATTTAAGAATGCTCAGAAGAATATTTTCATGAAAAGATACTGGATGAAGCGCAAATATTAAGGATATTCCACTAATTTCATGGAGTATAGAAGTCAAAACTTTAACCAACTAAGTATAATAAAGAATGGAATAACAAAAAGAAATCACCAAAGCGACGATAGATCCGCATGTAAAGGTTATTCCAATGTAATAATAAATAAGCGGAACAAAGTTAAAGTAAAATTGCACCGATGGATATTCCAACAAAATAATAAAGAATGAAATAACAATAAAATCACCATGCATGCGATAGGCGCATCGCATGCATAAGCTATTCCAATGTAATAATAATTAATGGAACTGTGTCAAAGCGTAATACGCACCGATAGGATATTCCAATGTAATAATAAATAATGTAACTGTGTCATGCGTAAATGCATGCATGTGATGTTCCAAATGTAATAATAAAGAATAGAATAATGTAAGAATTTCACCATGTATGCAGATTCAGATAGACAAGTTATTCCAATGTAATAATAAGGAATGGAATTACAATAGCTCTCTTCATGAATAATGAAAGAAATAATACCCTTACCTTAGAACAAACTCGGATATAAGAGTAGTGAAGTAACATAATACTTTCTTTCTTTCTCTCTATAGTTTCTCTCTCTAGAGTTTCATTGAATTTGTAAGAAATAATAAAGGAATGAGCTTCTATTTATAGGAGAATGGACCTAATAGTAAGAACTAATTCACGAAGCGGTCCGCATTGGTTTACTATAAAATATTCTAATAAAACAAAAAATTTTAAATAAAATATAATATATTCTATTTATAATCTAATAAAACTAATAACTTTATAAAAGTATTACATTTTATTTAAAAAGATTTTACTATGTAAAACACTATGCAGGCACTATGCAAATACTATGCATAATAAAATATAATATATTCTATTTATAGTCTAATAAAACGTAATAACTTTATAAAAGTATTATGTTTTATATAAAAAGATCTTACTATGCAAAATACTATGCATAATAGAATATAATATATTCTATTTCTAGTCTAATAAAACTAATAACTTTATAAAAGTATTCGCTTTTATATAAAAAGCTTTTCTATTTTATTACATTAATAATACTAATAAAATAAAACTTCATCATCATTATTATAATTCACACTATTAATCGACTGTGTCATTCCTGTGAAAGAGGGGCTTTCCAATAAGGATTTCTCCCTATGGCGCACAATTAGGTGACCAAACCTCTCTCCTCGCGTAACTTCTAGACATCGTTAATATTGTAAATAATAATATTAATAACTTCGTTGTCTCAATTATTGATTTAATAATATATAAAATATCGACAATAATTGAATCAATTAACATGAGATACTATGCAATAATTACTGAAGCAATAATTGAACAAAACTGAGTGACTTCTCACGTAAGCATCAATAATCAATACCGTGTGTTACTATGCAACCACGCGTATTCCTGTACTTTTAACATCGGGTGTTTCAACAATTAACGATAAAACTTCCGCCGTTATTTTCATAAAATATTTTTGTCGTTTTCTCAATCCAACAATAATTTCGTTGTGGGGTCCACCAATGATTGTGTCGTCGTACGAATATTCCCTATTAAAACGAATATTCCCTGACCAATCGAATATTATAGAACAACTTGTGTACTTTGCAAAATTTATAACTATTACCCACAACTGTAACATTATATCAAATTCATTCAATAATATTCAAAAATGATAATTATAGAAAATTCATCTTTATTCATAAAAGTTGGGGTCTTACAAAATGTGTAAACCTTATGACTCCGTTAAAGGTAGTTTTCCATGGTAGTAGATCGCCTAGACATGCGAGATGTCTAACGATTATGTAGGCCAAGAAGTTGAGTCAAGGTTGTGTGGGTTATTTAGCTTACATAGTCGATACTCAGAGGAAGGGGGTGAAACTGAAAGATATACCAGTGGTTAGGGAATTTGTAGATGTGTTTCCAGAGGATTTTCTAGGACTTCCGCCTGACCGAGAGATTGAGTTCGTGATCGACTTAGCGCCAAGAACCGCTCCGATATCAAAGGCCCCGTATAGGATGGCTCCGGTAGAAATGAAGGAACTGATGGTACAATTGCAAGAGCTGTTAGACAAGAAGTACATTCAGCCGAGTGTGCCACCGTGGGGAGCACCGGTGTTATTCGTGAAGAATAAGGATGGGTCAATGCATCTTTGCATTGATTATAGGGAATTAAACAAAGTCACTATTAAGAATAAATATCCATTGCCAAGAATAGATGACTTGTTTGACCAATGCCCCTGCTGCATTCATGGATTTGATGAACAGGGTGTTTAAACTATTTTTAGACAAGTTTGTGGTGGTATTCATTGATGACATCCTGGTGTACTCCAAATCTCAAGAAGAACACATGGAACATTTATGTTTGATGTTGGAGACACTAAAAAAGGAAAATTTATATGCAAAATTCTCTAAGTGTGAATTCTGGCTAGATCGTGTATAATTTCTTGGGCATGTGATTGAGAAAGATGGGGTTTCAGTGGTTCCATCAAAAGTTGAAGCCGTAATCAATTGGGAATAACCAAGAACACCTTCGGAGGTGAGGAGTTTCTTGGTACTGGCCGGCTATTATAGACGATTTATTCGGGACTTTTCCAAGATTGCCACTCCGTTAACAAATTTGACAAGGAAAGCTGTAAAATTTGTTTGGACTGAGAAGTGTGAAGAGAGTTTTCAAGAATTGAAAAATAATTTAAGTGTGGCACCTGTGTTGTCATTACCAGATAATACAGGAAACTTTGTGGTGTATAGTGATGCCTCACATAAAGGATTAGGTTGTGCGCTTATGCAGAATGACAAAGTTATTGTATATGCATCAAGATAACTGAAGGACTATGAGAAAGGATATCTGACTCATGATTTAGATTTGGCTGGGGTGGTATTTGCTCTAAAGATATGGAGACATTATCTCTATAGAGAAAATGTGAAATCTACACAAACTATAAGAGTCTGAAGTATATTTTCACTCAGAAGGACCTGAACATGCATCAAAGAAGATGGATGGAATTGATAAAGATTACGATTGTGAGATCTTTTATTATCCAGGCAAAGCGAATGTGGTTGTAAATGCTTTAAGTAGGAAAGGTCGGGAAAATTTAATGCTGATAACCACTCAGGAGGAGCTTATTTTAGCAATGACAAAGCTAGAATTGGAAATAAAATTTCCAAAAGTATCCGATGAGCGACTATTCCAAATAGAAGCTAGTCCAACTTTGGTGGACAAGGTAAATAATGCTCAACTACAAGATGAAGAATGTAGAAAAATCATAGAAAAAGTGGTTGAGGGTAGTGAAGTGAAATACAAGATCGATACCGAAGGATTACTAGATATTAAAGAAGAAATCTTGACCGAAGCTCATAACTCAAGATATTCGATACACCCGGGAAGTACGAAGATGTATCAAGATTTATGACGACACTTTTGGTGGCCAAACATGAAAGGAGATGTCACAAAATGTGTTGTGAAATGCTTGACATGTCAAAGAGTCAAGGCCGAGCATCAAAGGCCAAGCATATTACTTAACCATTGGAAATACCGAAATGGAAGTGGGAACACATCACAATGGATTTTGGGGTAGGTCTTCCAACTACTCAGATAGGATACGATGCGATTTGGGTGATAGTGGATAGACTGACAAAATCAGCACACTTTTTTGCCAATAAAGATTAGATTCAATATTGATTAGTTGGCAAAGTTGTACGTTAAAGAGATAGTTTCGAGACATGGAGTTTTAGTGTCAATTGTATCAGATAGAGATCCGCAATTCACGTCAAACTTCTGAAAGAGACTACAAGAATGCATGGGAACACAGTTGAGAATGAGTACGACATATCATCCGCAAACAGATGGCCAAAGCGAACGAACATTCCAGACGTTGGAAGATATGCTTAGAGCATGCATCATGGATTTCAAAGGGAGCTGGGATGAACATTTACCATTGGTGGAATTCGCCTACAACAACAGTTACCACGCAAGCATTGGCATGCCGCCTTACAAAGCATTATACGGCAGGAAGTGCAGAACTCCACTGTGCTGGGATGAATTCGGTGAACGCCAACTGTTAGGACCAGAACTGGTACAACAAGCTGCTGAGGTTGTTAAACTCATCAGGACAAGATTGGTAGCTGCTCAAGACAGACATAAGAAGTATGCTGATCAACACAGACAAGATCATGAATTCGACGTAGGAAATTTCGTGTTCTTAAAAGTTTCACCTTGGAAGGGGAAAATTCATTTTAGTAAAAAGGGAAAGCTAAGCCCGAGGTTTATTGGACCCTTTGAAGTGCTACGAAGAGTAGGAGAAGTGGCTTATGAGGTAGCTCTACCTCCAAAGTTGGAACACATTCATAATGTTTTTCATGCTTCGGTGCTACGACCGTATAAACCCGATTACAAGCATGTGATCGAGCACGAACCATTGCAGTTCTATAAAGACTTGTCTTATGAACAGGTTCCTATCCAGATAGTCGACAGGAAAGAACAAGTGCTCAGGAATAAGGTGATACCTTCCGTGAAGGTAATATGGAGGAACCACAATGTCGAAGAGGCTACGTGGGAACTCGAAGCTGAAATGATGAAGAATTACCCTGAGCTATTTGTTTGATCTATGTCTTCGATTCTAGGGATAGAATCTTTGTTAGGAGGGAAGAATGTGACGAATGATTTGTTTGAGTTATGATTCTGGGGACAAAATCCTTGTAAAGAGGGAAGGATGTAACAATCCAGAATTTTAAATTGTAATTTTTAAATATTCATTGAATTATATAAATATTTAATTTATGTGTTTATTGTGGAATAAATATTTGTTTAATTTGATTTGATTTAATTATTTATTTGTTAAATAAATAATTAATGAGTGAAGGAAATTAATTATTATAAGATAATGTTATAATTTAATTTAATGATTAAATTAGAGAGTTGATAGGGAATAAATGGATTATTATAATATTTTTAATTTAAGTTGGTAATAAAAGTGTGAGAATAAACTATGCTATAAATGAGTTATTAAAATAAATTAAAGGAGTTTAATTTAGTTTTGCTAAACAAGGCTTAAAAGATACTAAGTCTTTAATTTGTAAAGAGTTTTTGCCAAACAAAACCTTATGGCTTTTGGATTTTGAATTATAATTATAATAAATAAAATAATAACTAAAATATATTTATAACATATACGTTTATATTTTTGTAACTGATATTATTTAATATGCGTATTATGGCCATATCAGTTTCTTTTATTTTACGAATACTTGGTTATCAGTTTTGTTTATATGTTTGAATTATTTGATAAACTGAGGAAGAAAATACAGAGAATTTGAGAGAGAGACTAGTGAGAGGTTAAGAGAAATTTCTAAGTTTCAAACAATTATTTGTGGTGAGCAAGGATTTCTCAAGAAATTGAAGGTATTTTTCTATAACCTTAATATATATGTATGTATATTTGTTTTACGGCATAATTCCTAAAGTTCTGTGTTCTTGAGTTTCACTGTAGTATAAAGTTCTTTACAAAAATTGTCTGTAATCCAAATTTCTTTATGATTTGTTACTAAATTATGTGAAATTGTAATTCTGATATTATAACTATATATATATATATATATATATATATATATATATATATATATATATATGATTGTAGTGGATTTGTATGTTAATTTATGTTCAAAAAGAAAGAAAATGGTTTTACAGTGAATATATGAATGAACATGGATTGTAGGAGTACCAAAATTGATATTTGATTGTGAACTAAAAGATAAATTAAACCTTGAATATGTTAATATGTTATGAAATGGAGAAAACGTAGTTCGAATGAATCAATTTGGTGTATAATTGTGGTTACCGTGTTAATTTTGTCAAACAATGTCAAAAATAGAGTTTTGGTTTAAAACATGGCATTCAAGGATTTAATTTTCTGAGATTGTGGTTTAGTTGTTTTGAAATTAGTATATATATGATGGGTAATGTTTATGAGTAATCTATTTAAGTTATACGTGCTAGAAGTTCTTAAACAATCCAAAATTAGCTTTGTTCTCGTTTCTTCGTGTTTCTAAGTTATGTAATTGGCGCCAAATACTAAAGTCGTCAGAGTCATAATACGATCTCGCGTCAAATTTTCACTACTCTAGCCTAGGCATCACATCGCATGGCCTTGACCTCGAGCCTGATAAGCAGAGTCCTCGGCATGTGCCTCAGGCCACAATGTCATGCCGTCATCACCGGCCAAAAATACCAACCCTAGTATAAATTGTGGCATAAATGCAAGCTTGATTAGTAGAATGGCCCAGAAAATTATTTTCTTTTACACAGAGTCTGTAATTATTGATAGGATGCAATATTATGACTGTTAAAAATGTAATTTTGTTATTGTGATATTATTGTGCTAAGAATGAGCATATAATTAACACTTAACGAGTTTTGAATACTAATGTAATGTGACTATGTGGTTAAAAATCAAACCATACATGAAATATATACTTATTTGTATATAGAGTATTTGTAGTGACTAATTGTGTAATAATGACATGTGTTTAGGATATTGTGAATCAAACTATTATGGTTTAGCTTACACGCAAGGCAAGATTTCAAACCCTAAACTTTCTTTGTGCAAGTTTCTTAACTCTAATTATATTGTGTAAGCTACTAAACCATACCTCTTGATATTGAGCCAGTTTTTCTAATCTTTAACTTCTTATTTAGCATGCAAGTTTCTAAATTCTGATACACTAATGTTGAACAAGTTTTATCGTTCAATTTAATATTTGTTATGCATGCTCAATACTCAATTCTAAATAATATTTTAACCTTAGCCTATATTGTTCAAGCAAGGTATGTTATGTTATTCAATGTTTATGCTTTTAGTTCATTCCTAAAGCATGACCTTACTATGCAATGTTGATTCATTTATGACTTATTACATAGCGCATTGTTTTACTATATTTTATTCAACTAATCCTTATTTGATATTCGTTAAACTCTAAATTACCTTGAAACTTATCCAAACCAAACTTACTTTGGTGTGGAATTGTATTCTAAATACTGAGATGAACAACCCTACTATAGGGGATAATTTACGCATAGCGTTGAAATGTTTGTGCACAATACATTGTACGAAGGGCTGATCTCCCTAAGTACGAGGAGTCCCTATAGTCTTATGACTTTTAAAGTTTAAGTTGAAAGAATACTTAAACTATGGACATAGTTCGTGTTCTTTTGACCCTCAGTTATATATTTCAAATTTTGTTCCTGATTAATATTGATGAAGCACATTATTCATTTCTATTGAGCCTAGTCATTTGGCAGTTGATATGATATTTATTCATTGTCATTTCAAGTGAGCATTGTTTGCTCACTGTTGCTTATATAAATATTACAGCTAAAGTTGAGAAGGTCGATGAACCTACATCCAGTAAAGGGAAAGGGAAGATAAGCAAGTATTGAATACTTGTAAACCCGTTAGCTTTTATGTTGTTGGACTTTATTGTAAATCTTGTGATGTATTTATTTAATTTTTTTCCACACATGATGTTTGTAATTAAAGGTTAGATAACCAGGGAGATTTTGTTGAACTTATTGATGTAACCCTTTAATGGGGAGGTTTATTATTAAACTTTATTATGTTTAGGTAGTTAGATATGAATGTTTTTATAAAGTGAACCCCAAATCTGGTGGAAATAAAGTACCCGGATTTGGGGGTGTCACAAAACTTGTTAGGTTAATCTTATAATGTAATAGATAGGCATATCTCCAGAAATCGTAGTCTACCAGGAGAGCCAAGGAAAGCTCAAGAACTATCAAGGCGGAATTGTAGTCTGCAAGATAGTAGATCTAGGAGTTCGTAGACTGCCAGGAGAGACGAGGAAGGATCGTAGTGTGTCGAGAAGAACTTCCTCAAAGCCGAAGTTTGTTGAGGAAATCATATTCAGAATCGTAGAGACAACCTGTCTAAGAGCTGACCGAGCATCTGCCAAAGCCAAGTTAAGAATCGTAGACCACACTTGAAGTCATAGAGTCTGCTGATCATATCAAAGGTAGTCATTGTAATCGAGCCAGATCAGATGAGGGAAACAAGCATAAAGACAAAAATTGTATTCTGTCAAGGTCTGATCTTGGAATCGTAGTGTCTGCAGGACCAAAGCCAAATCGTAGTCTGCAGAGCTAAGGTTTCAACAGAGGTCCTCACAACGCCGAGGCAGAATCGTAGAGTCAATATGATTCTCAACCAATGAGCAATCCCAGAATATCCAAAGTATGAAGCCTCTGGTCTGAGTTGAAAAGATACATTCCACCTGAAGGAAACTAGAGAGCACTCAACGACAGTGGCGAAACCAGAACATTTTTAAAGGGGGGTCAAAAAATATTAGTAAAAAAATTATTTATTAACGCTTGGAGTGCTTCTTTCAAATTCATTTTGTCCAATTATAATATTTCACAACATCATATTCCAACCCTTGTCAACTTTTGAGTTGTGAGTCTAATGACTTTAAATATATATATATATATATATATATATATATATATATATATAAATTTCTCCTGAACTATGAGACTATTAATCAGACTTTGATATTTTTAGTCAACTAATTAGCTACTTTTATAAATAAATTAAAAATTATAATATTATATATTCAAAACCTTATATTGTGGTTCATGTGATTAATTAACTTGAAAGAATGAATTCCAGCAACAAAAACAAAAAAAAAATAGAAGAAGAGAGATTTAATATTCTTGATAGGATAGAACTATGGTGAACTTATGGTCAGTATAGTAGGATCCAAAAAAAATTGTTTTATTTCTTTAGCTTTTTATATTAGTTTATAGAGAGAATTGTTACCACTTTTTTTGCCTCACTTTGATGATAAAGTAAAAACAAAAAAAAAGCAAATGAGAAAAGGAAATACATAAAAAAAAAAGAAAAAGAAAAGGAAAACAAATAACCCCCCAAAATTCCAGGGTCGGGGGTCATATGACCCTCCTAGACCCCCCCTAGTTCCGCCTATGCTCAACGAATGGCATGAAAGCTAACAGAAGATCTAAGCACCAACCCAATCAACATCCAGATTGAGTTGTGAAGCCATTCAAGATGAAGTCTTCCACAAGTCAATCAGAAGAAGACTTCAATAAAAGTGACTGACTAAGGGAAGTCAGCAAGTACAGTTGTTGTTAAGAGAATCGAAGTTAACGATCTTGGGATCAACCAGGATCGTAGTGTTTGCCAAACAAAGCAGAAACTGATGTAGTTTATACAGAGATACTGGTTATCTTATGAAGAACAAGGTAAACGTGAATAAGCATGGGTCAGACCATTGATGATAAGTGAACGGGAGATCACAAGGAGAAAGAGAGCTGGGCATGCCATAAATATGATGCGTCTTGCCAATCAGAAGAGACCAGAATAAGGAGTTAAGCTATTAGTTCTTGAGACCAGTCGAGGCAAATAGAAGTGTTGAAGTACTGCAAAAGTGAAGGAAGATGTGTTCTAAATTGAAGATCCAATGAACACTCTTCAGGATCGTAGTGTTGTCTCAATCAGTCAATGAGAAACATTCAACAAGATACACTAAGATTAGGTCCAAGAACATCTGCATCAGAAGCATAGAGTTCGGTCATCTAAAGATTGAAGCATTGACAACGGTTCAATCGGAAGATTGATATTCTAACATTACTAATTGAGAGCATCAATGCAAAAGGACAATTTCTGATGTTCTAATCGAGAAGTCAGAAAGAAGAAATAAAGATGACTACCTGCCTAACACGGAAAGATGACAACTCTAAGGTGGTAGGTAAGGTAGCAGACTGCTGTGTCAGTAAAGTCAAAAAGGAGCTGTCATATCACATCAAACAATCTGCACCAAATAAGTCGAGATCTACGAAGGAATTTAAATAGTTTCCAACAACTATATTCCAATGGGAAGATTGTGAAGGAGTATATATCAGCCAGTGCTTCAAAGATCAAGAGTTACTGAGTTAAAGGATCGTTGAGTTGTTGGAATGCTATAGTGTTGACTCTACGAGTTCCACCAGAGCTGAACGGAACAAGTCTTAGTGAGAGTGAGACTATGGAGATGGAAGTGAAGCAGATTTGAAGAAGGACTTGAACTGACTAAAACTTCACTCAACAAGGATGAGAATGCCACTAAAGATGGCAGCTAAGCTGAGAGCCGAGAAGGCCAAGAAGATAGCATTCAGAAAAGTGGTAGAGCACAAAGAAGATCCAGAGAGCCACTCTACAAATCACCAGGAACCAAAAGCTAAAAAAAAAGATGCAGAACCATGTCTGCAAATCATTCAAGAAGGGTTCAGGGAATGCTAAGTACCAGACGAAGTTAACTAAAAGCTCAAAGACTTAGCAAACCCAACTGGTGATGGTGCAAAGCTGACATTGGATGAAGATGGGATAAACAGTGGGAAGATCAGCTGCACTAGAGAAGTGGTGGTCCAGAATCTACGCAAAATGCAAGAGGACCACACCAAGCTACTAAGTACAATAGATGTTCAAGCTTTAAGACATCTTAGAAGCTCAGCACCAACAACAACTACAACAAACAACAAGTAGCCAGGCCCTGAGGGGTCCTTGTCCGGAGGGACTAAATGAAGTTCCAAACCTGTTGGGCTTGAAGAGTTCTTAGTGAACTGAAGTTCCAAGGCTACTGGCGTTGAAGGAATCTTAGTGATTCAGGGTGCTGCCATTCCATAGTGGAATTCCTGCTCGTTGAAGCAGAAGAGTGGATTAGGAGCTTGAGTCTCTGAACCACTTAAAATCCCTTGTGTCTTTTACATTCAGTCATTTACTTTCTATCATTTACATTATGTACCTAACTGCTATAAATGTTATGTATGTATTAACTGCTTACAACTTAACTAACTCTACGAACAATGTATGTATATTCATGAATATATCAATGAAGGGGATCTTTTATTTATTCCGCTGTGCTTGAAAAGATTCTTATGTTTATCATATGCTAATTCATTAGCAATACAAAATAAATAGAAAAATATTTGACAATTCAAAAAGATCTATTCAACCCCCCTTCTAGATCTATTGTGTGCCTACTGGGAACTAACAAACTAACATACATATAACCCACGTACTTTAGTTAAAAAAAAGGCTTATCAGTTATATTATGCCAAAGGTCATGTTTGGCTACACTAAAATTCCCATCCTTATTTTATTTTTATAACACTTATATTATATAGTTCAATTTGTCACACTCATTATACAACTAATTCAATTAAATTAATAATTCAAATTAACACTTGACATATAATTATAATTTCCATAATAAATTATAATTTTATTCCACAAACTAATAAATCTCTAATTTAATTATTAAATTAAATCGGAAAAACATTATAATTATTTAATAATTTATTTAATTCAATTATCTCATTAAATTAAATATTCTAATCATAAAATTATCATTTATTAATTTAATTATTATAACACATTTTAACTAAACTATTACACCACAATTTCATCAATTATGTATTAATCTCAATAAATAAATTAATTAAAATATTAATTTAATTCAATAAATATTTAAAATTAAATTATAAAATTCTTGTTTGTTACACTCATCATGTATAATTCCTGAGCTCTCACTTTCTCTCATAAATTTTTTAGAGTTTCTTATCTTAAAATGGAGAATTGGTGAAGAAAATGAATAGAATAGACAAGTATTTATAGAAAAACCAAGGTGAGGGCATTTTGGTCTTTTCCTAGCTTTCTTTGGCTTATTACACTTATATCGTTGACATATTCTTGGAATATGTCATAGCATATTCTTGGAATATGCCTTAGCATATGCTTGGAATATTCCTTCTAATCTCGTTATACTTATACTTATATTATTCTTCTGATTAAATCCTTCGTTAACTTCTCAGAATTTGTTACGTAGGCGAAAAATTGCATTTTTCATTTTCAAATTTTATTTGACATTCCGTCTTTCATCGTCATAATAACTTTTGCCCGTTCTTCGAAAAATCGAAAAAAAACGCTTTTATGTTTTTGGATGAATAGTAATTTTTTGTCTTTTTCCTGGATTTTTTATATTTTCTTATACGTTCTTAAAAATCATAAATTTTATCACACAAAGACGTTCCACCGCAAAATTCAACTTTTAACGCAAAAAACGGAATAATATTAATAATTTTTTTTATTCCAAAATACTTAATTTACAAACTAACTAAAATTTCTCGATCGTTACAACACCCGAATCAAACAATACATATGTATTTATATTATTGACCGAGATTACATCTGAGACAACGTGTAAGACCCCAACTTTTTATGAATAAAGATTTAATTTTCTCTAAATATTTTTTTAATAGTAAGTGTGAAAATTTTGCAAGTAAGCAAGTTGTCATAAAATATTTGTTTGGTCGGGGAATATTCTTTTTATCGTGGAATATCCGTACGACGGCACAATTATTGGTGGACCCCACATAACGGCATAACTGTCGGATATAGAAAGTGACAGAAATAACCTTTTCATAAAATAACGACAAGGCTTTTACCATTAAATTGTTGAAATACCCGGTGAAAAAAGTACAGTAATACGCGTGATTACACAGTAGCACACGGTATTGTACATTATCTGTTATTATTAATTCTTACGTGAGAAGTCACTCAGTTCATTTAATAATGGCCACAGTGTTGCTGCATAGTATCGCATATTATTGATTCAATTATTGTCACAGTATCATCTGCATAATATTTTATATTATTAAATCAATAATTAAGATGACACAGTTATTCATATTATTATTGTAACGAGCGAGAAAATTAGATTATTTGTAAAATACTTTTATTTGATTAAATAATGAATAAAATTATTTTAGAATGAGTAAGCAAGATGAATGTCATTCTATAACCTAATTGTGCCGCCCCTAAATTCAGGTACTTGAAACCCGAACTCGGTGCTTCACGATACCATTTCTGTGAGCGGAATAATACTAATAATAATAACAATAATATAAATATCAAACTTAATTTACATAATATCAGAGTCTATTCCCAAGTACGTAACCTTTATACATTCATTACAATACAGGATAGATAATATATATATCATAGTCTTAATAAAGTTAAACTATTACATAGGATAACATAAAAATTCATTCAACAACCTTCCATTTCCCTTTGTTCTTAGCCGAGCCTTCTGGTTGTTCACACTTAGCTGAAAACATTTAAATTAAGCAAGGATGAGCATTTGAGTGCTCAGCAAGTAATAGCAATCAATAATAGTTAGCTGAAGAAAGTAAATGTTTTCCATGAATAACACTTCTACAACAAATCAACAGTTGTAAAGTAAGTTGAACCAATAATAAACAATATATCATTTCGATTTCAAATTTTTGAAATTATGTACTGACTATAAATAAGGATCAATCGATAGATTATGAACATTGTTTTCTATTTTCGAAAAGGTTAAACAGAACTTCATCTACAAACCGTCATAACTTACGGGCACGGGGGGTGATCAGCCCGTTATGCCCTGTATTGATCAATACTACATGCAAGAACGATATTATCGTTCATCTGATTCTCCTTTGGCGCACAAAAGTTTTTCCATATACGGGATGTTCATACTTAGTCGGGAATCCGAACCAAAACAATTTGGTCGGATAATAAAAAAGTTCTATCTTGTTCAACAATATTTTTAAGTTTGTGTCTAGCCGGATCAAATAGCTTAGACAAATTTTAAGTCAACGTATACATAATAAAAATTAATAAGTATGTATCAACATGTGATTAAATACAATGATTATCCAAGTGAGAACACTTGTATAACCATATTTAGAAATTAACGAATAGATTAAATATCTGAATTATACAATAATACTGTACTGATAAATAATGATCGAATACATAATCGATAACAATAGAGTTAATATTCTGGCACAATGATAATATAATTCTGAAACTTTCTTACTTATGTCCATTGCATAAAGTAAATGCAAAGGTAGGATACTTATGCAGTGCTGTCTCACGCTTATAATAATTTAACTTAATTTTATCTTTTATATAGCGATTTATCAGCAATAAGATCATTCTATCGATTAGAATATTATATCATAACACATAGTAATACTATTTGTAGTCAGCACATAACCTAATCACATTGTCACATATGTGTAACAGTCATTGGATCACAAACAAACACGTATCTAATCAAATTATCTAAGTCCAGATCAATTTCTGAAATATGTCGGTGTACCGACGGCTTTATCGGGTAATTATCGAGTCTAAGACTATATTCTGTATCCTTAATATTATTCTAGATAATTTAAATATCAGTCATACTATTTTTCATAGCCTTATAATAATTTCTATATAATTATTATAATTTATCATGATTGTTCAAGCATAGGAATCATTATTAAATGATTTAAATATTAAATAATTCTATTAACATTAATATTTAATTAATATTAAACTATTAATGAAACCATTGCCACAATCTTAAAGTTATTTATAATAACTTAAAATATTTTTAAAGTACTAATGATTTTAAAAGAATTAAAATTATTTTTAAATAATTATCATTAATATTTAAATGTTAATGCATTATTTATCAAAATATTAAAAGTCATTAATTATAACTTAAAATATTTTTAATTCATTTATATCCTTTTAAATGATTTTTAAATTAATAAAACCATTTTTAAACTATTTATTTAATATAATTATTAAATAAGTTTAATATAATTAATATTAAACTATTAATGAAATTATCCTTTAAAAGTTATACTTTATAACTTCAAATATTTTTAAACACCTTAATTTCATTTAAAATGATTTTTATAATGTTAAAATCATTTTTAAACTAATTTATTTAATATAATTATTAAATAACTCTAATATCATTAATAGTACATAATTAATAAAATTTATCTTTAAATATTGAAAGTTATATTTTATAACTTAAAATATTTTTAAACTCTTTATTTTCATTTCAAATGATTTTTCTAATATTAAAATCATTTTTAAATTAATTTATTTAATATAATTATTAAATAAATCTAATATCATTAATATTAAATAATGAATGTAATTTGCTTTAAAATATTAAAAGTTATATTTTATAACTTAAAATATTTTTAAATACCTTATTATCATTTAAAATGATTTTTAATATAATAAAATCATTTTAATTAATTTATTTAATGCATTTATTATATAAATTAAATATCATTAATATTCAAATAAATACTAATATTTATTAAAAATATGTCAAATTATTAAAAGTTAATTTTTATAACTTAAAATCATTTTTGTAATTTTTAGAAATTAATTTCTATTTTTAAATAATTTTTAAAAATTTAATTAATTAAAATTAATAAAACTTTCGCTATAGCCTTTGGCAACAGAAAGCGTCGCCTTAGGTGTTCTTGAGGTTCAAGAACATTCATAAGCCAGTTTCGAGATAGCATGTTTGACCAACATTAATTTCTAATCTATGATGTTTATAGGCATGTTATTGGTCAGATCTTGTAGTGTTAGTGCAATACTACATGATCCAACAACAAACTTGCCAAAACATCATAACACCAACAAGATTTAAGCCTTCAAAGTAGTTGTCAGAGCTGTTCTTCATTTTCTAGGTTACCCAGAAATGAAGAACCGTTCATGTAGCCTACTTTGGGCTTCCACAACTTGCAATACTTGTGTTATTTTTGTGATCTAAAGATTCCAGATTGTAGCCAACATACAAGACAACAGTTCCATTACAAAAACACATTATAACAACAACATATGAACAAGATTTGGCATGGTCAAACCATGTTAGAGACCTTATTCTTCACTTTTCTGGGTTTTCCAGAAAGTCACTAAAACAGGTGGTCGGGCCTACTTTGACCAACTATATTATTGATTCTATACAATATATAAGTGATCTTATGGCATGTATGAGTAGTCTATATGTCAGTATACAAGTTACAAACAACAAAATGGCCTAAACACTTAAACGTAGCAATATCAAAGGCTTGAAAAGTGACTGTTAGACCATTCTAGAAATCTGGGTTACCCAGAAACAAGTTTGGTCATGGTCAGTCAACTTTGTTTGACTGCTTATAAAATGAAATCTAGACATGATATGACATTATTTCCAGTTCCAGATCATAGTCCACATGGCATAGAGCAGATCTATAACATAAAACACAACAAACATATAACAGGTAAAGATCTATGGGCCCTGACATTCGACTGTCAGACCATTTTTTAACTTTTTCTAGATTTTCAAAAACTTCAATTTTGAACACTTAGATGTTATGGATCTACAAGATACCAACCCAGATCATTGATTAACACTACATACAACATATTACAACACAAACACCAGATCTAACACAACATTAAAGGTCAGATTCTTGGTTAGGGTTTATACCTTTATATGAGCAAATCTTGATTCAAGGCTACTGATTTGTTAGTGGAGGTAATGGGGCTTTGTTTTGGGACTAAAAGGCTTTAGGATTTCGTGGGTTTAGAGAGAGAGAGAGCTTTGGTGGTGTGCAAGGATAGAAATGAGCTAATTTTAAAGGCTTTTCTCTCTCTTTATATATATATATATATATATATATATAACTTGATGCAATGAATTTGGATTATGTAAAGGCTGAGTTGCTGAACTTAGTAGAACATGCATGGGTTTGGTTAGAGTTGGTGATCAACTCTTATTTTAGCAAGATTTGTAAGCTATCTCTTAAATAATGCAAAAATGGTAATAAGGTCATTTGCCTTATGATTTTAGTGGCCAAATTGTAAACTTGACAAACCTTTAGGGTTTGACCCTTAGGGTTTAACCCTAAGGTTTTCAAAAATTTAATTTTTTAGGCTTTGTATTTAGGGTTTAAAAATAAAAATTAGTTTACAAAAAAAATGTAATTTAGAGTTTCCTAATTACAATTAGTTTTCTAATTGCATTATACTTGCAAATTAAGTTTAGGCTTTACAAATTGTAATTAAGATCGCTAATCTAGCAATTAGGGCTTACAATTTGATAATTACGGTTTTTGTTTTAGCATTTAGAATTCCTAATTTTTACAATTAGGGTTATCAATTTGCAATTAAGGTTTCCTAAATAATAATTAGGGTTTCCCTAATTAACAGTTAGATGTATAATTTAACAGTTAAGGTTCTAGTTTAGTAATTAGGGTTACTAATTTAGAAATTAGGGTTTTCAATTAATTAGGGTTTCTAAATATCAGTTAGAGTTTTCCTAATTAACATTAAGCTCCATACTTTAGCTATTAATGTTCAAATTTCACGATTACGATTTCGAGTCAATAATTAAGCTTTACGTAATTAGAATTTATATTCATAATATCAGACACTAATCACATTATCACGATTACCTAATAATCTTGTACTCTAATTTGAGTTTCAAATTAGGGTTTAACTTGGTAATATTAGGGTTCGTCATGATACACCATAATTGACCAATCATTGTCAGTCTACACATATACAGTACATATTTATAGTACTGAAATAAAAAGAATATTTATTATTCTCATTCCTTGATCAAAATCCAAAATTAAGGTTTGAATTCCATATTTGATTTACCTTGCATATATAACATTATTAATTAAGTTAAAATAATTAACTTAATAATCTGAACTAAAATTTATATAATAAACTAATTATTATAACAATTCTCATAATCCTTTCATATATTATTTAAATAATATATAATCATATTTTCATGAAAAATAAATAAAAATATTTTTACTACAAAATTAATTATAATAAGAATATACTTTATAATGATCAATAATTCTAAAATAAAATTATTTGAAATTATTCATGTAATAAATAAATTTTATTTATCACATATATACATATACATATACTTTTACCTTGCACTTATTCTCACCTTTAAAATAATAATAATAATAATTTATACGTAAAATTCCTGATTTAATTATATAGAAAATATCGGGTTATTACACTAATAGTGTTGGAATGTCGTTGTATTTTGGCTACATGGTAGAATTAAAGTGTTTGAATTTCCCAGACGAAAATAGAAGTTTTTTCGAAAAATACTATTCACTGATATTTGCTCGGAAATTATTTTTGAACTTCCGAGAAATACGTAACAGTAGAATAACTAGGAAGGATGAATTATGTGATAATAATTCAAGTATGACAAACGCAGTTTTTCGCTTGCGTACTAATTTCGAGAACGTTAGGGAAAGTAAAGCGTTTATGAGTAAACGATGATCGTATGAAGCGTAAGCATTGTACGAGGTAATGGATACGAGTATGATACGAGGTATTATACAAGTATGTATGAATGATGGTATGTCGTATATAATGAATGAGTATACGAGTTTGCATACGAGAGGAATACGTAAACAATACGTTATAAGCTTTAAGCTAAGTGTATTGGACTTGTAGGATTTGTATAGAAGTTGTACAAGCCCAAGTAAATTAATGTTAAAGCCCAATGTTTCACTAGTACAAAGTACATAATAGACAACACTTAAACCACAACGTTTTTTATAAAAATGTTGTGATACTTTTTTTTATAATGTTTTTAAAAAAAATATTATAGATATATATGCAAAAACGTTATCTATTTAAAATGACATTTTTTTGGTTTTAATTAGATAACGTTTTTTTTTAAAATGTTGTTTATCAAGAAAAACACGGAGATGAACTGAACACTTAGAATTAAAACATACCGTCTTTTTCTTTCCAAGGCTCGTCAGTGCAGAGCTTCGGTTTCCTTCGTGTAGATCTACTCTCTACTTTCTTTCGTTCACAAAACCTTTGAAGTTCCAGAGCTTCGGTTTCTCTCTGCTCTCTTTCCTCCCCTTTGAAGTTCCAGAGCTTCGGTTCCTCTCCTTCTTCCAGTACTCATCCGTACCGCACAAAATCCCCAAATCGAACAGGAGAAGAAGGTATTCCTATTTTAGTTGTTGTATAAACCCTAATTTCAAGATGTCGTGGCAAGTTTACATTGATAATCACTTGTTGTACCAAACCGAAGAAGGCAATCAGCTCACTTCTGCTGCTATTTTGGGTCAGGACGGCTCCGTTTGGGCCCAGAGCCCCAACTTTCCTCAGGTGCTCCATTTTTGTGAAGATGTTTGTGGCCAGGTATGTCCGCTTTTTGTTTTTCTTAAAGTTTGAGGTTTTTAGATTACCATTTTTGTAAAGTTTGGGTTATTTAGAGGTAATGCAGACATATTTAACATTGTATTCACTTATTTTGTTGTTTATGGTATGTTTTATTTTCTAGATCACTTGTAGATGATTTTAAATAATGGTTGTCTACAATTGATGTGTTGTAGTGATATACTATATTGCTAGTAGCTAGCTTTGAGGAACAGACTCCAGATAATAAGGCTCCTTCCTTAGCCCATTGTTTATGGTTGGCTCTGTCATGTGCTCTATCTCCATCTCTGCCTCTGTGGTCTTTCTTTTAATATGACATTTTTCAGTAATTTTGCCGTTTAGTTTGGCACTAGCATTTTTCTTGTTATTTATTGACTGATTTATTTGGGTTCAGGAATTAAATGGTCTCCCTTCTGCCTGCCAGAAATGTGAGGTTGAAGATGTTTCTAGTCCAAGTAAAACTTCAAAGTTGCAAGATTCAACGTCAGCGTCATTTTCACCTTGGCTTGATTTTGATGATAAGGATATTGATGATGAATTGGATCCTGCGATGAAGGAAGAACTTGACAGGTTCAACATTTCTATTAAATGCATGAGTTTCATTAAATATATTGTGAATCCTCAACCAAGTTTTATAATTCTACTAAAAAATATGATAGCGACAGATTTCGACAAAGTACCAAGTCATTTCCTAGTGAGTAGATACCTAAGCAAAATATTTGATCACTTTTGTTGGTCTTTTGATTATTCTGAATTAAAAACCGCAATTTTCTTGAAAGTTGAAGGGGTTTATGCTTTAGAGGCAGTCTTTCCTGTATGAATTTGAATTGCATAATGTTACTTGCTTTATTTTCCCCCAACTGTAGGGAAGTTGGAGATTTTGCACGGAGATTGAACTCCGTCTGGCCAGAAAGGATGCAGGATATTCTATCTTTGGGTCAAGAAAGAAGGCTTGTACCATTTTCTATGAATGGCAATGGTTCTCTTAAGAGATATACAGGTAAGCTCTTATCTCAAGTGTAATTTATCTGTAGGCAGTAGACACTAAAATATTGAGTGTTGAGTTTTTATTTTATGCTAATGTTGTATGTTTATCTTGCTTCACATGTTAAACGGAATAAGATCAAAGATTTCAATGGAGCTGTAATTCTGCCCCACTCACACCTAAACAGATTGCTATTTGGGTCATCATAAACTAAATTCCATTTGAAATCTCAACCACGTACACTTATATGGTCTCATTTTTTAGTACATGGAAAAGTGTTCATACATCCATCTTTTCCATTCATCTAACTGTGGTGCCATTATTCTCTGCATGAATCACGTCTTTTCCGCTGCCCTGGGCCCTTGCTCCTTAAATCTTCATTTAGAATCTTTCAGCTAGTTTCCTTGGAGTTCTTCATTTTGTCAGTGCATTATGAGTGTTATTTACTAAACATTTGAAGTTGTAACTTGTTTGGGGAGAGAGAGAAGAAGGGAAGGGGGGGGAGATGGTGACTGATAGAATTGTGGGAGGTGAAAGGTTTGTACTATATGGAGAAAATAATGAAGTTCCCAGCAACGGAATTAAACATGCTGAAAGAAGTACGTGTTATATACGGGAAAGATTACATGTAAATGTTTTATTTAGTGTCTTAGAAATTAATATTAACACTGATGGCATATTAAGGCAAGTGTTAAGAGAGGTTTTTCATATAGAAAAGCGAATAGAACTGTTTACAAAGAGAAGAGACAAAGGGGAAACATTATTGATGAAAATAACATTGAAGTAGTGCTGAATAATTTAATTGCAGTTTAATTCATCTTGGAAAATAGAACAGCCATGAACCCCAATTGTTTTTGTAGGTTGTTCACATGTTTTCCTCTATACACCGCATAAGTTCCCATATCTTGGTAGCACATTGTTAATTTGTTTTTGCAGTTAAGTTATTTTTGACAGTGGATGGTCAGGTTGTATAACAACTCGGTGTATGTTTATTCGACTTTTTGGATTTCTTTTTTTTCAATGTCATGTGACTTTTCTGTCTTCATTTGCTTTTCTAACTCCAGATTTTACTAAATGAAGTAGCTCCCAGACCTCATAATAGTGGGCACCACTCAATTGAATCATGTTTCACTTCACAATAGGAACAACATTTGCGGGCTGTAGTTGGTCTTCCACTTGGTGATCCATCAATGAAAACTCCAGCTGCTATGATGTACAATATATTAGGTGAGAAATTCTTTATAATTTATATTTCTAGTTGCCTGCTTGTAATATCTATTAGAGATTGATGCCCATAATTAATTTTTGTTATCAAACATCGAAACTGACTTGCTTGAATCTTTGTGGCTGAGACGGATAGAAGCATATTCAATGATCATTAATATTCAAGTGCCATTTCACCAGCCACAGTTGCCAGTTCAATTTGGTGGGCCTAACCCGCAATTGCAGTCTCAGAGTACGGTGAATACTTCATTGCCAATGCCCTTACCAATGGGAAATCCATCTCAAGTGCAGTAGCAAGTATTTGTTCAAGGTCTTCAACCCCATCTGATGCATGATACTTCATTGCCAATGCCCTTACCAATGGGAAATCCATCTCAAGTGCAGTAGCAAGTATTTGTTCAAGGTCTTCAACCCCATCTGATGCAAGCTCAAGGAATCATGCATCAGGGACATGCTATGAATTTCTCATCTCAAATGGGTACCCATCTAGGCTTTTTTGCACATGCTTAGGTAGTAGCTTAATTTTATGGATAGTTTGGTTTATTTTATGGTTTATTTTGTGGATTGAAAAGTGAATTTGAGATGTATATATGGATTATTTGGTATATATTTTGTGGATATAGTAATTTGAAACTATAAACGAATGGTATTATTAGGATGTATTTTGAATGGTTGATACATTTTGGCTTTAAATTTAAATGAGAATTTAGACCTTTTAGCTATATATCCTGGCATTAGCATATTGCAGGTGCATTGGTAATGTAGGTGAACTACAACTTTTTTTTTCTTTTTTTTTAATCTACAACATTTTAAAAACGTTGTGTAAATGTGCCTAAACGTTGTCTGATATAGTAAACAACAACATTTTTATCCAAAAAACGTTGTGGAATAATACCTTCTACAACGTTTTTAAGCATCTGCTAATTTTTAAAAAACAAATCTACAACGTTTTTTTTACTAAAAAACGTTGTGTATTGTGCTTAACTACAACGTTTTAAAAACGTTGTGTAAGGGTGTCAAATAGATGACACTCTTAACCACGACGTTTTTCTGACTGAAACCACAACGTTTTTTTTGCGTTGTCTATTTACTGTTTTGTAGTAGTGTTTGTTAATGCAAGCCCAAATGTTAAGTTAAAGTTATTTAAACTTAAGCCCAAATTAGAATCCAGATCCGTGGATTGAACCAATGGATAAGCGGGTAAGAAAAACCCATGGGGAAACCTATGTGGGCCCCATGGATCATATGGCACCATCTTGGTGACCAAGGATGAATAGTAAGGAGGTGGATTAAGGAGGTGGAAGGGCCTAAAAGTCTATTATGCACTCACTTTGGATTTCCTATATATAGAAGAGACTTGGTAGATTAATTTCTTGTTCAAAATTCACCAACATCCTAGAGCTTTCATATTTAGAGAGAAACGTGAGTAAGAGATATACTTGTTATACAAAGAAGGAAGAAGAAGAATTAAGCAAGAGAACTTCAAGGGTAAGAATACTAAACCATGACTCTTCATCTCTTCATTTGTTAGAGAAGTGAGTAGTGGTAAAGCATGTTGTTTAAGGAGTGATAAGGATGGTTATTAATGGATGAAACCTTAATAAACCATGTGAAAGTGAAATCATAAGTATAAAAGCTATAAACCATTGAAATTCATTGAAGAATTGGATTATGTTGTTGTTGATGGACAAGTTTAAAGCCATCATTTATAGGCTTAGATTATACATGTGGTGATAATGGAATGAATCCATTTGGAACGGTGTAAAAATCTGAAGTAACGAAGTTATGGTGGAATTTACGAGATTAGACGATAATCGTCGAAATTGTGAAATTCTCAAAATGGAAGTCAAAAGTTAGCATTGAACTCAGAAATGTTGGTTTTCGATGGAGAGTAGTTTAAATTTATATTTTAGAGTTGCAGACTCGAAAATGGTCAAATTTTGACTTAGAACGAAGAAATGAGCTATAAACATTCACGAACGTTTATCATTTTCGTAAAAATGAACTTGAACGGTGAATTCCGTGTTAACGGATTTGAAAATTTAAAATTCTTATATGAACACTTACTTCATGTGATTTGTGAGCTAATGACTTTTAAACGAGTTCTTATATGAGCTAATGTAAAATTCTTATATGAACACTTACTTGAACGGTAGAAGACGCTGAAGGCAAGTGTTTTAACCCTTGTCTATATTCATTCTGGACAAGTTTTGCGATTCATGTATCTTGCACATGAATTAATGTATTATAAGGTCGAAGCCAATTCCTTCGGCTAGACTTAATGTATTTATTGGATTTTTTATAATCTATTGAAATGTTATCAAAGTTGCTATCTTTTGCCAAACTGTTTTGGTATGGATTTCAAAGAAAGACTGAGTATGAATAAACAAACGTTTTGTCGTCAAACGACAGGCACGTGAGGTTGCCAAAACATAAACATAAATACGTTTACAGAAGAAGTGTTGTACAACATAGAGTACTATAGGCTGATCACCTAGACGTGCTCGACAGTAATATCAGACTTATGGACTTAGTGTCGAGTTGTCCTTTTCAAAGAAAGAACGAATGCTCAAGGTCTTGGACCACACTATATGTTTAATGAACGTGGTTCATTGTGAAATGTTTTAAAGGAAAAGAAGTGCTATTTTGAATTATTGATAGTACTTCATAACTATTGTTCAATTATTGAAGATATATGATTCCTATGTTTCAAGCATGTTGTTTAAATGAAATTGTCATACCTGTTGAGCTAGTTATGATCACTCTTGCTTGAACCATATGAATGCAGCCAAGACTGAACGACCCGAAGGATCCTCTAAGGATAAAGGAAAGGCTAAGGCAGACCATTGAGCTGTCTATGTAATAGTATAGGTTTAATGTTGTAATTATTTGATATTATGACAAGAAACAGATGTATTGGTTATAAAGAACTTGGGAAGAGAATATTATTTTGGAATATATCGAAGATATATTAACTCTTTTGAGTAATTTCAATTGAATGTGTACGTGTGTAAATGGTAGTATCGTGTAGCACCATCTGTCGGGTTGGAAGATACCCAAATTTGGGGGCGTCACAGGTTGGTATCAGAGCAATAGGTTATAAAACTTAAGGGGGGGAAATAGAACCTTAACTCATTACCTTAAGAAGAGTTAAAGAAGAAAAAGATGAAATTAACCCTAAAAATGCATTAAATGTGATATGTGTTTTTATTGTACTAATGATGTTTACTAATCAAACTAATTTATTTTGTTGTAGATGTCAGGAGATAACGTTATGGATAGGGATATACATGTTGATAGTGAAGAGTCGGTGAATCAAGTAGAGATTATACCGAACCCAGTAGCTGAAGAGCCATAAGTGGTAGTTGTTGAGTCTGGAGACTCAGAAAACCTAGACCTTATGTCTACATTTGATGGAATGTCTAAAGAGGAGGTGGAGGTGGTGTCATTTAACACCATAGCACCTGCAGAAGAGATGACTCCGGGGGAGTTAATGAAGGCGTTATTCATGACTGTATTAGATAGGAATATCCAATATGGGATAGAGGTGAAGGAACTGAAGGAGGAACTTCATGCTGTCTTGGAAGATAAGAAGAGTATGGAGTCGATGTGGGAGGAGGAACATGATGAGAAGGTGTTGAGGACAAGGTCAATGAGCTTAAACATGAGGTCTTTGAGCTCATGCAGGAGCTAAAGACCAAGAAAAAGAAGGTTAGCCGAATGTCCTATATACATAGGAGTTCGCACGGGGATTTTCAACGACAAGTGGCTGACTATCCTGTGGAGGCGGGGCAGACTCAGCATACTATCAGCCGAGATGTGATAGCCGGTCTTGCCAATGCCGACTATGAGAATGCCTTAAGGAAGATGTAATCTAGCTATTAGTTAGAGTAGAATAGTTATGTAAATATGTTGTATCTTTGGAGTGACGTAAAACCCTCTTTTGTATAACAAAGGGTAGTCTTTTGTAAATCCCAATTTTTGGAAATCAATAGCGGGAAAGTAATGTAATCATCTTAGGCTGTGTAATGTGAACGTTGTAGTATTGTACTACAAGAAGCAAAGAAATATAAGTTTTCTTTTATTGGAACATGATGTTCAATGAGTATGAGTTATTCGTTTAATAATGAATAATAACTAATTTACAAGAAGGAAATAATAATGAAATGTTATTTATTTTAACAGAAAAATGTCGCCAAGAAGAAGACCAAGAAATCAAGGAGCGAATGTAAATCAACCGGAAGGTGGACCGGTTAATCCAATGTAGGAGTTCGTTAATTTAATAACAGCTTCCTTTAACCAGAATGGGGTAAATGTACCCCTAAATCCTGCGGTAGTACAGGCTACTACGTTTAAGGATTTTAAGAGTGTACGTCCGTCGGAGTTCAAAGGAACTACGGACCCTATCGAAGCCCAGACTTGGGTGAAAGAGATAGAAAAGGAATTTGTAATTGCCAATGTTGATGAGGGGAAAAAGGTTGCTTTTGTTGCCTACATGATGAAGGGGGAGGCCAACTTCTGGTGGGAGGTAAACCAAGATAGGGCTGAAATAGATAACTTAACGTGGACGCGGTTCAAGGAAATTTTCTTCGAGAACTACTTTCCCACGAGTATGCAGGGAAGGATGGAGATGAGGTTTCTAGAGTTGAAACAAGGGGAGATGACTGTTCCCCAATACGCTGCCAAGTTCAATGAACTGGTGAGGTTTGCTCCACACTAAGTGGACACGGAGGTGAGGAAGGCTAGGAGATTCGAGCAAGGCTTGAAACCCTGGCTCTATAGCCGGATATCAGTGTTCCAAAGTACTTCTTTAGGGACCATTCTGGAGAAGGCGATAATTGTCAAGGGTGGGAATGAGGCTTTAATCCAGTACCACAGGGAGCAGAAAAACAAGGATAAAGTACACGGGGGAGTGAAAATCGAGGGAGCCAGCGGTAGTGGCAATGGCCAAAAGAGAAAGGGTTTCAACTCTGGGAATACCGAAGTGAAGCAAGGAGATCCCAAGAAGAGGATGGAGGTGTGCAAGAATTGTGGGAAGACTCACTGAGGAGTCTGTCTCAAAGGGAAGTCAGTGTGTTATAATTGTGGACAGGAGGGGCATATTTTGCCTAATTGTCCGAGTTCGAAGAAGAACCATGGATGCTTCATATGTGGATCAATTGATCACATAGCGAAGAACTGTCCAAAGAAGGGGACGGACGGGAATAAGGGCACTAATAGTGGTAAGCTAGCTATTAGTGGTCCAGCTCAGCCGGGTAAGCCGATGGACCGCACCTTTAACATGACGGTCCAAGATGCAGTTGCATCAGGGGAGTTGTAGGTATTATCCCGATCAACGATATAAATGCTTACGTGCTGTTTGATTCGGGTGCTACTTATTCTTTTATAACATGTGATTTTGCTAAACGGTTAGAACTACTTCCCGAAAGATTGCCTGTACCTTTGAATATCAAGGTAGCAAATGAAGAAATAATTCCTGTTGAAGATATTCATAGGAGTTGTTGTGTAGATATACGAGGTTGTAAATTATCGGTAGATTTAATACCGATAAAGTTGGGAGAATTTGATGTAATTCTCGGGATGGATTGGTTGTTTAACCATGGTGCTATTATAAATTGCCAAAAGAAATGTGTAAATATTAAAACGTCAAGACAACTTCATGTAGTGTTTTACAGTAATAAATCACCGAGACGTTCGTGTTGTCTTACTATGACATAAACTAGGAAATTATTGATGAAGGGATGTATAAGTTATTTGTGTCATGTTTTTGATACCCAGAGAGTGGGAACAAGGATGGAACAAATACCTATAGTCAAAGAATTCGTGGATGTATTTCCAAGAAAATTATCGGGTCTTCCACAAGATAGGGAGATCAAATTCGTAATAGATATTGTGTCAGGAGCGGCACCAATTTCAAGGGCACCATATTGTATGGCACCGGTAGAGATGAAGGAGCTAATGGTTCAGTTACGAGAACTATTGGGCAAAAAGTTCATTCAATCGAGTGTTTTGTCGTGGGGAGCACCGGTACTATTTGTAAAGAAGAAGGACAAATCGTTAAGACTTTGTATCGACTATCGAGAGTTGAATAAGTTAACGATAAAGAATAAATACCCATTTCCCAGGATCGATGATCTTTTTCATCAGTTGAAAGGGGCAAAGCATTTTTCTAAGATAGATTTGCGAACGGGGTATCATCAGTTGAAGGTTAGGAAGGAAGATGTACCTAAGACAACATTCAATACTCGTTACGGCCATTACGAGTTTCTGGTGATGTCATTTGGGTTGACGAATGCACCAGCTGCATTTATGGATATGATGAACAGAGTGTTCAAACAATATTTGGACAAGTTCATCTTAGTGTTTATTGATGATATTCTAGTCTATTCTAAGAGCCCAGAAGATCATGCTGAAGACCTAAGAATAATGTTGGAGACATTAAGGAAGGAGAAGTTATATGTGAAATTCACTAAGTGTGAATTTTGGCTAGAAAGGGTACAATTTTTAGGACATGTTATCGACCAGGATGGGATTTCAGTAAATCTAGCAAAGGTGGAAGCAGTGATGAATTGGGAACAACCAAAAACGCCGACTGAGGTATGGAGTGTTAGGTTTGTAATATTTATGAACGCAGTCAAATTGCATAAAATAAGCGAAAACGTGGAAAATTAGAGTTTTAAAAATTTTACAAACCATATACCCGGATCATCCTTTATGCACAATTATGAATTAAACAAAAAGATATGACGAACAAGAATCATACCCTTGAAGATTCGAGCTTCCTCAGGTACAAGTTCACCTCTAATCCTTTTCGCGTTCAACTTGAATCCACTGGGTTTGGTTCCTTCCTTTGATCAACGTTAGCCACCCAAGTGTTCGGCCTCTAGAGGTGATCCACCAAGGAAGAAGAAATATTCAAGAAGAAGGGTGGTTGGCTAAACCCTAGTTTTCTATCTCTATAACGTACTCTCCAACTATTGGAATTGCGTATGTTGTCAAAAAATCAACAACCACTCTACACCCATAATAAGACTCTTCTTATTTATAGATGTGGACAACTCTCCTTAACAAATAAGGAATTGAGTTTTATTTTAATTAATTAAATTCTTTTAATTAATTATGCTCCCAATCTTATTAGGAATAATTAATTAAAATCTTTTAATTAATTTACCTCCTAATCTTATTAGGAATATATGAGAGTACTTTTATTAATTAATTCTCAAACTGCTTTAGGAATTATATATTAATAATAATAATAAGACTCCTCTTATTAATTTATATTTAATATTTCTAAAATATTAAATAATAATATTAAGCTATTTAATTTATTCTATCACCATAGATTAAATTAAATATACTTAACTTATTATTACGATTATGTCATTTACTTCTTAAATAATTATTCTTCCTTTTATGGTGTGACCCTTTAGATTCTCCATATTAAACCGGGTTGTGAATAAATCAATTAGAACAATTCTAATCTTATTTAAATAAATAAATTAAATTATTAATTTATTTAAATAAATAATATTTATTCTACAATAGGGATAAGACTCCCTAGCGATCAACGACTTTCCAGATAATATAGATTTCAACATTAATCATTAAATAACCTTTGAGTAAATATTTACCATACAATTCAATCTTTCCATCATATAATGTCCCAATTAAATATAAGACATGGAATTACTGTCAAGTCTTATTTTATTTAATTATATGTATTTCGATCCTTAAATGCACAACTCCAAATAATGCAAATTAGAAACTTCTTTCTAATTTCATTTTGCCTTGGCCAAGGACTACTAGATTGTCATTTATCGAATCACATAGGACATTTCTCTTCTTTTACTAGAAGTGGTAAACTCTTTATTGATCATACATTATCTTCATGTACAACTTATTATACCCAAGCATACCCTTTGATATACGCTAAGGGTCTTAAGGAATAAGTCAAAGTATAACTCATCATACACAAGATACTATGATGATCTCAAGTCCAAGGATCATTTGTACTACTATCACTATAGGAATTCCTATTGACAGGGAAGTAAAACTCCATTAGGTATTCCTTAGCGAGCCACGTTCAGTGAAATTATTCTCTAATAAGCACCTACATACTTGCTTTAGTGTCTCCACACAAATGATCTTGAGATCAATCATCCTCATCCAATGAGCAAGCAACGTATGTATCAATATATCCGGATTCACTAATCCCCAATTTAGTAATCCAACGATTGGGAACCATTTTAGTTTTAAGCTTTTTAAGAATTTAGATCTAATTAGAATGATCATCATCATTATTCTAAAAGCATTGCTTAAAACTATGTGTTTATCACATATTATAAAACAACATCATGTATGTGACGCCCCCAAAACAGGAATACATCACCCATCTTGAGTCACCAAATACATGGTACAAAATTCAAATACAACTTAATAATACAACTGTCGTGTAAAATACGACAAAACATAAACTGAGAGTTTTAAAACGGATATCATCTTCTAGACAGCATTCAACTTAAATGGAGTCCTCAATACATTTATTATCACACTATTTCATAGAATAGTGAGGACTACTAATGCTATCATCTGGACCGTCACGCCGTTCCTCGACTAGTTCCGGTTACGTTCTCATTTCCTGAAGAGGACAATGATTTTTCATTAGCCTTCAACAATGTTAAACTGATTAAATATAACAAACATCAAGTTTAACTGCAGCGGAACAAACAATCCATTAGAAGAGTTAAGTAGAGCATAAAATCTACTATCTTGTATGATTTAAAAGGTTTTTAATCACTTTTATCGCTGAGACTCAGCTTAATAAATAATCCACATCATCGAATCACCCCTGCACTACGGCCAAGGATATTCTTTAGTATCACGACCATAAATTATCCATGCACTACGGGCCAATGATATTTGGTTATTCATCAATGGTCATGATTATGACAACAACTGTCCATCAATGCACTACGAGCCAATGAGGACTTTTACCACATCATTTGTAACATTACGGTCATGATTATACCGAATAATCGCTGGTCTTAATCATACCAAGTCCATCTATGCACTACAGGTCACAGATGACTTTCAACATAATATAAACATGAGGATGATGACAATGATATAAGAATTCAATAAAACAAGTTCAAGGATAAATTTTTAAAGATTTATAATTTAATTTATCCAGAAATTAATAACGTCAAAATTATCAACATGATACTGCTTTGTGGAGTAAAATTCAAAAATAATATTGTACCAAAAATAATTTGGATCGAAAATGAATCAATTTTTTTCATGAATAGTACCCCTGGTGAATAGTACTCGAGTGAATAGTACCCCGTGAATAGTACTTTGGGAATAGTAATCCCGTGAATAGTACTTCGGCATGAAATAGTTAAAACTTATCAAGAATGCTCAGAATAATGTTTCCATGAAAATATACTTGATGAAGCGCAAATATCAAGGATATTCTACTAATTTCATGGTGTATAGAAGCTAAAATTTTAACAAAATGAGTATAGAATTCTAAATCTGAAATGAAATAATATTACTTACATACTACAGAGTATGGAAGAAAATATTATTTCAAACGAATATTGAACAAAAATAACATCCCTTACCTTGAAAAGAAGAGTATTCCAACTGGTATAGCGGGGATATTTTTGAAGAAAACTTTCACCGTTTTCTACGCTCAAAGATTTCTAAAACTCTAAAGAAATACGCTCAATATTATAGAAGAAGAATTCTCTGATTCTGGTGTGATTTTCAATTCTAACTTAAACGCCTATTTATAAGAAGATGCTAGAACACCATAGAAGACTAAATAATAAAATAATATTATTATTTTTTTTAAAATCAACTCTACGCATGCCCAAAGACTAGCACATCAACTTGGAACAAAAATTTATAGCCCACATGTTTTTAACAAAAGTGGGTCCCACCCATAATTTTAATAAAAATATTTATTTTTCGAAACTTCAACAATTCATAATAAATAGCCCTTTTATCAGAAAAATATGAATTTTATGTCCATTCCATACAAAATTGAATTCTCTACAACTTTGTAGCTTTAGGTTTTTCTAAATTCTAAACAGAAAATATCCGAAATTCACAAACGGACGATTTTCAACACCTCTTAAAATTCATAACAAATCATACACTAATTTTTAACGGTTCAAAATTTGTGGATAACATATCTAAAAATCACAGCGATCCAACGGTCGGATCAAAATTCTAACTCACGCAATAGAGCTTTAAGAACACCGATTTAGTTTTTTAATACCTCTAATCCGATTAAATACTGATAAAACACCTCAACATTAATTCCTTCAATTATAACCACATAAAATAAATATTTTCCTATCTATCATTTATGTCCACATAAAATAAATATTTCCTTATCATATAAATCAATACTTAATTATTCACAAATAATATTACAGAATCACAATAATGATAACCAGGCCGTTCCCAGGAAAGAGGGGGCTTTCCAATAAGGATTTCCCCTTACTGGCGCTCAATTAGGTGACCAAACCTCTCCTCGATGTAACTTTCTAGACATTGCCAATAATGCTATCTAATAATATTATTCAAATAATATGAATTATTGATCCGATAATGAGAAAATCTTGTGTAGTGACAATTATTGAAACAACAATAATATAAAATATCAACACAACAATTATTGAATCAATAAAATAAAATATTGAGCGATAATTCTTTGTAACAATTATTGAGTAGTGCCTTCTTACGTAAGAATCAATAATTCAAAAATAATTGTAATACCGTGGTGTCTTCATTGTGCAATCATGCGTATTACTGTATTTTAACCACCAGGTATTCCAACAGTGTTAACGGTAATAACTACGTCGTTATTTATAAAACTCAAACTTGTCGTTTTATTCATCCGATAATTATTCTGTTATGGGGCCCACAAATGATTGTGTCGTCGTACAAAAATTTCCTGTTAAAATGAATATTCTCCGACCAATCGAATATTATATAACAACTTGCGTACTTTGGAAAATTTATAAATATTACCCACAACTATAACATTATATCAAATTCACTCCATAATATTCAAAAATGATATTTATAGAAAATTCATCTTTAGTCAAAAAGTTGGGGTCTTACAACCTCCCCTTGTTATGAAATTTCACCCTCGAAATTAGGGTATGTACATGGTATGTTGAAGAGGTAAGGATACCTTGATTTCATTTTAGATTCTAACTCCCAGGTTATTTTCTCAACATCGTGGTTTCTCCACAATACTTTGACTTGAGTTATAACCTTGGAGCGTAAAATATGCTCCTTTTTATCCAAGATTTTAACAGGAACCTCTTCATACGTTAAATCTTTCGCTATTTCATCCGGTTCTAACTAAATAATGTGGTTCGGGTCTTCCACACATTTACGTAACATAGATATGTGAAAAACATTATGAACACGAGACATAGTTGGCGGTAAGGCGAGTCTATAGGCAACAGTTCCTACTCGATCGAGGATTAAAAATGGGCCAATGAATCGAGGATTGAGCTTTCCTCACTTTCCAAATCTCGTATATCCTTTCCATGGAGCAACACGTAATAACACATGTTCTCCAATATTGAATTCCACGTCCTTTCGATGAAGATCAGAATAACTCTTTTGTCGATCTTGTGAGGTTTTTATACGTTGTCGGATCGTTTGAATCTTTTTCGTAGTCATACGTACCAACTCTGGTCCCAACAACGTTGCTTCACCCACCTCATCCAGCATACTGGAGAACGACATTTTCTTCCATACAACGCCTCGAATGGAGCCATGCTAATATTTGCTTGATAACTGTTGTTGTAGGAAAACTCCACCAATGGTAAGTACTTGTCCCAACTTCCCTTGAAGTCAAGGACACAGAGTCTTAATAGATCTTCAAGAGTTTGAATAGTCCTCTCTGACTGCCCGTCCATTTGAGGATGATAAGCCGAACTAAATCATAAATCTGTGCCCATAACTTTTGCAAACTAATCCAAAATCTTGAAGTGAATCTTGGGTCTCGATCAGAAACTATGGATACTGGCATACCATGCAATCTTACAATCTCATTTATGTACATACTAGCAAGACGTTCAAGTGTATAAGTTTCTCATATAGGTAAGAAATGAGCAGACTTGGTCAATCTATCAACAATGACCCAAATTGCATCTATGCCTTGAGAAACCTTGGGAAGACCGGTAACAAAATCCATGGTAATGTGCTCCCACTTCCATTATGGAATTTCAAGTTGTTGCAATGGACCTTTTGGTACTTGATGCTCCGCCTTGACTCGTTGACAAGTTAAACACCTTGAGATAAACTCCGCTATCTCTCTCTTCATATTGCTCCACAAAAATGTCTGTCGGAGATCATGATACATTTTGGTACTCCCAAGATGGATTGCAAACGGTGTGTTGTGTGCCTCCATCATGATTTTATACTTTAAATCAGGGTCGTTAGGAACACAAAGTCTGGAGTTGACTCGAAGTGTTCCTTCTTCATCGATTCTTGTTTCCGGTATAGCACCTTCTTGCACTTTCTTCCTCATACGCATCAGCTCCAGGTCTGTAGCTTGAGCAGCTTTAACATTATCGATTAAAGTCGATTTTACTTGTATATTCGCCATCATCACATGGGTCCTTGGAGTCTTTAACTCTATCTCCATCCTTTGTAAGTCATACAAAATGGATCTTTGCGTTGACAATATCGCACTTGTACTCGAATATGATCTTCTACTCAATGCGTTAACTACCACGTTCGCTTTTCCAGGATGGTATGATCATAATCTTTTAATAGTTCAAGCCAACGTCGTTGTCGCATGTTGAGTTCCTTTTGAGTGAAGAAATATTTGAGGCTTTTATGATCCGTAAAGATCTCCACTTTCTCCCCAAACAAGTAATGCCTCCAAATCTTTAGTACAAAAACGACTGCTGCCAACTCTAGATCATGAGTAAGATAATTCCTCTCATATTCTTTGAGTTATCGTGAGGCATAGGCTATGACTTTCCCATGTTTCATGAGAACACATTCTAACCCTTTGCCCGAAGCATCACTGTAGATGACAAATCCCTCCGAGTCAGATGGTATTGTCAGAACAGGTGCTGAAATGAGTCTCCTCTTGAGTTCTTAAAAACTCTTCTCACATTCCATGCTCCAACCAAATTTTATATCTTTCTAAGTCAGCTGAGTTAATGGAGTAGCAATTCGAGAAAACCCTTCTACGAATCTCCAATAATAACCAGCTAAGCCGAGAAAGATACGTATTTCGGTCACTGATTTAGGTTGCTCCCAGCTTTGAATAGCTTCAATCTTTGTCGAGTCAACAGATATTCCATGACTTGATACAACGTGCCCAAGGAATGCTACTTCTTCAAGCCAGAATTCACATTTCTTTAACTTGGCGTAAAGCTCGTTTTCACAAAGCTTTTGGAGTATCAGCCTCAAGTGTTGCTCATGATCTTCACGGATTTTGGAATATATGAGGATGTCATCAATAAAGACGACCACAAAGTGATCCAAATATTCCTTGAATACTCGGTTCATCATATCCATGAAGGCAGCAGGAGCATTAGTCAATCCAAAAGACATGACTAGGAATTCATAATGCCCGTACCGAGTTCTGAAAGCCATCTTTGGAATGTCATCGTTCTAATCTTTAACTGATGATATCCGGAACGAAGATCGATCTTTCAAAAGAATTTGGCGCCTTGCAACTGGTCAAACAGGTCATCAATACGTGGCAATGGGTACCTATTCTTAATGGTGACATGATTCAAGTCCATATAATCAATACAAAGTCGCATACTCCCATCTTTCTTCTTCACGAATAGAACAGGAGCACCCCAAGGAGATGTACTAGGACGAATGAAACCGATGTCTAACAATTCCTGCAATTGAGTCTTTATCTCCTGAAGTTCAATAGGAGCAATTTGATATGGGGCTTTGGAAATGGGTTTTGTACCAGGTTCAAGGTCGATACAAAATTCAATTTCTCGCTCTGGGGGTAGGCCAGGAAGTTCTTCAACGAATACGTTAGGAAATATATTAACAATAGAAATATCATTTAAAATTGACGTATTTTTGTTTAAATCCCTGACATGAGCTAAGAAAGCTTGACATTCGTTTTTCAATAAACGAATAGCTTTATGGCGAGAAGACAGTGATTGATTTTAATGGTTTGGTTGCTTGAATTAGCATAATAGGTTGGTTAGGAATATGAAAGCAAACAACCTTACGAAAACAATCAATTTTTGCATGATGGGTAGTTAACCAATCAATCCCTAGAAGTACATCAAATGCAAGTATTGCCAATGAAATAAGATTGACATGTAATGTGAGGGTACCGATTTGAACCAAACAAGACTTATAAACAGTGGATGTAATAAAGGTTTCTCCCAACGGAGTTTCAACAGATAAGTCAAAGTCTAATTTCTCCGAAGTCAAATTTAAACGTTGAGCGCAAGTAAAAGAAATAAAAGAATGGGTAGAACCGGTATCAAATAAGGTATAGACTTCGCTAGAGTTTATGATAAGCTTACCCGTGACGACCTTGTTCGGGTTCCTTGCTTTCTGGGAGGACACGACAAACACTCTCCCTTGAACTATCGGCTTTGACTTTTCTAGGACGGCCTTTGGTGCCTCCATCCCAGCTGGACTTGTCTTCGGTGCACGACAAAATCGGGCTAGGTGACCTTCTCTTCCACAATTATAACACGCTTTGGACTGCATCGCGCAGTTTGGACTGATGTGTACCTCCCCTCCGCATTTGAAGCATATGATAGGTGGTCACTATCCTTCCTTAACAATGGGTGCTGGTGCTGACGTCTTTCTATCATTGTTGAACTCCTCTTCTTGAAATGTCCACTCTTATTGTCTTGGCCATGATTACCATCGAAGTGGTTACCATTTCTGGCATGTTGATTCCCTCCATGTTTGTTGTCACCTCTTTGATGACTACTACCACTGGTATTATCATTATGTCGACTGCTCTCTCTTGGTTGGGTTGACTCGTTATCATGTTCCAATAACTAAGCTCTATTCACAACATCTGAATACAAGCAAAGTTTGTGAGAGATAAGGTATTGATGTATTTCGGGTTTCAAACCTCGTAGAAACATCCACATCATTCTCTCCTCATTATCAACTAAGTGGGATGCAAACCGGGACAACTCAGCAAACTTGGCTTCATATTGTGACACGGTCATGTTGTTTTGCTCCAGTTTAATGTACTCTACCTCTTGCATGTGACAAATACTTTCGGGAAAGTACTTGTCGTTGAACAGTTCTTAGAACTTCTCCCAAGACATTTTCGGTCTGGCGAGGTTGAGTATCGCTTTTACGATTCCCACGATGTCTGTTTACCTTTCGCCGCAACATGAAGGTGGGAAAGGGAACCTTTTGCTCCTCAGATCATCCCAAGACATCAAATATCTTGTTGATCTACTTTATCCACGTCTCTCCCTTAAGTGGTTTTGGCTCTCCAAAAAACTCCGGTGGTCCCAGCTCCTTGAACTGTTTAGTAATGACTGTCCTAGAGTTGCCAGTGTTTCCACATGTATTTCAGATAGGAGTCTCTCTTGCCTGATGTTGCATAAATTGCAGAAAGCCTCTGAGCATTCCATCGTTCATCATTTGGTCAGTGTTGTTGTTTGCATGAGGATTGTTGCCTTCCTGATGCACATTATCCTGATTGTTGATCTGTGGAGACTCAAAGGTCTCCTGTGCTCCATTGCTATTCTCAACATTCTCAGATGTCATTTTCAAATACTGCCACAAAATAAGGGTTAATTAACATCTCGCATATTATCCCTATACCCTGACCAACCAATTAAATACCAAATAAACTTAGGTAGGTCATACTAGCGAAGGAATTCCTCGTCTCTCCCCTCCTAGTTCTTGTCTCACATCTCAGCTAGGGATCATATCCCTAAACTATGATAGCAACTGTGACGCCCCTAAAATAGGTATACATCACTTATCTTGAGTCGCCAAATATATGGTACAAAATTCAAATACAACTTAATAATACAATTGTCGTGTAAAATACGACAAAACATAAATTGAGAGTTTTAAAACGAATATCGTCTTCTAGACAACATTCAACTCAAATGGAGTCCTCAATACATTTATTATCACACTATTTCATAGAATAGTGAGTACTACTAATGCTATCATCTGGACCGTCACTCCGTTCCCCGACTAGTTCCGGCTACGTTCTCATTTCTTGAAGAGGATAATAAAAGCAAAAGGGTGAGCTCAACTAGCCCAGTAAGAAATATTATGACTAAGATAAAGCAGAATAATTTATCATTAGCCTTCAACAGTGTTAAACTGATAAAATATAACAAACATCAAGTTTAAGCTGCAATGAACAAGCAATCCATTAGAAAGAGTCAAGTAGAGCAAAAAATCTACTATCTTCTATGATATAAAAGGTTTTCATCACTTTTATCATTGAGACTCAAATTTTAATAAATAATCCACATCATCGAATCACCCCTGCACTACGGCCAAGGATATTCTTTAGTATCACGACCATAAATTATCCATGCACTACGGGCCAAGGATATTTGGTTATTCATCAATGGTCATGATCATGCCAACAACTTTCCATCAATGCACTACGGGCCAATGAAGACTTTTACCACATCATTTGTAACATTACGGTCATGATTATACCGAATAATTCCTGGTCATAATCATACCAAGTCCATCTATGCACTACAGACCACAAATGACTTTCAACAGAATATAAACATGAGGATGATGACAATAATATAAGAATTCAATAAAACAAGTTCAAGGATAAATTTTTAAAGATTTATAATTTAATTTATCCCGAAATCAATAACGTCCAAATTGTCAACATGATACTGCTTTGTGGAGTAAAATTCAAGAATAATATTGTACCAAAAATAATTTGGACCGAAAACGAATCAATTTTTATCATGAATAGTACCCCGAGTGAATAGTACTTGAGTGAATAGTACTCCATGAATAGTAACCCCGTGAATAGTACTTCGGCATGAAAAAGTTAAAACTTATCAAGAATGCTCAGAATAATATTTCCATGAAAAGATATTGGATGAAGCGCAAATATCAAGGATATTCTACTAATTTCATGGAGTATAGAAGCCAAAATTTTAACAAAACGAGTATAGAATTCTAAATCTGAAATGAAATAATATTACTTACATACTACAGAGTATGGAAGAAAATATTATTTCAAACGAATATTGAACAAAAATAACATCCCTTACCTTGAAAAGAAGAGTATTCCAACTGGTATAGCGGGGATATTTTTGAAGAAAACTTTCACCGTTTTCTACGCTCAAAGATTTCTAAAACTCTAAAGAAATACGCTCAATATTATAGAAGAAGAATTCTCTGATTCTGGTGTGATTTTCAATTCTAACTTAAACGCCTATTTATAAGAAGATGCTAGAACACCATAGAAGACTAAATAATAAAATAATATTATTATTATTTTTAAAATCAACTCTACGCATGCCCAAAGACCAGCACATCAACTTGGAACAAAAATTTGCAGCCCACATGTTTTTAACAAAAGTGGGTCCCACCCATAATTTTAATAAAAATATTTATTTTCCAAAACTTCAACGATTCATAATAAATAGCCCTTTTATCAGAAAAATATGAATTTTATATCCATTGCACACGAAAATTGAATTCTCTACAACTTTGTAGCTTTAAGTTATTCCAAATTCCAAACAGAAAATATCTGAAATTCGCAAACGGACGATTTTTAACACCTCTTAAAATTCATAACAAATCATATGCTAATTTTTAACGGTTCAAAATTTGTGGACATATACTCAACTTATATATGTATAACATATTGAAAAATCACAACGATCCAACGGTCGAATCAAAATTCTAACTCACGCAATAGAGCTTTAAGAACACCGATTTAATTTTTTAATACCTCCAATCCGACAAAATACTGATAAAACACCTCAACATTAATTCCTTCAATTATAACCACATAAAATAAATGTTTTCCTATCTATCATTTATGTCCACATAAAATAAATATTTTCTTATCATATAAATCAATAATTAATTATTCACAAATAATATTACAGAATCACAATAATGACAACCAGGCCCTTCCCAAGAAAGAGGGGGCTTTCCAATAAGGATTTCTCCTTATTGGCGCGCAATTAGGTGACCAAAACTCTCATTGACAGAACTTTCTAGACATTGCCAATAATGATATCTAATAATATTATTCAAATAATATGAATTAATGATATGATAATAGGAAATATTGTGTAGTGACAATTATTGAAACAACAATAATTTTAAATATCAGCGCAACAATTATTGAATCAATAAAATAAAATATTGATAAAGTAATTATCGTGAACAATTATTGAGTAGTGCCTTTTACGTAAGAATCAATAATTCAAAATCATCGTGTAATACCGTGCTACTTCATCGTGCAACCAGCGCCAGACATCGTATTTTAACCACACGTGTATTCCAACGATTGTTAAGCAGTAATAACTACGCAGATTATTTATAAAAACTCAAACTTGTCGTTTTCTTCATCCGACAGTTATTCTGTTGTGGAGCAACAAATGATTGTGTTGTCGTACGAATATTCTCTATTAAAACGAATATTCCCCGACCAATCGAATATTATATAACAACTTGCGTACTTTGAAAAATTTATAAATATTACCCACAACTATAACATTACATCAAATTCACTCCATAATATTCAAAAATGATATTTATAGAAAATTCATCTTTAGTCAAAAAGTTGGGGTCTTACAATGTAGATAATTAAAAGCCTTTAATAAATTAATACTTTTTATTAATAAATGAATAAGATTGTTACAAAGTATATGCTTTATCATCAAACATGATTAGCTTGTGTGCATACTACTTTCAATCTCCCACTTGCACTAAAGCCAATCGCCATGGTATCTTATACCCTTCTTCTCTAAGTGACAATTATCCTGCTGTTGGATAAGCTTTAGTTAATTAATATGTAATGTTGTTCTTGAGAGTTCACTATCTCTATAGTGATTTCCCATCTTTTAATGATTCCTATAACCAGGTGAAAGTGCCATAACATATGTTTAGATCCAACATGAGATTTAGGAACTATTCCTAGTTCTGTAATGATCTTTTCATCCAAACAATCAACTTGCAGCTTCATTTATAGCTATATACTTTGTCTTTATCACTAAACCAGCAACTCTTTGCTGTTTGGAACCTTTCCAATTCACTGCACCACCTTTCATGGTAACGCTTTACCTTAAAGTGGATTTTCTGTCGTCTTGGTCTGTCTAAAAACTTGAGTCTGTTAAGCCCTCTAGTTTTAATTTAGACCCACCATAAATTTTAATCACATCCTTAGTGTCGGTTAAGTACTTTAAGATGTTTTTCACTATCTTATAGTGATCTTCTCCAGAATATGACTGATCATCATCAGGTCTAGTATATTTCATTGTATACATGATTGTCACTCATACGATCTCTCTTTTATGAGTCTATGAGGACTATTAAGAGAGATACACTCCATGGCTCATCAACATGAGACATCTCTTGGAGTTTCCCATGCTAAATGACTTTAGCATCAAATGAATATACGTTCCTTGGGTTAAATCCAGCATTGTCGATGTCGAGATTTTTGAGTGTCCCTTTTCGTTACTTGTTCTTTGGTGTTCTCATGTTAATGTGAGATTTGTTTGAAAAAACAAGTGAAAAAGGTCCGACATGTATAATGTCGACGATTTGACTTTAAGAGTCGCGCCGATTGGTGTATTTAATGGTTGCACCAACGCAAATAGAAAAAAGGTTTGCACATTGACCCAGTGATTTGACACTGCTAGACGGGTCTGTGAAATCCAGATTCATTTTGGGTCCGGGGGCTTGATTATGCGGAGGGAAGGTGTTAGGCACTCCCGACATCCGTGTTACCATGGTGACCGCCACTTTTCAAAGAAATTGTTATATGAATGTGTGTTTTTGTGTGTTGATCAATGTGCAGTTATTTGAAAGTAGTGCGAGGCCTCATTCGCACCTATATACACAAGGTTTGAATTTTATGGAAAAAATCAGTTTTAAGCAAGATATAGCAATGACGTTTTGTAAAAGAGGTTTTTCAAACCCTGTGCTCAATAGTAATTGAGACCTTTTTATACTTCCATTTTATTATTAAATGTTCGGCTTGTTTGCTTTTATTTTCGAGATGCGAAGCATTCTAGAAAATAATATCTGACGATCTTGAAGAGCTCCTCATGGGCATGACATGACCATCCAAGGAAATTCGAGACACTAAAAAAATAATATGCAGTACGCTTACATGACTTGAAAATGTCCATCATGGGAACCGAATCTAGATTCAGTAGACTGAACCTATGATCACATGATTCCTAGGCTCACATGATACTTCAATTTGTATGGAAAGCAGTAAGAAGTTATATATATATATATATAAGCTATAAGTATATATATATAAACATGATCAACCGCCACGAAGTAAACTCCAGGCGGGACAAAATGTAAATAAAGTTGTAAAAGCGATCAACTACCACGAAGTAAACTCCAGGCAGGACAGAATGTAAATAAAGCTGTAAAAGGCCACGAAGTGAACTCCAGGCCTGACAGAAATATATATATATATATATATATATATATATATATATATATATATAAGCAGTAAACGCACTAGATGTGAATCCAGGCTCATCGGATATGTCCGATAGCAATTATATATACGTATATATATAAAAGCGATTAAACGCCTTTGGATGTAAATCCGTGCTCATCGAGATATATCGATAATGATTATATATATATATATATATATATATATATCAGTGCGTTTAATTGCTTATATATATATATATATATATATATATATATATATATATATATTTAAGCAATTAAATTCTCCATACCGAAGTCTCAGGCTCAATCGAGGCATAACTCGATAATGTTAGTCCATATATGAAATATATACATATATAAGTATATATATCTGTATGAAATGAAAACTACTGAATGAGAAGTCAGGGAAAACGCATACAACATGACTCTCAATGTGTATAGCAGTGTGTCTTGATATGAGAAGAAGGCTTTTATAGAATATAAGAAGGCTTACTACGGTGAAACGCCAAAGTAGACTTCTATGACTTTAAATGGATAAACACTCGGCTCCATGGGATAAAAGATAGCTATATGTGAGCTAACTAGTGTTTAAAGACGAGGAAACACTCAAAAGATGTGTATGCAGAGTAAAATGGACAGGGCTTCCTCGCCTTTTTCCCTCACTCTTCTTCTTAAATGGCTGACCCCAAGGCTTGTATATATAGACGGATGGCCATGGTACACACGCTGGCACCGAAAGTTGTACTATTTGACCGGTCATGATGCATCCGAGCCTCGCGGGTCTCATCGTCTCGTAGTACGTGCACTCATGCACTGTAATGTCCGCTCGAACTTGGAGAACTTCAATCCGAGCATCCGAACGAGGTATATCTTACCTTCTTCGGACCGCTTGTGTCGAGAGTTACGCAATGACATGGATTAAAGGTTGTACGAAGTCAGGATGAGGGGTCTATGCCCATGGTCTTCAAGCTTCAAATTCTATCCAAAGTACTGTCACAAGTAATAGTCACTCGGAATTGTCAATCCTCGGTTCTTGTGGGACATTGATGGATGTATGTATGTATGAAGTGTTGCGATGACGTGCCATTGTCGAAGGAACAAGATGACGTTTGAATCCTCGCCGGGGTTATCGCCGATTTAAGTTGAACGTAGACGTTGCTCAGGGTTACAGCTGAGATTGGACTAATTTTTGGTATGTCGCGATATCATCTTGTTGAGATGGTAAGATGACGTGGTGACTCCTCACCGGGGTTATCGCCGGTTTAAGCGAAGCGAGACATTGCTCGAGGTTACATCCGAGATTGAATTTCTTTGCTTGTTTGTATGTCTCACTGTCATCTGTGGGTGTTCCTGTCTGCCCGTTGTTAACTCCGGGTCTGAGGTGTGTGTGCCTTGACAGGATGTCTGTGGTTGAAGTTGATTGCATATGTTTTAAATAAGCATTTTCGGGGTTATCGCCCGAACTGCAATGGTATCTCTTGGGGCTATCACCAAGGATGGGGTTGCTACTCCCATTGTTGTCTCTAGGACTGGAACTGAGCATCGCGGTGTTATTGCCAAGACAAAACTGTCCTCTCCGATGTCACCGATCTTTTGATCTGCGTACCTCTGGGTTATCTCCGAGATTGGAAATGACATTCCTGGTGTGTGTTTTGGGTTTGAGATGAAGTTCCCGGTTTGTATCCCGGGTTGGAGCTGAACTTCTGGTAGTATCCGGAATGGATGTAAGCTGTCTTTCAGGGTTATCTCCAAAAGATGAATCTGCCCTCCTGTAATGTTAGTAATAGGAGTGCAGAAAATTTCGAGTGTCTACAGATGCCCCTCTTTATCATATTCATGCAATGTAAGGCGTGGATAGGATAAAGAATACTAGACACTTGAAATGTAAGCAATATAAACATGATACTATATGCAGCAACATGATGCAAATGCATGTAAAATGCATGAATGATTGTCAAGTAATCCTATTGGGATGACAATCAGTGATGGCTTGGACATGCGATCCAAGTTTCCAAGGATGTTGACATTGGGGCTATCACCAAAGTCTTGAATCCTAGACACTGGATTATATTCCATAGAGGTACCTCTTGTGTGTAAGAGATCTGTGGGGATAAAGGTTTGTCTATTTGAGGATGTGTATAACATATTCCCTCACTCTGTCGGAGTTACTGCCAACAGTTTGTTGTTATCAGGGTTGCCTGATCTTCGCTGATGTGTGTATCACCGAATAAATCCCTGCTGGGTGTATTGTCAAGGCTACTTGACCTTCATTGATGTATGTGTCAATGGTAGCATTATGTTGTAACCCCCGCCGGGGACACGTGGATAAGCTACTTCGATGGGTTTACTTGCCATCGGCTGACATGACGTCAAGGCTTCTTGACATTCATTGATGTGTGTATCAATGGTTGCATTGCGTTGTAACCCCCGCCGGGGATACGTAGATGTTTGAAGGATGTGCGTTGTGACCCCCGCCGGGGATACGTAGATGTTGATTACTTCGGCGTTGTAACCCTTGTCGGTGAGGTTTGATATATCGTGGTTTTGCGTTGTAACCCCCGCCGAGGAGGTTTAGGGTTGTGACCCTACAAATGACGGCATAGGACCTTTGTGGGGTATTGTCGAGCATGATTTGTGAAAGCTGAGCTCATTGGTATAGTATACCATGCATTCAGGCGAATACCTTTGAGACGACGGGAGTTTAACTCTAACCGACGAGAAACCAGGATTTCAGGCTATTCCGCTCAATCGCGTAGCACTTTTATTCCTGATTTGGCCTTTTCAACTTGTGAGACCTCCTTTGCAACTCTAACTGGAGCGAGCCGGAGGTATGGGGTCCATGGAGAAGTGCCACAGTGTACATGCAGGAACCGCAGGTTAGCCTACGGCCAACCGTGCCTATGTATAGGCGGTTGGTTGCTTTCATAAGACATTTTCAAGTTGCGCAGCGAAGGAAATCAGAGAGATCTTCTTCAGATCTGCTGAGTTCGGGCAACTTTCTGCATATTCTGCCACCGTACAAGCGTTCTTCACTGTCCTTGTAAAACATGCATGTATTGTTTTCCAATTTCTGTCCGTTGGAAAATGACTTATCGCATGAAATGCATTTAGACACATAGTAGTGAATATGCATGCTAATATGACTTGATAAAAAATATTCAACATAGTAAATGTTAGTATTAAACCATGCTGAACATATTGATTCGAAAAAATTTAACTTTTGAAATAGTCAAATTGGCACCTTTTACTGTCATTTCTTATTCTATTTGAGGACAAATAAGTAAAGGCATAAAGTAATTAATCCTGGTAATTAGACTACACTTACGGATTTTTACTGTGATGTGATTAATGCATACATGATGTATATGACTGTGTATAGGTGTGCTACTGAATGGCCACCTAGTCATGCCTATGTGCATGTGGATAGTCCCATTTACAAAGGGGCTATGGAAATTTTTTCCCAAAATGTAGGTATTGGGTAGTCATGCATTTTTAACTCTACTGTAAATGTATGTTAAAACAATGCATGCATGCATGTAATCATATAATGCATTTTGAAAAGACTCCAGGTAAGAAATTACCACACCCTTTCTGAGGTGATTTGGAGACTTGTTGTCCAGATATCATGGATCCGGATCAGCCGAGTAGTTCTCGTAGGACCACTTCTGGTGTACAGAGGAGGGCTTTTGAAGAGCCTCAGCGCTCCGTTCTATTAGAAAGCCTCGTCGTTTGGCGGAGGCGGTGATACGTCCTATTCGGGTTGAAGTGCCGAATGTCGAGGACGAGGAGGAGGATATACCGATCTAGGTTCCTGCTCCTGCTGTACGTGTTCCCCGTAGGGAATTGCCAGGTATTCAAGTGGCAAATCGAGATCTTTTGGGTGACTTGAGTAGGCATCCTTCAGTATACCTGCACACAAACGAGGTATAAAGTTAGATCTTTAATCTTCCTTATTTCCTATTGATGAGGAATTAAGGAGTCTGATGTTGATCTGCATTTGATATAGGTTCCCGGCTTCACACAGCCTCAAGGGAACTGGTTTAGTATCCAATCTATGTATCAAGCCTTGCATGATGACTACAGAGCGATCGTCCATGGCTGGGGATTCGGGAGGTTCTTCTCCATTCTACCCCGTCGCTGTCCCTGGGGTTACCTCAGGGCATTGTCTGAGTGATGGTTTCACTGCACTCGATCACTCCATTCTTTGGATCTGCGAGGTGATGATGATGCCGATGGATTGGCGGTTTATCACAGGTATGGAGTTTGGAGGGAAGCTGGTGCCTTGCACGGCGGATATCACCCCTACTGCCGTCAGATCCTTGTTGGGAGTTCTGGTGGAGGCACTTAAGGGCAGGACTATTTGTATAGGTCCTTTGAGCGTAGATGCTATGAGCGGGCTATTGAGTGAGCCCATACCCGATGATGTGAGAGTCAGGGATCGCATTCTTCGGCGATTGTTCCTGATGATCATTAGGGGCTGCTTTATAGCAGATAACTCTTCTACGGTGTCCTTTGCTTTGATCAGCACCACTCGACACGTGGACAGTATAGGAGAGTATGATTGGGGTTCCTACACCTTTGCCTACTTCCTCAAGGGAATGCGCATGCGATCGTAGGGCTTGACCGAGGCGTGGTTAGGATTCTACCCATTTCTGCTGGTGAGTGTTTTTCTTGCCTTTTCCCATGTATAGGTTAAGAGTGTTGACTAACAGCAGATGTTTGCCTTTGTGTTGGCAGTTTTGGGCCTATGAGAGGCTTCCTTGTTTGCGTCCTATGAGCGTGTTAGGTTTAGACACCTATCCACGAGGACGGAGATGGCATCATTCCATACTGGTAGAGGTCCCTGTTGCTGAGGGTTTCACTCATTGTCGCCTACAACTGGAGCTATTGACAGTCGATGTCATCACATGGATTCCCTACTCTGGAGAGCATTTGGGAGTTGGTTTTGAAGTGGGTACCCGACTGGAGTAGAGTACGTCATTTCCACCCGCATGATTCCTCTTTTCACAGATGGAGGATGGGAACTCTATTTAGGAGAGTGTGCTATCAGGAACACTACAGGAGAGATTCGTATGCCGATCTTGCCTCCTGCCATGCGTTATTGGCCTGTTTTGCAGTCACCCGTCATTAACATCCCATTGATGGGGATTGATGATTTTACATTATTAGAGGGCACCTATTCTCAGGAGATGTTCCAGTATTGGTGGATCCCTCGTACCATTGGAGCTCAGACTCGCGTCACACAGTTTATGGGGGATATGGTTCCAGGATCTGTGATGATGACAGATTGGCTAGCCTGTGTCAGAGATCCGACTCATGTGACACAGATTGACAGATTGACTCGGCAGCTGGACCGGTCACATCTTTTCATTCGACATTTGGGCAGAGATCCTGCAGAGGTAGATACTTTTGATCCTTCCAGCTCTGGCGCTGGTCCCTCAGGTGACCCTTATGGTTTTATCGGCGCAGATCCTCCCTTGTATCGGCCTGACATCCCTGTAGATAGAGATCCAGTGACTCAGGAGGAGTTACATCAGGTGGACAGGATCGATGATGTAGACATCGACACTCTTAACTTTTTTTGATGTATTTCTCGTTATCTCTTTTGATAGGCCTCTGTTAGATGTTGGGTAGCTTCGCCCCATTCTCTCTATATCTTTTGATAGGCCTTTGTTGTATGTTGGGTAGCTTCACCCCATTTCCCTATATTTTAGCTATACAGTGATGTATTAGATGATGATATACATAGAAATGTATGTACAATTTTTTATTCCCTATATCATATTGCCATCTATTGTATCATGCATGTTATTATGTTATGCATATGTATGTCCAGAGATATTCAGCATTGACCCCTGGATGGTCTTATGACACGGCCCGTCTGAGATGTCTTCTTCGACAGTTAGTCGTATTGATCATACCCCACCATTTGTGGTGGTAACTGGTATGCGCTCATGGTATGATAGTATATCACCATCAGATATGGTGATCGTAGATGATTTGCTGCAGCATACTATTACCTTGTTGATGTTTCAGGTTCCCACATGATTTGTAGAGGGTATGCTAGAGTACTAGGTATCGGAGAGGCAGGTTTTCCGCTTTGGGACCCAGGAGTTGACTCCTACTTTGGAGGAGTAGTACGCACGGTTGGCGATCTTTGTTCTTTGGGCCGGACCTTGCGTGCATATGGCTATTGGAGACATGAGTAGATAGTTCATGACCCTCACCGGATTGAGACATAGAGTGGTCCAGGATGAGATTACATCCGGCCATGTGATATCCCAGCGTTTCCTATTTGACAAGTTTGGCTCTGAGGACAGCTATGCACGGCATTCCGAGGATTTCACCACATCGGAGGACCATTGGCGTTCAGCCAGAGTAGATGTACTGCTTCTATGCGTATTATCATACGTCTTCATGTCGCGGTACATGAATGAGCTGGATATCGGCGTCATTATGGCAGTGAGAGCTCTCAAGGAGGGTCGTACCATTGTACCGATGATCATTGCAGAGACTCTGAGGTCACTACATATTCGTTGCACTTATCCAACAGAGTGTTCTGAGTAGCTTCGGTCATGTCAGACGCGTGTGGTTTATGTCACACTTGAGACCGATTGGCACATTTAGACGGCAAGGGTTTTGTTTCACCTAGGAGATAGCCATGTCATACTCTTTTTTTCGACTGCAGAGTGTCTGAGATTTGCGCGATCGTGGTCGACTTTCTTTGGCGAGGATTAGAGACCGTTTGCTATATATAAGTGTTCGAGGGTTTAGTTCACCCTACAGCTTCATTACTCATGCTCCGGGCATGGATTATCTCCCTCTGGCTGGATTGAGGGTCATGATCACTTACCACCCATTGGCCGTGATGTGTCAGTTTGACCAGTTTCAGGATTTTCATCCGTATGAGGGGGGCAGTGGGTCAGCGCTTCGCTTCACACCGTTTATCAGCGGAGGACAGATCCAGGTTGTATGCTTGTTGGGATCAGCAAGAGTTGGCTGAGTTTTTTGTCAGTCATCCAGGTTTTTCTGCAGAGTATTTCGCATGGATGGAGAAAGAGACTGCATCGACTTTGGCGAGATCCACGCGGTGAGGGATTGATTCTCGACGATGAGAGCCTATAGAGGAGGTCGTTATTCCCATCAATGATTTAGCTTCTTTGGTCGCCAAGATTTGTGATGGATTCTCCCACCCGAAAGTGCCCATTGTTACTCGATTTGAGCATAACATTTGGAGCAGAGCTTACATCTGATGACCTATGATAGAGATCAGGCTAGGGCCGCGATGTTGACAGCTCTTGATGAGAGAGACGCCGCTCTGTTAGAGAGGGATGAGGCTAGATTAGCCAGGGATGCATTGATTGTGGAGTGGGATGCCGCCTTATCTGCTAGAGATGTGGCCATTGCAGACAGCACTTCAGTGAGATCCCAGATGACTGTCAGTCTTGCCGACATGAGTGCTTACATTGATGAGCATTATGCCACCATGCAGTTAGCCTCTAATTTGCTAGCTCATGTAGATACCCTTGGGCAGGAGCTTGCAGTGCTACCTCCGTCTTCAGAGAGGGATGCTATGTTAGATCTGATAGTCTGCATGTATACAGATCTGTTGATAGCTTTGTATTTTCCTGCACAGACTAGCTTAGCCATGCTGAAGAGGAGATCAAGTCTGCGTAGTTTGAACCTGGTGTAAGAGGTTCAACGCTGAATGTGGAAGGCAGATGGATGTAGAAGTATTTTTGTTGTTTTATAGAGAAAGGGAATAAATGTTTTTGTTGTTTTTCTTTATTGTGACTGGGCCATATAGAATATGGTTGCCTACGTACCCCCGGGTATCAGGGAGATCAGGTCGACGTAGTTCTCCCCTCGGGATTTAATTGAAGGCTAAGAGAAATGTGAATCCCATATGCGAAGCTATATCTGGGGAGAAGAAAGTTTGATCCCATAATGGGGACAAACTGCAGGTGTGAAAAAGTTTGATCCCGTCCTCAAGATAAACTACAAGCGTAGAAAAGTTTAATCCCGTCTTCAGGATAAACTACAGGCGTAGAAAAGAATCCCGTCTTCAGGATAAACTGCAGGCGTAGAAAAGTTTAATCCCATTTTCAGGATTAACTGCAAGTGTGAAAGGCTTAATCCCATCTTCAGGATAACCAAAATTATGAAAGGTTTGAAATGAAGTGATACCAGGCTGCTAGTTTGAAGTGTATGTTTCCCTGAGGGGCAGAAGAATATTCAAAAAGGAAAGGGTTCAAAATCAGAATGACTGGTGATTTGATGATCAAAACCAGGATGTTTGTTTGATGGTAACTTCAGACATAGTACCGTTTCACATTGTCCGAGTTGATAAGCTGCGGAAATTCATCGCCATCCATTTCCTGCAATCTGAGAGCACCTCCTATCAATACTTCCTTGACAACAAATGGGCCCGCCTAGTTAGGAGCGAATTTTCCCTTAGATTGATCTTGGTTGTCAATGATCTTCTTCAAAACCAAGTCATGTTTTCTGAATTGGCATAGTCGGAATTTTCTGTTGTAGGATCATGCGATCCTTTGCTGATATAACTGACCATGGAAGATAGCCGCGGATCGCCTTTCGTATATTAGAGACAATTGGTGATACCTGTTTTGTACCCACTAGTCTTCACCCAACTGAGCATCCATCAATACTTTGAGGGATTTCATTTCCACTTCTTTGGGGAGCACTACTTCCATTCCATAGACTAATGAGCAGGGGGTTGCCCCAGTGGAAGTTCGCATGGAAGTTCTGTAGGCTAATAAAGTCAGAGGCAAGCCATCCTTTGTGATTGGCGGACATTTTCTGCATGATCTTTTTGATGTTTTTATTAGCCGCTTCAACAACACCATTCATCTTTGGACGGTAGATGACGGAGTTGACATGTTTGATGTGGAACTTTCTGCATAACTCCTCCATCATTTTGTTGTTGAGGTTCTTAGCATTGTCTGACACAATGACCTCTGGTTATCCATATCGACACACGACATTGTTTCTGATGAAAGCAATGATAACTTCTTTAGTAACCCTGGGGAAGGATGCTTCTTCTACCCATTTGGTGAAGTAGTCGATCATGGTGAATATGAATCGATGTCCATTACTGGCTTTGGGCCCGATCACGTCCATTCCCCACATTGAGAAGGGCCATGGTGAACTCATATTGTGGAGTTCCCTTGGAGGGGCGTGGATAACATTCCCATGAATCTGGCATTGATAGCACCTCTTGACGTGATCATCATAGTCAGCTTTGAGTGTAAGCCAATAATGTCCCGTTCTGAGAATTTTCTTGACAAGTAGAGGTCCGCTCATGTGAGGGCCGCATACTCCACCATGGATTTCATCCATGAGTCTTTGAGCTTGGTCTTTATCCAGACATCTGAGGAGACCTAATCCTGCATCTCTCTTGTAGAGTGCATCTCCGCTTAGGTAGAATTTCATAGCAAGTCGATGAATCCGCCTCTTCTCAGTTAGGCTCGCCTCAGCAGGTGTAGATCCATCTCATAGATACTCCTTGATGTGTTAATACCAAGGGTTGTGGATGGGAGGTAGCTCATCCGATACTTCTCCAATATAATTCCCATAGACTAGGGCTTTTTGTAGAGCAAACGTGATGTTTGGCATGTTTTCCTTGTCCAGTATGTAAACCAAGAAGGTCAGCATTGCTAATGCATCTGCAAAATCCTTCTTATTACGAGGAACGTGTAAAAAGGAGATTCCTTCGAACTCCAAAGCCATCTGTAGAACTTGCCGATGGTAAGGCAGTAAATGTAATTCTTTGGTTTGATAGATTCATATGGATTGCTTGATTACCAATTCGGAATCCCCAAAGACAGTTAACCTCCTGATTCCCATTGAACGGGCAAGTTTTAGCCCCATGATCTGACCTTCATACTCAATTTGTGTTGTTGGTGCCGATAAACCGCAATTTGATTTGATGACGATATCGCTCCCGTCTCGGATATTAAAACTGCTATAGCTCAAGACCCTTCTGAATTAATAGCTCCATCAAAATACATTCTCCACATACGGCATGTATCGTACTGATGTTGTAGCTGAATTGTCATTACTCCTTCATCAGGAAAGTATGTTTCTAAGGGTTTGTAATCCCTTGCAGGTGCGGCGGCCAGCTGATCCGCAATTCCTTGACCTTCGACAGAATTTTGCGTCACATAGACGATGTCAAATTGCTGTAGGATCAACTGCCATCTGGACAGTCGATAATTCAGTATGGGCTTACTGAACATATACGTGAGAGGATCCATTCGGGATATGAGATGGGTTGTGTGACCATGGAGATAATGCTGTAACCTCATGGAAGCCCATGCTAAAGCACAACAAGTTTTCTCAATTAGAGTGTACTTGTGTTCACTAATGCTGAATCTGTTGTTGAGGTAATAGATAGCTCGTTCTTGGCCTCTATTGTCTTTCTGCCCCAGCATGCTTCCCATGGCATTGTCATTTATGGACAGGTACATGAACAGGGGAACATCATCCTTTCGAGGTACCAAAACAGGAGCGTTAATTAGTTGCTCTTTAATGGTAAGGAAGGCTTTCTGACACTCATAGTTCCATTTCATGGAGGAGTTCTTCCTTAACAACTTGAAGATAGGCTCACAGGTTGCTGTGAGTTGAGAAATGAATCTGTTAATGAAATTGATTCTTCCCAAAAATCCGTAGATTTTCTTCTCTCGTCTCGAGGAATGGGCATTTCCTTGATGGCCTGGATTTTGGTAGGATCCAGTTCAATCCCTTTGTGGCTGACTAGGAAACCTCGTAACTTGCCTGACTTAACACCAAAAGCGCACTTGGCGGGATTCAACTTCAAGTTATACTTACGCAACCTGTTGAAAAACTTTTTGAGATGGTCTAAATGGTCATCCTCCTTTCGGGATTTGATAATGATGTCATCCACGTAGATCTCTATCTCCTTGTGCATTAAATCGTGGAAAAGAGCCATCATAGCTCGCTGATAAGTTGCCCCGGCGTTAATGAGGCTGAATGACAACCGTCTATAGCAAAAGGTTCCCAAGGCATGATGAAAGCAGTTTTCTCACGATCTTCCTCAGCAACCATAATCTGATGGTACCCCGCAAAGCAATCAGCAAAGGAGTACATGTCGTATTGAGCAGTATTGTCAATAAGAATGTGGATAAAGGGCACGGGAAAACTATCTTTAAGGAAAGATTTGTTCAAATCCCGGTAATCCACGCAGACTCATACCTTTCCCCCTGGTTTAGGCACGAGAACAATGTTAGATATCATCTCCGGATATGTAGACACCATGATGATGTCAGCTTGAAATTGTTTCACAATTTCTTCTTTAACCTTTAAAGTCCACTCAGGTTTCAATCGCCTGAGCTTTTGCCTTACTGGCTTGAATCCTTCTTTAATGGGCAGGCGATGAAGAACAATGTCAGTGGACAAACCCACCATGTCTTCATGAGACCATGCAAACACATCCTGGAATTGGGTTAACAGTGCAACCATGTCATTCCGTTGATTTGTGGTAAGGTCTGAACCAATTTGGATTAGCTTAGGGTTGTCTAAGAGATTGAAAGGAGTGGTTTGATCAAGATTGGGTTTGGGTTTGTCTGCGACCCATTCCTTAATCTCTTGAGGTGTCTCAATGTCCTCTTGGATTTCCATCAAGTTTGAGTCCAACTTTGCATCAAAGTTACATCCCTTGTGGAGAGAAGGAATGTCATCAGCAAGGACATGCACATCTAAATTCAGAGTCCTGAAACAAAAGATGCTTTCACATAATATATGCAACTGTTCGATCATACAAAAGTGTTAGCATGTACTTGATAAAATAACTATTAGTGTTGTAATGGAAAGCAAGCAATTGAAGTTATCTACAGTGCAGAGGGATTTTCTGCCCATTTTTCCCTCGTCGACCAATGAATGGAGTGCTGCTCCAATTGTCGAGTGAAAAGTCTTGATGGACTGCAGTGATGGAAGGATCGTCATTGTCTTCCTTCTCTGGAATGATAACCATGACATCTGGACAATCATCGTCTGGGGTGTATTTGTTTATATGTTCATCATGAACAATGACGTGAATACCTGTCATCATCAAGGTAAGGTCATGTTTACGTTTCCGTTCCTTTTCTTCCGCCTCGGGATCAGGAATCAGCACCTCTTTTGCTTTGATTGGCACTGGTTTTGGAAACAAAGATAGCCACAACATGAAATTTGGAACCTTTCTTTGGAGATTGCATCAACTCATGAGGTAAAGGTATAGAAAATCGTGCGTCATTGAAGCTCGAGGAACTCGCTTATGCTTATGAGGATTCTGTGGTGATCAGAATCGCGAATAGCCTAGTCCTAATTTGTTCTAATTTGACTGGACTTTTGGATAGGGTGCCTAATACCCTACTTATCCTTACCAAGCCCTTGTCCTGGTTGATGACCCAATAACATCATTTCTTGAGTGGCCGAAATGACCTCGACAGAAATCTTGGGTATGGGAAGTGGCGCTCCAATAGAATGGTATTGCGTGTTACTCACTTCCAGAGTATGGAAACTGGCCGGTTCAACTTCTGAATTGAGGCTGATAATTGATAGAGTTCCTTGTTCAGGACAATCCGGCTCAGCATTGACAGTGACTAGACTATTGTTGATAATGTATTTGAGTTGTTGATGTATTTGAGTTGTTGTTGTTGATAATGTATTTGACTAGCTTTTGACTAGCCATATGTATCCATGGTCTCCCCAATAGCAGGTTGTATCCTGAGTCTATCTTGAGGACGTGGAAAGGTACATTGAATGTATTGGGACCAATCTCAATTGCCAATTCAATCTTTCCAACGGAATTTTGCCGGGATCCATCAAAAGCTCTGATGACCTTATGGCTACTTTGTATCCGCTTGAGATTGATATTCATCTTTACCAAGGTGGCATAAGGACAGATATTTAGAGATGAGCCTCCATCTATCAATACTCCTGCTAGCATGTACCTGGAAGACAAAACTGCAATATGCAAAGGCTTGTAATGACCGGTCCCTTCGTGAGGTATGTCATCATCAGTGAAGGATATCACATTGTTGTTGAAAAAGTGATCAACCAAATGTTGAAATTTTTCAACATCCACTGACTTTGGCAAGTAGGCTTCTTCTAAAACCTTCAACAAGATCTTCCGATGATCATCGGAAGAGAAAACCAAATCTAGTATTGAAATCTTTTGTGGAGCTTCTCGTAAGCTTAAAACCACTTTGGCTTCATTTTGGCCCATAGTACGGAGGAATTTTTCAATATTCTACATGGGCAACTTCCCCTTTGCTTTGCAAGTAGGTTTAATAACCCGTTGAGGAAGATACAGTGGATTTTCCTTCAACACTGTAGCAGTAGTATGAGACGTGGATCCTTCAGCTTCTCCATAATTCCATGGAACTTTGTGTATGCTGACAACAGGATGTTGTGGTCTGAAAGGTAAAGGAATTGGCTCTGGTGCGGCCACTTTCAAAGTATTGTCAGCTCCTTTGAGTTGAATTGGTTGTATGAGAAATACTTTGTGGTCTCATCATCCGCCGGATATAAGCGCTCATCGATCCCTTCTATTTGGTAGGATATGCATTGAGGCCCTTGAGTTGCATGCAGTGTAATCATCTCGCTATTTGCGAGGACACCACTATCAATAAGATTACGAATGAGATGGCGGAGTGCCCGAAGATTCTTCGTCTTTGTGTGCGAGAATGTGAATGATATTGACACATTTCATCAGGATTGAACCGTCCTGAACGGGGATTGATTGGAGGGAGAAGGAAGGTAATTTTCCTTCGTTGATCAACATTTGAAGTATCTCCTCAATGGATTGGCCCAAATAGGTGAATTCCCTTTGATTGGCAAAATCCCGATGGGCTTTAGCATTTGCTCGCTTTGCAACCTTATCCTCCATAGCTTCGCTTTCTGAAGGCGTTGATGGATCATTCACAACAAATGGAAGGAGATAGGCATGCTCCTGCCTGATTAATTGGCGTGTGACTTGATGCTGGTGGGTCACCGGTTCTGCCAATTATTCAATTTATTTGCAAAGATCTTTCATTTTTTGTTCGATGGTGAACTGGAACTTTGTATAATCCCATTTGTTAACACCGTCTATGATGGATTGGGATGATTCGCCATTAGAATTGGAACCTTGTACAATCCTCCAACTGATCATGTTGACCTCTTCTTCTTTGTGTTGAAGAAGAGGGTTGTCTTGCACATGAGGTTGATCTGGTTTAGTGACCACGATCTCACCGTTGTCTATTAGATCTTGAATCTTATGTTTCAAGGCCCAACAATCTTGAGTATCATGTCCAGGTGCTCCGGCATGATAAGCACACTTTTGAGTAGCATTAAAACCCCTCCCATTAGGGTTGGCTGGTGGAAGAAGATGTGTAATTTTCTTTTGAGCAGTCAGAAGAGCAAGAATATTCTCGAGCGAGTCCCCTAAGGGTGTGAACATTCGAGGTTGCTTTACTTCTCCACTTTTAGGAAATGGAGGGTTTGAAGATTGTGCTGGAAAAGGGGAGTAGTTTCTCCTATGCATAGGCATGTTTGGATTGCCTTTTTGTCCTTGTAGTATCAAGGAAACATCCTCCTCTTTCTTTTTATGGACCCTCCGGGGGTTGTTTTCATAAGATCCGAATTTGGATGTGCTCAAAGAATGACTTTAAAGAGGCTAGGTCTTAAATTTTATCGGACTTCAATCCCATTTCAGCCATCTCTCTGTGTTTGATCATTTCCGATAATGGTTTGCCAATACCAGCTAGAAGGTCATTACCATTTCAGAGAATGGTTTACCAATACCAGCTAGAAGGTCATAACCATTTAAGGAGCTTCCTGTACATCTATGAAGGTCATAACCATTTCTGATTCTGTCATGGAAGGAATAACTTAAGCAGCAAAGCGCCTCCACCTTTGAGCATACTCTCTAAATGACTCATTAGACTGTTTCTTGACCTTGGTAATTTGGTACCGGTCAGGAGCCATCTGAGATTGAAAACTGTATTGAGTAAGGAAGGCGTGAGCCAGCTCTTCCCAGCTATGGATCTTTGAGTTGTCTAATCTGGTATACCATGAATGGGCTTCTCCAGTCAGACTTTTCTTAAATAGCTGCATTCAGAGCTTTTCATTTTCCGTATAAGATCCGAGTTCTCCAATGAACACCTTTAAATGTGTATAAGGATCCCCTAATCCGTCATATTTCTCAAAATCAGGGGTCTTGAATTTCTCTGGATAATGAACACCAGGAAATATGCAAAGGTCTGTATATGAAACACTGCCATGTGTTCCAATCCCTTTGAGAACACGAATAGTTTCCTCCATTTGAAGGACCTTCTTCCTGATATCACCAGTGTCTAGATCTCCTTTGAGATGGGTGTTTTTAGTGTCTTTGTTAGTTGTATCCAACTGAGGTTCTGGAATTGTTTTTTCCAGACCTTGAACTCCTCCTTGTGTAGAGGATTCTGTATGTGTAGGTATCTTCGTACCCTGAGTAGACTGGTGTAATTCTTTTAGTAGAATAGCCAAGTCTATGATTTGTTTACTCAATCCGTCAAATTCTTCTCGAGAGATAGTATTAGACTGGTCAGAAGAAGACATAATTAGTTGTAGGCTCGCGACCTTTTTTGATTTTGAATGGGTAACAGGCCCAATTGCTTCCCTACAAAAGACTTACGTAGTTTAGTCTTAGGGTAATATAAATGTTATCATAACATGTCCGTTTTAGGAATTTTGTCCTACAAAACCGATTGTTAATTGATAACATGTCATGCATGCACAGATATTCTTCATATTTTCCATTACTTATGAATGAGCATCGAATATAATTATCGAGGAGACCATGGGATACACATGGCTAGAGATGTTCCCTCCACGCTACATCAATAACTCAAATACGTCATCAATAATAGTCTAGTTACTGTCAACGCTGAGCCGGATTATCCTGAACAAGGAATTCTACCAGTTATCAGTTTCAATTCAGAAGTTGAACCGGCCAGTTACCATACTTTGGAAGTGAGTAACACGCAATACCATTCTATTGGGGCGCCACTTCCCGTACCCAAGATTTATGCCGAGGTTATGTCGGCCACTCAAGAAATGATGTTATTTGGTCATCACCCTTGACAAGGGCTTGGTAAGGATCAACAGGGTATTAAACACCCTATCCAACTGTCCAATCAAATTGGAACAATCGGGCTAGGGTATTCTTTTAGTTCCAGATACAGGAATCCTTATAAGCATGAGCAGGTTCCTCAAGCCTCCGTCGCACAGCGATTTTCTATACCTTTACCTCATGAGTTAATGCAATCTCCAGTAAAGGTGCCAGCCCATGCTGTAGCTATACTATTTCCGAAACCAGTGCCAATCAAAGTTAAAGAGGTGCTAATTCCTAATCCCGAAGTGGAAGAAAATGAATGAAAACATAAACATGACATTGCCTTGATGATGGCAGGCATTCGCGTCATTGTTCATGATGAACATACAAATAGATACACCCCAGATGATGATTACCCAGATGTCATGGTTATCATTCAGGAAAACGAAGACACTGACAATCCTTCCATCACTGCAGTCCTTCAGGACTTTGCCCTCGACAATTGGAGCAACAGTCCATGCATTGGTCGACGAGGGTAAAATGGGAAGAAAATCCCTCTACCATGTAGATAACTTTAATTGCTTGCTTTCCTTTACAGCAATAGCAGTTATTTTATCACGTACATGCTAACACTTTTGTATGATCGAACAGTTGCATATATTAAGTGAAAGCATCTTTTGTGTTGAGGACTACGAATTTAGATGTGCTCGTCGCTTGCGATGACATGCCTTCTCTCCACAAGGGCTGTAACTTTGATGCAAAGTTGGACTCAGACTTGATGGACATCCAAGAGGACATTAAGATACCTCAAGAGATTAAGGAATGGATCATAGACAAACCCAAACCCAATCTTGATCAAACCACTCCTTTCAATCTCGGAACCTTAGACAACCCTAAGCTAATCCAGATTGGTTCAGACCTTACCACAACTCAGTGGAATGACATGGCTGCACTATTAACCCAATTCCAGGATGTGTTTGCATGGTCTCATGAAGACATGGTGGGTTTGTCCACTGACATTGTTCTTCATCGCCTTCCCATTAAAGAAGGATTCAAGCCAGTTAGGCAAAAGCTCAGGCGATTGAAACCTGAGTGGAGTTTAAAGGTTAAAGAAGAAATTGTGAAACAATTACAAGCTGGCATCATCATGGTGTCTACATATCTGGAGTGGATATCCAACATTGTTCCCATGCCTAAACCAGGGGGAAAGGTGCGAGTCTGCGTGGATTATAGGGATTTGAACAAAGCTTGCCTTAAAGATAGCTTTCATGTGCCATTTATCCACGTTCTTATTGACAATACTGCTCAATACGGCATGTACTCTTTTGTTGATTGCTGGGAGCTGTTGTTTACACTCCTAAATTAACCTCACTTTCACTTTACAAATTCAAACAATTAGCACAGTAGTAAACAAGGATCGATCCCACAGAGAATGATTTGTTTTATATTTATTCTATTATTTTGATAGAAAAATAAAGATTGGGGGTTTTTGAAAATTGTTTTTAAACTAAGAGAACAAGAATTAAATGATAATATTAATTAAAGATTTAAAACTTCAGTTCTGCAGTTCAGTTTCACCAAGTACAACAATCAATTAATCAAGTTATTATTATTTTCCCTTCAATGAAACTATTAGCCCTAGATAACAATAAGCTTTGCTATCCGAAATTCTCCTTAGATTATCATTGTATGAAACAAGCTCTCCACCAGATTCTAACTAGCATACAACCTAGAATAAGCTCTCTAGATTTAATATGATAGAAGCATTAAGAAATAGAGAATTAGGCTAATCCAAGCAACAAACACATAAGCTCAATTTGTTTAACTTGTTTTCTAATAATCTTAGCAATAAACAAAAGCTTGTCCACAATTATTATTATCAAGTTGTTACTTGTGATGAAGAGAGATATCAATTACACGTAATACCAAACTTAATCTAGCATATGATAATGATCAAACTAACTCAATTGGCCATATCAAATTAATTAGATCAATTAGCATGAAATCAATGAAAATAGATTATTAGAAAAAATTTCACACAAGAAGGAATAAATAATAATACTCAATTAATCAATTACTTGTAACAAGGATTCACCTCCCTTTAGAACTGAATAAAAAGAACTAGCCTGACATGCTCTTGAGTCTGTACTCCAATAGATGATAGTTGATTGTTGAATGAATAAAACCTTGACTCTCATCCTCTATTTATAGTGCTAGACAAAGTCCTAAATCCTATAGGATGTAGAAATCCAAATCCTAAAAGGAATTACAAATCATAACTAGTTTCCATAAAGAAATGGAATTCAATTTGAAAATAAATCTTAGTCTAAAGGAAATCCTAAAACTAATAGAAATATCAATCCAATTCCATGTAGAAGTCTACCAAAATCTGCATTTAGAAACTTTCCAAAAATCCAAGATTTTCTGATTTTCCCGCTCAAATTCGCTGGGGCGAATTTTCATTTCCTGCTGCGACGTCCTTTGGTAAAACGAGCATAACGTTTGATCCAGGAGGAGTTACGGGGCCTGCTACCTATCAAAACGAAGATATCGACGAGATATACAACATTCATTCTTTGAGAATCGACAGAATCGCTCTGAATCAAGGTCGAAATCGGGCTCCAAGTGACTGCTGTGTAAATTGTAACTTCCAAACTTTGAGGTTCAACGTCCGTTTAGTAAAAATATCATAACTTTTTCATATGAACTTCGATTGGGACAATTCAAGATGTTCCGAAAAGCTAAAGAAGAGCTCTACAATAAAATTCAAGTCCCAAACTAAGAACATGCATCCAAATTAATGCTAAAAATTCTGCAATTTTATCTTTTTCCTCATTTCAGCTCCAATTCTTCCTGAAATCATTAAAAACCTTAATAAGCTCATATACACATGAAACATGCAATAAAACTAAATATAATGGAATCAAAATAAATGAATAATATGCATTCATCAATTGCTTTGCGGGGTACCATCAAATTATGGTCGCTGAGGAAGCTCGTGAGAAAAGTGCTTTCATCACGCCTTGAGGAACCTTTTGCTACAGACGGTTGTCATTTGGCCTCATCAACGTCGGGGAAACCTATCAGCGAGCTATGATGGCTCTTTTCCACAATTTAATACACAAGGAGATAGAGATCTATGTGGATGACATCATTGTCAAATCCCAAAAGGAGGATGACCATTTAGACCATCTCAAAAAGCTTTTCAACAGGTTGCGTAAGTACAACTTGAAGTTGAATCCCGCCAAGTGCGCCTTTGGGTGTTAAGTCAGGCAAGTTGCTAGGCTTCCTAGTCAGCTACAAAGGGATTGAACTGGATCCTACCAAAATTCAGGCCATCAAAGAAATGCCCATTCCTCAGACAAAGAAGGAAATACGAAAATTTTTGGGAAGGATCAACTTCATTAGCAGATTTATTTCTCAACTCACAGCAACATGTGAGCCTATCTTCAAATTGTTAAGGAAGAACTCATCCATGAAATGGAACGATGAGTGCCAGAAAGCCTTCCTTACCATTAAAGAGCAACTGATTAACGCTCCTGTTTTGGTACCTCCTGGGATGATGTTCCCCTGTTCATGTATACTCATCCATAAATGACAATGCTATGGGTGCATCTTTGGGAGCAAAAAAGACAATAGAGGCTAAGAATGAGCTATCTATTACCTCAAAGAAAAGATTCAAAGATCGGTGAACACAAGTACACTCGATCGAGAAGACTTGTTGTGCTTTAGCATGGGCTTCCATGAGGTTACTGACATTACCTCCATGGTCACACAACCCATCTCATATCCCTTGGATCCTCTCAAGTATGTGTTCGAAGAAACCCATACTAAATTGTCGATTCGTCCGGATGGCAGTTGATCTTACAGCAATTTGACATCGTCTACGTGACGCAAAAATCTGTCGAAGGTCAAGGAATTGCGGATCAGTTGGCCACCGCACCTGCAGGGGATTACAAACCCTTAGAAACGTACTTTCCTGATGAAGGGGTAAAGACAGTTTAGTTATAAAATCAGTACGATACATGCCGTGAGTGGAAAATGTATTTTGATGGGGCTGTTAATTTAGAAGGCTCCGAAGATGGAGCAATCCTAATATCTCGATGCGGGGAAGCGATATCCGTCGTAGTTAAATTCGATTTGTCGGCACCAACAACACAAATTGAGTGAGTATGAAGGCTGTATCATGAGGCTAACTTGCCCGTTCAATGGGCATCGGTGATTAATTGTCTTTGGGGATTCGAATTGGTAATCAAGCAATCCGAGGAATCTATCAAACCAAAGAATTACATTTGCTGCCTTACCATCGGTAAGTTCTACAGATGGCTTTGGAGTTCGAAGGAATCTCCTTTCTACACATTCCTCGTAATAGGAATGATTTTGCAGACACATTAGCAATGTTGGCCTCCTTGGTTTACATACCTGACAAGAAAAACATGCCAAACATCACGTTTACTCTGCAAAAAGCCCCAATCTATGGGAATTACATTATTGGCTTACACTCAAAGCTGACTATGATGATCACGTCAAGAGGTGCTATCAATGCCAGATTCATGGGAATGCTATCCATGCCCCTCCAAGGGAACTCCACAATATGAGTTCGTCATGGCCCTTCTCAATGTGGGGAATGGACGTGATCGGACCCATCGAGCCCAAAGCCAGTAATGGACCTCGATTCATAATCACCATGATCAACTACTTCACCAAATGGGTTGAAGCAGCTTCCTTCCCTAAGGTTACTAAAGAAGTTATCATTGCTTTCATCAGAAACAATGTCATCTGTCGATATGGACAACCAGCGGTCATCGTGTCAGACAATGCTAAGAACCTCAACAACAAAATGATGGAGGATTTATGCAAAAAATTCCACATCAAACACCTCAACTCCGTCATCTACCATCCAAAGATGAATGGTGCTGTTGAAGCGGCTAATAAAAATATCAAAAAGATCATGTAGAAAATGTCCACCAACCACAAAGGATGGCCTAACCTCTTGCCTCTGAATTTATTAGCCTATAGAACTTCCATGCAAACTTCCACTGGGACAACCCCCTACTCATTAGTCTATGGGATGGAAGCAGTGATCTCCATAGAAGTGGAAATGGAATCCCTCAGAGTATTGATGGATGCTCAGTTGGATGAGGACCTATGGGTACAAGACAGGTATCACCAATTGTCTCTGATAGACGAAAGGCAAACTGTGGCTATCTTCCATGGTCAATTATATCAACAAAGGATCGTACGATCCTACAATAGAAAAGTTCGACTACGGTAATTCAAACAATATGACTTGGTTTTGAAGAAGATCATTGACAACCAAGATTAATCTAAGGGAAAATTCGCTCCTAACTGGGAATGCCCATTTGTTGTCAATGAAGTATTGACAGGAGGTGCTCTCAGATTGCAGGAAATGAATGGTGATGAATTTCCACAGCTTATCAACTCGGACATAGTGAAACGGTACTATGTCTGAAATTACCATCAAAAAAACATCCTGGTTTTGATAATCAAATCACCAGTCATTCCAGTTTTGAACCCTTTCCTCTTTTACATGCTCTTTTGCCCCTCAAGGAAACATACACTTCAAGCCAGCATCCTGGTTTTTACTTCGCTTCAAACCTTTCATACAATCTCAGTTATTCTAAAGACGGGATTTAACCTCTCACAATTTCGGTTATCCTGAAGACGGGATTGAACCTTTCACACCTACAGTTTATCCTGAAGACGGGATTAAACTTTTCACGCCTCTGATTTGTCACGAGGGCGGGATCAAACTTTTTCCACTTGATTTATCCCGATTATGGGATTAAACTTTCTTCTCCTCGCAGTATAGCTTGCACATGGGATTTACGCTTCTCTTCGCCTTCAATTCGTCCTAAGGGGCGAACTATGTCGACCTGATCTCCCTGATACCCTGGGGTATTTAGGCAACCATATTCTATATGGCCCGGTTGCAATAAAGAAAAACAATAAAAGCATTTCTACCCTTTCTCTACAAAACAACAAAAATAAAAAAATACTTCTACACCCATCTGCCTTCCACGTTCAGTGTTGAACCTCTTACACTAGGTTCGAACTACGCAGACTTTATCTCCTCTTCAATAGAGATGCGTGGCGACCATTCATGGTGCAGTCTAACCCCTACCAGAACAACATACTTGTCACACGGTACTGGGATCAATCTTCAATTCGCCTTATTTCATCGGTTTCAGATCAAAGGGATGGAATTACCCAACCTCTTCTCATAAATAGAAGATTCGGTAACCATCTAAGCTGCGATCGTGCCTCAAAGAGCAATACCAATCCATAAGAAATGGAATTAACTAGGCTTCTCACAAATAGAAGTACTGGCGACCATCTGTGGTGCGGTCAATCTCAGAGAAGAAGAAACTACCCTCCTCTCCACTTTTCCATACAGATACCAGTCCCAAGACACCAAAGATGGTAGGGATTTACAGAAATCAGTGATCCATTTTGAGAGATCTTGCGACGTCTCAATGTCCATCTATCAAGGATAAGTTTAGAATGCATCAAGATCACAAGGCCCTAGAGAAATAGGCAAACATCAAGCAAGTATCAAGGCATAACTAAAAGGGAAGTGAATTGAAATATATTTCCCTACCATATATAATACTGTTTGAGATATACATCTGTGATGTACATGACAAAATGGCTAAGCTAGTCTGTGCAGGAAAATACAAAGCTATCTACAGATCTGTGTGTATACGGACTATCAGATCTAACATAGCATCCCTCTCTAAAGACGGAGGAAGCACTGCAAGCTCCTGCCCAAGGGTATCTACACAAGCTAGCAGATCAGAGGCTAACTGCATGGTGGCATAATGCTCATCAATGTAAGCACTCATGTCGGCCGGCCGAGCGATATCATCCGGGATCTAATGGAAGTGCTATCCGCAATGGCCACATCCCTAGCAGATAAGGTGGCATCCCGCTCTCCAATCAATGCATCCTTGGTCGATCTAGCCTCATCCCTCTCTAATGAGCAAAGATCTCTCTCATCAAGAGTGTCAACATCGCGGCCCTAGCCCGATCTCCGTCATAGGTCATCGGATGTAAGCTCTTCCTCCAAATCTTGTCTTAGAATCTTTGGGTAACAGTGGTACTCGTGGTGGGAGAATCCATCAAAAATCTTTGGCGAATTTCAAAGATCAAATCATCGATGGGAATAATGCCTCTTCTTCTATAGGCTCCTCATCGTCAGAATTAGTCCCCTGCACTGTGGATACTACCGCAGCCGATGCAATCTTTGTCTCCATCCATGCGAAATACTCTGCAGAATAACCCGGATGACTGACAGAAAACTCAGCTTGCTCTCGCTGATCCCAACAAGAATACAACCTGGATCTGTCCTCCGCTGACAAATGGTGTGACGCAAAGCGCTGACTCACTGACCCTTCATACGAATGGAAATCCTGAAATTGGTCAAACTGACACATCACAGCCAGTGGGTGGTAAGTGATCATGCCCCTCAATCCAGCCAGAGGGAGATAATCTATGCCCAGAGCATGAGTAATGAAGCTGTAGGGTGAGCTGAGCCCTGAACACGACAATATATCAAATTAAAATCTAATCCCAGCCAGGAAAGCGGACCAAGATACATCATCTGTACACTCCACAGGCTGGAAGGAATACGTCATGGCTATATCATAGGTGAAACAAAATCCATGATGTCTAAATGTGCCAATCGGTCTCAAGTGTGACATAAACCACACATACAACATGACCGAGCTACCTGTGAATACTCCTGCCGGATAAGTGCAGCAGTATGTAGTGGACCTCAAGGTCTCTGCAATGAACATGGGAATAATGGTATGACCCTCCCTAAGAGCTCTCACTGCCATGACGACGCCGATATCTAGCTCATCCATGTACCGCGGCATATAGACGTATGAAAATACGCATAGAAGTAGTACATCTACTTTGGCTGAACGCCAATGATCCTCCGGTGTGGTGAAATCCCCGGAATGTCGCGGCATAGTCGTCCTCGAGCCAAACTCATCAAGCAGAAATCTTTGGGATATCACGTGGCTGGATGTAATCTCGTCCTGGACCACTCTGCGCCTCAATCCTATAAGAGTCATGAACTGTCTACTCATGTCTCCCATCACCATATGCATGCAAGGTCTGTCCAGAGGCAGCATCGTCAATCGTGCATACTCCTCCAAAGTAGGAATCAACTCATAGGTCCCACACCTCCGGTTCGCTCCAGTTAGAGTTGCAAAGGACGTCTCATAAGCTGAAAAGGCCAAATCAGGAATAAAAATGCTACGTGATTGAGCGGATTAGCCTGAAATCCTGGTTTCTTGTCGGTCAGAGTTAAACTCCCGTCGCCTCAACGGTATTCGCCTGAATGCAGGGTATACTATACCAATGAGCTCAGCTTTATAAACCATGCTCGGTAATACCCCACAAAGGTCCGATGTCGTCATTTGCAGGGTCACAACCCTAAACTCCCCGGTGGGGGTTACAACGCAAAAACCACAAAATATCAAACATCTCCGGTGGGGGTTACAACGCCAAAGTTATCAAACATCTATGTATCCCTGGCGGGGGTCACAACTCATATCTTTCAAGCATCTACGTATCCCCGGCGGGGGTCACAACGCTCATCCTTCAAACTTCTACGTATCCCCGACGGGGATCATAATGCAATGTAACCATTGATACACACATCAATGAAGGTCAAGCAGCCTTGACGTTATATCAGCCGATGGCAAGTAAACCCATCAAAGCAACTTTGCCCATCAAGGGTTATAACATAATGCTACCATTGACACATACATCAATGAAGGTCAAGCAGCCTTGACAATACGCCCAGCAGGGATCTATCCTGTGATACGCACATCAACGAAGGTCAGGCAACCTTGGCAGCGACAACACTATTGGCAGTAACTCCGACAGTATGAGGGAACATGTTATACACATCCTCAAATAGGCAAAGCCTTATCCCCATAGATCTCTTCCACACAAGAGGTACCTCTATGGAGTATAAGTCAGTGCTAGGATTCAAGACTTTGGTGGTAGTCCCAATGTTAACATCCTTGGAAACTTGGATCGCATGTCTAGGTCATCACTGATTGTCATCCCAGCAGGATTACCTGACAATCATTCATGCATTCTACATGCATTTGCATCATGTTGCTGCATATATCATCATGTTTATCTTGCTTGCATTTCAAGTGTCTAGGATTCTTTATCCTATCCATGCCTTGTATTGCATGAATATGATAAAGAGGGGCATCTGTAGACACTCAAAATTTTCAGCACTCCTATTACTAACATTGCAGGAGGGTAGATTCGTCTTTTAGAGATAACCCTGAAAGACAGCTTACATCCATTATGGATACTATCAGAAGTTCAGTTCCAACCCGGAACACAAACTGGGAGCGTCATGTCAACCGAAAAAACACATTGTGGAATGTCATTTACGATCTCGAGAGATAACCACGAGATATGTAGATCAAAAGACCCAAGAACAACACCGGAGAGGACAGGTTCTATCTTGACGATAACACCGCGACGTTCAGTTCCAGTCCTAGAGACAACACTGGGAGTAGCAATCCCATCCTTGGTGATAGCCCCAAGAGATGCCATTGCAGTTCCGGCGATAACCCCGAAAATGCTTGTTTCAAACATATGCAATCAGCTTCAATCCAGATGACAGTGAGGCATAAAAACAAGTAGCCCAATCTCAGATGTAACCCTGAATAACGTCTGCTTTCTGCTTAAACTGGCGATAACCCCGGTGAGGAGTCACAACGTCATCTTTCCACATCAACAAGATGATATCGCGACATACTAACAAGTAGTCCAATCTCAGCTATAACCCTGAGCAACGTCTACTTTCAACTCAAACCGACGATATCCCCGGCGAGGAGTCAAATATCATCTTGTTCCTTCAACAAAAGGCACGTCGTCTCAACACTTCATACATATATACATCTAAAAATGTTCCACAAGAACCGAGGAGTGACAATCCCGAGTGACTATTACGTGTGGCAGTACTTTGGATAGAACTTGAAGCTTGAAGACCATGGGCATAGACCCCTCTTCCTGACTTCGTACAACCTCTAATCTATGTCACTGCGTAACTCTCGACACAAGCGGTTCGAAGAAGGTCAGATATACCTCATTCGGATGCTCAGATTGAAGTTTTACAAGTTCGAGCGAATATTACAGTGCATGAGTACACGTACTACGAGACGACGGGACCCGCGAGGCTCGGATGCATCACGACCAGCCGCAGGTACAACTGTGGCTGCCGTAGGTGTACCTACGGCCATTCGTCTATATATACAAGGCTTGGATCAGCCATTTGAAGAGGGAGGGAGAAGGAAAAAGGCGAGGAAGCCCTGTCCATTTTACTCTGCATACACATCTTTTGAGTGTTTCCTCTTCTTTAAACACTAGTTAGCTCACATATAGCTATATTTTATCCGACGGGAGCTGAGTGTTTATCCATTTAAAGTCATAGAAGTCTACTTTGGCAGCCCACTATAAGCCTTCTTACATTTTATAAAGCCTTCTTCTCATATAGCACACACTGTTATACACATTGAGAGTCGTGTTGTGTGCGTTTGCTGTCTTTACTTTTCAGTCCATGGTTTTTTCATTTCATGCATATATATATACTAATATATATATATATATATATATATATATATATATATATATATATATATTTCATATATATGGACTAACATTATCGAGTTATTCCTCGATTGAGCCTGAACTTGATGCGGAGCATTTAATTGCTTATATATATATATATATATATATATATATATATATATATATATATATATATATATATATATATATATATATATAAGCTGTGGTCATACTACATCTCGATGAGAATGGATTTTACATCAGATATGCGTTTAAATCTCTTATATATATATATACTTATATATATAATTGTTGTCAAACATATCTGATGAGCCTGGATTTACATCCGGTGTGTTTACTCGCTTATATATATATATATATATATATATATATATATATATATATAATTGCTGTCGGACATATCCGATGAGCCTGGATTTACATCCAGCAAGTTTACTACTTCAGTATCATGTGAGCCTAAGAATCTTGTGATCATGAGTTGATTTCTTGAATCTAGATTTGGTTCCCATGATGGACATTTTTTAGTTATGGCGACTTGTACATTATTTTACGAAGGTCTCGAATTTCCTTGGATGGTCATCATGCTTTGAGGAGGAGTTTAAGACACTCAGTATATTATTTTCTTGAGAATGCTTCGCATCTCGAAAATAAAAGCAAACAAGCCGAACATTTAATAATAAAATGGAAGTATGAAAAGGTCTCAATTCCTATTGAGCACAGGGTTTGAAAAGCCTCTTTTACAAAACATCATTGCTACATCTTGGTTAAAACTGATTTTTTCTATAATTTCAAACCCTTTGTATATAGGTGCAAACGAGGCCTCACACTACTTTCAAATAATTGCACATTGATCCACACACACACACACACACATTCATATAATAATTTCTTTGAAAAGTGGTGGTCATCGTGGTAACACGGATGTCGGGGGGTGCTTAACACCTTCCGTCCGCATAATCAAGCCCCCGGACCCAAAATGAATCTCGGTTTCACAGACCCGTCTAGCAGTGTCAAAACACTGGGTCAGTGTGCAAACCTTTTCGGTTGGGTTGGTGCAACCAGTTAAATACACCAACTGGTGACTCTTAAAGTCCAATCGTCGACATTATACATGTTGGACCTTTTTCACTTGTTTTTTCAAACAAATCTCACATTAACATGAGAACACTAAAGAACAAGTAACGAAAAGGGACACTCAAAAATCCCGACGTCAACAATCATTTGTACTACTATCACTACAGGAATTCCTATTGACAGGCAAGTAAAACTTCATTAGGTATTCCTTAGCGAGCCACGTTCAGTGAACTTATTCTCTAATAAGAACCTACATACTTGCTTTAGTGTCTCCACACAAATGATCATGAGATCAATCATCCTCATCCAATGAGCAAGCAACATGTGTACCAAGCTATCCAGATTCACTAATCCCAAATTTAGTAATCCAAAGACTGGGAACTATTTTAGTTTTAAGCTTTCTAAGAATTTAGATCTCATTAGAATGATCATCATCATTATTCTAAAAGCATTGCTTAAAACTATAGGTTTATCACATATTATAAAATAACATCATGTATGTGATGCCCCCAAAATAGGTATACATCACCCATCTTGAGTCGCCAAATACATGGTACAAAATTCAAATACAACTTAATAATATAATTGTCGTGTAAAATACGACAAAACATAAACTGAGAGTTTTAAAACGAATATCGTCTTCTAGACAGCATTCAACTCAAATGGAGTCCTCAATACATTTATTATCACACTATTTCATAGAATAGTGAAGACTACTAATGCTATCATCTGGACCGTCACTCCGTTTCCCGACTAGTTCCGGCTACGTTCTCATTTCCTGAAGAGGACAATGAAAGCAAAAGGGTGAGCTCAACTAGCCTAGTAAGAAATATTATGAATAAGATAAAGCAGAATAATTTATCATTAGCCTTCAACAGTGTTAAACTGATAAAATATAACAAACATCAAGTTTAACTGCAGCGGAACAAGTAATCCATTAGAAGAGTCAAGTAGAGCATAAAATCTACTATCTTCTATGATTTAAAAGGTTTTTCATCACTTTTATCGCTGAGACTCATCTTAATAAATAATCCATATCATCGAATCACCCCTGCACTACGACCAATGATATTCTTTAGTATCACGACCACAAATTATCCATGCACTACGGGCTAAGGATATTCGTGTATTCATCAATGGTCATGATCATGCCAACAATCGTCCATCAAGCACTCACAGGCCAATGAGGACTTTTACCACATCATTTGTAATATTATGGTCATGATTATACTGAATAATCCCTGGTCATAATCATACCAAGTCTATCTATGTACTACAGGCCAGAAATGACTTTCAACAGAATATAAACATGAGGATGATGACAATGATATACAAATTCAATAAAACAAGTTCAAGGATAAATTTTTGAAGATTTATAATTTAATTTATCCAGAAATCAATAACATCCAAATTGTCAACATGATACTGCTTTGTGGAGTAAAATTCAAGAATAATATTGTACCAAAAATAATTTGGACCGAAAACAAATCAATTTTTATCACGAATAGTACCCCGGGTGAATAGTACTCGAGTGAATAGTACTTCGTGAATAGTACTTTGGGAATAGTAACTCCGTGAATAGTACTCCGGCATGAAAAAGTTAAAACTTATCAAGAATGCTCAGAATAATATTTCCATGAAAAGATACTGGATGAAGCGCAAATATCAAGGATATTCTACTAATTTCATGGAGTATAAAAGCCAAAATTTTAACAAAACGAGTATAGAATTCTAAATCTGAAACGAAATAATATTACTTATATACTACAGAGCATGGAAGAAAATATTATTTCAAGCGAATATTGAACAAAAATAACATCCCTTACCTTGAAAAGAAGAGTATTCCAACTGGTATAGCGGGGATATTCTTGAAGAAAACTTTCACCATTTTCTACGCTCAAAGATTTCTAAAACTCTAAAGAAATATGCTCAATATTATAGAAGAAGAATTTTCTGATTCTGGTGTGATTTTCAATTCTAATTTAAGCGCCTATTTATAGGAAAATGCTAGAACGCCATAGGAGACTAAATAATAAAATATTATTATTATTTTTTAAAATCAACTCTACGCATTCCCAAAGACCAGTACATTAACTTGGAACAAAAATTTGCAGCCCACATGTTTTTAACAAAAGTGGGTCCCATCCATAATTTTAATAAAAATATTTATTTTCCAAAACTTCAACAATTCATAATAAATAGCCCTTTTATCAGAAAAATATGAATTTTATTTCCATTCCATACGAAATCGATTTTTCTACAACTTTGTAGCTTTAAGTTTTTCCAAATTCCAAACAAAAAATATCCGAAATTCACATACGAATGATTTTCAACACCTCTTAAAATTCATAACAAATTATACGCTAATTTTTAATGGTTCAAAATTTGTGGACATATACTCAACTTATATATGTATAACATATCCAAAAATCACAATGATCCAATGGTCGGATCAAAATTCTAACTCACGCAATAGAGCTTTAAGAACACCAATTTGATATTTTAATACCTCCAATCCGACAAAATACTGATAAAATACCTCAACATTAATTCCTTCAATTATAACCACATAAAATAAATATGTTCCTATCTATCATTTATGTCCACATAAAATAAATAATTTCTTATCATATAAATCAATAATTAATTATTCACAAATAATATTACATAATCACAATAATGACAATCAGGCCGTTCCTAGGAAAGAGGGGGCTTTTCAATAAGGATTTTTCCTTACTGGCGCACAATTAGGTGACCAAACCTCTCATTGGCAGAACTTTCTAGACATTGCCATAATGCTATCTAATAATATTATTCAAATAATATGAATTATTGATCTGATAATGGGAAATACTGTGCAGTGACAATTATTGAAACAACAATAATATAAAATATCAACGCAATAATTTTTGAATCAATAAAATAAAATATTGAACAGTAATTACTGTAACAATTATTGAGTAGTGCCTTCTTACGTAAGAATCAATAATTCAAAAATACTATGTAATACTGTGTGCTACTGTGCAACCACGCCAGACATCGTATTTTAACCACCATGTATTCCAACGAGGTGTTAACTTGGTAACAACTACGCTGTAGATTATTTATAAAAAACTCAAACTTGTCGTTTTCTTCATCAAACAGTTATTATTTTATGGGATCCACAAATGATTGTGCCGTCATACGAATATTCCCTGTTAAAATGAATATTCCCCGACCAATCGAATGTTATATAACAACTTGCGTACTTTGCAAAATTTATAAATATTACCCACAACTATAACATTATATCAAATTCACTCTATAATATTCAAAAATGATATTTATAGAAAATTCATCTTTAGTCAAAAAGTTGGGGTCTTACAACCGCCCCTTCTTATGAAAGTTCACCCTCAAAATTAGGGTACGTACCTGGTATATCGAAGAGGTAAGGATACCTTGATTACATTTCAGATTCTAACTCCCAGGTCATTTCCTCAACATCGTGGTTTCTCCACAAAACTTTGACTTGAGGTATAACCTTGGAGTGTAAAATATAATCCTTCTTATCCAAGATTTTAACAGGAACCTCTTCATACATTAAATCTTTCGCTATTTCGTCCGGTTCTAACTCAATAATGTGGTTCAGGTCTTTCACATATTTATGTAACATAGATATGTGAAAAACATTATGAACACGAGACATACTTGGCGGTAAGGTGAGTCTATAGGCCACAGTTCCTACTCGATCGTGGATTAAAAATGGGCCAATGAATCGAGGATTATGCTTTCCTCTCATTCCAAATCTCGTAACTCCTTTCCATGGAGCAACACGTAACAACACATGTTCTCCAATATTGAATTCCACGTCCTTTCGATGAAGATCAACATAACTCTTTTGTCGATCTTGTGAGGTTTTTATACGTTGTCGGATCGTTTGAATCGTTTTCATAGTCATATGTACCAACTCTGGTCCCAGTAATGTTGCTTCACCCACCTCATCCCAGCATACTATAGAACGACACTTTCTTCCATACAACGGCTCGAATGAAGCCATGTCAATACTTGCTTGATAACTGTTGTTGTAGGAAAACTCCACCAATGGTAAGAACTTGTCCCAACTTCCCTTGAAGTCAAGGACACAAAGTCTTAATAGATATTCAAGAGTTTGAATAGTCCTCTCTGACTGCCCGTCCGTTTGAGGATGATAAGCCGAACTAAATTGTAAATCCGTGCCCATAGCTTTTTGCAAACTAACCCAAAATCTTGAAGTGAATCTTGGGTCTCGATCAGAAACTATGGATACTGGCACACCATGCAGTCTTACAATCTCGTTTATGTAAATGCGAGAAAGACGTTCAAGTGTATAAGTTTCTCGTATAGGTAAGAAATGAGAAGACTTGGTCAATCTATCAACAATGACCCAAATTGCATCTATGCCTTGAGAAACCTTGGGAAAAACAGTAATGAAATCCATGGTAATGTGCTCCCACTTCAGTTCTAGAATTTTAAGGGGTTGCAATGGACCTTTTGGTACTTGATGCTCTACCTTGACTCGTTAACAAGTTAAACACCTTGAGATAAACTCCGATATCTCTCTCTTCATATTGCTCCACCAAAATGTATGTCGAAGATCATGATACATTTTGGTACTCCCAGGATGGATTGCAAATGATGTGTTGTGCACCTCCATCATGATTTTATACTTTAAATCAGGGTCGTTAGGAACACAAAGTCTGGAGTTGACTCGAAGTATTCCTTCTTCATCGATTCTTGTTTCCGGCATAGCACCTTCTTGTACTTTCTTCCTCATACGCATCAGCTCCAGGTCTGTAGCTTGAGCAGCTTTAACTTTATCGATTAAAGTCGGTTCTACTCGTATATTTGCCATCATCACACGGGTCCCTGGAGTCTTTAACTCTATCTCCATCCTTTGCAAGTCATACAAAATAGGCCTTTGCGTTGACAATATCGCACTTGTACCCGCATATGATCTTCTACTCAATGCGTCAGCTACAACGTTCGCTTTTCCAGAATGGTATTGGATGGTATGATCATAATCTTTCAATTGTTCAAGCCAATGTCGTTGTCACATATTGAGTTCCTTTTGAGTGAAGAAATATTTTAGGCTTTTATGACCCGTAAAGATCTCCACTTTCTCCCCATACAAGTAATGCGTCCAAATCTTTAGTGCAAAAACAACTGATGCCAACTCTAGATCATGAGTAGGATAATTCCTCTCATATTATTTGAGTTATCGTGAGGCATAGGCTATGACTTTCCCATATTGCATGAGAACACATCCTAACCCTTTACCTGAAGCATCACTATAGATGACAAATCCCTCCGAGCCAGATGGTATTATCAGAACAGGTGCTGAAATGAGTCTCCTCTTGAGTTCTTGAAAACTCTTCTCACATTCCATGCTCCAACTGAATTTTGTATCTTTCCGAGTCAGCTAAGTTAATGGAGTAGCGATTCGAGAAAACCCTTCTACGAATCTCCGATAATAACCAACTAAGCCGAGAAAACAACGTACTTCGGTCACTAATTTAGGTTTCTCCCAGCTTTGAATAGCTTCAATCTTTGCCGGGTCAGCATATATTCCATGACTTGATACTACGTGCCCAAGGAATGCTACTTCCTCAAGCCAGAACTCGCATTTCTTCAACTTGGCATAAAGCTTGTTTTCACGAAGCTTTTGGAGGATCAGCCTCAAGTGTTGCTCATGATCTTCACGGCTTTTGGAATATATGAGGATGTCATCAATAAAGACAACCACAAAGTGATCCAAATATTCCTTGAATACTCGATTTATCATATCCATGAAGGCAACAGGAGCATTAGTCAATCTAAAAGACATGACTAGGAATTCATAAGGCCCATACCGAGTTTTGAAAGCCGTCTTTGGAATGTCATTGATTCTAATCTTTAACTGATGATATTCGGAATGAAGATTGATCTTTGAAAAGAATTTGGCGCCTCGAAACTGGTCAAACAGGTCATCAATACGTGGTAATGGGTACCTATTCTTGATGGTGACATGATTCAACTCCCGATAATCAATATAAAGTCGCATACTTCTATCTTTCTTCTTCATGAATAGAACAGGAGCATCCCAAGGAGACGTACTAGGATGAATGAAACCGATGTCTAACAATTCTTGCAATTGGGTCTTTAACTCCTGAAGTTCAATAAGAGCCATTCGATATGGGACTTTGGAAATGGGTTTTGTACCAGGTTCAAGGTCGATACAAAATTCAATTTCTCGCTCTGGGGGTAGGCCAAGAAGTTCTTCAGGGAATACGTCAGGAAATTTATTAACAATAGAAATATCATTTAAAACTGACGTATTTTTGTTTAAATCAGTGACATGAGCTAAGAAAGCTTGACATCCATTTTTCAATAAACGAATAGCTTTATGACTTGAGATGACAGTGGTTGATTTTAATAGTTTGGTTGCTTAAATTTGCATAATAGGATGGTTAGGAATATGAAAGCTAACAACCTTATGAAAATAATCAATTTTTGCATGATGGGTAGTTAACCAATCAATCCCTAGAATTACGTCAAATGCAAGTATTTTTAATGAAAAAAGATCGATAGGTAATGTGAGGGTACCGATTTGAAACAAACAAGACTTATAAACAGTGGATGTAATGAAGGTTTCTCCCAATGGAGTTTCAACAGATAAGTCAAAGTCTAATTTCTCTAGAGTCAAATTTAAACTTTGAGCGCAAGTAGGAGAAATAAAAGAATGGGTAGAACCGGTATCAAATAAGGTATAGACTTCGCTAGAGTTTATGATAAGCTTACTCATGATGACCTCGTTTGGGTTCCTTGCTTTCTTGGAGGTCATGGCAAACGCTCTCCCTTGAACTATCGGCTTTGACTTTTCTGGGACGACCTTTGGTTCCTCCATCCCAGCTGGACTTATCTTCGGTGCATGAAAAAATCGGGCTAGGTGACCTTCTCTTCCACAATTATAACACGCTTTGGATGTGACGCTTCGAGCTTTTTGGTGATGTGTCCCTCCCTCCACATTTGAAGCATATGATAGGTGGTCGCTCTCCTTCCTTAACAACTTGGTCTTTGGTCTTTGACGTCTTTCCATCATTGTTGAATCTCCTCTTCTTGAAATGTCCACTCTTATTGTCTTGGCCATGATTACCACCGAAGTGGTTACCATTTCTGGCATGTTGATTCCCTCCACGTTTGTTGTCACCGCTTCGATGACTGCTACCACTGGTATTATCATTTTGCCTGCTGCTCTCTCTTGGTTGGGTTGACTTATTATCACTTTCCAAGAACTGAGCTCTATTCATAACATTTGAATACAAACAAAGTTTGTGAGAGATAAGGTATTGACGTATCTCGGGTTTCAAACCTCTTAGAAACATCCGCGTCATTCTCTCCTCATTATCAACTAAATAGGACGCAAACCGGGACAACTCAGCAAACTTGGCTTCGTATTGTGACACAGTCATGTTGGTTTGCTCCAGTTTAATGAACTCTACCTCTTTCATGTGACGAATACTTTCGGGAAAGTACTTGTCGTTGAACAGTTTTTGGAACTTCTCCTAAGACATCTTCAGTGCGGTAGGTTGAGTACGCTTTATAGATTCCCACCAGTAATTTGATTCTGCCCGCAACATGAAGGTGGCAAAGGGAACCTTTTCCTCCTCGGAGCATCCCAAGACATCAAATATCTTGTTGATCTGCTTTATCCACGTCTCCGCCTTAAGTGGTTTTGGCTCTCCAAAAAACTCTGGTGGTCCCAGCTCCTTAAACTGTTTAGCGGTGATCGTCCGAGAGTTTCAAGTGTTTCCACCTGCATTTCGGACAGGAGTCTTTCTTGCCTGATGTTACATGAATTACAGAAAGCCCCTGAACATTCCATCATTCATCATTTGGTCAGTGTTGTTGGTTGCATGAGGATTGTTGCCTTCCTGATGCACATTATCCTGATTGTTGATCTGTGGAGACTCAACGATCTCCTGTGCTCCATTTCTATTCTCAACATTCTCAGATGTCATTTTCAAATACTGCCACAAAACAAGGGTTAATTGACATGTCACATATTATCCCTATACTCTGACCGACCAATTAAATACCAAATAAACTTAGGTAGGTCATACTAGCAAAGGAATTCCCCGTCTCTCCCCTCCTAGTTCTTGTCTCACATCTTAGCCAAGGATCATATCCCTAAGCTTTGATACGAACTATGACGCCCCCAAAACAGGTATACATCACCCATCTTGAGTCGCCAAATACATGGTACAAAATTCAAATACAACTTAATAATATAATTGTCATGTAAAATACGACAAAACTTAAACTGAGAGTTTTAAAACGAATATCGTCTTCTAGACAGCATTCAACTCAAATGGAGTCCTCAATACATTTATTATCACACTATTTCATAGAATAGTGAAGACTACTAATGCTATCATCTGGACCATCACTCCGTTTCCCGACTAGTTCCGGCTACGTTCTCATTTCCTGAAGAGGACAATGAAAGCAAAAGGGTGAGCTCAACTAGCCCAGTAAGAAATATTATGAATAAGATAAAGCAGAATAATTTATCATTAGCCTTCAACAGTGTTAAACTGATAAAATATAACAAACATCAAGTTTAACTGCAGCGGAACAAGTAATCCATTAGAAGAGTCAAGTAGAGCATAAAATCTACTATCTTCTATGATTTAAAAGGTTTTTCATCACTTTTATCGCTGAGACTCATCTTAATAAATAATCCATATCATCGAATCACCCCTGCACTACGACCAATGATATTCTTTAGTATCACGACCACAAATTATCCATGCACTACGGGCTAAGGATATTCGTGTATTCATCAATGGTCATGATCATGCCAACAACTATCCATCAAAGCACTACGGGCCAATGAGGACTTTTACCACATCATTTGTAATATTATGGTCATGATTATACTGAATAATCCCTGGTCATAATCATACCAAGTCTATCTATGCACTTTCTGATGTGAAATGACTTTCAACAGAATATAAAACATGAGGATGATGACAATGATATACGAATTCAATAAAACAAGTTCAAGGATAAATTTTTGAAGATTTATAATTTAATTTATCCAGAAATCAATAACATCCAAATTGTCAACATGATACTGCTTTGTGGAGTAAAATTCAAGAATAATATTGTACCAAAAATAATTTGGATGAAAAAGCGAATCAATTTTATCACGAATAGTACCCCGGGTGAATAGTACTCGAGTGAATAGTACTTCGTGAATAGTACTTTGGGAATAGTAACTCCGTGAATAGTACTCCGGCATGAAAAAGTTAAAACTTATCAAGAATGCTCAGAATAATATTTCCATGAGAAGATACTGGATGAAGCGCAAATATAAAGGATATTCTACTATTTTCATGGAGTATAGAAGCCAAAATTTTAACAAAACGAGTATAGAATTCTAAATCTGAAACGAAATAATATTACTTATATACTACAGAGTATGGAAGAAAATATTATTTCAAGCGAATATTGAACAAAAATAACATCTCTTACCTTGAAAAGAAGAGTATTTCAACTGGTATAGCGGAGATAATCTTGAAGAAAACTCTCACCGTTTTCTATGCTTAAAGCTTTCTAAAACTATAAAGAAATACGCTCAATATTATAGAAGAAGAATTCTCTAATTTTGGTGTGATTTTCAATTCTAACTTACGCACCTATTTATAGGAAAATGCTAGAACGCCATAGGAGACTAAATAATAAAATAATATTATTATTTTTTTTAAAATCAACTCTACGCATGCCCAAAGACCAGCACATCAACTTGGAACAAAAATTTGCATCCCACATGTTTTTAACAAAAGTGGGTCCCACCCATAATTTTAATAAAAATATTTATTTTCTGAAACTTCAACAATTCATAATAAATAGACTTTTATTAGAAAAATATGAATTTTATGTCCATTCCACACGAAATCGAATTCTCTACAACTTTGTAGCTTTAAGTTTTGCCAAATTCCAAACAGAAAATATCCGAAATTCACAAATGGACGATTTTTAACACCTCTAAAAATTCATAACAAATCATATGCTAATTTTTAACGGTTCAAAATTTGTGGACATTTACTCAACTTATATATGTATAACATATCCAAAAATCACAACGATCCAACTGTCAGATCAAAATTCTAACTCACGCAATAGAGCTTTAAGAACACCGATTTGATTTTTTAATATCTCCAATCCGACAAAATACTGATAAAACACCTCAACATTAATTCCTTCAATTATACCACATAAAATAAATTTTTTCCTATCTATCATTTATGTCCACATAAAATAAATATTTCCTTATCATATAAATCAATAATTAATTATTCACAAATAATATTACAGAATCACAATAATGACAACAAGGCCATTCCCAGGAAAGATGGGGCTTTCCAATAAGGATTTCTCCTTACTGGCGCGCAATTAGGTGACCAAACCTATCATTGACAGAACTTTCTAGACATTGCCAATAATGCTATCTAATAATATTATTCAAATAATATGAATTATTTATCTGATAATAGGAAATACTGTGCAGTGACAATTATTGAAACAACAATAATATAAAATATCAACGCAACAATTATTGAATCAGTAAAATAAAATATTGAATAGTAATTACTGTAACAATTATTGAGTAGTACCTTCTTACGTAAGAATCAATAATTCAAAAATACTGTGTAATACCGTGTGCTACTGTTCAACCACGTGTATTACTGTATTTTAACCACCATGTATTCCAATAGTGTTAACGGTAACAACTACGTCGTTATTTATAAAAACTCAAACTTGTCGTTTTCTTCATCCGACAGTTATTCTGTTATGGGGCCCTCAAATGATTGTGTCGTCGTACGAATATTCCCTGTTAAAACGAATATTCTCCGACCAATCGAATATTATATAACAACTTGCGTACTTTGCGAAATTTATAAATATTATCCACAACTATAACATTATATCAAATTCACTCCATAATATTCAAAAATGATGTTTATAAAAAATTCATCTTTAGTCAAAAAGTTGGGGTCTTACAATGTAGATAATTAAAAGCCTTTAATAAATTAATACTTTTTATTAATAAATGAATAAGATTGTTACAAAGTATATGCTTTATCATCAAACATGATTAGCATGTGTGCATACTACTTTCAATCTCCCACTTTCACTAAAGGCAATCGCCATGGTATCTCATACCCTTCTTCTCTAAGTGACGATTATCCTGCTGTTGGATAAGCTTTAGTTAATGGATATGTAATGTTGTTCTTGAGAGTTCACTATCTCTACAGTGATTTCCCATCTTTGAATGATTCCTATAACCAAGCGAAAGTGCCACAACACATGTTTAGATCCAAGTGAGACTTAGGAACTATTCCTAGTCCTGTAATGAACTTTTCATCAAATCAATCAACTTGCAGCTTCATATATAGCTATATACTTTGTCTTTATCACTAAACCAGCAACTCTTTGCTGTTTGGAACCTTTCCAATTCACTGCACCATCGTTCATGGAAACGCTTTACCTTAAAGTGAATTTTCTGTTATCTTGGTCTGTCTAAAAACTTGAGTCTGTTAAGCCCTCTAGTTTTAATTTAGACCCACCATAAATTTTAATCACATCCTTAGTGTCGGTTAAGTATTTTAAGATGTTTTTCACTGTCTTACAGTGATCTTCTCCAAAATATGATTGATCATCATCAGGTCTAGTATATTTCATTGTATACATGATTGTCACTCATGCGATCTCTCTTTTATGAGTCTATGGGGACTATTAAGAGAGATACACTCCATGACTCATCAACATGAAACATCTCTTGGAGTTTTCCATGCTAAACGACTTTAGCATCAAATGAATATACGTTCCTTGGGTTAAGTCGAGCATCCTATTAAATCTATCTATATAGATTTGTAGCCCCAATTACGATACTCTTCCCAAATCATTCATGGAGGAATGTTTAGACAACTTTATCTTTACTGATTGTAGCATTAGTATGGCATTCCTTATCCATAGTATATCAACATATAATACTAGGAATGTCATGATGCTCCCACTGACCCTTTTGTACACACTAGGTTCATTCTTATTTTTGATAAAATCAAACTTTTTGATTGTCTCATCAAAACGAATGTTCCATGTTTGAGAAGCTTGCTTCAATCCATTTCTCTGAGTGTTTACAACTCTTCCCAATTCATATGTAAATGGATCATCATCTTCTATGATGCATACCTCATCATCATCATCCATGATGAATCCATACCTCCCAGGTATCTTCGGTACTATTCCAGATTTATGATTCGATTGTGGTACAATAGGTCTATCTACATTTTCCTCTTATTTGACTTATAGTGTTTTGTGGTTCTTGAACTTTTAAAGATCTATTATTGTGACACCCCAAACCCAGGTACTTCATTCCCATAAGATTTGGTGTTTACTTAATCAAACATTCATATCTAACTACCCAATCATAATCAAATTGAATAATGAAAACCTTTCCCATTAAATGGTTACATAATAAAAATCTCTCAGGTTGTCTAACCTTTAAATACAAACATTCAAATGCGGAATAAAAAATATTACATAACATCATTATTAAGAAGTCTAAGATCATCACAATGATAAAAGTACAAATCAGCATCACTTGTACAATTTTCCCTTTCATTTGCTAGTTGAAGGTTCATCTACCTTCTCCACTTTAGCTGCAATGAGTTTATAAATATGCAAGAGTGAGCAAAACAATTGCTCACTCAATAAAATAATGAATCAACAGAAGAATAAAAATAATAACTGCTAATGAATAAGCTCATCAAAACTAGATAGTACTCTAACAATGATAATCAGGAACTGAAATCCAAAGTATGGAATAAACAAATCTGAGGGTCATAAGACCATGAACTATGTCTACAGTTGTGAGTAATCTTTCAACTCCAACTTTAACAGTCATAAGACTATAAGGACTCCTCGTACTTAAGGGGATCAGCCATTCGTACCATGTATTGTGCACAAACTTTTAACGCTACGCGTAAGTTATCCCCTAATAATAGGGTTGTTCATCTCAGTATTTAGAGTACAAGTCCGCACCAAAGAGAGTTTGGTTTGGATAAGCTTTCAAGGGAAATTTGAAGTTCAACGATCATCAACTAGAGGACTAGTTGAATTAATACTAATAACATCATACTATAGAATACTCGTAATTGAATCGTCATGGTAAATTAAAATCATGCTTTAGGAATAATCCAATAACATACACCTTGAATAACTGTAACACACCTTGCTTGAACAATGTTAAGCCAAGGTTATTTAAAATCGAATACTAAGCATGCGTAGCAAATTTGAACGATAAAATTGTTCAACATTAGTATGTATAATTGTGCATGCTAAACAACAAGTTAAATACAAGAATAACTTGCTCAATAAAAATAAAGTTCAGAAATCTTGCACCATTATATTGGAATCGAATTGGAAATAATAATTGGTTCAATAAGAAAATAAATTAGAGAACTTGCCTTGCTCATGGGCTAAACCGAACAATTCAAATCACAATATCCTATAAACATATTCCATCATGACATAATTAGTCATTACCACCTTACAAACATAACTAAGTACGTTCATCATGTAAAAATTGGATTTTTAATCACATAATCAAGTTACAAGACAATTTAATTATTAATAACAGGCTCTTCATAGTATAGAAATACTGAAATCAACATTTTACAGTCCTACTATTATCACATAACAATTCTTTCAAATTTTGAGTACAAAAACTACACTGTCAGGCCATTACGCGCTTTCTTCATTTGTATTTACGATTTATCTTGTGGTATGGGTATGGCTTACATGATGATGATAATATTCAATGGCCTTGAGTTAAACTAGATGGCCGTTGGTAGCATTCGTGCGTGGCAAACAATTGAAGCTGTTGGGCATATTTCTGGCATAGCTGCGATCTTTGATCGGCGACTTGACAACAGTATGAACAAAAGCCAATTTTGGCCTACAAGTTCCTTTCTCTATGACCTAATTAGCATGTAATTCCTATAGAGACTTCACATAAACATAGTTCAAATATTGTAAACATGTTTCTACTCATAAAACAATATAAACAACTTATTTAAATCATACAATTTCACTATTTTTGATAAAAACTCATTTTTAATGTTTTTAATGAAAATAAACACTATGATTTTATTTTCCAACCAAAATAGTTAATTTAAAGCACTTTATCAATGTTTATACATACTCAACCACATTCAATAACCAATTTATCAACTAAACAACTAATTAACCCTTAATTTCTACCTTAAACCAAACAATATATATTCACAAAAACTCTCTGTAAAAATATTTTTCTTCACAAATTACATACATATCATCAATTCATTGACTATAACTTATGAAAATAGTTTTAACATCATTAGTACATCATATTAAGCCACATAACAACAACAATTTATCCTTACACAAGGATTCTACAGAGAATTAGGGAAGAGAAAAACTAAACTTTTAAAACCAAAAAAAATAGGATGATACCTTGAAGAAGATGATGATGGTTGCTATTACTTTTGATTCTCAAACTTCTTTTCTCCAATCTCTCTCTCAACTTCCTTAGCCTTTCTTTCTCTCTTCTTTTTCTTCTCTGCAAACTCTCTTCTTCTCTCTTCCCTCTCTATTCTAATCTTACATCTTATGATTATAACGTATAATAATAATATAGATATTAAATATATAATATAATTCTAACTTAACTGACATCAGTTATTTTTATTTGAAACTCAAAAGCCATAAGGCTTGTTTGGTTACTTACTAAAATATAATCAATTAACCCTTATGCCTTGTTTGGTAAAATACAATTAGAATAAAGACTTAATAGGCAATAGGCCTTGTTTGGTAAAACACAATTAAACTCTTTTAAGTTATTTTAATAACTACTTTATAAAAGGTTATTTGTCACACTTTTAATTAACTAAATTAATTTCAATAAAAACTTATTAAATTACTTCATCACATAAATCAATAACACAAAATTATAATTTTCTATACAATTATAACTTTATTTAATCAACTAACACATCCTTTTAATTACAAATTCAAATAAAAAGAATAACAATTCAATTAATCAAAACTCTCTAACTTAATAATTAAATTAAATTAGCATAAAATAATTAATTTCGTTAATTATTTATTTAACAAATAGTTAACTAAATTGAATCAAATTTGAACAATTATTTATTCAAAAATAAACACATCCATTAAATACTTAAATAATTCAATAAATATTTAATATAACAATTAAAATTCTAGAATGTTACATCATTCCTCCTTACAAGGATTACATCCTCGTAATCATAATTCAAACAATTCATTCGTCACATTCTCCCTACTTACAAAGATTATGTCCCCGAATCGAAGACATAGATTAAATAAATAACTCAGGGTAATTCTTCATCATTTCAGCTTCGAGTTCCCACGTAGCCTTTTCGACATTGTGGTTCCTCCATATTACCTTCACAGAAGGTATCACTTTATTTCTGAGCACTTATTCTTTCATGTCGACTATCTGGATAGGAACCTCTTCATAGGACAAGTCTTTCTCAAACTGCAATGGTTCGTACTCGATCATATGCTTGTAATCGGACTTATATGGTCGTAACACCGAAACGTGAAAAACATTATAAATGTTTTGCAATTCTGGAGGTAGAGCTACCTCGTAAGCCACCTCTCCAACTTTTCGCAGAACTTCGAAGGGTCCAATAAACCTCAGGCTTAGTTTCCCCTTTTTACCAAATCGAATTTTTCCCTTCCAAGGTGAAACTTTTAGGAAAACGTAATTTCCTACGTTAAATGCACGATCTTGTCTGTGTTGATCAACATATTTCTTTTGTCTGTCTTGAGCAGCTATCAATCTTGTTCTGATGAGTTTTACAACCTCAGCAGTTTGTTGTACCAGTTTTGGTCCTAATAGTTGACGTTCACCGACTTCATCCCAGCACAGTGAAGTTCTACACCTCCTGCCGTACAATGCTTCGTAAGGCGGCATGCCGATGCTTGCGTGTTAACTGTTATTGTAGGCAAATTCCACAAACGGTAATTGTTCATCCCAGCTTCCTTTAAAATCCATGACGCATGCTCTTAGCATATCTTCTAATGTCTGAATTGTTCGTTCACTTTGGCCATCTGTTTGCGGATGATATGCCGTACTCATACGCAACTGTGTTCCCATACATTCTTGTAGTCTCTTCTAGAAGTTTGATGTGAATCTCGGATCTCTGTCTGACATAATTGACACTGGAACTCATGTCTTGCAACGATCTTTTTAATATATAATTTTGCCAGCTGATCAATATTGAATCTAATCTTTATTGGCAAAAAGTGTGCAGATTTTGTTAATCTGTCCACTATCACCCAAATCGCATCGTATCCTTTCTTAGTCGTTGGGAGACCTATCACAAAATCCATTGTGATATGTTCCCATTTCCATTCCAATATCTCCAACTATTGAAGTAACCCGCTTGGTCTTTGATGCTCGGCCTTGACTCTCTGACATGTTAAGCACTTTGCAACGATTCGCAGCGCTCTCTTTTCATGTTTGGCCACCAAAAATGTTGCCTCAAATCTTGATACATTTTCGTACTTCCTGGATGAATCGAATATCTCAAGCTATGAGCTTCTGTCAAGATGTCCTCTTTAATAATGATGTAATCTTTGGAACCCAGATTCATCCCTCAAATCTCAGCATTCCATCAGTATCAACCTTGTATTTCACTTCCTTTCCCTCGACCACACTTTCTCTTATTTTTCTACATTCCTCATCCTGCAGTTGAGCGTTCTTCACTTTGTCCATCAAAGTTTGGTCGGCTTCCATCGCAGTACAATTTCTCATCAGATTCTTTTGGAAATTTGATTTCTAACTCTAACCTTGACATTCTTTGTAATAAGCTCCTCCTTATCGATTAACAACATCAACTTCTCTCCGCTTTTTCCTACTCAAGGCATCTGCAACCACGTTTGCTTTGCCTGGATGATAAAAGATCTCACAATCGTAATCCTTTATCAATTCCATCCATCTCCTTTGACGCATGTTCAGGTCTTTCTGAGTGAAAATGTACTTCAGACTCTTATGGTCTGTGTAAATCTCAAATTTCTCTCCATAGAGATAGTGTCTCCATATTTTTAAAGCAAACACAACCGCCGCCAATTCTAAATCATGAGTCGGATACCCTTTTTCATAGTCCTTCAATTGCCTTGATGCAAACGCGATGACTTTTCTGTTCTGCATAAGGATACTTCCTAATCCTTTGTGTGAAGCATCACTGTACACCACAAAATTTCCTGTATTATCTGGTAATGACAACACAGGTGCCATACTTAGTTTCTTTTTCAATTCCTGAAAACTTCCTTCACATTTCTCCGTCCAAAAAAATTTTAGAGATTTCCTTGTCAAATTTGTCAACGGAGTGGCAATCTTGGAGAAATCCTGGATAAACCGTCTGTAATACCCTGCCAATCCCAAGAAACTTCTTACTTCTGATGGAGTTCTTGGTTGCTACCAATTTATCACAGCTTTGACCTTTGATGGATCCACTAAAATTCCATCCTTGTCAATTACATGTCCAAGAAATTGTACACGTTCTAACCAGAATTCACATTTAGAGAATTTTGCGTACAACTTTTCCTTTCTTAGCAGCTCCAGCATTAGACGTAAGTGTTCCACGTGTTCTTCTTGAGTTCTAGAGTACACTAGAATATCGTCAATAAACACCACCACAAACTTGTCTAAAAATGGTTTAAACACCCTGTTCATCAAATCCATGAACGCTGCAGGGGCGTTTGTCAAACCAAAAGATATCACCAAAAATTCGTAATGTCCATAGCGAGTTCGGAATGCCGTCTTTGGTACATCCTCCTTCCTTACTTTCAGTTGGTGATACCCACTCCTCAAATCTATCTTTGAGAAATATCTAGCACCCTTCAACTGGTCAAACAAATCATCTATTATCGGCAATGGGTATTTATTCTTAATAGTGACTTTGTTTAACACCCTATAATCAATGCAAAGATGCGTTGACCCATCCTTCTTCTTTACGAATAACACCGGTGCTCCCCACGGTGACACACTCGGCTGAATGTATTTCTTGTCCAACAGCTCCTACAGTTGTACCATCAATTCCTTAATCTCTACCGGAGCCATTCTGTATGGGGCTTTTGATATCGGAGCGGTTCCTGGCGCTAAGTCGATCATGAACTGGATTTCTCTATCAGGCGGAAGTCCCGGCAAATCCTCCGAAAACACGTCCACAAATTCCCTAACTACTGGTATTTCTTCCAGTTTCACACCCTTCTTTTGAGTATCGACTATGTAAGCTAAATAACCCACACAACCTTGACTCAACAACTTTTTGGCCTGCATAATCGTCAGACATTTCATTTGTTTAGGCAATTTGCTTCCATTGAAAACTACCTTTGATGGAGTCATAAGGTTTACACATTTCTTTTGGCAGTCAACTATCGCTCCATAATTGAACAACCAATCCATTCCCAAAATAACATCAAACTCTCCAAGCCTAATCAGAATTAAATCTACCATCAAAATATTTCCATTAATATTCACCCTACAGTTCTTGTATACTAACCTAACAGGAATTACTTCCTTATTCGCAATTTCTATGTTTAAAGGGAAATTCAATTCTTCACTAGGAAATCCTAATCTCATAGCAAATTCATCAAATATAAATGAGCAAGTAGCACCCGAATCAAATAATACACAAGCATCAATATCATTGATTGGGATAATACCTGACACCGCATCATTTGATTGCACAGCATCTTGCACAGTCATGTTAAAGGTTCTGGCTGTGGGTTTGGTTGATATTGTTGGTCCAGTAATGGCCCAAGCACCTCCACTGCTACTTCCCTTGCTTCGCGTTGTTTCGCCATCTTTCTTCTTAGGGCACTCACGAGCAAAGTGATCCTTGGACCCGCAAGTGTAGCAAACATTCTTCTTAGGTTGATTGCAGTTTGGGGCAATGTGACCCTCCTGACCACAGTTAAAGCATACACGTTTCCCCATTAAGCATACACCCTTGTGAAACTTCTTGCATGTAGCACATACTTCAAACTTCTTATTCTGCTGGTTACCTTGCTGATTTCTAGCACCCATATTTCCATTCCACTTTCTTTTCAGGTTATTATTACCATTTCCATTACGATCACCTCCATTCTTCACCTCCACTTCATTCTTCTTCTTTTTCTTTTCTGATTGATCTTGGTTACTGCCTCGCCTCCACCTTCAGCGAGAATGGCCTTTTCCATCACGGCTGCAAATGTCCTCAACTGGAACAAGGAAACCCTATTAAACAACCAGGGCTTCAGTCCTTGTTCAAACCTCTTTGCCTTGCATTCATCTGTGCTGACTTGGTATGGCGCAAACCTCGCCAACTCGTTAAATTTTGCGGCATACTCTGACACCGTCATCGTTCCCTGCTTCAGTTCTAAAAACTGCACTTCTAGCTGACTCTTCGAACTTTCTGGAAAATAGGTCTCAAAGAACATCTCCTTGAACCTATCCCAAGCCATAACACCTGGTCCTCCTCGAGTTTTATTGTCCTGCCACCAATAACTAGCCTCTGCTTTCAACATAAATGTTGCAAAAGCAGTCTTCTGATCTTCCCCTACTCCCGTAACATCAAACACTTTCTCTATCTCCATGACCCAGGTCCGTGCCTCAACTGGATTCATGGATCCACGGAATTCTGGTGGTCCAACCTGAGGTTAATTCTGCGGTTGATTTTGCAGTGCACCTATCAGTAACGTCACCAGCTGCTGAACGGGGTTAGCTTCAGCATTATCGTTGTTAGTTCCTTCAGTGGTTCTCTATCGGGGTGGTTGACGTCTTGGAGGCATTTTCTGTTAAAAATACACTCATTAGATTATTACTCAACTCTTTCAAGTAACTTCTAATTAACTTGCCCCCAAAATAATCACCACATAACACATAACACTTTGGATAAAAGAAGATAATAACTTTTATTCATACTTAACTCTTTGAAAACATCATATCCATAGCATCATTGCTATTTACATAATTTTCATGAACTACTAAAGTTTCAGGACATCATCATCATACCCCATAAGTTACATAACACTTTGGGATTTACATATTACTTATCATAACATAAATCATAAATCAAGTACACTCCCTACGATGTCCTATTAAGATACTGCAAAGCCTTACGACGCTCTTCTTCCATAATTCGGAACATGGTTCGACGATTTAGTATGTATGAGGGTAACGTCTCGAACTGAATTGGGTAACCCATGACCCGATCTTGAGCTCGGTTGATCGCGATGTTGAACACGTTATCCATCTCTTCCATCTTCCTTCTCTTTGTTTGTGCGTCCCTCTCCACTGTTCCAGCTTGTTGATAAGCTTCACTGTATGCGTCTACGGCTCTTTCCCTTTTTGCAGATTCTTCTCTCAACTTGCTCTTCAACTCTGCAATCTCTGCTCTCATTTGCTCGTTCTCTCCTTCAATGTGAATCATCTTCTCTTCAACATTGTTCAGTCGTTCTTCTAGATCCTGGATCTCGTCATCCTTCTATTCCATCGAGGCCTGTTGCTCAGCTACTATCTCTTGCAAGTCCTCGATAGTATCTTGAAGTTCCACATTGTGGTCATGCACCTCATCGTATATACTGCTAGCTATCGAGTTAAGTGGAATCCTTTCCTCCTCGTCCTCTTCATCCATCTATGGCAGCTCCACTGAATCCTCCTCGTCTGTCTCTATCTCATCATCCTCATCAGGTATTCTTTCCTGCTCAACTACTGTGACCAACGGAGTTCCTTCCCGTGGCAGTAGCTATTCCCACACCACCTGAATATCTCGAGGCTCCTCCTCTCTAGGCATCTAGGATCCTTCCTCCCTAGCCTGACTGAATCCTCCTATATTATATATCCTGTCAACCAAAGTTTAAGTTTTAATTACTAATCATTACTACTCGACACTCATGAGCACATAAGTTGTAATCACATAAGCACATAAGTGTTTTATTACTTTCTCTTTCCTAAAACTCGATAAGAGTTTATCATCACTATCTTTTCAAAGGTTACTTCTTAAGGCTTTTCCCCACCTAAGGTTCATAACCTAAGGCTTTGATACCAACTTGTGACACCCCCAAACCCAGATACTTCATTCCCACAGGATTTGGTGTTCACTTAATCAAACATTCATATCTAACTACCCAATCATAATCAAATTGAATAATGAAAACCTTTCCCATTAAAGGGTTACATAATAAAAATCTCCCAGGTTGTCTAACCTTTAAATACAATAATTCAAATGCGGAATTAAAATTATTACATAACATCATTATTAAGAAGTCTAAGATCATCACAATAATAAAAGTACAAATCAGCATCACTTGTACAATTTTCCCTTTCCTTTGCTAGTTGCAGGTTCATCTACATTCTCCAATTTAGCTGCAATGAGTTTATATATATGCAAGAGTGAGCAAAATAATTGCTCACTAGATAAAATAATGAATCAACAAAAGAATAAAAATAATAACTGCTAATGAATAGGCTCATCAAAACTAGATAGTACTCTAACAATGATAATCAGGAACTGAAATCCAAAGTATGGAATAAACATAACTGAGGGTCATAAGACCATGAACTATGTCCACAGTTGCGAGTAATCTTTCAACTCCAACTTTAATAGTTATAAGACTATAAAGACTCCTCGTACTTAGGGGGATCAGCCCTTCGTACCATGTATTGTGCACAAACATTTAATGCTACGCGTAAGTTATCCCCTAATAATAGGGTTGTTCATCTCAGTATTTAGAGTACAAGTCCACACCAAAGAGAGTTTGGTTTGGATAAGCTTTCAAGGGAAATTTGAATTTCAACGATCATCAACTAGAGGACTAGTTGAATTAATACTAATAACATCATACTATAGAATACTCGTAATTGAATCGTCATGGTAAATTAAAATCATGCTTTAGGAATAATCTAATAGCATATACCTTGAATAACTATAACACACCTTGCTTGAACAATGTTAAGCCAAGGTTATTTAAAATCGAATACTAAGCATGCGTAGAAAATTTGAATGATAAAACTGTTCAACATTAGTATGTATAATTGCGCATGCTAAACAACAAGTTAAATACAAGAATAACTTGCTCAATAAAAATAAAGTTCAGAAATCTTGCACCATTATATTGGAATCGAATTGGAAACAATAATTGCTTAAATAAGAAAATAGATTAGAGAACTTGCCTTGCTCGTGGGCTAAACCGAACAATTCAAATCACAATATCCTATAAACATATGTCATCATGACATAATTAGTCATTACCACCTTACAAACATAACTAAGTACGTTCATCATGTAAAAATTGGATTTTTAATCACATAATCAAGTTACAAGACATTTTAATTGTTAATAACAGGCTCATTCATAGTATAGAAATACTGAAATCAACATTTTATAGTCCTACTATTATCACATAATAATTCCTTCAAATTTCGAGTACAAAAAGTACATTGTCGCCATTACGCTTAACTTCGTTCGCGTATGGCGCCCACGATTTATCTTTGTAGTGCGGTCTTCATGATGTGATGATGATATGACAATGTACGTGAAAGTTAAGCTACGAAGCCGCTCTACGACATGGCGCCGACACTGCGGCGTGACAATTGAACTGATGGGCTATGCTGCGGTGCCAAACTGTAGTCTTCGACTGACAGCGTCGGCAACAGTATGAACAAAAGCTAATTTTGCCCTACAAGTTCCTTTCTAACAGCCTAATTAGCATGTAATTCCTATAGAGACTTCACATAAACATAGTTCAAAGATTGTAAACATGTTTTTACTCATAAAACAATATAAACAACTAATTTAAATCATATAATTTCATTGTTTTTGATAAAAACTCATTTTTTTAATGTTTTTAATGAAAATAAACAATGTGATTTTGTTTTCCAACTACAATAGTTAATTCAAAGCACTTTATCAATGTTTATACGTACTCTACCACATTCAATAACCAATTTATCAACTAAACAACTAATTAACCCTTAATAGTCATGACCTTTATAGACATATAAGAAGCTCCTTTCTATGAAAGAGTCTTAGCTGGCATTGGCAAGCCATTTTTTGAAATGATCAAGCACGGAGAGATGGCTGAGATGGGATTGAAGTCAGGAAAGATTCAAGACCTAGCCGCTCTTAAAGCAGTTGTTGAGCACATCCAGTCTGGAACTTATGGAAACAACCCCCAGAGGGTCCATAAAAAGAAAAAGGAAGATGTTTCCTTGATACTACAAGGTCAAAAAGGCAGTCAAAACATGTCTATCCAGAGTAGAAACTACTCCCCTTTGCAAGCACAGTCTTCAAACCCTCCATTGCCTAAAGGTGGAGAAGTCAGACGCCCCCGAGTGTTCACGCCTTTAGGGGACTCGCTCAAAAATATCCTTACTCTTCTGACTACTCAGAAGAAAATTACACATCTTCTTCCACCAGTCAACCCGAATGGGAAGGGTTTCAATACTACTCGGAAGTGTGCTTATCATGCTAGGGCACCAGGACATGACACTCAAGATTTCTGTGCCTTGAAACATAAGATCCATGACTTAATTGACAATGGGGAGATTGTCGTGACTAAACCCGACCAACCTCATGTGTAGGATAATCCTCTCCCTCAACACAAAGAAGGAGAGGTCAATATGATTAATCGGAGTAGTGGACAGAGTTCTAATTATTTTGTTGAATCTTCCCAGACCAGCAGAGACGGTTCTGACAGATGGGATTATGTGCAGTTCCAGTTTATGATGGAGTGAAAGATTAAGGCTCTTCGCAAACAAGTAGATCAATTGGCAGAACTGGTGATTTATCAACACCAAGTCACACGCCAATTAATCAGTCAGGAGCATTCTAGTATCCTTCCTTTTGTCATGAATATTACATCCTCACCTTCAGAAAGTGAAACATTGGAGGATAAAGTTGTGAAAAGAGCAGTTGCCAAAGCCCGTCGGGATTTTGCTAACAAAAGGGAATTTACATACCTTGGCCAACCTATGGAGGAAATATTTCAGATGTTGATCAATGAAGGAAGAATTACATCCCTTCTATCTCCAATCAATCCCCGTTCCAAACGGTTTAATTCTGAGGGAGTATGCCAATATCACTCCCACTCTCGCGGTCACAACATAGAAGAATATTGGGCACTCCGCCACTTCATTCAAAATTTAATTGATAGCAGTGTCCTGCAAATGGCAAATGATAACACTGTGTTACTTAAGAGTGGGAACACATGTACTAAAAAATGGAAGGACGACATAGCAGTTATATCCGCTGAGGATGATGGAGCTGCTACACCACCCACAATACAAGCAATTCAACTCAAATGAGCTGACAATCCTTTGAAAGTGGTTGCACCAGAGCCAATTAACTTACCATTCAGACCACAGTATCCTGTTTTCAGCCTACACAAGGTCCCATGGAATTATGGACAGGCTAAAGGATCTACTTCATATACAACTGCTGCAGTGTCGAAGGAGAATCCACTGTATCTTCCCCATCGGGTGATGAAGACCATCATCAAATCAAATAGGAAAGTTCCCATGGAGAAGATTGAAGAGTTCCTCCGTACAATGTGCCATAACGAAGCTAAAGTGGTTTTAAGCTTGAGAGAAGCTCCACAACAAATTTCGATATTGGACTTGGTTTTCTCTTTCGAAGATCATAAGAAAATATTGCTAAGGGTCTTGGAAGAAGCCCATTTACCAAAATCAGTGGATGTGGAAAAATTCCAACATCTGGTTGATCACATTTTCAACAACATTTAATGTGATATTTTCACTCATGACGACATACCCGCTGAAGGGATCGGTCATTGCAAGCCATTGCACATAGCAGTTTTTTCCTCCGGATACATGGTAGGAGGAGTCTTGATAGATGGAGGTTCATCTTTGAATATATGTCCTTATGATACCTTGGAGAAGATGAACATCAACCCCAAGAGGATCAAAAGCAACCATATGGTTATCGAAGCTTTTGATGGGTCCCGACGAAACGCCGTTGGAGTAATTGAATTACCAATGGAGATTGGTCCACATACATTCAGTGTATCCTTTCACGTGCTCAAAATAGCCATGGGATACAACCTGCTATTGGGAAGACCATGGATTTATATGGCTAGAGCCATCCCTTCCACCTTTCATCAACAACTCAAGTACATTATCAATAATAGCTTAGTTACTATTAATATTGAGCCAAAATGTGTTGAACAGGGTGACATACCACTCATCAGCTTCAATTCAGAAGTTGAGCAGGTCAGTTTCCATGCCCTAGAGGTGAGCAAAACTTATTACCATCCCATTGGGGCGCCACTTCTCACACCCAAGATTTATGCCGAAGTAATGTCGGCTACTCAAGAGATGATATCATTGGGTCATCAACCTGGACAAGGGTTGGGCAAAGATCATCAGGGTATTAAAAAACTGATTCAAGTTCCCAGTCAAACAGGAACAGCTGGATTAGGCTATTCTGCTAGCTCCAGTCACAGGAATCCTCATAAGCATAAACAGATTCCTTCAACTTCAGCCGCACGACGATTATTGGCTATTGATTTGTTGTTGGATTTCGTGGGGCTTCAATATATGACTGATATAATATGTATTTTTGAAGCTTTTAGAGAGAGAGGGTCTAGGATGAGCTTGGTGAAAATTTGAGCAATAATAATACACTTTCTCTCTCCTTAGATCTATATATACAAGTTTAGATGCATGTAATGGCTGAGCTAAAAGCTTGTTGCTGTCAATTAAAGTCAAGAGAGTTGTTGAAGTTGTTCAACAACTTAACCTATTGTCAAAACCTAGCCTAGCATTCCATAATTCAATTAGGGGCATAAATGTCATTTGGTTTTTCATTTTAATGGCCTTCTAGTCATTTGGCAAACCCTTAGGGTTTAGGGTTTGATTTAGGGTTTAGGGTTTGAGCCATTTTAGTAAAAGTCTAGGATTTCCAAAATTAGGATTTAACAATTAGGGTTTATTACAAAAATAATAATATAAAATAACTAAATATTTGTTTCTAAAATTAGATAATTTAGGTTTGTTAATTAGATTAATTTTCTAATTACTTTTACAAATAACATTAGGGTTTAGATCATATAATTATCATTGACTTTGCTAATTTACAATTAGGGTTTATAATGGAGATAATTAGGGTTTCCATAATACAATTAGGGTTTCTAGAAATTAAATTAGGGTTCTAGGTTTTAGGGTTTTGATTTACTAATTAAATTTATTTTAATTAGCAATTAAAGTCTATCACCGCGTGTTATTAATCATAGTAACACAATTCTTGTGCCAGATCAAACCTCCGGTTTAGATTTTTCGGATTAGGGTTTTCATTCATATTTAGGGTTTTCTAATATCTAGAAAATATAATTATAAACTAGGGTTTTAAATTTAATAATTAGGGTTTTTCCACAGTAAACTAGGGTTTTCAAATACTGCACCATTATACATCATAATTGACCAACCATTGTCAGTCCACATAATGCATATATATATATATATATATATAATATTATTATCATTATTCCTTATCTCAGAACCAAAATTAGGGTTTATTAGACTAGTATTTAGGGTTTATAAAAATATTATTAGGGTTTAGTTGTAATATAATAAAACTGTTCCACACATTAGCATTACACATATAATCATACATATCTGTAACATTGACAAATAATAATATAATATTATTATTCTCATTCCTTGATCAAAACCCGAAATTAGGGTTTGGATTCCATATCTGATTTATCTTTCATATATAACCTTAATAATTAAGTTAAAATAATTAACTTAACTATTCTGAAATAATTTCATATAATAAAATAAGTGTTATAAAAATTATATAATCATATCATATATTATTTAAATAATATAATTATCCTATTTCTTTGGAAAATAAACATTAAAAACATTTTTACTATAAAATTAATTATTATAAGAATATAATTTATAATGAAAATTATTCATAACCATTCATGTAATAAATATACTTTATATTCATCACATAATTACTTACATAATACCTTCCACGCATTCTTATAAATAAAATATTCTAAAATTATTTCATATATTATTTATATTTTCCTTGAAAAATAATTAATAAAACATTTCCAATAAGGAATTAATTAGTATAAAAATATAATTGATAATTACTAATAATTTTAAAATAAATTTATTTGCAATACTTAATGTAATAAATAAATTTTTTTATCACACATATAATTATAATTACACATTACCTTGACACATATCATTCATATTTATTTTAATAAATAAAAAAAAAAATTATCATAAAATTTATGATTTATTTATATAGAAAATATCGGGTTGTCACATTCACCCTCCTTATAAGGATTCCGTCCCCGGAATCACCTTTTTAAAACCTATACATACCATGGTACATAGCATACACAATCATTGCAAGTAGATCTCGAACATAATTGATCGATCCGATCTTTAACTATTCAGCAAAAAGCTTATCTATCTTCTTAAACAGAAATTTGATTTCTAAGAGAACTCAAATTCCTCCTTCAAAATAATTTATAAAAATAATTTATTATTTATATAAGAAAATAATATATAATAAAAATAAAATTGGTTTGAGTAATACCTGGAGCTGCATCCCCGGCTGCCACGATATCTTGAACGGTCATGTTGAAGACGCTTGCAGTTGATTCTATTGATTTATTTGTTGATGTCGGTCCCGATGTCATGATGCCCTCTTTGCCTTTTTGTATTTTCGCATTCCTTGTCTCCATTTCCTTTCTTGGACAGTCTTTCACCTTATGCTCCATTGATTTGCACATAACACATTTACTATACCTTCTTGGATTGGGACATTTAGGAAAGATATATATCCCTCCTGTCCTTACTTTCTATACACAAACTTTTCCTTTTAATCACATTCCCGGCTTATCTCCGGTATTATCAAAATTATTTTCTTTTATCTTATAGGCGACAAAAGTTGTCTCTTGCCCCGCCGTTATCCTAGCTATAACATATACTTCTACCGGGTCAGTTGAGTTTCTAAATCCTGGCAATAGAACCGCTTTGAAGTCTTTAACGTTCGATGTTCGATTATCTGGTTGATTTTTTTTTCGCGGCTGGTAATCCGTTCTGCATAGCTTGATCGTCCAAGTGATTCATAAAAATTTCGATGTCGAGATGCGATTGTCCTCCGATTTTGTTCACGAGTCCTTAGTTCTTTGGTTTCGTTTTCGTCTTAACGGCATTATTATAAATTATTCTTACATTCTAAGCCTTATCGTAAACGCTTAACATATAACGCAAAACTTTCTATTCAACTAATCATGTATTCAAAATATTAGATTTTGAAAACTCGGTTTACTGTATAACTAGTGATCAGATAAATATCTATTATCTTTATACCAACTTATCCCATTAATCCAACATAGACTCATATTCATAGCACTTGACATACTATAACACATATTGCTTTAAACATTCGCTATCCCTTTGTGACTTGGAAGTCAGGAATTGCTGCCATAACTTATACAAAATATTACATTACACCAACATACCCATCATATACACCACTTAAAATCATACATATTTAACTAATACTAATACTACCTATTCCTTATACATTCACTAACGATCAATTTCTTAGTAACCTATCTATTTCTATTATCCTCAATATCCATTCACACATAACTGTATCCAGTTTGTCACAACTTTCAACACCTTATGAGTTTAAGAACTCATCACAAACATATGAGTTTAAGAACTCAACATTGACCACTTATAATCCTTTAGCTATACTTTACCTATCTGTCATACTTATCGTTTCTTGATCCAGTACTATACTTTCCAAAAATAACCACCTCTTTGAGGTAGCTTTCAATGTGAGCCTCTATTGCAGCTATTGGCTTTGATATTGGCTCGGTCATGGATGTTGACTTATTCTTTTACGACTTAAGAGTATCCTAATTACATTTCCTTTCTAACACCTACACACAAAATTATCTTGACTAGCAAATAATAAATACACACAATTACATAATAGTTTTATAAGTTATCTTTTATTTTGTTTGATAATGAATTTATTCAATTCATCTCCTTTTTAAACTCTATATGAGTTATTTATATTTTCAACATTTTCCTCTGTTCTAAGGTTATAGCCTAAGGTCTAACCCACCTAAGGTTTCTAACCCTATAGCTCTGATACCATGATGTAGAGTCCCCGAATCCGGATACTTGAAACCCAAACTCGGTACTTTACGATACCATTTCTATGAGCGGAATTCTACTACTAATAATAACAATAATATGAATTTCAAACTTAACTTACATTTATCAGAGTCTAATCCCAAGTACGCAACCTTTACTATATTCTTTACATGATATATAATACATATCATTAACTTAATACAATCTATCTATTACAAAAGATACCAATAACATATTCTGTTTGCTTTCCTTTTCACTTGTTCCTGGCCGAGCCTTCTAGCTTTCCACACTTAGCTGAAAACATTTAAATTAAGCAAGGATGAGCATTTGAGTGCCCAGCAAGTATTATATATATATATATATATATATATATATATAAGTTGAAAGAATTTAAATATTTTCTTTATAATATTCTTCTATAACCAGTCAATAGTTGTGAAGTAATCTATACCAATAATAATAGCATAACAACCCTCGTTCAAGTTTTTTTTTAAACTGTGTATTGTCTATTTATAAGGTTTCTGTGACATATCATGAACATTGTTTTCATTTTCGAAAAGGTTAAACAGAAATTCATCTGTAAACCGTCATTGCTTACGGGCCTGAGGGTGTACAGTCCATGGGCCCTGTATTGATTAATACTACATGTACATGAACGATGTTATCGTTCGCTCTGTCCGCCTTGGGCGCATAAAATTTTCCCATTATCGGGATGTTCATTTCTATCGGGTTTTCATAACAAAGGTCTTATATAATCCAACATATATGTATATCAAAGGTGTATCAACATGCGATGAAAAACAATGATTGTCGAAGTGGGGACACTTGTATAATCATTTATAGAAATTAACGAACAGAATATATTTAACTAAATTATCATATACTAACATGTTGATAATCAATGGGCGTATATATATATAGGCTTAACAATCATACAATAATAACAATAATTACGAACTTCTCATACATCCATTGCATAAAGAAAATGCAAAGTTAGGGTACTTGCACGATCTTTGCTTACACTTACACTTAAATTAGATTTATCTTTTCTATCGCGACTATCATTAATCAAATCATTTTTCTTGATTAGTATATCATAACGTAACATATAACTGCACCGCCTATTGCAACAAAGACATAACCTAATCACCTTATCACACATGTTCAACAATCATGGTTTCACAAACAAACATCAACACATTCCTAATCGCATTGTTACATAACCTTAACCACCATTGAATAACAAATAAACAGTTAACTAACTAAATTATCTATGTCCAGATCAATTTCTGAACCATGTCGGTCTATCAACAACTTTATCGGGTAAAAATCGAGTCTAAGACTCTATACAGTAATTACATATCCAATTAGATAACTTACACATCAGTCGCACTATCTTTCATGGCTTTATAATAATTTATATCATTTATCATAATTTTTGAAATATCAGAATCATTATTAAATGATTTAAATATCACATAATTCTATTATCATTAACATTTAATTAATATTAAATTATTAATGAAGCTATTGCCAAAATATTAAAGTTATGTATAATAACTCAAAATATTTTTAAAGTATTTATATTACCCTTAAATAATTTTTAAAACATTTAAAATCATTATTAAATAATTACCATTAATATTTAAATATTAATGAACTATTTATCAAATATTAAAAGTCATTAATTATAACTTAAAATATTTTTAATTAATTTTATCCCTTTTAAATGATTTTTAAATTAATAAAACCATTTTAAAACTATTTATTTAATATAATTATTAAATAAATTTAATATCATTAATCATTAAATAAATATCATTAATATTAATTTATTAATGAAATTATCCTTTAAATATTAAAACTTATATTTTATAACTTAAAATATCTTTAAACATTTTATCTTCATTTAAAATGATTATTAAAATATTAAAATCATTTTTAAACTAAATTATTTAATACAAATATTAAATAACTTTAATATCATTATTAATCATTAATAAATGAAATTAACCATTAAATATTAAAAGTTATATTTTATAACTTAAAATATTTTTAAATTCTTTATTTTCATTTAAAATGATTTTTAAATCATTAAAATCATTTTTATCTTATTTATTTAATTTAATAATCAAATAAATCTAATATCATTAATATTAATTTATTAATGAAATTTCTCCAAAAATATTAAAAGTTACATTTTATCCCTTAAAATATTTTAAAATACATTAATCTCATTTAAAAATGATTTTTAAATAATTAAAATCATTTTTCTATAATTTATTTAATATACTAATTAAATAAATTAAATATCATTAATATTCAAATAATTATAAATATTAATGAAAAATATTCTAAATAATCAGAAATTATTTTTCATAATTTAAAATAATTTTAAAAACTATTTTTGTAATTTTTATAATTTATTTTCTATTTTTAAATATTTTTCGGAATATTAGAAATTAAAAATAATAGAAACCGTCGCTAAAGGTCTTTAGCGACAAAAATCTGTCGTCTTAGGTGTTCTTGAGCTCAAGAACACTGTCAGACCGGTTTTCAGGTTGCTTGATTTGATCGGGTTTGATTCACAGTGTAATCGAGTTCTGAGTTAGCTCAAACGTCAGTTGTGTAGTAATCATGTAGTACTACAACATCCAACACTCACTTTGATCAAACAATAACACAATAAAAAGATATGATCTGCCAAACATGCTGTCAGACCAAATCTGGGTTTCATCAGAAACCCAGAAATTCGAGCAACCACTTACCAGTACAAATTTATCTAGGTTCTAGGTGTTGTTTTGATGATTTTATGATTCATACATGTACTATTCATGACAAGGAACAACGAGATATCAAAATAACAGTCCATAAACAACCACAACTCCATCTATGATCCGGTCAAATCAGGCCAGAAAAATCTGTTCGAAAAGTTTTTGGGTTTTTCCCAGAAACTCAAACCGTGGCCAGATAGGCTACTTTGAGCATCGATTACAACCACTTGGTTTATTGTTTATGACTTCTAGAAACATGAATGTATAGAATACATATCTAGCTACAAATTTAATACAACAACATTAACAAACATCATCAAATCATCGGATATAAAAGCTTGAGATCTTGTCGAATATTTGGAAAATTTCTCAGGTTTCCCAGAAAGTACGTATTAATCTTGGTCACAACGGCATTTGACCGTTAATAACTCTGATCTACACCTTCAATGACTCTAATTGTTTTTTGCAGATTAAAAGACAAAGACTACAAAGGCTACACATATTAACCTTTAAAACACAAAACCCAATTACAGAAATGGATCTACAAGGTCTGACATTCGTTGTCAGACCATAACATGAAATTTTTCCCAGAAATTTGAAAATCATTGATTTAAGCATTTAGATGTTATGGACTTGTAATATACCAACCCAGATCATCATGTTAGACTACAAACAACATATTTCAACAACAAAAACTAACATCTAACACAAAAATTTGGACAGAATTTGAACTAGGGTTCTATACCATTTATGCTCAATTCTTGATTTCTGGCTATTGATTTGTTGTTGGATTTCGTGGGGCTTCAATATATGACTGATATACTATGTATTTTCGAAGCTTTTAGAGAGAGAGAGGGTCTAGGATGAGCTTGGTGAAAATTTGAGCAATAATAATACACTTTCTCTCTCCTTAGATCTATATATACAAGTCTAGATGCATGTAATGGCTGAGCTAAAAGCTTGTTGCTGTCAATTAAAGTCAAGAGAGTTGTTGAAGTTGTTCAACAACTTAACCTATTGTCAAAACCTAGCCTAACATTCCATAATTCAATTAGGGGCATAAATGTCATTTGGTTTTTCATTTTAATGGCCTTCTAGTCATTTGGCAAACCCTTAGGGTTTAGGGTTTAGGTTTGAGCCATTTTAGCAAAAGTCTAGGATTTCCAAAATTAGGATTTAACAATTAGGGTTTATTACCAAAAATAATAATATAAAATAACTAAATTTTTGTTTCTAAAATTAGACAATTTAGGTTTGTTAATTAGATTAATTTTCTAATTACTTTTTGATAACATTAGGGTTTAGATCATATAATTATCATTGACTTTGCTAATTTAGCAATTAGGGTTTATAATACCGATAATTAGGGTTTCCATAATATAATTAGGGTTTCTAGAAATTAAATTAGGGTTCTAGGTTTTAGGGTTTTGATTTACTAATTAAATTTATTTTAATTAGCAATTAAAGTCTATCACACGTGTTATTAATCATAGTAACACAATTCTTGACAGATCAAACCTCCCGGTTTAGGTTTTTTCCTAGGATTAGGGTTTTCATTCATATTTAGGGTTTTCTAATATCTAGAAAATATAATTATAAACTAGGGTTTTAAATTTAATAATTAGGGTTTTTCACGAAGAAACTAGGGTTTTCAAAATCTTTGCACCATTATACATCATAATTGACCAACCATTGTGGGTCACATACATACGATACATATATATATATATATATATATATATATATATATATATTATATTATTATCATTATTCCTTATCTCGAACCAAAATTAGGGTTTATTAGACTAGTATTTAGGGTTTATAAAAATATTATTAGGGTTTAGTTGTAATATAATTAAACTGTTCCACACATTAACATTACACATATAATCATACATATCAGTAATAACCACGACAAATAATAATATAATATTATTATTCTCATTCCTTGATCAAAATCCGAAATTAGGGGTTTGGATTCCATATCGATTTATCTTTCATATATAACCTTAATAATTAAGTTAAAATAATTAACTTAACTATTCGAAATAATTTCATATAATAAAATAAGTGTTATAAAAATTATATAATCATATCATATATTATTTAAATAATACAATTATCCTATTTCTTTGGAAAATAAACATTAAAAACATTTTTACTATAAAATTAATTATTATAAGAATATAATTTATAATGAAAATTATTCATAACCATTCATGTAATAAATATACTTTATATTCATCACATAATTACTTACATAATACCTTCCACGCATTCTTATAAATAAAATATTCTAAAATCATTTCATATATTATTTATATTTTCCTTGAAAAATAATTAATAAAACATTTCCAATAAGGAATTAATTAGTATAAAAATATAATTGATAATTACCAATAATTTTAAAATAAATTTATTTGCAATACTTAATGTAATAAATAAATTTTATTTATCACACATATAATTATAATTACACATTACCTTGACACATATCATTCATATTTATTTTAATAAATAAAAAAAAAATTATACGCAAAATTTATGATTTATTTATATAGAAAATATCGGGTTGTCACACAACCCAGAAACCATGAACAAGCGTCTGACAAGTTTTGATGGCTCTAGATCTGTCAGTGTGTTAATGTTTTGATGTTTTTGTTGTATCTAAGTTGTAGTATGTGACAACCCAAATTTTTATAAGTTATTAAAATAAGAATTTAATAATTAAAATTATTATTATGAGATGTTTTGAGTTTGAGTATGATATATATCGTCTTTATATATTTTGAAATATGTGATGATCGTGTGTGAAGAAATACATGTTCATATATTGGGAAAGTGAGGTTTAATAGTTGAGTTAACTATTGAAGGAATTAAATGAATTTTATAATTAATCTTAAATATTTATTGAATTAAATAAATATTTTAAATAATTTATTTATTGAGAAAAATAAATAATTTATAAAATTGTGGTATAATAATTTAGTTACGTGTGTATGATAATTAAGTTAAAGAAAAGGTAAATTTTATTTTTTGAAGATTTAATTTAATGAAATAATTAAATTAAATGAATTGTTTAATATTAAAGGAAATAAATAAATTAAATAAAGTGATGTGTCTAATTTATTTATTAAATTAGATATATAATTATTTATTATTCATAAATATAATTATAATAGAAATTATTTTAATTACCATTACGAGTTATTAAAATTAATTGAGCTAAAGTTATTTAATTAACTAAAGGTGTGACATGAAACTATATAATATAAGATTATTTAAATAATTTAGTTTGGGGAAATTTTTGGTTAGCCAAACAAGGTCTTGTGGCTTTTGGCTTATTCAACTGACGTCTTTTATTTTCTTTAACTAATAAGTACGTGGGAGGTGAGGCTCTATCAGTTATATTACGCGTCTTATTTCTCCTAATAGCTAACTAAGAAGAATAGAGAGGTAAAGAGAAAGAATACAGAGAACTGAGAGTTGGAGGAGGAGTGGGATTGAGAAGGATTTGCTAGAACCTTGTTAACATCAAAGGGTTAAGGTATAATCTACCCCTAATTCTAAAATTTGGTTTTTGTAATTTTCTATTCTCTAGAAATTAGGTTTTGGTTGAATTGTTGTAGAAGATGTTATTTATATGTATATAATCTGTTAGTTATCCTCTATAAGTCTATGTTGGTGTTCAAATACATGAAATTTGGGTTTATAAGGAAAAAAGTAAATAACAATATTTTTATTCAAAAATGGCTTTAGAAAGTACAAAATTTCATGCTTAATATGTGTTATAATCTATTATTTGATGTTAGAATATGTTAGTACGTTAAGAAACGAAAACGACGTAGTTTGAATCATGTCAATTGGTTCAGAAACGAAGCCGTGGCGATCGAATTCGCTAAATGTGTTTAAAACATGAAAATAGAGTATGAACATGTGTTTTGGGTCAAATTTTAGGTTGGTTAATATTTTTATAAATTGTTAGAATTCTTGTATGTTGTAGTTCTATGAATTATGAATCCATAGAATTGAAAACGGACTAATTTGGATGTATATAACACAAGTTATGAAGATTAGTAGGAGAAAATGGTCAAAAAATTGCAAAACAACTTTGTAATCTGGTGAAACCCAGTAGCAGACCTTGTTGCCAGAGAATGTGCAGCCATGTTTATATGAGCGCATGCATTGCTAGATGCTAGATGGCGTGGCCCAGCGGAAAAGGAAGCAAATGGCCGCATACCCATGTCTCACGTGACAGTGACTACTTTGACCTATTTTGCTAAAACGGCAATAACTTTTTCATACGAACTCCGATTGAGGTGATTCAAGATGATCCGGAACTAGGACGAATAGAAAGACAACATTTATTCTTTAGGGTATTTAATTTGAGGTCTAGAGAAGGGGTCAAAATGGTCATTTTTAGGACTATTGTATTTTCAGAGGCAATCGGGGGGGGGCGTCGGGCATGCACGTATGCAACTGTAGTGCTCTTGACGATAAAAGATATTGTTTTAAGTTATTGAATATGAATATTATGAAGTATAATGATGCTTAATATTAATAAATGATGTATTAGATAACTTGTATACGCATACTAAGCACACACAAGAGAGACAAATTGGGCGTGTGACGAATAAACGTTGAAACGCCGTGATAAGTGATAATGAACGTAAAAAGTGTTTTAAATCAAATGAAATGAATATTATAAGATATTGAATAGTGTTAATATAAAACCAATAAGTAGTCCTAGCAAGACTTAAACATTTGAATGTAGTTCAAATATGAAAGATATAAGTTGACAGTTAACACAATCAAATTCAACATTATATATTTATGATAGGAAGGGTTATGAGTCGTAGAGTAAAGTTTACATTACAACTACTATGCTTTTCTATGTGACTAATAGTTAATGTGAATGATTATATAATTGTGTAGGGCACGTGAAGTGCAGATATCTGTAAGCTGTTAAACTGTTATTGGTAAACAACGATCAAGGCAAGTCTTTCAGTTCCTATTTTCTATGTGTTATATATATGTTGAATGTATGAAATGTTAAAGTCAACTTATGACTACATTGATTGAGTAAAGCATGCTGATTGAGTAAGGAACTCAATCTTTATACTTGTTATATGAATTGTAACATGTATGTTATGTTGGTCCAATGTTTATGAGATATATGTTTAACATGTTATTATGTGATACATGATGCATGAAAACTGTTAGATTTTGATGGGCTGTCAAGCTCAACCTTGCAATTAACCATTTTTCCAGGTTAAAGATTGAAGGTAACACTATGTGCTACTTGAATGACGTGGATCAAAAATTATACATGAAGATTAATATTTTAGCAAAAGTTATTATTTATTTTTACCATGATTAAGATTCATGAGATGCACTAAATGTTTTATGATGTATAATTTTATGTTGAGTTGTAAAGCTAATGTTAGAGTTATCTGAAATGTAAAGGTTATCGGATTGAAATGTAAAATTTTATAATAACAGTGATAAAGTGAATCATTAAATAAGATTGATTCAAAGACATGTAGATGATAAAGGTTTTGATTCAGGGAATTAAAGTAAGAAGACATAAAAGTTTAAATTATTTCACATTATATAAAGTTTAACATCGAATAATGAAGTAAAATCAGAAGGTGGATGTGTTATTAACGACCGAAGTTAATAATTAAATTGTATGAATTTTGGGGTCTTTACAGTTGGTATCAAAGTTGTAGGTTATAAACCTTAGGTAGGAGTACCGTAGGTTATAACCTTAAAGAAGGAAGATAAAGATAATGAATGAATACGCTCGAATAGAGTTTGAACAATAAGAAGTAATTTAAGAAATTTATAAAGGAGGGATTAAAACATGTGTGAGAGGATTCAAAGAAGAATCTCACAGAATTATAATGAGTATGAATGTGGGGTTACCCAACTCCAATAATAAGGATGTAAGGTGATAATAAATAGACAATGTCTATAAAAAGAGAATGACAAAAAAGTTAAGAATAAAAAGTTATATTTAAGTATGGTACAATTGTACTCTTTAATAGTTGATGTATGGTATTTGGGCTAAACGATTCCTTCATAGAGCGGAGGTATATACGAACTAGCAACTCGAAACCTAGTTTGTTGGTTGTTTGTGGGAAACCACTCAGTGTACCATATTGAAACTGTTAGAGACTCGATGTGTACCAAGTGTAGAAAGTGGATACGTATGATGAAAATGTGGAACTCAAATGAAATGTTGAGAAATGTAAATGAAGCTAGAAATTCTTAAAGTAAAAACTGTTCTATAAACAAGAAAATTCAAGGAAAAATCTTGAAGAGATATAAAGATAAGAAATGGGAGTTGCCTATCTCCAATAGCCAAGATAACGAATAATGATGAATAGACAAAGTCTGTAAGATTAAAAGCATAAATGAAATCGTAAATGATGAAAAGGGGAAGGAAAGAAGATCGTAAAACGAAACGATCACGAGTTAAGAAAAGAATTTTAAGGGAGATGATTGCAGAATAAGATCATGACGTGATCTGTTTAAGATATAAAAGAAAGATAGTCTGTAATGGTTGAATAATTATTGCTTGATGCTATGAAGATGATGTACTATGAAATAGTACAAGATAAACTCACGAGGAGTTATAGATAATGTGATACGAGGAATTCGTATAGAGCAAAGAGTAAGTTAAGAGTAAGATAGAGTTAGGTGGGATTTCAATTGAGGACTCATGTGATGGCTGAGTTGTACAAACCTTTGTATGGGCGAGGATTTTGTGCTTGCACTCAGTTTATCACATTGATAATCATTGGAATGTCGGTGTCGCGCTATCAATGTATATGTGGTGAAAAGGTGATTCTTTTCTCATGGGTATATTTGATAGTTAGAAACTATTAAGATTAGTTAGATATTATTAGGATTAGGTGCGGTTCTTAAAACTAATACATATGGTAAGTTCGTGACTCACAATAATATGGTATGTTTTGAACCCCTCAGCGAATGGACGCCTATGGTCTGACTAGGATAAGTTCTTAAACTCATACTATTGTGGCAAGTTCCTAAACTTCCAATGTGCGATAAGTTTGATGAACTATACTGGGGATATAGGAGGATTATAAGTTGAAATACAAGAATATTTAGTGTAAAGATTGAAATTGATGGAGAAAATTAGGTATTCCAAATCTTCTAGCATTGCTAGATTTTTGAAATTTATTGACTTCGTGCCGATGGTTATACTTTTGATTTTTGAAAAAAAATGTTGGGTCACACTAGTGAACAAGAGAATTTTTTTTAAAACAGTGCTATTATTCGCTTATCTATCTTTGTTTGTTTTATTTAGAAAAAAAATGATTTTAAATTTTCAAAATATATTTTAATTATATGTATCGGGTGATATGATAAATGACGAAGTCATCAATGCAATGGAACTCGGTGTTGGATGTGATCATATGATCATTGACCCACTATGGTGAGGTGAGGTGTAGTATGACGTCGAGAATCATGACTCCATAAAAGGATTTTTGAGATTTCGTTTAAGATATGAGAATATATATATATATATATATATATATATATATATATATATATATATATATATATATATATATATATATGTATATTCGATTGATGTCCGGATTTTTGTAGAGGTCTATGCTATTTGGTTCAGCTAGACGAATATTGAAAAATGTTCATGAAATTCAAGCGTTTCTTGAGAAGTTATGCCAAACCAAATTGTTTTGGTGCGGATTCAGATGTTGAAAAGCTGAGGTGAACAACCTTGTAAAAGGGGACATGTTATCAGAGACAATGGTTCTGAAAGTAATGCATATAGTCGTTACGATGTTAAGATGTAATACGTTGTGCACGACGTAGGGGTACGATAAGCTGATCACCTAGAATACTTGTAAAGAGTGTTTTCAGTCTGTGTGATTGTTAACATTTTGTTAAAGACGGTTTACTGTGGTGATGCACTGTTAAACCTGGAGAAGTGTTCAAGGTCCGTATAGTCTTATGACTGTTAAAGGTTCAAGTTGAGATACTTGATAACCTAGGGACGTAGTTCAAGGTCTTATGACCCCTCAGCATGATTTGGAATCTTTTAAATTTCTGTTATTCATATCGCTTCCCAATTTTTGAGCAATTATGGAAGATTCTTATTATTCTAAAAGGTGAAAGTGGAAAGGATGAGAAAATTATGCAAAACATAATAATTTCAGGAGAGAAATAAAATTCCAGAAAGAAGAGTAATGTGAAACTCATAGAAGAGGAAGAGGTGAGAAATATGATGATCTTAGAAAGATCATTAGAGAAAGAATTTGGTTGCAGAACCCAATGAATGAATAAAGTATTAACGTAAAATCTATTTTAATAGAATGAATGAATAAAGATTAATAAATAAAATTCTGAGGACGAAATTCTTAGAAGAAAGGGTGAATGTAATATCACGAGTGTTTATGATAACGATCCTTAGAAAAGGAAATGAATGAGTTAAAGAATATATAATATTTGATATATGATTGTGTTTAATTGAAGGTTATGTAATAAAACCTAAAAGTTGATGAAGTATATATATATATGTAAAACGTTTTGCTAAGTTAACATTTGAAGTTATTCAACGATAATTATGAAAGAGATTTTGTGAAAACCTTAGTAAGGTAGGGTTTCGGTGATTTTGAGGACGGAATCTCTATAAGAAGGGAATGATGTGACAACCCACATTTTTATAAGTTATTAAAATAGGAATTTAATAATTAAAATTATTATTATGAGATATTTTGAGTTTGAATATGTATATATATACGTGCTATATATTTTGAAATATGTGATCTGGTGTGAAGAGAAATACATATTCATATATTGGGAAAGTGAGGTTTAATAGTTGAGTTAATTATTGAATGAATTAAATGAATTTTGTGATTAATCTTAAATATTTATTGAATTGAATAAATATTTTAAATAATTTATTTATTGAGAAAAATAAATAATTTATAAAATTGTGGTATAATAATTTAGTTACGTGTGTATGATTATTAAGTTAAAGAAAAGGTAAATTTTATTCTTTGAAGATTTAATTTAATGAAATAATTAAATTAAATGAATTGTTTAATATTAAAGGAAATAAATAAATTAAATAAAGTGATGTGTCTAATTTATTTATTAAATTAGATATATAATTATTTATTATTCATAAATATAATTATAATAGAAATTATTTTAATTACCATTACGAGTTATTAAAATTAATTGAACTAAAGTTATTTAATTAACTAAAGGTGTGACATGAAACTATATAATATATGATTATTTAAATAATTTAGTTTGGGGAAGTTTTTGGTTAGCCAAACAAGGTCTTGTGGCCTTTAGCTTATTCGACTGACGTCTTTTATTTTCTTTAACTGATAAGTACGTGGGAAGTGAGGCTTTATCAGTTATATTACGCGTCTTATTTCTCCTAATAGCTAACTAAGAAGAACAGAGAGGTAAAGAGAAAGAATAAAGAGAATTGAGAGTTGGAGAAGGAGTCACTACTAGAAATTAGACATATAGCGACGAGCTATAGCGACGGTCAGAACGGAACTGTCGCTATAGCTATAGGGTATCTATAGCGACGATCGACATGGAACCGTTGGTATAGAGATTTTTTTTAAGAAAAAACCCACCCACTCTCCCCCAAATTATTTCAGTTCACTCCAATTTTTCCCCCAAATTGGAACCCCTCGGGCTTCTTCTCTGACTATTGTCATCCCTTGTAATTTTGCAAATTCTAATGAAAAGGGTGTGATTTAGACCAAATTAGGCTCTTTTTTTTTATTATTACGATTTTTGTTTTAAATTGATGTATAGTATCATGTAATTGAGATTAGTAATGGATTTTGTGCAGGAAATTAGGGTTTTTGATTGGGCTATGGGGAAAGGTACGAAGAATAGTGTAGCTGGGCATCAAGTATTCAAAGACAGAGCGAAGAATCAGGTGGATGATCTTCTGGGGATGTTTTCTGATTTGCAATCTGCGAGGAAAGAGAGCCGTTCGAATGATGTTGCTGTGCTAGAAGAGCAAGTTCATCAAATGCTTCGGGAATGGAAAGCTGAACTTAACGAGCCTACCCCTGCTTCTTCTTTCCAGGTTTATCTTTTTATTATTATTATTATTATTATTTATTTCTTTTGTCGATAAAAATATCTGTAAATTCACATGCTTGCTTTAATGTTGTAATTATGCCAATTAGACGACAACATATCTTACTTTCTACCCACAGAAAACATGAGTTTTATCTAGCACAAGTAAATTCACTCAATTTCTAACCAATAAACCTTACTTTACTTGGTAGTGGTTGACAACGATTGGTTGTGTTGAGGGTGATTAGTGGGGTTTGTGTGATTTATTTGGGATAATGGTATGAATCTTAGTTTGGTGGCAGTGATGGGTGACATAAGTAGTGGTGTTGTGATTTTTTTATATATTTTTTTTACTAATTTAACATATTCACACATCTCACCTTACCATGTCAAGACTCAAACTCTCAATATCATGCTTACCATGTATTGAGTAATAACACTCTGGGCCAAAAACTTTTGATGTGGTGTTGTGATTTGGTTGGTTGGTGGTTGGGATAATGTGGGTGGGGTGGGGGTGGGGTGGGGGAGTGGGGGAGGTGATAGTGGTGGGTGTTGACGTGGAAGGCTAATCAGGGTGGGGATTTTGATTTTAGATAAAGTTTACCTGTTTCACATTTTTTGTTTTTCAATCCAATTTACTTATCATCTAAAAATTACTATTCATTGTATAATTTATAATTTATATTTGCCTCTATTTTGAATTTGAAAATATATAACTTGTTTATTTGGAACAGTATAAATATCTTACAATTAAAATAATATTCTTTTTATTTTATATTTTAAAAGCTAATACATTTTTCTATACAAAAATCAACTTGTTAAATAAGACTTATCATTTGACTCTCATTTTCGATTACATTTAGGAGTTAGTTGTCAATCCATGATATTAAGCAATTTAAACATTTTGTTTGGCCCAACTTAAGGTGTAATTAGACAGCTCTTGGGCAAATTTTTTATCTATGACCTTCCTCCTTTGATCCGTAAAGATAATTATCCTGTTGTGAGCTGGTCCTGGAAGATAGTGTCATTCTATAGTCTGTTATGTGGTGCAAAAAAGCTAGGGAAGAAGCTATCAAATGGTGTTTACTGTAATGTTGCGATCGGTTCATCTTCTTCAAATGAGGAGCTAACAATCTTGGCAATTGTTGGGGAAAGATTTGGGTTGCAACAGTTAGACTTGTTGCCTGCTGGTGTATCTTTTCCCCTACGTCATGTAAGTGATAGCTAAATGTTCTAGGCATTAATAAAAACAATGGAGATTGATAATTTATATATATGAAGAGAAGAGCCATTTACCACATTTATAGAAGTAGGTTGTGGCTGTTAAGTATTTGTAAGTTTCCTAGCTTAAGGACTGTTGGGTCTTTGATTACATATCCTACGACTATATCTGAATGAATCAAGACTGATCATCAGTTAAATTCCACCTAAAGTGTAATAGACAAAAAGTTGGGACTGTTTTATTGTTGTTTTTGGTTTACCTTTTGCTAGGAAATGATAGTTGTTAAATAATTTGAATTCTCAAGTTTAGCTTAATTGTTGAGTGGGATGCTTCTTCTTCTTACTTATGTCTCAGTTTCTGGTACAAGTGAACTAGAGAATGCCAAGCTTGAGGATTCAGATTCTGTTGATGGATTTACCATTTATGGTATAGAGCATATTTTCAACTCTAACATGCAGTTGAGTTATGGCCATGATCTGCGCATAAATGAGGTAAGTCATGGTTGCTTTCTTTAGGTTATTATATTGTAGCTTCAAAATACAAATATCGTAACTAAGTTGTAAGTTACTGTTTCCAAGTGAAAAAAATCATATGCTGCATGTACAAACTACCAGAAGAGACTTGCATCCTCAAATATTCTTTAGTATTTTCTCAATGCATAATTGCATATGCATATTGTTTCAACAACACTAATTTTTAGAAAGAATATTCTACTCCGTTCTTAATCAAATTTTATCTACAAGATGTGGTTTATTTTCATTTATTTCACTAGGAGTGTGGTGCGAAATTTGGAGTGCGATGAGAGGACGTAATTTTACTTTTTTCTTAAATTGTGATTGTATTTTATGAATGTAGCGATTTTAGATATTTTTTTCACCTTTTGACGGTGTATGTTTCATTGGCCTTGTACATGATATCTTCATAGAATATTCTTGTGATGGAAGAAGAGTTGAAGACAAAGATGAACTTGTCAAGAAGTAGGAAAAAGCCGATCCAAGGATGGAGGAAGGAATTACAGGACCAATTGGAAAAGCACAAAACCGAAAGTTAGAGAGGGTATAATTAATGTAATCGATATCTTTTGTACTAATTATAATGTTGTAACGTGAATTATTTTAAATGATGTATATAATATTTTTATATTTTATTTTATATTATATTTGTGTTTGTTGAATAAATTTGCATTATTAATTATTTTTTTTAAATATAAAAAGGCTATAGCGACGGTCACCGACCGTAGCTATAGTGTTCTATAAAGCACAGGCCTATAGCGACGGTTGCTGAGCGTCGCTATAGACATCTAAACTCGATTTTGGCATGACCTATAACGACGGTCGCCGATCGTCGCTATAGGACAAAAGACCATCACTATAGGTTTTAGCGGCGACTTCTACAGCGACAGTCGGTGACCGTCGCTATAGCCTATAGCGGCGGTCTTTTGGCCTATAGTGACGGTCGGCGACCGTAGCTATAGGTCGATTTTCTAGTAGTGAGTGGGATTGAGAAGGATTTGCTAGAACCTTGTTAACATCAAAGGGTTAAGGTATAATCTACCCCTAATTCTAATATTTGGTTTTTTTAATTTTCTATTCTCTAGAAATTAGGTTTTGGTTGAACTGTTGTAGAAGATGTTGTATATATGTATGTAATCTGTTAGTTATCCTCTATAAGTCTATGTTGGTGTTCAAATATATGAAATTTGGGTTTATAAGGAGAAAAGTAAATAACAGTGTTTTTGTTCAAAATGGCTTTAGAAAGTACAAAATTTCATACTTAATATGTGTTATAATCTGTTATTTGATGTTAGAATATGTTAGTACGTTAAGAAACGAAAACGGTGTAGTTTGAATCATGTCAATTGGTTAAGAAACGAAGCCGTGGCGATCAAATTCGCTAAATGTGTTTAAAACATGAAAATAGAGTATGAACATGTGTTTTGGGTCAAATTTTAGGTTGATTAATGTTTTTATAAATTGTTAGAATTCTAGTATGTTGTAGTTCTATGAATTACAAATCCATAGAATCGAAAACGGACTAATTTGGATGTGTATAACTCAAGTTATGAAGATTAGTCTGAGAAAATGGTCAAAAAATCATAAAACATCAGAATCTGGTGAAGCCAGCCTTGCAATGCGCGCTGCCCATGAGCATGGGCACACTGCCCAGCGCTGCTAGATGGTGCGGCCACGTGGAAAAGGGGCGCGGCCGCGCCCCATGTCTACTGACTGTGACTGCTTTGACCTATTTTGCTAAAACGGCCATAACGTTTTCATACGAACTCCGATTGAGGTGATTGAAGATGATCCGGAACGAGGACGAATAGACCTACAACATTTATTCTTTACGTTTTTCAATTTGATGTCTGGAGAAGGGGTCAAAATGGTCATTTGTAGGACTGTTATGTTTTCAGAGGCAATCGGGGGGCGTCGGGCATGCACGTATGCAAGTGTAGTGCTCTTGACGATAAAAGATGTTATTCTAAGTTATAGAACATGAATATTATGAAGTATAATGATGTTTAACATTAATAAAAAATGTATTAGATAAGTTGTATACACATATTAAGCACACACAAGAGAGACAAATTGGGCGTGCGATGAATAAACGTCGAAACACCGTGATAACTGATAATGAACGTAAAAAGTGTTTTAAATCAAATGAAATGAATATTATAAGATATTGAATAGTGTTAATATAAAACCAATAAGTAGTGCTAGCAAGACTTAAACATTTGAATGTACTTCAAATATGAAAGTTAACACAATCAAATTGAACATTGTGTATTTATGATAGGAAGGGTTATGAGTCGTAGAGTAAAGTTTACATTACAACTACTATGCGTTGCTATGTGACTAATAGGTAATGTGAATGATTATATAATTGTGTAGGGCACGTGAAGTTTAGATATCTGTAAGCTGTTAAACTGTTATTGGTAAACAACGATCAAGGAAAGTCTTTCAGTTCCTATTTGCTATGTGAACTTGGTGATTAATTGTTTTAAATCTTTATTTAAAAAAAAACATGATGTGTTATATATATGTTGAATGTATAAAATGTTAAAGTCAACTTATGACTACGTTGATTGAGTAAAGCATGCTGATTGAGTAAGGAACTCAATCTTTATACTTGTTATATGAATTGTAACATGTATGTTATGTTGGTCCAATGTTTATGAGATATATGTTTAACATGTTATTATGTGATACGTGATGCATGAAAACTGTTAGATTTTGATGGGCTGTCAAGCTCAACCTTGCAATTAACCATTTTTCCAGGTTAAAGATTGAAGGTAACACTATGTGCTACTTGAATGACGTGGATCAAAAATTATACATGAAGATTAATATTTTAGCAAAAGTTGTTATTTATTTTTACCATGATTAAGATTCATGAGATGCACTAAATGTTTTATGATGTATAATTTTATGTTGAGTTGTAAAGCTAATGTTAGAGTTATCTGAAATGTAAAGGTTATCGGATTGAAATGTAAAATTTTATAATAACAGTGATAAAGTGAATCATTAAATAAGATTGATTCAAAGACATGTAGATGATAAAGGTTTTGATTCAGGGAATTAAAGTAAGAAGACATAAAAGTTTAAATTATTTCACATTATATAAAGTTTAACATCGAATAATGAAGTAAAATCAGAAGTTATGTTAACTTTATATTCATGCTTTTAGAACCTCTATATATCAAATACACTAGATTTAGTGGCTGGTCAAAGTAGGTAGCATGATCACGGATCCGGTTTTCTGGGCAACCTAGAAAACCTATGGCCATGTGTTCTGACATGGTTTGATCGGAGATTTGAAGTATATTCTGTTGATGTTTTGTGTTAGATCTCTTCATTTACGTACTGGCTACACACTGCAACTTATAGATCATAAAAGCAATATACGGATTGCAAGTTGTGGAAGCCCAAACATGCATGCTTGAACTGTTCTTCATTTCTGGGCAACCCAGAAATGAAGAATAACCTCTGACAGCTACTTTAGGCTCTTAGATCTCCTTTGTTATGCATGTTATGATTATGTTTGTTGTTGAATGTTGTAGTCCTGCACTAAAACTTTAATATCTGACCACAAGCATGCCTTGAATCATCATAGATTAAGATTAATAGTTGGTTAAAGTAGTAACCATGATAGCTGCATATGAGTTTTCTGGGTTTAAGTATGAACATGAAGAACACCTATAGCGGCGGTTCTGTCGCTATAGGTGGTCTTTAGCTACAGATTATTTATAAAAATTATATTTTTATTAAATAATTATATAAAATTAGTATTTAATTATTAAAAATACAAAATAAATTATAAAAAATTATTTTAAGGTCTGAAAATTAGTTTTTAATTATTTTAATTATATTTCATAAATATTTAATATTTTTGAAATATTAAAGGTATTTAATTTATTTCATTATTACATTAAATAAATTATTTAAAAATGATTTTAATACTTGAAAAATTATTTAAAATTGTAATATTGTATAAGAAAATATTTAAAGTTATTTAATAATTATATTAAATAATTTAGTTTAAAAATGATTTTATTATTATAAAAATCATTTTAAATGAAAATAAAGTGTTTAAAGATATTTTAAGTTATAAAATATAACTTTTAATATTTAAAGAATAATTTTATTAATAATTTACTATTAATGATATTAATTTAACATTAATGATATTAAATTTATTTAATAATTATATTAAATAAATGGTTTAAAAATAGTTTTATTAATTTAAAAATCATTTAAAAGGATATAAATGAATTAAAAATATTTTAAGTTATAATTAATGACTTTGGGACCGAGTTTGCATAAACTACTTCCACACCTGAAATAGGAAGCACAAAACAAAAATAAAAATAAAAATGTCTAAGTAAAACTGGATTAATTAAACTGATATTGTAAAAATATTAAGAATTATACTATAGTCCCCGGCAACGGCGCCAAAAACTTGTTAGGTAAAATCTAATTACGCATAACACGCAAGTATACGTGGTCAACAAGTAATAGAGTGATGAGTAGAGTATCGTTCCCACCGAGACTAATTAGCAATAACCTTAACTTACAATTACCAATCTTCTATTAACCCTAATTTTATTAAACAAATCAACTCAATAATTAAAATTAACGCAACTAAAATTTAGAGTAATTAAACTAACACAAAACAATCACGAATATCGAAATCTGAAATTTCAAATAATTAATGGAGAATTAAACTTATGATTTCACCCTAAGCTTCACTTTGATTTTAACACCTTTAGCCCAATTCAACGCATTATCCCAGTTTATTAATCAAGAACATGAACGTAGTATTAACCACCTCTCGATGCACTAATACAGTATTAACATCAATCCACAATTAAGATAGAAATCCGCTAAACACCTTAATCAACTAACCCACTATATCTCAATGTGAATTACAATTGAAGAAGGTTGAAGAATAAGTTTCCTATCTGATTACATGCGGTGTCAAGCATATCTCTACCTTAACACGCATCAAGTTTAAGCTACTAACAAAATCCTGAACACATGCTATATAAATTAGGTCTAGATTTGAATATCCTCTCTCGATTCCATCCAACTCCACAAAGTATTGTTGATCAGACAATTCATAGATTCAAGCACAATTCAATATAGATAAACTGGAGATAGCTTATTAAATTGGAAATCAAAGTTTACAAAACCATCGACTCACTTAAGGATCCATCATAAGCCTAAAAAGTGAATTAGTTCATAATAAATGAAATAAACACCGAATAAATTATAGCAATCATTCTTCTAATTACAAATAATAATCTAACACGAAGAATATAGAAAAACACCCTTCACGTAGACTAGAATTGCAGTATTCTTGAAAAACTCCTCCACACTTGCTATCAAAACCTGAACATAGATCTTCGTAATATGTCTCTTTCTCTTGAAGTTGTTATTCCTTTTGTATATCATGTCCAACACATAAGTCCCAAGCGAATTCTCTATCAAATAGAGTTATATTGCCATGCAAATAGCTAAAATTCGTGCCCAAGAGGAATTGCAAACATAACAGGACACTCAGATTTTCCACCCAGCCCGTGCTGGTTTATATATATGTATGCTACCTTACAGTGCTATGCTCCTGACTTGCTTGTATGAAGACCCATACGCTCAAAGGTGTGTGAATTCAATAATGCATACGTGGCTATATATTTCTGATGGCTGAGTGTAAGACCCCATACGGTGGGGGTGTATAAGCTATTCATGCACTTCTCGGCCTACTCTCTCTCGTTAATCGACTTTGCTACTCTGCTAACTTCCTTCGAATTATGCTCCATTTGATTCCAAATCACACCAAATATCTCCAAATATACGTTGAGTGCCACAACCATCATTCTACACATGAAATAGCATAAAACGAGTAAAAGTAAACATGATCACAAGAATATACAATAAATAAGCTTGAATTGGATATTAAATCGCGTATATAAAATACACTTATCAGTTATACAAGTGTCCCTACTTGGATAATCATTGTATTTAATCACATATTGATACACCTTTGTTAATTACTCGTATATATATGTTGAATTATAGATTATTATTGAACAAGATAAAACCTTATTATTATCCAACCAAATTTCTTTGGTTTGGAACCCAGACAAGTATGAACATCCCTTACGTGGGAAAACTTTTTATGCACCTAAGGTGGCCAAAGTGAACGATAACATCATTCTTGCATGTAGTATTGATCAATACAGGGTACAACGGGCTGATCACTCCCGTGCCCGTAAGTTATGATGATTTGCAGATGAAATTCTGTTTAACCTTTTCGAAAATGAAAACAATGTTCATAGTATGTCACCTTAACCCTATTTATAGTCAGTACGTAGTTTCAAAAATTTGAAAGAGGGTTGTTATGTTGTTATTATTGGTTCAGATTACTTCACAACTATTGATTTGTTGTAGAAGGGTAGTATAAAGAAAACATTTAAATTCTTTCAGCTTATATATATATATATATATATGTATATATATATATATATGTATATATATATATATATACTTGTTATTACTTGCTGGGCACTCAAATGCTCAACCTTGCTTAATTTAAATGTTTTCAGCTAATTGTGAAGAACCAGAAGGCTCATGCAGAAACAAAGGAAAATGAAAGCTAACCAAATAAGATTTGCGGTAGTTTATGTAATAGTTTGGTATTATTAAGATAATGATATATATTATCTATCATGCTATGTAATGAATGTTTAAAGGTCTCGTACCTGGGGAGCTAGACTCTGATAATTATGTAAATTAAGGTTGTTATTTATATTATTGTTATTATTATTAGTATTATTCCACTCATAGAAATGGTATCGTGAAGCACCGAGTTCGGGTTTCAAGTACCTGGATTTGGGGGCTTTACACTTTACCCTAGACAAATGGAACAAAACTCCATGCATTGGTCGATAAGGGTAAAATGGGCAGAAATTCCATTTGCCATGTAGATAACTTTAACTGCTTACTTTTCTATACAGTATTAGCAGTTGTTTTATCAGTACATGCTAACACTTTTGTATGATTAAACAGTTTCATATATTAAGTGAAAGCATATTTTGTTTTAGGACTCTGAATTTAGATGTGCATGTACTTGCTGATGAGGTGCTTTTTCTCTACAAGGACTGTAACTTTGATGAAAAGTTGGATTCAGACTCGATGGAAATACAAGAGGACATTGAGATACCTTAAGAGATTAAGAAATGGGTCAAAGACAAACCTAAACCTAACCTTGATCAAACCACATCTTTCAATCTCAGAACCTTTTACACATAGGCATGCAATGTCTTATTCCCTTAAGCTTTTCAATGCTACCTTAACGAGCTTTCGACCAACGACTCCTAGACCATTAAGACCTTAGGGCACTAGGTGTAAAGACAATCCCCTCGGGCTTACTTATGCAAGTAACAAAGGCTATAAAACTAGATAAGCAAGCCACGATGTTTATTCATACTTTTTTTTATTTTAGATTGAAGCTTATATACCCCACCTTTCATCCCCCAAACTGAAGTTCTTACCTAACTTTCGCCTTTACTGTCCATCCTTGTCGTTTTGTCATTCACTCTAGCATTATCCTTTAGAGACCATTTATGTACCAATTTTAATTGCCCACTCAACATAGATGTTTGTTATCGTGCTATCCTTTTATACCACTTTCAAACAAGCTCAAGATTCGATTCATAAACGATCATTATGTCACAGTTCTAATACTCAATACTGTATTTGTTAACTTATTTTCAATCACATCATTGGCCCACAAATAATATAAACTACAACATTAATAGACTTACTCAAACACAATATTTACTAACTATTTTTTTTATAGATTGCAAAATGCATTACAATATTATCTACTATGCATTGACAAACATTAACCTAAGCTACTATGAATGCACCTAAGCTATCATGCAATACTAAAATTAAGATGCAATACATAATTTTAAATGATAATGACAAAAAATTAAAAATTAAAAATGCAACCTAAATGAGCTAAATGCATGCAAACATGTATTTAAATCCCCAAAACTTAAGTTAGACAATGTCCTCATTGGATGAATAGACAAAATAAGGACATGAGGACTTCCCTTTATCGCTTAAGTCTGAGGAGGTGGTTGTTGTTCTTCTTCATCGGAATCACTCGATGGGAACCTTGGCATTGGCCCGGGCCGTTGGTATGGAAATTGAGTCGCCGGGTTAAAACTTTGAAGAGTTGTGTTCAACGAAGTGAAAGATGTGTGCATAGCATCGAACATATGCTCTTGCCTCATTTCCAATCGACGCATTTCCCGACGAGTTGCCTTGGTGTGTGAATTCAGTTAATTTTGGAATTTAAGGAATTGAGATCTAGATATAGCCTAGACTTGCGGTACCTGCTCATCTCCTTGATCGCCCATTTCTTCATCATCGTCCCCTGATGCCTCTATAGCATCCACATCGTCTTCCGACGATGACAGAAAAATGAGCCCCACACCACGTGGATGTGACTCTCCTCCTGCCTATACAGAGTACCGCGCTATCATTCTTGAATCAAGCAACGCGAGTGACATTTGTGTGGGCTCGTCATCGGACCATCGTACACCTGCTTGACGGAAAAACCCACATATGAGTGATGGGTGTGGTAAGCCTCCAGAAAAAATCCCACATAGGCACCGACGGATGGAAAAACCAATGATAGCCCTGACATCAATAATAAAATCTTACACAATGGCGTACAACAGTAACGCCTTCTCTTTGGTGACATCCAAAGTGTGTTGGGACAGAAGCAATTTTGCGCAGAGAAAGGCATACCAAATTTTTCCATACCGGCTCAGGTCCTTGCTGTGGAACACGGTGCCTCCCTTCTAACCTTTCATCCATGACGTTCTCGACTTTGTCATCTCCGTGATAGTGGCATCAAAATCTGGGTCAGAAGTACGAAGATGCTCAGACTGGCAGTGGCGAGGCACCCTTAATTGGTAGTAAGTATTTATGGAGTCGGCACTGAATGGAACCAATCGTCCTCACACAAATACTTGGAATTATTCTTTGTCTGCAGCATTTGCGTAGAATTCTTTGACGATGTTGACAACTGTTGGTTCTGGCTCCTCGATGAATTTTGTCCATCCCTTTTGGTAAATTTGAGGCATAAGCTCCCCTTCGTTAGGATCCGGTGCCAACCCCCTCTCCGGTGTAAGGGCTTTGGTGAGCATGTAGTCATACCGGTCGGCGACACTTGCAAATTTCCGACGATCGAAGGTGCGGGTTGGTTGGGATGGACGTGAACTCTCCCCCCTTTGGCATTTGGATGACGATTGTGAAGCCATATCTCTCCCTAGTGCTAGCCTTACCCAAACTCTCTAGGCTGACAACTATACTCTCTTTTTGCTTTATATCAATTGTGGTGGAAGAGTTTGTATGAGATGGGGTGGTATTTATAGATGGAGAGGGAAGGCTATCATTGGTGGAGTGAAGAGGTGAAGAGGAGGAGAAGAGTTATGGAGAGTTGGGAATGTGGGGAAAAAGTAATGTTAGTGGGTGGTGGTTATGGAGTAATGAAGTAGTGGGGAAGTGTGAAAGTGGAGTGTTATTGGGAAGGGGAGAAGACCAAATAACTGCCCACGTCTCAGATGAATTCAGGACCCCCGTGGGGGTATTGAATCGAAAGAGCCCTTCCAATGGCTATGCCATATTTTTCAAGTCGAGGACCCCACCTCAAGGAGGTTGTAATACTGAAAAGGCCCACCCCGGCGGGTTATGCCACTGTCAGTCCCTCTCTTTTGTTTCACTGTATAGCAGTGGTGCTTCAGTTTTGCTCACTTAAAGCTCCATTTTAAACCTACATGACATAAAGCAGAAATATTAGTGAATTATTTATAGAATGATGTATTATAGAGAAATTAACAAGATTTTTTTTCTTTTATTCGTCTACCTAATACTGAAATGAAAACTATGATTAAGCAATTATGAGTATAAAATATGATAAAAAACTAAAAATTGGGTTGCTTCCCAATTAGTAATTGATTTTAAGTCATTCAGCCTGACTACTTCCTGCTTAAGTTGTGTCGGCTAATGTGATGGCGATCACGTCGGTGTTGGCTTCGCCACCCCAGTAATGCTTTAGACGGTGTCCGTTAACTTTGAATGTTTTGAGTGGATTGTGACTATAGATTTTGACTGTACCGTGAGGGAACACCCGCTTGACCATGAATGGTCCCGACCATCTTAATTTAAGCTTTCCGGGGAACAATCGTAGCCTTGAGTTGAATAATAGTACTGCTTGGCCTGGCTCGAATGTTCGACGCATAATTTTCTGGTCGTGCCATCTTTTAACTTTTTCTTTGTATAGTTTGGAATACTCATAGGCGTGAAGGCAAAACTCGTCGAGTTCATTCAATTGAAGTAATCTCTTCTCTCCTACAACTTTTTGATCAAAATTGAGTTTTTGCACCACCCAATATGCCTTATGTTGTAGCTCGACCGGTAAGTGACATGCCTTTCCGTACATTAGTTGATATGGTGACATCCCGATTGGCGTCTTGTATGCAGTCCGGTAGGCCCATAAAGCATCGTCCAATCTCAGCGACCAATCTTTCTGACTCGAATTCACCACTTTCTCCAATATCTTTTTGACTTCTCTGTTTGATACCTCAGTTTGTCCACTTGTTTGAGGATGATACATTGTAGCTATCTCGTGGTTGACCCCATACTTAGCCAAAAGAGTAGTAAATGACTTATTGCAGAAGTGACTACCTTTGTCACTGATAATTGCTCTTGGTGTGCCAAACCTCGTGAAGATGTTATTTTGGAGGAATTTGATGACCACCTTGGCATCGTTTGTTGGTAGAGCTGCAGCTTCAACCCACCTTGACATGTAATCCACTGCGAGTAGAATGTATTGATTGTTCAATGACGAGGGAAATGGTCCCATGAAATCGATACCCCGTACGTCAAAAATTTCCACTTCCAGAATTGTTTGTAAGGGCATCTCATTACGTTTCAAAATGTTGACCACCCTTTGACACCTATCGCATTGTTTGACAAACTGGTGGGCATCTTTGAATAATGTAGGCTAATAAAAACCACATTGCAACACCTTCGCTGTTGTTCTCTCACTTCGATTATGCCTGCCATACGCCGATGAGTGACACTCATCCAGGATATTCTTCGCTTCACTATATGGGACGCACCGTCGAATCATCTTGTTGGCGCACTGCTTGAACAAATATGGATCATCCCACATGTACTATTTCACTTCGTGCAGAAATTTCCTTTTCTGTTGCCTTGTGAGGTCAGGTGGAAGAATGTTGCTCACAACAAAATTTGCATAATCGCCATACCACGGAATCTCTGCTGAAATCCCAAACAGTTGCTCATCCGGGAATGATTCGTTGATTTCACATTTGTCGTCTTTTTCTTTCCCGTGGTTTTCCAACCTCGACAAGTGATCGACTACTTGGTTCTCCGTCCCCTTTCTACCCTTTATTTATAAGTTGAACTCTTGAAGTAGTAGAATCCACTAGATAAGGCGTGGCTTAACATCCTTTTTCGTTATCAAGTTCCGAATCACCACATTGTCTGTATAAACTATCACCCTAGTCCCGATCAAGTAAGCCCGAAATTTGTCAAACGCATACACTACTACAAGCAATTCCTTTTCTATGGTTGTGTAATTCATTTGCATTTCTGTAAGTGTTTTTCTTGCGTAGTATATAGCGTGAAACACCTTGTCTCTACGTGGACCCAGAACAGCCCCAACCGCAAATTCGCTTGAATTACACATAAGCTCAAATGGCATGTTCCAATCCGGTGCAACTATAACGGGGGATGTAGTCAATTTCCTCTTTAATAAGTCAAACGCAGTCTTGCATTCTTCATCAAAGCTGAACTTTGTATCCTTCTCTAAAAGACTGCATAGAGGTTTCACAATTTTAGAGAAGTCCTTTATAAATCTCTTGTAGAACCCAGCATGCCCCAAGAAACTCCTAATACCCTTAACTGAGCTTGGTGGAGGCAACTTTTCAATAGTTTCTAGCTTCGCTTTGTCAACTTCCAATCCTTGAGCTGATACTTTATGGCCCAAAATTATGCCCTTTTCAACCATGAAGTGGCATTTTTCACAATTTAGTACAAGATTTGTGTCCTTACATCTTTGTAAAACCATGACCAGATTCTTCAAGTAATTATCAAAGTTGTCCCCATAGACCAAAAAGTCATCCATGAAGACCTCAACATTTTTCTGCACCATATCTGAAAAAATCACCATCATACACCGTTGGAAAGTTGCAGGTGCATTACATAGCCCAAACGACATCCTTCTAAATGCAAATGTGCCATAAGGGCAAGTAAATGTGGTCTTCTCTTGATCCTCTGGAGCGATGACTATTTGGTTGTAGCCCGAGTAGCCATCCAATAAACAGTAAAATTGGTGTCCCGCCAATCTATCTAACATTTGGTCAATAAAAGGCAGCGAGAAATGATCTTTTCGAGTTTCCTTGTTCAATTTTCTGTAATCCATGCAAACTCGCCAACCTATAACTGTTCTAGTTGGGATTAACTCGTTGTCATCATTCTGCACCACCGTTATTCACCCTTTTTTCGGTACGCACTGGACTGGACTAACCCATTTGCTGTCGGAAATCGGGTAGATGATGCCGGCGTCTAACCATTTCAATATTTCTTTCTTCACAACTTCTTTCATAATTGGATTGAGCCACCAATGTTGCTCCACTGTTGGTTTTGCCTCATCTTCCATCAAAATTTTGTGCATGAAAAATGAAGGGCTGATTCCCTTTATGTCGACGATTGTCCACCCAATAGTTGATTTGTGTTCCCGAAGCACCCTCAGCAATTTTTCTTCCTACAATTCGTTAAGTACAGCTGAAATAATAACAGGTAAAGAATTTAAATTACCTAGATAAGCATACCTGAGGTGCTTAGGAAGTGACTTAAGTTCCAGCTTTGGTGGCTCTTCCAATGATGGTTTTAGTTTTTTTGTGGTTACCTCCTTTGTGTGCAGTGGTTCAAACGATGTTCTAAATCTTGGTACTCGTGGCAACGAGTCTAGCAATTGAAGGTAATCCACCAATTCTGGATCGTCGATCTCTTCATCTCCCAATAACGTTGTTTCTAACGGATCGTTCACCAAACTTTTGCTCATGTCATCACTAATGATTTGCTCAATTAAATCCATTCGAAAACATTCTTCCTCATCCGTAGGGAATTTCATGGCCTTAAACACATTGAATTTCACTTCTTAATCTTGGACCCTCATAGTGAGTTCTCCTTTTTGTACATCTATGAGTGTCCGCCCTGTAGCCAAAAATGGTCTCCCTAGGATAATCGGGATGTTCTTGTCCTCCTCAAAATCCAGAATGATAAAGTCCGCGGGGAATATAAACTTATCCACTTTCACTAAAATCTCCTCTACTATGCCTCTCGGATATGTGACTGACCTATCCGCCAACTATAATGTGATATTTGTAGGACTTGGTGCAGGCAAACCCAATTCTAAGTATACTGACAATAGCATAAAGTTTACACTCGCCCCCAAATCACATAAACACTTGCTGAAATGCATCTCCTCGATCGTGCATGGAATAGTAAAGCTCCCTGGGTCCTTGAGTTTTGGTGGTTATTTCTGCTGTAATACCACACTATACTCCTCTGTTAGTGCCACAGTTTCTAAATCTTCCCATTTCTTTTTCCTTGATAGAATCCCTTTCATAAATTTTGCGTAGCTCGGCATTTGTTCTAGGGCCTCTGCAAATGGTATGTTGATTTGAAGTTTCTTGAAAACTTCCAAAAATTTTGAATATTGCTTTTCTAATTTTTGTTTTTGAACTCTTTGCTGGAATGGTGGGGGAGGATAAACAGCTAGTTCGTTAACTGGTTTGTTCTTTTCCATTTGTTTTTCGTTCCCTTGCGTTACCTCACCCACTGTATTTTCTTTCTCTAGTTCAACCTCCTTTGTAACCAAAATTTCTGGCTCTTGACCAACAAGCTGTCTTCCACTTCTCAACATAATGGCTTGACACTGCTCGTGACTGCCCTTAGGATTTCTCTCGGTGTCACTTGGTAATGTCCCTTGTGGTCTATTATTCAATGCCAACGTAATTTGACCTATCTGATTCTTTAGATTATTGCTCGCCGTCTCTTGTGATTTCATAGCCATAACTTGATTTTTTATAGCCAAATCGGTGCTAGTCATGAATTTTGCCAGCACTTCCTCCAGATCGGGTTTCCTTTCTTGATATTGAACTGGTTGTTGCTGATTCTGAAAGCCTAGAGGATATGATTATTGTGAAGCTTGATTTTGCTGGTTGTTGCTCCATGAGAAATTCAGATGATTCCTATTTCCTTGATTGTATGTGTTCTGATATGTGTTTTGAGGAATTCTGTTGTAGTTGCCGATGAATTGCACAACTGCTGGATTAATTGCACATTGCTCCGTTGGGTGCTCTCCCGAGCACAACTCGCATATTATTGCCACTTGCTGTACTTGTTGTGTTTGTTGTGTTTGTGCTGCTGACACTGACTCCAACTTCTTTGAAAGTGCAGATATCTATGCCTGCATTGCTGTCATACTATCTACTTCTAATACCCTAGCTGCCTTCTCCTGTGTCATCCTTGCTGTGGGCCACTGATAGTTATTAGCTAACATAGTTTCAATCAACTCGTAGGCTTCCTCGTAACTCTTAGCTATGAATGCTTCGCCCGATGCTGCATCAATACTTGTCCTAAGATTCCCATGTAATTCGTTGTAAAAGGTGTTCATTTGTAGCCCCTGGGGCAATCCATGATGTGGGCATTTTCTGAGCAATTCTTTGTATCTTTCCTAGGCCTCATATAATGACTCCCCATGTTGTTGTTCAAACCTCATAATCTTGTTCCTCATCTTCGCAATTTTTGCCGGTGGAAAGAATTTTGCAAGGAATTTCTGAGCTAAATCCTCCCATGTAGTTATTGAATCAGACGGTAGAGAATGCAACCAACTCTTTGCCTTGTCCCATAAAGAGAATGGGAACAATCGAAGTCTTACCGCCTCATTCGAAACCACATTGAACCTAAAAGTGTCGCACATTTCCAGAAAGCTGACTAGATGCTCGTTCGGATCGTCATTTGTAAATCCCCCAAACTGAACTGAATTCTGAATCATTTGTATCATCCAAAGCTTAATTTCAAACGTATTTGCTGCTATTGCTGGCCTGGTGATGCTTGAATGCAGTTCAGTCACCTTGGGTATTGCGAAGTCCCTTAACGCTTTCTAATCCTCGGCTGCCATTACTATTACCTCTTCCTTTTCAAATGTTTCGAATTCTTTCCTCGTTTCCTTGATCCACTTACTCAACCTCTGAAACCTTTTCTCAATGTCGTCCTCAAAAGGCAGCAAGTCTGGATTTTTGGACCGAGTTTGCATAAACTACTTCCACACCTGAAATAGGAAGCACAAAACAAAAAAAAAATAAAAATGTCTAAGTAAAACTGGATTAATTAAACTGATATTGTAAAAATATTAAGAATTATACTATAGTCCCCGGCAACGGCGCCAAAAACATGTTAGGTAAAATCTAATTACGCACAACACGCAAGTATACGTGGTCAACAAGTAATAGAGTGATGAGTAGAGTGTCGTTCCCACAGAGACTAATTAGCAATAACCTCAATTTACAATTACCAAATTTCTATTAACCCTAATTTTATTAAACAAATCAACTCAATAATTCAAATTAACGCAACTAAAATTTAGAGTAATTAAACTAACACAAAACAATCACGAATATCGAAATCTGAAATTTCAAACATTTAATGGAGAATTAGACTTATGATTTCACCCTAAGCTTCACTTTGATTTTAACACCTTTATCCCAATTCAACGCACTATCCCAGTTTATTAATGAAGAACACGAACGTAGTATTAACCACCTCTCGATGCACTAATACAATATTAACATCAATCCACAATTAAGATAGAAATCAGCTAAACACCTTAATCAACTAACCCACTATATCTCTATGTGAATTACAATTGAAGAAGGTTGAAGAATAAGTTCCCTATCTGATTACATGCGGTGTCAAGCATATCTCTACCTTAACACTCATCAAGTTTAAGCTACTAACAAAATCCTGAACACATGCTATATCAATTAGGTCTAGATTTGAATATCCTCTCTCGATTCCATCCAACTCCACAAAGTATTGTTGATCAGGCAATTTATAGATTCAAGCACAAATCAATATAGATAAACTGGAGATAGCTTATTAAATTGGAAATCAAAGTTTACAAAACCATCGATTCACTTAAGGTCCATCACAAGCCTAAAAAGTGAATTAGTTCATAATAAACGAAATAAACACCGAATAAATTATAGCAATCATTCTTCCAATTACAAATAATAATCTAACATGAAGAATATTGAAAAACACCCTTCACGTTGACTAGAATTACAGTATTCTTGAAAAACTCCTCAAAATACTCCTCCACACTTGCTATCAAAACCTGAATGTAGATCTTCGTAATATGTCTCTCTTTCTCCTGGAGTTGTTATTCCTTTTGTATATCATGTCCAACACATAAGTCCCAAGCGAATTCTATATCAAATAGAGTTATATTTCCATGCAAATAGCTAAAATTTCTTGCCCAAAAGGAATTGCAAACTTAACAGGACACTCAGATTTTCCACCCCCCGCCCCGGCGGGGGTTTATATACTATGTAAGCCCGCCCCGGTGGGCTATGCTCCTGACTTGCTCGTATGAAGACCCTGCCCCGGCGGGGGTGTGTAGTTCAATAATGCCCGCCTTGGTGGGCTATGTTCCTGTTAACTGGAGTGTAAGACCCCCCGCCCCGACGGGGGTGTATAAGCTATTCATGCCCGGCCCGACGGGCCTATCTTCTATGAACTGACTTTGCTGCTCTGCTAACTTTCTTTGAATTATGCTCCATTTGATTCCAAATCACACCAAATATCTCCAAATGTATGTTAAGTGCCACAACCACCATTCTACACATGAAATAGCATAAAACAAGTAAAAGTAAACATGATCACAAGAATATAGCAACAAATAAGCATGAATTGGATATTAAATCGCGTATATAAAATACACTTATAAGTTATACAAGTGTCCCCACTTGGATAATCATTGTATTTAATCACATGTTGATACACCTTTGTTAATTACCTGTATATATATATGTTGAATTATAGATTATTGTTGAACAAGATAAAACCTTATTATTATCCAACCAAATTGCTTTGGTTTGGAACCCAGACAAGTATGAACATCCCTTACACGGGAAAACTTTTTATGCACCTAAGGTGGACAGAGTGAACGATAACATCATTCTTGCATGTAGTATTGATCAATACAGGGTACAACGGGCTGATCACCCCCGTGCCCGTAAGTTATGACGGTTTATAGATGAAGTTCTGTTTAACCTTTTCGAAAATGAAAACAATGTTTATAGTATGTCACCTTAACCCTATTTATAGTCAGTACGTAGTTTCAAAAATTTGAAAGAGGGTTGTTATGTTGTTATTATCGGTTCAGATTACTTCACAACTATTGATTTGTTGTAGAAGGGTAGTATAAAGAAAACATTTAAATTCTTTCACAAATATATATATATATATATATATATATATATATATATATATATATATATATACTTATTATTACTTGCTGGGCACTCAAATGCTCAACCTTGCTTAATTTAAATGTTTTCAGCTAATTGTGAAGAACCAGAAGGCTCATGCAGAAACAAAGGAAAAGGAAAGATAACCAAATAAGATTTGTGGTAGTTTATGTAATAGTTTGGTATTATTAAGACAATGATATATATTATCTAGCATGCTATGTAATGAATGTTTAAAGGTCTCGTACCTGGGGAGCTAGACTCTGATAATTATGTAAATTAAGGTTGTTATTTATATTATTGTTATTATTATTAGTATTATTCCACTCATAGAAATGGTACCGTGAAGCACCGAGTTCAGGTTTCAAGTACCTCGATTTGGGGGCTTTACACTTTACCCTCGACAATTGGAACAAAACTCCATGCATTGGTCGATGAGGGTAAAACGGGCAGAAATTCCATCTGCCATGTAGATAACTTTAACTGCTTACTTTTCTGTACAGTATTAGGAGTTGTTTTATTAGTACATGCTAACACTTTTGTATGATTAAACAGTTTAATATATTAAGTGAAAGCATATTTTGTTACAGGACTTTGAATTTAGATGTGCCTGTACTTGCTAATGAGGTGCTTTTTCTCCACAAGGACTGTAACTTTGATGAAAAGTTGGACTGAGACTTAATGGAAATACAAGAGGACATTGAGATACCTCAAGAGATTAAGAAATGGGTCAAAGACAAACCTAAACCTAACCTTGATCAAACCACATCTTTCAATCTCAGAACCTTAGAAAACCCTAAGCTAATCCAGATTGGTTCAGACCTCACTCCAAGCTAAAGGAATGACATGGTTACACTACTAACCCAATTCTAGGATGTGTTTGCATTGCCTTCCCATTAAAGAGGGATTCAAGCCAGTCAGGCAGAAGCTCAAGCGATTGAAACCTGAGTGGAGTTTAAAGGTTAAAGAAGAAATTGTGAAATAATTTCAAGCGGGCATCATCATGGTGTCTACATACCCTAAATGGTTATCAAACATAGTCCCCGTGCCTAAACCAGGAGGAAAGGTGCGAGTTTGTGTGGATTATCAGGATTTGAACAAAGCTTGCCCTAAGGATAGATTTCCCATTCCATTTATCCACATTCTCATAGTCAATACAGCTCAATACGGCATGTACTCCTTTGCGGATTGCTTCGTGGGGTATCATCAGATTATGGTTGCTGAGGATGATCGTGAGAAAACTGCTTTCATCATGCCTTGGGGAACCTTTTGTTATAGACGGTTCTCATTTGGCCTTATCAATGCCGGAGCAACCTATCAGCGAGCTATAATGGCTCTTTTCCATGACTTAATGCACAAAGAGATAGCGATCTACGTGGACGACATCATTGTCAAATCCCAAAGGGAGGAAGACCACTTAGACAATCTTAGAAAGCTTTTCAACAGGTTGCGTAAGTACAACTTGAAGTTTAATCCAGCCAAGTGCGCCTTTGGTGTTAAATTAGGCAAGTTCTTAGGTTTCCTAGTCAGCCAGAAAGGGATTAAGCTGGATCCCACCAAAATCTAGGCCATTAAGGAAATGCCTATTCATTAGATAAAGAAGGAAATACGAGGATTTTTGGGAAGAATCAACTTCATTAGCAGGTTTATCTCTCAACTCACAGCAACCTGTGAGCCCATCTTCAAGTTGTTAAGGAAGAACTCCTTTATGAAATGGAATGATGAGTGTCAGAAAGCCTATCTTACAATCAAAGAGCAGTTTGTTAACGCTCCTGTCTTGGTACCTCCCAGGGATGATGCTCCCATGTTCATGTACCTGTCCATTAATGACAATGCTATGGGTTGCATGCTGGGACAGAAAGATGATAGAGGCCAAGAAAGAGTTATCTACTACCTCAACAAAAGATTCAGCAGCAGTGAACACAAGTACACTCTATTTGATAAGACTTGTTATGCTTTAGCATGGGCTTCCATGAGGTTACAACATTATTGTAACGTCCTAGAATTTGAAACTCCTTATTAATTAAATATGTGATTTAATTTTAATGAGTTAGTTTTGTGAGTCTATTTAAACCTTACATGGTAATGTGAATTTATAAAATGATTAAAGGGAGTCACTAATAGTTATTTAAATTGGCGGACTAACCCTAAGAGTTTGATATCAAAGAATTGTTAGGATTCTTAATGATTAAATATTCAATTAATTTGAATATAGTGACGAGATTTGAACATATTGATTTATATCAATTATGGGTATATCACCATTGTAGAAGTTAAATTATCTCACATAAAACATGTGTGGTGATAGAAATTGGAACTAGCTTGAAGCTAACCTATTTTAGCATTGCTGCCAGCATTGGTCACACCGTCCCCAAAGAAGACAAAATGGGCAAAATTGGCCAAAGTGTCCAAACTTAGAAAAATTAAGTTCTACTATAGGAAATGAATTGGAACATTAGTGTAATGTGTGACATGCATAGAATCATATAATAAAAATATATTCTAATGATATGGAGTATCAAGTAGTGCAATAAAATCATAAGTGATTGTTAAACAGAAATAATTGAATATCTATGTATTCCAGAAATTGGAAAAGAAGTTATGTGTGCACACTGGATATATAATATTAAATAGTGTTATAATATGGCTATTTGAGTAGTAGAGATAGTTATGGAACTATCCGGTCAATAATACTTAACTGCGTTATTTTATTATGTGTATTTAATGTATATGGGTTATATAATGTGAGTATATAAATAATCCCCAAATTTCCTTTTAGTGTAGTAGTATTTACACATTTATATTACATTATGGGAATTATAGTGTCCAAACCAAGCCTTAAATGATCAAGTATCTTTGAGATTTCTTTCTTGTCCCAAAATGAGTGTCACCATAGAACATGAGCAGTAGTATGAAGCAAAAACACATTACGTATTTTCACATGGCTAAGTTTTAGGTGATTATTTCACTAGCCAATGGCCTATGGTGGGTTGTTGAACCACTCCTTAGCAACCAATGGGTTCTTCCTTTTGCACCATGAGCTTTAACATTAGGATAATGTGAATATCTAGTTCAAAGTTCTTATAAAAAAACAAGCTCCAAATTGATTTTGTGTTGTTGATAAGTTGTTGAAGCCTAATTGAGAACTCTAAGTTGCTAAGAAATTTGGGAGAAACATAGTCAAAGGTAGGAGAATCAATCCAAGCTTAAGAAGGTATAAGTTCTAACTATGCTCTTGAAATGGGTGTTGTTTGATTATTGGAATTTCTTGAATTCATTTGTTAATTGATATGAACAAGCATGTTATTAGGTGTGTAAGAAGTTTTCTAACATGTATGAACACTTTAATAATGATTTGGAGCTTGCTTGAATTGTTGGAAAACAAGTTGGTAGTTACTCTACAAAATAAAGTAACCTTCTTGTCTCGATGCAGTGCGGGCAATTAAGGCTATTTATATTAGGGTGCGCAAATTGTGCATAACCCAAAATATTTGTCTTCTAGCATATAAAATTGGCCTCTATTGTACTAAGTGGGTAGCAGCTCGCATCTCGAATCATTCTTTGGTTTACATTGGTTATATGTGTTACTAACTTGATGTTATGACTTCAATACATACCTATAGAGGAGTATAACATGATATGTAAGGTTTTCTTGTGTAGTATGAAGTGATCAACACATTTTAGTAAGAGATTTGTAATGAAAACTTAAAGTTTAGAGAACAAACTTTGAAGTAATATATGTCTTACAAGTTCTGAACTTATGAGGCCATATACATGACTGAGTTGGAACCTAAATGATCATGATATATAATTTATAGTTGTTGTATCCATGACCAACTTGATAAGATTTGTGCTAGAACTTAGTTTGAAAAGAAAAGCTTAGTTAAGGCTAATGAACACAAATGCTAAAAGATCTAGATTCTGATCTTGAAAAGAGGTTATCATGACTTAAATCCTTATGAAAAGAGTTTTGAAGTGGTCTTATATGTGCTATCTTGCATCATTCATGATAAAGGGATTTCAAAAAGCAACCTTGATCATGTTTTCAAAAATTTAGTTGCATCACATGTATGTTTAGATTTTAAATAAGTAAAATTTCATGTTATGACTATAATACTCCTAGACATAATTCATATGTATTGAGCATGATGATAACTATTCCAAACATGAGTTTAAAGCATGATTGAAGTGTTAAACAAAGTTAGTTGTGAATAAACAATATAAACATCCCTAGCATGTGTAATAACAGATTTTGAAATTTTCTATATGGATATATAGTCAAGTTATAAAACCATAATAACTACATAATCTTGTGCTGCTAGTTGTTAGTTAAAACTTGTAAGTTAAACTTGAAGTAATGAATTCAAGTATGGTCATGTGTTATATGTGAAACTCTAGCATGCATGTATGTTAAAATGTATGTGTAATTAGTGTGATAGAGTTGGACTGAAGTCAGGAGAACAAATCTCAACATTGGTGCGGCAGGGGACAACGCCAACAAGACCAATCCCTAAGCTTGAGACCAAAGTAGATTCTACGCCCATCCTGCAGTCACAAATAGATTATGTTTTTGGTTTAAAGTTTCAAGGCTTGCTTATATGATTTCTTTACCTTGTAATATTGACCAATAATCCATATAATGTGTTGAGAAGCATGTTATGTGATGACTTGATTCTTTTAAGTGTAGACTCGTATTAGTTTACACATAATAATTGAAAGACCAACTTGTTAATCTTAGGTCATTTCAACGCGAGTTAGTTAAAACTAATATTATATTGTAGCTGAGCAAACAGGTAAGTTTCCTGAATTCTTACTCTTTTACTTGAGCAAGTTTCCTAACTTACACAAACTTTGGATTTTGTGCAAGTTCTTGAATTTCATATGATTCGTATGTTGATTGCAAGTTTCCCTAAACTTACTCCAATTATTATTGAGCAAGTTTATTTGAGCTTCACTCTTTGATTGTGCAAGTTCCTTGAACCCTACTTTTATTGAGCAAGTTTCCCCTAACATTACTCAAATTATTATTGAGCAAGTTCCTGAATTCTTACTCTTTTACTTGAGCAAGTATTTGAACACTATTTTTATTGTGTTGCAAGTTTCCTAACTTACACAACTTTGTTTGTTGTGAAATTTTCTTATCCTTCTAATATTGTATTGAGTAGGTTATTGCTGAATTGAAAGTTATTCATTTAAGCTTGAATCTTATTTCCAAGCATGTTATTAAGTGGTTTAATTACTTTACAATTATTCCACATCGATATTATTGTTATTCGCACTTAGTGCACTTGAGTTCGTACAGTCTTGGACTTGTACATCATTTAAAGTTCAATAATTCTTGAACTATATTAGATAGAGTCTGAACCTTTATTCGGTCAGACAAAAGTATGAAGTTTTATAAAATCTATCCAAACCTATTGAGGGTAAGGATTCTTAGACTGAAAGAATACCCCTTTCTATGATAGGGGATTACCGGGTATCTAATTTAAGATACACAGAGCATATTTAAATGTTATGCATATACATAGTGTACGTGAGGCTGATCCCCTCAAGTACTTTTTATGTAGCCAGTAACTAAAGGGTTAATTAGCTATTGATTCCATTGGAGTGTTATAGTTCAAAGTCTATTTGACTAGTAGTTATTCTAAAAGCAATCGTTATCTTTGTTTGCAATATTCATATTGTTGAATTCATTGTCAGTTATTTTTCCATTCATCATGATATATCATTATTGTTGTATTTAAACTTGTTGAGTAAACTTGTTGCTCATCCTTGCTATATCATGAATATATTGCAGCTAAGCCCGAGACCTCAGGGAAAGACAAGGGTAAAGGAAATATGTAGAATAGTGGCAAGGAGCAGACTTTACCTTGCGCTTAGTTTAAATTACTGTTATATTATATGAACCCTAATGATTATTTTAGGGTATGTTTGTAGGATGATATTAAGGTTATCGTATCTTGGGACTAGCAACACCTTTTGAATGAACGACGTTTATTATATTCCGCATTTTAGTTATTATTATGTTGAGGTGGATGTTTGTATTTTATCGTGATGATCGACGTAGGACCCGATTTAAACATGTTGGTATTCATAGGTTATAAATGCGTTAGGAATGCGAAACCTAGGTTATAACCTTAGTAGAAAACTCAAGTAGAGTATGTAAGTGATGGGTTGGGGGAAATTCATCGAGTTTTATTGTGATAGTGAAGTTATTTATTTAAATCAAAAATGATTAATAGGCGTCTTAAACTTCTTAATGCTAACATGAATATCATATCACATAAAGCCTAATAATTTTCTTCCTTTCCTCGAGATCATGTCGCTAGGAGGAATCGGTGGAATCGGAGGAGGAAGGATCCGTTAACAATGGTGGAGGGGAAAATGTCGATCCAATGCAGAACTTCGTTAACCTATTAACGGAGGCAATGCAAAACAGACCCCCACCAGCAGCAGGGCAGCCAGGACAACACTTGGCTAGCTTTAAGGACTTTAAATTGGTAGGACCACTGGAGTTCCGAGGAACCCTGGACCCAATTGAAGCCCAGACATGGATAGAAGAGATGGAGAAGGTGTTTGAGGTCGCACAAGTGGCCGAAGAACAGAAGATGAGTTTTGCCACTTTCATGATGAAAGGCGAAGCTAACTATTAGTGAAAAGCCAATTGGGGCTGAGCAGACGAAGGAGTTATTCCTTGGGGTTAGATTTAAGGAACTATTCCTCGAGAATTACTTCTCGGAGAATACGCAACAGGATATAGAAGTTAAATTTTTGGAACTGAAGCAAGGTCGTATGTCTGTCGCAGAGTACGCGATGAGATTTAACGAGTTAGCCCGATTCGCTCCACATCAGGTTGACACGGAGGCCAGGAAGGCAAGGAGGTTCAAATTAGGACTGAAACCATGGGTGCATAAGGCAGTGGCTGTGTTTAAGATTAAGACTTACTCTAATCTTTTGGAAAGGGCTATCATTGTCGAAGGAGGCAATGAAGCCATCACTCGATTCAAACAAGAAAATAAGATAGGTCAAGAAAGACAGAAACAGGGAAGCAGCGGAGGCAGCAACCCCAATAAGCGTAAATGGATAGAGAGCCAATCCTCTGGAGGTAATAAGTCTGGGGGAGAGGTTAAGAAAAGTATGAAGTGCAACAACTGTGGGAGGAATCACTCGGGGGAGTGTATGAAGGGAAAGAGTGTTTGTTATCGTTGTGGACAATCGGGGCATATGGCTCCTCAAATTGTTCGAATAAGCGAGAAGGATGATGTTTCTCGTGTGGAGTCACTGGACCATCAAATTAAGGATCGGCTCAAGAAAAAAGGGGCGATGTACTAGTAGCGGAAACTACAACAACAACAACAATGGACTGAACATTTGAGGGTCAGTCAGTCAAGCTAACAGACCAACATCACGAACGTTCAACATGACCATACAGGATGCGGTGGACTCTAAGGACGTGGTGTCAGGTATCATTCTAATTAATGATATAAATACATACGTGTTATTTTATTCGGGTGCTACCTGCTCTTTTGTATCCGAAGAATTTTCTAAACAGTTAGACTTACCACGTGAGAGATTAGAACACCCTATGAATGTAGAAGTAGCGAACAAAGAAATTATCCCCGTAGAATACATTCATAGGAATTGTTATACCGAATTGCGAGGATTTAAGCTCAAAGTGGATTTGATACCGATTCGTTTGGGGAAGTTCGATGTAATCCTTGGAATGGATTGGTTATCGGTTCATGGAGCCGTTATAGACTATAAAAAGAAGTGTGTACACCTTAAGACTCCGAATAAGTCGAAGGTGGTATTTTATGGTAGTAAATCGCTGAGACAATCTCATTGTCTGACGATGCTGCAAGCACAGAGATTGCTTAGGAAGGGTTGTATAGGTTATTTGGCTCACATGGTTGATACTCGACGAGTCGAGGGTGAACTGAGTCGAATACCTATTGTGAGAGATTTCGTTGATGTCTTCCCAGACGAGATTCTGGGATTGCCACCGGATAGAGAGATTGAGTTTGTCAATTATTTGGCATCAGGGACAACACCGGTATACAAAGCGCTGTATCGTATGGCACAAATAGAGATGAAAGAACTAATGGCTCAATTATAAGAGTTGATAGATAAGGGATACATTCAACCGAGCGTATCATCGTGGGGAGCACCAGTCTTATTCATAAAGAAGAAAGATGGGTCGCTAAGACTTTTTATTGACTACCGAGAGTTAAACAAGGTCACCATTAAGAACAAGTACCCGTTGCCCAGGATAGATGATTTATTTGATCAGTTGAAGGGGGCAAAGTACTTTTCAAAGATTGACTTGAGGACCGGTTATCACCAACTAAAAGTGAGTAGGAGGATATTCCAAAGATGGCATTCGTAACTTGGTATGGACACTTTGAGTTTATGGTAATGTCATTTGGTTTGATTTAACGCCAAAGAGCATTTATGGATTTGATGAATAGAGTGTTCAAACAGTATTTAGATAAGTTTGTTGTGGTATTCATTGATGACATTCTAGTGTATTCAGAGATGGAGGAAGAACACGCCGAACATCTTCGGATGGTGTTGGAGACATTAAGGAGGGAGAAGGTGTATGCAAAATTTTCCAAGTGTGAGTTTTGGTTGTAGAGAGTACAGTTTTTAGGGCACGTTATCGACAAGAATGGTGTTTCAGTGGATCCAGCGAAGGTAGAAACGGTTATCAATTGGGAGCAGCCGAAGACGTCGATAGAAATCAGGAGTTTCTTGGGATTGGTGGGATACTATCGAAGATTCATTAGAGATTTTTCTAAATTAGCATCACCGTTGACCAATCTTACCAGAAAGACAGTTAAGTTCATTTAGACGGAGAAGTGTGAAGAGAGTTTCTTGGAATTGAAGAAGAGGCTTAGTCAATCACCTGTGTTGGCTTTACCGGACAACACAGGAGGATTTATAATGTATAGTGATGCGTCACACAAGGGTCTTGGCTGTGTACTAATCAACACGGAAGAGTCATTGTGTACGCTTCACGTCAGTTAAAAGATTATGAGAAGGGATATCAAACTCATGATCTGGAGTTAGCAGCGGTGGTTTTTGCCTTGAAGATTTGGAGGCATTATTTATATGGAGAGAAGTGTGAGATATATACGGACCACAAGAGTCTGAAATATATCTTCACGAAGAGAGAGTTAAACATGAGGCGTACCGATGGCTAGAATTGATCAAAGATTATGATTGTGAGATTCGTATCATCCGCAAAACAAATGAAGTGGTAGATGCCTTGAGTAGGAAAAGCGCAGGAGAAGTTATTGAAATTAACCATTTAAGATGAATTGGTGAAAGATTTCAACGATTAGACTTGGAGATTAATTATCCGATGGAGACCAACGAACAATTATTTACAATGACAAATGAGTTCGACTTTATTGGATAAGGTTAAAGAAGCACAAGAAAAGGATGAAGATTGCATTAACATCAAGAAGCGATTAATGAAGGTGATGAATTAAAATTTAAGATTGATAGCATTGGATTTGCTAAGATTTGAAGGACGAATTTAGGTAGTGCGTTAGTACCGAGGCGAGAGAAGAAATTTTGGAAGAAGCGCGCAGAAAGACGAGATACTCGATACACCTGGGAAGCACAAAGATGTACAAAGATTTGCGTCACCACTTCTTGTGGCCAAACATGAAGAAAGAGGTTGCGAATCGCGTAAGTAGATGTCTAACTTATTAGAGGGTCAAGCGAGAGCACCAACGACCAAGCGGGTTATTACAACCATTAGAGATTCTAGAATGGAAATGGGAGCACATCACAATGGATTTTGTGGTGGGACTTGAAAAAGCAAAAGGGCACGACGCCATATGGGTAATTGTAGATCGTCTTACTAAGTCGACTCACTTTTTGTCGATTAAGATTTAGTATAGTTTGGACCGATTAGCCAAATTGTATGTTAAGGAAATTATCTCGAGGCATGGGGTCTTTGGTATCTATTGTATCGAGATAGAGATCCGTGATTCACGTCAAACCTTTGGAAGAGTCTTCAAGAAAGAATGGGGACACAACTATGAATGAGTATGCGCGTATCATCCATGACCCGATGGACAAAGCGAGAGAGCGAATGAGTACTTGAAGACATGCTCCGAGCCTGTGTGATAGACTTCAAGGGTAGTTGGGAGGATCACCTTCCATTAGTAGAGTTAGCGTATAACAATAGTTATCACGCTAGTATTGGAATGCCACCGTACGAAGCACTATATGGGAGGAAATGTAGAACGCCCTTATGCTGGGACAAAGTTGGAGAACGTCGACTGTTGGGACCAGAATTGGTACAACAGACGGTAGAAATCATCAAGGTGATAAGAGCACGATTAGTAGCCACTCAAGATCGCCAGAAGAAGTATGCGGATTTACATCACAAGAAGAGAGATTTTGAATTAGGGAGCTATGCATTTCTAAAAGTATCTCCCTGGAAAGGGAAGATTCATTTTGGGAAGAAGGGCAAGTTGAGCCCTAGGTTCATAGGACCATTCGAGATTTCGAGGCGAGTCGGTGAAGTGGTGGCGATGTCTGAGGTAGCATTACCTCGAACTTGAGCACATTCACAATGTGTTTCATGTGTCGAGATTGCGACCATATAAACCGAACTACAAGCACATTATCTCTATGAACCAATTCAAGTCGAGAAAGACTTATCATATGAGGAAGTTCATGTCCAGATACTAGATAGGAAGGAACTGAAGTTGAGGAATAAGATTATCCATTCCGTTAAGATTCTCTAGAGGAATCACATAGTAGAAGAAGCCACGTGGGGAGCTAGAAGAGAAAATGAGAGTGAAATATCCATTTTTATTTGAGTAACCTTATTTTTACAATTCGAGGACATAATTTTTATAAGGGGGAGGATGTAACGTCCACAAATTTTAAACTCCTTATTAATTAAATATGTGATTTAATTTTAATGAGTTAGTTTTGTGAGTTTATTTAAACCTTATGTGGTTATGTGAATTTATGAATTGATTAAAAGGAGTCACTAATAGTTATTTAAATTAGTGGACTAACCCTAAGGTTTTGATATCAAGAAATTGATAGGATTTTTAATGTTTAAATATTCAATTTATTTGAATATAGTGATGAGAGTTGAACATATTGATTTATGTCAATTGTGGGTATATCACCATTGTAGAAGTTAAATTATCTCATATGAAACTTATGTGGTGATAGGAATTGAACTAGCTTGAAGCTAACCTATTTTGGCATTGCGGGGATCATGGCAAGAATTGTTGCGCCATCCCAAAGAAGAGATAAAATGGCGTAATGCAATGCCGTAGTGTCAAACTTAGAAAATTAGTTTTCTATATAGAAATGAATTGGAACCTTTAGTGTAATGTGTGACATGCATAGAATCTTATAATAAGAATATATTCTAATGATATGGAGTATCAAGTAGTGCAATAAAATCATAAGTGATTTTAAAGCGAAATAATTAAATATTTGTGTATTCCGGAAATTGGGAAAAAAGAATTATGTGTGTGTAATTGGATATATAATATTAAATAATGTTATGATATGGCTAGGTGAGTAGTAGAGATAATTATGGAATTACCCGGTTAATAATACTTAAGCTGTGTTATTTTATTACGTGTATTTAATGTACATGGGTTATATAATGTGAATATATAAATAATCCCAAATTTCCTTTTTGTGTAGTAGTATTAACACATTTATATTACATTATGGGAATTATAGTGTCCAAACCAAGCCTTAAATAACTTGTTCTTTGAGATTTTCTATTGTCCCAAAATGAGTGTCACAAAGTACATGAGCAGTGAACAAAAAGCTAGTTACGTATTTTTCAAATGACTAGTTTTAGTTGATCATTTGCAAGGCCAATGGCCTGGTGGTGGGTTGTTCAACCACTTCTTAGCAACCAATGTGTCTTTTCCTTTGCACCATGAGCTCCAACATTAGGATAATGTGATTGTCTAGTTCATAGTTCTTTTATAAATACAAGCTCCAAATTTAGATTTTGTGTTGTTGATAAGTTGTTGATAGCGATAATTAGAGAGTCTAAGTTGTTGAGCATTTTAGAAACATACTTTCGAGAGGGTAGGAGGTTCAATCCAAGCTTAAGAAGGTATAAGTTTTAACTATGCTCTTGAAATGGGTCTTATTTGATTATTTGAATTATTGAATTCATTTGTTAATTGATATGAACAAGCATGTTATAAGGTGTGTAAGAAGTTTTGTAATATGTATGAACACTTTAATATTGATTTGGAGCAACTTGAATTGTTGGAAATCATGTTGGTAGTTACTCTACAAAATAGAGTAACCTTACTGACTCTCGATGTAGGCATGGGCGCAATTGCGCCCTATTTATATTAGGGGTAAAAGTACAATTGTATCTTATATACCTCGAGATCTAGTTTCTTTGTTTTTATTGGTTATATGTGTTACTAACTTGATGTTATGACTTCGATACATATCTACAGAGGAGTATAACATGATATGTAAGGTTTTCTTGTGTAGTATGAAGTGATCAACACATTTTAGTAAGAGATTTGTAATGAAAACTTACAGTTTAGAGAACAAACTTTGAAGTAATATATGTCTTACAAGTTATGAACTTATGAGGCCATATACATGACTGATTTGGAACCTAAATGATCATGCTATGTGATTTATAGTTTTTGTATCCATGACCAACTTGACAAGCTTTGTGCTAGAACTTAGTTTGAAAAGAAAAGCTTAGTTAAGGCTAATGAACACAAATGCTAAAAGATCTAGATTCTAATCTTTAAAGGAGGTTATCATGACTTAAACCCTTATGAAAAGAGTTTTGAAGTGGTCTTATATGTGCTATCTTGCATCATTAATGATAAAGGGATTTCAAAAATCAACCTTGATCATGTTTTCAAAAATTTAGTTGTATCACATGTATGTTTAGATTCTAAAGAAGTAAGATGTCATGTTATGACTATAATACTCCTAGACATAATTCATATGTATTGAGCATGATGATAACTATACCTAACATGAGTTTAAAGCGCGATTGAAGTGTTAAACAATGTTAGTTGTGAATAAACAATATAAACATCCCTAGCATGTGTAATAACTTATTTTGAAATTCTCTATATGGATATATAGTCAAGTTATAAAACCATGATAACTACATAATCTTGTGATGCTAGTTGTTAGTTAAAACTTGTAAGTTAAACTTGAAGTAATGAATTCAAGTATGGCCATGTGTTATATGTGAAACTCTAGCATGCATGTATGTTAAAATGTATAGGTGTATGATAGAGTTAGACTGAAGTCGAAAGCAAAGCTCAACCTTGGTGCGGCTAGGGGAAACACACATTCTGTAGGTCCCTAAGCCTAGACCGGTAGCAATTTACGCCATCCTGCAGTCACAAATAGATTCTATTTTTGGTTTGAAGTTTCAAGGCATGCTTATATGATTACTTTATCTTGTAATATATGACCAATGTGCCATGTAATGTGTTGAGAAGCATGTTATGTGAAGACTTGATTATTGTAAGTGTAGACTCGTATTAGTTTTTACATACTAATTGAAATGATTGACTTGATATTGTTAGGTCATTTCAACGCAAGTAATTTAAAGCTAGAATTATATTGTGGTGAAAACATGCAAGTTTTCCAATTCTTACTCCAATTATTATTGTGTAAGTTTCCTAACTTTCAAACTTTGGATTTTGTACAAGTTTTTGAATTTCATCCGATTATTATTGATCAAGTTTCCTAAACTTACTCCAAACTTTTGACTTCACTTTTTGTGCAAGTTCTTGAACCCTACTTTTATTGAGTAATAACTTATTCAAATTATTGAATGAATGCAAGTTCTTGAATTCTTACTCTTTTACTTGAGCTAGTATTCGAACACTATTTTATTGTGTTGCAAATTTCCTAACTTACACAACTTTGTTTGTTTTGAAAGTTTCTTATCCTTCGCATATTGTATTGAGTAGGTTATTGTTGAATTAAAAATTATTCATTTAAGCTTGAATCTTATTTCCAAGCATGCTATTAAGTGGTTTAATTACTTTACGATTATTCTACATCGATATTATTGATATTCGCACTTAGTCCACTTGAGTTCGTAAAGTCTTGGACTTGTACATCATTTAAAGTTCAATAATTCTTGAACTCTATTAGATAGAGTCTGAACCTTTGTTCGGTCAGACAAAAGTGTGAAGTTTTATAAAATCTATCCAAACCTATTGAGGGTAAGGATTCTTAGACTGAAAGAACAACCCTTTCTATGATAGGGGAGTACCATGTATATAATATAAGATACACAGAGCAGATTTAAATGTTATGCATATATACATAGTAGTACGTGAGGCTGATCCCCTCAAGTACTTATTCACGTAGCCGATAACCAAAGGGTCAATTAGCTATTGATTCCATTGGAGTGTTATAGTTCAAAGTCTATTTGACTAGCATTTATTATTAAAAGCAAATCATTATATTTGCTTGTGATATTCATATTGTTGAATACTTGGATATTCATATTGTTGAATTCATATGCGAGATATTTTTCCATTCATCATGATATATCCTTATTGTTGTATTTAAACTTGTTGAGCAAACTTGTTGCTCATCCTTGCTATATCATGAATTATATTGCGATTAAGCTTCGAGACCTCGGGGAAGGACAAGGGTAAAGGAAAGATGTAGAATAGTGGCAAGGAGGCGAATTTACCTTATGCTTATTTTAAATTAGTATTATGTAATATGAACCCTAATGATTATTTTAGGGTATGTTTGTAAGATGATATTAAGGTTATCATATCTTGGGACTAGTAACACCTTTTGAATGAATGACCCACGTTTATTATATTCCGCATTTTAGTTATCATATGTTGTTTAGGTGGAAGGTGGATGTTTGTATTTTATCGTGACCAGGGAGCGATATCTTGTCCTTTCGTCAAATTACAGTTTGTCAGCACCAACAACACAATGAGCATCATACGGTTAACTGTCTTTGAGGATTCAAAGTTGGTAATCAAACAAACCACGGGAATCTATCAAACCAAAGAGCTACATTTGCTGCCTTACAATCGACAAGTTTTAAAGATTGCTTCGGAGTTCGAAGAAGTAAACTTCCTCAACATTCCTCGGAGTAAGAATGATTTTGCGGATGCGCTAGCAACTTTGGCCTCCTTGATCAACATACATGACAAGGAAAACATGCCAAGCATCCCATTTTCCCTACAAAAGACTCCAGCCTATAGGAATTACGTTGGAGAAGTATTGGATGAGCTACCTCCCATCCAATACCCTTGGTATCAGCATATCAAGGAGTATCTATGAGATGGATCTACACCCGCTGAGGCGAGCCCGACTGAAAAATGGCGGATCCATCAAATGGCTATGAAATTCTACCTGAGCTGAGATGCACTCTACAAAAGAGATGCAGGAATAGGTCTCCTTAGATGTCTGGACAAAGACCAAGCTCAGAGGCTCATGGATGAAATCCATGGTGGAGTATGTGGCCCACACATGAGCGAACAATTACTTGTTAAGAAAATCCTCAGAACAGGGCATTACTGGCTTACTCTCAAGGCTTACTGTGATGATCATATCAAGAGGTGCTACCAATGCCAAATTAATGGAAATGCTATCCATGCCCCTCCAATGGAAATCCACAATATGAGTTCACCCCGACCCTTCTCAATGTGGGAAATGGACGTGATCGGACCCATCGAGCCCAAAGCCAGTAATGGGCATCGATTTATCTTCACCATGATCGACTAATTCACCAAGTGGGTAGAAGCAGCCTCCTTCCCCAGGTTTACCAAAGAAGTCATCATTGCTTTCATCAGAAATAATGTCATTTGTCGATATGGACAACCAGAGGTAATTGTGTCAGACAATGTTAAGAACCTCAACAACAAAATGATGGAGGAGTTATGCAGTAAATTCCACATCAAACACCTTAACTCCGTTATCTACCATCCGAAGATGAATGGTGTTGTTGAAGCAGCAAATAAAAATATCAAGAAGATCATGCAGAAGATGTCCACCAATCACAAAGGATGGCCTGACCTCTTGTCTCTGACTTTATTAGCCTACAGAACTTCAATGCGTACTTCCACTGGGGCAACCCCCTACTCATAGCCTATGGGATGGAAGCAGTGCTTCCCATAGAGGTGGAGATGGAATCCCTCAGAGTGTTGATGGATGCTCAGCTGGATGAAGATCAATGGGTACAAGACAGATATCACCAATTGTCTCTAATAGACGAAAGACGAATCGCGACTATCTTCCATGGTCAGTTATATCAATAAAGGATTGCCAGATCCTACAACAGAAAATTCCGGCTACGACAGTTTAAACAACATGACTTGGTTTTGAAGAAGATCATTGACAACCAAGATCAATATAAGGGAAAATTTGCTCCAAGCTGGGAAGGCCCGTATGTTGTCAAGGAGGTATTGACATGAGGCACTCTCAGACTATAGGAAATGGACGGAAATGAATTTCCACAACTCATTAACTCGTACATTGTGAAATGGTACTATGTCTGAGGTTACCATCAAGCAAACATCCTAGATTTGGATCATCAGATCACCAGTCATTCAGGTTTTCTAACCCTTTCTTACATACAAAATCTTCTGCATACTCTTCTGCCCCTTAGGGAAACATACTCTTCAAGCCAACAGCCTGGTTTTTTCTCATTTCAAACCTTTCATACAATTTCGGTTATCCCACCAGGGATTGAACCTTTCACACCTGCAGTTTGTCCTAAACTTAGGATCAAACTTTTTCTCACTTGTAGTTTGTCCTGAACTCAGGATCAAACTTTTTCACACCTGCAGTTTGTCCCAAACATGGGATCAAACTTTCTTTCCCCCGCAGTTTAGCCTGCACATGGGATTCAAACATTTCTTCGGCAGCAAATCGTCCGGAGGGGCGAACTACCTCGACCTGATCTCCCTGATACCCGAGAGTATGTAGGCAACAATATTCTATATGGCTTGATCACAATAAAAAAAACTAAAACATTTCTACCCTTTCTCTACATAAACAAAAACAACAAAAACATTCCTACACCCTTTTACATTCAACGTTTAACCTCTTACACCAGGTTTGAACTATGCAGACATGATCTCTTCTTCAATAGGAGTACGTAGGCAGCCATTTATGGTTCGGTCTAACCCCCTACCAAAACACAAATACTTGTCACACAGTACTGGAATCAAACTTCAATTCACCACATTTCATCGGCTTCAGACCAAAGGGATGGAACTACCTGACCTCTCCTCACAAATAGGAGATCCGGCGACCATCTAAGCTGCGGTTGTGCCTCAAAGAGCAACACCAATCCATAAGAGATGGAATTAACTAGGTTCCTCTTAAATAGGAGTACTGGAAACCATCTGTGGTGCGGTCAATCTTAGAGAGGAGAAGCCACACTCCTCTACTCATTTCCATATAGAAAACAGTCCCAAGACACCAAAGATGGTAGGGATACACACAGATCAATGATCCGTTCTAAAAGATCCTGCGACGTCTTAATGTCCACACATCAAGGATAAGTTTAGAGTGCATCAACATCACAAGCCCTGAAGAAACAAGCAAATATCAAGCAAGTATCAAGGCAGAACTATAAGGGAAGTGTATCAAAATATATTTCCCTTCCATATATAATGTTGTTTGATATATACATATGTGTTATACATGACAAAATGGCTAAGCTAGTTTGTGCAGGAAAATATAAGTCTATCTACGGATCTGTATGTATGCGAACTATCAGATCTAACATAGCATCCCTCTCCGAAGAAGGAGGTAACGCTGCAAGCTCCTGCCCAATGGTGTCTACATGAGCTAGCAGATCCAAAACTAACTGCATGGTGGCATGATGCTCATCAATGTATGCACTCATGTCGGCAATGATGCCAGTCATAAGGGATCTCACTGAAGTATTATCTGTGACGGCCACATCTCGGGCAGATAGGGCAGCATCCCGCTCTACAATCAATGTATCTCTGGCTGATCTGGCCTCGTCTCTCTCCAATAGAGTGGCGTCTCTCCTATCAAGAGCTGTCAACATCAAATCCCTAGATTGATCTCTCTCAAAGGTCATCAGATGAAGGCTCTACTCTAAATACTGTGCTGAATGCTGAATCACAATAGCACTCGTACTAGAAGAATCCATCACAAATGTTGGCAACCCAGTAGTCAAATCGTCCTCGGTGGGAATAAAAGTCTCCTCCATAGGCTCCCCATCGTCGGAATCAATCCCCTTTACTGTGGATATTGCCACAGTCAATGCCGTCTCTGTCGCCATCCATACCGAATACTCTACAGAACAACCCGGTTGGCTAACGCAAAACTCAGCTAGCTCACGCTGAACCCAATAGGCATACAACCTGGATCTATCCTCTACTGATAAGTGGAAAGAAACTAAGTGTTGACTCAATGCCCCCTCAAAAGGATGGAAGTCCTAGAACTGGTCAAACTGACACATCACGGCCAGTGGGTGGCAAATAGTCATGCCCCTCAAACCATCTAGAGGGAGATAATCCATGCCCAGAGCATGAGTGATGAGGTTATAGGGTGAGCTGAGCCCTTAACACGATAATATATCAAACGGATCTCCGATCCCTGCCAGGAAAATGGACCAAGATGCAGGATCTGTACACTCCGCAAGCTGAAAGGAGTATGACATAGCTATCTCATGGGTGAAACAATACCCATGTCCTCTGAAAGTGCTAATCGGTCTCAAGTGTTACATAAACCACACGTACAACATGACCGAGCTTCCTATGAATGCCCCTGCAGGGTAAATGCTGCAATATGTGGCTGACCTCGGCGTCTCTGCGATGATCATTGATAAAATGATGTGACCCTCCCTGAGAGTTCTCACTGCCATGATAACGCCAATATATAGCTCATCCATGTACTGTGGCATGTATACATAGGATAATATGCATAGTAGCAAGACATCTACTATGGCCGAGTGCCAATGATCCTCCGGCATGGTGAAATCCCCAGAGTGCCATATATAACTATCCTCGGAGCCAAATCTGTCCATCAAAAAACATTGGGATACAACGTGACTGGATGTGATCTCATCCTACATAACTTTACGCCTCAGCCCGGTGAGAGTCATAAACTGTTGGCTCCTGTCGTCGATGGCCATCCGCGCGCAAGGTCTATCTAATGGCAGCGCTGTCAACCATGCGTACTCCTCCAGAGTAGGAGTCAACTCGTGGATGCCAAACTAGAAGACCTGTCTCTCCGGTATCCAATGCTCCAGCATACCCTCTATAAAGCCTACGGGAACCTGAAACATCATGAGAGTCAGAGTATGCTATAATAACTGATCTACAGTCACCCTGTCTGAAGGTGACATACTATCATACCACGATCTCAGAAGGGATGCCACCAATACTGGTGGGGTATGATAAAATCGGCTAACTATCGAAGAAATCTGTTTGGGCCGTGTCATAAGACCATCTAGGGGTCAATGCTGAATATCTCTTGACATACATACATATACATAACATAATACATGCATAAAAAAGAATAGATGGAAATATGATATAGGAAATGGAAAAATGTACATACATTCCTGAGTATATCATCATGTAATACAACTAGAAATACAGGGAAATGGGGCACAGACGCCCTACATCTAAGAGAGGCCTATTAAAAGATATAATGAGAATGGTGGAAAGCCACCTAATGTCTAACAGAGGCCTATCAAAAGAGATAACGAGAATATACATCAGAAGAAGACAATGATGTTAATGTCTACATCATCAATCTTGTCCACCTGATGTAACTCCTCCTGAGTCACTAGATCTCTATCCATGTGGATGTCGTGTCTATACAAGGAGGATCTCAGAAGCAAAAGCCATATGGGTCACCTGAGGGGCCAGCACTAGAGCTGGAAGGATCAAAAGTATCTGCCTTTGAAGGATCTCTGCCCAAGTGTCGGATAAAGAAATGTGCCTGGTCCAACTGCCGGGTCAAACTGTTAATCTATGTCAAATGAGTCGGATCTCGGACACAGGCCAGCCAATCCGTCATCATTACCGATCTAGGAACCATATCCCCCATGAACTGAGTGGCGCAGGTTTTGGCTCCAATAGTACGAGGGAACCACCAATGCTGGAATATCTCTTGAATGCAGGGACCCTCTGATAATGTAAAACCGTCAACACCCAACAATGGGATATCAATGACGGGTGACTGCGAAATAGGCCAATAACGCTTAGCAGGAGGAAAGATCGGTATATGAATCTCTCATGTGGCGCTTCTGATAGCACGCTCTCCTAAATAGAGCTCCGATCCTCCATCTGTGAAGAGAGGAATCCTACAGGTGGAAATCATGTACTCGATACCAATCGGGTACCCATCCTCAAAACCAATGCTCAAATGCTCCTCTGAATAGGGAATCCGTGTGATGACATCAGCTGTTAATAACTCCAGCTGTAGGTGGCTATGAGTGAAACCCTCCGCTATAAGAACCTCCGCCAGTATGGAATGATTCCATCGCCGTCCTCATGGGTAGGTATCTAATCCTAATACACTCACCGGACGTAAGCATGGAAGCCTCTCATAGGCCCAGATCTTCCAACATAAAGGCAAACATCTGCTGTCAATCAACACTCTTAACTTGTACATGGGAAAGTACAAGAGAAATACTCACCAGCAGAAATGGGTAAAATCCTAGCCAAGCCTCCATCAAGCCCTACAAACGCATGCGCATTCCCCTGAGGAAATAGGCAAAGGTGTAGGAACCCCAATCATACTCTCCAATATGGTCCACATGTCGTTTGGCGCTGATCAAAGTGAATGACACAGTAGAAGAGTTATCAGCTATGAATCAGCCCCTAATGATCATCAGGAACAATCGCTGAAGAATGCGATCCCTGACTCTCACATCAGCGGGTATGGGCTCACTCGACAGCCCACTCATAGCATCTATGCTCAAAGGACCTGTACGAACAATCCTTCCCTTGAGTAATATCCACCGTACAAGGCACTGGTGCCCCTCCAAACTCAATACATATGATAAACCGCCAATCCATTGGCATCATCATCACCTCACAATCCCACAAATGGAGTGACTGAGTCTGGTGAAGCCAGCGCTCAGACAATACCCTAAGGTAACCCCAGGGACAACAGCGGGGAAGGATGGAAAAGAAAGCTCCAAATCCCCAATTATGCACGATCGCTCTGTACTTAGGATGCAGAGCCTGGTATATGGAGTAAATGCTGAACCAGTTTCCTCTAGGTTATGTAAAGCCAGGAACCTACATCACAAAGAAGATCACCACAAGAACCCTTTACTCCTCATCAATAGGAAAGAAGGAAGATCAAAATTTAGCTCAGTACCTCATTTGCATGCAAGTAAATTGAGGGGTGTCGACTCAAATCACCCAGAAGCTCTGGGTTCACCACCTGAATACTCGGGAGGTCCCTACGGGGATAAATGATATTTGACATATCTAAAATAATATTGAAGCTTAGAAACCGAGTTTAATTGACAATAGCTGTGTTAAGTGTCAAATAGGGTGACTAGATCACCAAGAATGGACCGAAGTCCAACCAGACCGAAATAGTTAGACTTGATAAGTGTTTATCTAGGCTATAAACACTGATATGGCTATGTGGTAATGTGTCTAGGAGAAGTTTGACTATGAATTACAGTGTTATGTGTTATAAATTATTGTGCTAATTGTGAGACCGATATTATTGGTTATAGGTCTTACGAACACAAATAAGTTTATTGTGTAGCTGTAATCAGCGGAAGAGGCAAGTTCACTAACTCAACCTTGAGTTAATATTGTTTAATTATTATTGGTGGTTAATTATTGTTAAATAGACCACGTCCAGGGATTTATTGTTGATTTTCATAGTTAGTGCATGCTTAATAATTTAAATTGAATTACTGATTCAGAATATTACATTCGTAGAATAACTGTTCTTGGATATACATATCCGTAGAAGCTAGAATAGGCAAAGATGAGATAATTCTCATTTATTGTTTAATTATGTTGAGAAATGTCTTAGCCAATTATTGCGGTTAGATTTAACATTTGTTAGAACTTGATAGATTTGAGAAGAGAATTCAATTGTTATTGACAAATCGATGCCAATTATTTCGGCTAGATCGAGAAGTAAATAGAATTTGAAATCACAGTATTTCGTTGTAAAATCAAAATCTTGATTCTAAGACTGAGAAGAACAACCTTTTATATAAAGGGAATATTTTATCGGTCGAGTATTTAGCCTTTGCGCGCGATTAAGTATTATGCATAATATAGGGTATACTAAAGCTGATCACCTTATATACTTGCAGAGGGGTATGATTTAATCTTTATGGTTATCTGATACACCTGGGTATATCAAAGTATATCTTTGATAGTTACTCGAGAAGAGAAGTTCAAGATCCAATGGATCGCTCAACATAAATCTGGAAAACATTCCACTTTGCTATTTTGTAGAATTAATTCTTGATTATTCGTTTGAATATCGTAGAAACCTTGAAAGCGTTATACTCTTTCATTATTGAATTATTATTGCGTAGAATATGAGAAGGTTTGATATTGATTTCTATATCTTTATTATATCTCTTAACTTGCGGAGCAAACTTATTGCTCACCCTTGCTATAAATAAAACTTTTCAGCTAGGGACGAAGTTGTAGAAGGTGTTGCGAAGAAGAACAAAGGAAAAGGAATAGTTATAAATTAATTATGATGAACAATATTATTATTATGTTGTATTGTATTGTAACCCCTTTTTGTATATCAAAAGGGGTATGTCTGTAATGTTAAGGTTAGTAGACCTGGGACTTATGTATTAACGATCTATGTTAATGAGTTATGTATTCCTATTTATATTAAAATGAGTAGTTAGATGGTATTATATTGTGGATCGTGAACACCAAACTCGGGGGTCAGGTAACCCGAATTTGGGGGTGTCACAGGTTGGTATCAAAGCTGTAGGTTATAAACCTTAGGTGGGGTGGGGAAAAACCCTAGGATTATAACCATGAGCAAGATAGAGAATACTCATTTAGAGTACTAAGTGAGGGATTGTTGAAGCGTATCGATAGTGAGATAAGTAGACACATAGTGTGAGGAGTGTGTACTGGTGAAGTACTAATCAAGTTGTTTAAATTGATTGTAGGATGTCGGGAGAAGATAAGATGAGTACGGAGATGCCAGTGGCTGTCGCACCAGTGTCAATAGCCGAGGTGCCAGCGCAGAGTGAGTCAGTGGAAGAAGTGGAGAAAGATAAACCAATGATCAATCTCGAGATCCATCATGATGATTATCCCGAGATATATCTAAGTGGTGATGAGGAGGCGGAGTCTGAAGAAGCTAAGGTGGAGTTGAAGAATAAGATCAAAGTTGGAGAACAAGATCAGCTAACTGTAGAAGTCCAAGAACTCCGAAGTAAGATATTTATCTTGGAGGAGTTGTGGAAGACAGAGCGGGCGTTATGCGAAATGACTGAAGAACGGAACGAGCTGAAGGCGCAGGTGGAGAGGATGAAGACTAAAGGTGGCGGATCATCTGAAGGAACCAACAAGAAAGACAAGAAGAAGAGAAAGAGGAATAACAACATCGTAAACTCTAAAAAGTCAAACCCGAAGAAGAGACAAGCTTGCAACAATTGTGGAAAGACTCACGTGGGAGAATGCATGATGTGGAAGAACGTCTACTTCAAATGTAAGCAGGAAGGACATATTTCTTTGCATTATCCTAAGCCGAATATGAGGAAGGGTTTCTCAAGTGGAAGAACGGGTCACAGATTTAACAAGTGTCCCAACAAGAAGAAAACTGGTGAAGGGAGTGGTCGGTAGACAACTTAGATATATGTAATAGTATCTTTTGGTAGAAGCTTATGATTGTAAGACCCCAAATTATTAATAAATGAAATTTATTTTCCTCTATTTATTATTTTGAAATAGTAAGGGTTGATTTGATTAATGTGGATAGTTATGGGTAAAATACGCAAATATTTCGAATAAGCAAGTGGTTATAAAATATTCATTATTGTCGTGGAATATTCGTTTGGTCGTGGAATATTCAGACTTCGTAGGGAATATTAAATGCACGACACGTAGCTTGATTGTTGTGGGCCCCATAATAGAAAGCGATTGGATGAAGAAAGCGACAAATATAAGTTATTTATAAATAACTTCTACAGTAGTTATTACCAATTATCTTGTTGGAATACCCGGTGGTTAAAACACACTAATAATGCGTTGTTGAGCAAGAAGCACATGGTATTGCACCAATTATTGATTCTTACGTAAGAAGGCACTACTCAATAATTGTTACAAGAATTCTTGCTCAAATTATTTTATTTTATTGATTCAATAATTCACGCATTGATATTTTATATTATCGCTTTTTTCAATAAATTGTCATTACACACGGTATTTTCCATTATCGAGCAATAATTCATATTATCTGAATAATATTATTGGATAACATTATTGGCAATGTCTAGAAAGTTACATCTAAGGAGAGGTTTGGTCACCTAATTACGCCAGCGAAGGAGAGATCCTTATTCGAAAGCCCCTCTTCCAGGGCGAACTACATTTTACCAAGATCTTGTGATTCTGTAATATTTTTGTGAATAATTAATTATTGATTTATATGATGAGGAAAATATTGATTTTATGTGGATATAGATGGAGAAAATTTTAATGTGACAATTGTTGAAAATTAATATTTTATCTTTTTACGATAAAATAATTCATTTAAATATATTATTTTAATAATATATTAACGGTGATATTTTTATAATGAATGTGGGATATATGAGTATATGAGGAGGAAGAGTATTTTTGTGGCATTAAATGTTTAACACATATTTTGTGTGTTGGTGGACACAATTATTAACCGAAATTTGATTATAGACTGTAAAATCGTCCGTTTGTGGATTTTGGTCACTTTCTGTTTGGAATTTGGAAAAACTTTCTTCTGTAAAGTTGTAGAGAATTGAATTTCCTATAAAAAGTCGTGAGATTCGAATTTTCTGATAAAAGAGCTATTTATTATGAATTATTGAAGTTCCAAAGTTCTGAAATAATTGATTTTTGGAAGTTTTAATTATTTATTTTATGAAAAACGTTTTTTATTACTTTTTCTAGAAGGTTGGCATGTGGGAAATGTTAGGAGCTGATTTCCAAAGAGGCGTAGGAGAATTTATTATTAATAATATATTATATTAAATTTTTTGCTTTGGTGTTCTAAGCAATTTCCTATAAATAGGGTGCTTAGGTTAGAATTGAAAATCACACGTAAACTAAAGTTTTCTCTCTATATTATTAAGCGTATTCTTGTGAGTATTTTGAGTATTGCTATACTGGTGCAAGTTCAAGTCATAGCCTATATATACGGTGTTTCAACTAGAAGTCTTGTCTCTTTCGAGGTAAGGGATGTTATTTTCTTCTTAAATGATATTATCTTCTTCAATATCATTATCTTAGAAATATTGTTACGAACTTTTTATCAAATTTGGAACTTTTTCATGCCTGAGTTACTATTCATGAGTTACTATTCACGAGTACTATTCACTTAAGCGTGATGATGTTTTTTTTGTGAAATTTCTATCTTTTGAGGTCTGAGTTACTATTCACGATATCAAGACTATTCACGAATACGACACTATTCACAGAAAAATTAAATTTTCTTTTTTGTGTCCAAGACTGTCTGTTATGATTCCTATCTTGGATTGGATCTATATTTTGATCATTCTTGAATTTTACTCCACTCTGATTACTTATGAAGTATTTTTGAACTTGGATTGTTTAAAATACGAATCCTTAATATTTGTTCTTTTGTTTCACTGGATTCGTTTCCTTTAAAATATTTTTCATCATCCTCAGTCCTAAATGATGATATTACTGAATATCTTTGGCCTGTAGTGCAAAGATGAATGATTTCTTGATGAATATCTTTGGCCCGTAGTGCAAAAGATGAACAGGTGTTGAGATGAACATGACCGACTGATTAATATCTTTGGCCTGTAGTGCAAAGATGAACAAGTGTTTAGATGAACATGACCAACTGATGAATATCTTTGGCCTGTAGTGCAAAGATGAATATTTGATTCCAGATATATATTGATTGATGTTGTTGAGGATAAAATATTGACGATGAACTTTTAAATTCATATATAGAAGATAGTAGTTTGCATTCTCTACTTAACTCTTCTAATGAATTATTATTTCACCGCTAAGATTGATTTAAAAGCGGTTGTCTATTGTATTCTATTAGATTTTTCCCCGTTGGAGACTAACGATAATTTGTTTTATATTATCTTAGTCATAATATTCTTTACTGGGCTAGTTGAGCTAACCCTTTTTCTTTTTGTTCCATTTTTCTTCTCAGGAGGCGAGAATGTAGCGAGTACGAGTCGAGGTATGGAATGATGGTTATAGAGAGAGTTGTTTAGTAGTCCTCACCATTTTTGTAAAATAATGTATAAATAATTGTGATGAGGATTTATTTGGGTATGTATATTGTCTAGAAGACAATAATTGTATTTAAACTCACAGTATATATGTTGTCGTATTTTGCACGACAAATGTATTAATAAAGTTGTAGTTATTTCTGTACCATGTATTTAGCGACTCAGAATGGGTTGGATGGAATGGACCTATTTTGGGGGCGTCATAATGATAGTAAGTGTTATAATATCGAGAATGCTGTTTAAGCATATGTATATATATATATATATATATGTTTGAATGAATGAATCTTTATTTTCTATATGAATATAAGATTAAGATTATGTTGATATGAAATATTTTGAACCCCTCAGCGAATGGACGCCAAAGGTCTGACTAGGATAAGTTCATACACTCATATAATTGTGGCAAGTTACTGAACTCCTAAGTGTGGTAAGTTTGATGAACGGGGATTAGATATGTGAATTTGGTAAATGGAAACTTTTTGTGTAAAGTTAGAGAATTGTAGCTTCCTATGTAAAGTTGAGTATGTTAATCCTATAATTATTTTAAAAGGGATAATAATATGTGTTAAGTACTATATGTACTATATATGTAGTATTTGAATAAATATACGAGTACATGAGAACTATGTGTTGAATTCTTATTGTGTTAAGAATTTGTATAGAGAAAGGAAATTAATATAAGATTTTTATCAGATCATGCACTTTAGATTTACGTAATCGAAACCAACGAGAAGTGCAGTCGGTAAATAACGAAGGAGGTCAAGCTGACCCAATGCAAAACTTTGCAAATATGATAGCCGAAGCTATGGAGAATAGAGCTTCTTCCGCAACAGGAAGAGCGAGGAATCAGCCAGCTGACAGATTGGCTAACTTCAAGGACTTTAAGGCTATAGGACCGCTTGAATTCAAGGGAACCGCGGATCCGATTAAAGCCCAAACTTGGGTAAAGGAGATGGAGAAAGCGCTCGTCATTGCGCGAGTGGCGGAAGAGCAAAAGACGGCTTTTGTAACATACTTAATGAAGGGAGAAGCTAACTACTGGTGGGAGACTAATCAAAGTAGAGAAAGTGATACATGTATTTGGTAGCATGGACAAGATTTAAGGAGTTGTTCTTTGAGAATTACTTCTCACCGAGTATGCAAGCTCGGATCGAAGTAAAGTTCTTGGACCTTAAGCAGGAAAACATGTACACATTTAAAGGTGTTCATAGGAGAACTCAGATCTTATGCAGAGGACGAGAAGCTAAAAATGCAGCTGTTCTAAAGGAGTTTTATTGGAGAAGCTCGGACATGGTATACTAGATTAGACAACTCAAAGATCCATAGCTGGAAGGAACTATCTCATGCCTTCCTCACTCAGTACAGCTTCCAATCTTAGATGGCTCCTGACCGGTACCAGATTACCAAGGTCAAGAAATAATCTACTGAGTCTTTTAGAGAGTATGCTCAAAGGTGGAGGCGCCTTACTGCTCAAGTCATTCCTTCCATGACAGAATTAGAAATGGTCATGACCTTCATAGACATACAAGAAGCTCATTTCTATGAAAGAGTCTTAGCTGGCATTGGCAAGCCATTTTCTGAAATGATGAATCACGGAGAGATGGCTGAGATGGGATGGAAGTCAGGAAAGATTCAAGACCTAGCTGCTCTTAAAGCAGTTGCTGAGCACATCCAGTCTGGAACTTATGGAAACAACCCCCGGAGGGTCAATAAAAAGAAAGAGGAAGATGTTTCCTTGATACTACAAGGTCAAAAAGGCAGTCAAAACATGCCTGTCTAGAGGAGAAACTACTCCCCTTTGCAAGCACAGTCTTCAAACCCTCCATTGCCTAAAGGTGGAGAAGTCATATGCCCCCGAGTGTTCACACCCTTATGGGACTCACTCGAGAATATCCTTACTCCTTGAACTACTCAGAAGAAAATTACACATCTTCTTCCACCAGCCAACCCGAATGGGAAGGGTTTCAATGCTACTCGAAAGTGTTCTTATCATACCGGGGCACCGGAATATGACACTCAAGATTGTTGGGCCTTGAAACATAAGATCCAAGACTTAATCGACAATGGGGAGATTGTCGTGACTAAACCCGACCAACCTCATGTGCAAGATAATCCTCTTCCTCAACACAAAGAAGGAGAGGTCAATATGATTAATTGGAGTAGTGGACAGAGTTCCAATTACATTGTTGAATCTTCCCAGACCAGCAAAGATGGTGCTGACAGATGGGATTATACACAGTTCCAGTTCATGATGGAGCGAAAGATTAAGGCTCTTTGTAAACAAGTAGATCAGTTGGCAGAACTGGTGATTCATCAACACCAAGTCACACGCCAATTAATCAGTCAGGAGCATGCTAGTCTCCTTCATTTTTTCATGAATATTCCATCCTCGCATTCAAATAGTAAAACACTGAAGGATAAAGTTGTAAAAAGAGCAAGTGTCAAAGCCCGTCGGGACATTGCTAATAAATGAGAATTTACATACCTTGGCCAACTTATGGAGGAAGTATTTCAGATGTTGATTCACATTCATGTACTATTAGGGGAGGTGGTGCAAAATTGATAATACTTGCATGACTAAGTTAAAAATGGAGGTATAGATGGAGGTACTATACTATAATTCGTATTTTTCACATGATTATACTATTGAGTCACATGATTTTACTATTGATTCACTTGATTTACTATTAGGGGAGGTGGTGCAAGTTTGATAATACTTGCAAGACTAAATTAAAAAGGAAGAAAAAGGGGAAGGTATTATACTGTAATATTTCGAGCCCCAAAATGTGCAATTATTGAAACTATATTTTCCTATAAATAGAAGCTCATTCTTCCTTCATTTCTCACCAATTCACTAAAGCTATAGAGAAATTATTATAGAGAGAAATTATAGAGAAAAAGAAGAAGAGAAGTCTGCTACCTCACTATTCCAGTATCCAATTTTCTTCTGAGGTAAGGGATATTATTCTTTCGTATTCATGAAAAGAGTTATTTTCTTTCAATACTCGTAAGAGTTATTCCATTCTTTATTATTATATTTGAATAAACTGTCTATGCGAAGTACCACATACATGTTGAAATTCTTCTATTATTCCATTCTTTATTATTCTGTTGGAATAACATGTCTGTGCGGTCTATCGCATGCCTGGTGAATTCTGTTGTTATTCCAATCTTTATTATTCTGTTGGAATATCCTGTTTGTGCATGTTACGCATGACCTAGTTCCATTCTTTATTATTCTATTGGAATATCCTGTCTATGTGTATTACGCAAGACTTGGTTGCATTATTTATTATTCTGTTGGAATAACATGTCTGTGCAGTCTATCGCATGCCTGCTGAATTCTTCTGTTATTCCATTCTTTATTATTCTATTGGAATAACATGTCTATGTGGATTACCGCATGCATGGTGAATGACCTTTCGTATTCATTCTTTATTAAATTGTGAAAATGATTTGTCTACGTGGATTACCGCATGGCGGATGAATATCAATTTGCAGTTTCGTATATTCTATTATACTCGTATGAACTATAATTTCTTTTGTACTCGTCATGAAATATCATTTTATTTGGTATTTTTCTGTTACGGGTTACTATTCACAGGTTACTATTCACCCGGTTACTATTCACTCTAGTATTATTCACTCGCGTATTCGGGGCACTTTTCATGTCGGGGTACTATTCAAGAGTTACTATTCACCTAAATTACTATTCACCCGAATATTATTCACTCGGGTATATGGGGTACTTTTTATGCCAGAGTACTATTCATGAGGTACTATTCCCGAAGTACTATTCACGGGGTACTATTCATGACAAAAAGTTAATTCTTTTATGTCCAAAATATTTTTGGTACATGAACATTATTCTCAAATTTTACTCTATAAAGCAGAATCATGTTGACAAATTGGACGTTATTGATTTCTGGATAAATTAAATTATAAATCTTTAAAATTTATCCTTGAACTTGTTTTATTGAATTATTATGTTATTGTCATCATCCTCATGCTTATATTGTGATGAAAGTCATCTCTGGCTTACGTGCATAGATGGACTTGGTATGATTATGACCAGGGATTATTCGGTATAATCATGACCCGTAATGTTAAAGATGATATGTTGTTTGATAGCTTTGGCCCGTAGTGCAAAGATGGACAGGTGTATGACATGATCATGGCCACTGGTGATACTAACGAATATCCTTGGTCGTAGTACAGGGATAATTCGATGATGTGATTGGCAGGATCATGACCATTAGTTAACAGTTGAATGTCTTTGGTAGAAGTGCATCGACAGTAATTGATTGGTATGATCATGACCATTGGTTTTATAGTTGAATATCTTTGGCCAGTAGTGAAAAGATAGACAACTGATTGGTATGATCATTGTTATTACATTTGAATATCTTTAGCCTTTGGGGTAAGGATATTGAGTAAATGTCCTATTAAGCCTTTGTGGCAAGGAGAAACTGTTGATTTACATGATTATAAATATGAATTGTGGATTTAACTATAATCTTTGGTGGTTTAGGTGAAGACAGATGATGATAGTTCTTTTTGTCTTGGGTATAACAAAGAATTGTTGTTGAGTATTACAGGAATGAAATATTAACGATGGAATTTTAATCTAGAAGAGATAGTAGACATTATGTTTTACTTGACTCTTCTAATGGATTGCTTATTCTGCTGCAGTTAAACTTGATGTTTATTGTATTTTATCAGTTTAACATTGTTGAAGGCTAAGGATAATTTATTCTACATTATTTTAGTCATAATATTTCTTACTGGGCTAGTTGAGCTCACCCTTTTCTTTCACTGTTCTCTTCAGGAAATGAGAATATAGTTGGGACGAGTCGGGGAATGGAGTGACGATCTAGGATAAGTTACTTTAGTAGTCCTCACTATTCTGTGAAATAGTGTGATAGTAATTGTAATGAGGACTCCATTGAGTGTGGATATTGTCTAGAAGACAATATTCGTGTTTAAACTCTCAGCTATGTTTTGTCGTATTTTGCAAGACAGTTGTATAATTAACTTTGTAGTTAAGTTCTGTACCATGTATTTGGCGACTCAAGATGGGTGTTGTATACCTGTTTTGGGGGCATCACAGTTGCTATCAAAGCTTAGGGATATGATCCATGGCTGAGATGTGAGACAAGAACTAGGAGGTGTAGACACTTGAAATTTTCTACGCTCCTATTACTAACATTGCAGGAGGGTAGATTCGTCTTTTGGAGATAACCCTAAAAGACAGCTTACATCCATTACGGATACTACCGGAAGTTCAGCTCCAACCCGGAACACACACCGGGAATGTCATTTCCAATCTCGGAGATAACCCCAAGATATGCAGATCAAAAGACCGGCAACAACACCGGAGAGGACAGTTCTGTCTTGACAATAACATCACGACGTTCAGTTCCAGTCCCACAGACAACACTGGGAGTAGCAACCCCATCCTTGGTGATAGCCCCAAGAGATGTCATTGCAGTTCCGGCGATAACCTTGAAAATGCTTGTTTCAAACATATGCAATCAGCTTCAACCACAGACATCCTGTCAAGGCATACTCACCTCAGACCCGGAGATAACAAAGGGCAGACAGGAATATCCACAGATGACAGTAAGACATACAAACAAGCAGCAGTCCAATCTCAGATGTAACCCTGAGCAACGTCTGTTTTTCGCTTAAACCGGCGATAACCCCAGTGAGGAGTCACAACGTCATCCAACAATGGCACGTCGTCTCAACACTTCATACATACATACATCCAACAATGTTCCACAAGAACCGAGGATTGACAATCCCGAGTGACTATTACGTGTGAGAGTACTTTGGATAGAATTTGAAGCTTGAAGGCCATGGGCATAGACCCCTCTTCTTGACTTCGTACAACCTCTAATCCATGTCATTGCGTAACTCTCGACACAAGCGGTCCAAAGAAGGTCAGATATACCTCGTTCGGACGCTCAGATTGAAGTTCTGCAAGTTCGAGCGTACATTATAGTGCATGAGTGCACGTACTACTAGGCGATGGGACCTGCGAGGCTCAGATGCATCACGACCAACCACAGGTGTACCTGTGGCCATCCGTCTATATATACAAGCCTTGGGGTCAGTCATTTAAGAAGAAAAGGGAGGGAAAAAGGTGAGGAAGCCCTGTCCATTTTACTCTGCATACACATCTTTTGAGTGTTTCCTCACTTCTAAACATTAGTTAGCTCACATATAGCTATCTTTTATCCGGTGGGAACTGAGTGTTTATCCATTTAAAGTCAATAGAAATCTACTTTGGCGGCCCACTGTAAGCCTTCTTATATTCTATAAAGCCTTCTTCTCATATTAGCACACACTGTTGTACACGTGGAGAGTCGTGTGAGTGTGTTTGCCCAGACTATGGTCCGTGGTTTTCATTTATGTCTGTATATATATACTTATATATACGTATATATTTCATATATGGACTAACATTATCGAGTTATTCCTCGATTGAGCCTAGACTTCGGTCTGGAATGTTTAATTGCTTATATATATATACTTATATATATAAACCGTGGTCGGAACTCTATCGATGAGCCCGGATTTTATATCCATATGCGTTTAATTGCTTTTTATATATATATATATATATATATATATATATATATATATATATATATAATTGTTGTCAGACATATCTGATGAGCCTGGATTTTATATCTGGTGCGTTTAATCGCTTATATATATATAAACATACATATAATTGCTGTCGAACTATTCGATGAGCCTGGATTCACATCCAGTGCGTTAACTGCTTATATATATATATATCTGTACATATATATATTTACATTTCTGTCAGGCCTAGAATCTACCTCATGGCCTTTTACAGCTTTATTTACATTCCGTCCTGCTTGGAGTTTACTTCGTGGCAGTTGATCGCTTTTACAGCTTTATTTACATTTTGTCTCACCTGGAGTTTACTTCATGGAGGTTGATCATGTTTATATATATATATATATATAACTTTTATATAAATATAACTGCTTACTGCTTTCCATACAAATTGTAGTATCATGTGAGCCTAGGAATCATGTGATCACATGTTCAGTTTACTAAATCTAGATTCGGTTCCCATGATGGACATTTTTCAATTTGTAAGTACTGTACATTATTTTACAAAGGTTCGAATTTCCTTGGATGGTCATTATGCCTATGAGGAGTTCTAAGATCGTCAGATATTATTTTCTCGAGAATACTTCACATCTCGAAAATAAAAGCAAACAAGCTGAACATTTAATAATACAATGGAAGTATGAAAAGGTCTCAATTCCTTTTGAGCACAGGGTTTGAAAAACCACTTTTATAAAATGTCATTGCTATATCTTGGTTAAAAGCTGAAATTTTCTATAAAATTCAAACCTTGGTATATATGTAATGAAACGAGGCCTCGTGACTACTTTCAAATAATTATACATTGATCACACACACACACACACACACATTCATATAACAATTTCTTTGAAAAGTGGCGGTCACAAGTGGTAACACACGGATCTGGGGTTGCCTAAATCCTTCCCTCCGCATAATCAAGCCCCCAAAACCAAAATGAATCTCGGTTTCATAGACCCGTCTAGCAGTGTCAAAACACTGGGTCAATGTGCAAACCTTTTTGGTTGCGTTGGTGCAACTAGTTAAATATACCAACTGGCGACTCTTAAAGTCAAATCGTCGACATTATATATGTCAGAGCTTTTTCACTTATTTTTTCAAACAAATCTCACATTAACATGAGAACACCAAAGAACAAGTAACGAAAAGGGACACTCAAAAATCCCGACGTCGATAGGTGGCGACTCTGCTGGGGACTCCAGTAGGAAGGCTTAAGCCGCTATTTTAAGCTTTTCAAAATTGTTATATGCTTGTGTGTGAATGTTGCATTTACATTTATGATGAATGTGTACGAATGCATCTTAATTATTGTGACCGCTAAATATCTATACGTGATATTAGTGCTTCGCACATGTCATCATTTTGCATAAACGGTGAGACATGTTGTATGTGAATGTATATTGTGTGGTCCCTCCACCAGAAGGTTATCCTGTCGGAGTTTGATTACTGGACTCGTGGGAAGAATGATTCCTCGGGGCTCAGGAAAGGCACCACTCAGATTAGCTCCAGTTGAACGACCGGATTAACTTCCCGCCAAGTAGATTGCGATGATCTGGGAACCTTCATGCCAAAAAGCCGCGAGAGTAACCCTAAGATAGGTCAGACTTTGATAAACCAAACGCAAAGGGAAGTCTCTTCATATTTTCCATTTTAAATTACCTGTAAAAACATTTACTTGAAATTTTATTCCATGTTCATTCATATGTAATGGAAAATATGAAGAATATATGTGCATGCATGACATGTTATCAATTAACAACCGGTTTTGCAAGATAAAATTCTTAAACGGACATGTTATGATAACATTTACATTACCCTAAGACTAAACTACGTAAGTCTTTTGTAGGGAAGCAATTGGGCCAGTTACCCGCTCAAAGTCCAAAAAGACCGCGAGCCTACAGCCAATCATATCTTCTTCCGACCATTCTAATACTGTCTCCTGAGAAGAATTTGGCGGGTTGAGTAAACAAATCACAGACTTGGTTGTTCTACTAAAAGAATTACACCAGTCTACTCAGGGTACGAAGATACCTACACATACAGAATCCTCTACACAAACAGGAGTTCAAGGTCTGTAAAAAATAATTCCCGAACATCAGTTGGATACAACCAACAAAGACCCTGAAAACACCCATCTCAAAGGAGATCCAGACACCAGTGATATCAGGAAGAAGGTCCTCCAAATGGAGGAAACCATCCGCGTTCTCAAAGGGATTGGAACCCATGGTAGTGTTTCATATACAGACCTTTGCATATTTCCTGGTGTTCAATATCCAGAGAAATTCTAGACCCCTGATTTTGAGAAATATAACGGATTAGGGGATCCTTATACACATTTAAAGGTGTTCATCGGAGAACTTGGGTCTTACGTGGAAAATGAAAAGCTCCGAATGCAGCTGTTTCAGTCTGACTGGCGAAGCCCGTTCATGGTATACCATATTAGACAACTCTAAGATCCATAGTTGGGAAGAGCTGGCTCATGCCTTCCTCACTCAATACAATTTTCAATCTTAGATGGCTCCTGACTGGTACCAAATTTCCAAGGTAAAAAATAGTCTAATGAGTCATTTAGAGAGTATGCTCAAAGGTGGAGGCGCCTTGCTGCTCAAGTTATTCCTTCCATGACAGAATCAGAAATGGTCATGACTTTCATAGATGTATAGGAAGCTCCTTTCTATGAAAGAGTTCTAGCTGGTATTGGCAAACCATTTTCTGAAATGATCAAACACGGCGAGATGGCTGAGATGGGATTGAAGTCCGGTAAAATTCAAGACCTAGTCGCTCTTAAAGCTGTTGCTGAGCACATCCAGTCCGAATCTTATGGAAAGAACCCCCGGAGGGTCCATTAAAAGAAAGAGGAGGATGTTTCCTTGATACTACAAGGACAAAAAGGCAATCCAAGCATGCCTATGCAGAGGAGAAACTTCTCCCCTTTTTCAGCACAATCTTCAAACCCTCCATTGCCTAAAAGTAGAGAAGTAAAGCGACCTCGAACGTTCACACCCTTAGGGGGCTCGCTCGAGAATATTCTTGCTCTTCTGACTGCTCAGAAGAAAATTACACATCTTCTTCCACCAGCCAACCCTAATGGGAGGGGTTTTAATGCTACTCGGAAGTGTGCTTATCATGTCGGGGCACCTGGACATGATACTCAAGATTGTTGGGCCTTGAAACATAAGATTCAAGATCTAATAGACAACGGTGAGATCGTGGTCACTAAACCAGATCAACCTCATGCGCAAGAGAACCCTCTTCCTCAACACAAAGAAGAAGAGGTCAACATGATCAGTTGGAGCACTGTACAAGGTTCCAATTCTAACGGCGAATCATCCCAACCCATCAAATACGGTGTTAACAAATGGGATTATGCAAAGTTCCAGTTTACCATGGAACAAAAGATGAAAGCTCTTTCCAAAAAAATTGAATAATTGGCAGAAATGGTGACCAACCAGTATCAAGTCACACGCCAATTAATCAGGCAGGAGCATGCTTATTTCCTTCCGTTTGTTATGAATGCCTCCTCACCACCTTCAGAAAGTGAAGCTATGGAGGATAAGGTTGTGAAGCGAGCAAATGCTAAAGCCTATCGGGATTTTGCCAATCAGAGGGAATTCACCTATTTGGGCCAATCTATGGAGGAGATACTTCAAATGTTGATCAATGAAGGAAGAATTACCTTCCTTCTCCCTCCCATCAATCCCCGCTCAGGGTGGTTCAATCCTGATGAAATGTGTCAATATCATTCACATTCTCACGGTCACAACACAAAAGAATGCTGGGCACTCCACCAACTCATTCAGAATATTATTGATAGAGGTGTCCTGCAAATAGCAGATGATTACACTATGCAGCTCAAGGGTGGGAATGCATGTCCTACCAAATGGAAGGGATCAGTAGCAGTTATATCTGAAGTGGATGATGAGACTGTCAAAGTATTTCCCATACAACAAATTCAACTCAAAGGAGCTGGAAATCCTTTGAAAGTGGTCGCACTAGAGCCAATTCCTTTACCTTTTAGACCACAACATCCTGTTGTCAGCTTACACAAAGTTCCATGGAATTATTGAAAAGCTGAAGGATCCACGTCTCATACTACTACTACAGTGTCGAAGGAGAATCCACTATATCTTCCTCAACGGGTTATTAAACCTACTTGCGAAGTAAAGGGGAAGTTTCCTGTGGAGAAGATTGAAAAATTCCTTCGCACTATGGGCCACAATGAAGCCAAAGTGGTTTTAAGCTTGCGAGAAGCTCTACACCAAATTTCAATACTGGACTTGGTTTTCTCTTCCGAGGATCATCGGAAGATCTTACTGAAGGTTTTAGAAGAAGCCTATTTGCCAAAATCAGTGGATGTGGAAAAATTTCAACATTTGGTTGATCACATTTTCAACAACAATTTTATAGTTTTATCTTCACTGATGAAGACATACCTCCCGAAGGGACCGGTCATTGCAAGCCATTGCATATTACAGTTTTATCTTCTGGGTACATGCTAGCTGGAGTTTTGATAGATGGAGGCTCATCTCTAAATATCCGTCCTTATGCCAACTTGGTGAAGATGAATGTCAATCTCAGGCGGATCCAAAGCAGCCATACTGTTATCAGAGGTTTTGATGGATCCCGACGAAATGCCGTCAGAAAGATTGAATTGTCAATTGAGATTGGTCCAAATACATTCAATGTATCCTTCCACGTCCTCAAGATATACTCAGGATACAACCTGCTATTGGGGAGACCATGGATACACATGGCTGGAGCTATTCCCTCCACCTTACATCAACAACTCAAATACATTATCAACAACAATCTAGTCACTGTCAACGCTGAGCCGGATTGTCCTAAACAAGGAGCTCTACCAATTATCAGGTTCAATTCAGAAGTTGAACCGACCAGTTTCCATACTCTGGAAGTGAGTAACACACAATACCATTCTATTGGAGCGCCACTTCCCGTACCCAAGATTTCTGCCGAGGTTATGTGGGCCACTCAAGAAATGATGTTATTGGGTCATCAACCTGGACAAGGGCTTGGTAAGGATAAGCAGGGTTTTAACCACCCTATCCAAATATCCAGTCAAATTGAAACAGCTGGACTAGGTTATTCTGCCAGTTCCAATTACAAAAATCCTCATATGTACAAGCAAGTTCCTCAAGCTTCCGCTGCACGGCGATTCTCTATACCTTTACCTCATGAATTGATGCAATCTCCAGTAAAGGTTCTAGCCCATATCGTGGCTATGCTATTTCCGAAACCAGTGCCAATCAAAGCAAAAGAGGTGCTGATTCCTGATCCCGAGGCGGAAGAAAAGGAATGAAAACGTAAACATGACCTTGCCTTGATGATGGCAGGCATTCGCGTCATTGTTCATGACGAACACATAAATAGATACACCCCATACGATGATTGCCCAGATGTCATGGTTATCATTCGGGAGAAGGAAGACAATGATGATCCTTCCCTCACTATAGTCCATCAGGACTTTTCCCTCGACAGTTGGAGCAACACTCCATTCATTGGTCGACGAGGGTAAAATGGGCAGAAAATCCCTCTGCCCTGTAGATAACTTTAATTACTTGCTTTCCTTTACAGCACTAGCAGTTATTTTATCAAGTACATGCTAACACTTTTGTATGATCGAACAGTTACATATATTAAGTGAAAGCATCTTTTGTTTCAGGACTGTGAATTTAGATGTACATGTCCTTGCTGATGACATGCCTTCTCTCCACAAGGGTTGTAACTTTGATGCAAAGTTGGACTCAGACTTGATGAACATCCAAGAGGACACTGAGACACCTCAAGAGATTAAGAAATGGGTCGCAGACAAACCCAAACCCAATCTTGATCAAACTACTCCTTTCAAACTTGAAACCTTAGACAACCCTAAGCTAATCCAGATTAGTTCAGACCTTACCACAAATCAATGGAATGACATGGTTGCACTATTAACCCAATTCCAGGATGTGTTTGCATGGTCTCATGAAGACATGGTGGGTTTGTCCACTGACATTGTTCTTCATCGCCATCCCACTAAAGAAGGGTTCAAGCCAGTTAGGCAAAAGCTTAAACGATTGAAACCTGGATGGAGTTTAAAAGTTAAAGAGGAAATTATGAAACAATTTCAAGCTGGCATCATCATGGTGTCTACATATCCGAAGTGGATATCCAACATTGTTCCCGTGCCTAAACCAGGGGGAAAGGTGTGAGTTTGCGTGGATTATCGGGATTTGAACAAAGCTTATCTTAAAGATAGCTTTTTCGTGCCCTTTATCTACATTCTTATTGACAATACTGCTCAATACGACATGTACTCCTTTGCTGATTGCTTTGCGGGGTACCATTAAATTATGGTTACTGAGGAAGATCATGAGAAAACTGCTTTCATCATGCCTTTGGGAAACTTTTGCTACAGACGGTTGTCATTCGGCCTCATCAACGTCGGGGCAACCTATCAGGGAGTTATGATGGCTCTTTTCCACGATTTAATGCACAAAGAGATAGAGATCTTCGTGGATGACATCATTGTCAAATCCTAGAAGGAGGATGACCATTTAGACCATCTCAAAAATCTTTTCAGCAGGTTGCGTAAGTACAACTTGAAGTTGAATCCCGCCAAGTGCGCCTTTGGTGTTAAGTCAGGCAAGTTTCTAGGTTTCCTAGTCAGCCACAAAGGGATTGAACTGGATCCTACAAAAATCCAGGCCATCAAAGAAATGCTCATTCCTCAGACAGAGAAGGAAATACAGGGATTTTTGGGAAGAATCAACTTCATTAGCAGATTCATTTCTCAAATCACAGCAACCTATGAGCCTATCTTCAAGCTGTTAAGGAAAACTCCTCCATGAAATGGAATGATGAGTGTCAGAAAGCCTTCCTCACAATCAAAGAGCAACTGATTAACGCTCCTGTTTTGGTACCTCCCAGGGATGGTGTCCCCCTGTTCATGTACATGTCCATCAATGACAATGCCATGGGCTGCATACTGGGGCAGAAAGATATTAGAGGCCAAGAACGAGCTATCTATTACCTCAGCAAAAGATTAAGCATCAGTGAACACAAGTACACTCTGATTGAGAAGACTTGTTGTGATTTAGCATGGGCTTCCATGAGGTTATATCATTACCTCCATGGTCACACAACCCATCTCATATCCCGAATGGATCCTCTCAAGTATGTGTTCAGCATGCTCATACTGAATTGTCGACTGTCCAGATGGCAGTTGATCCTACAGCAATTTGACATCGTCTATGTGATGCAAAAAGTCTGTCAAAGGTCGTGGAATTGTGGATCAATGGCCGCACGCAGACCAGTAGGGATTACAAACCCTTAGAAACATACTTTCCTGACGAAGGAGTAATGACAATTCAGCTACAACATCAGTACGATACATCCCGTATGTGGAGAATGTATTTTGATGGAGCTGTTAACATAGAAGGCTCTGGAGCTGGAGCAGTTTTAATATTTGGTACGGGGGAGCATTATCCCGTCGCCGTCAAATTGCAGTTTGTCAGCACCAACAACACAGCTGAGTATGAAGGCTGTATTATGGGGCTAAAACTTGCCCGTTCAATGGGCATCAGGCGGTTAACTGTCTTTGGGGATTCCGAATTGGTAATCAAGCAATCCATAGGAATTTATCAAACTAAAGAATTACATTTGCTGCCTTACCATCGACAAGTTTTATAGATGACTTTGGAGTTCGAAGAAATCTCCTTTCTACACATTCCTCGTAATAGGAATGATTTTGCAGATGCATTAGCAATGTTGGCCTCCTTGGTTTACATACCAGACAAGGAAAACATGCCAAGCATCACGTTTGCTCTGCAAAAAGCCCCAGTTTATGGGAATTACATTGGAGAAGTATCAGATGAGATACCTCCCATCAACAACCCTTGGTATCAGCACATCAAGGAGTATATACGAGATGGATCTACACCCGCTGAGGTGAGCCTAACTAAGAAGAGGCGGATTCATCGACTTGCTATGAAATTCTACCTGAACGGAGATGCACTTTACAAAAGAGATTCAGGATTAGGTCTCCTTAGATGTCTCGATAAAGACCAAGCTCAGAGACTCATGGATGAGATCCATGGTGGAGTATGTGGCCCTCACATGAGAGGACCCCTACTTGTCAAGAAAATTCTTAGAACGGGACATTATTGGCTTACACTCAAAGCTGACTGTGATGATCATGTCATGAGGTGCTATCAATGCCAGATTCATGGGAATGCTATCCACGCCCCTCCAAAGGAACTCCACAATATGAGTTCACCATGGCCCTTCTCAATGTGGGGAATTGATGTGATTGGGCCCATCGAGCCCAAAGCCAGTAATGGACATCGATTCATATTCACCATGATCGACTACTTCACCAAATGGGTAGAAGCAGCATCCTTCCCCAGAGTTACTAAAGAAGTTATCATTGCTTTCATCAGAAACAATGTCATCTGTCGATATAGACAACTAGAGGTCATTGTGTCAGACAATGCTAAGAACCTCAACAAAAAAATGATACCTCCGTCATCTACCGTCCAAAGATGAATGGTGCTGTTGAAGCTGCTAATAAAAACATCAAAAAGATCATGCAAAAAATGTTCGCCAATCACAAAGGATGGCCTGACCTCTTGCCTCTGACTTTATTAGCCTACAGAACTTCCATGCGAACTTCCACTGGGGTAACCCCATAGTCATTAGTCTATTGGATGGAAGTAGTGCTCCCCATAGAAGTGGAAATGGAATCTCTCAGAGTATTGATGGATGCTCAGTTGGATGAAGACCAATGGGTACAAGACAGGTATCACCAATTGTCTGTAATAGACGAAAGGCGATCCGCGGCTATCTTCCATGGTCAGTTATATCATCAAAGGATCGCATGATCCTACAACATAAAAGTCTGACTACGGCAATTCAAATGACATGACTTGGTTTTGAAGAAGATCATTGACAACCAAGATCAATCTAAGGGAAAATTTGCTCCTAACTGGGAAGGCCCATTTATTGTCAAGGATGTATTGACAGGAGGTGCTCTCAGATTGCAGCAAATGGATTGCGATGAATTTCCACAGCATATCAACTCGAACACCGTGAAACGGTACTATGTCTGAAGTTACCATCAAACAAACATCCTGGTTTTGATCATCAAATCACTAGTCATTCCGGTTTTGAACCCTTTCCTTTTGAATGCTCTTTTCCCCCTCAAGGAAACATACACTTCAAGCCAGCAGCCTGGTTTTACTTCATTTCAAACCTTTCATACAATCTCGGTTATCCTGAAGACGGGATTTAACCTCTCACAATTTCGGTTATCCTGAAGACGGGATTGAACCTTTCACACCTGCAGTTTATCCTAAAGACGGGATTAAACTTTTCTACGCCTACAGTTTGTCCTGAGGACGGGATCAAACTTTTTCCACACTTACAGTTTATCCCCATTATGGGATTAAACTTTCTTCTCCCTGCAGTATAGCCTGCACATGGGATTTACGCTTTTCTTCGCCTTCAATTCGTCCTGAGGGGCGAACTACGTCGACCTAATCTCCTTGATACCCGGGGGTATTTAGGCAACCATATTCTATATGGCCCGGTCGCAATAAAGAAAAACAACAAAAACATTTTCGCCTCTTTCTATAAAACAACAAAACAACAAAAATACTTCTACACCCATCGCTTTCCAAGATTCGTTGAACCTCTTCCACCGTGTTCGAACTCACGCAGACTTGATCTCCTCTTCTATAGAGTACGTAGGTAGCCATTAGGTGCGGTTTAACCCCTACCGTAATAACATACTTACTTGTCTGCATCGGATCTACCTTTCAATTTCCCCATTTCATCGGTTTCAGATCAAAGGGATGGAATTACCCAACCTCTTCTCATAAATAGAAGATTCGGTGACCATCTAAGTTGCGATCGTGCCTCAAAGAGCAATACCAACCCATAAGAGATGGAATTAACTAGGCTTCTCACAAATAGAAATCTTTGGCGACCATCGTGGTGCGGTCAATCTCAGAGAGGAAGAAACCACCCTCCTCTCCACTTTTCCATACAGATACCGGTCCCAAGACACCAAAGATGGTAGGGATTTATAGAAATCAATGATCCATTTTGAGAGATCTTGCGACGTCTCAATGTCCATCTATCAAGGATACGTTCAGAATGCATCAAGATCACAAGGCCCTGGAGAAACAAGCAAATATCAAGAAAGTATCAAGGCATAACTAAAAGGGAAGTGAATCAAAATATATTTCCCTGCCATACATAATACTATTTGATATAAACATCTGTGTTGTACATGACAAAATGGTTAAGCTAGTCTGTTCAAGAAAATACAAAGCTATCTACAAATCATTATGTATGCGGACTATCAGATCTAACATAGCATCCCTCTCTGTAGACGGAGGTAGCACTGCAAGCTCCTGCCCAAGGGTATCTACACGAGCTAGCAGATTAGAGGCTAACTACATGGTGGCATAATGCTCATCAATGTAAGCACTCATGTCGGCAAGACTGACAGTCATCTGGGATCTAACTGAAGTACTATCTACGATGGCCACATCCCTAGCAGATAAGGCGACATCCCGCTCCACTATCAATGCATTCCTGGCAGATCTAGCCTCATCCCTCTCTAACAGAGCAGTATCTCTCTCATCAAGAGCTATCAACATCGTGGCTCTAGCCTGATTTCTATCATAGGTCATCAGATGTAAGATCTGCTCCAAATGTTGTGCCGAATACTGAGTAACAGTGGCACTTGGGGTAGGAGAATACATCACAAATATTGGCAGCCCAGCAGTCAAATCATCGATGGGAATAACAGCCTTCTCTATAGGCTCCTCATCGTCAGAATCAATCCCCTGCACTGTGGATACTGCCGCAACCGATGCAGTCTTTGTCTCCATCCATCTTTGAATACTCTCTGTAACAAACTCTGGATGACTAATGAAAACTCAACCACTCTCGTTGATCCCAACAGCATACAACACGGATCTCATCCTCCGCCGATAAACGATGTGAAGCGAAGTTACCGACCCATCGCCCCTCATACGGATGAAAATCCTGAAACTGGTCAAACTGACACATCATGGCTAGTGGGTGGTAAGTGATCATGCCCTTCAATCCAGCCAGAGGGAGATAATCCATGCCCGGAGCATGAGTAATGAAGTTGTAGGGTGAACTAAGCCCTGAACACTACAATATGGCAAACGGATCCCTAATCCTCGCCAGAAAATCGACCACGATCGCAAAGATTGTGTACTGCAGTCGAAAGGAGTATGACATGGCTATCTTCTGGGTGAAACAAAACCCCTGCCGTCTAAATTTGCCAATCGATCTCAAATGTGACATAAACCACACATACAGCATGACCGAGCTACCTATAAACACTCTTGTCGGATAAGTGCAGCAGTATGTAGCTGACCTCAGTGTCTCTGCGATAATCATTGGTACAATGGTACGACCCTCTCTGAGAGCTCACACTGCCATAATGACGCCAATATCTAGTTCATCCATTTACCGCGGCATGAAGACGTATGACAATACGCATAGAAGCAGTACATCTACTCTGGCTGAACGCCAATGATCCTCCGGTGTGGTGAAATCCCCAGAATGTCGTGCATAGCTGTCCTTAGAGCCAAACCTATCAAACAAGACACGCTGGGATATCACGTGGCCGAATGTAATCTTGTCCTGGACCACTCTACATCTCAATCCGGTGAGGGTCATGAACTGTCTGCTCATGTCTCCAATAGCCATATGCACGCAAGGTCTGTCTAGCGGCAGCATCGTCAACCGTGCATACTCCTCCTAAGTAAGAGTCAACTCCTGGGTCCCAAATCAGAAAACCTACCTCTCCGATACCCAGTGCTCTAGCATACCCTCTACAAATCTTGTGGGAACCTGAAACATCAACAGGGTCATAATATTCTGCAGCAAATCATCTACGATCACCATGTCTGATGGTGATATACTATCATACCATGAGCGCATACCAGCTACCACCACAAATGGTGGGGTATGATCAATATGGCTAATTATCGAAGAAGACATCTGTACGGGCCGTGTCATAAGACCATCAAGGGGTTAATCCTGAATATCTCTGGACATATATAGATATGCATAACATAATAACATGCATGATACAATAGATGGCAATATGATATAGGGAATAGAAAACTGTACATACATTCCTAAGTATACCATCATCTAATACATCTCTGTACAACTAAAATACAGGGAAATAGGGCAAAGTTACCCAACATACAACAGAGGCCTATCAAAAGAGATAGCGAGAAATACATCAGAAAAAGTTAAGAGTGTCGATGTCTACATCATCGATCCTGTCCACTGATGTAACTCCTCCCGAGTCTTTGGATCTCTATCTCTGAGGGGATGTCGAGGACGATACAAGGAGGATCTGCTGTAGGAAAAACCATATGGGTCACCCGAGGGACCAGCCAGAGAATGGAAGGATCAAAAGTATCTACCTCTACGGGATCTCTCCGCCTTAAATGCCAAATGAAAAGATGTGACCGATCCAAACCGCCGAAAGTTAATCTGTCAATCTGTGTCACATGAGTCAGATCTCTGATACAGGCTAGCCAATCCGTCATCATCACGGATCCTAGAACCATATCCCCCATAAACTGTGTGGCGCTGGTCTAAGCTCCAATCGTATGAGGGATCCACCAATGCTGGAACATCTCCTGAGAACAGGGGCCCTTTGACAATGTAAACCCGTCAATCCCCATCAATGGGATGTCAATGAAGGATGACTGTGAAACAGGCCAATAACGCCTGGCAGGAGGCAAGATCGGTATACGAATCTCTCCTGTAGTGCTCCTAATAGCACGCTCTCCTAAATAGAGCTCTCATCCTCCATCTGTAAAGAGAGGAATCCTGCGGGTGGAAATGACGTACTCTACTCCAGTCGGGTACCCATCCTCAAAACCAACTCCTAAATGCTCTCCAGAGTAGGGAATCCATGTGATGACATCGGTTGTCAACCACTCCAGCTATAGGCGACAATGAGTGAAACCCTCAGGAACAGGGACCTCCGCCAGTATGGAATGATTCCATCTCCGTCCTCATGGATAGGTGTCTAAACCTAACAAGCTCACATGACGCAAACAAGGAAGCCTCTCATAGGCCCAAAACTGCCAACACAAACGCAAACATCTGTTGTCAGTCAACACTCTTAACCTATACATGGGAAAAGGCAAGAGAAACACTTACCAGCAGAAACGGGTAGAATCCTAACCACGCCTCAGTCAAGCCCTGCGATCGCATGCGCATTTCCCTGAGGAAGTAGGCAAAGGTGTAGGAACCCCAATCATACTCTCCTATATGGTCCACGTGTCGAGTGGTGGTGATCAAAGTGAAGGACACTGTAGAAGAGTTATCTACTATAAAGCAGCCCCTAATGATCATCAGGAAAAATTGTCGGAGAATGCGATCCCCGACTCTCACATCATCGGGTATGGGCTCACTCAATAGCCCGCTAATAGCATCTACACTCAAAGGACCTGTACGAACAGTCCTTCCCTTGAGCGCCTCCGCCGGAACTTCTAACAAGGATCTGACGGCAGTAAGGGAGATATCCGCCGTGCAAGGCATCAGCTCCCCTCCAAACTCCATACCGGTGATAAACCAGAAATCCATCGGCGTCATCATCACCTCACAGTCCAGCAAATGAAGTGACTGAGTCTGGTGAAACCACCGCTCAAAAAATGCCCTGAGGTAACCCCAGGGACAGCGACGAGGTAGAATGGAGAAGAACCTCCCGAATCCCCAACCATGGACGATCGCTCTGTAGTCATCATGCAGGTACACCTGCGGCACTCCTACATAGGTCCCACACCTCCGGCTCGCTCCAGTTAGAGTTACAAAGGAGGTCTCACAAGCTAAAAAGGCCAAATCAGGAATAAAAGTGCTACGCGATTGAGCGGAATAGCCTGAAATCCTGGTTTCTCGTCGGTCAGTGTTAAACTCCTGTCGTCTCAAAGGTATTCGCCTAAATGCAGGGTATACTATACCAATGAGCTTAGCTTTCATAGATCTTGCTCGACAATACCCCACAAAGGTCTGATGCCGTCATTTGCAGGGTCACAACCCTAAAACCTCCCCAGCGGTGGTTATAACGTAAAACCACAACATATCAAACCTCCCCGGTGGGGGTTACAACGCCAAAGTTATCAACATCTACATATCCCCGATGGGGGTCACAACGCACATCTTTCAAGCATCTACGTATCCCCGGCAGGGGTTACAACGCAATGCAACAATTGATACACACATCAATGAAGGTCAAACAGCCTTGACATCTTGTTAGCCGATGGTAAGTAAACCCATCAAAGCAATGTTCCCCGACGGGGGTCACAACGCAATGCTACCATTGACATATACATCAATGAAGGTCAAGCAGCCTTGATAATGCATCCAGCAGGGATTTATCCAGTGATACACACATTAGCAAAGATTAGGCAACCCCGATAACAACAAACTGTTAGCAGTAACTCCGACAAAATGAGGGAATATATTATACACATCCTCAAACAGACAAAGCTTTATTCCCATAGATCTCTTACACACAAGAGGTACCTCTATGGAATATAAGCTAGTGTCTAGGATTCAATACTTTGGTGATAGTCCCAACGTCAACATCCTTGGTAACTTAGATTGCATGTCCAAACCATCACTGATTGTCATCCCAACAGGATTACCTGACAATCATTCATGTATTCTACATGCATTTGCATCATGTTACTGCATATAGCATCATGTTTATCTTGCTTGAATTTCAAGTGTCTAGTATTCTTTATCCTATACATGCCTTGCATTGCATGAATGTGATAAAGAGGGGCATCTGTAGACACTCAAAATTTTCTGCGCTCCTATTACTAATATTGCAGGAGGGTAGATTCGTCTTTTGAAGATAACCTTGAAAGACAGCTTACATCCATTTCGGATAGTACTGGAAGTTCAGCTCCAACCCAGAACACACACCGGGAATGTCATTTCCAATCTCAGAGATAACCCTGAGATATGCAGATCAAAAGACCAGCAACAACACCGGAGAGGACAGTTCTATCTCAACGATAACACCGCGATGCTCAGTTCCAGTCCCAGAGACAACACTGGGAGTAGCAACCCCATCCTTGGTGATAGCCCCAAGAGATGCCATTGCAATTTTGGCGATAACCCCGGAAATGCTTATTTCAAACATATGCAATCAACTTCAACCAAAGACACCTTGTCAAGGCACACACACCTCAGACCCAGAGATAACAAAGGGCAGACAGGAATATCCACAGATGACAGTGAGACATACAAATAAGCAGCAGTCCAATCTCAGATGTAACCCTGAGTAACGTCTGCTCTCCGCTTAAACCGGCGATAACCTCGGTGAGGAGTCACAACGTCATCTTACCATCTCAACAAGATGATATCGTGGCATACCAACAACTAGTCCAATCTAAGCTGTAACCCTGAGCAACGTCTACTTTCAACTCAAACCGACGATAACCCCGACGAGGAGTCAAATGTCATCTTGTTCCTTTGACAATGTCACATCATCTCAACACTTCATACATACATACATCCAATAATGTTCAACAAGAACCGAGGATTGACAATCCCGAGTGACTATTACGTGTGACAGTACTTTGGATAGAATTTGAAGCTTGAAGACCATGGGCATAGACCCCTCTTCCTGACTTCGCACAACCTCTAATCTATGTCATTGCGTAACTCTCGATACAAGTGGTCCGAAGAAGGTCAGATATACATCGTTCGGATGCTCAGATTGAAGTTCTACAAGTTCGAGCGGACATTACAGTGAATGAGTTCACGTACTAAGAGACGATGGGACCCACGAGGCTCGGATGCATCACGACCGACCAGTAGTACAATCTGCGATCGTCGAGGTGTACTACCTAACGACCATCTGTCTATATATACAAGCCTTGGGGTCAGCCATTTTAGAAGAAGATGGAGGGAAAAAGGCGAGGAAGCCCTGTCCATTTTACTCTGCAGACACATCTTCTGAGTGTTTCCTCACTTCTAAACACTAGTTAGCTCACATATAGCTATCTTTTATCCGACGGGAGCTGAGTGTTTATCCATTTAAAGTCAATAGAAGTCTACTTTGGCAGCCCACTGTAAGCCTTCTTATATTCTATAAAGCCTTTTTCTCATATTGGCACACACTGTTGTACACGTTGAGAGTCATGTGAGTGTGTTTTCCCGGACTTCGGTTCATGGTTTTCATTTCTGTTTGTATATATATACTTATGTATATATGTATATATTTCATATATGGACTAACATTATCGAGTTATGCCTCGATTGAGCGTAGACTTCGGTCTGGAGCGTTTAATTGCTTATATATATATATATATATAATTGTTGTTAAACATATCTGATGAGCCTGGATTTTATATACGGTGTGTTTAATCGCTAAATATATATATATATATATATATATATATATATATATATATATATATATATATATATATATATATATATATATATATCAATCGCACGTAAGTAAACTCAGCAGACGGAATGTTAATAAAGTCGTAAAAGGCCATAAGTAAACTTCAGTTCCCATGAGAAATGTAAATATATATATGTGTAGATATACATATATATATATATATTTACACTTTTTATATATATATATAACTGCCATCGCTTTCCATACAAATTACGGTATTATGTGAGCCTAGGAATCATGTGATCACAGGTGTTGTTTTTATTGAATCTAGATTCGGTTCCCATGATGGACATTTTTCAAATTTGTAAGTACTGCATACATTATTTTACAAAGGTTCGAATTTCCTTGGATGGTTTGTCATGCCCATGAGGATTTTGGCATCAACAGATATTATTTTTCGAGAATGCTTTGCATCTCGAAAATAAAAACAAACAAGATTTAACATTTAATAATAAAATGGATGTATGAAAAGGTCTCAATTCCTATTGAGCATGTGGTTTGAAAAACCTCTTTATAAAAACGTCATTGCTATATCTTGGTTAAAACCGATTTTTCCTATAAAATTCAAACCTTGTGTATATAGGTGCGAACGAGGCCTCACACTACTTTCAAATAATTGCACATTGATCCACACACACACACACATTCATATAACAGTTTCTTTGAAAAGTGGCAGTCACCGTGGTAACATGGATGTCGGGGGGTGCCTAACACCTTCCCTTCGCATAATCAAGCCCCCGGACCCAAAATGAATATCGGTTTCATAGACCCGTCTAGCAATGCCAAAACACTGGGTCAATGTGCAAACCTTTTCGGTTGCGTTGGTGCAACCAGTTAAATACACCAACTGGCGACTCTTAAAGTCAAATCGTCGACATTATACCTGTCGGACCTTTTTCACTTATTTTTTCAAACAAATCTCACATTAACATGAGAACACAAACAAGTAACGAAAAGGGACACTCAAAAATCCCGATGTCGACAGGAGGGAAGAGGCGAGGAATTCCTGTGCTAGTATGACCTACCTAAGTTTATTTGGTATTTAATTGGTCGGTCAGAGTATAGGGATAATATGTGATATATCGATTAACCCTTATTTTGAAACTATATTCTAGAATGATATCTGAAATACATGAGATGAGAAATGGGAAAATCATGATAGAGAGGAAATAACCGGGAAGGTATAATCCAAAAAGAAAGCAAGGTATTCTCATCTCTTCGAACTACCAGGTACGTAAATTTTAAGGGCAAAATTTCATAAGGAGGGGAGATTGTGAGACCCCGAATTTTATGAAATGAAAGTATTCAATTTTCTTATAATTATTCTATGTTGGTAAATAGTTAAGTTGATAAAAGTTTAAAGTTAAGGGTGATATTTGAAAATTTTGCAAAGTAAACAAGTTGTTATAAAATATTCTTTTTGTCGGGGAATATTCATTTTAATAGGAATATTAAATGACGACCAAGACACGATCCATAGTGGATCCCATTAATGGAAGTATTGTCGTATTTAGAAAAGCATGTAATTAATTATCTTTTTATAAAAATAACGGCGAAAGTTTTACCGTTAAACTGTTGAACTACCCGGTAGTAAAAGTACAGTAATACGTGTGGTTGCATAGTAGCACACAGCATTGATTGTTGATGCTTATGTGAGAAGTCACTCAGTTATACTCAATTATTGCTACAGTAATTATTGCATCATATCTATCATATTATTGATTCAATTATTGTCACAATATTTTATATTATTAAATCAATAATTGAGATGACAAAGTTATTCATATTATTATTTGCAATATTGACAATGTCTAGAAGTTCTGTCAAGGAGAGGTTTGGTCACCTAATTGCACGCCAATAAGGAAAAATCCTTATCGGAAAGCCCCCTCTTTCCTAGGAACGACCTAGTTATTAAATACCGTGAGTTATAATATTAATGATGAATAAGTTCGTGTTGATTAAAGATGAAATTGATAGTTCTATTGTGTTGGGATTATTAGTGTTAGTGGAAATTGACATTTATTTCGATAATAATTGATGTCTGGAAGTTATATTGACCAATCGGGTAATTAATCGAATAAATGAGTAATTAATTGCTATTAATTCACATAATTATAACTATTTGTTCACATGTGTGTACTATTGATTCACATTCATGTACACACATGTGCAATTATTGAAACTATATTTCGAGCCCCAAAAGGGGAATGTATTATACTGTAATATTTCGAGCCCCAAAATGTGCAATTATTGAAACTATATTTTCTTATAAATAGAAGCTCATTCTTCCTTCATTTCTCACCAATTCACTAAAGCTATAGAGCAATTATTATAGAGAGAAAGAAGAAGAGAAGTCTGCTACCTCACTATTCCAGTATCCAATTTTCTTCTGAGGTAAGTGGTATTATTCTTTCGTATTCATGAAAAGAGTTATTTTCTTTCAATACTCGTAAGGGTTGTTATTCCATTCTTTATTATTATGTTGGAATAACCTATCTATGTGAAGTACCACATACATGGTAAAATTCTTCTGTTATTCCATTCTTTATTATTCTGTTGGAATAACCTGTCTGTGGAGTCTATCGCATGCTTGGTGAATTTTGTTGTTATTCCATTCTTTATTATTCTGTTGGAATATCCTGTCCGTGCGGATTACGCATGACTTGGTTCTATCCTTTATTATTCTATTGGAATATCCTGTCTGTGCGTATTACGCAAGACCTGATTCCATTATTTATTATTCTGCTGGAATAACCTGTCTGTGCGGTCTATCGCATGCCTGGTGAATTCTTCTTTTATTCCATTCTTTATTATTCTGTTGGAATAACCTGTCTATGTGGATTACCGCATGCATGGTGGATGACCTTTCGTATTCATTCTTTATTAAATTGTGGAAATGATTTGTCTACATGGATTACTGTATGGCGGATGAAAATCCATTTGCAGTTTCGTATATTCTATTATACTCGTATGAAATATCATTTTTTTTGTACTCGTCATGAAATATCATTTTATTTGGTATTTTTCTATTATGAGTTACTATTCACGGGTTACTATTCACTCTAGTATTATTCACTCAGGTATTCGGGGCACTTTTCATGCCGGAGTACTATTCACGAGTTACTATTTGCCCAAATTACTATTCACCCGAATTTATTCACTCGTGTATTTGGGATACTTTTCATGCCGGAGTACTATTCACGAGGTACTATTCCCGAAGTACTATTCACGGGGTACTATTCACGACGAAAAATTGATCCTTTTCTGTCCAAATTATTTTTGGTACATGAATATTATTCTCAAATTTTACTCTAAAAAGTAGAATCATGTTGACAAATTGGACGTTATTGATTTCTGGATAAATTAAATTATAAATCTTTAAAATTTATCCTTGAACTTATTTTATTGAATTATTATTTTATTGTCATCATCCTCATGCTTATATTGTGATGAAAGTCTTATTTGGCTTACGTGCATAGATGGACTTGGTATGATTATGACCAGGGATTATTCGGTATAATCATGACCCGTAATGTTAAAGATGATATGTTGTTTTATAGCTTTGGCCTGTAGTGCAAAGATGGACAGGTGTATTACATGATCATGACCACTCGTGATACTAACACATATCCTTGGTTGTAGTGCAAGGATAATTCGATGATGTGATTAGCAGGATCATGACCATTAGTTAACAGTTGAATGTCTTTGGCCGTAGAGCATTGACAGGCAATTGATTGGTATGATCATGACCATTGGTTTTATAGTTGAATATCTTTGGCCAGTAGTGTAAAGATAGACAACTGATTGGTATGATCATTGTTATTACATTTGAATATCTTTAGCCTTTGGGGTAAGGATATTGATTAAATGTCCTATTAAGCCTTTATGGCAAGGAGAAACTGTTGATTTACATGATTATAAATATGAATTATGGATTTAACTATAATCTTTGGTGGTTTAGGTGAAGACAGGTGACGATAGTTCTTTTTGTCTTGGGTATAACAAAGAATTGTTGTTGAGTATTACAGGAGTGATATATTAACGATGGACTTTTAATCTAGAAGGGATAGTAGACATTATGTTCTACTTGACTCTTCTAATGGATTGCTTATTCCGCTGCAGTTAAACTTGATGTTTATTGTATTTTATCATTTTAACACTGTTGAAGGCTAAGGATAATTTATTCTGCATTATCTTAGTCATAATATTTCTTACTGGGTTAGTTGAGCTCACCCTTTTCATTCACTGTTCTCTTCAGGAAATGAGAATATAGTTGGGACGAGTCGGGGAATGGAGTGACGGTCCAGGATAAGTGGCTTTAGTAGTCCTCATTATTTTGTGAAATAGTGTGATAGTAATTATAATGAGGACTCCGATGAGTGTGGATATTGTCTAGAAGGCAATATTCGTGTTTAAACTCTCAGCTATGTTTTGTCGTATTTTGCACGACAGTTGTATAATTAAGTTTGTAGTTGAGTTTTGTACCATATATCTGGCGACTCAAGATGGGTGATGTATACCTGTTTTGGGGGCGTCAAAACAATTACAAAACAACCTTGTACTCTAATTTGGGTTTCAAATTAGGGTTAAATAACTTAATATTAAAGTTTTCTAAATTTTCACCATAATTGACCAACCATTATCAATACGTACATACAGTACATATTTATAGCACTGAAATATAATTATTATTATATTAATATCCTCATTCCTTGATCAACATCCAAAATTAGGGCTTGGATTCCATATTTGATTTATTTGTCATATATAACATCATTAATTAAGTTAAAAATAATTAACTTAACTAATCTGAAATAAATTCATATAATAAAATAAACTAATTATTCTAATAATCATTTCATATATTATTTAAATAATATATAATTATATTTTATAGAAAAATAATTAATAAAAATATTTTTACTATAAAATTAATTATTATAAAATATAATTTATAATGATCAATAATTCTAAAATAAAATCATTTGTAATTATTCATGTAATAAATATAATTCCCCATATTTATTTTAATAAATAAAAAAAAAAACTTTATACGCAAAATTTCTAATTTAATTATATATAAAATATCAGGTTATTACATTTCATGTTGGGTACTATTCATCGGGTACTATTCTCGAAGTACTATTCATAGGGTACTATTCACAGGATACTATTTACCGAAAAATTTATTTCTTTTATGTCCAAATTATTTTTGATACATGGATATTATTCTTGAATTTTACTCCACAAAGCAGTATCATGTTGACAATTTGGATATTATTAAACTCTGGATAAATTTAAAGTCTTTAATAATTATCCTTGATTTCGTTTGATTAATGCTTATATCATTGTCATCATCCTCATGCTTATATTGTGATGAAAGTCATCTTCTACCAAGGTGCAAAGATGAATCTGTTGATTGGTATGATTATGACCGAGGATCATTCTAAGATAATCATGACCGTAATGTTACAAATGATGTGGTAAAAGTTCTCATTGGCTCGTACTGCATTGATGGATAGTTGTTGGTATGATTATGACCAGGGATTATTTGGTATAATCATGACCATTGGTGAAAACACGAATATCCTTGGCCCGTAGTGAATGGATAATTCGTGGTCGTGATACTAATGAGTATCCTTAGTCGTAGTGCAAGGATGATTCGATTATGTGGTTTATTTATTAAGTTGAGTCTCAACGATAAAATATTTATAATAACCTTTTAATTCGTAGAAGATAATAGATATCATGCTCTACTTGACTCTTCTAAAAATAAAGTTGCATGTCTTTGGCCTATAGTGGAAAGATGAACTGTTAATGAATATCTTTGGCCCATAGTGCAAAGATGAATTTATTAGTATGATTATGAACAGGAACTGTGATTTGGTATGACCATGATCTTTGATGTTTCAGGTGAAGACAAGTGATGAAAATTCTATTTGTCTTGGGTATAACAAAGAACTGTTGATCAGTATTATAGGAATGAAATATTAACGATGAACTTTTAATTTGGAGATAGTAGACATTTATGTTCTACTTGACTCTTCTAATGGATTGTTGATTCCGATACGATTATGATTGAAAGCTGTTATCATCTACCATATGTTCTAAATCTCTGATTTATTCTGATGAATGTTATTGATAAATTAATTATTTTAGCCGTGATATTCTTTACTGGGCTATTTATGCTCACACTTTTGCTTCATAATTCCTTTCAGGTGAGTGTAACTAGGTCGAGCGGGGATAATAGGGGAATAGTGTGATGGTCCGAGATTGTCGAAGTTTCCCAAAACATTATAAAACGGCATGACATGCAATATATAATTGTATTGAGGACCTAAGATGTGTGTGTCGTATTTTATACGTCACTTAATAATTGATTTTGGTGAACAACAATAGGGTGATGAAAACCCGACTTTGAAAGCGTCAAAAGTGCACCTCATTAGAATGAACATGATAGTAATCTTCTCGTTCTTCTTTGGGGTCTTGAAATATTTGCTGTTGTATTTTATATGGCATTGTAATAATTTGAGTTTGGATACTGTCTACGAGACAATATTGTATTAAAACTCACAGCTTATGTGTTGTCATACTCTTCACGATAGTTCAACAGTTGTATAAATGAAGTTTGTATTTGATTTCTGTAGTGTGATATCTGGCGACTCAAAATGGGTCGTGTGGACCTATTTTGGGGGCGTCACATGTTTACAGCTTATATATATATATTTAAATTTCTGTCAGGCCTGGAGTTTACTTCGTGGCCTTATACTGCTTTATTTACATTTCGTCTCGCCTCGAGTTTACTTCGTGGTGGTTGATCGTTTTTATTGCTTTCTTTACATTCCGTCCCGCCTGGAGTATACTTCGTGGCAGTGGATCGCATTTACTTCTTTATTTTAATTTCTGATCCCCCCTGGAGGTGCTTCGTGGTGGTTGATCATGTCTCTATATATATATATTTACCGCTTTTATATATTTACATTTCTGATCCCCAATGGAGGTGCTTTGTGGTGGTTGATCATGTCTGTATATATATATATATATATATATATATATATATATACTTACAACTTTTATTTATATAACTGCTTACTACTTTTCATATAAATTGCAACATCATGTGAGCCTAGGAATCATGTGATCATAGATTCAGTCTATTGAATCTATATTTGATTCCCGTGATGGACATTTTTCAGCTATAAGCAGCTTGTAAATTATTCACGGTGTTTGAATTTCCTTAGATGTCTTTCATGCCCATAAGGAGTTCGGCACTGCTATATATTATTTTCTCGAAGATGATTCGCATCTCGAAAATAAAAGGAACTAAGCCGAACATTTAATAATAAAATGGAAGTATCAAAGGCCTTAATTACTATTGAGCACAGAGTTTGAAAAACCTCTTTTACAAAACCTCATTGTTATATATTGTTTAAAACTGAATTTTTGTGTAAATTCAAACCCTGTGTATATAGGTGCAAACGAGGCATAACACTACTTCCAAATAACAGCACATTAACCCACACACACATACACATACACACACACATATTCATATAATAGTTTCTTGAAAAGTGGCGGTCATCATGGTATCATGGATGTCGGGGGGTGTCTAACACTTTCCCTCCGCATAATCAAGCCCCCGTACCCAAATGAATCTTGGTTTCACATACCCGTTTAGCAGTGTCACATCACTGGGTCAATGTGCAAACCTTTTCTTAGTTGCGTTGGTGTAACCAGTTAAAAACACCAACTAGCGACTCTTACAGTCAAATCGTCAACATATATATGTTGGACCTTTTTCACTTGTTTTTTAAACAAATCTCACATAACTGAGAACACCAAAGAACAAGAGCAGAAAAAGGGACAAATGAAAATCACGACGTCAACAGAAGATATCGTTATAGAAGGAAATAACATGGACTCATTAAGTACGAGTGTAATCAGAGGTGATTAAATAAAGGTTATATGAAAAACCTATTTTTGGTGAATAGAAGAAGCAGGAATTAGGAGGCTATAATTTCGAGGATGAAATTCTCAAAAGAATGGGTGAATGTGATAACCCAAAATTTTATAAGATCTTGAATGAATAAATTAAAGGTTAAAGTTTAAAATCTAGAGTGGAAATAGAGGATTTATTTAAAAAATTTAAGAAAAACCTATATGGTTTAATAATTGAAAGAGAATTGAGAAAATATGGGGTATGAAAATCCAAAACCCTAAAAAGAATTTATATGTACTTTTGGTACAAAGTGATTCCAAGGATGGAATCCTTATAAGGGGGGAAGAATGTGATAACCCAATGTTTTTGTTTAATTTATGAATTAAGTATAATCGAGGATTTAGGTCACAAGGTAAATGAGGATATTATTTAAAAATACTTTGTGACTTATGTGAAATATGTATGTGATTAAATATATAAATATATTGAGTATATATATTTATTTATTATATAAAGAAAAATTAAATAGAAAGTTACATAACCTAATTATACATTAGGTATGTGAATTAAATAACTTAAGGGTTATAATATGGAAGAATTTTAGTATTTAAAATTTATACTAACCTAAGAGATTAATTTTATTATCTCAATTTATTATTTTTTTAAAACCTAACTAAAGCAAGTATACTTAGGTTATATAATTTAATCTATGTAAGTGACTATTTAAATTCAAAATAAGTCGAATACAAACCCTAAGTAAATGATTAGGGTATGATAAGATTAAAAGTATTGGACTATGTTAATTTACATGGCCCAATGAGTTATTTAGAAAGCCCAAAAGAATTAATTAGGAGCCCAAATCTTTAGCTCATTTGTTAAGTGGCTTTTTAAAATTTTAATTAAGTAAATAAAGCATTAAAAATTAAACTAAGAATGGGGGAAAGGAGACCCATAATTTTGACCAAAAGAAGGGAGAGAAAGATGGACCATGTGGTGTAATCATTTCTATGTTCTTTATTTTCTAAATTATTACCAACTCTCACCAACCCTCTTATGTGTCAAGCTTTCATTTAACCAACACATTTGAGTTAACTTGCAAGCAACATCAAAATGATTGAGGAAGAGAGAGCAAGAGATATTGGGGGATGTATATAGAAATACATAATATATCTATGTATATTTTATTAACAACAAATAAAACCTATCTTCTCTTTCATCTCACTTACTAAAATAGAAAAAACAAAACTAGAGAGAGGAGAGGGGCGACAACCATATAGGGAGAGGAGAGAGAGTTTTTGTTCAAAATTTTCTAGCTCCATAGCCATCTTGGAAAGAAGAAGAAAGATATCACATAAAAGGTATAACTTAAAACTAGCTTATGTAATTTATTTTTGATTATTTAGAATCAAAACTTGGATTAATGTTCTTGAACTTCAAAACTCTAGATCTACATGATTTAGAGTGTATTATGTAAAGATCTATCTCTTTTGAGTGTCAAAAGTGATTCAAAGCTTAGATATGAAAACGAGTTTCTTAAGGGTTAGAAAACCCTAACTTTTATGTACTTTGAATGTCTACCGTTTTAGATCTATAACTTCTTTTTCCAATCCGTCAAAGAGGGGTGCTATATATATAAGCTATCTTTCAAACCCAAGTTATAGCAATCACAAATGTTGAGTTTAGAAGTCGTGGTGACTATTTTGGCAAAAACAGTCCAGATTTTTCAAAAGGGGAAAAAGGGAATAAAATCTCCCTGACCAGCCACTTTCAGGGGTTGTTTCATCAGATTATTTTACTTCAAAAATTCTGAGAAAATTCGGAGTGATAGTATCATAAATAATCTGAGTCTTGTAACAAGATGATAATTTTTGGCCAAGTAGAATGAGAGTTATGGCTTCTACGGTAAAAGACTACTTTTAAAAGTAAACCCGAATAACTCTTTGTGGGTAACTCCAAAAATTATAAAATTTTTACTGGAAGTATATATATATATATGTCAGGAACATACCCTATAAATGTCATAAGTTTCAGACAAAGTTTCGATTTATGATAAATGTAGCAAGTTTTGGTTGGTTTGGACTATTTAAATATAGTAAATGAATTTTAAAAATTCTTGAAAAAATATATGTTCATAAGGGAGATATATTATGTCAAATCCCAGAAAATAAAAACTTTTAGAACTGATTTGGTATTATTCATGAAAATAATTTAGTTATGAATAAATGAATTAAATTAATATGTGATGTTGAAAATTAGGAAAATAGGATTTTACGGCTTAAAAGCCCTAAATAGGGTATATGCAAATTTTTGAAGGGTGTTTTGGTCATTGTTGATGAGATATTATATTTATGACATTTTAAGTTCATTAAATAAATGAATAAGTTTAATAAATGATTAAAATATTAATAAAAGATTAATAATATTAGATTAAGATATTATTAAGTGATTGATAATATTTAGATTAAAGTGTAATTAAATCATTGATTTAAAATATAATTTAATGATTAATAGTACTTGTAAATGAATAAAATATTATTAAATAATTAATAATATTAAATGAGAATTTAAAAGATGAGTTAAGTTATTGATTGGACATTCAATAGGCTATATTAAATAGTATAATGAATTGTAAATTTAACATGTTAAAAGGGAAAACAGTTTGCTGAATTAGTGTATTCAGTTTGCTGAATTAGTGTATTAGGTTTGCTAAATTAGTTTTTTCAGTGTACTGAATTAGTGTATTCGGTTTGCTGAATTAGTGTATTTGGTTTGCTAAATTGGTATTCACTTTACTAAATTGGTATTTGGGTTGTTGTATTAGTATTCGGCTTACTGGATTATAAAGAGAAACTTATAAAATGAAAGATTAAGTGTTAAATCATAATGTATATGATAAAGTTATTGAAAAATTATCAAATGACGATAATAATACTGATGTTTTAAGGTGTTATCTAATTTTTGATTAAATGTTAGATAATTTACTTATAGAGTAGTAGTATTACGAGGTATGATATGATATACTGATTGAAAGATCAATTTTAACAATGATATATCATTACATAGATTAAATTTGATTGCATAGCAGTAACCGACGGTACAAGCAAGTTCCCTAACTCAAACTCGAGTTATTATCTTTCAAGTATGTTGGTGGATAATTATTGTTGATTATTCCACATCTATGATTATTGAATCGCACTTACTGCATGTTGCATATGTTCATCAGGTATGAAAGACTGATCACCTTCATTGCCATAAGGTTTAATTAAATTTGTTCATGGTCATTGTTGACCATCAAATAATATTGATTCAGTCATTCAATTATTGCAATTATGATTCATGCTCTTTCACAATTATTATATTGTTGAAAATTCAAAAGCTTATTTTTTTCATTCAAATCATGATGTATCTTTCTTATATTTAAACTTGTTGGGCAAAGTAGTTGATCACCCTTGCTATATCATGATAACAAATTTCTGATTAAGAAGAAGGCTCGAATAACGACAGAGGCAAAAATAAATTCCAAGAGTAAATTATTTTGCATTTAGAAAAATTAAGTTATTTGATGCAAATGATATTCTAAACCTTTTAAGTTATTGAAGGTATGTATTAAGTTAAGGTTGTAGAACTTGAGTATTATTGTAGAATTATTTGAAATAAATAAAGTATGTTTATATATTCTGCATTAGTTATATTATATGTATGAAGATGTTGTACCGTAACGTACCAGGTCTGAGGTAAATAGGGGCTCGGATTTGGGGGCGCTACAGGTTGGTATCAAAGCTGTAGGTTATAAACCTTAAATAGGGGTACCTTAGGCTATAATCGCGGAGATAAGGATACAGAATAAATTCAAATAGAGTTTAAGTTCTAAGAGATGAATTTGGGAAATTCATTATTAAGTAAATAAGATTCAAAGAAGAAACTTGAAGAGTTATAAAAGATAAATATCTGGAGTTATCTAACTCCGGTAATAAAGATGAAAAACATAAATAAAATCATAATATATGATTAAAGTGAAGAAAAATAAGATTGTAAAATAAAACGATCATAAGATAGGAAAGAATCGTAATATAACACGATTATAAGAAAAGGTGACAACGTGATCTGATGAGGTCATAGGAGGACAAAAGATCAATCGATTGATTGAAAGCTTTATAACAGAATTTTTTATATTAAAGTTGTATTATGGAATTGTATTATTTAAACTCAGGAAAGAGTAAAGAAAATTCGTACTTAGTAAAGATCAAGATAAGATTATGATTATGTGAGATTTCAATAGATGACTCATGTTAGCAGCTAAGTTGTATGATTCCTTTTATGGGCGAGGAATTTGTACTTGGTTTGAGAATCACTTAACTTCTTATATTGATATAGTGGTTGAGTTGAACAATTCCTTATATGGACAGAGATTTGTCCTTGGTGTAACAACCGCTTAGCTTCCTATATTGATTAGTGGTTGAGTTGACCAATTCCTTGTATGTGCAGAGGATTGTGTTTGGTTTGAGAACCACTTAGCTTCCTATATTGATAATTATTGAAACCTAGTGTTACGATATTCGCTATATGCATGTTGAGAAGGTTATTCTTTTCTCATGCATAATAGATATGTATAGAATATAAGTTTAGGTGCGAGTTCTTAAAACTCATACTTATGGAAAGTTTGTGACTCATAATTGTATGGTATATTTTTGAACCCCTAAGCGTATGGACATTCCCTGATTGGTTCTTGGACTATGTATTGCTAGTATAATTTCTAAACTCATATTATTGTGGTAAGTTCCTGAACTCATAATGTGTGGTATTTTTGATGAGCTAAAGTAGGGTATAGAAAAGTGGTGGATGAAGAATTGAGGATTTTTAGTGTATTCAGTTTTAATGATAGATAGAATTATTAACCAATGAAGCATGAGAGAAAATTTGAGATTGATGGAGGAAGCATATATATACCAAATCTTCTAGTTATGCTAAATTTCAAAATTTATTGATATCGTGCTAATAAAAGTATTTTTTTAAAAAAATATATTGGGTCAGATTATTGAACCAATGAGTTTTAAAAGTTCTATTATTTATATGTCTACGCTAATTGTTTCGGCTAGACAAAAATGATTTGAAATATATAAAATATATTTTATATATCATTAATGCTTCATTGAACCTGGTGTAGAGATGATAAAAATGATGGAGTTATCAATGCAGAATTAACTTGTGTTGGATGTGATCTAAGGATCGTCAGCCCAATATGGTATGAAGTAGTATGACAAAGTCATAAGATGACGGGATCTTCAAACGGACTATAAATACAGTGCGGTATCATGACGTCATAAAAATATTTTTAGAATTTTGAACCAACTAAAGAAAAGTTAATGTCAATTAAAGTGGCTAGACAAATGTTTTGATTGATGTTCTAATTATTTGTATACGTCTAAGCTATTTGATTCAGCTAGACAAATGTTTATGAAATTCAAGTATTATTTTAGAGCTTATGCCAAACCAATTTTTTTTTGGTGCGGAATCTTATGTTAAGTTGGTATCAAGAGGAGATGAATGATGAGGACATGACTAGCTTGGACTCAAAAGGAGGTAGTGGATCGGATCCGGTGCAAGTACCAGTTGGATCCGTGGCGAAGGGGCGAGCTAAACGGTTTAAGGAAAGACTTATGGCTTTGGTGTAACTAATGTGGATTGAGAATAACATGCCAACTTGGTCCAAGGAGAATGAGAATATGCCCAAGTATGTCAATATGGTCCAAGGGTGTGTTTCAGTTCAATCCAATGCAAGGCAGGTGAACAGAAGTCAGAATCGGGACAACATCATATAATTAGAACAATTCTAATCTTATTTAAATAAATAAATTAAACTATTAATTAATTCATTTAAATAAACAAAATTTAATCTACAATAAGGATAAGCCTCCTTAGCGATAAATGACTTTTCAGATAATATAGATTTCAACATTAATCATAAAAGAATCTTTGAGTAAATAGCTACCGTACAATTCAATCATTCCACCATATAATGTCCCAATTAAATATAAGACATGAAATTACTGTTAAGTCTTATTTTATTTAATTATATGTATTTTGATTCTTAAATGCACAATTCCAAATAATGCAAATTAGAAACTCCTTTCTAATTTCATTCTGCCTTAACGAATGACTACTGGGTTGTCATTTATCGAATCACATAAGACATTTATCTTCTTTTACTAGAAGCGGTAGATTCTTTATTCAGCATACATTACCTCCATGCACAACTTATTATACCCAAGCATACCCTTTGTTATACCGTAAAGGTCTTAAGGATTAAGTCAAAGTATAACTCATCATACATAAGATACAAAGATAATCTCAAGTCCAAGGATCACTTGTACTACTATCACTACAGGAATTCCTATTGATAGGCAAGTAAAACTCCATTAGGTATTCCTTAGCGAGCCACGTTCAGTGAACTTATTCTCTAATAAGCACCTACATAATTGCTTTAGTGTCTCCACACAAATGATCATGAGATAAATCATCCTCATTTAATGAGCAAGTAACATATGTACCAATCTATTCGAATTCATTAATCCCCTTTTTAGTAATCCAACGATTGGGAACAATTTTAGTTTTAAGCTATTTAAGAGTTTAGATCTCATTAACATGATCTAATCATGATTCTAAACACATTACTTAAAACTATGGGTTTATCACATATTATAAAACAACACTATGTAGATAAATTAAAGCCTTTAGTAAATGAATACTTTTATTAATAAACGAATAAGAGTGTTACAAAGTATATGCTTTATCATCAACATGATTAGCTTGTGTGCATACTACTTCCAGAAATAAAAAAAATAATGAATAAACACCGTGACTAGTTTAGTTTTGTGGCCTTTGTTACTTGAGTAAGTACGCTCTAGGGGATTGATGTCTCTACACCCATCACCCTAAAGTCATCTGATTTAGGAGTCATTGGTCAAAAGCTCACTAATGGGTAGCACTGAAAAGTCTAAGAGAAATAGATATTATACAGTCATGTGTAAGTAGAAATACGGGAAAAAGAGCAAAATGCTCCTGCAATTGAATAAAGATAGCAAAAATATCCCATATTGACACATGATTTGGTATTTGTTGATTTTTAGTATTATCTTTACTTGTTTACAGATTTCTTTACGTCTAATCTATGTTTTCCCTTTAAACAAGCGTATTATGTGACATATTCAATTTACAGTCGGTTTTTATGGTTGTTGCGCATACACATACTACGTCAGTGATAATAGGTGTTGATTTGGAGATTGATATGAGATTGTTGATGTGTCTTGGTGAGATTTACTGTTCATGTCTATTGTGATTTCTTTAAGGCAATCTGGTTAAACTTTATATTATTTGACAGATGAATTCGTAGGCATATATTCGCATGTGCATTGTGTTGTACTTGGGGACAAACACTGTTTAAGTTTCGGGGTATTTGATGAGTGGGTTTCATACCTACGAATTGGATATTTTTTGGACTTAAATAGTTGCTAATCCTTGTGTTTTAGTATTATTTTATGTGTTGTGTTGTGTTGTGTTTGTATTGTAAGGTCAGGTTGAGATGGCTAATGCAGGAAGTGGATGGAAAAGCAGTAGTAACAGTGCAAAAGTTGGAATTTCTAGGATATGAACACCCGCCAGGGCGAGCCTTTACTAAGCCATTATACCCGCCGGGGCAGGGGTACACATCAATAAGAGTTTAAGCACACGCCGGGGCGGGCTTCGTCAGGATAAAAACACCCGCTGAAGTGGGTTACGTGGCAGTCAGTTTAAGTTTCATGATGCGATTCTAACTCTAGAGGTCTGTAGCTGGTGGATTCAGGACGTGATTAGGAGGAGATGATAAAATGCATATTCAGGGGCAGAGAAGGTATCTTTGATCAGAATTATAAAACTCTAACTTTAGATCAAGTTTTGCAGGATTAAAGCGAGGATTTGGAGCACGAAGATTGAGAAGGGATTGAAGAAGAGCAGTGGTTCTATTTACTGTTTTTTTCTTCATTTTCATCTTTGTATTCAAGATGCTAGTTTCTTTGTGCATTTTAGTTGTTAATTAATTCATTATGAACTAATTTACTTTTTAAGTCTATAATGGATCTCTTTGTGCAGTGAAGGTTGACATGCTTCTATTTTAATTCATTGATGTTATTTTCATATTCGTCTATTATGGTTTATGCTTAATTTATGAATTTCTTGATCACCAATTCCTTATGAAACCATATGAACCTAAGAAATGAAGTATGAGTTTAGACCTAATCATAGTAGCGTGTGATTATGATTTTTGCGTGTTGTTGAGATTCATAATTTATGTCTATGATAGAGATATACCTATACATCGCGTGTAATCTTATAAGAATTTATAATTAAACATTCTTAAATTGTAATTCACATAAAGATATAGTGAATTAGTTAATTAGGGTGTTCTTCTTAATTCTATCATATGTGGATTTAAGTTGATATAGGTATAATGCATTGAGAGATGGTTATATCTACTTTTGTGTTCTTGATTAACGAATTGGAATAGTTAATATGAATTAAAAAGAAGTGTGTCAGTTTAAGTGAAACATCAAGTGAAATTGTAGGCTTAATTCTTCAATATTTGATTAAAGTTTGTGGTAGTTAATGGATTTTTCTTTACTTAGTAGTTTTTCATAAATATCATCATTTAATCATTAGTTTACTAAAATTGAGATAATATAAAATTGGTGATTGTTAGGATAAAATTCAGATTTTTTTCTCTATGGGAATGATACTCAACTTATCACTTTATTACTTGTTGACCACGTATACTTGCGTGTTGTGCGTAATTGAAATTTTAGATTTTACCCAACAAGTTTTTGGCGCTATTGCCGGGGAAAGATAATTGAGTTTATTACTTTCAATATCAGTTTAATTATATCAGTTTTAGTTTTAAACACTTTTCTTTTTCTTTTTTTTATTACTTGTTTCAGGTTCTCTTGAATAGTGCATGCAAACTCGATCAAAGAAGCCAGAACTAGAACCTTAGGAGGACGATATCGTGAGAATGTTTCAGCGGTTGAGTAAGTAGATAAAAGAGACTAGAAAGAACTTAGAACAACAAGAGACAATGGTTGCGGATGATCAGAAAGTATTGCGAGATTATGCCACGCCGAGAGTTACTAAGATTCAGTCGAGTATTACCAAACCTACTATTATTGCTAATAATTTTGAGATAAAGTCTGGTATAATACAAATTATTTAGAACTCGGTGCAGTTTGGGGGTTTGGTTAACAACGATCCAAATGAGCATCTGGTGAGCTTTGTAGAAATATGTGATACCTTCAAGTATAACGAGGTATCAGATGATGTAGTGAGGCTTCGGTTGTTCCCATTCACACTGAGAGATAAGGCAAAAAGTTGGCTACATTCATTGCCAGCAGGTTCAATTACTACTTGGGATGACCTGCCTCAAAAGTTCTTAGCAAAATTCTTCCCACCGGCAAAAAAAGCAAAAATGAGGAATATGATTAGTAACTTTTGAACACTAGTATGAGGAATCACTATATGAAGCTCAGCAGAGGTATAAAGAGTTATTAAGGAAATGTCCACATCACGGATTACCGAAGTGGTTGCAGATGAACACCTTTTTATAATGGGTTGAACAGTAATCTTCAGACAAGCATAGACGCAACGTCGGGAGGAGCCTTTATGGCTAAGAGGTTTGAGGAGGAATACGATTTGATAGAGACAATGGGAACTAATAACTACTAGTGGCCAACTACAAGAATGACGCAACCTAAGGTAGCTGGAGTATTAGAAGTAGATGGAGTTACAACTTTAGCAGCTCAGATATCTACATTGTGGAAGAAAATGGACACCCTCATGGGAGTACAGGTTCAGCAAGTAACATATGTATGTGAGTTGTGTGCGGGGGAACATTTGATAGATCAATGTGCAATAAATCTGACAGCAGTACAATTTGAGGCTCAGGTATTTGTACTTCTTTTTTAGTACCCTGGATTCCTCCATGTGTAGATGATTCGGTTTGAGTGGGTATTTATGGACCCTGAGTTTGTTTGTTTTGTTCATTTAGAAAGACATCCAATTCTGCTATCTGATTTCTTAGTCCCTCAAACTCCTCTTGGGAAACAGGAGTATATTCAAGTTGGGCACTTATAGCCATGTCTAAAGGTGGGCTTAGTGCCTTTTTGGACTTTGAACGGGTAATAGGACAAATTATTTTCCTACAAAAAGACTATGTAGTTTAGTCTGGATAAACATTAAGAGGCTACATGATATGCAATGTGTCCATTTTAGGGTTTTTTTTAATGTTCTCCTGTAAAACAGATGTCAGTTGTTTTGATGACAGGATAGCATGACAAGTTTTGATAGGGAAATGAATGCATATTTACATCTTCCTTTATATTTTTCATAGCATTGGGATTTACATGGAATTATAATTTATATGGAATTCACATGCAATTGAATTTACATGGAATTGAAAGGGAAAGACATGATGAGACTTTCCTTCACGTTTGGTTTATCAGAGGCTGACCTATCTTAGGCTACTCTCGTAGCTTTTTGGCGTTTCAGGTTCCCAGATCATCACAATTTACTAGATGGGAAGTTAATTCAATTTTTCAATTGGACTGGATCTGAGGGGTGCCTTTCCTAAGCCTCGCAGGATTAGTCTCCCTTGAGTCTCACCATTCTCATACATTGTGTCTCACCGTATGAAATGATGGCATGGTGCGATGCACTAATACTACATGTAGATATTGTGTGAGGCACTAAAGTGCGGTAAATAAAGCATCCGTTCACATCTATTCAATGTAAATGCAACATTCACACACAAGCAGATAAGAAGGGTTTTTGAAAAGTGGCTTAAGCCCTCTACTGTCTCCAGTAGAGTCGCCACCTATCGACGTCGGAAAAATTTTACTCTTTTCTTTTCTACCCATTACGTTCTCTATTTTGTTGAGTTTTGTTTGCAAAGGCGAGTTTGAAAAGAGTCTGATATAAAATTTTGACGATTTGAAAATCAGAGTCGCCAGTTGGTAGATTTGAAATTGTTGTACCAACTCAACCGATTTTGAAAACGTTTACACAAAGGCCCAATTGTTGGACTCTGTTTAACAGGCCTTGGAAACCGAAATTCATAGAGTTCGGGGGCTTGATTAAGCTGGGGGAAGGTGTTAGGCACCCCCTGACTTCCGTGAAAACACGGTTACTACAACTTTTCAATTCCCTAATTATCTAAAATGTGTGTGTGTTTATTGGGCCTATATGTAATTATTGGAAAGTGGTGTTATGCCTCATTTGCACCTATATACAAAGGGTTTGATTTATATAAAAGTTCAATTGTAAGAAAAATATAGCAATGATGTTTTGAAAATAGGTTTTCAAACCCTTATGCTCAATTGTAATTGAGACCTTTGATACTTCCATTTTATTCCGTATTCGTCTTGATTAGATTTTATTTCTAGATACGAAGTATCTTTGAGAAAATAAGATACATAGTAGTGTCGGTCTCCTTAAGGGCATGAAATCCATCCAAGGATATCCATGCACCATACATAATTTACAAGCTGGCTGCACAGCTGAAAAGTATCCAACGTGGGAACAAGATCTAGATCCGTTAGCTGAATCTTAGACCTCATGGCTCCTAGGCTCACATTATTGATAAATATTTACAAAACTAGAAAGAAAACTAGATTTAAATAAATCTTAGCCATTCTAGCTCAACGGTTCCAGTTTAGTAACTTTTGAACGAATTGAAAGTTAGAGATTACTAGATTTAGATAAATCTAGACCACACGCTGGAATATTAAGGATTTACATTAAATAAGCAGTTAAAATAGATATTTAAAAGTAGTAAGCACTATATATATGTATATATGGTCCGGATCTTAAGCTCACCCCTTATCTAACATACCTTGCTCATCCCCCTTTAGCGACGGACCAGGAGATGATTCGGTCCGTCGCTATATATTATATGTCATTAAAAACTAAGTGACGGTTCTATATATAGCGATTTTGATCAATCGTCGCCTGCTCCGTCGCTAAAGGAAAGTAGTAAGGTATGTTAGATAAGGGGTGAGCTTAAGATCTCGATCGTATATATATATATATATTTATATATATATATATATTTATAAAACAATAAAAGGCCACGAATTGGAAATCCAGGCCAAGCAGAAGAAAGTTTCAAATCTGAAAAAATCTTACAATAGGCTGATAAAAAGATTTCAGACCACTTTTGGAGCTTGAAAACTCGGTTTCCACCGGTTAAATTTTGATATGTTGTAGAATATATTACTACAAGTGTTTAGAAAGAACATTATCAAAGTTTGTAACACTCTAGAAGAGGTTAAGGGCTGAAATGGACAGAGTTTTCTCTCAAACAGCCAAAGGTCTACCTACGGCTCCCTGGGTTACCCCGGGCCCCATGGGTCCAGTTGTCTCTAAGTACGTGCACCCGGGCCAATGCGATGTTCACTTGAACCTTCATAACTTTTAATTCAAGAAATCTATAGAGGCGTGCTATACCTTTCCGGAAACTGCTTTACTCCCGCCTTTGAAACTCAAAGCTTCTTCTTATTCTTTTCTCAATTGTACTTTGAAACTGCTTCACTCCCGCCTTCCGCAATGAGATATTTCTCCAACAGAGTTAAAAACAAATTGATTTGCTATTACTACTACCTTACTGAAAATCCACGACTTTAACCCATTCTCAAACCTCCTTGCTTTTCTTACTTCAGTGTCCACTTGATGTGGAGCGAATCTGTCTAACTCATTAAATTTGGCAGCGTATTCTGACACGGACATATTCTCTTGCTTTAACTCTAGAAATTTTATGTCCATTCTTGCTTGCATACTTGTCACGACTTAGTTTTCAAAAAATAGAGTTTTAAACCTTTCCCATGTCACGACTCCTGCTCCAGCTATAGCCTGATTTGACTCCCACCAGTAGTTAGCCTCACCTTTCATTAAGTAAGTGGCAAAAACTATCTTCTGCTCCTCTGCAACTCTTTCAATGACAAAGGCTTTCTCCATCTCTTTCACCCACATTTGGGCTTTAATAAGGTTAGTGGTTCCCCTAAACTCTGGCGGTCCCACTGCCTTAAAGTTCTTAAAACTTGCCAATCCATTGTTCGGCCTATTCCTTGTTATTGGTCTTCAATTTTACATTGCCTGTGCTAATATGTCCATGAAATCTTACGTCGGGTTTGCTGCTTGACCTCCTGCATTGTTAACGGATTCTTTTACCTTTCGATTTCCTGGTTCTCTTCTTGGCAGCATTGTCTGATTAAGCAAAACTTAAAGTCATTGTTTCTTGTTTTACATCTTATAGCACATCTTATTAGTATTTAGCATGTAACACATGATTTAAAATCAAACAATCACATACTCATGATGTTACAAATTTAGTTTACTGGACTATTGAATTCAATTTACCTGATTAATAAATTTAGTTTGCTAAATTACCAATTCAGTTTGCTAAATTAAACATCTTATCAGATAGAAAACTTGTTATCTTAATTATCTAAGAACATATAACATAATACTGCATTTATATTCATATACCAAATCTTTGAGTCTTACACTTTTATACCTGGCATATTACTATAAATGTTACTATCCTATTTTAGACACAAAAGATGTGATCTACTTAAAATGATAATTCCATACATACATAAATGGTGATACCACAAAACTACCTACTACCTCACACCTGTTGAGGTTTACATCAACATAAAACCCTACTAAACAAAAGCGGTACTAATGCATCTATCTATAACTAGTACATAGCATAACATCACTGGTGGCCCTGCTGGGTCACCTAAACAGGCACCTGGGGAAACAATCCCTCCATAACTCGACATCGAACTGATCAGCTCGACTTCCCTATCTCGATACACAGCCTTGTAGTCCCACTGTGCTGGCCCTCATACATTGAGTCAAGAGCCAGCCCCAAGATCTCGACCCTGACCTCTATGGCCTGCAGTGCTATCTCTAAATGGTCCACCCACTTATTTGACTTATAAAATGCATCATCCACATGAATCTTATCTCCAATCTCTAGATCGAACTCAATCTGCATTGCTTGATTCTCTACACTCAGTACTCCAAACTTTGCCTTCTCCTACTCTAGTTGCACTCGTACCTTTGATAACTCGATCTATGCCTGATAAGCAACATCTTTATATTGCTGCTCCATATACTGTTGTGTCATATTCTACTCCTCTAATTGTAAAATCCTCTGCTCCATCTCATAGTTCTTCGCTAGCAAGTCACCTATCATCTCATCCTATGAGGTATCCACTATCAGCTCCAGTACAGTGTCCTCCTGATCTACCGAATAACTCCCCTGACTATCTCCAGGCATCCTATAATAAAACAAGGACACAACATCAATACTACAATAAAATATATTCATCGGTAAAATGAAATGATATTTTATTAAGTATAACACATAGTCGATGAATTTCCACAATCCATCTCCTAACATACTCTATAAGAGTTTTCTTCTAAGGTTATAACCTAGGTTTTCACATTCCTAATGTTTATAACCTACAGCTTTGATACCAACCTATGACTGATGAGTGGGATTTTTATCCGCGAATCAGATCCTTTGTGGCTTAAGATGTTGCCTGTTTACTGTTATTTTTTTTAGCTTATATATATATATATTTGCTATTATTTTTAATCTTTGTGTTGCAGGGCTCATTAGGTCATTTCCAGCTGAAAGGGGCATAAAGGTCATTTTGAGAAGTTGTGCTTTAAGGAAGAAAATTTGATTGCGTCCTACACAACTCAGAATCTACACGGAGAAGAGAAGAGTTGGAGATAAAAAACTTCACAACAGGAGTTTTCTTATTCCAAATCTTTTATTTATTTATGTATTAATGAGCATATTGAATGTTTTAAAAATGGGTACTAATACCATGGTGATGAACTAATTCCATTTTTAGGATTGCAATGTAACCTATTATTTAGCTTAATTAACTTTCTATCCTATTTATATTAATGAATCATTTTGGAATGGGTTGGTGTATTTCTTTCTTATTGACTGATTGCTTGACAGAGAAATTGGTATTGATATTAATGGATATTACAAAATGGATATTAATATCTAACCTTCAAATATAACAACACCTGTTATGACCATGTCTATGGGAATGTGTGCATAAACTGCTTAATAGGATATATATATCTCTATTTACCTTGTGTAGCCTTGAGACTAAGCTTAATGACTCTAGTCTAGTTATTCTCACTAATAGAAATATTGTGAGTCATCTAGTTAGGGATGTGCATTTGACCTTCAACAGAAGCTTATTATAGTTATTGTTCTCGATTGACCATTCCTTGATTCGTTCGTATTGTGGAGAGCGGGGAGATTAAACGACGCATTAGGGGAATTATAATCCTAACTTGACTTCCCAGTACAACTACTTCTCCATCTCATTTTACTTGTTTAGATAAGAAAATATAGAACTTACCTTAGTATTTGACTAACACTTAAGATTTCGTCCTCATGGGTACGACACTCCACTTATCTTATATTACTTGTGGACCACGTATGCTTACGCATGTTTTATCGATTACGAAATCGGTCAGCAAGTTTTTGGCGCCGCTGCCGGGGACATAGTATTATTTGTTTATCAATATTAAAACTAAGTCAAACGATATTAATTTAAACTGATATATCTGTTTAATTTTTCTTTCAGGTAATCTCTACTATTTATGCCACCTCGAAGGGGTCGAAATATAATATCTCTCGATCCCAAGGTTGATAGAACGTACAGACGACTGTAGAGAGAATAATCTCAAGACATACCTACTCCTATTATAATGGCTGAGGAACTTCAAAAATCTTTAAGGGAGTATGCTATGCCTCATATCGCAGATTTATAAGCGAGCATTCTCAAGCCCGCAATCCAAGCAAACAATTTTGAGATCAAGTCGGGCACCATCCAAATGTGATCCAATATTCAGTTTGGGGGATTACTAAATGATGACCCCAATGATCACTTGATAAACTTCTTGGAGATCTGTAATATGTTTAAGTGCAACGGAGTGTCTGATGATTCCATCAAACTCCGATTGTTTCCATTTACCTCGAGGGACAAGGCCAAGAGCTGGCTACATTCACTCCCATCAGGCTCCGTCACCACATGGGATGACTTGGCTTAGAAGTTCATGGCGAAGTTTTTCCCGCCCGCTAAAATCGCCAAGCTCAGGCACGACATAACCTCCTTTATCCAATTTGAATCAGAGTCTTTGTACGACTTATGGGAGTGATTCAAGGATCTTCTGAGAAAATGCCCCCACCATGGACTGCTAGAATGGCTCCCCATCCAGACATTTTATAATGGGTTATACGGATCTACTCGTTCGACTATAGATGCTGCTTTTGGAGGGGCATTCATGTCTAAGCATCACGCAGAGGGGTATGAATTGGTGGAAACAATGGCGACCAATAATTATCAATGGCCAAATGATAGGTAGGCCCCTAGAAGAGCAGCAGAGGTATAAGAGGTTGACTCAGTCATAGCATTAGTGGCTCAGGTTGCAGCGCTAACAAAAAGGCTCGACACTATGGGAGTGCAAATATTGCAGAATGTTCAGAGTGTCGCAGTGCCGTGTGAATTGTGTCAAGGGAGCCACCCAACTGATCAGTGCGCTATAAGCCTTGAGTCAACAAAATGAAAATCTCCCCACTCATTACCATCTGGGATTGAGGAATCATTCAAACTTCTCTTGGAGCAACACCAATAGCAATCAAGCACAACCTTTGACCACCAGGCTTAATTTTTCAAACCCTCCGGGTTTCCAAGCTCAACATTAGTACCACCCACCAACACAGAGTTCTTACCAACCAACACCTCAACAGGAAAGAAAACCTAGTTTGGAAGATCTCCTGTCACAATATATTGCCCAAAATGAAACAAAGAGCAATAATCAAGAAGCTTCCATCTGGAACCTTGGAGTCGTCCTCAAGGCACATTACCGAGTGACACTGATGTCAACTCAAAATGGGATGGCAAGGAACAATGCAAAGCAGTTACACTCCAGAGTGGGAGGACTATAAATGAAATTGGTGGAGGGAATTCTATAGTGCAAAAAGAAGTGACTGTAGAGGAAACTATTTTGGAGCAGAGTGAAGATAAGTCTGGGGGTGAGGAAAATGCTCAAGATGATCCTACAACACCAACCCCTACAGTGAACAAAGCTAGTCCTCATATCCCATAGTTGTCATTCCCCCAGCGCCTACAGAAACAAAAGCTTGATAAGCAGTTTTCTAAGTTCTTAGAAGTGTTTAAGAAGCTTCACATAAACATTCTGTTTGCAGAGGCGTTGAAGCAAATGCAGAGCTATGTCAAATTCATGAAAGACATATTGTCTAAGAAGAGGAAAATGGGGGATTATGAAATAGTAGCTCTGACAGAGGAATGTAGTGCCATCTTACAGAACAAGCTTCCGCCGAAACTAAAAGATCCTGGAAGTTTCACAATTCCATGCACTATTGGGGATCAATTCATTGGCAAGGCCTTGTGTGATTTGGGGGCTAGTATAAATTTAATGCCCCTGTCAATATATAAGAAGCTGGGACTAAATGAAGCCAAACCAACAAGTGTTACCTTACAATTGGCGGATAGATCTCTTACTTACCCAAAGGGGATAGTAGAGGATGTGCTTGTCAAGGTAGACAAGTTCATCTTCCCAGTAAACTTTATTGTCCATGATTTCAAGGAAGACAGGGAGGTCCTGATAATACTGGGCAGACCATTCTTAGCAACTGGGAGGACCCTTATAGATGTGTAGAAAGGGGAGCTGACTATGAGAGTACAGGATCAGGAAGTAACCTTTAATGTGTTCAGGTCAATGAAATATTTGAATACTCCTGAAGATTGCTTTCAGATTAAAGTGATCGATAATACAGTGAGGGAAGTATTCTCAAAAACATGCATGATAGACCCTTTAGAAGATACAGTGATAGGTGCTAGTACTATAGAAGAGCCCACTCATGTTGAATATGCCAAGTGGCTGGATGCACCCCAGAGATCTAAATAGTTCCAAAGATAGTTTGAGTCTCTAAATGATCAAGAAGCATCCACTTCAAAGGCCCAACCATCAATTATAGAACCTCGTGTCCTCGATTTAAATCGCATGCCCAATCATCTAAGGTATGCATATTTAGGGGAATTACCCACTTTGCATGTTATCATATCTGCATCTTTAGATAAATGTCAGGAAGAGAAGCTATTGCTAGTGCTCAAACAGTATAAAACGGCCCTGGGGTGGTCAATTGCTGATATTAAAGGGATCAGTCCATCTCTATACATGTACAAAATCCTACTTTAGTAAGGATCTAAGCCGACCATTGAACATTATAGGCGGTTGAACCCCATAATTAAAGAGGTGGTCTGAAAGGAAATTATCAAGTTGCTAGATGCGGGTATTATCTACTCCATCTCAAACAGTCCTTGGGTCAGTTCCATTCAGTATGTGCCAAAAAAGGGCGATATGATGGTAGTACCCAATGAGAATAACGAGCTAATTCCAACCAGAATGGTGACTGGATGGAGGGTATGTATGAACTACAGAAAGTTGAACAAGTTTGTCTGTAAGGATCATTTCCCTTTGCCATTTATTGATCAGATGCTCGATAGACTTGATGGGCATGAATTTTATTGTCTACTTGATGGTTATTCTGGATATAATCAAATTTCTATTGCTCCCGAAGATCAGAAGAAAACAACTTTCACATGCCTATATGGGACCTTTCCTTTTCAGAAAATGTCTTTTGGGATGTGTAACGCTTCTGTAACATTCCAGCATTGCAAGATGTCCATTTTCTTAGATATGGTTGAAACGACCCTCGAGGTCTTTATGGACGATTTTTTTGTATTCGGGAACTCATTTGATAACTATCTGGCAAATTTGACTGCTGTTCTCAAAAGATGTGTTAAAATAAATCTTGTATTGAATTGGGAGAAGTGCCACTTCATGGTTAAAGAGGGAATTATTCTGGGCCACAGAGTATCTGTTAGTGGTATTGAGGTAGACAAGGCAAAGATTGATGTCATCAATAATCTAACACCGCCTACATCCGTAAAACGGGTGAGGAGTTTTCTTGGGCATGTAGGATTCTACAGGCAGTTTATGCAGGACTTCTTAAAAATAACCAAACTTCTCTTTACATTATTGGAAAAGGATATGCCTTTTCAGTTTGATGAAGCCTGCCTCAGAGCATTTGAACTATTTAAGGAAAGACTCATTTTGGCCCCTATTGTGGTAGCTCCTGACTGGACTTTACCATTTGAGCTTATGTGCAACACTAGTGATTTTATAATTGGGGCAGTGTTAGGCCAGATAAGGGACAAAGTGTTCCACACGATCTACTACGTCAGCCAAACATTAACTGATTCTCAGCTAAATTACACAACAACTGAGAAAGAACTACTGGCAGTGGTCTATGCTTCTGCTAAGTTCCATTCCTATCCTATTTGAACCAAAGTGATCATGTACACCAACCACTCAGCTATCAAATATATGATAGAAAAGAAAGGTGCAAAGTCGAGGTTGATAAGGTGGGTCCTTCTTCTCTAAGAGTTCAATCTAGAGATCCACGATAAAAAGGGTACTGAAAACTAGGTAGCGGATCACTTGTTCAGGTTAGAAAACCATCCTCATTTGGGAGATGCAGAAAAAGATATAAATGATTTCTTCCCAGATGAACAGCTCTTTGTTGTCCAAAGAAAAACCCCTTAGTATGCGGACTTTGCTACTTTTGTCGCTTGTCAAGTGCTTCCTCCCAACATGACTATCAACAGAGGAAGAAATTCCTAAATGATGCAAAACAATATTTGTGGGATGAGCCCTTCTTATTCAAGCAGTGTTCAGATCAGATTCTGTGAAGATGTTTGCTAGAGGATAAATCGAAGGTGTGCTCCATCATTGTCGTTCCTCAAATTATGGAGGACATTTTGGAGTCCAAAGAACTGCTGCTAAAGTACTCCAATTTGGGTTTTATTGGCCTACCCTATTCAAAGATGCGCACATATATATATATATATATCGCACTGCAATAGATGCCAAAGGGTAGGAACCATCTCAAAAAGGCATGAATTACCTCAGAATATCCTTGAAGTAGAATTATTTGATGTCTGGGGTATTAATTTCATGGGTCCATTTCCATCTTCCAATAACAATCTTTATATTCTTGATGCGGTTGATTATGTCTCCAAATGGGTAGAAGTAGTCACCTTGCCTATTAATGATGCTAAGGTGGTGCTTAATTTCTTAAAGAAAAATATTTTCACTCGTTTCGGCACTCCTCAGTCAATAATCAGTAATGAAGGGTCACATTTTTGCAAAAAATATTTCGAAGCCCTTCTCGCTAAGTATGGGGTGACCCATAAAATAGCCACTGCTTATCATCCACAGACAAGTGGCCAAGCGGAGATATCCAATCGAGAGGTCAAACGCATCTTGGAGAAGATTGTTAACCTGAATCGAAAGGATTGGTCCAAGAAGCATGATGATGCCTTGTGGGCGTACCGTACTGCATATAAAATGCCTATCGAAATGTCTCCGTATAGGCTTGTTTATGGCAAGGCTTGTCATATACCTGTGGAGTTGGAGCACAACGTATATTGGGCTATCCAAAAGCTCAATTTTGATTTGGATGCAGCTGGTGAACAAAAACTTTTACAACTCAATGAATTGGACGAGTTTCATCTATAAGCGTATGATAATGCTAAGTTGTATAAGGAAAAAATAAAGCAGTGGCACGACAAGAAAATCGTTGAACAAAATTTTGAACAGGGCCAGAAGGTGCTTGTTTTCAACTCCTGACTGAAAGTATTCCTTAGGAAGTTGAAGTTTCGATGGTCGGGGCCATTCACAATTGCTAAGGTGTATCTTTATAGGGCTATTATGGTTGAAGACCCTCACTCAGACAAAACCTTCAAAGTAAATGGACAGTGCTTGAAACATTATTGGGGCGGCCTGGTAGACCGACAAAACACCTTCACCACCTTAGGAGACCCGGTGTATGGTGGGGTAAAAGTCAAGCCGACGATTCTAAATCAAGTGTTTGGTGGGGAGGCAACCCCATCTCAGTATCAAAAATATCCTTTTTATTTTCATTCATTTTGATTTCTTTAGTTATACTTGTTTTCACTTTGTATTTCCTTGTTACTTAGTATAATTGCTAGTTTTTGTATAGTGCATGTTAGTATATTAGTAGTCTGTGGTTAAAAGCTTATATTAGTTAGAATGTGTTATTACAGCTTTTTCAGTTCTATTTTTGTGTTGTTCACTGATCTAGGATTTGGCCTGTGCAGGAAATTAGCCACGTATCTAAAGTGCAGAAGTCGCGCTGCAACACCGGCCTTAATATTGCCTTTCGCGCTGTAACGCCAAAGTAAGAGGTTAGACACTGTAATTCTGCATCGCAGCGCCGCACTCAATGCCCACTTCTCGTGCCGCAACACCATGCCTCGAGCCGCAACGCCATATTTCGCGCCGCAGTGCCATGGCGAAATTGGATACACTATATTTTTGTGATGCAGCACCATCCTTTGCACTACCTTTCACGCTGTAGTGCCGAATCAAGTTGGGGCATACTGCAATGTTGCACCGTGGCACCATCCACTGAGTTGTCTATCGCGCTGCAGCGCCAAGTTGAGTTGAGACACACTGCAAACTCGCACTGCAGCGCCAAGTCTTACACTAATAATCGCACTGCAGTGCCAACTTAGATCTGAGATCACGTTGCAGCGCCAAGTATCGCGCTGCAGCGCCACTAGCGAGATTTTGATTTTAAACTGGGTTTTTCAGATCATTTTCAGCGATTACCCTCTTTTTTCTCAGCTCACATACAGTCCATTCTCCTAATTACTCTCAGCAAGTACATCCCCCTTCTCCCAATTCTCTCAGTAGATACATTCCCAACTCCAAATTTGTCGCAACACGTACTCTCAAGCAAGCTCAACAGTCATGCCTTATCCTTTTCTCTTGGCCGTTTCTTTTCTCTTTATTCCCCTACCTCTGTAAAGGCTGAACCAAAGGTAAGAAATTTCTATTAACTGAAAAACACTATTGGGTTTCTTCTATTGTTATTCATGGGGTGTGGGAACTAGTAGAAAAAGCAAGGGTTTGGGGTATTTCTGTGTTGGATTTTTGTGTCCTTGGATTTTAGCTATTTCAAGTGTAATGGGTTCAAAGCATCCTCGCACTAATATAGGTCCCCCTTCGCCGGCACCCAGAGCTCTTTACAGATGGGATCCTTCAAAATTTATAAGTGAGGAAACATAGAAACGCTACACCCAAAATTTATCGAAGCAGAGTTTGGTGCCTAAAAGGGGGCTAAGGCCAGATGACAAGACGGATGACGATATGATGGCCATGATTGTGGCTATAAAATTGATTCACTTCATCAAGCCGCCTAAGTCTGCAATAATTTCGGTGGTAAAGGAATTCTACGCAAATGCTAGTGTTGATGGCCCTTCAGTGGTGCCAGTTCGGGGTAAGTTGATCCCTTTTAATAGTCGCACCATCAACCAGGTGTATGGGACTCCAAACTATGAGGGTCACAACTTCCTGGTGGCGGGGCTGCAGAGTTACAATATAGGTGAGATGATAATGAAGCTCTGCAAGCCTGGGACCGTCTGGAAAACCAACGAATTCCACGGTGAAAAGACTTCTTTCCCCCAACAGGCTTTATGTGACGCCCCCAAAATAGGTCCATTCCATCCAACCCATTCTGAGTCGCCAAATACATGGTACAGAAATAACTACAACTTTATTAATACATTTGTCGTGCAAAATACGACAACATATATACTGTGAGTTTAAAAAAAACAATTATTGTCTTCTAGACAATATACATACCCAAATAAATCCTCATCACAATTATTTATACATTATTTTACAAAAATGGTGAGGACTACTAAACAACTCTTTCTAGAACCTTTATTCCATACCCCGACTAGTACTCGCTACATTCTCGCCTCCTGAGAAGAAAAATGGAACAAAAGGAAAAGGGTGAGCTCGACTAGCCAAAGAAGAATATTATGACTAAGATAATATACAACAAAATTATCGTTAGTCTTCAACAGGGAAAAATATAATAGAATACAATAGACAACAAGTTTTAAATCAATATTCGCAGCGAAAATAATAATTCATTAGAAGAGTTAAGTAGAGAATGCAAACTACTATCTTCTATGTATGAATTTTAAAGTTCATCGTCTATTTTTATCCCTGTAACATCAATCAATATATATCTGAGATCAAATATTCATCCTTGCACTACAGGCCAAGGACATTCACCAGTTGGTCATGTTCATCTAAACACCTGTTCATCTTTGCACTACGGCCAAAGATATTTATCAGAAATCATTCATCTTTGCACTACGGGCCAAAGATATTCATCATAAATCATTCATCTTTTCACTACAGGCCAAAGATATTCATCATAAATCATTCATCTTTTAAGATTGGGGATGATGAAAAATATTTTTTTAAAGAAACGAATCCAGTGAAACAAAATGACAAGGATTAAGGATTAAGGATTCGTACTTTGTTTTATCCACGCCCAAAAATACCTCAAAATAATAATCATAGTGGTGTAAAATTCAAGAATGATCAAAACATGGATACAATCAAAGCTAGTATCCGAATAGATATTTTGGACTAAAAGGAAAAATTTCATTTTTCGATGAATAGTGTCGTGATTCGTGAATAAGTCTGAAGTATCGTGAATAGGCCAGTATACGTGAATAGTAATTCGACACCAAAAGATAGAAATTTCACAAAAATATCATCACGCTTCATGAATAGTACTCGTGAATAAGTAACTCGTGAATAGTAACCCGACATGAAAAAGTTCCAAATTTGATAAAAGTTTCAACCAATATTTCAAAGATAATGATATTGAAGAAATAATATCATTTGAGAAGAAAATAACATCCCTTACCTCGAAAGACAAGACTTTAGTTGAAACACAGGATATAGGCTATGACTTGAACTTTCACCGTATAGCAATACTCAAAGTATACTCAAAATACTCACAAGAATACGCTTCGATAATATAGAGAGAAAACTTCATTTTCGGTGTGATTTTCAATTCTAACCTAAGCACCTATTTATAGAAATCGCTTAGAACACAAAGCGTAAAATTTAATATAATATTAATATATATAAAAATATTATACGTATTCCTTGAAATCTTAATCTCAAAGAATTCACACATGCCAACCTTCTAGAAAAAAAAATAAAAAAAACGTTTTTCTAATTTAAAATAATTTAAACTTCCAAAATCAATTATTTTGAGCTTGAACTTCAATAATTCATAATAAATAGCCCTTTTATCAGAAAATTCAATCTCACGAAAGTGTGTATAGGAAATTCAATTCTCTACAACTTTACGTAAGAAAGTTTTTCCAAATTCCAAATAGAAATTGGTACCAAATCCACAAACCAAGCGATTTTATTGTGCTATAATCAAATTTCAGTCAATAAATGGGGTCCACCGACATGTTTAACATGTTTTAAACATTTATTGCAACAAAAATACTCTTCCTCCTCATATACTCATATATCCCACATTCGTTGTAAAAATATCACCATTATTATATTATTAAAATATAATAATATATATTTAAATGAATTATTTTATCAGAAAAAGATAAAATATTAATTTTCAACAATTGTCACATTAAAAATTTTCTCCATGTATATCCACATAAAATCAATATTTTCCTCATCATATGAATCAATAATTAATTATTCACAAATAATATTACAGAATCACAATATTGACAAACCGTGCAGTTCCTAAGAAAATAGGGGCTTTCCAATAAGAATTTCTCCTTATTGGCGCGCAATTAGGTGACCAAACCTCTCCTTAGACAGAACTTTCTAGACATTGCCAATAATGTTATCTAATAATATTATTCAGATAATATGAATTATTGCTTCGATAATGAAAAATACTGTGTAATAACAATTTATTGAAACAACAGCAATATAAAATATCAACGCAACAATTATTGAATCAATAAAATAAAATATCGAATAAAGAATTATCAGTAACCATTATTGAGTAGTGCCTTCACGTAAGAGTCAATAATTGGTGCAATACCGTGCTATCTATGCAACAACGCCAGACATCGTGTTTTTAACCACCGGGTATTCCAACAAAGGTAAACTCAGAATAACTACTGATTATTTTTAAACAACTTATATTTGTCATTTTCTTCATCCAATCGCTTCACATGGGGCCCAATAAAGATCGCTAGGTCGCATTTAATATTCCCCGACAAAGATTTAATATTCCACGACCAAACAAATATTCCCCACAATAATGAATATTTTATAACCACTTGCTTATTTTGAAATACTTGTGTATTTTTCCCATAACTATCCACATTAATCAAATCAACCCTTACTATTTCAAAATAATAAATAAAGAAAATTAAATTTCATTTATTAATTATTTGGGGTCTTACAACCTCCCCTCCTTATGAAATTTCATCCTCGAAATTGACATATGTACCTGGTGTTTCGAAAAGATGAGAATACCTCGCTTTCATTTCCGTTTCCAACTCCCAGGTCATTTCCTCAATAGCATGGTTTCTCCACAAAACTTTAACTTGTGGTATAACCTCGGTACATAGGACATGTTCTTTCCTATCCAAGATCTTGACATCCTCGTACTTAAGTCTTCAGCTATCTCGTCTGGTTCTAACTCAATAATGTGGTTCGGGTTGTCCACATATTTACGTAACACCGATACGTGAAAAACGTTATGAACACGCAACATACTTGGTAGTAAAGCGAGTCTATAGGCCACAGTTCCTACTCGATCGAGAATTTCAAATGGAATAATAAATCAAAGGTTTGAGCTTTCCTCACATCGCCGATTCTCGCTTTTGGAATACCAACTTCTTGCACCTCCTTCTTCATATGCATCAGCTTCGGTGTGTAGCTTGAGCGGTTTTAACTTTATCGATTAAAGTCGATTCTACTTGTATATCATCACGTGAGTCCCTAGAGCCTTTAACTCTATCATCATCATTTGTAAGTTATCTGAGATGAGTTTTTTGTGTTATCAACATCGCACTTGTAAACGCATAAGATCTTCTACTCAACCCGTCAGTTACCACGTTCGCTCTTCCACGATAATATTAAATGGTACGATCATAATCTTCAACAGCTCGAGCCAACGTCTTTGGCGCATGATACGTTCATTTAGTTAAAGAAATATCTGAGGTTTTAGGAAATAGGTTTTGTACTAGGGTCAATACAAAATTCGATTTCTCGCCTAGGTAGGCTAGGAAGTCATCGAGGATTACGTCGTAAAATTTATTAATGATAGAAATATCATTCAAAATCGTGACTCTCATGGTGCTTCAACCACAAAGACCTCACAATGACACCTATCGCTTTACTACCGCACAAATATGGCGTCCCCTACAAAGAGTCTGGCTTTGGTGCATCCCCATCACCGAAGTCACCAGATAGAGGCTCTTGTATCAACTTCTCTGATTGGGTTTTTAACTCTCGAAGTTCAATAGAGCCATTTGATATGAGATTTTAGAAATGAGTTTTTTGTAGGGTTCAAAGTCGATACAAAATTTAATATCGTGCTTTGGGAGTAAGCCAAGAAATTCTTCGTGAAATACGTCGGGAAAAAAATCAATAACAATGGAATATTATTCAAATCGACGTGTCTTTATTCAAATCCATAACATGGACTAAGAAAGCTTGACATTCGCTTTTTCAATAAACAAATGGCTTTATAATTTAATATTAAAGAGTTTGACTTCAATGGTTTGGTTGCTTGAATTGAATAACAAAGTTGCTTAAGAATATGAAAACTAATAACCTAACTAAAGCAATCAATTTTGGCATGATGAGTAGTTAACCTTAAAATCACATCAAAAACAAATATCTCTATAGAAATAAGGTTAATGTGTAATGTGATAGTGCCAACCCGAATCAAGCAAGATTTCTAAACAACGGATGTAATAAAGTTTCTCCTAACGAGAGTCTCCATAAATAGGTCAAAGTCTAATTTCTCCATAGTCAAGTTCAAACGTTGAGCGCAAGCAAGAGAGATAAAAAAATCGGTAGAACCTAGATTCAGTAAGGTATAAACTTCGCAAGAATTTATATTTAACTAATTCGTAATACCTTCGTCGGGTTCCTCGTGATTCGACCACCACAACAAACGCCTTCCAGAACCGCTAATTTTGACTTATCCGGACACCCTTGAGTCACTATTCTGTGGAACTAGGTTTTCCTACTGAACAATCCCGAGCTATGTGGCCTTTCTTTCCACAATTATAACATACATCGGATTATTGTGGGACGGTTTAATGATATGTCCTTCCTTCCCGCATTTGTAACATCTAACTGGCGGTCGTTCTCCTCTCCTAGAATTTGTTGTTGGTGCCGGTGTCAGGTCTTTGATGTCTTCCGTCATTGTTGAATCTTCTTTCAAATTTCCACTGAGTCACCTCTCCTATTATCATGGCCACGATTACCACCCGAGTGGTTACCGCCTTTGTCCGTATTCTTTCCTCCCCGCTGGTTATCATCGTTTTGATGACTGTTGTCACCGATATGACCCTGGTTGTGGTCCCTCGTTTGAACATACTCGTTATCACGCTCTAATAATTGAGCCCTGTTTACAACATCTGAATATAAAGAAAATTTATGAGAGATAAGATATTGTCAAATCTCGGGTTTTAGACCCTCGTAAACATACGCGTCATTCGCTCCTCGTTTTCCACCAAATGAGGTGCAAACCTGGACAACTCCGCAAATTTTGCTTCATTGGGACACCGCCATGTTGTTCGCTCCGCCTAATAAACTCTACCTCTTTCATATGACGAATACTTTCGAGAAAATACTTGTCATTGAAAAGTTTCAAATCTTTCCCAAGACATGTTGGTCGTGATTCGGGTCAGTACGCCTACTGATTCCCACCAAGAATCCGCTTCACCACTTAAACATAAAGGTGGCGAATGGAACCTTCGTTCTCCGCATCCCAAGACATTAAATATCTTGGTAATTTGCTTTACCCACGTTTACGCTTTGATCGGATCCGGCTTTCCATGGAAATCTGGTGGTCCCAACTCCTTGAACTGCTCATTGTGATGCATCAGCGTTCTTATCATTTCCTCCCGTATTATGGATAGGAGCCTTCATTGTTCGTTGTTGCATGAATTGCTCCTTAAACTGCTTAGCGGTGACCGTCCGAGAGTTATCAATGTTTCTATCTGCATTTTGGACAGAAGCTGCCTTTGCCTGTTGTTGCATGAATTGCATAAAGCCTCTGACCATCTCATCATTCACTATTTCATCGGTGTTATTATTTTCATGAGGATTATTGTCCTCTAGTTGCATATTTTCCTGATTATTGATCTGTGGAGACTCAACGGTCTCCTGTGCTCCATTGCTTATCTCAACATTTTCGGATGCCATTTTCAAATACTGCCACAAAACAAGGGTTAATTAAACAAATTAACATATCACATAATATCCCTATATTATGACCTGACCAACAAATAAGCTTAGGTAGGACATACTAGCGAAGGATTTACTCGTCTCTCCCTTCCTAGTTCTATTCCCCGATCTCCGCCAGAGATCATATCCCTAAGCTCTGATACCAACTGTGACGCCCCCAAAATAGGTCCATTCCATCCAACCCATTCTGAGTCGCCAAATACATGGTACAGAAATAACTACAACTTTATTAATACATTTGTCGTGCAAAATACGAACAACATATATATATTGTGAGTTTTAAAAACAATTATTGTCTTCTAGACAATATACATACCCAAATAAATCCTCATCACAATTATTTATACATTATTTTACAAAAATGGTGAGGACTACTAAACAACTCTTTCTAGAACCTTTATTCCATACCCCGACTAGTACTCGCTACATTCTCGCCTCCCCGAGAAGAAAAATGGAACAAAAAGGAAATAGGTGAGCTCGACTAGCCCAAAGAAGAATATTATGACTAAGATAATATACAACAAAATTATCGTTAGTCTTCAACAGGAAAAATATAATAGAATACAATAGACAACAAGTTTTAAATCAATATTCATAACGAAATAATAATTCATTAGAAGAGTTAAGTAGAGAATGCAAACTACTATCTTCTATGTATGAATTTTAAAGTTCATCGCCTATTTTTATCCCTCGTAACATCAATCAATATATATCTCGAGATCAAATATTCATCCTTGCACTATGTGCCAAGGACATTCACACAATTGGTCATGTTCATCTAAACACTGCTCATCTTTCACTACTACGCCAAAGATATTTATCGAAATCATTCATCTTTGCACTACAAAGCCAAAGATATTCATCATAAATCATTCATCTTTTAAGACCGGGGATGATGAAAATATTTTTTAAAGAAACGAATCCAATTGAAACAAAATGACAAGGATTAAGGATTAAGGATTCGTACTTTGTTTTATCCACGCCCAAAAATACCTCAAAAATAATCGTAGTGGTGTAAAATTCAAGAATGATCAAAACATGGATACAATCAAAGCTAGTATCCGTAATAGATATTTTGACTTAAAAGGAAAAATTTCATTTTTCGATGAATAGTGTCGTATTCGTGAATAGTGCCGTATACGTGAATAGTGCCATATACATGAATAGTAATTCCGACACCAAAAGATAGAAATTTCACAAAAACATCATCACGCTTCATGAATAGTACTCGTGAATAGTAACTCGTGAATAGTAACTCATGAATAGTAACCCGATATGAAAAAGTTCCAAATTTGATAAAAAGTTTCAACCAATATTTCAAAGATAATGATATTGAAGAAATAATATCATTTGAGAAGAAAATAACATCCCTTACCTCGAAAGACAGTACTTCTAGTTGAAACACCGGATATAGGTTATGACTTGAACTTTCACCGTATAGCAATACTCAAAGTATACTCAAAATACTCACAAGAATACGCTCGATAATATAGAGAGAGAAAACTTCAGTTTCTGGTGTGATTTTCAATTCTAACCCAAGCACCTATTTATAGGAAATTACTTAGAACACCAAAATGTAAAATTTAATATAATATTAATATATATAAAAATATTATACGTATTCCTTGAAATCTTAATCTCAAAGAATTCACACATGCCAACCTTCTAGAAAAAAAATAAAAAAACGTTTTTCTAATTTAAAATAATTTAAACATCCAAAAATCAATTATTTTGAGCTTCTAACTTCAATAATTCATAATAAATAGCCCTTTTATCAGAAAATTGAATCTCACGAAAGTGTGTATAGGAAATTCAATTCTCTACAACTTTACGTAAGAAAGTTTTTCCAAATTCCAAATGTAAATTGGCCAAATCCACAAACTACCGATTTTTTGTGCTATAATCAAATTTCAAATAATAAATGGGGTCCACCGACATGTTTAACATGTTTTAAACATTTATTGCAACAAAAATACTCTTCCTCCTCATATACTCATATATCCCACATTCGTTGTAAAAATATCACCATTATTATATTATTAAAATATAATAATATATATTTAAATGAATTATTTTATCAGAAAAAGATAAAATATTAATTTTCAACAATTGTCACATTAAAATTTTCTCCATGTATATCCACATAAAATCAATATTTTCCTCATCATATGAATCAATAATTAATTATTCACAAATAATATTACAGTAATCACAATATTGACAACCAAAGCAGCTTCCTAAGAAATAGGGCTTTCCAATAAGAATTTCTCCTTATCATGCCGCAATTAGGTGACCAAACCTCTCCTTAGAGATGTAACTTTCTAGACATTGCCAATAATGTTATCTAATAATATTATTCAGATAATATGAATTATTGCTTCGATAATGAAAAATATTGTGTAATAACAATTTATCAAACAACAAAGAATATAAAATATCAACGCAAAGAATTATTGAATCAATAAAATAAAATATCGAACAAAGAATTATCGTAACCATTATTGAGTAGTGCCTTCACGTAAGAGTCAATAATTGGTGCAATACGTGTGCTATCGTGCAACAACGCCAGACATCGTGGTTTTAACCACGGGTATTCCAACAAAGGTAAATCAGAATAACTACGCCAAGTTATTTTTAAACAACTTATATTTGTCATTTTCTTCATCCAATCGCTTTCCGTTATGGGGCCCATAAAGATCGCTACCGTCAGTATGAATATTCCCCGACAAGCATTTAATATTCCACGACCAAACAAATATTCCCCGACAATAATGAATATTTTATAACCACTTGCTTATTTTGAAATACTTTTGTATTTTACCCATAACTATCCACATTAATCAAATCAACCCTTACTATTTCAAAATAATAAATAGAGAAAATTAAATTTCATTTATTAATTATTTGGGGTCTTACACTTTAAGTTGTTACGGTAAGGCTGTGTACTCCTTCATTTGCTCAAATATCATGCAAACACGCCACCTGAGCGATGTAACAAGAGAAAAGGCGGTTCTGTTCTATGCAATTATCACGGGGTTAAAAGTTGATGTCGGGTTTCTTATCCAGGAGTCAATTACGAAGGTCATCCGGAGCAACGTCATATCGGGACTCCCTCACCCGTCTCTAATAACACGACTCTGCAAAAGAGTGGATGTGCTATGGGAGAAAGAAGACGTCACTCAGCCGCCTATAGTTGTAATTGATCATCACGTTATTGCCCGATATGGAGTATGGGAAGGAGCTCCTTCGCACCCAAGGGGCGAGGGTTATTTATTGGCTCCGCAGCCGCCACCCTCCACGAAGGTCAGTCCCTCCACGCAAGTGCCTGAGACCCCATCATCTGAGGCTATTCCACATGGGGCCTTGGCGAAGATATTGGGCAGTCTTAATTTTCTACACAGCAAGGTAGATACTATAGTTCAATGGCAGAGCCAGTTCAATCACTACCACGCGGTGTTCGCAAATATAATTTCCAGTATTTATGTTGCCTAGGGAGGAGATGACGCAGAGTCCACGTCCTTTCAATATCCAGAACCTCCAACGTTTGCGCCTTATCCACCACCATTCCCGCCTAGGGAGGAGGCCCGCGAGGAGGAGCCAGCTGATGATGATGATGATGATGATGATGATGATGGAGAGGATGCTTGATGCTGCAGCACGGATGCTATTGAGGACATTAGCAAATTTTAAGTTTGGGGGAGATTCCTTTTAATTTTAGTTATATATATGAATTTCTTTTATGTTTAATATGTGAGGGCCGAGAGAGTTTCTTTTGGGCTATATAGCCTTAGACTTTATTTTTATGTTTTAATTATGCGTTTAGACTGGTTTGTTAATGGTTTGGTTAATGGTTTTCATTTTAAGATGCTTGTTAATGATGTTTGGGTTTTATATATGAATGCTTTTGTTTATATAAATAGCATTTTGGAATAGTGATAGATATCATGTTAATTTTGGTTATTTTATTTATAGCCATATTTTGGGGTTTGCACAAATGATTGGTATACTTTGATGCCATGTGTAATGGCTTTACCCTATTTTGGCAAGGGTACTTTATCTTTTATTGCTTCTTGCCTAAATATTTTGATTAACCCTTTTCCCCGATCCGTAACTATTCATATGCTGGTGAGGATGTTATAGCTTTTAATTTTTTATTGTGGCTAATGACAAGCGCCAAGGAATTATATCTTTCTCTTAGAGTCGTGTCAAGCATATGTGACCTAGGGGTGTGTTAATTGGATAAGTCAAGACTGTTATGGATCCGTCCATTTTAGCAATCACTGACCAAGTGTTTTAACTAGTTATTTTTTTAGATTTAGATTATTTGTTTATTGTTTTGAAAATTTGTGCACTTTGTAAAACAATTTTGATTTCAAGGTAATAAAAGACTTAGACGCTTTTACATTTTTGGATCCATAGTTCTCATTTAAAAAAAAAACAGTAGTCTTGCGGTGGGTCGAGATGGAACGTGAAACGTACTCGCCAATAAACGCAGACTTATGCGAGATAGAGCATAAAATGCACTCGCCTAGTAAACTTCAAATTTAGTAAAATCTATTTTGACTTAAGTTAATTATGTGGCCTTTGCTGCTTGAGTTATTAGATTCATAGGGGTGTTCTACATCTAGTGCCTTAAAGTCATCTGGCTTGGGAGTCATTGATCAAAAGCTTGTTAATGGGTATGCTTTGTTTAGCCTAAGGTAATTAAGCACTATCTAAGTCAGATTTTACTTCAATACTAGAACCTTTTGATCCTTTCTTGTAGTTGTGTCTTGTTATTATTTCTTGTTGAATTATGTGAGTTGCACAGTTAGCTTATTGGTTGTCACAATTGATGGTATGATCTTAATTTGGGCTATGATTAGTTAGGATGGTTGGTCTGCACACACACACATAGAATGGATCGAGTACAGTCTTATACTTAAAAATTGATATTAAGCCCTCATTCATATAGTTGTTTGTCCTATTCTCAGAGAGGGTCTATAATTATGCTTAGAAGTAATGATAATAGTCTATAGGATTACTTTTCATCTGCGTCTTATAGTAATGTAGGTGTGGATGTCAGATAGTTTGCTTAAGGACAAGCAAAAGCTTAAGTTTGGGGGTATTTGATGAGTGGGATTTTTATCCACGAATTAGATCCTTTGTGGCTTAAGATGTTTCCTATTTATTGTTATTTGTTTAGCTTTTATATATATATTGTTGTTATTATGTTTAATCTCTGTGATGCAGGGATCATTAGGTCGTTTCTAGCTTAAAGGGGCATAAGGCTCATTTTTTATACATTGGCGCCGTAGCGCCATCACCAAGCTTTTGCTTGGCGCCGCAGCTCGAGGTAGGATTCAGCTGATGTCACATAGCGCTACAGCGAAACAGCTCCTTTGTAAGCTAGAACTACAGTGCGAGCACCATGTTTTTAAAGCCTACGTGGCACCGCAGAGCCATCACACAGTGTATTCCCCATGCCGCAGCGCCACCTTCGGTGTCTAGGCAATAACTTGCTATTAATGACCTAAATGAGGAAAAGTAAGGGGGCATTAAGACAGAGCCGACACCATTGTTATTACACAGCGTAGATTAGGAGTATTAGAGATTATTATTTTTAGAAGAGAAAGAAGTTATGCTTCAAGGAAGAAAAAGTGATTGCATCCTACACAGCTCATAATCTACACGGAGAAGAGAAGAGTTGGAGACAGAAAACTTCACAACATGAGTTTTCTTATTCCAAATCTTTCATTTATTTGTGTATTAATGAGAATGTTGAATGTTTTAAAAATGGGTATTAGTACCATGGTGATGAACTAATTCTATTTTTAGGATTGCAATGTAACCTATTATTTAGCTTAATTAACTTTCTCTCCTATTTATATTAATGAATCATTTTGGAATGGGTTGGTGTATTTCTTGCTTATTGACTAATTGCTTGACAGAGAAATTGGTATTGTTATTAATAGATATTGAAAAATGGATATTAATATCTAATCTTCAAATACAACAACACCTGTTATGACCATGCATATGGGAATGTGTACATAGACTACTTAATAGGATAGACATATCTCTATTTGCCTTCTATAGCCTTGAGACAAAGCTTAATGACTCTAGTCTAGTTATTCTCACCAATAGAAATATAGTGAGTCATCTAGCTAGGGATGTGCATTTGACCTTCGACAAAAGCTTATGTATAGTTATTGTTCTTCGTTGACCATTCCTTGATTCATTCATAATGTGGAGAGCGAGGAGATTAGGCGATGAATTAGGAGAATTGTAATCCTAACTTGACTTTCCAGTACAACTATTTCTCTTATTTCTACTCTTTTAATCAAATAGCTTAACACACCATCTCATTTTACGTGATTAGATAAGACAGTATAGAACTTACCTTAGTATTTGACTAGCACTTAAGACTTCATCCTCGTGGGTACGACACTCTACTTATCTTATATTACTTGTGGACCGCGTATGCTTGCGCATGTTTTATCGATTGTGAAATCGGTCAACAGTGACGCCCTTAATTCTTAGTTCTCTAACCTTGGATTCAGTGCTCACGATCCATCATCAATATACACATTCTTTAACTATTGTGGAATAATAAACATATATTGTTCATCATAATAAAGTCTTACAACATAATCCTAGGGTTCTGGTAACCTTAACTTACACATACATTTAATATTATATAAGGTTCACTTAATGTAATACCCGTGAATTTTATAAATAATATTAATATTGAAAATAATAAAGGTTTGAATAATTATTTGAATATAACTATATATTGGTGTCATGAGTTGTGATAATTCAATTAATTTGAATTGAGTATGATAATTGAGAAAGTGGGAGAACTAATTAAAAAGCTTAATTTAAGTTTATGTAATATGTCTTGTGTGGCATGATGGTAGAGAAAGGGATGAAATAAGAAATTAATGAAGGAATGTTTTAATTAATTAGTATTTTATTTTATTAATTGTTATGAAGAAGTTACATGTGATGTCTGATTATATAAATAATTCAATAAAGTTGCTTCATGCATTAAATATAATATAAGGTGTAACATTAGCATGTAATGTGTAGTCATATATATAATAAAGTTCCTCATTAAATATGAAATGTGGTGTGACATTTAAAACATGAATAAATATTATATAAAAGTATATACTAAATTATATGAAGGAGCTTATGTGACATCATGGGGTATGGTGGAACAATTAAATGTATATTTTAAATATATGGAAAAAAATAAATTCAAGTAAATAAATATTTACTATTAAATATTTATTTCAATGTTTATGGGTAATTGAAATAATAAAGTTTTGTGGAAAATGGGTTGTTAGTACCCAACTAATTATATTTTAATCCAATTTAAATATTATTTGAACTAACCTAATGTACATAGATTATATTATTTTGTGTATATGTAACCATAACTAAAACCTAGGAAATAACATTTAGTCATCAAATGTGAAATTATAAGCCAAAAATTAATTTAACATAAATATACTTCAACCATTTTACTGAATGTTAGGGCTTGTCCCAAAATCTGTGTTCCTTTTCCTTCATTCATGTAAAAGGCCAGCGACCTAAGCTATCTTCATTTTGCTAGAAAACAAGAAAAGGATAGAGGGGGTGATGATGGCTAGAAGATTGGAGGTGATAGAAGTTGGTATCTACTTTTCACCAAATCCCTCATACCGAATGGATTCTTCTTCTTCCTTTTGGTTTCATTCCTAGGGAAAAACCAAAATTTGGGCAATAGTTTGTCTATAAATTGAAGCTTCCCTCTTCATTATTCAAGTTGTAAATTTTCTGTTAAGTCAAGTAGAGAGTGAGTTGCTGGTCTTGTAGATTAATCAGAGGTTAGAGTTAGCAATTCCAAGCTTCAAGAGGTAATATTACTTAAGTTTTTCTTGATTTCAAAATTGGAAAATCTTAGAAAATTGTCTAAATTGCTTGTTAATTTAATTGTAAGTCGATAACCATGTGTTATTGGAGTTTATATGCATGTATGGAAACATTGTGTTTGATTGTAAGCATGTTGAATGAAGGATTGGTTGTTTGGATTTTTAAGTTCTCAATGAAAACAGGGCTTGTCTCGTGGTTCAGATCAAGTGGCGCGAATCAAGACTACCGTCAAAGACTTAAAATCAAGTTATTTTGCTTTCTGCTATGTTGAGCATGTTAGTTTGGCTGGAATCTAGTTATAGATAACGCAGACATGCTAACGTAAGATACCTTACTTGTAGTCACTCACCTTAACTTGTTTTAGTTGGAGTTTTTTTTTAAAGAAACCTTAAAATGTTGAGAACAAACCTTAACGAACCCTGTGTATCTTAACCTCTGACCTTGTGAGCATGTATAGACGACTTAAATATGATTGTAAATGAGTCTAACATATGGTATAAGATTGCCTTATATATAATGAGTTACGTTAACTTGATTTTCTAAAACAAACATGAAGCTTGGAAATGGAGCTTGACGAACTTGATATACTTTGAGTTCTGATATATATATATACACACACACACCAATATGTTCACCATCTAGCCAAACATGATTTAGACTTTTTAAGCATGATGTAAAATGAGATTTCAAATGTTAAACTATTTTACTTAAGTGTAACTAAGTGGTATACATGTGAGCTTGCATATTAAAGGCTTATTAGCATCATTATGTGATATAATGGGTAACATGGTTAGTCTTTTGTACAACGAACCCTCCTAGCCTTATAGAATGAAAATTTCCAAATAAAATTACATGAAGTGAAAGTAATTTTAAAATGATTATACGGAACATAAGACCTATTCCTACATCTATTAATATGTGTACATGATGTATATTAATACGCCTGAATGCTAAGATTCAAACTAAATAAATGAAAACTCAATTTTGGATGTAATAATAGCGGCCATGGCCACCGCAAAGGTAATCAATTGCTTTTGTTGTTAATCAGAAACTCGATACATGTGTATATGAATGACCTAAATTGTAATACATGATTAAAGGGATGTGTTAAGTGTTCATGTATATGTTGACTATAGGAAACCAAGATTTGATAAGTGTTTCTCAAACTTTCAAAATGCTTATAGACACTCCAAATTTTTCATTCATGCTACTAACCATACAAGAGGGAAAAATCGTCTTCCATAGAAAATCTTGGAAGTCACGTCAATTCTAGCCCCGGAGACAACCCCAGGAGATCATGTTCCAACCCCAGACGTAACCCTGGGAGATCAAGTTCCAACCCCAGAGATAACCCCGAGAGATCAAGTTTCAGCCCTGAAGATAACCCCGAGAGATCAAATTCCAACCCCGAAGATAACCCCGGGAGATCAAGTTTCAACTCTAGAGATAACTCCGAGAAATCAAATTTAGCCTTGGAGATAACCCCGGGAGATCAAGTTTCAACCCCGGAGATAACCCTGGGAGATCAATTTCTAGCCCTAGAGATAACCCTAAGAGATCAATTCCAACTCCGAAGATAACCCCGGGGAATCAAGTTCAAATCCCGGATTCAACCCTGGAGGTCAAACCAACCTTAGAGACAGCCCTGAGGACTATCAGAGTCAACAGTAGTCCAATCTCAGAGATAACCCTGACAAAAAATAGCTAAAACTGCATCAAAGCTGCAAAATGGTTATTTTTCCAACTCAACATCAACTCAACTCATTATAACTCAAACTGCTTCAAAAGAAGTCCCACAAGATTCATAGCTTAAATACCGAGTAAAAACTGCAAAAAACAGCTCAACGGATAGATTGCGAAGACTTAGAGATCTGGTCATAAACCCATCATCCTGGATTCGAAAAATGTTTAATCTCATGTCATTGTGTAGCTCTAGTCAACGGCTTTTAGAAAAGGTACAACACGCCTCCATCAGATGCCCAGATTAAAAGTTATGAAGGTTCGAACGAATTGTGCGTTGTCTGAGTGCACGTACTTCGAGATAATAGAACCCGCAAAGCCCGGGGCAACCAGGACAGATGCAGGTAGACCAACGACAGTGCTAAACAATAAGTCCCTACAGCTAATGCAGAACCCTTTGTTCCATTTCTCACTCGTAGGATGACCTCATCCTTGTTCAACTTTCTACTTCTGACTAGTGCCTGCATAATATTACATATGTGAGAACCACAGCTGGCATCCAATACCCAAGTAGAAGATTAACTTTTAGAAAATTTAATATTAATTTTAATCATGAACAAACCTTTATCAGAAGTCGAAGCTTCTCCAAGCTTCTTCTGCTTTTGTTCCGCAAGAAACTCCTTGCAGTTCCTCTTCCGGTGACCCGGCTTATTGTAATGGAAGGAAATTCCTTTTTCTAGCTTGATCAGGTTTCTTTTGATCCTTCACTTTCGCCTTTCCCTTAAACTTCTTGGTTTTCTTCTTTTCAGAAGATACCTTAGGCCACTTCCTTTTCTTGGAAGAATCATCCACCATTAAGACATGGTCCTTCTTGGATAGGAAGTGACCTTCAAAAATTTTCAACATGTTAAGTAACTCAGGTAAGTTGATGTCCAACTTATTCATGTGAAAATTCACAACAAATTGTGAGAAGGTGTCAGGGAGTAACTATAAGACTAAATCTTGACTCAACTCCCCATCCATGACGAACCCAAGCAATCCATGATATTCAATTAGATTGATCATTTTTAGGACATGAGTCTCAACAACACTGCCATTGGTCATCCGAGATCGGAAGAGCTCCTTAGATATCTCATATCTAGCAGTCCTACTTTTCTCACCATACAACTCTTGGAGGTGCAGCATTATAGAAGAAGCATCTATGATTTCATGCTGACGCTAAATCTCGTTACTCATGGATGCAAGCATGATGCATTGAGCCTTAAATGCATTATTAAGCTAATTCTTAAAAGTAGCAATCTCTTCCTCATAGGCTATTTTTGTAACGTTTGCAGGGATAGGCGAATTTAGGACATAAGAAATACTTTCACCAGTGAGAACAATTCTCAGATTCCTTAACCAGTCCGTATAATTCGGTCCGATCAGTTTTTTAGCATCTAATATGCTATGCAGTAAAATTAGTGAGTGTGACATTTTCAAAATTCTACATGTGAAAAATAACATTTTAGCAAACATTCATTTAATTAATTAATTTTACAAAAATAAATTATGTCTTGTTTTAAATTGGTATCTCCCACTATTTTTTTCAAACTATATTACCCTCATTATATAGTTTTGCAATATCTAATTAAAGATATTCTAGCGAGAATAAGGATCTCATTTCAAATGTATATATATAGGTAGAAAAATCTTGTGAATTACATCATCATGTAACTTCTTGTATTTTTCCTCTTAGATCATAATGGTCAAGTGTGTGCACATCCGAACTAAAATGACTTAAGTTAAGTCAGACCTAACATTTCCATATAAGTGAATAGAAAATTACAGCCCTTGTGTGTGCACAACAAAGCTTTAATGTTCAATTCCTTATAAACATTATATGAAATAAAAATAACATTTCAAATATTTAATACATGCCTTGTATGTGCACAAAAAACTCATATTAAATATTCAATACTTTATTATTTTTATCATGCTAGAAGGCGACGTTCGATATTCCAAATATCTTTGAACGTTATAACTTAATATAATCACTTTGAGGGATTTATTAGTATTTGTCTTATCCTGTTTAGCTCACATCCACATATACATATAAAATATGCGTCATATTATTTTACATGCAAAGCATGTTGCATAATATATATATATATATATATATATATATATATATATATATATATATATATATATAATTGGATCTTAAGCTCACCTTTATCTAACATATCTTGCTCACCCCACATGCATCAATGCGACGATTCGCTTCCACCGCTATATATATAGAACCGCTGCGTTTTAGCTTTTAGCGACGGACAACATATAGCGGATTTTAATCAATCGTCGCTCAGTCCGTCGCTAAAGGGGGGGTGAGAAAGGTATGTTAGATAAGTGGTGAGCTTAAGATACGGACCGTGTATATATATATATATATATATATATATATATATATATATATATATATATTATAAGCATGCATAGAGAATACTATATTCTACCCGAATTGATTATGGACTTTATTCTAGTTTGGTTCACTAGAGCCATCAAGTGAACCAAAAAGTCAAACCCTAGGGTGAAAGAATTAAATTTAAATATAACTATTACATTTAAACCTGGGCTCCATTACAAACGGGTCTTCAAGCGCTCCTTGATCCTCGGTTTCAATTTCTTTAAAATTGTAATTCTAACTATTCCTATTACAAAACTATTTATAAAAAATAGAAACCTTGATCAGCAGTCAAGGGAAAGTACATATAAGAGATATAGAATTTACACTGAGAAAAACTAGAGAAGACAAGGTACGCAGACCACATTTAATAAAACACATACATTTATGCATCCAACTAAAATAAAATACAATCACATTGATCAATAGTTCATAATCAATCGCATTTATTATCATACTCTTCATCATATGCATCAATAAATAATTAAACATTCATCTCATGAAAAATAAAACCATTCCGTATATGCATCGATATCATTTAATAGGCAAAAGTTTGCTAATATTTAGTTTTTAAAACAAAATAAACTATTTTATTTTACTCAAAAACAAAATCCAAATTAAACTCTTTAATTTTTAGCAATTTGAAATCATATTTCAGATAAAATAAACATCTTTATTTTAAACATTTATCAATTAAATAAACTATTTACTTCAATTGATGAAAAATATAAAATTTTAAAACTGCATAATGAATTGGTGGTACTGCGGTGTAGTAAGGCTTTCTCTATGTTTTTAGTTTCGCAGACAGACACTACTTGCCGTACCGTAATGAATCTGGGGCACGTAGAAGAAACAGAAAACTTCATTTTTGCCCAAAAAATCGATTCAATCGCATTTCATTAATATATGGAATCATAAAATCGACAATTAGCACAAAGTTTGGCTCTGATACCACTGTTTGGATTGTATATAGCGTGATTACATAATCAAATCATATAAAATAGTGCGGAAGCGCGATAAATTGAAATTTAAATTTTTTTCATATAATCTCATGCCATGATCATGTTTTGTGCTTAATTATCAATATAAACGAAGAAAAAGAAGAAGAAGATCAGAATTATACCCTTGAAGATTTGAACTTCCTCAGGTACAATTTCAACTCATAGTCCTTCGTGGTCTCCTTGAATACGCGGGATTGGATTCATTCCCTTGATTAACGTTAGCAACCCAAGCTTTTGGCCTCTAGAGGTGCGAACTAAAAACTTGTTGGTCGTAATCCCGATCAATATATGCGTGCAAGTATACATGGTCAACAAGTAATAAAGAGTAAGTAAAGTATAGTTCCCACAGAGAATTAACTAATAAAGTTCACCAAGCACTAACCCATAACCATTTCAGTCTTATTTAAACGATTGATTTTATACCTATATATTTAAACTATGAAACTAAATAAACCTAAATATTCCTAGAGTTAAACTAGATAATGAAGACTTGAGATTTTAATTTTACCTACTTAATCACTTAAATCAACACACTTCCCGTTAAGCCAAATTATTTTTACCGGATTGTTAGTCGAGAACACGAAAAATGAAACGTGGTCATCTCTCAATGTACCAAATCCATATCACATATAATCCACAATTGATAGAATACACATGAACACCCACATTACCTAAACAACTATATGTCTATGTGATTTACAAATAAATAGGGTTTAAGCCCAAGTCCTCAATTGACTACGAATGATACTTCGGTATATGTCTATCCTAAGCACGAATCATACATTCCATCACCATGTAGAATATACAAACACAAGCTATCAAGATCAGATCTAAACCCATACTTCGTCTTTCAAATTCATATGGATTATCACAATAATTGATGGCCAATCAACTAAGCAAGTAAGCATGAATCTTAATAGACAATCCTATAGCAATCAATAAGACTAACAATGAAATATATAAATATAAACTAGATAATAGAATCCATTACAATCCCAAAATAGAGTTTAACTTATCATAGAATCAAAATCCATAATCCATAATTGAAATAACATCATAAGAGTACAAATAGGAATCAAAGAGAGGAAAAAAGTAGAAAATTGAAGTGCAAATTTGATCTATTACTCCAAGTTTGGATCTTTAATTCTATCCAATTGCTTCAAATCTTTAGATCTAATCAGATCTACTTGATCTAGCTACTAAGTCTACTCTAATCTAATATTAAAAGTAAAGAGAAAAAACAAGTAGCTAAGTGATCCCATAAAGGGGTGGTGGAATCCCTTACATACTGATATATTTATAATTATATAAGAGTCTAGTTCGTATGCCCCTTATCCAAGCAACAATTCTATTGGACAACTTAAATCAAAGTCACCGCAGAACATGGGATCAAGCGCAGACTCACTGTGATTAGCTTTGAAGAGAGGCGCAACCACTACTGTGTGGAATCACAAGATTTGTCTAAGCCTTGCAATTGCTTTGTGTCAAAGGGAAAGTTGGACGTAGCTGCACCATGTACCAGCTGCTCCTAATGACACAGCTATAGTCGTCTGATGTTTGTATGCTCATGGCCTCTGACTCTATTTCTTCATTCCATCATCAAGCCATATGCGTAGTTTCATTATCACCAAAAGAGTTTACATATATAACACTACAAAAGAAAACACAAATGCATAAAAAACTATACAATAAAATGGGTTTAAGCAACAAATTAAGTTAGTTAATATCTAAATAAGTGGTTGTAAAACCACTTATCAGTGATCCACCAAGGAAGAATAAAAACTCAAGAAGAATGATGTTTAGCAAAATCCTAGTTTTTCCAATCTTAAATAAAAAAGGTGTGCTCTCCCAACTCTTAAAATAAAGAGCATAACTTATATCACCCTCTCTCCATAAAAAGACTTTCTTATTTATAGATGTAGGGAACCCTCCTAAACTATTTAGGAATAGAGTTTTTATTTAATTAATTAAACTCATTTAACTAATTAGGCGTTCCAATCTCATTAAGAATAATTAATTAAACCTTTTAATTAACTAGCCTCCTAATCTTATTAGGAATAAATTAGAGTACTTATATTAATTAATTCTCAAACACCTTTAGGAATTAACTTAATAATAATAATAATAATAATAATAATAATAATAATAATAATAATAATAATAATAATAAGACTCTCTCTTATTAATTTATATTTGATATTTCCAAAATATTAAATAATAAATATTAAGATATTTAATTTATTCTATTACCATAGATTAAATTATATACACATAACTTATTATTACGATTATGTCATTTACTTCTTAAATAAATATTAATCCTTTTATGGTGTGACCCTCTAGGTTCTTCATATTAAACCGATTGTGAATAAATCAATTAGAACAATTCTACTCTCATTTAAATAAATAAATTAAATTCTTAATTTATTTAAATACATAATATTTATTCTACAATAAGGATAAGTCTCCTTAGCGATTAACGACTTTTCAGATAATATAGATTTCAAAATTAATCATAAAAGAACCTTTGAGTAAATAGTTACCGTACTATTCAATCTTTCCACCGTACAATGTCCCAATTAAATATATGACATGGAATTACAGTCAAGTCTTATTTTATTTTATTATATGTATTTCAATTCATAAATGCACAACTTCAAATAAATGATTCCACCTTAGCCAAGGATTCCTATGTTGTCATTTATCGAATCACATAGGACATATCTCTTCTTTTACTAGAAGTGGTAGATTCTTTATTGATCATTTATTATCTCCATATATAACTTATTACATACAAGCATAACCTTTGATATACCCTAAGGTTCTTAAGGAATAAGTCAAAGTATAATTCATTATACACAAGATACTATGATGATCTCAAGTTTAAGGATAACTTATACTACTATCACTACAGGAATTCCTATTGACAGGTAAGTAAAACTCCATTAGGTATTCCTTAGCAAGCCATGCTCAGTAAACTTATTCTCCAATAAGCACCTATATACTTGCTTTAGTGTCTCCACACAAATGAGATCAATCATCCTCATCTAATGAGCAAGAAACGTATGTACTAATCTATTCAGATTCACTAATACCCTTTTTAGTAATCCATCGATTGGGAACATTTTAGTTTTTAAGCTATCTAAGAATTTAGATCTCATTAGCATAATCTCATCATGATTCTAAAAGTATTGCTTAAAACTATGGGTTTATCACATATTATTAAAACATCACTATATAGATAATTAAATGCCTTTAGAAAATGAATACTTTTATTAATAAATGAATAAGATTGTTTAAAAAGTATATGCTTTATCATCATACATGATTGGCTCATATGCATACTACTTTAAGTGATGCCATTATCTGTTTATGCTTCTTTAAATCTAGGCCCTTTGAAAATTACTGGTGTGATTATCCAATTAGCCGACCAAACTAACACTTACCCCCGAGGGGTAATTGAAGATGTCTTAGTGCAGGTGAATGAACTAATATTTCATGCAGATTTTTATATTGTGGACATGGAGGATGATATATCACCAAACCTCTCTCACATCTTGTTAGGAAGGTCATTCCTGAAAACAGCAAGAACCATGGTTGATGTACACAATGGGACCTTAACAATAGAATTCGATGGAGAAAAATCAATTTAACATATATGATGTCATGAGGTACCCTACGGATGTTAATCATGTTTTTGCGGTTGATGTTATTGACTCCTTAGTGCATGAAACTTTTAAACAATTGCATAAGGACAATTTGGAGGTTGCCACTGCCAATAGTTTGGACATGGACATGAAAGACAAGATTGAACAAAATTAAGAATTGAAATAAATTGTTCCTGCACACACATTGCCGAAATTCTCATATAAGTATGCAGTTCATTCAATCTAATTACATGTTTCTCATCAAATTTATTACCATCTGTAGTGCAAGCCCCAACTCTAGAATTAAAATAATTACCTGCACATTTGAAATATACATATTTGGGGACTAATGATATTTTGGCTATGATTATTGCTAGCAATCTAACAAAAGTGTAGGGAGAAAAATTGTTAAGAGTCCTAAGGGACCATGTCACAGTTTTTGGTTAAACGATAGCGAATATCAAGGTATTAGTCCTGTAATGTGCATGCATCGGATGTTGTTGGAAGGAGCTAAGCCCATGAGGGATGCACAAAGAAGATTAAATCCACCCATGATGGAGGTAGTGAAAAAGGAGGTGCTCAAATTGCTTGATGTCGGCAATCCCATTTTCGATAGTCGATGGGTAAGCCCAGTACAGGTAGTTTTAAAGAAATCCAGAATCACAGTTGTCAAGAATGACAATAATGTGTTAGTGTCTGCATCAATGCAAACAGGGTGGAGAGTATGTATTAACTATAGGAAATTAAATGTTGTAACTAGAAAAGATCATTTTCCCCTTCCTTTTATTGATCAAATGTTAGAAAGATTAGTTGGGCACTATTATTATTTCTTTTTAGATGGTTTTTTAGGATATAACCAGATTGTGATTGTACCTGAGGACCAAGAAAAGATCACATTCACTTGTCCCTTTGGCACATTTGTATATCGTCGAATGTCCTTCGGACTTTATAATGCCCCAAGTAGTTTTCAAAGATGCATGGTAAGCATTTTTTTTTTTGATATTTTAGAAAATTGCATTGAGGTCTTTATGGACGACTTCACGATTCATGGTGATTCTTTGGATAATTTGCTAGATAATTTGAGTCGTGTTTTGGATAGATGCATGGAAACTAATCTTGTTCTAAATGGGGAAAAGTGTCATTTTATGGTAGAACAAGGAATATTACTTGTTCATGTTGTGTCATCTAGAGGTCTTGAAGTTCATAAAGCTAAAATAGATGTTATATATGTTTTGCCTTACCCCGTTAATGTGTGGGAGATTCGTTCTTTCCTTAGCCATGGAGGTTTTTATCGCAGGTTTATCAAAGACTTCTCAAAGATGGTTTTACCTTTGTATAAGTTACTAAAAAAGGATATGGAATTCCAGTTTGATGACGAGTGCAGGGAGGCTTTTGATAAATTGAAGAAATAGTTGACCTCAGCACCAGTGATTTAACCCCTAAATTGGACACTTCCATTCGAAATAATGTGTGATGAAAATAACTATGAGTCGGATCTTTCTTGGGCCAAAGAATTGACAAAGATGTTCATGTCATCTACTATGCTTCTAGAACCTTGAATGAATCCCAGATAAACTATTTAACAACTATAAAAGAACTCTTATCTATTTTATTTGCTTTAGACAAGCTTCAATCTTATCTTCTTAGAGATCAAAGATAAAAGGGGAGTGGATAACTTGGTGGCAGATCATTTGAGCAGATTAATTAAGCAAGAAGAAGCACTGTCGCTATATGATACTTTCCCAGATGAACATCTACTTTCCATTCATGATGAGATTCCCTGGTATGCGAATATTGTGAACTATTTGGTAAGTGCATATTTTCTTAAAGATTTTTCCAAATCCCAGAAGGAAAAGTTAAAGAATGATGCTACACACTATGTTTGGGATTATCCATATTTATGGAAATTTTGTTTTGACCAGATAGTTAGACGATGTGTGCTTGACAGCGAATTTTAAACTATTCTCACCTTTTGCCATTCTCATGCTTGTGAAGGACATTTTGGTCCAAAAAGAACTACTAAAAAAGTTTTAGAATGTAGTTTTTATTGGCCTTCTCTTTTTAAAGACTCTTATCTATTTTGTAAAACATGTATAAATTGTCAAAGGAGAGAGAATATTCACAAAGAAATCAAATTCCACAAACACCTATTTTATTTGTTAAATTTTTTTATGTTTAGGGTATAGATTTTATGGGACCTTTTCCTTCATCCTTTGGTAATGTTCACATTCTTTTGGCTATTGATTATGTCTCAAAATGGGTGGAATCTAAAGCCACTAGGACTGTTGATTCTAAAGTTGCAAATTTTGTCAGGACTAACTTATTTGTCAAGTTTTGAGCACGATGAACCATCATTAGTGATTGTGGAACCTACTTTTGCAATAGGGTGTTAGCGGCATTGTTCAAGAAATACAATGCTCTACACAAGGTTTCTATATCCTAAGATCCGCAGAGTAATGGCCAAACTAAGGTATCCACTCAGGAGATCAAATCCATTTTGGAAAAAGTAGTCAACCTGAGCAAAAAAGATTGAAGTTTTTGATTGGATGATGCACTTTGGGCCTATAGAACTGCATACAAGACTTCTATTGGAATGTCACTATATGGGATTGTGTTTGGGAAATCACGCCACTTACATGTCGAGTTGGAAAATTGAGCTTTTTGGGCAATTAAATAGTGAAATATGAGTTTAGAGGCAGCTGGAGGACAAAGGAATTTACAGTTGCAAGAGCTAAAAGAACTAAGGAATGAAACCTAAAAAGTTCAAAAATTTACAAGGAAAAGACTAAGGCCTTTCATATTAAGCAGATCATGCGAAAAACCTTTATTGTGGAAGAAAATGTTTTGCTTTGTCATTCCAGGCTTAAGTTATTTCCAGCTAAATTGAGATCTAAATGCGTAGGTCCATTTGTTATTACTAATGTGTTTCCTCATGGTGGAGTAAAGATTCAAAGTCCGAGCACAGGAAAGATCTTTAAAGTGAATGGACATCAGTTGAAATCCTTCTATGAAGGCCATCAAGTGGAAAATGTTGAGATGATGGATCTAGAAGATCCAATCTATGTAAGATGAGTATAGAGTCTTGATGTCGAACTAAAGACGTTAAACAAGGGCAGCTGCTTGGGAGGCAACCCAAGAAATCAAATTTGATTTTCCTATCCCTTCACTTTTTAGTTTGATAATTACATGTTAGTTAGTAGTTATTTTCTTTTTTTTGTGATTTTCCTACATTGGGGACAATGTAAGAGGTTTGAGTGTGGGGGGGGGGGGGGAATAGGTTTTTTATTAGGATTTTTTTTGTCTTATTAATCCAATTTTGATGGGAAGTTGAAGAAAATTTGTCATGGCTTTTAAATTATTTTGAAAAAATTTAGCTTTGGTTCCATAATTCTATTTGACTAAGGGGGTGTTTGATAAAAACTGAATGAATCTAAATGAAAAAAGTTGTTTGATAATTGACATGTTTGAAACATCTGAATAACATATTTTTATTATTTTCCCCCTCTAAAAAAATTCAAAAAATTGTTGTAAATTTATTTAATATTACTTAACATAATAGTTAATATTGTAAAAAAAATGTTCATTTAGCCATTCATTTAAAAAAAATTGGACTAAACCAATCAGCTCAAAATCGTCTAAATGGTTGACCGGTTCAGCTATTCAGACGATTTTTTTTCCAAAACAAACGCGCTGAATGAATGAATCGGTCAGCCATTCAGCTGCAATCAAACAACCCCTAAGTGTTTAAAAGGGTAAAGTTAGACATTGGAAATCAATGCTAAAATTCAGAATATTTTTGATGCTTAAGTGGTTAATGAATGAGGAAGATCAAGCCATGATCCATAGTAATTGATTTAAATTGAATTTGTGATACATGGGTACTTGAGTATGAGAAGCATGCTTATTTGGCTAAGTTATTTTTGGAGTTGTCTATATGCACTAATTTCATGGTTTGGAACTGTTTAAACTGCTTACGTTGTTGCAGAACCATTCGGAGAAAAAAAAATAGAAAGAAGAAAATTTGAAAATTTGCTTTAATGTCCATCATATGAATTAACTGGGTATCCAAGCCTCGTGAAGCATCGATATTCACGCTGAAAAGTGTGATGGATAAAAGCAGCTTGACTAGTCTGTCAGGAATAAGCATGTGAATGATATTCCTATTTACATATGATTTGATTATGATATATATATATATATGAATGAATATGCAAGTATGCTTGCATTAAGAAAAGTTGTAAAGTCATTTGATAGATAATAGAAACATATGTACAAAGACTTAGAATGAATTGATCAAATGTGTTAGGTTGATCCTACATAAGCAAAACAGCTTTGTAAAGTCCTTAAAAAGAAATAATGTACAAGGACTATAAATATAGAAAGATCAAGCATGTTAGGTTGATCTTATGATGTAATATATAGGCTTGTCTGATCGCAGAGCACTACACCAGATATCGTAGTCTGCCAGGTGAGTCAAGAAAAACTCGAGAGCTATCAAGGCAGAATAGTAGTCTGCAGGATAGTAGATCTCGGAGTTCGTAGACTGCCAGGAGAGACGAGGAAGGATCGTAGTGTGTCGAGTAGCACTTCCTCAAAGCCGTAGTCTACTGAGGAAGTTATGTTCAGAATCGTAGAGACAGCCTGCCTACGAGCCGACCGAGCATCTGCCGAAGCTAAGTTAAGAATCGTAGACTACACTCAGAATCGTAGAGTCTACTGATCATATCAGAGGCAGAGATCGTAGTCGAGCAAGATCAGATGAAGACAACAAGCACAACGACAGAAATCGTAGAGTGTTAAGTTCTGATCTTGGAGTCGTAGTGTCTGCACAGCCAAAGCTAAATCGTAGAGTGTAGAACTGAGACTTCAACAGATGTGCTCACAACGTCAAGGTAGAATCTTAGAGCTAATATGATTCTCAACAAATGAGCACTCCCAGAATATCCAAAGGAATGAAGCCTCTGGTTGGTACTGCAAAGATATATCCCACCTAAAGGAAACCAGAGAGCACTCAACGAATGGCATGCAAGCTAACAGAAGATCTAAGCATCAACCCAATCAATATCCAGATTGAGTTGTAAAGCCATTCGAGATGAAGTCTTCCACAAGATGATCATAAGAAGACTTCAGTAGCTGACTAAAGAAACTTAGCAGGTGCAGTAGCTGTCAAGTGGTAAGATGACAACAATCTTGGAAATAACCAGGATCGTAGTGTTTGCCAAACACAGAAAGAACTGATGGAGTGCATACAGAGATGCTGGATAGCTTCTGAAGAACAAGGCTAAAATGATTAAGCATTGGGTCAGTCCATTGATGATAAGTGAATGGGAGATCACAAGGAGAAAGCGAGTTGGACACGCAACAAATCTGAAGTGTCTTGCTATTCAGAAGGGGCCAGAACAAAGAAGTCAAGCCATCAGTATCTGAGAGCTGCTGAGGCAAACAGAAGTGTTGAAGCACTGCACAAGAGAAGGAAGAGGTGTTATACATTGAAGATCCAATCAACACTCTTCAAGATCATAGTGTTGTCTCTACCAGTCAACAGGACACTACGATTAGGTCCATGAAGACATGCATCAGAATTGTAGAGTTCGAATAGCTGAAGACTGAAGCATTGGTAATGGTTCAATCTGAAGGGTAATATTCAAACAAGAGATTATTAAGAGCATCGATGCAAAAGGACAACCTCTGATCGAGAAATCAGAAGGAGGAAGTAAAGTCTTCGACCTGCCCAAGACATTAAAGTGACATCTCTGACGGGGTAGGTGAAATAGTAGACTGTAGTGTTAGAAAAGTATGACATGTCACATCTGCAGTCTACCTCAGTCAACTCGAGGTCTGTGAAGATATTTGAATAGCTTTCAACGGCTACTTTCAAACGGAAGGATTGAGAAGGAGTATAAATACGCAAAAGCTTCAAAGATCGAGGGTTGCTGGAGTTGCTGAGTTTAGAGAAATGGTGGACTGATCTAACCAACGTAAAAAAGTGAGTGACCAATGAAGGTCCGAAGGCTCACTCTACGATCCACCAAGAACACTTAGAGATAAACAAAGAAAGAAGTAGAAGTGAGAGTTTTACTACAAAAAGAGTGTTCTGAACTGCCGAGAGAAAGAAGAGCATCATGTCATCTTGATGTCCATCATGGGAAGACTCTAAGTACCAGAGAGAAGAGCCTACATTCATCTTAGTAAGTCCATCATGAGAAGGCATCAAGTATCAAGAAAGAAGATCACCAACGCCATCATGGTGGCAAGCATGAGAAAGTTTCTAAGTACATAGCAGAAGAGCTTACAGTTATCTTAGAAACCCATCATGTGCAGCCATCAAGTACCAAGAGGAATGATCTTCAAAGCAGTTCATCAAGGGATCATCAGAAGTGGTTGAGTAACTTAAGAAGCTGAGCATCATGCAACACTCAAATGCGCTTCAAGGATGATCACGCCAAGTTTCTAAGTACATAAGATGTTCAGAGCTTAAAGACATCTTAGCAGCTCAGCACCAACTCCAACAAACAAACAAACAACTCAACAACAAGAAGCGGGGCTGAGGGTCCTTGTCGGGAGGGACTAAATGAAGTTCCAAACTTCTTTGAGCTTGAAGAGTTCCTAGGGAACTAGAGAAGTTCCAAGGCTGCTGGACTTGAAGAGTTCTTAGTGAACTGAAGTTCCAAGGCTGCTGGCCTTGAAGGAATCTGAGTGATTCAGGGTGCTGCCCTTCATTAGTGGAAATCCTGCTAGTTGAAAGCAGAAGAGTGGATTAGGAGCTTGAGTCTCTGAACCACTTAAAACCCCTTGTGTCTTTTACTTTATGTCATTTACATTATGTACATTAACTACTATAACTGCTATGAATGTTTTAACTGGTTACTACTAAAGTAACTCTACGAAAAATGTATGTCTGAGTATGAATATATCAATGAAGGGGATCTTTAACTTATTCCGTTGTGCTTGAAAAGATTCTTATGTTTGTCATATGCAACTTAATGAGAAATTCAAAATAAACGAGTAAAAGTATTTGAAATTAAAGGATCTATTCAACCCCCCCCCCCCCCTTCTAGATCTATATTGTGCCTACTGGGAACTAACCTAGTCAACTTTTGTGGCCTTTGTTACTTGAATAAGTAAGCCCTAGGGGTGTGTCTACACCCAGTGCCCTAAAACCATTTTGTTTGGGAGTCGTTAGTGGAAAGTTTGCTACATGGGTAACACTGAAAAGCCTAAGAAAAGGAGACTTTACACATGTAAAGAAAGAAAGAAAGATGAGAAAAGTATGAAATTACATTCATTTGTGCTAAAGAGAAGGTTCTATGAGAAAAATATGAAAAGCAAGGGAAAACTTGTTCTGAGTTATAAGTCAGTGTGCACGATTTTTGTTCCATGATAACTAAGTTGAGTAAGTATGGGGATTGTAGTAAAGGTGTTGATGTGGATCCAATTTAATTTGATAAAATTCATTAGTGAAAGGGCAAGGTAGTTACTTATGAGTTGACTGATGAGGCATTGATTAGATTTATGTGAGATTGGTGTTGATAGTCATGATTTATACTTGAACTTTTTGACATTGTGGTTGAATAGAAATCTATTAAAAGGTAACATAACTCTTATGTTGGTTTACACGAGGACGTGTAAAAGCCTAAGTGTGGGGGAATTTGATAAGTGCATAATATTCATGATTTTTTATTCCTTTACGTTTGTTTTATTGCATGTTTCATGTGTATATGAGCTTAATAGGTTGTTTATTGTTTTCAGGTGAATTAAAGCTGAAAGGATGGAAACTAGTTGATTTGGAGCTCATTTGTAGAGAAAAGAAAGCATGTTGCTAAACAGTCGGTCAGTGAAGTCGCACTTTGGACAAGATCAAATGGAGCGCGTAAGAGCTATGATGCAGAGCTAGAATCCAACTCTGGAGTAATGGCGCGTCAGAGCCAATACCATTACAAAGTGCAGTGCGGCCGCGCTGCAGCAGAAACTTAGAACCGCGGAAGGGTGGAGTGACAGTGCCATAACAGGGTTTGACCAAGATTTGACTTTTGATATTTTTGGAGATTTCTTCATGGAATTGGATTGATATTCCTATCAGATTTAGGATTGCTTTAGACTGAGATTTTATTTCTGAATTAGATTTTATTTCTTTATGGAAACTAGGTTGTGATTTATAATTCCTTTTAGGATTTGAATTTCTAGTTTTCATAGGATTTAGGAATTTTTCTAGCACTATAAATTGATGTAATAGTTAGTGTTTTATTCATCATTCATCATCATCTTTCATCTATAACATTGGAATGAAGACTTGGAGGCATGTTATGCTAGTTTTCTTTATTTAGTTCAAAAGGAAGGTGGAACCTTGTTAAAATTAATTAATTGATTGAGTTATATTATTTATTCCTTCTTGCATGAGACTTCTTTTGATAATCTATTTTCATTGTTTGCATGCTAATTGATCTAATTGATTTGATATGGCCAATTGAGTTGATTTGATCATTATCATCTGGTAGACTAAGATTGGAATTACATGTAATTGATAACTTTCTTCATCATAAGTAGCAAATTAGTAATACTAATTGTGGACAAGCTTTTATGTATTGTTATGATTATCAGAAAACAAGTTAAATAAATTGAGCTTATATGTTTGTTACTTGGATTAGCCTAATTCTCTATTTCTTAATGCTTCTGTCATATTAAATCTAGAAAGCTTGTTTTAGGTTGTATGATGGTTAGAATCTTGTGAAGAGCTTGTTTCATTCAATGATTATAGAAGGAGAATTTTGGATAGAAGAGCTTATTTTTATCCAGGGCTAATAATTTCATTGAATGGTAAATAATAACAACTTAGTTAATTGATTGGTGTAACTTGGTGAAACTAAACTGTAGAACTAAATTTGTTACATATTTGGTTAATCTCATCATTTAATTATGTTTTCTTAGTTTAAAACAATTTCAAAGATCCCCATCTTTATTTTTTGTTAAAATAATAGAATAAAATCTAAAACAAACTTACTCTCTATGGGATTGATCCTTACTACGGTTTAATTTCTTGAATTTTTAAAGTAAAAATGAGGTTAATTTAAGAGTGTAAATGATAGCTCCCAATACGTATTGAGCGTGGTATAGACTTTTTGATCCACGGTTGTCGGCCTCCTTCCGAACCCCCATTGTTGAAATTTTTCTTTGACTGGTTATCCGATCTGTTATTGTTGTTATCAGATCTGGGATGGTTATTCCTATTCCCAATCTTTAGGATTCTCCAAAGACGGTGCATTCAGCCTAAGACTCCAATGGCCTCCTCAACTACAATGAAACCCTCCGCTCTATCGTATGCTTCGACAAAGTCTTTCAGGGCATTAAACATAATGTCCTTTACCAATTTTTTCAATCTTACCATGTCCAGTCCCATAGTGAAGTATTCAAGTGCCTGAATACCATTCAAATCTATCACCATTTCAACTGTTTCTTAAAAACTCTTCACATACTGACTTAATGTCTCGTTGGAGTATTGCCTTATTTATATCAGAGAAGCAGTAGGTTTTCCCCTTTGCATATTAGCACACAAATTGGTTGTGGGACTTATCACAAAGCTCCTTCCACGGTGAAATTGAGTTCGGAGCAAGAGACATCATTCATCGTCAAGCCTTCTTCTTGAGGGTAATGATGAACATCTGACACTTCACAACATCGAATTAGTCGTAGAAATTCATGAGTCGGTTATATGCCTAGTTGTGATCATACAGATCTCTGGTGCCATCACAACTCTTCATGTGTGGGTCTTTCTTATTGGGATCCGCCAAGACCCGATCAATCTTTAAACAGAAGGTTGATGTCGAGTCAATTTGTATCTCCTTTTAATGGTTGATTGATGCCAGTTTTTGCTCTAGTTCTGCCACCCTTTGGGCAAGGGCTTCAAACTAATCTTTACGGTGGGATGATTCTTATTTATCCCTATCACGCTCAGGAGAGGTCACCCACCGTCTCCATTTGGACCTTCCTCGTCCGTCGTTGCTTCCTTCACAAGAGCGGCTCTTACACCTGCTCTTTTCGCGTCTAGAACCGTCTGAACGATGTGTCCTGGATCAATTTTTTAGCGATGCTTCTCAACACTGATGATGACTAGATAAGACCTCTCCACCGCCCAATAGCGCTGCCATCTGGGCATCCAACTCTTTTTACTTAAGGCGTAAGGCCTCCATAGCATCTTTGTTCTCATGCCTCTTTTTGACCAGGATCAACTCCCTTTTGCCCTGATCGCCCTGCCTCAAGTTTCAATCTTCATGGGTGCATGTTTGAGATGGAATATCCTTTGGCGCCTGTGGCCTTCTTTGTAGCCATAAATAATTATCGTCTGATGGGAGCCGTCCGAGCCTTCCTTGGACCTACCGAGTGACTGTTGGGCCCGAACCTTTCTGAGACATGATTGGAAGGCCCCAACATGTCTTTGGTCGAACCCTGAGGTTAAGAGGATGGGTTAGCCGTTGATTTCTCCTGTCTAGTAACCGTGTTCGCCTTACTCGTCGCCATTACTTCTTATCGCGATTCTAGGTGATTGAAAGTTATCAAGCACTAAAAAGCCCTCTTTCTAGCGTCAATGTTAACGCCAAGATTTGTCTATGCACCTAATCACCAACAACGCATTCAATCTTACACAAAAATGAAATCACACGTAGGAACTTAACGACTTGGGCCACCGGGGGATAGCTCCAGTGTGAGAATAAGTACATGTTAACAATGGAGGCTAAATGCTTGAATGCTAAAAAATATATCAAGTACCTATGATTTAGGGTATAACATTGTATTTATAGTGATCACACCTCCTTCTTCATGCCAGTCCCCGAATTGGAATAGAATTCCTCACTATGGTGGATACCATAATGGGAGGGATAGAATTGAATCTCCTTAATGAAATGAAGTCGAATAATATCCTGACTCTTTCCTTATGAATTGAGAATTAAATGCAGTTAAGAATCTTAGATTTCTTAAAATTCTCTAGCTTCCCAAAAACACTCCTACGTGGGGAAAATTCCTCCATATGTACTATGACCCACCAAATCATTTGGGCCCAACTAATCACGCCCTAACACTATGAAAATTTTAAAGTATTTTGACTTTTAATTTTCTTAATTGACGAACCTAATTAGTATAAAGTTATCTCATTTACATTATAACTGAGACTTATATTATACACTAAATTACACCAAAAATTTCAGCAAGTTCAATATGGATTAACAATCTCTTGAACCAACTATTTTTAGAAGTGATGATCTTATTATACACAAATGATTATCAACACCAATGTTACCCTATTAGATGAAAATGTATGCATTAACTCAAATATGTAGTTTTTAAAATTTATCCAATATATAAATTTTAAAATTTATTCATGTTTTGCATGAGTTATCAAGTTGTGACAATTGAAAAAGGAAGATACTCTATTTTAGTACATGAACTAGATATAAACCCGCGCGTTGAGGTGGTATTTTATTCATTTTGTTAATAATAAATTTATACATGCAATTAATAAATTAAAATATAATAAGAAGATTGTAGATTGTTGTGCGATGATCAAATTTTGGTAGCACATGTTACGTAGAGTTGGGTAAAAGTTTTGTGCACAAATATATATCCAAGTATATAATTAATTTGATCACTAAACCCCAGGACATTATATAATAGTTGTGTGTGTGTGTGTGTGTGTCTATATATATTAATTTCTTGATAAAAATATTATAATGTAACCAATAGGGTTAAAAATGGGTACATCTTTCATTCTAAAGCACTAACAAATATTTAGAAAGTGTAATGCACAATGTCATCGAGTTGTTATATTGATATGACTGTTAGTCACATATTTGAAGTCTGTTACACATTACACAAACATCACCAAACCTCAAATATCTTACACGGGTACTTGATGCATTTTAAAAAGTCAATGTCTCATATATGCTTACTGTGACGAACGAGATTTTTGTAATTAATTTTAAATAATTATTGAATTCAATAAATATTTTGTTGATTTAATTATTGAGTTAAATAATTATTTGATTGAATCGTGGTAGATTAATTTAATTAAGTATGTCACATTGATTAAATTAATGTGGAATAATTTTATTGATCAAAGTGAGAATTTAATTGAATAATTAAATTAAATGAGTTGTCAAATAATTTAGTGTTGTTCTAATTAATTAAATAATTAATTAGAGATTTAATGATTAGTGATAAATAATAAATGAGAATTTTAATTATGTAATGAGGTGATTTAATGGGTAATATTGCCTTTTATTTAATTAAGTTAAATAATATTATTTGATTAATTAAGGTGTGACAAATAAACTATATAATAAATAAGTTAAATAAAATAAATTAGAAAGGAAATTTGATGAGCAACCAAACATGGCCTTGAGGACATGGGAGCAGTTAAGGCCATACTGCGCATACCCGCTACCCATGTACGCATCAGTTGTTTTTTTAAAATACATATTTGTCGGTTCATTTATTTTGCAAGTCTGAGAGAAACTCAGAGAGAAAATAGAGAGAGATTTGAGAGAATAATGAGATTAAATAAGAAGGAGTTGGAGAATTGAAGAAACTTCCTATCATCTTGCTTAATCATAACAGAGAAATCAAAAGTAATCCCTTAATCTCAAAGTTTTAAATTACGTTCTTAAAGTTTTTCATGAAAACCAAACTTTAACTCTCTATAATTGAATTTTTATGGTTAATTGTTAAATCTATGATGGTGTATATGTTTATAACATGTTCTACATGAATTGTATGTGATTTAGAATAATCAAATTCATGAAATCATGTTTATAATATGAGTTTTTAGTTTATAGTGAAAATATTATTTTGGTTCTCTGTAATTGAGTTTCTATGGCTAAATTATTGAGAAGTAATTTGTAATGGTTAATTTGCATGTATAATCTGCTATTTGATGTTTATAAACAATTTTAGAGTAATTAATCCATGAAATTAAGATTAAGTTGGAATATTGAAGGTAACGGAGAAATAAATATTGAATATGGCCCATAAGTACAAAAATTAATGCCTAAATTGCATATTAATCGGCGAATCGATAGTTGATTATGTTTATATATGTAAAAATGAAAAGAACGAACTTAAACGGACTGATTTGGTGTTATAATGAATCTGTAATTTGTGGTTTCATGAAATTTGACAAAACTTTGAAAAATAGCAAGAACGTGAAAATTATGAATTCAAATCTTGTTGTTTATGTGATTAAATTTGTTAAAAGCATGCTAAAAATGTTATAGAATGTTTATGTTAAGTTTAGCACATATGGGTGAAATTGAATTCATTGTTTGTGTGAGATTTTAGCCTAAATTGGCCCTGTTATGTGTTCTTCGCGAACAGCAAAAACTGAATCTGGGTAACCCCGTCCCGGCGGGCAAAATAATAATAATAATAACAATAATAAATAAAAATATTTATCAAATAAAATGTAGAAATATTTATGGAATAAAATATTCGATCGAAATTATTATGAAATAATTTATTCGAGTGTAAAAACAGTGAGGGAATGAAAATTAGAAGGGTAATGATTTGTTAAATAAAGTAGAGTTTATATTAAATAATTAAGTGAAAGTGTGACTAATGGACTATATAATAAGAGAATTAGAAAAATAAATTAGAAAAAGTCTTGTGACCTTATAACTGCTATGTTTTGTAACTGGTTAAACCACGTTAAAAAAATGATGTCCATGAGATGATATGATGTTTTTTAAACTTAAGATTTGAGATTTTTGTCCTGTATATATGAATGATGGTAATTGTAACGTCCAAATCTGGTCTATCTTCACACCCGAATTTCGTACGTCACGAGTACATCATTCATCCAAATATACATCATTATATACTAAAATATTACAACATACATTCTCAATTCTCAGGTTCTAAAACCTTATAACTCCTTTCATTACAAATAATGATAATACATTATTCATTCCATCTTACAAGAGTGACTTTTATCCGCCACCAAGGATACATTCAGTTTATTAAACTAGTCTATAGTTTAATTTCATTTTTTTCTACATTACAAGTCTTCGCTCGATCTTCTCACTCATTCACATACGGAATGGCACTTCGTCTGGATACCGAACAGCTTGATCTTTATGGGATCCTTAAGCTCTTCTAACATCATACGCTGAAAATGTTTTTCATTTAAAGCAAGTGTGAGCATTCAATTGCCCAGCAAGTTATAGCAGTTGAACAAACAACTTCAAGAATTTAAACATTCTTTTAAGGCATCAATAACCGAACAAATGTTATGAAGCGGCTTGAATAATAGGAATAATCTTGATTCCTATCATTTTAAAACATTAGTCACATTCACTTTGAAATACTTTCATTCTTCTACCTTTTTCATACACATTCTGTCTGGCTAGAATCATTAGCACAAACTTAACAATAACGGTTCATGTATAAACAGAACATTCTCTTATTGAACAGTTCAATCACAGAACAGTTCATCTCATAGAAACACCGAAGTGTTCACATTGTGGCATAAGGCCTCATACGTTCTACCACCTTGTACAAATATCACACATTCGCACATAGATAGAACTTCTCAAGTTCAACATCTGAGAAGTTTTAGAAACTAGCATTCATTTAAAATATGAATGAAGTTAGGAAATTTGCCTTACGCACAACTACAGCTTACGCCGAACTACTCATTCCCATTCCTATGTAGCACATAAGAAAAAAACACATACACCAATTAGTCATGTATATTTGACTTATGCATTAGTTTATTTAACTTTACTTCTTAGGGTTCGCGTTCTTTCAACCTAAGTTTACGCGACAACTTCCTTTACCAGTTTACGTCTTCATGACATACGGAGATGTCTTACTCATACGTTCATCATCTTTGATGATTTACATTCTTATCTTCTTCCTATAACTTCTCTAGGACTCAGCACACATCGCTTCTCTACTAGTAGTCCATATGGTACTCTAAGTGGTTTCCCACAAACAACCAACAAACAAAAGTTCGTCTCGCCTACTACCTTTGCCATCAAGTGAGTTAGATCGGTTTGCCAGTTTTGTATATACCTTCGCTCTCTTAAGGAATTGTTTAGCCCAGCTCCCATATGTCAACCATCAAAGGTTACAATTTTACTATAACCTAACTTATCTTAACTTATCCGAACTATTAAACTATAATGTTTTTTAAGTTAAATTCTCATTCCTTATGTCTTTCTGGCAACTAAATGACATACCTCATGATTCATTCATTATTGTCCAAGTCATACAGTCTTTTGTATACTCAGAACGATTATTCAAGTTAATCATTAACTCGGCTTTTTTATGTTATGCATACTTGTCTTTAATCCAGCTTCTTCACCGTTCACAGGTTTAATCATTGATCTTCATTATCTTCCGTTCAAACCGTACACAAAGTGTAGGTTTTGCCTGTTTAATATTCGTGTACACTCAACCTTCACGTCGGTTAAAGTGTTCAACGCTTACATTTCATTCTAACATTCTCATCCAACTCACATTCGGCTTTCGTTAATCTTATTACATTCATTACGGCTTTCTTAACACCATTCGTTATTCTTCCTTAATGTCGAAGTCATACGGTTTGTTGTACGCTAAGACTGATCATTCAACGCAACTGCGTTACATTCACAGTGTCTATATGCTTTGCACTTATCTCTCATTACCGCCACATAACATCAAAATTTTATTCATTACCCTCGTCCATCAATGTCGAAGGAATCACAATCATAGAAATCCCCCACGTTCATTTATCGCGACTACGGTCCCCCGATATCGGTTCTATAACCCGCGTTCACATTCTTTTAATCCCGTTTAATCTCTCTGTTCAACCTTCATTAAGGGTTTAAAACACTTGATTAAGTGTTACATTCGATGAACTACATGTTCATTATCTTTCGGTACACTTCCCCCATGTTTTGAGCAGTTAAAAGCTCATTATCGGCTTTTTTCCTACCTTGACTGCGGTGTCCCTGCTCGGTTCCCTCTTTATAACATGTTGCGCTGCCAAGTCCTTTCACTCTGCAATGTCCAACTACAGAAATTTGGTGGTGTGATTGCGCCTCTCCCAATGCAAAGCTCAAGCACTGTGGCGCTGCTAGCTATAGTTCTTGAAAAATTTTCTAAGTCTTGAATGCATTTTGAGATTCTTACCTTTCGATCTCATAACTTCTTCATTATAACTCAGAATGAGGTTGTTCCAAAGCCATTCTCTTCCTTATATTACGTACTTTAATACCCCCTGGACAGAACTTTGTCCTGAATCCATTAACATGTCATTCAATTGGCTTAATCTTTGCCCTTCGTTCGTTTTAAGTTTTTAACGTTCTTCGTTCATTCGTCCGTAATTCGGTCATTCGAACTCGAAACTAGTTTGTTCTTGAATCCATGACTCACATTTTCTACATTCTCTTACTTTCTTATGAAAACCTACACATTCGAGTTCATCTACTAACTTTCTAATTCTCGTTCGTCTTTTATGAAATTTTCACCATAACTTCGTTATAGCTCAGTTTTAATCCGTTCTTCATGAACGTTTCTACCGCTCCTAACCAAGGAATAAGCATATAACTTATACGCGATGGTTTTAAACTTGTCCATCAACAACAATTATCCTACGATGGTTTTAAATTTGTCCATCAACAACGTTCTTCGCGTGTTCTTCGCGTTCTTCGTGTGTTCTTCGTTCGTTCTTCATTTTTAATCGATATTTTGATTACGATTTCACTATTTCTTGGAATTCGGTGTTATAAAACACCATTCCTTACTTATTTCACCGAATCATTCATATGATACATTCGGATCGCTCTAATTCATTACGAATTGTACACTTCCTTAAGGAATTTTTTAACCAAAACTTCAAATTCCTATTTCTTCTTTTATCAATGATTTCAACCATATGAAATCATTCCTAACATCATCTACTTCTTATTCTCATTAAGTTATGTTTTTGAATATAAAAACTTAAAGAAAAATTATACGAGATAAGGTTTCGGATTACCTTTCTCCTTTAATCTTCCTCCGTTCGACAAAGCGTGCACTCGGGCTAGCTTTTCCTCATTCTCTCCCTCTTCATTCAACTTCTTTCTCTCTCTCTCAAGTGTGGCATAATTTTTCATTAACCACAAATGAGCTTAAGCTCTCCTTTTTATAGATTTTCAAGGATAGGGGTATTTTAGTCATTTCGCCCCAACCTCCTTACTATTCACACCTCCTCATTCTACCTCCTTACTATTCATGAAACTTCCCTTGGAAGTTTCGTGGTTCTGTCTTTCGAGTTTCGTCTGACAGTTTTAAAAACTACAATTCTCGGAATCCAAATATTTTTGGATATTTCGTCTTTCCTTTACCGATTAACTTTTACGCATTCTTCGGATCTCTGAAAAACTGAAAAACACTTTTCCATGATAAGTGTTTTCCTTCACGTTTTTTCCTAACGTAGTTAGACGAGTGAAAAGTACATAGTAGTACTTTTCGTTATTTTTATTTCATCCGATTTCTGTACGTTTTTCGAGAATACACTTTTATCAGCTTACTTAACTTTTCATGATATATTATCATCAAATATTTTGACGGAATGTTATTTTGACATACCGAACTCTCGGAAAGGCTTAGGTTATTCAAACTCTAACCCTTAAGGTTTCGTCGAATTGAATAATACTATTTCCTTTTCCCCGAAATATTTTTTCCAGGGAAAATTTTTATTTTTTTCTTGAAAATTCTTACTCGTTCAATCTAGCTCATAGCCAGAATCCTCCCGATTAATAATCATCCTAGCTTCTGGAACGATTAATAAACACATAGCACAGAATATTATTAATAAAAATTTATTTTATTAATAACTAATTCTTTAAATCTAAAATTCTGGACAATCCGATTTTCCAGGTTGTCACATTCTTCCTCCCTTATAAAAATTTCGTCCTCAAAATTTCTAAAAATCACACCCATTCCCGGGTCATCACATTCACCCCTTCTTCATAGAATTTCGTCCTAGAAATTTTAATCTACCTTTCTTCTAAACTTCTCTTCAAAGAAGTTCTTATCATTCAACCATTCTCTCACCTTCACAACTTATCAAGAATTATGAAGTAGAATGAACAACGAGGAATATAAAAATTCCTTTAAAACATTTCATACTTTTGCTGAGGGGTCAAATTGACCATGAACTTTTACTAAGTTTAACAGCATGACGCCGTAAACTTTCTTCCACGGTCAATTTACAATCACAAAGAAAGCAAACTACCTCTTCCATACGTAGGCAATCAACCCATTGTATAACCCCATTTCGGGGTGTGTTCACCTCAGACTTAATCATTAGATTTTGCACCAAAATAATTTGGTTTGGCACAACTTCTTCAAAGAAAGCTCAATTTTCTTTTAATCATGACATACCATTCATCTCAGCCAAATCAAGTAGCTTAGACCATACCAATAAATTGGATACCAACTTGAAACATTCGTCTAGTAAACTCAATTGACATCAACTACTTCTTTAAATTCTCTTTTTTTTTGCAATACATCAAAATGTTTTATAACGTCTTGATACCGCACTTTTCACAGTACGTTGAGGACTTCGTCAGTTTATGACTTCATCATTATACATCATACCATAGTGGGTTGTTGATCCTAAGATCACATCCAACACCAGGTTCAATTGCATTAATAACTCCATAGTTTTACCATCCTTGCATCTACTGCAGTGATGATATAAAATTCATTTTGATATTTCAAATCAATTTCTGTCTAGCCGAAACAATTAGCATAGACATACATAGAATAGTTCTTTTAAAATCCATTGGTTCTAAAAGTTGAACCAACTCTTTCCTTTTCAAAACGCGCACACATAAGCACGATTTCAAGAAACTTCGAAATCTAACATAGCTAGATGACTTGGAATATCTTATTCTCCATCTTTCTTCATTGTCTTACCTGCGACAATACTTAATCTTCTCTAGCACCTTCAATGCTAATTCTACTGAAAATAACTCATTTTCAGTCTAAACATCACTATACCTTAGTACAGTCCATCAACTTACCACACATTATGAGTTCAGGAACTTTCCATAATAATATGAGTTTAAAAACTATCTCAGTCGGACCATAGGCGTCCATTCGCTAAGAAGTTCAAAAATATACCATATCATTATGAGTCACGAACTTACCATAAGTATGAGTTTCAAGAACTCACACCTACCTCATCTTTCTCTACCTATCAAGCATATACATGAGAAAAGATTCACCTTCTCATCATATATATATTGATAGCGCGACCAATTCTAATGATTATCACTATAATAAACTGAGTGGTTGTTACACCAAAGCACAAACCTCTACCCATAACAAAGGTTCATACAACTCAGCTATCACATGAGTCCTAAACTGAAATTTTACAACTTCTAACTTTCTCTTTACTTAATACGAATTTTCTTTAATTCGTATGATATCTTTCATAACCCAATCTGAGTTCTTCTTCCCGTACTACTTTGTAGTACCATTCATTCATAGCATTAGCTATAAATCATTCATCGTTTAACAGCTCATATGCTCCTACAATTTACTATGATCACGTGGTGATCTTCTTATCCTTCTCTCTACGATTATAGTCTTAGTTACTCTTACTTAAGATTTATAACCTATCAGCTCTCATACCAACTTGTAACGCCCTAAAATCCGGTCTATCTTCACACCTGGATTTCGTACGTCACGAATAAATCATTCATCCAAACATACATCATTATATACTAAAATATTACAACATACATTCTCAATTCCCAGGTTCTAAAACCTTATAACTCCTTTCATTACAAATAATGATAATAGATTATTCATTCCATCTTACAAAAGTGACTTTTATCCGCCACCAAGGATACATTCAGTTTATTAAACTAGTCTATAGTTCAATTTTATTTTTTTCTATATTACAAGTCTTTGCTCGATCTTCTCGCTCATTCACAAACTGAATGGCACTTCATCTAGATACCTATCAGTTTGATCTTTATGGGATCCTTAAGTTATTCTAACATCATACGCTGAAAATGTTTTTCCTTTAAAGCAAGTGTGAGCATTCAATTGCTCAGCAAGTCATAGCAGTTGAACAAACAACTTCAAGAATTTAAACATTCTTTTAAGACTTCAATAACCGAACAAAGGTTATGAAGCAACTTGAATAATAGGAATAATCTCGATTCCTATCATTTTAAAACATTAGTCACATTCACTTTGAAATACTTTCATTCTTCTACCTTTTTCATACACATTACATGTCGGCTAGAATCATTGCTTACGAGACTTAACAATAACGGTTCATGTATAAACAGAACATTCTCTTATTGAACAGTTCAATCACAAAACAGTTCATCTCATAAAAATACCAAAGTGTTCACATTGTGGCACAAGGCCTCGTGCGTTCTACCACCTTGTATAAATATCACACATTCGCACATAGACAGAACTTCTCAAGTTCAACATCTGAGAAGTTTTAGAAACTAGCATTCATTTAAAATATGAATGAAGTTAGGAAACTTTCCTTACGCACAGCTACAGCTTACGCTGAACTGCTAATTCCCATTCCTATGTAGCACATAAGAAAAACAACACATACACCAATTTGTCATGTATATTTGACTTATGCATTGGTTTATTTAACTATAATTCTTAGGGTTTGCGTTCTTTCAACCTAAGTTTGCGTGATAACTTCCTTTACCGATTTACGACTTCGTGACATACGGAGATGTCTTACTCATACGTTCATCATATTTGATGATTTACATTCTTATCTTCTTCTTATAACTTCTCTAGGACTTAGCACACATCACTTCTCTGCTAGTTGTCCATATGGTTCTCTGAGTGGTTTCCCACAAATAACCAACAAACAAGTTCTCGTCTCGTCTACACTGCCATCACAATGAGTTAGATCGGTTGCCAGTTTTGTATATACCTTCGCTCTCTTAAGGAATTATTTTGCCCAGCTCCCATATGTCAACCATCAAAGGTTACAATTGTACTACAACCTAACTTATCTTAACTTATCTGAACTATCAACTATAATGTTCGTTAAGTCAATTTCTCATTCCTTATGGCTTTTTGGCAACTAAATGACATACCTCAGGATTCATTCATTATCGTCCAAGTCATATGGTCTTTTATATACTCAAAACGATTATTCAAGTTAATCATTAACTCGGATTGTTTATGTTATGCATACTTGTCTTTAATCCAGCTTCTTCACCGTTCACAGGTTTAATCATTGGTCTTTATTATCTTACGGTCAAACCATACACAGGGTGTAGGTTCTGCCCGTTTAATATTCACGTACACTCAACCTTCACGTCGGTTAAAGTGTTCAACGATTACATTTCATTCTAACGTTCTCATCCGACTCAAATTCGACTTTAGTTAATCTTATTACGTTCATTACAACTTTCTTAATACCATTTGTTGTTCGTCCTTAATGTCGAAGCAATACGGTTCGCTGTATGCTAAGACCGATCATTCAACACAACTGCGTTGCATTCACAACGTCTATACGCTTTACACTTATCTCTCATTACCACCACATAACATCAAAATGTTATTCATTACCCTCGTCCATCAACGTCGAAGGAATCATAATCATAGCATTCCCCCAAGTTTGGTTATCACGACTACGGTACCCGAATATGGGTTCCGTAACCCACGTTCTGCGATAACCCGGGATTTTGAATAATCCAAATTTCACGAATAAATTTTTTTTATTATTATTTTATTTAATATTGACATTGACTGTTAATATTGTACTATGTATTTGTAATACGAGTATCGAGAAGTAGTCAATTTGTGTATTAACTGAGAAATTAGAGTAGAGTTGTGCTTAACGTAGAATAGAAACCCTAACCCTAAATCCGAATAGGGATTCGATTGAAAATATAATTGAAATAATTATACTGATGAGTACGTGGTTGTACTGTATAGAATGTTGATCAATGATTGGTCGGGTAGGGTACAATATTGGTAAACCCTACTAAGGGATTGGAAACTCTAATCTCAAGATTTAAAACACTAATGCGTAGTTAGGAACCCTAATCGAAAGCTGAGAAACCCTAATCTTTAATTCGGGAATCCTAAACCCTAATTAGGAAACCCTAATCCTAATTAGTAAGCTCTAAAGTGATTAGTAACCTTTAATATAATTAGGGAACACTAATTATATTTTTGAACGTCTTAATTTTCTAATTTAAAGATCCTAATTTAGAAAATCCTAGAAGCTAAAGTTGTAAAACTTTAGGGTTATTGCCTTAGGGTTAAACCCTAAGAGTTTGGTAAATTCCTTGTATGCCATTAAAATTTCATGTACAAAGTCCAAAGTACCCCTTTACTTAGATATTTAGTTAGAAGATTTGCAAGATCTAGTGAGTCATCACTTGAGATTATCCCATGTGCTTAAATTCTATATCAAATCTTATCCATATCTTGCCAACTTGGACACTTGGATTCATTGCATCTATCATATAAGAGATCTAGGAGAGAGAAAGTTCACAAAATAAGCTCATTAGCTATCTAACACCAACCCACTCTTTCTCTCACCTAAACCCACGAAATCCCTAAGTGATTCAGTCACTCTCCAAGCCTTTAGATCACCAAAATCAGTTAAGGAGATCAAGGATCAAAGATTGGACAAGAGAAGGTAAAACCCAAACTCAACCTAGATCTTGTATGCTAAGAAACATTTTGTGTTTAAGTGTTTATATTTGTGTTATATGGTGTTTTTAGTTGATCTATGTTGATCCATGATGGATTCATAGCATCAAAGTGGGAAAAAAATGCAAGTTTTCAAAAAACTGTTCTTGAGCAATTTCTGTGTTTTGACAAGAAATGTCAGACGCTCTATATCATGGTGTGTTTATTATTATTGTTGTTTTATTGATTGGATCTATAGTTGCTATGTTGGCTTTCATCTGCAAGTGGTATCACAGTGTTTGAATAGCTAGATTGCATTTTATTCCCGGTCAAAGTCGTTTGACCGACGTTGACAGGGCTAAAATCTTGGCAGCCCGGAAAGATAGAAACCCCGTCTGACAAGATTTTTAAGCTTCTTGATCTGTCAGGTTTTTAGTGTTATGTTGTTGTTGTTGTGACATATTTGCAGTTGGTTATGTGTACTTTGTATTGGTGGCCTTATATCGTGTAGGATATCAACAGATCAAATGTAACAGTTGGTCAAACTAGGCCATACGGCCATGACATAGAGATTCTGGAATTCCCAGAAACGGGAAGAACACAACTTTCTGACCATCTTTGACCATATTTATTATTGAGATTTAGATGTTGATGAACTGTTATGTTTCTTTACACAAGTTCCTTGACATGTGGACTATAAGTAAGAACCATAAAACTACCAAATAAAGGATAAGAACCTAAGTTAATTTGGGCTGGAAACTATCAAGTCGAACTGCCTGGGTTTCTGCAAAACCCAGATCGTCATGTTTTGTTGTGTTATGACCTAGATGATGGTCGTTTATTGTAGTGTTACATTTCAGCTACACAATCGAGGTTTAAGTTGGCCAAGAACATGCATGGATTAAAATCTAAAGCTGGTCAAACCTTGCCCCTCGAACACTGAGATTGTCAATGTTCTTGAGCCAAGAACACCAAAGGCAACAGTTATGTGTCGCTTAAGGCTTTAGCGACTGTTGCTATTTATTTTTATTTTCTGTTTTTCCAGAAAATGATTAAAAATTAGAAATAAATTATAAAAATTACCAAAAATGGTTTTAAAAATTATTTTAAATTATGAAAAATAATTTCTGACTATTTGGAATATTTTTCTTTAATATTTATAATTATTTAAATATTAAAGGTATTTAATTTATTTAATTAGTGTATTACATAAATTAGAGGAAAATAATTTAATATTATTAAAAATCATTTTAAATAAAAATAATGTGTTAGAAAATATTTTGAATTATAAAATATAATTTTTAATATTTTTAGAGAATTTTCATTAATAATTTAATATTAATGATATTAGATTTATTTAATTATTATATTAAATAAATGAGTTAAAATGAATTTATTGATTTAAAATCATTTAAAAATGAGAAAATGATTTTAAAATATTTTAAGTTATAATTAATGACTTTTAATATTTTGATGATGATTTCATTATTAATGGTGATGATTTAAAAATGATTTTAATTACTTTAAAAATCATTTAAGTAGAATATTGATGATTTAAAATATTTTAAGTTATTAAAAATAACTTTAATATTTTGACAAGTATGTTATTAATATTTTTATATTAATAAACAATAATAATGATGAGATTATTTGATAATTAAATCATTTAAAAATGATTCCGATGTTTGAAAATTTATTATAAATTATAATAATTGCTTATAAATTATTAAAAGCTTCCAAAAAATATTATAAATGATATTTGACTTATCTAAAATAATATTGAAGCTTAGAGACCAAGTTTAATTGACAATAGCTGTGTTAAGTGTCGGATAGGGTGACCAGATCACCGAGAAAGGACCGAAGTCCAACCAGACCAAAATAGTTAGACTTGATAAGTGTTTATCTAGGTTATAAACACTGATGTGGCTATGTGGTAATGTGACTAGGAGAAGTTTAACTGTGAATTACAGTGTTATGTGTTATAAATTATTGTGCTAATTGTGAGACCTACATTATTGGTTATAGGTCTTACTGACGCAGAATAAGTTTATTGTGTAGTAGTCGTAATCGCGGAAGAGGCAAGTTCCCTAACTCAACCTTGAGTTAATATTGTTTAATTATTATTGGTGGTTAATTATTTCTGATTAGACCACGTCCAGGGATTTATTGTTGATTATTCGCAGTTAGTGCATGCTTAATAATTTAAATTAAATTACTGATTCGGAATATATATATACATTCGTAGAATAACTGTTGTTGGATATACATATCCATAGAAGCTAGAATTCGACAAAGATGCAGATAATTCACATTTATTATCGAATTATGTTGAGAAATGTCTTAGCCAATTTATTCGGTTAGAGCGAACATTTGTTAGAACTTGATAGGTTCAAGAAGAGAATTAAATTATTATTGACGGATCGATGCCAATTATTTCGCTAGATCGAGAAGTAAATAAATTTGAAATCACGATATTTCATTGTAAAATCAAAATCTTGATTCTAAGATCGAGAACAACAACCTTTTATATAAAGGGAATATTTTATCTATCGAGCATTACGGCTTGCCTTATGGCGATTAAGTATTATGCATAATATAGGGTATACTAAAGCTGATCACTTTATATACTTGCAGAGGGGTATGATTTAATCTTTATAGTTATCTGACACCTGGGTATATCAAAGTTTAACTTTGATAGTTACTCGAGAAGAGAAGTTCAAGATCCAATGGATCACTCAGCATAAATCTGGAAATCATTCCACTTTGCTATTTCGTAGAATTAATTATTGATTATTCATTTGAATATCGTAGAAAACCTTGAAAGTGTTGTACTCTTTCATTATCGAATTATTGTTGAGTAGAATGTGAGAAGGTTTGATATTGATTTCTATATCTTTATTGTATCTCTTAACTTGCGGAGCAAACTTGTTACTCACCCTTGCTATAAATAAAACTTTTCAGCTAGGGACGAAGTTGCAGAAGGTGCTGCGAAGAAGAACAAAGGAAAAGGAATAGTTATAAATTAGTTATGATAAACAATATTATTATTATGTTGTATTGTATTGTATTGTAAACCCTTTTTGTATATCTAAAGGGGTATGTTTGTACGATTAAGGTTAGTAGACCTGGGACTTATGTATTAACAATCTATGTTAATGAGTTATGTATTCCTATTTATATTAAAATGGGTAGTTAGATGGTATTATATTGTGGATCGTGAAAACCAAACTCGGGGGTCAGGTAACCCGAATTTGGGGGTGTCACACGTTCACATTCTTTTAATCTCTCTGTTCAACCTTCATTAAGGGTTTAAAACACTTGATTAAGTGTTACATTCGATGAACTACACGTTCATTAGCTTTCGGTACACTTTCACCATGTTTTGAGCAGTTAAAAGCTTATTACAGGCTTTTTCCCCTGCTCCGACACCGCGGCGCCGGTTCCCTCTTTATAACCTGCCCTGCAGCGCCACTCTATAGTGTCCAATTGTCGAGGCTGGTGCTTTAGTGCCGTTTCCCAATGCACAGCTCGCGCCACATCGTCGAGCTCTAGTTCTTGAAAAATTTTCTAAGTTTTGAATCCATTTCGAGACGCTTACCACCCGATCTCATAAATTCTTCGTTATAACTTGGAATGAGGCCATTCCAGATCCATTCTCTTCTTTATCTTACGTACTTCAATACCCCTCAAACAAAACTTTGTTCTGAATCCGTTAATGTGCCATTCAATTGGCTTAATCTTCGCCCTTCGTTCGTTTTACGTTTTTAACGTTCTTTATTCGTTCGTCCGTAATTCGATTATCCGAACTCAGAACTCGTTCATTCTTGATTCCACAACTCATGTTTTCTACATTCTCTTACTTTCTTATGAAACCCTACATATTCGGTTTCATTTACTAACTTTCTAATTCTCGTTCATCTTTTACAAAATTTTTGCCATAACTTTGTTATAGCTCAGTTTTAATCCATTCTTCATGAACGTTTCTACCATTCCTAACCAAGCAATAAGCATCTAACTTATACGCAATGGTTTTAAACTTGTCCATCAACAAAAATTATCCTACGATGGTTTTAAATTTGTCCATCAACAACGTTCTTCGCGTTCTTCGTGTGTTCTTCGCTCGTTCTTCATTTTTTAATCGATATTTTGATTACAATTTCACTTTTACTTGGAATTCGGTGTTATAAAACACCATTCCTTACTTATTTCACTGAATCATTCATATGATACATTCGGATCGCTCTAATTTATTACGAATCGTACACTTCTTTAAGGAAATTTTTAACAAAAACTTCAAATTCCTATTTCTTCTTTTATCAATGATTTCAACCATATGAAATCATTCCTAACATTATCTACTTCTTATTCTTATTAAGTTATGTTTTTGAACATAAAAAACTTAAAGAAAAATTATACGAGATAAGGTTTCGATTTACCTTTCTCCTTTAATCTTCCTCCGTTGAACAAAGCGTGTAGTTAGGCTAGCTTTTCCTCATTCTCTCCCTCTTCATCCGACTTCTCTCTCTCTCTCTAGAGTGTGGGATAATTTTTCATTAACCACAAATGAGCTTAAGCTCTTCTTTTTATAGATTTTCAAGGCTAGGGGTATTTTAGTTATTTCGCCCCAACCACCTTACTATTCACACCTCCTCATTCCACCTCCTTACTATTCATGAAACTTCCCTTGGAAGTTTTGTGGTTCTGTCTTTGGGGTTATGTCCGACAGTTTTAAAAATTGCGATTCTCGGAATCCAAATATTTTTGGATATTTCGTCTTTCCTTTACTGATTAACTTTTACGCATTCTTCGGATCTCTAAAAAACTAAAAAACACTTTTCCATGATAAGCGTTTTCCTTCACGTTTTCTCCTAACGTAGTTAGACAAGTGAAAAGTACATAGTAGTAATTTTCGTCGTTTTTATTTCATCCGATTTCTGCACTTTTTCGAGATAAACCTTTTATCGGCTTACTAAACTTTTCACGATATATTATCATCAAATCTTTCAACGGAATATCATTTTGATATACCAAACTCTCAGAAAAGCTTAGGTTATTCAAACCCTAACCCTTAGGGTTTCGTCGGGTGAATAGTGCCTATTTTGTCTTTTTCCCCAGAAATTTTTTATTTTTATCTTGAAAATTCTTACTCGTTCAGTCTAGCTCGTAGCCAGAATCCTCTCGATTAATAATCATCCTAGCTTCTGGAACAATTAATAAACATATAGCACAGAATATTATTAATAAAAATTTATTTTATTAATAACTAATTCTTTAAATGTAAAATTTTGGACAATCCGATTTTTCGGGTTGTCACAGTAATGAGCAGAATTTAAACCAAGTTAAAAAGTTGTATTAAAAGAAGTAACTAAATCTATAAGGTTAGTATTAATGTAACTAATGAATGTCATGAATACATATAGTATGTGTGTAGGACTTGTGGTGAACATGAGTAGTAATCATTTAGCCTACGCACGAGGCAAGTTTCCAAACCCTATTCTTACATTGAGAAAGTTCTTAAATCTAATTATTATTGAGCAAGCTTCGTATTCTTATTTCGAACTGTTTAAAGCTTAATTATTCAAGTTCATCATTCCAAATGAAATGTTCTAATTCTTTTGAAGTAGTACTTCTATTGTACAAAGTTCATTCAATTGTGTAGAATTGAGATCCAATCTTTTCAGTCAATTAAATAGAGTTGAGATTCAATCTTTGATTTGATTATTGATTTCGATATTACATTGAAACCTTGAATAGATAGGGATTCCTTATTGATTCAACTAATCCTTAGTTGATGATTATTGAACTCTAAATTACCCTTGAAGCTAATCCAAACCAAACTTCCTTTGGTGTGGACTCTAATGTTAAAGTTGAGATGAACAACCATGTTATGGGGGATTATATTACGCGATAACGTTAAGATGTTGTGCACATACATGGTATTAAGGGCTGATTCCCCTAAGTACGAGAAGCAAGGTCCATATAGTCTTACGACTGTTAAAGGTTTAAAGTAGAAATACTTAATAACCTAGGAAATAGTTCTTGGTCTTGTGACCCTCAGGTATACTTTTGATTCATGTTCTAATCTTGATTCGAAAGCCGAGTTTTCTTTTGTTTAGTATCCATTGTTTATTCGTATGCTATTATTATTTTTATTGTTAAACTTGTGGGCAATTGTTGCTCACTCTTGCCTAATAACATTGCAGCTAAGATTAAAAGAGTTGATGAACCATCTACTAGTAAGGGCAAGGGCAAGGCAAGCAAGTGATGAGGACTTGTTTATTATTTCAGAATATTAATGTTAAGACTCATTACGTTATGTTTAAGACTTATTTAAATTATGTTATGTTTTTGCATTGATGTATTAAGGTTAGAAGTCCTGAGATTGATTTATTTAAGCTGTTGTAACCATTTGTTGAAATATTGAAGGTTACAGAGAAATAAATATTTAATATGGCCCATAAGTGTAAAAATTGAACCCCTATAATTTGAGAAAGTTTTATCTTATGAAGAAGTTCATGTTCAGATAGTCGACAGAAAAGACCAAATACTCAGAAATAAAGTAATACATTCTGTTAAGGTAATCTAAAGGAATCACAATGCTGAAGAAACTACGTGGGAACTCGAATAACAAATGATAAAAAATTACCATCATTTATTTGCTTAATATATGTATAACGATTCAAGGGACAAAATCTTTGTAAAGAGGGGAGAATGTAACAAGACGAATTAATTGAGTCGTGATTCTGGGGACATAATACTTTTATGAGGGGAAAGATATGACGAAAGAGACTTTTGTAATTAATTTTAAATAATTATTGAATTAAATAAATATTTTGTTAATTTAATTATTGAGTTAAATAATTATTTGATGGAATTGAGGTAGATTAATTTAATTATGTGTGTAACATTAACTAAATTAATGTGGAATAACTTCATAGTGCAAAGTAAGAATTTAATTGGGATAATTAAATAAAATGCTTTATTAAATAATTTTAATATTTTTCTAATTAATTAAATAATTACTTAGAGATTTAATGATTAATGATAAATAATAAATGACAATTTTAATTATGTAATGAGGTGATTTAATGGGTAATATTGCCTTTTATTTAATTAAGTTAAATAATATTATTTAATTAATTAAGGTGTGACAAAAAAACTATATAATTTATAAGTTAATTAAAATAAATTAGAAAGGAAATTTAATAAGTAACCAAACATGGCCTTGAGGACATGGGAGCAGTTAAGGCCATACTGCGCTTAACCGCTACCCATGTACACACCAGTTATTTTTAAAAAATACGTATTTGTCAGTTCATTTATTTTGCAAGTCTAAGAGAAACTCAGAGAGAAAATAGAGAGAGATTTGAGAGAATAATGAGATTAAAGAATAAGGAGTTGGAGAATTGAAGAAATTTCATGTCATCTTGCTTAATCATAACAGAGAAATCAAGAGTAATCCCTTAATCTCAAAGTTTTAAATTACGTTCTTAAAGTTTTTCATGAAAACCAATTTTTAACTCTTTGTAATTAAATTTGTATGGTTAATTGTTAAATCTGTGTTGGTGTATATGTTTATAACATGTTCTACATGAATTGTATGTGATTTAGAATAATTAAATTCTTGAAATCATGTTTATAATCTGAGTTTTTAGTTTACTGTGAAAATATTATTTTGGTTCTCTGTAATTAAATTGGTTCTCTTTGAAAAATAGCAAGAGCGTGAAAATTATGAGTTCAAATCTTGTTGTATATGTGATTGAATTTGTTAAAAGCATGCTAAGAATGTTATAGAATGTTTATGTTAAATTTATAACATATGGGTGAAACTGAATTCGTTGTTTGTGTGAGATTTTAGCCTAAATTGGCCCTGTTATGTGTTCTTCATGAAATCGCTGTAAACCGAATCTGGGTAACCCGTCATTGGGCAAAATAATAATAATAATAATAAAAATATTTATCAAATAAAATGAATATTTTAGTTGAAATATTTATGGAATAAAATATTCGATGGAAATTATTATGGAAAAATTTATTCGAGTGTAATACTAGTCAGGGAATAAAAATATTCTAATTTAATTAAGTAATTAAATTATAAGGGTAGTGATTTGTTAAATAAAATAGAGTTTATATTAAATAATTAGGTGAAAGTGTGACTAATGAACTATATAATAAGATAATTATAAAAATAAATTAGAAAAAGTCTTGTGACCTTATAACTGCTATGTTTTGTAACTGGTTAAACCACGTTAAAAAAAATGATGTCCATGAGATGATATGATGTTGTTTAAACTTAAGATTTGAGATTTCAGTCCTGTATTGTCCAAGTTAACAAGTTGTATTAAAAGAGGAAACTAAACCTATAAGGTTAGTATTAATGTAACTAATGAATGTCATGAATACATATGGTATGTGTGTAGGACTTGTGGTGAACATGAGTAGTAATCATTTAGCCTACGCACGACACAATTTTCCAAACCATATTCTTACATTGAGCAAGTTCTTAAATCTTATTATTATTGAGCAAGCTTCGTATTCTTATTTCGAATTGTTCAAAGCTTAATTATTCAAGTTCATCATTCCAAATGAAATGATCTAATTCTTTTGAAGTATTACTTTATATTGTACAAAGTTCATTCAATTGTGTAGAATTGAGATCCAATCTTTTGAGTCAATTATAGAGAGTTGATATTCAATTTTTGATTTGATTATTGATTTTGATATTACATTAAAACCTTGAATAGATAGTGATTCCTTATTGATTCAACTAATCTTTAGTTGATGATTATTGAACTCTAAATTACCCTTGAAGTTAATCCAAACCAAACTTCTTTTGGTGTAGACTCTAATGTCAAAGTTAAGATGAACAACTCTGTTATTGGGGATTATATTACGCGATAATGTTAAGATGTTGTCCACATACATGGTACTAAGGGCTGATCCCCCTAAGTATGAGAAGCAAGGTCCATATAGTCTTACGACTGTTAAAGGTTTAAAGTAGAAATACTTAATAACCTATGACATAGTTCTTAGTCTTGTGACCCTCAGGTATACTTTTGATTCATGTTCTAATATTGATTCAAAAGCCAAGTTTTCTTTTGTTCAGTATCCTTTGTTTATTTGCATGTTATTATTGTTTTTATTGTTAAACTTGTGCGCAATTGTTGCTCACTCTTGCATAATAACATTGCAGCTAAGATTGAAAGAGTTGATGAGCCATCTACTAGTAAGGGAAAGGGCAAGGCAAGCAAGTGATGAAGACTTGTTTATTATTTGAGAATATTAATGTTAAGACTCATTACGTTGTGTTTAAGACTTATTTAAAGTATGTTACGTTTCTGCATTGATGTATTAAGGTTAGAAGACCTGGGATTGATTTATTTAAGCTGTTGTAACCCTTTGTTGGAATATTGAAGGTTACAGAGAAATAAATATTAAATATGGCCCATAAGTACAAAAATTGAACTCCTACAATTTGAGAAAGATTTATCTTATGAAGTTCTTGTTTAGATAGTCGACAGGAAAGAGAAAATACTCAGAAATAAAGTAATACCTTCTGTTAAGGTAATCTGGAGGAACCACAACACTAAAGAAACTACGTGCGAACTCGAAGAACAAATGATAAAAAATTACCCTCATTTATTTGCTTGATATATGTGTAACAATTCTGGGTACAGAATCTTTGTAAGGGGGGAGAATGTAACAAGATGAATTAATTGAGTCGTGATTCTAGGGACAGAATTCTTTTATGAGGGGAAAGATATGACGAACGAGACTTTTTTAATTAATTTTAAATAATTAGTGAATTAAATAAATAATTTGTTAAATTAATTATTGAGTTAAATAATTATTTGATGGAATTGAGGTAGATTAATTTAATTATGTGTGTCACATTAATTAAATTAATGTGGAATAACTTTATAGTGTAAAGTAAGAATTTAATTGGGATAATTAAATTAAATGCATAATTAAATAATTTTAATATTTTACTAATTAATTAAATAATTAATTAAAGATTTAATGATTAGTGATAAATAATAAATGAGAATTTTAATATGTAATGAGGTGATTTAATGGGTAATATTGCCTTTTATTTAATTAAGTTAAATAATATTATTTTATTAATTTAAGGTGTGACAAATAAACTATATAATAAATAAGTTAATTAAAATAAATTAGAAAGAAAATTTAATGAGCAACCAAACAAGACATTGAGGACATGGGAGTAGTTAAGGCCATATTACGCTTAACCACTACCCATGTACGCACCAGTTGTTTTTTTAAAATACGTATTTGTCAGTTCATTTATTTTACAAGTCTGAGAGAAACTCAAAGAGAAAATATAGAGAGATTTGAGAGAATACTGAGATTAAAGAATAAGGAGTTGGAGAATTGAAGAAGTTTCCTGTCATCTTGCTTAATCATAACAAAGAAATCAAGGGTAATCCCTTAATCTCAAAGTTTTAAATGACGTTCTTAAATTTCTTCATGAAAACCAAATTTTAACTATCTTTAATTGAATTTTTATGGTTAATTGTTAAATCTATGATGGTGTATATGTTTATAACATGTTCTACATGAATTGTATGTGATTTAGAATAATCAAATTCATGAAATCGTGCTTAAAATCTGAGTTTTTAGTTTATAGTGAAAATATTATTTTGGTTCTCTGTAATTGAGTTTTTATGGTCAAACTATTGAGAAGTTGTTCGTAATCGTTAAAATCATGTATAATCTGCTATTTGATGTTTATAAATGACTTTAGAGTGATTAATCCATGAAATTAAGATTAAGTTGGAATATTGAAGGTTATAGAGAAATAAATATTGTATATGGCCCATAAATACAAAAATTGATGCCTAAATTTCATATTACTCGGTGAATCGATAGTTGATTATGTTTATACATGTCAAAGCGAAAAGAACGAAACTTAAACGGACTGATTTGGTGTTAAACTGAATCTGTAATTTGTGGTTTCATGAAGTTTGACGAAACATTGAAAAATAGCAAGAACATGAAAATTATGAGCTCAAATCTTGTTGTTTATGTGATTAAATTTGTTAAAATCATGCTAAGATTGTTATAAAATATTTTTGTTAAGTTTAGAACATATAAGTGAAACTGAATTCGTTGTTTGTGTGAGATTTTGGCCTAAATTGGCCCTGTTCTGTGTTCTTCGCGATTGCAGAAACTGAATCTGGGTAACCCCGTCCCGGTGGGCAAAATAATAATAATAATAATAAAAATATTTATCAAATAAAATGAATATTTTAGTTGAAATATTTATGGAATAAAATATTCGATGGAAATTATTATGGAAAAATTTATTCGAGTGTAATACTAGTCAGGGAATAAAAATATTCTAATTTAATTAAGTAATTAAATTATAAGGGTAGTGATTTGTTAAATAAAATAGAGTTTATATTAAATAATTAGGTGAAAGTGTGACTAATGAACTATATAATAAGATAATTATAAAAATAAATTAGAAAAAGTCTTGTGACCTTATAACTGCTATGTTTTGTAACTGGTTAAACCACGTTAAAAAAGAAAAAAGAAAAAAGAAAAAAGTGATGTCCATGATATGGTATGATGTTGTTTAAACTTAAGATTTGATATTTCAGTCATGTATATGTGAATGACGGTAATGAGCAGAATTTAAACCAAGTTAACAAGTTGAATTAAAAGGGCGAACTAAACATATAAGGTTAGTATTAATGTAACTAATGAATGTCGTGAATACATATGGTATGTGTGTAGGACTTGTGGTGAACATGAGTAGTAATCGTTTAGCCTACACATTAGGCAAGTTTCCAAACTTCCTTTGGTATGGACTCTAACGTCAAAGTTGAGATGAACAACCCTATTATAGGGGATTATATTATGCGATAGCATTAAGATGTTGTGCACTTACATGGTACTAAGGGCTGATCCCCCTAAGTACGAGAAGTAAGGTCTATATAGTCTTACGACTGTTAAAGGTTTAAAGTACAAATACATAATAACCTAGGACATAGTTCATGGTTTTGTGACAAGGATGTGTAGGATATTTAGCCTACATAGTCGATACTTGAAAGGAGAATCTGAAATTAGAGGAGATACCGGTAGTTAGAGACTTTGGAGACGTATTTCAAGGTGACTTTCCAGGACTTCCGCCAGACAGGGAAGTAGAATTTGTTATCGACTTGGTGTCAGGAACTGCCCCAATATCGAAGGCCCCGTATCGCATGCTTCCGGTGGAGATGAAAGAATTGATGGTGCAACTACAAGAACTATTAGACAAGAAATATATTCAAGCGGAGCACAGGTAATGTTTGTCAAAAAGAAGGATGGGTCGATGCGACTTTGCATTGATTACAGAGAATTAAACAAGGTCACAATTAAGAATAAGTATCCATTGCCAAGGATGGATGACCTGTTTGATCAGTTGAAAGGAGCCAGGTATTTCTCAAAGATAGACTTGAGAAGTGGGTACCATCAGTTGAATGTAAGGAAAGAAGATGTACCGAAGACAGCGTTCAGAACTCGTTATGGTCATTACGAGTTCCTGGTGATGTCATTTTGTCTAACGAATGCTTTTGCAACATTTATGGACCTAATGAACAGAGTATTTAAACCATTTTTGGATAAATTCGTGGTGGTGTTCATCGACGGTATTCTGGTATATTCTAAGACCAAGGAGGAGCATGTCGAACATTTGAAAGTGGCATTGGAGGTATTGAGAAGAGAGAAGTTGTACGCCAAGTTTTTGAAATATGAATTCTGGATAGAGCGAGTGCAATTTCTTGGGCATGTGATTAACAAGGATGGGATTTCGGTAGATCCATCGAAAGTTGAATGTGACAACACGAGAATTTGGACAATTTATTAAAATCTTAAAAGATTGAATTAAGGTTTAATAATAGACCTAGATAGAAAATAAGGGTATGGATTTGATATTTCTGTGAAGAATTTTTAAGGATTTAAAATTTTTTGTGGAGAATTATTAGTGTTAATTGTATAAGTGTATATGTTCTATGTATATAACCATTTATGTGTAAAGTTTGTGGTTAAGGGCAAGGGTTGATCAGATAACCTATATTAGTGACAAACCTAATAATATGTTATGAACATCGATGTTCTGATAGAAAACCATAAAGATTGATAACAAACCCTAATACCAGCTCTGGAAACCCTAATTTCAGTTCCAGGGAATCTGAAACCCTAATTCGGAGTATTAAAACCCTAATTTGGGAACTCAAAGGCTAAATTAAAAGGCTTAAGTGTTTATGATTATAAATCTAATTAGGGATAACCCTAATTGATTAGTTAGAAAACCCTAAATGCTAAATTAGAAACCCTAATATACAATTAGGGAAAACCTAATTGGTAATTTAACAATTTTAATGTTAATTTGGAAACATTAATCCTAATTAGCAAGTCCTAATGTGATTAGGAAACTTTAATATAATTAGGAAATCCTAATTATAATTTAGAAATCTTAATTCTCTATTTTAAAACCTAATTAGAAAATCCTAGAATTGAATTTGTAAAACCTAAGGGTTGAACCCTAAGGGTTGATCAAGTTACTAGTTTGCCATTAAAATTATAAGACAAATGACCTAATTGCCTTTTTTGCATTTCTTTATTTAGCTAACTTGAGAATCTTGCCAAAACTTTAGTTAGTGACCAACTAAAGCTCAGCCATGTGACTAAAAATCAATATATATAAGCCATATACATCAACCAATTCATTGCATCCAACATATTTATAAATTATGAGAGAGAAAAGTCATAAAAAGTAGCCATTTGTCCACAAACACTCAACCAAGCCATCCTCTCCCTAGACCCACGAAATTCTTAAGTGATTTAGTCCTTAGTATGATCCATAGCAAGTCAAGATTAGACCATGATGATCAGATTCAAGATCAAAGCTAGAAAGAGGTATAAACCTTAAAATTTTAAAATCCTTAAAGATTTATGTTAATTTTGTTATTTGTTGGTTAGATACGTGTTAGAGGATGTTATTGAGTGATCTAAGTTATTATATCTTATATCCATAACATCTAGATTCATGAAAATAAGTTTTTAGAAACTGATCATGAACCCTAAAAAGTTGTCTGACAAGCAAATGTCAGTGGCTCTAGTTCCTTCTCTATTTTTTCTTAGTGTTGTTTTAAGTTTTAGATCTATAGTATGACGTGAGGACTGTAATCTGGAAGTGGAATCATGGCTATACCATGTCCAGATTACAAGGTATTGTTGGTCAAACTAAGTTGACCGAGCATCACCAAGAGTTTCTGAGTAACCCGGAAACTCATTATCAGTGTCTGACAAGATCTTCTAAGGCCATGATATGTCCGGTGTTATGAGATTTGTTGGTGTTGTTGTAACCAAATTGTATCCTGTTAGATGGACTCTATATTCATGCCTTTAGATCACTTAAAAAAAACAATAGATCGAATGTAGTGGATGGTCAAAGTAGCCCATCCGGCCACGATTTTTGTTATCTGGAAATTCTAGAAAACTCAAGAACAAACCTTCTGACAGACTTTGACCGGATTAAATCTAGAGAGTTTGATGTACTTGGACTGATCTGTTGATGCATATGTATTCCTTGACATGTGTACTACATACTTGGACCATAAGAACAACAAGTTAATGACCAGAACTTGGAGAAAATTGAGCCACAAAGTAGGCAGTCGAAGCTGTCTGGGTTTCTGGGTAACCCAGAAAGCCTAGAAAGCTTCTGAAAGCTACTTTGGGGCATTGGATCTTGCTTGTGTGTTATGATTTGACCATGGAACGTGTTTAGGGTTGTAGTACTACATTAGTACTATAACATTAACCCAATTGAAAACCCAGAAACTTGATAACCAAGGATTTAGAACTGGTCTAACATACCACCTTGATAGCTAACATGAAGTTCTGGGTTTGGCTCAAGAACACCTATGGCGACGTTTTTGTCGCCTAAAGCCTCTTTTAGCGACAGTTTAATTAGAAAATGAATTATTTTATTTAATAAATAGAGAAAAATAGTTTTTAATTATTAAAAATTCATAATAAATTCCTAAAAATTATTTTAAAGCCTAAAAATGAGTTTTTAATAATTTTAAATATATTTCATTAATATTTAATATTTTTAGAATATTAATGGTATTTAATTTATTTAATTATAATATTAAGTAATTTACGTAAAATGATTTTTAATATTTGAAAAATTATTTAAAATTATATTATGGTATAAGAAAATATTTTAAGTTATTTTTAATGACTTTTAATATTTTGTGATGAATTTCATTAATAAAATAATATTAATGATAATTAATTTATTTAATAAATGTATTAAATGAATTATGGAAAAATAGAATTAATGATTTAAAAATCATATAAAATGATTTAAGGAATATAAAAATATTTTAAGTTATAAAATATAACTTTTGATATTTTGTCATTAAATACATTAATATTTAATATTAATGATAATTATTTAATAATGATTTTAACTACTTTAAAATCATTTAAAGGTAATAATAAAGTATTAAAAATACTTTGAGATATTATAAATACTTTATAATATTATGTCATGATTTTCATTAATATTTGATATTAAATAAATATTAATGATAATAAAATTAAGTGGTATTTAATATTATATAAATATGATATTAATGATTAAAAATCGTAATAAATGATAATAATTATTTGAAAATTTTTATAAACCTTTAAAGATTATTTTGACTGATTAATTAATTATCAAAGATAATTGTGTTGTGTTTAGAAAGATCTTATGGTCAATAGGCTCGTGTATTATCCGATTAGGGCGTCGGGATGTAAGAATTGTGTCGGATTCAACTCAGACTACAATAGTTTAACTTGATGCTAGGTCTTATATGATGTGTAGACTGATAGGATTATGTGTTAAGTGTTTAGGTTATTTTATAACTATAATTAACAGTATTTTATTATGATGGTATTTTTCTAACTTGGAAAAAATCAATATTATTAATATTAAGTCTTCAGACAAAGCTTAATAAATTGCGTAACAGTAGTCAGCGACAAAGGCATGTTTTCTTAAACTATTCTTTTAACTTGTGGTTAATCCTTATTGATTACATCACGTTTATAAACTGTTGAATCGCACTTTGTGCATATTACATGTATTCATCAGGTATGAAAGGCTGATCACCTTCATTACCATTCGGTCCAGATATAGTTATTCATGTTCAATGTTCGTTCAGCTATGAAAATTTTTTCATGCTAGTTCACAATGTATATATTGTTGAATGTTAGCCAGCTTTTATTCAAATTCTTTCAATCATGATATATCCTCAATTAAACTTATACTTGCTGGGCAAACTTGTTGCTCACCTTTACTATATCATGATAAACATTGCAGATTAGGACGAATACGTCGGATACAGGAAAAGTCAAAGATAAGTACAGCTTGGGATTATATGTGTAGCTAAATTTGTAACAGTAATGTGTGATAATAACATTGCCTGTCAGATAGGATATTGATTCAAGTATTATGTGAAGGTTCTCGACCTTGGGAATAGTGTGTAAAGTTTAATGTATAAACAATTTATGTTTATATCTTCCGCAATAGTTATAGAATTAATATACCAGATCAGCGGTGTTTGATACCGAATTTAGAATATTACATTTGGTATCAAAGCCGTGAATTCGGGGATATTACAGTTGGTATCAAAGTTATAGGTTATAAACCTTAGGTAGGGTTACCTGAGTCTAATAACTGCAGTGATTAGAATAAGTACTAACTCAAATAGAGTTAGTGTGTCGGTAAGATTCAAAGACGAATCTCGGCGAGTTATACAGATACAGAGTTCCCTAACTCTGATAATAAAAGTGAACAATAGTGATTGTTAGTTCCCAGTAGGCACACAATAGATCTAGAAGAGGGGTTGAATAGATCCTTTTTCTTTTTAAATACTTTTCCCTCTTATTTGATTATTGCTAATGAATTAGCATATGACAAACATAAGAATCTTTTCAAGCACAACAGAATAAGTGAAAGATCCCCTTTATTGATATATTCATAATCATACATACATTGTTCTTAGAGTTAGTTAAGTTGTAAGCAGTTAATACATACATAACAGATATAGCAATTAAGTACATAATGTAAATGACATAAAGTAAAAGACACAAGGGATTTTAAGTGGTTCAGAGACTCAAGCTCCTAATCCACTCTTCTGCTTTCAACTAGCAGAATTTCTACTAAGGAAGGGCGACACCACGAATCACTAAGATTCCTTCAAGGCAGTGACCTTGGAACTTGATTCACTAAGAACTCTTCAAGGCCAGCAGCCTTGGAACTTCTCTAGTTCCCTAGGAACTCTTCAAGCCCCGTAGGATTGGAACTTCGTCTAGTCCCTCCGGACAAGGACCCCTCAGGCCCTGGCTTCTTGTTGTTGTAGTTATTGTTGTTGTTGGTGTTGAGCTGCTAAGGTGTCATTAAGCTTGAACATCTTTTGTACTTAGCAGCTTGGTGTGGTCCTTTTTGCATTCTACTTCAAGTCTGGACCACGTCTTCTCTGGTGTAGCTGATCTTTACTCCTTTCTGCTCATCTTCATCTGATGTCAGTTGTGCACCATCACCATCTGGATTTGCTAAGTCTCTGAGCTTTTGGTAGACTTCATCTGGAACTTATCAATCCCTGAACCCTTCTTTAATGTTTTGCAGACATGGTTTTGTACTTGTTCAGTTTCAGCTTTAGGTTCATGGTGATTCGTAGAGTGGCTCTCTAGATCTTCTTTATGCTTTGCTACTCTTATGAATGCAATCTTTTTATCCTTCTCAGATCTCAGCTTAACTGCCATTTTCAGTGGCATTCTCGTCTTTGTTGAATGAAGCTTTAGTCTGTTTAAGTCCTTCTACAAAGCTGCTTCACTTCCACCTATATAGTCTCACTGTCACTGAGACTTGTTCTGTTGATATTTGGTGGAACTCGTAGAGTCAACAATATCATTCAACAACTATATAATTCTGCAACATAGCAATCCTCAGCTCCTCTTGATCTTTGAAGCTTTGTTGATTTATACTCCTTCCCTATCTTTCCGTTGGAAAGTAGCCGTTAAAAGCTTTTTGAATTGCCTCGCACATCTCAAGTTATTTGGTGTAGAATGCAGATGTGACATGACATGGCTTTCTGACACTACAGTCTACTGTTTCAGATAACCCGTCAAAGATGTCACTTTGATGTCTCGGGCATGGAGTTAACTTTAGTTCCCCCTTCTGATTTCTTGATTAGAGGTTGTCTTTTTGCATCGATGCTCTCAATGAGCTCTATTCGAACATCAATCTTCAGATTGAACCTTTGTCAATGCTTTAATCTTCGGTTGTTCGAACTCTACGATTCTGATGCATGTCTTCTTGGACCTGATCGTATTGTCTTGTTGACTGTTGTTCATTGACATATAGAGTCAACATTACGATCTTTGAAGAGTGTTCATTTTATCTTCAGTGTAGAACACATATTCCTTCTATTGTGCAGTGCTTCAACATTTCTTTTTGCTTTGACTACTCTCAGATACTGATGGCTTGACTCCTTACTCTGGCCCCTTCTGAATAGCAAGACACTTCAGATTTGTGGTGTGTCCAACTCACTTTCTCCTTGTGATCTCCCATTCACTTATCATCAATGGACTGACCCAATGCTTAATCACTTTAGCCTTGTTCTTCAGAAGCTGGCCAGTATCTTTGTGTACACTCCATCAATTTTTTCTTTGTTTGGAAAACACTACGATCGTGATTTCTTCCAAGATCGTTGTCTTCCGTTTACTTAACAGCTACTGCATTTGCTGACTTTCCTTAGTCAGTTACTAAAGTCTTCTTCTAATCAATCTTGTGGAAGACTTCATCTTGAATGGCTTCCCAACTTAATCTAAATGTTGATTGGGTTGGTGCTTGGATCTTTTATTAGCTTGCATGCCATTCGTTGAGTGCTCCCTAGTTTCCTTCAGGTTGGATGTAACTTTACAGCTTAGACCAGAGGCTTCATACTTTGGATATTATGAGAGTGCTCATTTGTTGAGAATCATGTTTGCTCTACGATTCTACCTTGGCATTGTGAGCACAAATGTTGGGGTCTTAGTTCTACACTCTACGATTCAGCTTTGGTTGTGTTAGACACTACGACTATGAGATCAGATCTTGACACTCTACAATTTCTGACTATGTGTTTGTTGTCTTCATCTGATCTTGCTCGACTACGATCTCTGCCTCTGATATGATCAGTAGACTCTACGACTCTGAGTGTAGTCTACGATTCTTGACTTGGCTTTGGCAGATGCTCGGTCGGCTTGTAGGCAGGTTGTATCTACGATTCTAAACATGACTTCCTCAGTAGACTACGGTTCTGAGAAAGCTCTACTCGACACACTACGATCCTTCCTCGTCTCTTCTAGCAGTCTATGAACTCCGAGATATACTATCTTGCAGACTACGATTCTGCCTCAATAGCTCTCGAGTTTTGCTCGACTCTCCTGGTAGACTACGATTTCTGGTGAAGTGCTCGACGATCAGACAAGCCTATCTATTACATCATAAGATCAACCTAACATGCTTGATCTTTCTATATTTATAGTCCTTGTACATCATTTCTCTTTAAAGACTTTACAAAGCTATTTTGCTTATGTAGGATCAACCTAACACATTTGATTAATTCATTCTAAGTCCTTGTACATATGTTTCTATTATCTATCAAAGGACTTTACAACTTTTCTTAATGCAAGCATACCTGCATATTCATTCATATATATCATAATCAAATCATATGTAAATAGGAATATCATTCATATGCCTATTCCTGACAGTGATGAATAGATCGAGTCTAAAAGACTAAAAGTACAGGGATAGGAGATCATAAAATAAAATGATCAAGACATAGAAATGAATCGTAATATATATAATGAGATCACCCCGTGATCTAATAAGGTTATAACAAGGAGGAGAAGGATCAATCAAGTGATTGAAAAGTTTACAGCAAAGATTGTTGTGTGTCAGTTGTATTATGAATTGGTACAAATTCAGGAAAGAATTACGAATACGAATTAAACAAAATTTGTATTGAGAAGGGAGTTAGGATTAAGTGAGGACTCGTATCAGCAGCTAAGTGGTATTATTCTTCGTATGGGAGGAGAATTGTACATGGTGTAACAACCACTTAGTTTCTTACACTGATAATCATTGAAATGTTTGCGTCGCGCTATGTGTTATATGTGTGTTGAGAAGGTGATTCTTTTCTCCTGTGTATAACAGATAGATAGAATATAGGTAGAGAAGATAAGGTTAGGTGCGAGTTCTTAAAACTCATACTTATGGTAGGTTTGTGACTCATAATTATATGAAATGTTTTTAAACCCCTCAGCGAATGGACGCCAAAGGTCTTACTAGGACAAGTTCTTAAACTCAGAAGTGTGGTAAGTTTGATGAACTGGGTATAGATATGTGTGAATGGAGTATTGAGGATAATAGGAATAGATAGATTACTAAGCAATTGATCATTAGTGGAGACATTAGGTTTTCCAAATCTGCTAGCTATGCTAGACTTCAAAATTTTTGACACCAAGCTAAATACGCACTATGTGCCTTTTTGAAAATGAATTTTTATTCTCAACTCCTGGTGACTATTGTGTATGTGTGGACTTCGGGACACTGACACATCATTACCTGTTGAGATGATAACACTAATTTGCAATGATTTTTGAACGGTTTAAAGTATAGTCTATGGTATTTGTTTCGGCTAAAAGAAAATGATTTAAAATATCAAAATGTGTTTTATTTATCATTGATGTATCATGTAACCTGGTGTAAAAATGATAGAAAAATGATGGAGTTGTAAATACAGGAATACTTAGTGTTGAATTTGATCTAAAAATCGTTGTCCCACTATTGTATGATGTTTTATGACAAAGTCATTCAATGACGGAATCCTTAAACGGACTATAAAATACAGTACGGTATCATGACATCAATTTTCAAACTATTTTAAAAAAAAAATTAATTTGCCAACGGGGTTTGGCTTTACCTAAATATTTCGATTGAATTGAATTATTGGTATGAGTCTATGCTATTTGATTCAACTAGACCAATGTTTATAAAAATTGTAAGCGTTCTTTGAAAATTTTCCCGAACCAAATTGTTTTGGTACGAAATTCTATGATAAGACTGAGGTGAACTATGCAGATTGGATAAAATTATTCAATAGCGAGAATATTCGCAAGATATGATTAAAGTACGTACTAGCAATGGTAGTTTACCTTCTTCGTGATTGTAAACATATTGTTAACTTTTGTTAGGGGTAGAGTACCTTTTTCTTAATTGAAATAGGTCGCAGGTAGTAATACCTATAAACCTCAATAGCTCATGGTCTATATGACTCCTCAGCACGATTTCAAAATTGTAAATCTTGTGAGTGATGTTGTGGGTAGCATGTGGTGATGAGTATGAAAGGTATAAGGTGTAAGTTGAATTTCGGGGACGAAATTCTAAGAAGAAGGGGTGAATGTGACAACCCGAGAATTTGGACAATTTATTAAAATCTTAAAAGATTGAATTAAGGTTAAATAATAGACCTAGACAGAAAATAAGTATATGGATTGATATTTCTGTGAAGGATTTTTAAGGATTTAAAAATTTTTGTGGAGAATTATTAGGGTTAAGTGTATAAGTGTATATGCTCTGTGTATATGGTCATTTATGTGTACAGTTTGTGGTTAAGGGCAACGGTTGATCAAATAACCTATATTAGTGACAAACCCTAATATTATGTTATGAACATTGACGTTCAGATAGAAAACCATAACGATCGATGATAAGAAACCCTAATACCGGCTCTAGAAACCCTAATTTCAGTTTTGGGAAATCCAAAACCCTAATTCGGAGTATTAAAACCCTAATATGGGAATTCAAAGGCTAAATTTAAAGGCTTAAGTGCTTATGATTATAAATCTAATTAGGGATAACCCTAATTGATTAGTTAGAAAACCCTAATTGCTAAATTAGAAACCCTAATGTATAATTAGAGAAACCCTAATTGTTAATTTAACAATTTTAATGTTAATTTGGAAACATTAATCCTAATTAGCAAGTCCTAATGTGATTAGAAAACTTTAATATAATTAGGAAATCCTAATTATAATTTAGAAATCTTAATTTTCTATTTTAAAACCTAATTAGAAAATCCTAGAATTAAATTTGTAAAACCTAAGGGTTGAACTCTAAGGGTTAAACCCTAAGGGTTAATCAAGTTACTAGTTTGCCATTAAAATTATAAGACAAATAACCTAATTGCCCTTTTTGCATTTCTTTATTTAGCTAACTTGAGAATCTTGCCAAAACTTTAGTTGGTGACCAACTAAATCTCAGCCATATGACTAAAAATCATTATATATCAGCCATATACATCAGCCAATTCATTGCATCCAACATATTTATAGATTAAAAGAGAGAAAAGTCATAAAAAGTAGCCATTTGTCCACAAACACTCAACCAAGCCTTCCTTTCCCTAGACCCACAAAATTCTTAAGTGATTCAGTCCTTAGTATGATCCATAGCAAGTCAAGATCAGACCATGATGATCAGATTCAAGATCAAAGCTAGAAAGTGGTAAACCCTACAGTTTCAAAATCCTTAAAGATTTATGTTAATGTTGTTATTTGTTGGTTAGATACGTGTTAGAAGATGTTATTGAGAGATCTAGGTTGTTATATCTTATATCCATAACATCAAGATGCACAAAAATGAGTTTTTAGAAACTGATCATGAACCCTAAAAAGTAATCTGACAAGCAAATGTCAGTGGCTCTAGATCTTTCTTTGTTTTTTTTTTAAAGTTTTAGATCTGTAGTATGACGTGAAGATCTAAAAGTGGAATCATGGCTATACCATGTCCATATTACAAGGTATTATTAGTCAAACTCAGTTCACCAAGCAAGACTAAGAGTTTCTTGGTAACCCAGAAACTCATTATCAGTGTCTGACAAGATCTTCTAAGGCCAAGATCTGTCCGGTGTGTTATGAGATTTGTTGGTGTTGTTGTAACCAAATTGTAGCCTATTAGATGGACTCTAGATCCATGCCTTTAGATCACTTAAAAAAAACAATAGATCGAATGTAGTGGATGGTCAAGTAGCCCATCCGGTCACGATTTCTATTTTCTGGAAATTCCAGAAAACTCAAGAACAAACCTTCTGACAGACTTTGACCGGATTAAATATGGAGAGTTTGATGTACTTGAACTGATCTATTGATGCATTCGTGTTCCATGACATGTGTACTACATATTTGGACCATAAGAACAACAAGTTAATGACCAGAACTTGCAAAAAACTGAGCCACAAAGTAGGCAGTCGAAGTTGTCTGGGTTTCTGGGTAACCCAGAAAGCCTAGAAAGCTTCTGACAGCTACTTTGGGGCATTGCATCTTGCTTGTGTGTTATGATTTGACCATGGAACTTGTTTAGGGTTGTAGTACTACATCAGTACTACAACATTAACCCAATTGAAAACCCAGAAACTTGATAACCAAGTATTTAGAACTGGTCAAACAATACCACCTTGATTGACATGAAATTCTTGGTTTGGCTCAAAAACACCTATGGCGACGATTTTGACGCCTAAAGCCACTTTTAGCTACAGTTTAATTAGAAAATGAATTATTTTATTTAATAAATAGAGAAAAATAGTTTTTAATTATTAAAAATTCGTTATAAATTCCTAAAAAATATTTTAAAGCCTAAAATGGGTTTTAAATAATTTTGAATATATTTCATTAATGTTTAATATTTTGGAATATTAATGGTATTTAATTTATTTAATTATAATATTAAGTAAATTACTTAAAAATGATTTTTAATATTTAAAAATTATTGAAAATTATATTATGGTATAAGAAAATATTTTAAGTTATTTTTAATGACTTTTAATATTTTGTGATGAATTTCATTAATAAAATAATATTAATGATAATTAATTTATTTAATAAATTTATTAAATAAATTATGGAAAAATATAATTAATGATTTAAAAATCATATAAAATTGATTTAAGGAATATAAAAATATTTTAAGTTATAAAATATAACTTTTGATATTTTTCATTAAATACATTAATATTTAATATTAACGACAATTATTTAATAATGATTTTAATTACTTTAAAATCATTTAAAGGTAATAATAAAGTATTAAAAATACTTTGAGATATTATAAATACTTTATAATATCATGTCATGATTTTTATTAATATTTGATATTAAATAAATATTAATGATAATGGAATTAAGTTGTATTTAATTCATATAAATATGATATTAATGATTGAAAAATCGTAATAAATGATAATAATTATTTGAAAATTTTTATAAACCTTTAAAGATTATTTTGACTGATTAATTAATTATCAAAGATAATTAGGTTGTGTTTAGACAGAATCTTATGGTCAATAGGCTTGTGTATTATCCGACTAGGCCATCGGGATGTCAGAATTGTGTCAGATTCAACTCACACTACAATAGTTGAAGCTGTGATAAACTTGGATCAGCCGAAGATACCGTCAGAAGTAAGGAGTTTTCTAGGACTGGCAGGTTATTACAAAAGATTTATTCAAGATTTTTCCAAAATCGCGGCTTCGTTTACGAATTTGACTAGAAAATCGATAAAGTTCATTTGAACGGAAAAGTGCAAGGAAAGTTTCCAAGAGTTGAAGAAGAGGTTGAGTACGGCACCTATGTTATCTCTTTCGGATAACACAAGAAATTGTGTAGTGTATAGTGATGCATCTCATAAGGGACTAGGTTGTGCGCTTATGCAGAACGACAAGGTCATTGTGTATACGTCACGATAATTGAAGGATTATTAGAAGGGGTATCCTACACATGATTTAGAACATGCTGCTGTGGTGTTTGCTTTAAAGATATGGAGGCATTGTATCTATAGGGAGAAATGTTAAATATATACTGATCATAATAGTCTGAAATATATTTTTACACAGAAGGATTTAAACATGTTCAGAGGAGATGGTTGGAATTAATAAAGGATTATGACTGCGAGATTTACCATCTGGGTAAAGCGAATGTAGTTTCTGACGCATTAAGCATAAAGGGTAGAGAGAAACTATTTATGCTAACCGCTCAGGAGGAGCTAATTTTAGCAATTTCAAAACTGGAGTTGGAGGTAAAATACCCTAAGGAGTCGGACGAAAAAACTGTTTCAATTGGGAGCTAGTCTAACTTTTATGGATAAAGTTAAGGAAGTACAACTTCATGATGAGGAATGTGAAAAGATAAGGAAAAGAATATCCGAAGGTGATTAAGTGAAATTTAAAGTCGATACAGAAGGGTTACTAAGATTCGAGAAAAGAATTTGGGTTCCGCAAGTATTAAAAGTAAAGGAGGAAATTTTGAGTGAGGCTCATAGTTCACGGCATTCGATTCACCCGGGGAGTACAAAGATGTACCAGGATCTCCGACAGCATTTCTAGTGGCCGAATATGAAAAGGGACGTTGCCGAATGTGTGGCCAAGTGTCTAATATGTTAGAGAATTAAAGCAAAACATCATAGACCAAGTGGATTGCTATAACCATTAGAAATCCCAGAATGGAAGTGGGAACATATCACGATGGATTTTTTGGTAGGTCTTCCAACAACTCAGAAATGTTTTGACGCAGTTTGGGTTATTGTGGATCGACTGACGAAATCAACACAGTTCTTACCAATCAAGATAAGATTCAACCTAGATCAGTTAGCGAAGTTGTATGTGAAGGAAATTATTTAAAGGCACAGTGTTCCAGTGTCTAAGATTTCTGATCGAGATTTGCGTTTCACATCGAACTTCTAGAAGTGACTATAGGAATGCATGGGAACACAATTGATAATGAGCACGGCATATCATCCCCAAACAGATGGATGGAGCGAGAGAATAATACAGACATTGGAGGATATGCTAAGACCTTGTATAATGGAATTCAAAGGAAATTGGGACGATCATTTATCGTTGGTGGAGTTCACATAAAATAGCAGTTACCACGCAAGTATTGGCATGTCGCCTTACGAAGCGTTGTACGGTAGAAAGTGCAGAACCCCATTATTCTGGGATGAAGTTTGTGAACGTCAACTACTAGGGCCAGAATTGGTACAATAGACCACCGAGATTGTCAAGATGATCAGGACAAGATTGATAGCTTCTCAGGATAGGCAGAAGAAATATACTGATCAACACCGATAGAATTGAGAATTTGAATTTGGTAGCTATGTTTTCTTGAAAGTGTCTCCTTGGAAGGGAAAGATCCGATTTGGTAAGAAGAAAAAATTAAACCCGAGGTTCATTGGACCCTTTGAAGTATTTAGGAGAATTGGTGAAGTCGCATATGAGGGTAGCCTTACCTCCGGCCTTAGGACATATCCATAATATTTTCCATATTTTTGTGTTACGACCGTATAAACCCGATTACAAGCACGTTATAGAATATGAACCCTTGTAATTTGAGAAAGACTTATCTTATGAAGAAGTTCATGTTCAAATAGTTTACATGAAAGAACAAGTACTCAGAAATAAATTAATACCTTCTGTTAAGGTAATCTGGAAGAACCACAACGCTGAAGAAGCTACGTGAGAACTCGAAGAACAAATGATGAAAAATTACCCTCATTTATTTGCTTTATATGTGTAACGATTTTGGGGACAGAATCTTTGTAGAGGGAGAATGTAATGTGATGAATTAATTGAGTCGTGATTCTAGGGGACATAATCCATTTAAGAGGGAAAAGATGTGATGAACGAGATTTTTGTAATTAATTTTAAATAATTATTGAATTAAATAAATATTTTGTTGATTTATTTGTTGAGTTAAATAATTATTTGATCGAATCGTGGTAGATTAATTTAATTAAGTGTGTCACATTGATTAAATTAATGTGGAATAATTTAATTGATCAAAGTTAGAATTTAATTGGGATAATTAAATTAAATGAGTTGTCAAATAATTTTAGTGTTTTTCTAATTAATTATAGATTTAATGATTAGTGATAAATAATAAATGAGAATTTTAATTATGTAATGAGGTAATTTAATGGCTAATATTGCCTTTTATTTAATTAAATTAAATAATATTATTTGATTAATTAAGATGTGACAAATAAACTATATAATAAATAAGTTAATTAAAATAAATTAGAAAGGAAATTTAATGAGCAACCAAACATGGCCTTGAGGACATGGGAGCAGTTAAGGCCATACTGCGCTTAACCGCTACCCATGTACGTATCAGTTGTTTTTTTTAAATAAGTATTTGTTAGTTCATTCATTTTGCAAGTCTGAGAGAAACTCAGAGAGAAAATAGAGAGCGATTTGATAGAATGGTGAGATTGAAGAATAAGGAGTTGGAGAATTGAAGAAGTTTCTTGTCATCTTGCTTAATCATAATAGAGAAATCAAGGGTAATCCCTTAATCTCAAAGTTTTAAATTACGTTCTTAAAGTTTATCATGAAAACCAATTTTTAACTCTTTTTAATTGAATTTTTATGGTTCATTGTTAAATCTATGATGTTGTATATGTTTATAACATGTTCTATATGAATTGTATGTGATTTAGAATAGTCAAATTCATGAAATCATGTTTAAAATCTGAGTTTTTAGTTTATAGTGAAAATATTATTTTGGTTCTCTGTAAAGGAATTTTTATGGCCAAATTGTTGAGAGGTTGTTTGTAATCATTAATATGCATATATAATCTGCTATTTGATGTTTAAAAACAATTTTAGAGTAATTAATCCATGAAATTAATATTAAATTGGAATATTAAAGGTTACAAAGAAATAAATAGTGTATATGGCCCATAAGTACAAAAATTGATGCCTAAATTGCATATTAATCAACGAATCGATAGTTGATTATGTTTATACCTGTAAAAATGAAAATAACAAAACTTAAACGGACTGATTTGGTGTTGTAATGAATCTGTAATTTGTGATTTCATGAAGTTTGATGAAACTTTGAAAAATAGCAAGAACATAAAAATTATTACTTCAAATCCTGTTGTTTATGTGATTAAATTTGTTAAAAGCATGCTAAGAATGTTATAGAATGTTTATGTTAAGTTTAGAACATATGGGTGAAACTAAATTCGTTGTTTGTGTGAGATTTTGGCCTAAATTGGCCTGCATTCGAAGTTCTTCGCATGGCTGCAGCAGAATTGAATCTGGATAACCCCACCCTTTTGAGGCGTTACCAAGCTAAATCACCCTCGCTCAAGGCAAAAAAAATTAATAATAATAAATAAATAATAATAATAATAATTAAAATATTTATCAAATAAAATAAATATTTTAGTTAAAAAATTTATGGAATAAAATATTCTATGGAAATTATTATGGAATAATTTATTCGAGTGTAATTAATAGTGAGAGAATCAAAATATTCTAATTTAATTAAGTAATTAAATTAGAAGGGTAATTATTTATTAAATAAAGTGGGGTTTATATTAAATAATTAAGTGAAACTGTGACTAATGGACCATATAATAAGAGAATTATAAAAATAAATTAGAAAAGGTCTTGTGACCTTATAACTGCTATGTTTTGTAACTGGTTAAACCACGTTAAAAAAAAGAAAAAAAAAGAAAAGAAGTGATGTCTATTGTAACATTCCAGAATTTTAATTATTATATTAAATATTTGTTGAATTAGATAAATATTTAATGGATGTGTTTATGGTTGAATTTGTAATTGTTCTAATTTGATTCGATTTGGTTAATTATTTGTTAAATAAATAATTAAGAAAATTAATTATTTTATTCTAATTTAATTTAATTATTAAGTTGGAAAGTTTTGATTAATTGAATTATTATTCTTTTATTTGAATTTGTAATTCTAATTTTGTGGTATTGATTTAAGTGTTGTAATAATTTAATAAAAAGGTGACAAATAACCTTTTTACAAAGGAGTTATTAAAATAACTTAAAGGTGTTTTAATTCAGGTTTGCCAAAAAAGACCTATTACTTATTAAGTCTTTATTCTAATTGTGTTTTACCAAACAAGGCATAAGGGTTAATTGATTATTTTTTTTAGTGGTTAGCCAAACAAGCCTTATGGCTTTTGATTTTCAAATAAACATAACTGATGTCAGTTAAGTTAGTATTATATTATATATTTAATATTATTATTATTATCATACATTAGATATCTAGTACTCTAGATAGAGTTAGGAAGAAAAGAAAGACTCAGAGGAAGAAGAAGAATAGAAGAAGAAAAGTGAGAGAGAAAAGAAGAGAATAAGAAGAAAGGCTAGAGAATTTGAGAAAAGAATTGGGGAAAAGAAGTTTGATAATCAAAAGGGATAGCCATCATCTTCTACAATCAATGTATTCTCCTACCCTTTTTTTTAAGTTTTAAAGTTCTAGTTTTCTCTTCTCCTATTTCTCTATAAAATTCTTGTGATAGTATAAATTGTTGATTGTATGTGTATTTATATGATCAACTAGTGATTGTAAAACTATTTTTATAGGTTATATATGCTTATAGTCAATGAATTAATGTTATGAATGTGGTTTGTGAAGAAAAATATTTTACAGAGAGTTTATGTGAATGATTATGGTTTAATTTAAAGGAGGAATTAAGGGCTAATTAGTTGTGTAGTTGATAAATTGGCTATTTAAATTGATATAGTATGTATAAATATTGATAAAGATTCTTTGAAGTAACTGTTTTGGTTGCAAAACAAAATCACAGTATTAATTTTCATCAAAAAGTGAATTTTTATCAAAAACAGTGAAATTGGATGTTTTAAATTTGTTGTTTATGTTGTTGTATGGGTAGAATCATGTTAGGAGTTCTTGAATTATGTTTACATGAAGTCTTTGTATGAATTACATGTGAATTAGATGTTAAAATGAGCTTATAGGCCAAATTGGCTTTTTTTCTTATATTCTTGTCAAGTCGTCAACCGAAGCTCTGATTTAGCGCGTCAAATATGTGCCCATCAATTCATTTTTCGCATTGCACAGCAATATTTTGTAGCTATATTCTCAGCCAGTAGCCGCACCTAATATACACGCGTATGCTGCAACGCGAAGTTAGCGTAATGGTCTCGACAAAGTGTACTTTTGTACTTGAAATTTTAAGGAATTGTTATGTGATAATAGTAGGGATCAGTAAAATGTTGATTTTAATGTTTCTATACCTAGAATGAACATGTTATTAACAATTAAATTGTTTTGTAACTTTATTATGTGATTAAAAATCCAATTTTTAAATGATGAACGTACTTAGTTATGTTTATAAAGTGGTAATGGCTAACTATGTCATGATGACATATGTTTATAGGGTATTGTGATTCGGACTGGAAAGTTTTGATTAATTGAATTATTATTCTTTTATTTGAATTTGTAATTCTAATTTTGTGGTATTGATTTATGTGTTGTAATAATTTAATAAAAAGGTGGCAAATAACCTTTTTACAAAGGAGTTATTAAAATAACTTAAAGGAGTTTTAATTCAGTTTTGTCAAACAAGGACTATTGCTTATTAAGTCTTTATTCTAATTGTGTTTTACCAAACAAGGCATAAGGGTTAATTGATTATTTTTTTTAGTGGTTAGCCAAACAAGCCTTATGGCTTTTGATTTTCAGATAAACATAACTGATGTCAGTTAAGTTAGTATTATATTATATATTTAATATTATTATTATTATCATACGTTAGATATCTAGTACACTAGATAGAGTTAGAAAAAAAGAAAGACTCAGAGGAAGAAGAAGAAGAAGAAGAAGAAGAGAAGAAGAAAAGTGAGAGAGAGAAGAAGAGAAGAAGAAAGGCTAGAGAATTTGAGAAAAGAATTGGGGAAAAGAAGTTTGATAATCAAAAGGGATAGCCATCATCTTTTACAATCAAGGTATTCTCCTACCCTTTTTTTAAGTTTTAAAGTTCTAGTTTTCTCTTCTCCTATTTCTCTATAAAATTCTTGTGATAGTATAAATTGTTGATTGTATGTGTATTTATATGATCAACTAGTGATTGTAAAACTATTTTTATAGGTTATATATTCTTATAGTCAATGAATTGATGTTATGAATGTGGTTTGTGAAGAAAAATATTTTACAGAGAGTTTATGTGAATGATTATGGGTTAATTTAAAGGAGGAATTGAGGGCTAATTAGTTGTGTAGTTGATAAATTGGATATTTAAATTGATAGAGTATATATAAATATTGATAAAGATGCTTTGAATTAACTGTTTTGGTTGCAAAACAAAATCACAGTATTAATTTTCATCAAAAACATCAAAAAAGTGAATTTTTATCAAAAATAGTGAAATTGGATCTTTTAAATTTGTTGTTTGTGTTGTTGTATGGGTAGAATCATGTTAGGAGTTCTTGAATTATGTTTACATAAAGTCTTTGTATGAATTACATGTGAATTAGACTGTTAGAAACGAGCTTGTGGGCCAAAATTGGCTTTTTCTTATCTTGTTGTCAAGAAGTACATCAACCAAAATCGATTTATGCGCTTGCATGGGTCTTGAAGAATTCATTTTTTCTTGTGCCATATACACATAGCCATATTGTGACCTTGTAAGCTTTATTCTCATGCCAAGAAGACTATCTCTCAGCGCCTTGGTACCGCACCACAATATACACGGTGGCGTCGCAGCGCGAGTTAGCAAAATGGTCTGACAATGTACGTTTTGTACTTGAAATTTTAAGAAATTGTTATGTGATAATAGTAGGACTGTAAAATGTTGATTTTAATGTTTCTATACCTAGAATGAACATGTTATTAACAATTAAATTTTTTTGTAACTTGATTATGTGATTAAAAATCCAATTTTTAAATGATGAACGTACTTAGTTATGTTTGTAAAGTGGTAATGGCTAACTATGTCATGATGACATATGTTTATAGGGTATTGTGATTCGGTTTAGCCTACGAGCAAGGAAAGTTTTCTAATTATTTATCTTGTTGAACTATATATTGTTTCAATTCGATTACCTTATAAATGATGTAAGCTTTCTAAACTTTGGTTATATTGAACAAGTTATTCTTGTATTTAACTTGTTGTTTAGCATGCCCGAATATATTTGAATAGTTTATCGTTCATATTGCCATGCATGCTTAGTATTCAATTCTAAATAACCTTGACTTAATATTGTTCAAGCAAGGTGTGTTATAGTTATTTAAGTTGTATGCTATTAGATTATTCCTAAAGCATGATTTTAATTTACCATGACTATTCAATTACGAGTATTCTATAATATGATGTTATTAGTATTAATTAAACTAGTCCTCTAGTTGATGATCGTTGAACTTCAAATTACCCTTGAAAGCTTATCCAAACCAAACTCTCTTTGGTGCGGACTTGTACTAAATACTGAGATGAACAACCTTATTATTAGGGGATAACTTACGTGTAGCGTTAAATGTTTGTACACAATAAATGGTACGAAGGGCTGATACCCCTAAGTACGAGGAGTCCTTATAGTCTTATGACTGTTAAAGTTGGAGTTGAAAGATTACTCGCAACTGTGGACATAGTTCATGGTCTTATGACCCTCGGTTATGTTTATTCCATACTTTGGATTTCAGTTCCTGATTATCATTGTTAGAGTACTATCTAGTTTTGATGAGCCTACTCATTGCAAGTTATTATTGTTATTCTTCTGTTAATTCATTATTTTATCCAGTGAGCAATTGGTTTGCTCACTCTTGCATATTTATAAACTCATTGCAGCTAAAAGTTCAGAAGGTAGATGAACCTTCAACTAGCAAAGGAAAGGGAAAATTGTACAAGTGATGCTGATTTGTACTTTTATTTATTGTGATGATCTTAGACTTCTTAATAATGATGTTATGTATTTATTTTTTCAGTTTTATTGTGATTGGGTAGTTAGATATGAATGTTTGTTTAAATGAACACCAAATCCTGTGGGAATGAAGTACCTGGGTTTGGGGGTGTCATATCTATGAGATAATATGATGTTGTTTAAACTTAATATTTGAGATTTCAGTCCTGTATATGTTAATGATGGTAATGAGCATAATTTAAACCAAGTTAACAAGTTGTATTAAAAGAGAGAACTAAACCTATAAGGTTAATATTAATGTAACTAATAAATGTCGTGAATACATATGGTATTAGAGTAGGACTTGTGGCGAACGTGAGTAGTAATCGTTTAGCCTACGCACGAGGCAAGTTTCAAAACCCTATTCTTACATTAAGCAAGTTCTTAAATGTTATTATTATTGAGTAAGCTTCGTATTCTTATTTCAAACTGTTCAAAGCTTAATTATTCAAGTTCATGATTCCAAATGAAATGTTCTAATTCTTTTGAAGTATTACTTCTATTGTACAAAGTTCATTTAATTGTGTAGAATTGAGATCCACTCTTTTCAGTCAATTATATAGAGTTGAGATTTAATCTTTGATTTGATTATTGATTTTGATATTACATTAAAACCTTGAATAGATAGTGATTCCTTATTGATTCAACTAATCCTTAGTTGATGATTATTGAACTCTAAATTACCCTTGAAGCTAATTCAGACCAAACTTCTTTTGGTGTGGACTCTAATGTCAAAGCTGAGACAAACAACCCTGTTATAGGGGATTATATTACGCGATATCGTTAAGATGTTGTGCACATACATGGTACTAAGGGTTGATCCCCCTAAGTACGAGAAGTAAGGTCCATATAGTCTTACGACTGTGAAATGTTTAAAGTATAAATACTTAATAACCTAAGACATAGTTCATGGTCTTGTGACAAGGATGTGTAGGATATTTAGCCTACATAGTCGATGCTCAAAAATAGAATCCGAAATTAGAGGAGATATCGGTCGTTAGAGAATTTGGAGACGTATTTCCAGATGACTTGCCAGGACTTCCGCCTGACAGGGAAGTAGAATTTGTGATCTTCTTGGTGCCAAGAACTGCCCCAATATCGAAGGCCCCGTATCACATGGCTCCGGTATAGATGAAAGAATTGATGGTGCCACTACAAGAACTGTTAGATAAGAAATATATTCAACTGAGTGTATCACTGTGGAGAACACCGATGTTGTTAGTAAAAAAAAAGGATGGGTCGATGCGACTTTGCATTGATTATAGAGAATTAAACAAGGTCACAATTAAGAATAAGTATCCATTGCCAAGGATTGACGACCTATTTAACCAGTTGAAAGGAGATAGGTATTTCTCAAAGATATACTTGAGGAGTGGGTATCATCAGTTGAAGATGAGGAAAGAAGATGTACCAAAGATAACGTTCAGAACTTGTTATGGTCATTACGAGTTCCTGGTGATGTCATTTGGTCTAACAAATGCTCCTGCAGTGTTTATGGACCTAATGAACAGTGTGTTTAAACTATTTTTGGATAAATTCATGGTGGTGTTCATCAACGATCTTCTGGTATAATCTAAGACCAACGAGGAGCATGTCGAACATTTGAAGGTGACATTGAAGGCATTGAGAAGAGAGAAGTTGTACGCTAAGTTTTGAATTCTGGATAGAGCGAGTGAAATTTCTTGGGGATGTGATTGACAAGGATGGGATTTCGGTAGATCCATCGAAAGTTGAAGTTGTGATGAACTGGGATAAGCCAAAGACACCGTCGAAAAAAGGAGTTTTCTAGGACTGGCGGGTTATTACAGAAGATTTATTCAAGATTTTTCCAAAATCGCGACTCTACTTACGAATTTGACTAGAAAATTGGTAAAGTTCGTTTGGATAGAAAAGTGTGAGGAAATTTTCCAAGAGCTAAAGAAGAGATTGAGTACGGCACCTGTGTTATCTCTTTCGGATAGCACAGGAAATTTTGTTGTGTATAGTGATGTATCGCATAAGGGACTAGGCTATGTGCTTATATAGAACAACAAGGTCATTGCGTATGCATAACGACAATTGAAGGATTATGAGAAGGGGTATCCTACACTTGATTTAGAACTGGCTGCAGTGGTGTTTGCTTTGAAGATATAGAGGCATTATCTCTATTGGGAGAAGTGTGAAATATATACTGACCATAAGAGTCTAAATATATTTTTACGCAAAAGGATTTGAACATACGTCAGAGGAGACGGTTGAAGTTAATAAAGGATTATGACTGTAAGATTTTATACCATCCGGGTAAAGCAAATATAGTTGTTGACGCCTTAAGCAGAAAGGGTATAGAGAAACTTTTATGTCAACCACTCAGGAGGAGCTAATTTTAGCGATGGAAAAACTGGAGTTGGAGGTGAAATACCCTAAGGAGTCAGACGAGAAACTGTTTCAATTGGGAGTCAGTCTAACTTTTATGGTTAAAGTTAAGGAAGTACAACTTCATGATGAGGAATGTGAAAAGATAAGAAAAAGAATATATGAAGGTGATGAAGTGAAATTCAAAGTAAATACGGAAGGTTTACTGAGATTCGAGAAAAGAATTTGGGTTCCGCAAGTATCAAAAGTAAAGGAGGAAATTTTGAGCGAGGCTCATAGTTCACAGTATTCGATTCACCCGGGGAGTACAAAGATGTACCAGGATCTCTGATAGCATTTTTGGTGGCTGAATATGAAAAGGGACATTGCCAAATGTGTGGCCAAGTGTTTGATATGTCAGAGAATTAAAGCAAAATATCAAAGGCCAAGTGGATTGTTATAACCATTAGAAATCCCAGAATGGAATTGAGAACATATCATGATAGATTTTGTGGTAGGTCTTCCAACGACTCAAAAAGGTTTTGACACAGTTTGGGTTATTGTGGATCGACTAACGTAATCAGCACACTTCTTACCAATCAAGATAAGATTTAACCTAGATCAGTTAGCGAAGCTGTATATAAAGGAAATTATTTCAAGGCATAGTGTTCTAGTGTCTTTCATTTCTGATCAAGATCCGCATTTTACATCGAACTTCTGGAAGCGAGTACAAGAATGCATAGGAACACAATTAAGAATGAGCATGGCATACCATCCCCAAACAGATGGACAAAGCAAGAGAACAATATAGACATTGGAGGATATACTAAGAGCTTGCATAATGGATTTTAAAGGAAATTGGGACGATCATCTACCGTTGCTAGAGTTTTCTTACAATAACAGTTACCACGCAAGTATTGGCATGCCGCCTTATGAAGCATTGTACCGAAGAAAGTGCAGAACCCCATTATGCTGGAATGAAGTTGGTGAACGTCAACTACTAGGGCCAGAATTGGTATAACAGACCGCCGAGATTGTCTAGATTATCAAGACAAGATTAATAGCTGCTCAGGACAAGCAGAAGAAATATGATGATCAACACCAACAGAATCGAGAATTTGAATATGGTAGCTATGTTTTCTTGAAAGTGTCTCCTTGGAAGGGAAAGATCCGATTTGGTAAGAAGGGAAAATTAAGCCCGAGGTTCATTGGACCCTTGGAGTATTTAGGAGAATTGGTGAAGTCGCATATGAGGGTAGCCTTACCTCCAGCCTTAGGACATATCCATAATATTTTCCATGTTTCTGTGTTACGACCGTATAAACCCGATTACAAGCACATTATAGAATATGAACCCCTGTAATTTGAGAAAGACTTATCTTATGAATAAGTTCATGTTCAGATAGTCGACATGAAAGAACACGTACTCAGAAATAAATTAATACCTTCTGTTAAGGTAATCTGGAGGAACCACAACGCTGAAGAAGCTACGTGAGAACTCGAAGAACAAATGATGAAAAATTACCCTCATTTATTTTCTTAATACATGTGTAGCGATTTTGGGAACAGATTATGTGTAAGGGGTGAGAATGTAACAGGACGAATTAATTAAGTCGTGATTTTGGGGACATAATCCTTTTAAGAGGAGAAAGATGTGACGAACGAGACTTTTGTAATTAATTTTAAATAAATATTGAATTAAATAAAAATTTTGTTGATTTATTTATTGAGTTAAATAATTATTTGATCGAATCATGGTAGATTAATTTAATTAAGTGTGTCACATTGATTAAATTAATGTGAAATAATTTTATTGATCAAAGTGAGAATTTAATTGAGATAATTAAATTAAATGAGTTGTCAAATAATTTTAGTGTTGCTCTAATTAATTAAATAATTATTTAGAGATTTAATGATTAGTGATAAATAATAAATGAGAATTTTAAGTATGTAATGAGGTGATTTAATGGGTAATATTGCCTTTTATTTAATTAAGTTAAATAATATTATTTGATTAATTAAGGTTTGACAAATAAACTATATAATAAATAAGTTAATTAAAATAAATTAGAAAGGAAATTTAATGAGTAACCAAACATGGCCTTGAGGACATGGGAGCAGTTAAGGCCATACTGCGCTTAACCGTTACCCATGTAAGCACCATTTGTTTTTTTTAAATACGTATTTGTCAGTTCATTTATTTTGCAAGTCTGAGAGAAACTCAGAGAGAAAATAGAGAGAGATTTGAGAGAATAGTGATATTGAAGAATAAGGAGTTGGAGAATTGAAGAAGTTTCATGTCATCTTGCTTAATCATAACAGAGAAATCAAGGGTAATCCCTTCATCTCAAAGTTTTAAATTACATTCTTAAAGTTTTTCATGAAAACCAATTTTTAACTCTCTATAATTGAATTTTTATGGTTAATTGTTAAATCTATGATGTTGTATTTGTTTATAACATGATCTACATGAATTGTATGTGATTTAGAAAAATCAAATTCATGATCATGTTTAAAATCTGAGTTTTTAGTTTACAGTGAAAATATTATTTTGGTTCTTTGTAATTGAGTTTTTATGGCCAAATTATTGAGAAGTTGTTTGTAATGGTTAATTTGCATGTATAATCTGCTATTTGATGTTTATGAACGATTTTAGAGTAATTAATCCATGAAATTAAGACTAAGTTGGAATATTGAAGGTTACACATAAATAAATATTGAATATGGCCCATAAGTACAAAAATTAATGCCTAACTTGCATATTAATCGGCGAATCGATAGTTGATTATGTTTATACATGTAAAAATAAAAAGAACAAACTTAAATGGACTGATTTGGTGTTATAATGAATCTGTAATTTGTGATTTCATGAAATTTGACAAAACTTTGAAAAATAGCAAGAACATGAAAATTATGAGTTCAAATCTTATTGTTTATGTGATTAAATTTGTTAAAAGCATGCTAAGAATGTTATAGAATGTTTATGCTAAATTTAGAACATATGGGTGAAACTGAATTCGTTGTTTGTGTGAGATTTTGGCCTAAATTGGGCTCGTTGCTCGTGTTTTTCATGAATCGCAAAAACTTAATCTGATAACCCATTTCCTACGGAAGAAAAAAATTAAAATAATAATAATAATCATAATTAAAATATTTATCATACAAAATAAATATTTTAGTTAAAATATTTATGGAATAAAATATTCGATAGAAATTATTATGAAATAATTTATTCGAGTGTAATAATAGTGAATGAATGAAAATATTCTAATTTTTTTAAATAATTAAATTAGAAGGGTAATGATTTGTTAAACAAAGTGGAGTTTATATTAAATAATTAAGTGAAAGTGTGACTAATGGACCATATAATAAGAGAATTATAAAAATTAATTAGAAAAGGTCTTATGCCCTTATAACTGCTATGTTTTGTAACTGGTTAAACCACATTAAAAAAAATAATAAAAAAATGATGTCCATAAGATGATATGATGTTGTTTAAACTTAAGATTTGAGATTTCAGTCCTGTATATATGAATGATGGTAATGAGCAGAATTTAAACCAAGTTAACAAGTTGTATTAAAATAGGGAATTAAACCTATAAGGTTAGTATTAATGTAACTAATGAATGTCGTGAATACATATTGTAAGACCCCAACTTTTATGAATAAAGATTAATTTTCTCTAAATATTATTTTGAGTAATAAGTTGTGGATTTGATATAATGTTATAGTTGTGGGAAATATTTATAAATTTTGCAAAGTAAGCAAGTTGTCATAAAATATTCGTTTGGTCGGGGAATATTCGTACAACGGCACAATCATTGGTGGAACCCACAATAGAATTACTATCGGAGTTAGAAAATGACAGAAATAACTTTTTATAAAAATAACGGCAAAAGTTTTACCGTTAACCGTTGAAATACCCGGTGATAAAAGTACAGTAATACGGGTTGTTGCATAGTAGCACACGGTATTGTAAAGTATCTTTAATTATTGATGCTTACGTGAGAAGTCACTCAGTTTATTCAATTATTGCCACAGTAATTGTTGCATAGTATCTCACATTATTGATTCAATTATTGTCACAATATTTTATATTATTAAATCAATAATTGATATGACAAAGTTATTCATATTATTATTTGCATTATTGACAATGTCTAGAAAGTTCTGTCGATGAAAGGGGTTCGATCACCTAATTGCGCGCCAATAAAGAGAAGTTCTTATTAGAAAGCCCCCTCTTTCTTGAAAATGATCTGATTGTTAATATTGTGAGCTGATAATATTATTTATGAATAATTATTATGTGGTGGATATTGTTTCAATTTTGATATTAATGAAGGAATTTTGCATGAAACATTTGTTGAAAGTTTGACATATTTTTCTGTGAAATTATAATTATCTCCTCCGATAAAATATTTATTCATATATATTATTATAATATATTATAATTATTTAATAATAATATTATTATAATATATAATCATGTGGTTAAGGGACAGAAGTAAACAAAATGTATTTGAATACTTTGTTTTCAAAAAAACAGTTTGTAACATTGTTTTGATTGGTGGAAATGGTTGGTGGAGAAAATGGCCTGCAAAGCATGTTGTTTAAAAAAGGGTGGACCCTTACCCATATGAAAATATGAGAGGTTAGGCAAAATGAGAAGTTAGGCAGGTTGCTTTGTTGTTTTTCTCCCTCCGTTTCACTATAAATAGGGGGTAACCCCTCCTTCTTAAAACACACCTTCAATATCAGAAATTCTTATTCTATAGTATTGTGAGTATTTCTCTTGAGTATAAGGATACTTTGAGTGTAGTTTTTTGTGCAAGATTTTCTCATAATAATATCTGATATTCCAGTTAAATCCAGTTTTTACTAAGGGAAAGAATATTATTTTATTTTAATACTCGTAAGAAATATTATTTTTTTTTCATACTCCATATTATGTAAGGGATATTATTTTATTTCATATTCTTAAATTTAAACTTACTGTGGTAAGTATTTATTTTATACTCCTTGAAATTAGTAGAATATCCTTGAAATTTGCGCTTCATCTAGTATCATTTCACAAGGATATTTTTCTGAACATTCTTGTCAAATTTTAATCTTTTCATGCTGGGGTACTATTCACTCAGGTACTATTCACCCAGGTATTACTCATGATAAAAATTGATTTTTTTTTTTGTCCGAATTATTTATACATGAATATTATTCTTGAATTTTACTCTACAAAGCAGTTATCATGTTAACAATTTGGACATTCTTGAACTCTGGATAAAGTGAATTATAAATCTTTAAAATTTATCTTTGATCTCGTTTGATTGAATTCTTATATCATTGTCATCATCCTCATGCTTATATTATGATGAAAGTTATCTTTGGCCCGTAGTTCATAGATGGACTGTTGATTGGTATGATTATGACCAGAAATTATGTATCGGTATAATCATGACATGTAATGTTACAAATGATGTGGTAAAAGTCCTCATTGGCCCGTAGTGAATTGATGAACGATTATTGGCATGATCATGACCATTGGTGATAATAACAAATATCATTGGCCCATAGTGCATGGATAATTCGTGGATGTGATACTAATGAATATCATTGGCTCGTAGTGCATAGATAGTTCAGTGATGTGGATTATTTATGGAGTTGTGTTACACCGATAAAATATTGATGATGAACTTTTAAATCATGGAAGATAGTAGATATTATGCTCTACTTGACTCTTCTAATGGATTGTTTGTTCCACTGCAGTTAAACTTGTTGTCTATTATATTCTATCAGTTTAACACTGTTGAAGGCTAATGATAATTTATTTTGCATTATCTTAGTCATAATATTTTTTACTGGGCTAGTTGAGCTCACCCTTTGCTTTTATTATTCTCTTCAGGAAATGAGAATATAGTTGGGACTAGTCGGGGAACGGAGTGATGGTCCGAGATGGTGGCTATAGTTGTCCTCAGTATTCTATGAAATAGTGTGATAATAATTGTAATTAGGACTCCATTTGAGTTTTGATATTATCTATGAGACAATATCCGTGTTAAAACTCTCAGCTATGTTTTTGTCGTATTGTATAAATTAAGTTTGTATTTGAATTTTGTACTATGTATTTGGCGACTCGGAATGGGTTGTGTATACCTATTTTGGGGCGTCACACATATGGTATGTGTGTAGGACTTGTGGTGAACGTGAGTAGTAATCGTTTAGCCTACGCACGAGGCAAGTTTTCAAACCCTATTCTTACATTGAGCAAGTTCTTAAATCTTATTATTATTGAGCAAGCTTCGTATTCTTATTTCGAATTGTTCAACACTTAATTATTCAAGTTCATGATTCCAAATGAAATGTTCTAATTCTTTTGAAGTATTATTTCTCTTGTACAAAGTTCATTCAATTGTGTAGAATTGGGATCCAATTTTTTCAGTCAATTATATAGAGTTGAGATTCAATCTTTGATTTGATTATTGATTTCGATATTACATTGAAACCTTGAATAGATAGTGATTCCTTATTGATTCAACTAATCCTTTTTTTGATGATTATTGAACTCTAAATTACCCTTGAAGCTAATCCAAACCAAACTTCCTTTGGTGCGAACTCTCATGTCAAAGCTGAGATGAACAACTCTGTTATGGGGGATTATATTACGCGATGGCGTTAAGATGTTGTGCACATACATGGTACTAAATGCTAATCCCCCTAAGTATGAGAAGTAAGGTCCATATAGTCTTACAATTTTTAAAGGTTTAAAGTAGAAATACTTAATAACCTAGGACATAGTTCATTGTCTTGTGACCCTAAATTGCAGTACATAACACCATTGCATGACATTTGTCATTCCCAAATTGCAACACTTGTCCTACCTAATTAATGTGCTCATCCATTACTCCAGTTTTTATATTATCGATATTTAATTATTATCTCCTAAAATCACTACTTTTTTATCCCATATTAATATTTTGATTTTATAATCTCATAAATCACTACAAATCTAAACTATTCTGATAATGTTAACTATTCTAATATTATCATTACTAATTTAATTATTATCTCCTAAAATCACTACTTTTTTAATCCCAAATTAATATTTTGAATTTATAATCTCCTAAATCACTACAACTCTAAATTATTTTGGTAATGTCAACTGTTCTGATATTATCCTTTCTAATTTAATTATTATCTCCTAAAATCACTACTTTGTGATATTATCATTACTCTCAGTTATTTAACCTAATTTTTCTCTATACATACAACATAATATTATACCATTTATAATTATATTACAACATAATATTATACAGTTTAAAACAAAATTAAAATAACAAAAAATATCAATCATAACTTACTATGTTGATTTTATAATCCCCAAAATCCACTACATTTCTAAACATAATTATTATATCCTAAAATCACTATTTTTCTAATATTATATCATTCATAATTATATTATAATATTATAGCATACATTATATCATACATGTATTGTATAATATTATAATACATGTATATAACAAAATAACAAAATCACCACCTATCTAAAGTGTGCAGATATTATCATTACTAATTAAATTATATTACAACATAATATTATACAGTTTAAAACATTATAATATTATCATTACTGAGTTGGGTTAAATGTAAAGTCGACCACTGAACTTTTCTGATATTTAGGTATTGAGCCCATTTCTTTCGGTCAAGGCAAATTGAACCCCTTTCTATTCAAAAATTTGAACTTTGAACCCCCAGGCGCCACATGTACGTTGACTTGCTGACGTGGCACACGTGGCAGGTCTGACGTGGTATTTAATATTATAATTTGACACGTGTCTGCTGCTGACGTGAAGTCTTTTGAATTTTTTCCAAAAATTGTCTCTCCAAAGATTTGAACTCACAACCTCACATTTGGAATTTTGGTTATATAACCTGTTGATCGATTTCGCAATCAATGAATACGCGCAAGTATACACGGTCAACAAGTAATAAAGTGAAAGTAGAGTATCGTTCCCACGAGGAATTATTTAATAAAAATCACCAAGTACTAATTCTTAACCAAACTAATTTTATTTAAACAATCTCAAATCGTGTTTTTTCTAATTAAGAAAACTAAATTAACTAATTAAAACTAAGATTTTAACGAATGAATTCAAATAAATAAAGATTAAGACTTCAATATCCCCAATTATGAATTATAAATCAATTATCCAATTATCCCAATTATTATGCCTCTTTGAATTGTTAATGTGAATTCTCAAATGCCAAAAGTCCTTTTCCAAGTGATCAATTGCCTTCTATTTAATCCAGATTAATCTTGCTATATTCCTATGCAAAACAATTGAATTAAACTCGTTATAATCCCAATTCCTTATGTGTTACATGCATGAAAAGATATTTCCATTCTATTCACAAACCTAATTATTCACTGTGCAAATAACTAAGTCACATGTCACCATGCCCAGTTCTAACCCTAGAATTCCTCTTCCAATTCCTTCTAGAGTAACAAAGTAATTACTGATCAAATAATTAAGCAATAAGCACAAGACAAGATAAACAACTCACTTTAACATAAATAATTAGAATATAATGAATAACTAATTCATAGCCATAAAAAGTTCAATTGAAATCTCAAAAATAGTTAGTTCATAATTAATGAATTAAAACCAAGAATCCACAATTGAATAGACATCAAAAGATAAAAGTAAGATGAGAGAAGAGAATAGAATCTGTTGTCAGCAAATCTGATGCTCCCCTCTTGCTCTTGCTCTTGATCTTCAATGGTCTCCAAGTTGCTTCAATCTCCAAAACTAATAAGAACTAGGGTTATTTTCTAATCTAAAGGAGTGTTTAATCTAGGCTAAGCTATGTAATCTCCCTTTATTTTATGCCTTACATCATGTATTTATAGGTTACAAGTCCAATTTTTAGCTTAGGAACAAACCCAATCCTATTTGGAGTCAAAAAGGTGTCAAAATTCGCCCAAAATGCGTCCAAACCTTCCCAGTCTCTTCCCCAGTGCCCCAGAGCTGGGCACGACACTGGGAATCTGCCTTATAGCGCCCCGGCGCTGGAAAATGAACTAGAAATAGCGCCCCGGCGCTGGCCCAAAATATGATATTTTCTGCTCTGACGTCCTTTGGGAAAATGGCCATAACTTCTTCGTCTCAACTCCGATTTTGATGATTCAAGATGTTCCGGAAAGAGGAGAAGTAGATCTACAACTTTCATTCTTGAAGTTTGTCGAAATAATGTCAGGAGCTATAGTCAAAGTGGCTCCGAAGTGGCTGCTGTGTAAATGGCAAGCCGAAAACGCGAATCTAGCCACCCCAAACATCGATCCACGTAACTTTTGTCCCAATTCCTATAAAATAACATAAAACATGCATGAATAGACACAAACACATAAAAACATCCTAAAAGACTTAAGAACAACAATAAATTAAGCCCGAATGTATCCAATTCATGGGTATAAAACTCACTCATCATAACCGCTAGAGCAACATGGGTCATCTTTTAATATCTTGCAAGGATTAATATTTATATCAAAACATGAGATTTCCCCCATTTATTTCTTTCTTCTCCTTCACTACATACCATAACTAATTGCATGATAATAATAATAATAATAATAATAATAATAATAATAATAATAATAATAATAATAATAATAATAATAATAATAATAATAATAACCCTAATGTGTACTTTTGATTTCTGTTCTAATCTTGATTCAAAAGTCGAGTTTTCTTTTGTTCAGTATCCATTGTTTACTCGCATGTTATTATTATTTTTATTGTTAAACATGTGATAAATTGTTGTTCACTCTTGCATAATAACATTGCAGCTGAGATTAAAAGAGTTGATGAGCCATCTACTAGTAAGGGCAAGGGCAAGGGCAAGATAAGTGTTGAAGACTTGTTTATTATTTGAGAATATTAATGTTAAGACTCATTACGTCAGTTTAAGACTTATTTAAATTATGTTATGTGTGACACCCCCGAATCCGGGTCCTCTGACCCCGGTCTGGTCATTACGATAAAATACAAACATCCACCTCTAAACAACATACGATAACTAAAATGCGAAAAATAATAAACGTACGTCGTTCATTCAAAAGGTGTTACTAGTCCCAAGATATGATAACCTTAATATCATCTTACAAACATACCCTAAAATAAACATTAGGGTTCATATTATATAACAGTAATTTAAACTAAGGGTAAGGTAAAGTTTGCTCCTTGCCACTATTCTACATCTTTCCTTTACCCTTGTCCTTCCCTGAGGTCTCGGGCTTAGCTGCAATATAATTCATGATATAGCAAGGATGAGCAACAAGTTTTCCCAACAAGTTTAAATACAGCAATAAGGATATATCATGATGAATGGAAAAATATATGTCAATGAATTCAACAATATGAATATCTGAAGGATTCAACAATATGAATATTGGAAGCAAAGATAATGTTTGCTTTTAGAATAACTGCTAGTCAAATAGACTTTGAACTATAACACTCTAATGGAATCAATAGCTAATTAACCCTTTGGTTACTGGCTACAGATTAAGTACTTGAGGGGATCAGCCTCACGTACACTATGTATATGCATAACATTTAAATCTACTCTTTGTATCTTATATTAGATACATGGGGTACGCCCCTATCATAAAAGGGGTGTTCTTTGAGTCTAAGAATCCTTACCATCAATTGGTTTGGATAGTTTTTATAAAACTTCATACGCTTGTCTGACCGAACAAAGTTTCAGACTCTATCTAACACAGTTCAAGAATTATTAAAATTTAAATGATGTACAAGTCTAAGACTGTACGAACTCAAGTGCACTAAGTGCGAATATCAATAATATCGATGTGGAATAATTATAAGGTAATTAAACCACTTAATAGCATGCTTGGAAATAAAGTTCAAGCTTAAATGAATAACTTTCAATTCAACAATAACCTACTCAAATTCAATATGAGAAGGATAGGAAACTTTCACAAGAACAAAGTTGTGTAAGTTAGGAAACTTGCAACACAATAAAATAGTGTTCGAATACTTACTCAAGTAAAAGAGTAAGAATTAAGGAACTTGCACAATCAAAGAGTGAAGTTCAAGGAAACTTTCTCAATAATAATTGGAGTAAGTTCAGGGAACTTGCACAATAAAAGTAGGGTCCAAGGAACTTGCTCAATATAAATTTGAGTGAGATTAGGGAACTTGCACAATAAAAGTAGGGTTCAAGGAACTTGCTCAATAATAATTAGAGTAAGTTTAGGAAACTTGATCAATAAAAGTAGGGTTCAAGGAACTTACCTGTTTGCTCAGCTACAACTAATTCTAGCTTTAATTAACTTGCATTGAAACGACCTAACATTAACAAGTTGGTCTTTCAATTATTATGTGTAAACTAATATGCGTCTACACTTACAATAATCAAGTCTTCACATAGCATGCTTCTTAACACATTACAAATCATATTGGTCATACATTACAAGATAAAGTAATCATATAAGCAAGCCTTGAATTTCAGAATCAAAAACAGAATCAATTCATAATTGCAGGATGGCGGTAGCATTGGTGCTCGGGTTCAGCTTAGGGACTCGGCCAATTGCTACCTGTCCCTCGCTGCACCAAGGTTGAGCTTCTGTTCTCCTGACTTTAGTCCAACTCTAACACACTAATTACACACCTATTTTAACATAAATACCTGCTAGAGTTTCACATATAACACATGATCATTCTGAAGTTCATTATCTCAAGTTTTACATACAATTTATATGTATTAAAACATATAAAGGTCATGTGATCATCATGCTTAATACATATGAATCATGTTTAGGAGTATTATAGCCATAACATGACATCTTACTACTTTAGTAACTACGTACTCATATAATATGCAACTTAAGTTTGAAAACATATTCAAGGTTGTCTTTGAAATCATATTAGCACGAATGGTGCAATCCAACACACATAAAACAAATCTAAAACCTTTATCATAAGTAAATAAGTTATGATAATCTCTTTTCAAAATTAGAAACTATATCTTGAAATCATTCATGTCCATTAGCTTATAATACTAAGCTTTTCTTTCTAGCACCACGCTTATCAAGTTTAATCATGATAAAGATACTATACATCATATATCATGCGTAATTAGGTTCCAAATCAGTCATGTACATGAGTCACTAAGTTCAGAACTCGTGAACACAAGTTTTCCACAAGGTTAGTTTTGAAAACTTTAAGTTTTACTACAACTTCCTTACTAATCCAAGTTGATTACTTCATAACACATACGAAAGCTTTACATATCATGTTATACTCCTTTATAGGTATGTATCTAAGTCATAACATCAATTTAGTAACACATATCACGCATGTAAATCGTAAATCGATTATGGTAGTGCAAGCATGCTACCGCACCCTAGTAAAAATAGGGCGCAGCTGCGCCATGCCTGCACTAGAGGCTATAACCTACTCTGTTCTACAGAGCACCAAACAACTTCGATTTCACCTGATTTAAACATGCTCAATACCATCATTTGAGAGTTCAAACATGTAAGCCTACTTCCTAAACACAATATAGCATGCTAATTCACTTTGATTAATAAAGAATTTTAAGTGATTTAAAGAATTTGACAAAACCTAACTCAAGAACACAATTAGAGTTTATACCTTGTTAGGCTTGAATTAAACTCCCACACACTGAGTATACTTCTACAATTGTTCAGCAACTTAGAACTTCCAATATCAAACTTTAACAAACAACAAAACTGAAACTAAAGCTTCTACTTATAAAGGAAACTTGAACTGGATAATCACATTGCACTAAGGTTGAGTTCAAGGTGTAATGGAGAAAAACAATGGTTACTAAAGAGTGGTTGAACAACCCATCCATCAGCCATTGGCCTAGAAATCATTACATATGCTTAGCCAAATGGAAGTTACGTAAACTAGCTTTTAGTCCACTGTTCATGTACTAATGTGACTCCCAATTTGGGACAAGCTCGGCAACAAGTTATTTAAGGCTTGGTTTGGATACTATAATTCACAAAATGAAATCTTAATGTACAACTATTACCATATTAGGAAATTTAGGGATTATTTAGGTACTCACATCATATAATCCATGTACATTAAATACACGCAATAAAATAACGCAGTTAGGTATTATTATCCGGGTAGTTCCATAATTATTTTTACTACTCTCATAAACACATAATAACATTATTTAATATCAATGTTTATTTAAACATCTAATCCCTTTCCAAGTTTCTAAATTACACAGCTATTTTAATTATTTTTGTATTAAGAAATCACATGGTATTTCTTGTACTACTTGATACTTCATATTATTAGAATGTATTCTTATTATATGATTTTATGCATGTCACACATTACACTAATGTTCTATTTCATTTTCTACAGTAGGAACTAACTTTTCTCAGATTGAACATTGGCGCAGCTGCGCCATTTTGTACTGCTGAGAGGGCCCAGCTGTGCTGGTCCCTGGCAATGCCAAAATGGGTTAGCTTCAAGCCAGTTCAAAATTCTATCACCACATAAGTTTTATATGAGATAATTTAACTTCTATAATGGTGATATACCCATAATTGACATAAATCAATATGTTCAAATCTTGCCACTATATTCAAATAAATTGAATATTTAATCATTAATAATCCTATCAATTCTTTGATATCAAACTCTTAGGGTTAGTCCACCAATTTAAATCAACTATTAGTGACTCCCTTTAATCAATTCATAAATTCACATAACCACATAAGGTTTAAATAAACTCACAAAACTCACTCATTAAAAATTAAATCACATATTTAATTAATAAGGAGTTTAAAATTCATGGTCATTACATCCCTCCCCCCTTAAAAAATTTCATCCTTGGAATTGCAAAAAGAAGGTTACTCAAATAAAAACGGATAATTCGCTCTCATTTTTTCTTCTAGCTCCCACGTAGCTTCTTCTACTGCGTGATTCCTCTAGAGAATCTTATCGGAATGGATAATCTTATTCCTCAGCTTCTGTTCCTTCCTATCTAGTATCTGGATAGGAACTTCCTCGTACGATAAGTCTTTCTCGACTTGAATTAGTTCATAGGAGATAACATGCTTGTAGTCTGGTTTATATGGACACAATACTGACACATGAAACATGTTGTGAATGTGCTCAAGTTCAGGAGGTAATGCTACCTCGTACGCCACTTCACCGACTCACCTCAGAATCTCAAACGGTCCTATGAATCCTAGGGCTCAACTTGCCCTTCTTCCCAAAATGAATCCTCCCTTTTCTAGGGAAATACTTTCAGAAAATCATAGCTCCCTACTTCAAAATCTCTCTTCTTGTGATGTAAGTCCTTATAGTTCTTTTGGCAATCTTGAGCTGCTACTAGTCAGGCTCTTATCACCCTGATGATTTCTACTATCTGTTGTACCAACTCTGGTCCCAACAGTCGACATTCTCCAACTTCGTCCCAGCATAAAGGCATTTTACATTTCCTCCCATACAGTGCTTCATACGGCAGCATTCCAATACTGGCTTGATAACTATTATTATACATGAACTCAACTAATGGAAGGTGATCCTCCAAACTACCCTTGAAGTCCATCACATAAGCTCGGAGCATGTCTGTAAGTGTTTGAACTATTCTCTCGCTTTGCCCATCGGTTTGCGAATGATACGTGGTATTCATTCGTAGTTGTGTCCCCATTCTTTCTTGAAGACTCTTCTAGAAGTTTGACGTGAATCGCGGATCTCTATCTGATACAATATGTACGACCCCAACTTATTTTAAATAAAATTGAATTTTCTCTATTCATTATCTTAAGATAATAATGAGTTAATTTGATATAATATTTTGGTTATGGGTGAAATGTGCAAATTTTGCAAAATAAGCAAGTGGTTATAAAATATTCATTGTTATCGGGGAATATTCGTTTGGTCGTGGAATATTCTTTTTGTTGGGAATATTCGTACGACGGTGCAGTCATTTATGGGCCCCATAACAGAATAACTGTCGGATGAAGAAAACGACAAGTTCGAGTTTTTATAAATAAAGGCGTAGTTGTTACCGTTAACACTGTTGGAATACCCGGTGGTTAAAATACGATGTCTGGCGTGGTTGCCAAGAGTATTACACCAGGTATTAAAGATTTACTTTTAATTATTGATTCTTACGTAAGAAGGCACTACTCAATAATTGTTAAAGTAATTACTGTTCAATATTCAATAATTACTGCGTTGATATTTTATATTATTGTTGTTTCAATAATTGTCACTGCACAGTATTTCCCATTATCGGATTAATAATTCATATTATTTGAATAATATTATTAGATATCATTATTGGAAATGTCTAGAAAGTTCTGTCAAGAAGAGGTTTGGTCACCTAATTACGCGCTAGTAAGGAGAAATCCTTATCGAAAGCCCTCTTTCCAGGAGAACTACCACAGTTGTCATTATTGTGATTCTGTAATATTATTTGTGAATAATTAATTATTGATTTATATGATAAGGAAATATTTATGTTTATGTGGATATAAATGAAGGAATTAATGCTGAGGTGTTTTATTAGTATTTTGTCGAAATGAAGAACGAAATTTGGAAATTTTCAGAAAATTAGTTTATTACTTGATTTTGTAAAATCTATAACTCTTTATGTATAATGAGTTAGGAGATGAGCCATATATCAAAAGAAAGCCCTTGAAGTAAGCTAAACGTAGAAATTTGAATCACCCAAAAATTCTTTGTGGATTGTTTGTGGTAACTGTTTGAGTGAAAATGGTACGAGGGACTTATAGTCTGAAAATCAAATCAGTGTTCTTAAGCTCTATTGCGTTAGTTATAATTTTGATCCGACCGTTGGATTGTTGTGATTGTTGGATATGTTATACATATATAAGTTGAATATATGTCCACAAATTTTGAACCGTTAAAAATTAACGTATGATTTGTTATGAATTTTAAGTGGTGTTGAAAATCATCTGTTTGTGGATTTTGGATATTTTCTGTTTAGAATTTGGAAAAACTTGAAGGTACAAAGTTGTAGAGAATTCAATTTTGTGTGGAATTGACATAAAATTCGAATTTTTTTGATAAAAGGGCTATTTATTATGAATTATTAAAGTTTCTGATTATTGTTTAAATGATAAAACATTTTGAAAATTTCTAGACTTAGTGGGCCCCACTTTTGGTTGGTGAGAAATGTGATGGCAAGTGGTAGGTGGGAATAGTAGCAGGTAAAGCCATCAGGTAGCAGGTCAAGTCTGCTTCGGCGTGCTAGCATTTTCCTATAAATAGGTGCTTAAGTTAGAATTGAAAATCACAACAGAAACAAATTTTCTTTCTCTCTATATTATCGAGCGTTTTTTTGTGAGTATTTTGATACTTTGAGAGTTTCTATTCAGTGCAAGTTTTCTTCGGCTTTACATCTGATATTCCATTCAGAAGTACTGTTCTTTTAAAGTAAGGGATGTTATTTTCTTCGTAAATGATATTATTTTCTTCAATATCATTATGCTGAAATACTGATATGACTTTTATTGTGGAATTTATACCTTTTTGTGTCGAGGTTACTATTCATGTATACGAAACTATTCACATATATGGCACTATTCACAAAAAAATGAATTTTTCTCTTTTTCGTCCCAGATGTCAATTATGGTTACTATCTTTGATTGTATCCATGTTTTGATCTTTATTTTTGAATTCTACTTCATAATTGGTTATTATGGAGTATTATTGAATTTGGGTAAATCGAAATACGAATCCCTAATATTTGTCCTTCTGTCTCACTGGATTCGTTTTCTCTAAAATGTTTTTCATCATCCTCAATCCTTAATGGTGATACTTGATGAATATCTTTGGCCTGTAGTGCAAAAATGAATGATTACCTTATGAATATCTTTGGCCAGTAGTGCAAAGATGAACAGGTGTTGAGATGAACATGACCAACTGGTGATACAAATGAATATCTTTGGCCCATAGGGCAAAGATGAATATTTGATTCAAGATGTATATTGATTGATGTTACAGGGATAAAATATTGATGATGGACTTTTAAATTCATAGATGATAGTAGATTTCATTCTCTACTTAACTCTTCTAATGAATTGTTGTTTTCGCTGCAGTTGTTGATCTAAAACTTGTTGTCTATTATATTCTATCAGATTTTTCCCTGTTGAAGACTAAGGATAATTTGCTGTATATTATCTTAGTCATAATATTCTTTACTGGGCTAGTTGAGCTCACCCTTTTCCTTTTTGTTCCATTTTTCTTCTCAGGAAGCGAGAACATAGCAGGAACCAGTCGGGGTATAGAGTGATGGTCCTAGACAATTGTTTTAGTAGTCCTCACTATTTTGTAAAATAGTGTATCAATAAGTGTAATGAGGACTTATTTGAGTGTGGATATTGTCTAGAAGACAATATTTGTATTTAAACTCACAGTATTTGTGTTGTCATATTTTGCACGATAATTGTATTAATAACGTTGTAGTTGTTTTCTGTACCATGTATTTGGCGACTCAGAATGGTTTGGGTGGATTGAACCTATTTTGGGGGCGTCACACAATAGATACCGGCACCCCATGCCTCGAGATAATTTCCTTAATATATAATTTGGCTAATTGGTCCAAACTATACTTAATCTTAATCAGCAAAAAGTGAGATGACTTAGTAAGACGATCTACAATCACCCATATGGCGTCGTGCCCTTTCTGCGTTGCCGGAAGTCCCATTACAAAGTCATTTGTGATGTGCTCCCATTTCCATTCTGGAATTCTAATGGTTGTAATAACCCGCTTGGTCGTTGGTACTCTGCCTTGACTCTCTGACAAGTTAGACATCTACTTACGCATTCTGCAACCTCTCTCTTCATGTTTGGCCACCAGAAGTGGTGATGCAAATCTTGGTACATCTTCGTGCTTCCTGGGTGTATCAAGTATCTCGTAGTGTGCGCTTCTTGCAAAATCTCCTCTCTCTCAATTCTGGTACTAGCAGTACCCAAATTCGTCCTTCAAATCTTAGTAGTCCAGTGCTATCAATCTTAAATTTTAACTCATTACCTTCAGTTAATCGCTTCTTGATGTTATTGCAATCTTCATCCATTTCTTGTGCCTCTTTAACCTTATCCAATAAAGTCGGACTCACTGTCACTGTAAATACTTGTTCGTTGGTCTCCATCAGTTAATCGCTTCTTCTTGTGCCACTACATTTGCTTTGCCTGAATAGTACAGAATCGTTGTTTAATTCTAACCATCGGTGCTGCCTCATGTTTAACTCTTTCTGCGTGAAGATATATTTCAGACTCTTGTGGTCCGTATATATCTCACACTTCTCGCCATACAAATAATGCCTCCATATCTTCAAGCCAAAAACTATCGCGGCTAACTCCAGATCATGAGTCGGATATCCCTTCTCATAATCTTTTAACTGACGTGAAGTGTACGCAATGACCCTGCCGTGTTGCATCAGTACAAAACCATGACCCTTGTGTGACGCATCATTATACACTATAAATCCTCCTGTGTTGTTCGGTAAAGCCAACACAGGTGCTTAACTAAGCCTCTTCTTTAATTCTAGGAAACTCTCTTCACACTTCTCTATCCAAATGAACTTAACTATTTTCTGGTAAGATTGGTCAACGGTGATGCTAATTTCGAAAAAATATCAAATAAATCTTCGATAGTATCCTACCAATCCTAAGAAACTCCTAATTTCTGTTGGCGTCTTCGGCTGTTCCCAATTGATAACCGCTTCTACCTTTGTTGGATCCACCAAAACACCATTCTTGTCGATAATGTGCCCCAAAAACTGTACTCTTTGCAACCAAAACTCACACTTGGAGAATTTTGCATACAACTTCTCCCTTCTTAATGTTTCTAACACTAACCGAAGATGTTCGGCGTGTTCTTCCTCCGTCTCTAAATACACTAGAATGTCATTGATGAATATGACAACAAACTTATCCAAATACTGTTTGAACACTCTGTTCATCAAATCCATAAATGCTGCTGGATTTATGGATTATTCGGAGTCTTTAGGTGTACACACCTCTTCTTACAGTCTATAACTGCTCCGTGAATCGATAACCAATCCATCCCAAGGATTACATCGAACTCCCCCAAATGAATCAGTATCAAATCCACTTTGAGCTTAAATCCTCGTAATTTAGTATAACAATTCTTATGAATGTATTCTACGAGGATAATTTCCTTGTTCGCTACTTCTACGTTCATAGGGTGTTCTAATCTCTCACGGGATAAGTCTAACTGTTTAACAAATTCGTTGGAAACAAAAGAGCAGGTAGCACTCGAATCAAATAGCACGTATGCATCTATATTATTGATCGGAATGATACCTAACACCACGTCCTTAGACTCCACCGCATCCTGTACGGTCATGTTAAATGTTCGTGCCGTTGGTCTGTTGGCTTGACTGGCTGACCCTCCAAGGTTCAATCCAATGTTGTTGTTGTTGTTGCGGTTGCCGCTAGCTGCATCGCCCTTTTTCTTTGGGAAGTCCTTAATTTGATGGTTTGTGGGCCCACACGAGAAACATCCTCCCTTCTGCTTATTCAGAAACTGAGGAGCCATGTGCCCCGGTTGTCCGCAACGGTAACAAACACTCTTTCCCTTCATACACTCCCTCGAGTAACTCCTCCCACAGTTGTTGCACTTCATACTTTTCTTAGCCTCCCCCGCAGACTTATTACCTCCAGAGGATTGGCTCTCTATCCATTTATGTTTATTGGGGTTGCTACCTCCACTGCTTCTCCCTTTCTGTCCTTCCTGGCCGATCTTCTTCTCTTATTTGAATCGAGCGATAGCTTCATTGCCTCCTTCGGCAATGATAGCCCTTTCTAATAGATCAGAGTAAGTCTTAATCTTTAATACAGCCACTGCCTTCTGTACCCATGGTTTCAGTCCTAATTCGAACCTCCTTGCCTTCCTGGCCTCCGTGTCAACCTGATATGGAGCGAATCGGGCAAACTCGTTAAATTTCACCGCATACTCTGCGACAGACATACTACCTTGCTTCAGTTCCAAAAACTTCACTTCCATATCCTGTTGTGTATTCTTCGAGAATTAATTCTCGAGGAATAGCTCCTTAAATCTATCCCAAGGAATAACTCCTTCGTCTTCTCGGCCCTTATTGGCTTTCCACCAATAGTTAGCTTCGCCTTTCATCATGAAAGTGGCAAAACTCGTCTTCTGTGCTGCGGCCACACGTGAAACCTCAAACACCTTCTCCGTCTCTTCTATCCATGTTTGGGCTTCAATTGGGTCCAGGGTTCCTTAGAACTCTGGTGGTCCTACCAATTTAAAGTCCTTAAAGCTAGCCAAGTGTTGTCCTGGCTGCCCTGCTACTAGTGGGGGTCTATTTTGCATTGCCTTAGTTAATAGGTTAATGAAGTTCTGCCTTGGATCAACGTTTGCCCCTCCACCATTGTTAACGGATCCTTCTTCCCTCTGATTCTGCGGTAGTCTCCTATGCGGCATGATCTGAGGAAAGGAAGAAAATTATTAGGCTTTATGTGATATGCTATTCATATTACCATTAAGAAGTTTAAGACGTCTATTAATCATTTTTGATTTAAATAAACAACTCCAGTATCACAATAAAACTTGATGAATTTCTTCAACCCATCCCTTACATACTCCACTGGAGTTTTCTACTAAGGTTATAACCTAGGTTTTGTATTCCTAACGTTTACAACCTACAGCTCTGATACCAACCTGTGACACCCCCGAATTCGGGTCCTTTGACCTCGGTCCGGTCATCACGATAAAATACAAACATCCACCTCTAAACAACATACGATAACTAAAATGCAAAAAATAATAAACGTACGTCGTTAATTCAAAAGGTTTTACTAGTCCCAAGATACGATAACCTTAATATCATCTTACAAACATACCCTAAAATAAACATTAGGGTTCATATTACATAACAGTAATTTAAACTAAGCGTAAGGTAAAGTCTGTTCCTTGCCACTATTCTACATCTTTCCTTTACCCTTGTCCTTCCCTGAGGTCTCGGGCTTAGCTGCAATATAATTCATGATATAGCAAGGATGAGCAACAAGTTTGCTCAACAAGTTTAAATACAATAATAAGGATATATCATGATGAATGGAAAAATATCTGTCAATGAATTCAACAATATGAATATCTAAAGGATTCAACAATATGAATATTGGAAGCAAAGATAATATTTGCTTTTAGAATAACTGTTAGTCAAATAGACTTTGAACTATAACACTCCAATGGAATCAATAGCTAATTGACCCTTTGGTTACTGGCTACAGAATAAGTACTTGAGGGGATCAGCCTCACATACACTATGTTTATGCATAACATTTAAATCTGCTCTTTGTATCTTATATTAGATACCTGGGGTACTCCCCTATCATAAAAGGGGTATTCTTTCAGTCTAAGAATCCTTACCATCAATTAGTTTGGATAGCTTTATAAAACTTCATACAACATTCCAATCGAACAAAGGTTGGACTCTATCTAACACTGATTCAAGAATTATTGAACTTTAAATGATGTACAAGTCCAAGATTGTACGAACTCAAGTGCACTAAGTACGAATATCAATAATATCGATGTGGAATAATTGTAAGGTAATTAAACCACTTAATAGCAAGCTTGGAAATAAAGTTCAAGCTTAAATGAATAACTTTTAATTCAACAATAACCTGCTCAAATTCAATATGAGAAGGATAGGAAACTTTCACAAAAAAAAAAAGTTGTGTAAGTTAGGAAACTTGCAACACAATAAAATAGTGTTCGAATACTTGCTAAAATAAAAGAGTAAGAATTAAGGAACTTGCACAATCAAAGAGTGAAGTTCAAGGAAACTTGCTCAATAATAATTGGAGTATATTTAGGGAACTTGCACAATAAAAGTAGGGCTCAAGGAACTTGCTCGATATAAATTTGAGTGAGATTAAGGAACTTGTACAATAAAAGTAGGGTTCAAGGAACTTGCTCAATAATAATTAGAGTAAGTTTAGGGAACTTGCTCAATAAAAGTAGGGTTCAAGGTAATTTCTTGTTTGCTCAGCTACAACTAATTCTAGCTTTAATTAACTTGCGTTGAAACGACCTGACATTAACAAGTTGGTCTTTCAATTAGTATGTGTAAACTAATAAGCGTCTACACTTACAATAATCAAGTCTTCACATAGCATGCTTCTTAGCATATTACAAAGCATATTGGTCATACATTACAAGGCAAAGTAATCATATAAGCATGCCTTGAATTTCAGAATCAAAAATAGAATCAATTCATGATGATTGGGAATGGTAGCAATTGCTTTGGTTTAAAGCTTAGGGACTACAAGCAACAAGACTTTGTCCTTAGCTAGACCAAGGTTGAGCTTCTGCTCTCTTGACTTCAGTCCAACTCTAACACACTAATTACACACCTATTTTAACATACATACATGCTAGAGTTTCACATATAACACATGATCATTCTTGAGTTCATTATCTCAAGTTTAACTTACAATTTATATGTAATTAAAATATAGAAAGGTCATGTGATCATCATGCTTAATACATATGAATCGTGTTTAGGAGTATTATAGTCATAACATGACATCTTACTACTTTAATATCTACGTACTCATATAATATACAACTTAAGTTTGAAAACATATTCAAGGTTGTCTTTGAAATCATATTAGCACGAATGGTGCAATCCAACACACATAAGACAAATCTAAAACCTTTATCATAAGTAAATAAGTTATGATAATCTCTTTTCAAAATCAGAAACTATATCTTGAAATCATTCATGTCCATTAGCTTATAATTCTAAGCTTTTCTTTCTAACACGATGCTTATCAAGTTTAATCATGATAAAGACACTATTCATCATATATCATGCGTAATTAGGTTCCAAATCAGTCATGTACATGAGTCACTAAGTTTAGAACTCGTGAACACAAGTTTTCCACAAGGTTAGTTTTTAAAACTTTTAAGTTTTACTACAACTTTCTTACTAATCCAAGTTGATTACTTCATAACACATACGAAAGCTTTACATATCATGTTATACTCCTTTATAGGAATGTATCTAAGTCATAACATCAAGTTAGTAACACATATCACGCATGTAAATTAGAAATCGATTCGGGGTAGTGCAGGCAATTTGTCTTCGCCCTTATTACAAATAGGGCAATGCTCAAGGCATGCTCGTATTTTAGAGGCGAATTCGCCTCGCTCTGCTCAGAGAGCATCAAACAACTTTGATTTCACTTGATTTAAACATGCTCAATACCATCATTTGAGAGTTCAAACATGTCAGCCTAATTCCTAAACACATTATAGCATGCTAATTCACTTTGATTAATAAAGAATTTTAAGTGATTTCAAGAATTTGACAAAACTCAACTCAAGAACACAATTAGAGTTTATACCTTGTTATGCTTGAATTGAACTCCCACACACTGAGTATACTTCTACAATTGTTCAGCAACTTAGAACTTCCAATATCAGACTTTAACAAACAACAAAACTGAAACTAAAGCTTCTACTTATAAAGGAAACTTGAATTAGATAATCACATTTCACTAAGGTTGAGTTCAAGGTGTAATGGAGAAAAACAATGGTTACTAAAGAGTGGTTGAACAACCCACCCACGAGCCATTGGACTAGAAATCATTACCTATGCTTAGCCAAATGGAAGTTACGTAAACTAGCTTTTAGTCCATTGTTTATGTACTAATGTGACTCTCAATTTGGGACAAGCTCAGCAATAAGTTATTTAAGGCTTGGCTTGGATACTATAATTCAAAAAATGAAATCTTAATCTACAACTATTACCATATTAGGAAATTTAGGGATTATTTAGGTACTCACATCATATAATCCATGTACATTAAATACACGCAATAAAATAACGCAGTTAGGTATTATTGTTCGGGTAGTTCCATAATTATTTTTACTACTCTCATAAACACATAATAACATTATTTAATATCAATGTTTATTTAAACATCTAATCCCTTTCCCAGTTTCTAAATTACACAGCTATTTTAATTATTTCTGTATTAAGGAATCACATGGTATTTCTTGTACTACTTGATACTTCATATCATTAGAATGTATTCTTATTATATGATTTTATGCATGTCACTCATTACACTAATGTTCCATTTCATTTTCTACAGTAGAAACTAACTTTTCTCATATTGTACTTCGGTAATTTGCTGCCATTTTGTATCATTGGGGCGAAATTGCTTTTGCTTGGTCCCTCGGCAATGCCAAAATGGGTTAGCTTCAAGCCAGTTCAAAATTCTATCACCACATAAGTTTTATATGAGATAATTTAACTTCTACAATAGTGATATACCCATAATTGACATAAATCAATATGTTCAAATCTTGCCACTATATTCAAATAGATTGAAAATTTAATCATTAATAATCCTATCAATTCTTTGATATCAAACTCTTAGGGTTAGTCCACCAATTTAAATCAACTATTAGTGACTCCCTTTAATCAATTCATAAATTCACATAACCACATAAGGTTTAAATAAACTCACAAAACTAACTCATTAAGAATTAAATCACATATTTAATTAATAAGGAGTTTAAAATTCACGGTCATTACACTATGTTTCCGCATTGATGTATTAAGGTTAGATGACCTGGGATTGATTTATTTAAGCTGTTGTAACCCTTTGTTGGGAGGATTTCTATTTTATTTATGAGTTTATTTATTTATGGGTAGTTAAATGTTATTTAATTTGATGAATGAACACCAATTCTGAGGGAAGTTTGAGTACCTGGATTTGGGGGTGTCACACTTACTTTCACCAGAATTCAAACATCCAAACGAAAGGGAAAACAGATGAAGAATGTCCTAGTTTCGATCCTCAGACCTTAAGGGAAAAATTACATGTTATATGTGGAAACTAAAAAGTACGAGCATTAATAATTTTGTTGGATCTTCATGTCAAACAAACACCATGTCCAAAAACATAGCAGTATAGCACAGTGTCATACATAAAATAATATTATAGTTAAAAATCGAATACATTGCCTCATTAGTTTTTTATCCATTTTTGGCAATTGTAGAGGCACTCACAGTATTACCATAATGCCAAAAAAAACTATTAATAATGATGAAAATGATTTACCGGATGCTAGTACTTAACAAATCATACAAAGCCACAATCCAAATAATATAATACAATAGATGAAGAAGCCATAAATATAAACATCATAAGATATAGTCCACAAAATGAAGCCATAACCCCTCCCATTGAATGCACTGTCACCATAATCTGAAGGTCTCCATATAACTCCTTTGCACTTTCAACGGTATTTAGAATTGTTTGTAACATGAGTTGTTGCAAAATAGTTAGGTTAAATAACGGAGAGTAATGATAATAGCTCAATAAGGGATAAATGCAAAGTTGACCACTGAACTTTTCTGATATTTGGATATTGAGCCCCTTTATTCCGGTCAACGCAAACTAAGCCCCTTTCTATTCAAAAATTTGGACTTTGAACCCCCAAGCGCCACATGTGTGTTGACCTGCTGAAGTGGCACACGTGGCAGGTCTAACGTGGTATTTAATATTATAATTTGACATGTGTCTGCTGCTGACGTGACATCTTTTGAATTTTTTTCAAAAATTGTCTCTCCAAAGATTTGAACTCGCAACCTCACATTTGGAATTTTGGTTATATGACCACTGGAGCAACACGGGTTAACTGTTAATATCTTGCAAGGATTAATAGTTCTATCAAAACATGAGATTTCCCCCATATATTCATTTCTTCTCCTTCACTACATACCATAACTAATTGCTTGATAAAAATATTAATAGTACTATTAATAATAATAATAATAATAATAATAATAATAATAATAATAATAATAATAATATTATTATTATTATTATTATTATTGTGATGCCCCCAAAATAGGTATACATAACCCATTTTGGGTCGCTAAATACATGGTACTGAATACAAATACAAATTTAATTATACAATATGAGCTGAGAGTTTTTACACGAATATTGTCTCATAGACAATATCCAAATTCAAATTCAATCCTCATTACATTTATTATCACACTAAATAGTGAGGAATGCTAAAACAACCATCTCGGACCATCACTCCGTTCCCCGACTAGTCCCGGCTACGTTCTCATTTTCTGAAGAGAACAATGAAAGCAAAAGGGTGAGCTCAACTAGCCCGGTAAGAAATATTATGACTAAGATAATACATAATAAATTATCGTTAGCCTTCAACAGTGTTAAATTGATAAAAATATAATAAATCTCAAGTTTAACTACAACAGAATAAGCAATCCATTAGAAGAGTCAAGTAGAGCATGAAATCTACTATCTTCTATGATTTAAGAGTTTATCATCAATTTTATCGCTGAGACTCATCTTCATAAATAAACCACATCACTAAATTATCCATGCACTACGAACCAAGGATATTCATTAGTATCACAACCACGAATTATGAATGCAGTACGGGCCAATGATATTCGTGTTTTCACCAATGGTCATGATCATGCCACCCACTGTCCATCAATGCATTACGGGCCAATGAGGACTTTTACCACATCATTTGTAACATTACGATCATGATTATACTGAATAATCCCTTACCTTAGAAGAAGACTGGATATTGGAATAGAAATGTAACAGAATACTCTTATTCTTTCTCTCTATAGCTTCTCTCTTTATATCTTCTCTCTCTATAATTGCTCTTGTGAGTCTTAGTGAATTGGTGAGAATGAAAGAACAATGAGCTTCTATTTATAGGAAAATATAGTTTTAATAATTGCACATTTTGGGGCTCGAATTATTACAGTATAGTACCTTCATCTTTTCCTCTATTTTTAATTTAGTCTTACAAGTATTATCAAACTTGCACCACCTCCCCTAATACTACATCATGCGAATCAATATTTCCATTCATGTGAATAAATAGTTATATGCATGTGAACTAATAGCAATTAATTGTTTATTTATCCGATTAAATACCCGATTGGTCAATTTAACCTCCAGAAATCAATTGTTATCGAAATAATTATCGATTTCCACCAACACTAATAATCCCAACACAATGTAATTATCAAATTCCTCTTTAATCAACACAAACTTATTCACCATTAATATTATAACTCACAATATTTAACAACATGATCATTCCTAGAAAAGAGGGGGCTTTCCGATAAGGATTTCTCCCTATTGGCGCGTAATTAGGTGACCAAACCCCTTTCCTTGACAGAACTTTCTAGACATCGTCAATATTGTAAATAATAATATGAATAACTTTATCGTCTCAATTATTGATTTAAAAAATATAAAATATTATGCAGATGATACTGTGAAAATAATTGAATCAATAATATGAGAGATATTATGCAGCAATTACTGTAGCAATAATAGAGTATAACTAAGTGACTTCTCACGTAAGCATCAATAATAAATACCGTGTGCTACTATGAAACCACGCGTATTACTGTACTTTTACCAACGGGTATTTAAACAGTTTAATGGTAAAACTTTCGCCGTTATTTTTATAAAAGACATTTTTGTCGTTTTCTAACTCCGACAATACTTCCGTTGTGGGGTCCACCAATGATTTTTCCATCGTACGAATATTCCCTGTTAAAACGAATATTCTCCAACCAATCGAATATTTTATAATAACTTGCTTACTTTGTAAAATTTGTAAATATTACCCACAACTATAACATTATATCAAATCCACACCATAATATTTAAAAATATATTTTGAGAAAAAAATAATCTTTATTCATAAAAGTTGGGGTCTTACAACCTCCCCTTCTTATGAAATTTCGTCCTCAAAATTAGGGTACGTACCTGGTATGTCGAAGAGGGTAGGATACCTTGACTTCATTTCAGATTCTAACTCCCAGGTCATTTCCTCAACACCGTGGTTTCTCCATAAAACTTTGACTTGAGGTATAACCTTGGAGCGTAGAATATGATCCTTCTTATCCAAGATTTTAACAGGTACCTCTTCATACGTTAAATCTTTCGCTATCTCGTCTGGTTCTAATTTAATAATGTGGTTCGGGTCTTTCACATATTTACGTAACATAGATATGTGAAAAACGTTATGAACACGAGACATACTTGGCGGTAAGGCGAGTCTATAGGCCACATTTCCTACTCGATCGAGGATTTCAAATGGGCCAATGAATTGAGGATTGAGCTTTCCTCTATTTCCAAATCTTGTAACTCATTTCCATGGAGCAACACGTAACAACACATGCTCTCCAACATTGAATTCTACGTCCATTCGATGAAGATTAGCATAACTCTTTTGTTGATCTTGTGAGGTCTTTATACGTTGTCGGATCATTTAAATCTTTTCAGTTGTCATGCGTACCAATTTCGGTCCTAACAACGTTGTTTCACCCACCTCATCCCAGCATATTGGAGAATGACACTTGCATCCATACAACGCCTCGAATGGAGCCAGGTCAATACTTGCTTGATAACTATTGTTGTAGGAAAAGTGCACCAATGGTAAGAACTTGTCCCAACTTCCTTTGAAGTCAAGGACACAGAGTCTTAATAAATCTTCAAGAGTTTGAATAGTCCTCTCTAACTGCCCGTCCGTTTGTGGATGATATGCTGAACTGAATCGTAAATCCGTGCCCATAGATTTTTGCAAACTAACCCAAAATTATGAAGTGAATCTTGGGTCTCGATCAGAAACTATGGATACTGGCATACCATGTAGTCTTACAATCTTATTTATATAAATACGAGCAAAACGTTCAAGTGAATAAGTTTCTCGTATGTGTAAGAAATGAGCAGACTTGGTCAATCTATCAACAATGACCCAAATCGCATATATGCCTTGAGAAACCTTGGGAAGATGTGACAACCCGAGAATTTAGACAATTTATGAAAATCATAATTGATTGATTTAAGGTTCAATATTAGGACCTAGACAGGAAATAAGTGTATGGAATTAGCAGTTATGTAATGAAATTCCAAGAATTTCAAAAGTTTTGAACAAAACTTGAATTATGTGATAGACTATAAGTGATAGTCTAGTAATGAGGTATAAGATTATGGTAGATTTAAAATTCTTTTGAAGAATTATCAGGGATAAGTATTGAAGTGAATACTAGTTGGTATATTTGATTATATATGTGAACTAGTAATGATTTAAGATCAAGGATTGATCAGATAAGTTATAACTTTAGCAAATCCTAAAGTTATGTTAATCATATGTTTATTAAGTTAGAAAAATCTAACGAACTGTTAGAAACCCTAACGATACGCTCAGAAACTTTAATTTTAGTTTCGAGAATCCGAAACCCTAATTCGGATATTTAAAACCCTAATTTGAGAATTTAAAAGCTAAGTGTAAATATGTGGGAGAATAATAGTATTTAATTATATACTAATTCTAAGAGATTTATTTTATACCACTCGGTTAATTAATTTTATAACCTAATTATAGCAAGTCTAATTGGGTTAAGGAAATAGATGTGAATGAGCAAGAATTGGTGTTTTAATGGAGAAGTGAAAACCCTAATTAAATGAATTGGGTTGGATAAGAATTAAAGGTATTGGACTATGTATAGCTCAATTGTGGCCAAAGAAGTGAGTAAGAGACCAAGTAATACATTAAAGGAATGGCTCAATTTTTAACCCAAGTGGGAGAGGAATTTTTGGACATTTGTCAACTCAAATAAGAGGTAAAATAGAAAGCAAATTGGGAGCATTTTTAGGCCACATGGCCGGCCAAAAGAGAAGCAATAACAAGGGGGGATGAATTTAATAAGTGTTCACTTTAGTTGTTGAACCACTTTCACCAACTCTCCATGTGTCCATTGGTTATTTTGTCCAACACTTTGTTCATTAATCTTGCAAGCAACCACTTGGATATTGCTAAGGGAAAGAAAGAGAGAATTAGTGGGAGAGTAAGGCCATATGTAATGCCGGACCATGCTCAAGAAGAAAAGGAGATTGGGAGATAACAAAATATATCTATAGATTTTCCAACACTTAGATCATATTTTTCCCTTTCATCACTTTTATTATTCTTGCTAGAACACAAGAAAAAGAGAGAGGGAGAGAGAAGAGGAGGCCATGTTCGGCCATCCTAAGAGGAGAAGGAGGAGATTTTGATGTTCATACAATCAAGATCCATCTATATCTTTGAAGGAGAGAAGGAAATCAAGTTAAGGTATAACAAAAATTTCTTCTTATGTAGTTTATTTTCCTTGGTAGTTTGATTTGATTTTTGATAACTTGAAGTTGTGATCTTGAGGTTTAAAACCTTAGATCTATGTGTATATAAGTGTTACATGTTTGGATATAATCATTTTTGAAGATTAAAAGTTAGACCTAAAATATGAAATGGAGGTTAGGTTTTTCAAAAGATAGAAAACCTAAATTTTTCTTAGCTTTGATTGTGTTTGATGCTTGCTTAATGAAATAAGAAATTTTGTTTCAAAACTCAAGAACCATGTATATACATGTTGATGAGTGTATCATGTTAAGATCTAACAATATTGGGTGTTGATTTTGGTTGGAATCAAAGGTATAAAATTTCCTAAACTCAAAACTCTAATTAGTATATGTGTTTTGTGATGGTTGTTTTAGACCAAGTGTTGAACTTATGATCCATATGAGGTAAGATCTACATGATATTTGATATTTTATGGTTAGATCTTGCCATTTTTAGGGTTGATAAGCTTGAACAAAGAAGATGAACCAAAACAGTTTTTTTGTTTTAAATGAATTAGTGGACTGCTACCCTAAACAGAAACATTTCGGATTTGTTAGGGTGCTCTAAAAATTCTGGACTTGTGATATGTTATAGTACACTCAATAAGCTTTCCATAGACTCCGAAACGGACTAAATCCGACATCGGAGGAGCAAGTTATGGGATTTCTACCAAACTACACAAAGTTAAGAAAAACTGTTAGAAGGACAGTTTTTACCAGCCACTTCCGGGCTAAATTCCGGGAGCTAAACATATCCAAATATGGATTGTAATATATGAAAACTATAGTTCGGAAAGATACGAATCCAACAAAATTGACGGATCATTAATCGGAGTTACAGATTTTGTTTTATTTAAGTTTTGGTGAAGGACTCCAAAACTGCCAAAGTGCAAAAAAGTTTCTGGCCAAAATTTTCCGAGGGCTGTTTTAGACATTTAGTTAATGAGAAAATTTCCAGGCTTTTGGGAAATGAAAATATATGATAATATGTAGCTCGTGTTCAAAAATAAGCTAATTCCGAGTTAAAACGACCAAGTTATGACCATTACAATTTTTGTGATTTTCCGACGGAAATCGCTATAAACGGAGTTCTACAACTCTGATTGCCACGAAATTTAAAATGGAGTATCACGTTAACATATATAAGGTTATACCAAGAGATGGGCATTCTTTGGAGTTAAGCACGATGTAGCTAATTTCTTAAGCTACGCACTAAAATTAATTAATTAAAAAAAAATAGAATTAATGTTTTTAAAATCATATAAAAATGATTTTAAGTATTAGAAAATTATTTTAAGTTATAAAATATAACTTTTGATATTTTGGTATGAAAATATTAATATTTTAATATTAATATTGATTATCGGATAATGGATTTAAGTGTTTAAAAATCATATAAATATGATTTTAAGGTATTAAAATACTTTGTGATATTATAATTATATTATAATATTATGATTATGATTTTCATTAATATTTTATATTAAATGAATATTAATGATTAAGGAATTATGTGGTATTTAATTCATTTAAATACGATATTAATGATTGGAAAATCAGGATAAATGATATTAATTATCTGAAAATTATTATAAGTCTTTGGAAAATGTTTTGACTAATTAAGAAAATTATCTGTGATAATTGTTAAATGTTTAGGAAGAGTTTAATTGAACTTAAACTCGATATTCGTCCGACTAGACCATCGGGATGATAGAACTGTGTCGGTTTCAACTCAGACTTAAATAGTTTGACTTGATATTAAGTCTTGTGTGCTGTATAGACTGATAGGCTTATGTGTTATGTGTTTAGGTTATTCTGTGTATTTAAATATAACAGAATTATACTATGATTCTAATATTGGAGATCTATATTATTAATATTAGGTCTTCGGGTAAAGCGATATAAATTGTGTTGCGGTAATCAACGGTTCAGGCAAGTTTGTTCTTACTTAACTCTAATAAGAGTGTTTTATTCAAGCTTATGGTTAATCATTGCTGATTGCCATGAAATTTGTACCCTGTACATCTTGCATGTATAAGTCAGGTATGAAAGGCTGATCACCTTTATTACCAGTTGGTTCAGAAATGTTTGTTCATGTGTAATACTTGTTCAGTCAAAAATTTGTTCGTGCTAGTTCTCAATTATATTGATGAATTATAGCAAGCCCATTATTCATACTCTTCAATCATGATATATCGTTATATTGTTGTATTTAAACTTGTTGGGAAACTTTCATGCTCACCCTTGCTATATCATGATAAAACATTGCAGAGATAAGACTAAAAGCGTTAGGATATGAGAGAAACGATTAAAGCCAAGTTAAACTTGGGTTATAAAGTCTTGACTAGTTTGTAATAGCGTATTGTGATAAATATTGTTATGTAATAAATTGTTTATGAAATGTGTATAAGTTAAGGTTACTCGACCTTGGGGAATAGTGTGTAATGTAATGTATAAACAATTTATGTTTATATCTTCCGCAAAAAGTTATAGAAAGATTAGCGAACCGAATCCGCGACGATTTGGGGCCCGGGTTCGGGGATCGCTACAGAAGACTAGTAACGAAGTCCATGGTAATGTGCTCCCACTTCCATTCTGGAATTTCAAGTGGTTGCAATGGACCTTTTGCCACTTGATGCTCCGCCTTGACTCGTTGACACGTTAAACACCTTGAGATAAACACTGCAATCTCTCTTTTCATATTGCTCCACCAAAATGTATGTCGAAGATCACGATACATTTTGGTACACCCAGGATGGATTGCAAACGGTGTGTTGTGCGCTTCCATCATGATCTTATACTTTAAATCAGGGTCGTTAGGAACATAAAGTCTGGAGTTGACTCGAAGTATTCCTTCTTCATCAATTCTTCCTTCCAGGATAGCACCTTCTTGTACTTTCTTCCTCATACGCATCTGCTCCGAGTCTGTAGTTTGAGAAACTTTAACTTTATCGATTAAAGTCGGTTCTACTCATATATTTGTCATCATCATGTGGGTCCCTGGAGTCTTTAACTCTATCTTCATCATTTGTAATTCATACAAAATGGGCCTTTGCGTTGACAATATCGCACTCGTACCCGCATATGATCTTCTACTCAATGCGTCAGCTACTACGTTCGCTTTTCCGGGATGGTATTGAATGGTATGATCATAAACTTTCAACAGCTCAAGCCAACGTCATTGTCGTATGTTGAGTTCCTTTTGGGTGAAGAAATATTTGAGGCTTTTATGATCCGTATAGATCTCCACTTTCTCCCCATACAGGTAATGCCTCCAGATTTTAAGTGCAAAAATGATAGCTGCCAACTCTAGATCATGAGTAGGATAATTCCTCTCGTATTCTTTAAGTTGTCGTGAGGCATAGGCTATGACTTTCCCATGTTGCATGAGAACACATCCTAACCCTCTACCTGAAGCATCGCTGTAGATGACAAATCCCTCCGAACCAGATGGTGTTGTCAGAACAGGTGCTGAAATGAGCCTCCTCTTGAGTTCTTGAAAACTCTTCTCACATTCCTCGCTCCAACTGAATTTTGTATCTTTTCAAGTTAGCTGAGTTAATGGAGTAGCGATTCGATAAAATCCTTCCACGAATCTCTGATAATAACCAGCTAGGCCCAAAAAGCTACGTACTTCGGTCACTGACTTAGGTTGCTCCCAGCTTTGAATTGCTTCAATTTTTGCCGGGTCAATAGATATTCCGTGATTTGATATCACGTGCCCAAGGAATGCTACTTCCTCAAGCCAGAACTCGCATTTCATCACCTTGGTATATAGCTTGTTTTCACAAAGCTTTTGGAGTATCAGCCTCAAGTGTTGCTCATGATCTTCACGGCTTTTGGAGTATATGAGGATGTCATCAATAAAGATGACCACAAAATGATCCAAATATTCCTTGAATACTCGGTTCATCATATCCATGAAGGCAGCAGGAGCATTAGTCAATCCAAAAGACATGACTAGGAATTCGTAATGCCCGTACCGAGTTCTGAAAGCAGTCTTCGGAATGTCATCGATTTTAATCTTTAACTGATGATATCTGAAATGAAGATTAATCTTTGAAAAGAATTTGGCACCTTGCAACTGGTCAAAAAGGTCATCAATGCGAGGCAACGGGTACCTATTTTTGATGGTGACATGATTCAACTCCCGATAGTTAATACAAAGTCGCCTGCTTCCATATTTCTTCTTCACAAATAGAACAGGAGCACCCCAAGGAGATGTACTAGGACGAATAAAATCGATGTCTAACAATTCCTGTAGTTGGGTTTTAAACTCCTGAAGTTCAATAGGAGTCATTCGATATGGGGCTTTGGAAATGGGTTTTGTACTGGGTTCAAGGTCAATACCAAACTCGATTTCACGCTCCGGGGGTAGGCCAGAAAGTTCTTCGGGGAATACGTAAGGAAATTTATTAACAATAGAAATATTATTCAAATCTGACGTATTTTTGTTTAAATCCGTGACATGGGCTAAGAAAGCTTGACATCCATTTTTTAATAAACAAATAGTTTTATGGCTTGATATGACAGTGATTGACTTTAGTGGTTTGGTTGCTTGAATTCGCATAATAGGTTAGTTAGGAATATGAAAACTAACAACCTTACAAAAACAATAAATTTTAGCATGATGAGTAGTTAACCAATCAATCCCTAAAATCACATCAAATGCAAGTATTTTCAAAGAGATGAGATGAATAAGTAACGTATGGTTACTGATTTGAATCAAACAAGACTTATAAACAGTGGATGTAATGAAGGTTTCTCCCAACGGAGTTTCATTAGATAAGTCAAAGTCTAATTTCTCTATAGTTAAATTTAAACGTTGAGTGCAAGTAGGAGAAATAAAAGAATGAGTAGAACCGGTATCAAATAGGTATAGACTTCGCTAGAGTTTATGATTGGCTTACCCGTGATGACTTCGTTCGGGTTCCTCGCTTTTTGGGAGGTCACAAAAAAATGCTCTCCCTTGAACTACCGGCTTTGACTTCTCTGGGAAGGCATTTGGTGTCACCATCCCAACTGGACTTGGCTTCACTTCACGATAAAATTGAGCTAGGTGACCTTATTTTTCGTAATTGTAACACGCTTTAGACTGCATCGTGCAATTTGGAATGATGTGTCCCTCTCTTCTGCATTTGAAGCATACGATCGGTGGTCGTTCTCCTTCTTTATCAACTGGTGCTGGTGCTGACATCTTTTCATCATTGTTGAATCTCCTCTTCTTGAAATTTCCACTCCTATTGTCTTGGCCATGATTACCACCGAAGTGGTTACCATTTCTGGCATTTTGATTACCTCCACATTTGTTGTCACCGCTTCGATAACTGCTACCACTAGTATTATCATTTTGCTGGCTGCTCTCTCTTGGTTGAGTTGACTCATTATCGCGCTCTAATAACTGAGCCATATTCACAACATCTGAATACAAGCAAAGTTTGTGGGAAATGAGGTATTAACGTATCTTAGGTTTCAAACCTCTTAGAAATATTTGCGTCATTCTTTCCTCATTATCAACCAAGTGGGATGCAAACCGGGACAACTCGGCAAACTTAGCTTCGTACTGCGACACAGTTATATTGTTTTACTCCAGCTTGATGAACTCTACCTCCTTCATGTGACGAATACTTTTGGGAAAGTACTTGTCGTTGAACAGTTCTTGGAACTTCTCCCAAGACATCTTCAATGCGGCAGGTAGAGTACGCTTTACAAATTCCCACAAGTAATCTGCCTCTCTTCGCAACATGAAGGTGGTAAAGGGAACCTTTTGCTCCTCGGAGCATCCCAAGACTTAGAATATCTTGGTGATCTTCTTTATCCACGTCTCCGCCTTAAGTGGTTTTGGTTTTTCCCAAAACTCTGATGGTCCCAGCTCTTTGAATTACTTAGCGGTGACCATATGTGAGTTGTCAGTGTTTTCACCTGCATTTTGAACAAGAGCCACTCTCGCCTGATGTTGCATGAATTGCATAAAGCCTCTGAAAATCCCATCGGTCGTCATTTGATCGGTGTTATTGTTTACCTGAGGATTATTGTCTTCTTGTTGCACATTATCTTGGGTATTGATCGTTGGTGACTCAATGGTCTCATGTGCTTCATTACTGATCTCAACATTTTCAGATGCCATTTTCAAACACTGCCACAAAACAAGGGTTAATTGACATGCCACATATTATCCCTATATTCTGACCGACCAATTAAATAACAAATAAACTTAGGTAGGTCATACTAGCGAAGGAATTACCCATCTCTCCCCTCCTAGTTTTAGTCTCACATCTTAGCCAGGGATCCAGGGATCATATGTAAAGCCCCGGAAAATTGAACCTTTGTAAATACTTTTAATAATGAATAAAATAATATTATTTTTTATTATTGTGTGTTGATAAGATGAATGTCGTTCTATAACCTAGAAACATCGTAAAGCCGTAGTATTTTAACTACGTGGGAGAATTAAAGTGTTTGAATTTCTAAAACGAAAAATAAAAGTTTTTCAAGAAATTTTCCGAAAAACACCATTCATCGATTTCTGCTCGGGAATTATTTTTGAACTTCCGAGAAATACATAACGTTATAATATCAAGGTGAGATTGATTATGTAATAATAATCTAAGTATGGAAAACATAATATTTCGCATGCGGACCTAATTTGGGAACGTTAGGTTTATTAAGCGTTAAGGAAAGAAAGTTGTAATTGTATGATGTGTATGCATTGTACGAGGTAATGAACGTTAGTATAATACGACGTATTATACTATTAAAAATGGAGAATGAAATAAAGTATATTAAGAATTAATATACGAGCTAGAATACGAGAATTATACGTGATGTATATATGTTAAGATTCTTAATTAAATGTAATGGACTTGTAGGATTATTAGCTTAATGGTAGAAGTCCAATAGAATGTGATACTCAAGCCCAAGTGTTTGATATGTCATGAGTCCAAACTATTGTGTTATAAGCCCAAAAAGAAATTAGCTAGATTAAATTAGCAAGCCCAATGATAAGCCATGATCCATGGAGCAGTCCAAGTGTAAAGTGGGTAGAGTTGATGGGCAAACAAATTGTGTGATGAGCAAGTGTTGTGCTAGACAAGAAAGGAATAGTAAGGAGGTGAAGGTTGAGGAGGTTAGTTGAGGACGTGGATTAAAGGAGGTGGGATGGCTTAATGTCTATAATACCCTCACTTAGAGTTGCCTATAAATAGAAGGCTTGATTTTTCATTTGTTGGTTGTTCAATTTCTCCCAACTCCTCTCAAGATAAGCAACTTAATTGTTAGAGAGAATAAGCCACATAAGCACTTATAAGCCACTTCAACTTTTGCTAGATTTTTCCAAAGTGAAGTGAAGTAATAGTCTTCAAGGGTAAGACTCATATCTATTATCTTCATCTCTTCTATGATAGGATTGATAGAGAAGGGGCATTGGTTGTTAAGAACATGTAATAAGTTATTAATGAATGAACTTAAGCCGAATAAGTTGAATAAGCAACTTGAACTCTAATAAGTTGATAGAATCATGAAGAACTTATCATATGTTTGTCATATGATGTTAGTATGTTGAATATAGTATGAGAACATTGATTGATGGACTTAAGTTCATAGTAAGTCATAAGCATGAGAATTTGTAGTTAATAAGTTGATTAAGTCATTGACTTATGAGAATAAGTCAAAACCTATTTTGATGATAAGTTGGTGTGATAAGTAACTTGAAATGTTCATGTGTTGATTAAAATCCATTTAGAACATTTAGTAATAAAGCTTTGCCGGAATACACACGATTGGACGATTATTGTCGAATTCGTGAAATTCTCGGAATAGAAGTTGTATTTTGTGTTTGAAGTTGGGAACGTTAGCTTTCAATGGAGACAAGTTATATTTGGCATTATAGAGTTGTGCACTCAAAAATGACCGAATTCCGACTTAGAACGAAGAAACGAGCGTTGAACGTTCACGGATGTTTATCGTTTTCGTTAAAATGAACTAATAGGTGAAATTTTAGCAAACAAAGTCAAATAGATAAAATTCTTTTATGAACGCATAGAGTCTGTAATTTGTGAACCGTAGGCTTTTGAACGAGCCAATTCGAACTTATAACGAAGAAGTTATGAGTCCGGGAGTTTCGTAAAATTTTTAAACTTTGCAAACTATCTGAGGCACAGAGTTGGCGCCGCGGCGCCAACCCAAGGCTAATGAGTGGCGCTGCAGCGCAGATTCCGGGACTTGCCTACTGCAAACTCGTGTCGCGGCGCGAGAAGAAGAGTGATGTGTGGCGCTGCGGCGCCAGACCTAAGAATTTGCTAGAGAAGAAAGATTTCAAGTATAGAATGAAAGAGAACTTATTAGTAATGAACTAAGGTATAAGCATAACATTGTTAAGGCATTGTTAGGCACTTAATGTCTGATGATTAAAGGTTAATAATCTATTTAAAGTGAACGTAATGTGAATGATGTAATGAAAAGCTGAAAACCATAATAACAGATCTAAGTCAGAATTTAGATTGAGATAAAGGGTACGATATAATAATATACTTACTTGATTATATAAGACCTAATGTGGAATGCTATATGATCATGTATTGTAGAAACTTAGAGACCTAAAGTGTACGTGTGATAATCGATAAGTTAGATATTTCAAGGCAAGTATTCTAACCCTTGTTCAAGTTCAGTCTGGACAAGCTGTGTAATTCATGTATTCTTTCGCATGAAGTTTTGTAACGATGAAGTCTAAGCCAATTCTTTTGGCTAGACTTATATTATGTTTCTGTTAAGCATGATTAACGTTTACCGAGTTATATTGGTATGGTTTTCAATCAAAGACCAAGTATGCTAAAATGTTTTTGTCGTTTAACGACAGGCACGTGAGGTTGCCACAACTTAAACTTAAACACGTTTAATGAATGTAATGTTGATCAACATAGAGTACTATGGGTTGATCACCCAGAAGTGCTCGTAAGTAATGTCGGACTTACGGACTTAGTGCCGGGATGTCCTTTTCAAAAGAATTTATGAAATGCTCAAGGTCTTGGACCGGAACTGATGTTTTACTGAATATTGTTGTTGTAAAATGTTTTGAATGAAAAGAAGTGCTATTTTTAATTATCAATAGTACTTCGTAACTATTGTTCAGTTACTAAAGATATATGAGTTCTATGTTTCAAGCATGTTTTTTATTAGAATTGTAGTACTTGTTGAGCTAGTCATGCTCACTCTTGCTTGAACCATATGAACACAGCTAAGATCGAACGGACCTAAGGCTCCGGTAAAGACAAAGGCAAGGCAAAGACGAACCTTAGCATACTTTTGTAATAGTATAGGATGAACGTTTGTAATATATTGAATATTATGACAAGAACGAATGAATGGGTTATAAAGAACTTGGGAAATGTAATATTATTTTGAATATATAGAAGATATATTAGTCCTTTTGAGACTATTCAATTGAATGAATGAATGAATGGTAGTACTGCAGTAAAGTACCATCATCATCGGGTTGGAAGAGACCCGGATTTGGGGGCGTCACAGGTTGGTATCAAAGCGTTAGGTTATAAAACTTAAGGGGGGATTAAAAAATCTTAAGTCATAACCTTAAGAGAAATCAAAGAAGTATAAGAAGAAAATAACCTTATAAAAATGCATTATGATTATGTTATGTGTTTTTATTATTCTACTGACGTGTATTAATCAACTTAATTGTTTTGTGTAGATGTCAGGAGTAAACGGAATGTTTGAAGATGGTCAAGTCATTAGTGAAGAATCGGTGAACCAAGTAGAGGTTTTACCGAACCCCATAGCAGCAGATCCGGAGGTGGTAGTTATTGAGTCTGGAGACTCAGATGATGCTGACTACATGTCAGTATTCGATGGGATGATAGAGAAGGAAGTGGAGACAGTGTCCTTTAATCCAGTACCTATAGCAGCGGAGATAGCTCCTGGGGGATCGATGATGTCTCTGTTTATGTCAGTATTGGATAGAAATATTCATTACTGTCAGGAGGTCAAGGAGCTGAAGGCAGAGCTCCAAACGGTTATAAAGGACAAGACTGATGTTGAGTCCATGTGGGACCAGGAGCATGATGAACGGATTTTGGCTAAGGACAAAGTCCATGAGTTAAAGCATGAGGTCTTTGAGCTCAAGGAGGAGCTAAAGACCAAACTGCAGAAGATAGGGAGAATGTCCTATATCCATAGGAGTTCTCACACAAATTTCCAGCAGCAGGTAGCTGGTTATCCTGTAGAGGTGGAAGTGACGCGCTGACTATTATCGGTAGTGATATTATTGTCGGTCTTACCAAGGCAGATTTCAATAATGCCTTGAGGCAGATGTAGACTAGTTGTAGCTAGAGTAGTTTCAATATGTAAATATTTTATAATTAGTAGTGACGCCAAGCCCTCTTTGTATATAAAAGGGTAGTCTTTTGTAAATCCCAATTTTTGGAAAGCAATAGCGAGAAAGTAATGTAATCAGCTTAGGCTGTGTAATGTAACCGATGTAGTATTATACTACGAAGAATGAATATAAGTCCTTTTTATGGAAAGTAATGAATAATGGATGTTGGAGTTATTGTTTAATATTAAATGATAACTAATAAAGAAAGGAATAATAACGAAATGTGTTTATTGTATCAGCAAAATCCGCCGAGAAGAGTGCAACGTAATCAAGGTGCTAACGTGAATTAACCGGAGGGAGGTCCGGTTAACCCGATGCAAGAGTTTGTTTACCTATTAACAGCTGCCTTTAATAGAACAGGGGCTAATATCCCCGTAAATCAATGAGTAGCACGAGCTACTACCTTTAAGGATTTCAAGAGTGTGGGTTCGCCAGAGTTCAAAGGAACTACGGACCCTATTGAAGCCCAAGCGTGGGTTAAGGAAATATAGAAGGCATTTGTGATAGCAAATGTCGATGAGGCCCAAAAGGTTGCCTTTATGACCTATATGATGAAGGGAGAGGCCAACTTTTGGTGGGCAGCTAATCAGGCTAGGGTCGGGATAGCGAATCTGACGTGGAAGAGGTTCAAGGAGATATTCTTCGAGAACTATTTTCCCACGAGTATGCAAGGGAGGATGGAGATGTGGTTTCTCGAGTTGAAGCAAGGGGACATGACGGTTCCCTAATACGCCGCCAAGTTTAATGAATTGGAAAGGTTCGCTCCACACCAAGTGGATACTGAGGTGATGAAGGCGCGACGGTTCGAGCAGGGCTTGAAATCCTGGCTCTAAAACCGTATATCGGTATTCCAAAGTACTTCTTTTGGAACCATTTTAGAGAAGGCGATAATCGCCGAGGGTGGTAGTGAGGCTCTAAGTCAATACCATAAGGATAAGAAGAGCAAGGGTAAAGTAGATGGGGGAGTAAAGATTGAGGGAGCCAGTGGTAGTGGCGAGGGTCAGAAGAAGAAGGTATTTAGCTCTGGGAATACCGGAGTGAAGCAAGGAGACCCAAAGAGGAGGATGGAGGCCTACAAGACCTGTGGGAAGACTCACTTAGGAGTCTGTCTCAAGGGGAAGGCCGTCTGTTACAACTGTGGACAGGATGGGCACAATGCACCTAATTGTCCGAGTCCAAAGAAGAATCACAGATGCTTTGTGTGTGGGTCAACCGACCACATGGCAAAGAACTGCCTGAAGAAGGGGACGGACGGGAACCGGGGCACTAATAGTGGTAAGTTAGATATTGGGGGTCCAGCACAGCTGGGTAGGCCGATGGGTCGTACCTTTAACATGACAGTCCAAGATGCAGTTGCATTAGGGGACGTCGTCGGAGGTATTATTCCGATCAACGCCATAAATGCTTACGTGTTGTTTGATTCGGGTGCTACTTGTTCATTTATAGCATGCGATTTTGCTAGATGATTAGAATTACTTCCCAAAAAGTTGCCTATACTGTAATAACCCGAGATTTTCTATATAAAGTAAATAAGAAATTTTGCGTATAATTTTTTTTTTTATTTAATGACGAGACTAAGTGTCAAGTAAAGTGAACAATAAATGCGAATACATTTATTACTTGAAAAAAATTAGAAATAATTTTGGAATTATTAATTACCACAAATTATATGGTAATACATTTTCAGTATCTTAGAAATGTTTTTATTAATTATTTTCCATGAAAACATGATTGGAAATAATATATGAAGTGATAATTAGATTTATATAATAAATATTTTATTATATGAATTGTCAAGAATATTTAAGTTAATTATTTTAACTTGTCTATTGAACGAAGAATAAGTCAGATATTGAATCCAAACCCTGAAATTTGGATTGTGATTAAGAGATAAGAATATCAATATAATATTATTGATATTATAATTTTGATACCATAAATATGTAATCGTATGTGTAAGACAGATAATGTTGAGCAATTACGGTCAATTAGGTCATAGCATAGTACTGTGCTGTGAAACCCTAATTATTAAGCTCAGTTATGAGATATGACTGAGTAGTGACTGTGTATATGAAGTTACTGTGTATAAGGATGTCGGTAATTAGAATAAACCCTAATTACTATTTTTACGCCGATAATTAGGACAAACCCTAATTATTATAACCTTAATCGGTTGAAGTTAGAAACCGTAATGACTGTGTTAGTTACACACACACATAATTATAGAACCCTAAATTTTCAATCGAAAACCCTAATTTTAAATTACTGGGTTTAATTTTGATGTTATTATATAAGTGTTTTAATTTACCAAAGGATAGAAATTAATTGGTAAATGGTAAGAATTAAAATCTAGTGATTAAATATTACATTTAATTACCTTGTACAAGATTGCCCTTGAAATTATATGGGAAATTACCAAAATACCCTTTTTGTCCATTTTAGTGTATTATGAGTAGCATTGTTGCTAGAATCTTTGCAAAAGCTAGCCAACCACCACCTTCTAGAATTCCCTCATGCTACTATGCTATTACACCATCAATTATCAGCCATCGTGAGCATCCAATTCATCTAGATTAATTAATTACATGATTAAAAGAGAGAAATGAGCTACTTTAATTTTTCATTTCTCCCAAACCCTTCTCTCTAGAAATCCGAATTATAGAGTGTGAGAGAGTGAGGAGATAAGCTAATATCAGTATTCAGAAGACAAAATCAGCAACAAATGATCAAAATCAAAAATCAAAGCTAAAAGGTATTAAAACCCTAAATTTTTGAAATCCTTTGATCTTATGTAAATTTTTGTAATTGATTATTTAAAGTTGTGTAATAGGGTGTCAATTGATGATCTGGGTTGATAAATCATGAATCCATAACATCAAAGTGCACGAATTTGAAGATTTAAGCAAGTTGGAAAAACCGAATTCTGTTATTTTTCACCAAATGTCAGAGGCTATAACTCTTTGGTCGATCTCGAGTTTTGTTGTTTAAAAGTTGTTATAGGTAGCCTGATATGTGGTCTTTAATCTCCAAAAGGAATAAAGTTCATAGCTATTGTAGATCGGGATTTATAAGCGGTCAAAGTGGGTTGACCAGCATTGACCGGCTATTCTTCAAACCCAGAAAATATTCTAAGTGTCCAGAAAATATTATTTTGGAAAATGTCAGGCCTTATATCTCGGTTATCTTTAATGTGTTTTGTGTTCTAAAGGGTTTTATGTGTAGCTTGTTATGTTGTATTTAACCTCCAAAAAGAATCAGGTCCATATATATTATGGATTAAGAGTTATTTAAGGTCAAAGTGGGTTGACCTAAGATTGATTAGGAAAAATTACGGGCAAATTGAAATTTTCTAAGTGTTGATTTTTCCGACAAGGTTTGACCATACTTTATCTGCTTGATTTCTTGTTGTTATGATGATGTTAAGTGTTAGCATTGTAGTCCTACATATTTTCTACACACTTGAATTGATAGATCACGTAAACAATTCACGATCATCAAGTTATAGAGGTCCAAAGTAGGCACCTCAAACTGTTCTTCGTGAAGAAACGACTTTGGAAGCTACTTTGATGGGTGATTTCTCCGGATCGATGTTGTTTAAACGTTATGATTATTGTAATTGTATTACATTATTTCCTCTACAAGATCCAATTTATAGATTATCCAAATTCGTTCGAGATAAGAGAGTTATACTAAATCAAATGTGCCCCACTCGCCACCGCCTTAGGATTTACGGGCTTGGTGAAGAACACCTATATGACAGTTACTGTCTACTATAGGGGCCTTTAGCTGACGATTTTAATTATTTTAATTTTCGATTTTTACGGAAAATAATTTAAAAATTAGAAAAAAAATAGATTTTAATTATTAAAAATACTTATTAAATTTCGAAAAATTATTTTAAAGTCCAGAAAAATATTATTTAATTATTTTGAGTATATTTCATAAATATTTAATATTTTGGAATATAAAAGGTATTTATTTATTTAATTATAATATTAAATAAATGATTTAAAAATAGTTTTAATTCATGAAAAATCATGAAAAATTATTTTATGGTATAAGAAAATATTTTGAGTTATTTTCCATGACTTTTAATATTTTGTGATGATTTTCATTAATTAATTATATATTAATGATATTAAAGTTATTTAATGATTATATTAAATAATTTAGTTTAAAAATGATTTTAATATTATAAAAATCATTTTAAATAAAATTAAGGTATTTAAAAATATTTTAAGTTATAAAATATAACTTTTAATATTTAAAGGATAATTTCATTAATAATTTAATATTAATGATATTAAGATAATATTAATGATATTGAGTTTATTTAATAATTATTATTAAATAAATAGTTTAAAAATGGTTTTATTTATTTAAAAATCATTTAAAGTGGATATTAAGGATTTAAAAATATTTCAAGTTATAATTAATGACTTTTAATATTTGGATGAATAGTACATTAATATTTATATATTAATGGTGATTATTTAAAATGATTTTAATTGTTTTAAAAATCATTTAAGGGTAATATAAATGTTTTAAAATAGTTTGAGTTATTATAAATAACTTTTATATTTTAGCAATGGTTTCATTAATAGTTTAATATAAATTAATTATTAATGATAAGGGAATTGTTTAATGTTTAAGTCATTTAATTATGATTAGATGTTTGAAAGTTATAAATTTACCAAACTAGTCGATTGAGAAGAAGGGTATGAAGTCCAGATTTGATGAAGAGCACCCATAGTAATGCTTATATCACTATAAGCCCTTGAGTGATGATTTGAATTATTTTAAATTTTTCAATTTCGGAAATTTGAAAATGGTTAAAAAATAAGATGTCCGATATTTGCAGATGTTGAGGTATAGAATAAGAGTCTTAGACTCAGTATTTACCCGATAAAGTTGTCGGTACGCCGACAAATGTCAGACCCTATAATAGAAAGAAAAGGCAACTGTAAGAGCATGGATGAGATATTTGAAAATGTATAAAAATATTTCAAGTATAGAATATGAACTAAAAGTATGATCACTGTGATTATGTGATTAGACTATGTGTCGATCGTAATAAGGCGAAAGACTATGTGTTAAGATATATTGTTCTAATCGAACGAATGATCCGATTATTGATAGGTTGTGATAAAGAGATAAAACCTAAGTTGAGATTTGTAATCGTTGAATCGAACAAGTATCTTACCTTTGCATTTCCTTTATGCAATGGACATGAGTAAGAAGTTTTAATTATTCTATCCCTCGCATGCATTATGTACTCTTTGATTATCGACATGTTAGCTCGAGATATATATTACATTCATTGATTTCTATAAATGGTTATACAAGTGTCCCCACTTGGATAATCATGGCATTTGTTCACATGTTGATACACCTTTGTCAATTACCCGTATATATATGTGGAATTACATATTATTGTTGAGCAAGATTAAAAACCTTGAGGTTTGGAACGAGCATGTATGAACATCCCTATATGGGAAGATTTTTTTTTGCATGCAAGGCGGATAGAGTGAGCGATGAATTTCGTTCAAGCTATGTAGTATTGATCAATCTGAGGATACAACGGGGTGATCACCCTCCGTGCAAGTAAGTTTATGACGGTTTGAGGATAGAATTCGCTAAACCTTTTCGAAAATGAAAACAATGTTCATAGTATGTTTCTTAAACCCTATTCATGGGTGGAGCCTAATTTCAAGAAATTGAAAGAGAGTTGTTATGTGAATCTTTTATCAAGATGATTACTTCACAACTTTTGATTCGTTGTAGAAGTGTTATGTAAAGAGAATACTTATATTCTTTCAAACTTATATATAATTACTATTACTTCTTTGGGCACTTAAATGCTCATCCTTGCTTAAATTAAATGTTTCGATTATGTATGAGCAACTTTCAAGGCTCAGAGCACGAACAAAGGAAAAGGAAAAGTCGATCGAATAAGTGTGTATTATGAGTTAATGGTTATAGTTGTATTGGTATCTATTCAAGTATTGTAAGGAATGTATTTGAAGGTCACGTACTTGGGGAAGTAAACTTTGATGCATGTAAATTAAGTTCGAATGTATTATTATTTAGTATTATTCAGCTTAAAGAAATGGTATCGTGGAGAACCGAGTTCGGGTTTCAAGTACCTGGATTTGGGGTCGTCACATATACCTTTAAATATTAAGGTAGAAAATGAAGAGATAATTCCTGTTGAAGATATTCATAGGAGTTGTTGCGTAGACATACGGGGTTGTAAATTATCGGTAGATTTGATACCGATAAAGTTAGGAGAATTCGACGTAATTCTCGGAATGGATTGGTTAGTGAACCATGGGGCAATTATAGATTGTCAAAAGAAATGTGTGAACATTAAATCGTTAAGACAACCTCAGGTAGTATTTTACGGGAATAGATCGTCGAGACGTTCGTGTTGTCTAACCATGACACAAACTAGGAAATTACTGAGAAAGGGATGTGTAGGTTACCTGTGCCATGTTGTTGATACCCAGAGAGTGGTAGCAACCATGGAACAAATACCTATAGTGAGAGAATTCGCCGATGTATTTCCGAGTGAATTATCGGGTCTTCCGCCGGATAGGGAGACAGAGTTTTTGATAGACATTGTGCCAGGAGCGGCACCAGTTTCCAGGGCATCGTATCGTATGGCGCCAGTGGAAATGAAGGAGTTGATGGTGCAGTTGCAAGAACTGTTGGACCAGAAGTACATTCAACCGAGTGTTTCGCCATGGGGAGCACCGGTACTATTTGTCAAGAAGAAGGATGGATCGTTAAGACTTTGTATCGACTATAGAGAGTTGAACAAGTTAACGATAAAGAATAAATACCCATTGCCTAGGATCGATGTTCTCTTTGATCAGTTGAAAGGGGCTAAGTATTTTTCAAAAATAGATTTAAGAACGGGGTATCACCAGTTAAAGGTTAGGAAGGAGGATGTACCAAAGACAGCATTCAGGACTCGTTGAGTTTCTGGTGATGTCATTTGGGTTGACAAATGCACCAGCTGCATTTATGGATATGATGAATAGAGTGTTCAAACAATATTTGGACAAGTTCATAGTGGTGTTTATAGATGATATTCTAGTCTATTCTAAGACGCCAGAAGATCATGCTGAACACCTAAGATTAGTATTGGAGACACTAAGAAAGGAGAAGTTGTACCCGAAATTTACTAAGTGTGGATTTTGGTTGGAGAAGGTACAATTTTTAGGTCATGTTATTGACCATGAGGGGATTTCAGTAGATCCAGCGAAGGTAGAAGCCGTGATGAATTGGGAACAACCGAAAATGCCGACTAAGGTGCTGAGTTTCCTAGGGTTAGCGGGTTACTATCGGAGATTCATCCAGAATTTTTCGAAGATAGCTACTCCGTTGACTAACTTGACGAGGAAGACGGTAAAATACGCTTGGACTGACAAATGTGAAGACAGTTTTCAAGAACTAAAGAAGAGATTGAGTGAAGCGCCTGTTTTGTCATTGCCTGATGACATAGGAAATTTTGTAGTTTATAGCGATGTTTCGTATAGAGGACTTGGTTGCGTGCTCATGCAGCATGGCAAGGTCATTGCATATGCATCTAGGCAGTTGAAGGATTATGAGAAAGTTTACCCTACTCATGATCCGAGGCGTCAGCATGATGAGTTTTTTGCTCTAAAGATATGGTGACATTATCTTTATGGGGAAAAATGTGAGATATACTGCACCACAAGAGTCTAAAATATATCTTCACACGAAGGAGTTGAATATGAGGCAGAGGAGATGGTTGGAGTTGATAAAGGATTACGACTGTGAAATCCTGTATCACCCTGGAAAAGCCAATGTAGTTGTCGACGCCTTAAGTAGGAAGGGTCGTGAAAAGTTGTCTTTGTTAACGGCTCAAATTGAGTTAATAACAGAGATGGCTAGGATGGAGTTGGAAGTGAAGCTGCCAAGTGAAGGAGGGCAAATTCTGTTTACGACGGAGATGCAATCTACTATCGTAGAAAGAAGGAGGGCAAATTCTGTTTACGACGGAGGTGCAGCTCAAAACTGATGAGTGTGACTGAGTAAATGAGCGTTTAACCAATGAAAAAGAGACTAAGTATAGTCTTGATAATGAGGGATTATTAAGATTTGAAGGAAGAATTTGGATTCCGGATGAGACGAAATTAAAGGAGCAAGTATTACAAGAGGCTCATAGTTCGAGGTTTTCAATTCATCTTGGTAGCACTAAGATGTATCAAGATCTTTGACAGAGTTTCTGGTGGCCGAACATGAAAAGAGAGATAGTGGAGTATGTGAGTAGGTGCTTGACTTGTCAAAGAGTTAAGGCCGAACATCAATGACCAAGTGGCTTGCTACAGTCGTTATAAATTCCGGAGTGGAAATGGGAGAATATCACAATGGATTTTGTGGTAGGACTTCCGACTACTCAGAAAGGATATGATACGATTTGGGTAATAGTGGACCGGTTGACGAAGTTGGCTCACTTTTTGCCAATTAGGGTCAAGTATAACTTAGACCAATTAGCTAAAATTTATATTAAGGAAATAATTTCTAGACACGGAGCACCAGTATCGATTGTGTCAGATCGTGACTCACGATTCACATCGAACTTTGGGAGGAGTCTACAAGAGCAGTTGGGAATGCAGTTGAAGCTGAGTACGGCGTATCATCCACAAACGGAAGAACAGAGCGAGAGAACAATTCAGAAGTTAGAAGATATGCTAAGATCTTGCGTCATGGATTTCAAGGGTAGTTGGGATGATCATCTACCATTAGTGGAGTTTGCGTATAACAATAGTTATCATGCAAGCATAGGTATGCCGCTTACGAAGCTTTGTATGGGGGAAATGCGAACGCGCCCTTTGTATTGAGATGAGGTAGGAGAACGTAGAATCTTTGGGACCGAATTGGTGCAACAAATAGCGGATATTGTTAAACCGATCATGATCGTTTGGTAGCGACTCAAGATGATGAGAAGAAGTTTACGGATTCGCATAGAGAGAATAGAGAATTTGAAGTAGGTTCGTACGTATTTCTAAAAGTATCTCCCTGGAAAGGAAAGATACGTTTTGGAAAGAAAGGAAAGTTAAGTCCGAGGTTTATAGGACCTTTTGAGGTATTAAAACGGGTGGGTGAGGTAGCATATATGATAGCATTACCTCCAGACCTAGAACGAATACATAATGTATTTCACGTATCCGTGTTACGTCCTTATAAGCCAGATTATAAGCACGTGATAGAATATGAACCTATTCATATCGAGAAGGACTTAACATACAAGGAAACGCCGATTCAAATTGTCGATAGAAAAGAACAAGTTCTGCGAAATAAAGTTATACCTTCGGTGAAGGTGATATGGAAGAACCATGATGCAGAAGAAGCAACGTGGGAGTTAAAAGAAATGATGAAAAAGAATTACCCTCAATTATTTGTGTAATTTTTTTTTATATCGAGATTCTGGGGACAGAATCCTTATAAGGGGGAGAGTGTGTAACGCCACAGAAAATTGAACCTTTCTAAATACTTTTAATAATGAATAAAATAATATTATTTATTATTATTATGTGTTGATAAGATGAATGTCGTTCTATAACCTAGAAACGTCGTAAAGCCGTAGTATTTTAACTACGTGGGAGAATTAAAGTGTTTGAATTTCTAAAACGAAAATAAAAGTTTTTCGAGAAATTTTTCGAAAAATACTATTCATCAATTTCTGCTCGGGAATTATTTTTGAACTTCCGAGAAATATCTAACGTTATAATATCAAGGTGAGATTGATTATGTAATAATAATCTAAGTATGGAAAACTTAATATTTCGCATGCCCTAATTTGGGAACGTTAGGTTTATTGAGCGTTAAGGAAAGAAAGTTGTAATTGTATGATGTGTATGCATTGTTCGAGGTAATGAACGTAAGTATAATACGACGTATTATACTATTAAGAATGGAGAATAAAATAACGTATATTAAGAATTAATATACGAGCCAGCATACGAGAATTATACGTGATGTATATATGTTAAGATTCTTAATTAAATGTAATGGACTTGTAGGATTATTAGCTTAATGGTAGAAGTCCAATAGAATGTAATACTCAAGCCCAAGAGTTTGATATGTCATGAGTTCAAACTATTGTGGAATAAGCCCAACAAGAAATTAGATAGATTAAATTAGCAAGCCCAATGATAAGCCATGATCCATGGAGCAATCCAAGTGTAAAGTGGGTAGACTTTATGGGCAAACAAATTGTGTGATAAGCAAGTGTTGTGCTAGACAAGAAAGGAATAATAAGGAGGTGGAGGTTGAGGAGGTTAGTTGAGGACGTGGATTAAAGGAGGTGGGATGGCTTAATGTCTATAATACCCTCACTTTGAGTTTCCTATAAATAGAAGGCTTGATTTTTCATTTGTTGGTTGTTCAATTTCTCCCAACTCCTCTCAAGATAAGCAACTTAATTGTTAGAGAGAATAAGCCACATAAGCACTTATAAGCCACTTCAACCTTTGCTAGATTTTTCCAAAGTGAAGTGAAGTAATAGTCTTCAAGGGTAAGACTCATATCTATTATCTTCATCTCTTCTTTGATAGGATTGATAGAGAAGGGGCATTGGTTGTTAAGAACATGTAATAAGTTATTAATTAATGAACTTAAGCCGAATAAGTTGAATAAGCAACTTGAACTCTAATAAGTTGATAGAATCATGAAGAACTTATCATATGTTTGTCATATGATGTTAGTATGTTGAATATAGTATGAGAACATTGATTGATGGACTTAAGTTCATAGTAAGTCATAAACATGAGAATTTGTAGTTAATAAGTTGATTAAGTCATTGACTTATGAGAATAAGTCAAAACCTACTTTGATGATAAGTTGGTGTGATAAGTAACTTGAAATGTTCATGTGTTGATTAAAATCCATTTAGAATGTTTAGTAATGAAGCTTTGCCGGAATTGACACGATTGGACGATTATCGTCGAATTCGTGAAATTCTCGGAATGGAAGTCGTATTTTGTGTTTGAAGTTGGGAATGTTAGTTTTTGATGGAGACAAGTCATATTTGGCATTATAGAGTTGCGGACTCAAAAATGACCGAATTCTGACTTAGAACGAAGAAACGAGCGTTGAACGTTCACAGACGTTTATCTTTTTCGTTAAAATGAATTAATAGGTGAAATTTTAGCAAACAAAGTCAAATAGATAAAATTCTTGTATGAACGCATAGAGTACGTAATTTGTGAACCGTAGGCTTTTGAACGAGCCAATTCGAACTTATAACGAAGAAGTTATGAGTCCGGGAGTTTCGTAAAATTTTTAAACTTTGCAAACTATCTGAGGCACAGAGTTGGCACCGCGGCGCCAACCCAAGGCTAATGAGTGGAAAGTGACTGCAACTACCGATTCAAAGGACTTACCCTCATGCAAACTCGTGTCAAGGCATTAGCGAAGAAGAAGAGTGATGTGTGGTGGCTGCTACGCTCGGACCTAAGAATTTGCTAGAGAAGAAAGATTTCAAGTATATAATGAAAGAGAACTTATTAGTAATGAACTAAGATATAAGCATAACATTGTTAAGGCATTGTTAGGCACTTAATGTGTGATGATTAAAGGTTAATAATCTATTGAAAGTGAATGTAATGTGAATGACGTAATGAAAAGCCAGAAACCATAATAACAGATCTAAGTCAAAATTTAGATTGAGATGAAGGGTAAGATATAATAATATACTTACTTGATTATATAAGACCTAATGTGGTATGTTATATGATCATGTATTGTAGAAACTTAGAGACCTAAAGTGTACGTGTGATAATCGGTAAGTAGATATTTCAAGGCAAGTATTCTAACCCTTGTTCGAGCTTCACGGACAAGTTTGTAATTCATGTATTCTTTCGCATGAAGTTTTGTAACGATGAAGTCTAAGCCAATTCTTTCGGCTAGACTTATATTATAATTCTGTTAAGCATGATTAATGTTTACTGAGTTATATTGGTATGGTTTTCAATCGAAGACCAAGTATGCTAAAAAAAATTTGTCGTTTAATAACAGGCACGTGAGGTTGCCACGACTTAAACGTATACACGTTTAATGAATGTAGTGTTGATCAACATAGAGTACTATGGGCTATTCACCCAAAAGTGCTTGTAAGTAATGTCGGACTTACGAACTTAGTGCCGGGACGTCCTTTTCAAAAGAACTTATGAAATGCTCAAGGTCTTGGACCGGAACTGATGTTTTACTGAATATTGTTGTTGTAAAACGTTTTGAATGAAAAGAAGTGCTATTTTGAATTATCAATAGTACTTTGTAACTATTGTTCAGTTATTGAAGATATATGAGTTCTATGTTTCAAGCATGTTGTTTATTAGAATTGTAGTACTTTCTGAGCTAGTCATGCTCACTCTTGCTTGAACCATATGAACACAGCTAAGATCGAACGGACCGAAGGCTCCAGTAAAGACAAAGGCAAGGCAAAGACAAACCCTTATCATACTTTTGTAATAGTATAGGATGAACGTTTTTAATATATTAAATATTATGACAAGAACGAATTAATGGGTTATAAAGAACCTGGGAAATGTAATATTATTTTGAATATATAGAAGATATATTAGTCCTTTTGAGACTATTCAATTGAATGAATGAATGAATGAATGAATGAATGAATGGTAGTACCGTGTAGCACCATCTATCGGGTTAGAAGAGACCAGGATTTGGGGGCGTCACATCATATCCCTAAGATTTGATACCAACTGTGACGCCCCCAAAATAGGTATACATCACCCATCTTGGGTCGTCAAATACATGGTACTTAATACAAATACAAACTTACTTATACAACTTGAGCTGAGAGTTTTTACAGGAATATTGTCTCATAGACAATATCCAAACTCAAATTCAATCCTCATTACATTTATTATCACACTAAATAGTGAGGACTGCTAAAACAACCATCTCGGACCATCACTCTGTTCCCCGACTAGGCCCGGCTACGTTCTCATTTCCTGAAGAGAACAATGAAAGCAAAAGGGTAAGCTCAACTAGCCCAGTAAAAAATATTATGACTAAGATAATGCAGAATAAATTATCGTTAGCCTTCAACAATGTTAAACTGATAAAAATACAATAAACATCAAGTTTAACTGTAGCGGAACAAGCAATCCATTAGAAGAGTCAAGTACAGCATGAAATCTACTATCTTCTATGATTTAAGAGTTTATCATCAATTTTATCGCTGAGACTCAGCTTAAGAAATAAACCACATCACTGAATTATCCATGCACTACGAGCCAAAGATATTCATTAGTATCACAACCACGAATTATCCATGCACTACGGGCCAAGGATATTCGTGTTTTCACCAATGGTCATGATTATGCCAACCACTGTCCATCAATGCACTACGGGCAAATGAGGACTTTTACCACATCATTTGTAATATTACGGTCATGATTATACCAAATAATTTCTGGTCATAATCGTACCAATCAACTGTCCATCTATGCACGTAAGCCATAGATGACTTTCATCACAATATAAGCATGATGATGATGACAATGATATAAGAATTCAATTAAAAAAAAGCAAATGATAAATTTTTAAAGATTTATAATTTAATGTATCCAGAATTCAATAATGTCCAAATTGTCAACATGATACTGCTTTGTGGAGTAAAATTCAAGAATAATATTGTATCAAAAATGATTTGGACAACAAAGAAATCAATTTTTGTCATAAATAGTACCCCGGTTGAATAGTACCCGAGTGAATAGTACCCCATGAATAGTACCCATGAATAGTATTCTGACATAAAAGGATCAATAATTATCAAAAATGCTCAGAATAATATTTTCATGAAAAGATACTGGATGAAGCACAAATATCAAGGATATTCTACTAATTTCACGGAGTATAGAAGCAATACTCTAACAGACTAAGTGTAGAATTAGGAATATAAAACGAAATAATATTACTCACATACTACAGATTATGGAAGAAAATATTATTTCTTACGAATACTGAACAAAAATAATATCCCTTACCTTAGAAGAAGACTGAATATTGGAATAGAAAAGTAGTAGAATACTCTTCTTCTTTCTCTCTATAGCTTTTCTCTCTATAGCTTCTCTCTTTATAATTGCTCTTGTGAGTCTTAGTGAATTGATGAGAATGAAAGAAGAATGAGCTTTTATTTAATGAAAAATATAGTTTCGATAATTGCACGTTTTGGGGCTAGAATTATTACAGTATAGTACCTTCATCTTTTTTTTTATTTTTAATTTAGTCCTACAAGTATTGTCAAACTTTCACCACCTCCCCTAATAGTACATCATGTGAATCAATAGTTCCATTCATGTTAACAAATAGTTATATGTATGTGAACTAATAGCAATTAATTGCTCATTTATCCGATTAATTACCTGATTGGTCAATTTAACCTCCAAAAATCAATTAATATCGAAATAATTATCGATTTCCCCCAACACTAATAATCCCAACACAATGGAATTATCAAATTCATCTTTAATCAACACGAACTTATTTATCATTAATATTATAACTCACAATATTTAGCAACCGGATCATTCCCAAGAAAGAGGGGGCTTTCCGATAAGGATTTCTCCCTATTGGCGCGCAATTAGGTGACCAAACCCCTTTCCTCGACAGAACTTTCTAGACATCGTCAATATTACAAATAATAATATGAATAACTTTATCGTCTCAATTATTGATTTAAAAAATATAAAATATTATGCAGATGCTACTCTGATAATAATTGAATCAATAATATGAGAGATATTATGCAGTAATTACTGTAGAAATAATAGAATATAACTGAGTGACTTCTCACGTAAGCATCAATAATCAATACCGTGTGTTGTTATGCAACCACGCGTATTACTGTACATTTACCATCGAGTATTTAAACAGTTTAATGGTAAAACTTTCGCCGTTATTTTTATAAAAAAAATATTTCTGTCGTTTTCTAACTCCGAAAATACTTCCATTGTGGGGTCCACCGATGATTTTGCCATCGTACGAATATTTCCTATTAAAATAAATATTCTCCGACCAATCGAATATTTTATAACAACTTGATTGCGTTACAAAATTTATAAATATTACCCACAACTATAACATTATATCAAATCCACATCATAATATTCAAAAATATATTTTGAGAAAAAAATAATCTTTATTCCTAAAAGTTGGGATCTTACAGTTATTATTATTATTAGTACTTTATTATTATTATGTATTATTATTATTATTATTATTATTATTATTATTATTATTATTATTATTATTATTATTATTATTATTATTATTATTATTATTATTATTATTATTATTACTACTACTACTACTACTACTACTACTACTACTACTACTACTACTATTATTATTATTATTATTATTATTATTATTATTATTATTATTATTATTATTATTATTATTATTATTATTATTATTATTATTATTATTATTATTATTATTATTATTATTATTATTATTATTATTATTATTATTATTATTATTATCATGCAATTAGTTATGGTATGTAGTGAAGGAGAAGAAAGGAATATATAGGAGAAATCTCATGTTTTGATATAAATATTAATCCTTGTACAATATTAAAAGATGACACATGTTGCTCTAGCGATTATATAGCCAAAATTCCAAATGTTAGGTTGCGAGTTCAAATATTTGGAGAGACAATTTTAAAAAAAAATTCAAAAGACGTCACGTCAGCAGCAGACACGTGTCAAATAACAATATTAAATATCACATCAGACCTGCCACGTGTGCCACGTCAGCAGGTCAACGCACATATAGCGCCTGGGGGTTCAAAGTCCAAATTAGGTGTCACGTGTGCCACGTCAGTAGGTCAACGCACATGTGGCGCCTGTGGGTTCAAAGTCCGAATTTTTGAATAGAAAGGGTCTCAATTTGCGTTGACCGGAAGAATGGGGCTCAATACCCAAATATCAAAAAAGTTCAATGGTCGACTTTACATTTAACCCAACTTAGTAATGATAATATTATAATGTTTTAAACTGTATAAAATTATGTTGTAATATAATTATAATGGTATAATATTATGTTGTAATATAATTTAATTAGTAATGATAATATATCATACAGTTTAGATATGTGGTGATTTTGTTATTTTGTTATATACATGTATTAAAATATTATACCATACATGTATGATATAATGTATGATATAATATTATAATATTATAATATAATTATGAATGGTATAATATTTGAAAAATAGTGATTTTAGGATATAATAATTATGTTTAGAAAAGTAGTGAATTTTTGGGATTATAAAATCAACATAGTAAGTTATGGTTGATATTATTTGTTATTTTAATTTTGTTTTAAATGTTTTAAATTGTATAATATTATGTTGTAATATAATTATAAATGGTATAATATTATGTTGTATGTATAGAGAGAAAATTAGGTTAAATAACGGAGAGTAATGATAATATCACAAAGTAGTGATTTTAGGAGATAATAATTAAATTAGAAAGGATAATATCAGAACAGTTGACATTACCAAAACATTTTAGATTTGTAGTGATTTAGGGGATTATAAATTCAAAATATTAATTTGGGATTAAAAAAGTAGTGATTTTAGGAGATAATAATTAAATTAGTAATGATAATATTAGAATAGTTAACATTATCAAAATAGTTTAGATTTGTAGTGATTTATGAGATTATAAAATCAAAAAATTAATGTGGGATTAAAAAGTAATGATTTTAGGAGATAATAATTAAATATCGATAATATAAAAACTAGAGTAATGGATGAGCACATTAATTAGGTAGGACAAGTGTTGCAATTTGGAAATGATAAATGTCATGCAATGGTGTTATGTACTGCAATTTAGTATATTGAATAGATTCAATAGTGCATATTATAAACTATTATTTTAATAATTTTATAATATATGATCAAATTTATATTTTTAAAGTCAATTTGAAATATAAAATATATGTAAATTTAAAATTGATGTGATTCATTTAAATATATTTAACATTGTTATAATTATTCTACACCCGCGAACTAAATGAATTTTTTTTTTTTTTTCATATTTTTACATGTGCTTTTCCGTCCTTATAAAATTATAAATAAAATCATTATAGAAACAAGTATATAACTAAGGTATCTACTATTTATTTTTCATGGGCTAAAATGTTAAATTTGTAAATACAGGGTTGTATTATTAAGCAAATCCAATTGGAACACCAGTTAATTCGAGCTACAACTTGTAGGCTTGTAGCTACATCTACCATGCAGACGGAAATTTGTATCTATAAAGTAATATAATTAATTTTAATCCATTTTGTAAAAAGTTATGCTTTCTTTCAATTCAAAGCTACCGGAAAGCCATTAATCTGACTATATTCCATTTCCATGAAAAGGAAAGTTCCAAATTCTTAGATTAATAGCTAACAACTATTCCCCATGACGAGGCGTGTGTACGAGGATTGGCAAGGGGCCAACGTAAGTGTTCTTTCCTCTTATCTATGTTAGCTCAATGTTGTGTAGATTCATTTGTGAGATCGGTATCTATTAATTCTTGCAAATAATTTGTGAGTTGCCGTTAATTTGCTGGAATTTGATCTGTGATCTGTTTTTTTTTAAACCTGTCTTTTCAGTTGGTAGATCTTATTAATTATATGGGCACAAACACTATATATTGAATAGTAAAAAATGATGTAATAAACTTTATCAATAGTTACGGTATGATCCACATACTATTTTTCCTCTATGTTTTTGAACAACTGTTTGTGGAACTGCTCGATCTATTAGGAGGTCTTGGCATTTGGTGATATTAGTAGCGGGTCTAAAAAATTTTCCTTTTGCTTATTTGTGAATTATATTTCCTAGGTTCCGAAAAAAGAATCCTACATTCTTTGTAATTCCAATAGGAAATAATTTCAGCTATGCAACATCTTATACTGACAAGAAGTGAACTAGCTGATTAATGATTTTTTGGTCATGTTGCTACAATTCATTTTATGGTGTCTAGGAGTGGTGCCTGGCCTAGTGGCCTTTTCAGCAAGTGAGACTGAACAGAGTTTTTGCCAAAAATACTGGGGTAAAGTTGTATATGGGCACAATTTTATCCCTGAGAAAAACAATCATACTGGTCTACTAAAACATTAGTTGGCTGTTAAGGGGGTCAATTGCTTCTCTTTGTATCGAAATTGTACGATTCATCTCACATCAATTCATTACTAAACAGCGCACACCTGTGTAGACTGGCCCAATAAACATGTTGGACCACCTCCTTACCTAAAAGGTTAACCTATTAGGTTGAGGCTCCACCATAATTATCTATTGTGGGATTCATGTGAAATATCTAACAATCTTCACCTTTCACTTGAATACCCATCACAAGTATCATACTAGAGTAATCACCATTAAGCACACCTTCTTTGAATCCTTCAAGAGCTCTTCTCGACTAGCTCTAATACTACTCTACCACGCCCGAAGCAAATGTGAGAGTACAACCTTGCTCCTTGTGAACCCTTTATACTGAGCAACTTTTCCAGAGTAGTTCGCTCCACTCGACTTAACCTTGCTCCTTGTGAACGTGGGAGTACAACCTTACTCCTTGTGAACCATTCACCTTAAGCAACTTTTTCGGAGCCATCTTGAGCCTGCTCCACTCGACTCAACTTTGCTCCTTGTCCTTCACCTTGAGCAACTTTTTTCAGAGCCATCTTGAGTCCGCTCCACCCGACTCAAATCATCTTGTGCTCTACCTGATTAACTCTATTTGCTCCACCGCGCAGATTCGCGACCTGCAAATGCTCTACCCTGGAGTGTCAACCTGATACTTGGGCCCATCAAACCATAAGCTCTGATACCATTTGTAGCGGAATTGTACAATCCATCCCACATCAATTCATCACCAAGCAGTGCACACCTGTGTAGACTGACTCAATAAGCATGTTGTACCACCTCCTTATCTAAAAAGTTAACCTATTTGGTTGAGGCTTTACCATACTTATTCAATGTGAGATTCATGCGAAATATCACAACACTCTTAAGCAATCTTTACTTTGCCCCGAGTGGAGTTGCTGAGGAACTTTTATCATTAGCATCAGTATAATAATTTCCAGTTTTGTGTTGCACGAATTATAGATTTTTCAATGTTTGTGAATTGAATGTTCGTTAGTCGTAAACTTGAAAATAGTGTATGGCTTAACATTTTATGGTAAGATATCAAGGAGTTACGATGTTATCAGGTAACAAAGAACTATTAATTAATGCTATACTTGCAGAATAGAGTAAAACTTGTGAAAGTGATGGTAAATCATTTCGTAGTCATGTGTTGTGTTTGTCACATCAACCCCTTTTTCTGAAGGCGATAATATTTAAACAATTTGACTAAACATTCATCGTTGACTTACTAAAATGTGTAAAGAAATCTTATACATTTGGAGGGACAGAGTAATATAGAAGAAATACTTTGTATATTGACCTACTGGGGTAAAAAACAAATCCTATAATGTGCATCATTATTTGTTTTCTAAGAAAGCATTCGTATTCTTGTTTTGCATTTACTTGCAATAAATTGAAGGAATCAATAAGTGGGAAATTAAGTGAAGTCAATAACTTATAGTCATAGAACCATAATTTATTTTAGTTTTATGTATACCCCTTTGAAAGATTATGCTCTAGGCTACATGAGAGTAGCAGTTTTTTATAGGTTATATGACTGTAGATGCTAGATGTATCCTAGTGATATAATTATAGGGGATAAAAGTTGGGTTAAGTTTTAGGTCAAACTCTGCATTGGCACATTAGATTGACACAATGAAACGTAATTTAGTAAGAAATAATACAAAATAGAATGATGGAATTGGTAAAAAAAAGGGAGACGGAGTGGAAGATTAATACTCAAAAAGGATTATTGTCTAAGACTTTGGATCAAATGGGCAAATGCTTCAGCTTTGTTGCGGGATTGATATTGTCCATTCAAAATTAAGCAACTTTATTTCAGGACAGTCTGTGTGAACAGAGAGGAGAGGAGTGGATAAAGAAAAAAGAATAAGGAAATAGATATAAGACTAGAGTTGTGAAATAAGAAGAATGATAAAGAAGATAAAAGGAGGATAGTAGAACGAAAAAAAGTGGAAGAATCTTTCTCCACGTCCCAATCACGTAAGGCGTCACGATCCTGCGATAAACACGATCAACACAAGAAAGCTTTGGCGGTTCCGTCGAGAGGATAGCTTCGAGCGTGAGAATTAATGCGTGTTCACAAGGTTAACAATGGAGGAATATATGGTCTAGTGTATTGAGAGAATTAAAATCTCGATCGTGTGTATGGGAGAATATGAGTAATCAATATATGAGAGAACATACCTCCAAAATCGATGGCTTCCTTGCTAAGTTATATTACTTTTGCTTGGATTATTGTGCCCCACTACTACGACACCCCTACGACGATCGATGGACCCTTGACTATATCGGGTTTATCTCTTGCTTTTGCCTTGTTTTTCTCCATGCCGTAGGTTATGATCCCATCCACATTAATGCATGGCGGGAGGATTGGTCATTGTCATGCTTTTTCATCATCACAAGTCAAAATGTGAGATATTAAAATATCTAATGGGTCGATCCTTTGAGTGCGACCGGTCGATAGAATTAAATAAAGTTGACTGATAAATGGGCTCAAAAAGAGTCCGTGGCTTAATAATAAAAGCCCGATAGATTATCTTGATAAATGGGCCCAATCTATCCAGGCCCGAGATAGGAGAAATATTATGACCCAACATTACCCCCTAGTTTTTAGTTAAACAAAATGTTTAATGGAAAACTATATAAGATTCATGATATTTAGAATTTAATAAAGGCTCAAAAATAGGAAATAAGTGGATCGTACCCACTTTTATCATACTGAAGTGGAATAAGGGAGAATTTGGATAGTGGATACCCCGAGAGCAATAAGCCCGATTTGATAAAGGATCGAATCTGAGCGGCATGGGCCAATAAGATAGAGATCAATGAGTCGAGCCCAATCGATAAGATATTGAAAGGTCATCAAGCGTATTCCACTTTAATTCCCATTATTCTTACGACATTAAATCGCATGGCCCTCGCTCGCGTATGCCGTCGATATAAAAGGTAAACCTCACCAAAATTGGCGGTTTTACCTCTTGATTTGAAATTCGAACCTTTGAGCTTTCTTCCTTCTCTCGGAAAAACCTCTCTTTAGCTTTCACAAACTTAACAATGGTGAATCAAGCCAAAACCCTTCAAGTTCTTCTCGTTCAAAACCACAACCAAGGGGTTCAAGTGCCGATCCACCATCTCCCCTTTGATTTCTTCAAGGATGGGAACAATTTCCTCATGCCAACATCACCTCCACCGTTTACGAATCTGAGCTGCGAACTCTCTAGGATTCGGTATCATATTAGGATAACTTTGCTATGAGGGCTCCATCTTTGAGGAGGCGAATGTACCCGGTGACAGACGGATGGGTCGCCATCATCAAACTACTCTGCTTTGGAAAAGGGGTTCGCCTACCCTCACGCCTTCATAGTTACCCTCCAGGGTTTATTGGAGTAGGCTTGGCATGGTGGTGCCCAACTCCTATATCCATATCTTGGCGTTCATCGCCATACATCATGAACTAGGGGTTACCCCTACTGTTGATCTCTTCTTTACCCTCTTCTCATTTGGCGAGATCCGAAGCGAGGGTTCAAAATCTTGAGCAAGCGGTCCCCACGCCCAAACTTCGAAATTCGAGAAGAGGCCCTGATGAGCACCCCCCTCGAGCAACAAAGGATGCACGAGAAATGGTTCTTAAATCCTTTGGTCTGGAATCTCTTCCCTTCCGATTGGACCACTTGGGCGTATCTCTGCGACTTGGTGACATCCCAGAGGCGCGTGAGGAGATGGGCGACTTCATGAATAAAATCCCTTCTCAAGTGTGGAGCTTCACTCTCTTGACCAAGCAAGCATGGTTGTATGACCATAAGCGTAAGTCTTGGACCATTACGTGATATAATTTTTGAAATGTTTATGTAGTGCAGTTTTAACTTGTGATTATTTGCGGTGTCTTTGATCAAACCAACTTCCTCGAGTAAAAGACTTGGAAGATTTCTTGGCGGGGAGGATTCTTGATGCAAATGAAGAACTCCCTAATGAGGAGCCTTCCGAAATGAACCCCCCCTTTAGAGCCAACACTAACTCCCCTTGGGATGATGACACTGAAGGCGACAATCCTATCATCCCAAGGCGGTCCTCCGAGCCTCGTAGAAGGAAGAAGGGCGCCAAAAGGCGAGGACTCTCTCATGAGATAAATCACGAAAGCGGCGAGGAGGTACTTACGAGGTAAAACCCAAGCGATTCCTTCATTTGAACCCACAACAACCTCTGAACCAACCTCTACACCAACCAATTCTACCAACCACGAACCAAATCTAAGAAAGAGAGTCTCCTTGACATTCCTCACACGATCGAGGCGAAAGTCCTTCGTCTTTAAAAATTGAAGCAAAATAATTCCTCTCTTCTCTGTGAAGCGAACTCGCGTTCCCCCTCTTTGACATCGGCCCATTAAATGAAACCCCAACACCTAGCTATTTGGCGGCGGTGAAGCCAAAAACCCTTCTCCGTCCGAAAAAAAAAAGCTTGACCTTGGACGGTCGGCTCGGATTCGACTTGAACCTTCTTGACTCGAGAGCAATGCCGGCTCGATCACCTTCTCGGAGAGGCAATGCATGCGGATCCTTGGCGGTTCGCGATCGACCTATACCTCCTCCTCGAGGACCAATGACATCGAATTTGACATGATGCCATGGGTTCCCAAACTATGTGGCCTCGGTTCAATGCCAATTTCCCCTTTCAACTATTTGAGGCCTTTGTTCGTGAGGCCAGATGACCATCGGTTGGGGAGCGATTCAAGCGAGGGATTTGCTCGGTGAAGGCATGAGCTACTTAGCTAAGGTAAATGACTCTTCTCTTCCTTTGCTTACTTACTTTCATATTCATACATCTGGTGATTGAATAACATTGAACATGAGCAGGCAAATCTTTATCTTCTTGGACGTCTGCGTCCCAGATCTCTCAAAATTTGAATCCAGGAGAAGCGTTGAAGAAGAAAATTCCCTCTGAAATAAATGCTTACTGGCTCGGGAAAGGACTCATCGTGAAGGCCTTCTTCATACTAATGAAGGTCTTGAGAAAAGAGTTAGCCCAAGCTAAGGGAGAAGTGAAGGCCTCGAGGAAGAACTAAAAGTCGACTAAGGCTCGACATCTTTGAAATTGTCAACATGAGCGTCGACTTAGTTCGGGAGAGTGAGCGAGGATGAATAAGATAAAGGAGTTGAAGTCAAGCGCCAAAATCTTGACCGGAGGCGATCCATAAGTTGGAAGCGGGATGAAAAGCTTCAATTTGAATATCTGGCGTGACTCGAGCAAGAGATCAGAGAACTCAAGGCTCTTGGGACCTTGGGCCTCCTCTAGCGATGCTCTTCGCAAAGAAATTTGTGAAGAGTATAGGAACTTCAGACGAAATAAATGAAGAAATCATGAGAATTCACAAAAAAGCTCTGAGCTCTCTAGAAGTCTTGGCAAGGAAAGGTTGATCAAGGCTAACTTAGATCTTACCTCTTTGGACTCTTGGGATGATGATGGAGCTACACGAAGCACCGACTTATGGGTTGTCTTAGGTCTTATTATGAATATTTGTAGAAATTTTATATTTATTTCCTTATTTGTAAATGAACTTAAATATTAATGAGAAATGATTTTCTTCCTTATGACTTAGGTGTACTTTTTATTTTATGTCGATACTTGATATGAATTTATATGGACAAGTATATAAAAAACCCTTTCGAGAATTTAACTTCAAATGATTAAGCATGTCATATAACGAGATAAGCATGTCATATAGCGAGATAAAGTGATGTTAAGGGAACGAGGCATTAGAACTCAACACTTAAATAAAATAAAGTACCAAATACTCATCGGCTCGAAGTGTGAGATCGGTCATTTGTTTACCACTCGGGATGAAACAATTATCGAAAACCAAGATATAAGGATCAAGACATAAGGACCAAGATATAAGGATCGAGACTTAAGGACCAAGATATAAGGATCGAGATATAAGGACCAAGATATAAGGATCGAGAGATATAAGGACCAAGATATAAGGATCGAGATATAAGGACCAAGATATAAGGATCGAGATATAAGGACCAATTGTGACCATTGACTTACCACCTGGTAAAATCAATATAGGATCCTTAAATACACCACTCGGGGTAGAAGCGACACAAATTTACGCCATCGAATGGCGGTGAGTCCTACCATACCTCCTTACACCATAGTGACCATAGGACAAAATAGGACCGGGACCAATAGTGACCATTGATTTACCATACTGGTAAAATCAATATAGGATCTTAAATCTACCACTCGGGGTAGAAAGCGACAAAATAAATCGAATGCCATCGAATGGCGGTGAGTCTACCATACCTCCTTACACCATAGTGACCATAGGACAAAATAGGACCGGGACCAATAGTGACCATTGATTTACATACTGGTAAAATCAATATAGGATCTTAAATCTACCACTCGGGGTAGAAGCGACAAATGAAAATTTGCCATCGAATGGCGGTGAGTCCTACCATACCTCCTTACACCATAGTGACCATAGGACAAAATAGGACCGGGATCGATAGTGAAAAAGTGTCTTTTTATTGATAATGAACAATAATATCTGAGACTTAGATGAATTAACTTGATCTTTATTGAAAGTATTTCCGAAGCTGCTTGGCGTGCCAAGTGTTTTGATTTGGAACCATCTAATGCCCTTAGCAGGTAAGTGCCTTGTTTGGATACTTGATCACCTCATATGGTCCTTCCGGTTTGGCATTAACTTTCCGTATTTTGAGGTGTAGAAGCTTGGCTTCTACGAGGGGATGAAGTCTCTACTTCTTATCTGCGAAGTTTGACTCCTTTGTTGTAATGCTTATTTCTCTCTTCGTTGATAAGCGACCAATTTAAGTAGAAGCAACCTCTCTAACTTCTTCTAGTAGATCTAAATTGGCCTTGGTCCTTCGTCATTGTATATTTCTTTGTATTGGTGACGAGAAGACTTGGAGATCCGATTTCGACGGGGACTAAGGCATCGATTACCATAGGCGGTCGAAAGGTGAATCCCCGGTGGTAGTCCTTGGTGTAGTCCGGTAAGCCCACAACATTTGGCGGCTCCTCGGCCATCTTCCTTTAGCTTCATCTAATCTGCGCTTGATCCAGATTCGTGACGTCTGTTGGTCACCTCAACTTGGCCATTTATTTGTGGATGAGCCCAAAGTCTTCTTATGTTGAATCTGACTCCTTTAAAAATGCTTCAAATTTTGATCCCTGGTGGCGTCAGGTTGTCAGATATTAATACTCTAGGGATCCGGCGAAACACTACGGATTCTTTTATGAACTTCAAGCATTCTTGCTCGTAATTAAGCAAAGCGACCGCCTCTACCAACTTAGTCATGTAATCAATAGCAACTATGACAAAACTAACTTGACCTTTAGCTTTAGGCAATGGACCCAATATATCTACCCCCAGACGGTGAAGGGTATAGGAGATAAAATCGAGTATAGCTCTTCGAAGGTGGTGATAATGAGATCGAATTTATTGAGTTGGCACTTTTCACATTTCTTGACATACTCTGTAGCTTCCTTGAAAATTGTAGGCCAATAGTATCCTTGTCGAAGTACTTTGTAAGCAAAGATTTAGCGACATATATGATCACCATAAATGCCCTCGTGAACTTCCGAAGAGCATATTCCGCCTCGGATGGGACCGGGCACTTGATAATGGTGAAGAAAAAGGCCGATCGGTAAAGATCGCCATCAATAAGAGTAAAGTTAGGCGCTCTTGTATTTGATCTTCTTTTCTAACATCGATCAGAAGGAAGGGCGCCATCGCCAAATATATGATGTAGGGGTCATCCGGTGATTAGTTCGTTCGATACACATCACGACTTCATCTTTGAACACTTTCATTTATTCTGCGAGAACTTCCAAATAAAGCGATCGTTAAAACATACGCATCCGTAGTAGCCAATTTCGACAATGCATCGGCGATAGAATTGTCATTCGCTCTATCTACGAAATTAAATGCGAAGCGAAATCTGAAGTCGGTCCTTTAACTCGCAAATACTTGATCATTCGATTCCCACGAGCTTCATAGTCCCACGATAGGGCGCTTGACAACCAATGAGTCCTTTGTAGATGATAAGGTTAGGACCTCTAGACTCTTTGCCAATCGACACACCCATAGCTTTGCTTCATACTAAACCGTTGTTTGTCGCTTTAAATCCAAATCGATGGCTGTTGAACTTTGAACCGTCCGGACTCGTCGAGATAATAATTCACCTTACTAACGGTTAGGGTAGAAGAACCATCTGCATATAGGGTCCAAACATTACGATCCTTTGAAGAAGCGCAAGTTGCTTTCGATCGGAGGATTGAAACCGGTAACTTCGGCATCTGCTTACGTGAGCGAACATTCTACTATGAAATCGGTGAAAGCTTGGCCTTTGATAGCGGTTCGTGGATGATATTCGATGAAAAGCGTGACAACTCCATTGTCCGCAGCTGCTAACCTTCACGAAACTTACGGCTTGCCCATCACCTTCTTGATGGTTGATCGGTGTAGACAACCGGGGCCGACCTTGAAAATCTCTTAGAAGCTTCCTACTAGCAATTATCAAAGCGAAGGCAAATTTTTCAATATTTGGATACTGGTTTGACATCTCATGGGGCGTGACTAACATAATAATTTGGATCTTTGTCTTCCGCGATCTCCCGAACCAACCTTGCTCTCGGCCTAATGAACTTGCCGCGGGATATAGATATAAGGTCTCTGCTTTGGAATGGGTTTCACCGATAAAGGGCCGAGGAAAGATCGCCTTTATGCTCTGGAATGCGTCTTCACACTCTGAAGTCCTTTGGAGCGTCTTCGCATTCTTGGCCCTTTTAAAGTATCAAAGAAAGGAAGGCACCTCTCTGCTGATTTGGCGGCGAACCTCCTTAATCTTTGCAATCTGCGCGATCGGGGCGTTGGGCGTCTTTGAATGGTGAGAGTCTTCATATCAAGAATGGCTGAATCTTCTGCGGGTTGGCCTCGATACCCCTTTGACTAACAAGATAACCCGAAACTTCCCCTTGCCAAAGTAGAAAGTGCATTTGGTAGGATTAAGCCTTAGTTAGCGATGATGAGACGATCTGAAAGCATTCCTCTAGATCGTCAAATGACTCTGAGCGTGCATGCTTTTCACAATCATGTCATCAGCGTATACCTCCATGTTCCTTCCGGTTTGCCTATCGAAGATGAAGTTCATCATTCTACGGTAAGTGGCTCCGGCATTTATAAGGCCAAAAGTCATCTTCTTGTAGGCGTGCGAGCGGTGTGTAATAAGCCAGTGGTCTTTGGGATGTCCTCTTTACGCATGGATATTTGGTGATAACTTTGAAAAAGCATCCATAAAGCTTAGTAATGCATACCGAAGTGGCATCGATAAAATTTGATCGATATATGGGGGAGAGGATAAAAGTCCTTGGACAAGCTTTATTGAGGTCGGTGTAGTCGATGCAAACCCGCCATTTTCCATTACATACGCACCAACACCACATTCGCCATCCACTCGGGATAATCAATTTCATAGATGAAATCGGTGACCAATGACTTTGCTATTTCCTCATCAATGATTTTACGTCGCTCGGCGCGCAAAGATCGCTTTTACTGCGCGGGCGGCTTCTTGAGGATCTACATTCGGTTTGTGCTCAGCTATCTTCCGGCTAACTCCAGGCATGTCCTTCGGTTCCCATGCAAAAATATCCGCATAGCGGCGTAACAACTCTATAAGGTTTGTCAGAAGAGGTTACAGTAAGCTGAACCAATCTTCACGGTCTTGTCGGCTTTCGATGATCAATTCGACCTCCTCGTCTCTCTCGTGAGAATCACCATCGGTTCGGAACTACTTTCGGTAAAAGGCTCAATCTCAATTGCCATCGCTTTGCTTTTGTTTTGCGGCCCCACTCTCAGGAGGAAATATGACATTAGATAGCATCGTCGGGCGGATCAAGTCCCCCCTTACCTCTCTACTCCATGGTAGTGGGGAACTTGATTTTGAAATGAGGATGGAGGTCACGACTTGGAAGCGGTTAAAGTAGGTCTTCGGTATAGCGTTGTGGTGAATCAGCGTGCACAACATAGAATTTACACACTATTTCGACTTCTTTGAAGTATTGTGCGAAGACAATAGGGAGTTGATAGTGCTGCTACTTTACGGGATCATTCTTTGAAGCCGTATAAAGAGCTTCTGCCCGACCTCCATTTTACGCGTCGAGGTGCATCCTACGATAGGCATGGGCATCTGAGGATATCTCTTGAAGATCCATTGTCTCATCATCATGCGCTTCATGTCCACCGTGCCCACTTGCTTATTTGTGATCACCAAGGCCCCTAAATGCGGCTCGATGGGCTCGAGAAGGAGAAGTCGGCGTCGGTGAATGATATAGCGATCCGGGAATGGTCTATATCTGCTTTCGAGGTGAGCATCTGTCATAGTCATGGCCGAATTCGAGGTAAGCCCTTCTCTTCTTCCTATCAATTTCCCGCGGACCCACCGGTTATCACATCGATAACATGCCTTGGCGGCGATCTTGGAGCCCCGCAGGCCGTCGAGCAGCCACGGTTAGCGTTCTAGCGATTATTTCTGACCACATCTTGCACCAACAAGCCGTCTTTAATCTTCCTCTCCACAAAGTCTTTCAAATTGCAACTTTTCGTTAGTGTCGTGGCGGTGACTTGATGATAGCCACAATACTTACGAGAGTTACCACCTTGATTCGGTAATTATCACGGGGTGGCTCAAAGAAAGGTTGGTTTACGATCGATCCAAAATTATCGATCTATCGGTGTTTAGTTTGGTGTAGATCTTATTCACCTTGGTAGGAGCGGAGGATATTGCTTCCTGCCGCTTGAGGAATTGTTGTACTTTTTGAGCGCCCTCTGTAGATCATTATACCCCCGTTCTCCTCTGTTCAACCGGGCTTAGGAGCCGCCGACTCTTTCCACGACGAAAGAGATTTTTTCAATTTATTCATAGCTTCTTCCACAGCGATGTAGTATACGCTTTGTCAAAGGCTTGGCCAAGCTCTTGGATGATTGAACATCAACTTCTTCACCAACACCGGACTTGACGAGATCAATCCATTCTGGAACAAACCTCTGACTGGAGGTCATTAAGATCGGACACTGACCATTGCTTCTACGAACCTCTTTACATCTTGGCCCAAAGATTATTTGGCATTTGCCGAATCTGTGCAAAAAAGAACCGTGGGCTTTCCTCTTCTTGGTTGCTCAAAAGCGAGCATGGAACTTATCACAAAGTTCGGTCCATGAGGATATGGAATCGAAGGCAAAGTTCCCAACCAACATCTCGCATCTTTTACGGCGTTGTAACAAAGGTGTGGCACTTGGCGGCATCGGTGAAAGTCGTAATAGTCCATTAGTCGATTGATTGAGCCTTTGGCTATGGTCATAAGGATCTCCGGTTCCATCGTAACTTTCCATGCGAGGCATTTTTTAGTGATATCGCCTTTTCCTTGAGAATAGGCGAGGAAAAAGGGATGCTTTCTTTCGGGCGTCCTTCCTGCTTTGGACCTCGGCCGGTTGTTTTCTAAGCTCTTTAAGCTCCTTTACTAGAAAATCAGCGCCTTGAGTGCGGAGAAGCCTCTTTCTCATGAACAATATTATGTCTACGAGAGGATCGACCCCCCCTCCTGCCGATCCCACGCCTAGAGGACTTCTTGATCGCCGGTACCTGACTCTTTCCTTGTGGTGAGAATGATCACGTTGATAGTCCATTACCGGACTTGGTATGACCTCCTTCGACCTACTCCTTTGTTGATGATCATCTCGATCTTTGAAATGCTTGACCATTATCGCCTTCTTGAGGCCATGGGAGTTCTGCTTCTCGATCTTCTCTACTTGAGAATGATCCCTAGAAACCATGGGGACCTCTTGACTCCTTACCCCTTCGTCGAGTCTCCTCCTTATGCCTTGCTGCGTCTTTCGTATTGATCATTGCATTTGGATGCTTCGTCTTGTAATTCCATACCGAAGCATCTGTTCGGCTATATCTTCTCTTTGCTTTAATAGGGGCCATGTGGCTCACATGCGCTTCGTCGCCGTCTTCGCCATGACTTAGCGGCTCTATCTCTTGGCTACTACATGATGAATCTTGGTTGGCGAGCCTTCCACATCCTCGACCATGACCTCGCTCCTCATTCGCATCGAAAACCAATCTTCGTCAGCCCCTTGGAATCTTGAGACGGAGATCCCTGAATTATGCTTAGAAGCCGTGCTCTCGTGAGCACTCTTGGAAGGACCCAGACGATCCTTCACCGAAACACGGCGATGGTGGTGAGCTAATGACCATCGCTTTGCCGCTTACGGTGTACCATCCTACTCCTCCTCATCTTACGAAGTAGGTTAAGCGATTGTGATTGAAAATTTTTATGACACTAGAACTCAAAAACCCCTCCTTCAGCGCTTGATGTTAGCGCCAAGATCTTTCTCCACGTCCCAATCCGTAAGGCGTCACGATCTGCCACGATAAACACGGTCGACAAGAAAGCTTGGCGGCGGTTCCGTCGAGGGGATAGCTTCGAGCGTGAGAATTAATGCGTGTTCACAAGGTTAACAATGGAGGAATATATGGTCTAGTGTATTGAGAGAATTAAAATCTCGATCGTGTGTATGGGAGAATATGAGTAATCAATATATGAGAGAACATACCTCCATCGATGGCTTCCTTGCTAAGTTATATTACTTTTGCTTGGATTATTGTGCCACCACTACTACTACGACACCCCTACGATCGATGGACCTACTTGACTATATCGGGTTTATCTCTTGCTTTTGGCCCTTTGTTTTTCTCCGCCGTAGGTTATGATCCCATCCACATTAATGCATGGCGGGAGGATTGGTCGGTTGTCATGCTTTTTCATCATCACAAGTCAAAATGTGAGATATTAAAATATCTAATGGGTCGATCCTTAGTGCGACCGGTCAATAAATTAAATAAAGTTGACACAATAAATGGGCTCAAAGAGTCCCATGGCTTAATAATAAAAGCCCGATAGATTATCTTGATAAATGGGCCCAATCTATCCGCCCGAGATAGGAGAAATATTATGACTTTTGCACTCTTGTTGCGAGGAACCTCATCCATAGATTTCGAGCATATAATGCAGGATATGTAATTTTGGTTGTAGCAGTGCTCTTCACAATCTATGTTAGTTCTCTCTATCCCCTTTTTAGTGCTTTGTGATGTTCTATTGAACCTTTACCACTTACTTTATATATATATATATATATATATATATATATATATATATTGTTCAGTTGAAAGAAAAAAATTCCTGATTCTGTTTTGCATAGGTAGCCCGTGGTTAGTGCTATGGGTGTGACGCCCCTAAATCCGGGTATCTTTCAACTCGACATATGGTGTTACACGGTGCTACAGTTCACACATATATTCCATTGAAAAGTCTTAAAAGAACGAATGTCTTATATATATTCCAAACAATATTACCATTCCTCAGGTTCTTTATAACCATTATATGTGTTCTTGTCATAATATCAAATAATAACAACATTCAACCTATACTATTACAAAGGTAATCTATAGATTCGCCATAGCCTTCCCTTTATCTTTACCGGATCCTTCGGTCCGTTCGGTCTTAGCAGCATTTATATGGTTCAAGTAAGAGTGAGCATAACTAGCTCAACAAGTATAACAATTTCATTTAAACAATATGCTTAAAACATACAAATTGTATATCTTCAATAAGTGAACAATAGTTATGAAGTACTATCGATAATTCAAAATAGCACTTCTCTTTTCTTAAAACGTTTCACAATGAACAACATTCAGTAAAACATTAATTCCGGTCCAAGACCTTGAGCATTTCATACTTTCTTTGAAAAGGAAAACCTGACACCAAATTCGTTAGTCCGACATATCTTACGAGCACGTCTAGGTGATCAACCTATAGTACTCTATGTTGTACAATACTACTTTCTTTAAACGTATGTACGTTTAAGTTTTGGCAACCTCACGTGCCTGTCGTTTATAACGTACTGGCTTAAAGCCTCATTCCCACCTTCAATAATTATTGCCTTTTCTAGTATGGTCCCAAAAGAAGTACTTTGGAACACTGATATCCGGTTATAGAGCCAGGGTTTCAAGCCCTGCTTGAACCTTCTAGCCTTCCTAACCTCCGTATCCACTTGGTGTGGAGCAAATCTCGCCAGTTCATTGAACTTGGCAGCGTATTGGGGAACAATCATCTCCCCTTGTTTCAACTTTAGAAACCGCATCTCCATCCTCCCCTGTATACTCATGGGAAAGTAGTTCTCGAAGAAAATCTCCTTGAACCACACCCATGTAAGGTTTTCTATACCAGCCTGGTTTTCCTCCCACCAAAAGTTGGCCTCTCCCTTCATCCTGTAGGTAGAAAAAGCAACCTTTTGCCCCTCGTTGACATTTGCAATAACAAATGTTTTTTCTATTTCTTTTACCCACGTCTGGGCTTCTATGGGATCCGTAGTTCCTTTGAACTCCGGCGTACCGACATTCTTAAAATCCTTAAAAGTAGTAGCTCATACCATTGCAGGTTTTACGGGTATATTAGCCCCATTTCTATTAAAAGCGGCCGTTAACAAACTCTTGCATCGGGTTAACCGGACGTCCTTCCGGTTGATTAACATTAGTATCTTGATTTCTTTGTCTTGGCGGCATTTTGCTGTTAAATTAAACAACACATCATTATTACTTTCTTCTTGTTAGTTAGTTATTATTCATGATTTAAACAATAACTTCAATTCATTACACAATATGTTCCATAACAAGACTTATATTGATTTGCTTCTTGTAGTATAATACTACATCATTCGTCATTACACAGCCTTAGCTGATTACATTACTATCCCGCAATTGCTTTCTAAAAATTGGGATTTACAAAAGACTAACCTTTGATATACAAAAGAGAGTTTTACGTCACAACTAGATACATCATATTTACATATCTAACTCTACTCTAGTTAATACTAGGTTACATTTGCCGTATGGCATTCTCAAAATCCATGTTGGCAAGACCGGCTATAATATCTCGGCTGATAGTATGCCGAGTCTTCCCTGCTTCTATCGGATACCCAGCTACTTGCTGCTGAAAATCCGCTTGAGAACTCCTATGTATATAGGACATCCTCCCAATCTTCTGCTTCTTGGTCTTTAGCTCCTACCTGAGCTCAAAGACATCGTGTTTCAGCTCATGGACCTTGTCCTTCACCAAAACCTTCTCATCATGTTCCTCTTCCCACATCGACTCCATACTTGTCTTATCCTCTAAAACAACATGGAGCTCCTCCTTCAGCTCCTTTACCTCCTTATAATACTAGATGTTTCTATCCAATACTGTCATAAACAGTGCTTTCATTGACTCCCCCAGAGTCATCTCTTCTTCAGGTGCTATGGTGTTAAATGACACCACCTCCACCTCTTCTTCAGACATGCCATCGAACACAAACATAAGGTCTAGGTTTTCCGAGTCTCCAAACTCAACTATCACCACTTCAGGCTCTTCTGCTATAGGGTTCGGTAGGATCTCTATTTGATTCACCAACTCCTCACTTACTACATGTATATCCCTATACATTTCATTTTCTCCTGACATCTACAACAAAATAATTTAGTTTGATTAGTACACGTCAGTAGAATAATAAAAACACATATCATATATATTGCATTTTTAGGGTTAATTTCATTTTTTACTTCTTTGACTTTTCTTAAGGTTATGACTTAAGGTTCTATTTTCCCCCATAAGTTTTATAACCTACTGCTTTGATACGAACCTGTGACGCCCCCAAATCTGGGTATCTTCCAACCCGATATATGGTGCGACACGGTGCTACAGCTCACATATACATTCCATTGAAAAGCCTCAAAAGAACGAATATGTCTTATATATATTCCAAACAATATTACCATTTCCCAGGTTCTTTATAACCATTACATGTGTTCTTGTCATAATATCAAATAATAACAACATTCAACCTATACTATTACAAAGGTAATCTATAGGTTTGCCTTAGCCTTCCCTTTATCTTTACCAGATCCTTCGATTTGTTCGGTCTTAGCTGCATTCATATGGTTCAAGCAAGAGTGAGCATAACTAGCTCAACAAGTATGACAATTCCATTTAAACAATATGCTTGAAACATACAAATTGTATATTTTCAATAACTGAATAATAGTTATGAAGTACTATCGATAATTCAAAATAGCACTTCTCTTTTCTTAAAACGTTTCACAATGAACAACATTCAGTAAAACATTAATTCCGGTCCAAGACCTTGAGCATTTCATACTTTCTTTGAAAAAGACAACCCGACACCATGTCCGTAAGTCTGACATATCTTACGAGCACGTCTAGGTGATCAGCCTATAGTAGTCTATGTTGTACAACACTACTTTCTTTAAACGTATGTACGTATAAGTTTTGGCAACCTCACGTGCCTGTAGTTTGACGACAAAACATTTGTTTAGCATGCATACTCAGTCTTCTTTTGAAAACCATACCAAAATAGTTTGGCAAAACTTGATAACAGTTCGATAGATTATAAGAAATCCAAAAACATCTTAAGTCTAGCCGAAAGAATTGGCTTCGACTTCATCATACATCAATTCATGCATAAGATACATGAATCACAAAGCTTGTCCACAATGAACATAGACAATGGTTAGAACACTTGCCTTTAGTGTCTGCTATTGTTTAAGTACTTTTCCTTTTGAGTCTTTAAAGTCTCTACAATACATGATCACATAACATACCACATTAGGTCATATATAATCAAGTATGATTACTACTATATCTTACCCTTCTTCTCAATCTAATCATGCCTTAGATTGTTTAACATTGGTTCTGGTTTGTCGTTATGTTTTACATTCACATTCGAGTAACTTATCTTCTACCTTTAGTTGTATTACTTAAGGTTTTTAACATCATTTAAGGATGTTACTTTAGGTTTCTTAATGTGTTAGTTCATTACGAATCAACCAATTTCCTTTCTATCTTTATAAGCCTTCTTTACTATGCTTTGTCTAGTGCTGGCGCTACGGCACCAACTTCCCTTCTTGGACTCGTGCTGCGGCGTGATTCTCTAGTGTCTAAGACTCGGACATGGTGCTGCGGTGCCATCTCCTACCGTTACCGATCGCTATTTGCTGGCATGAGTTTCGATGAGGTGATTGGCTTGGCTCGTATTATGCTAAAATTTTCCTCTTTGTGCCACACTGCGGCGCCACTCTTCAGTGGCTAATTGGCATGCTTGGCACTGCAGCGCCACTTATTATGCCTAGGCTGGCGCTGCGGCGCCAACTCTGTGCACCAGATAGTTTTGATAGATTTCTTACTTTGCGAACTTTCCAGACTCCTAAATTGTTCATTTTAAGTCTGAATTGGCTCGTTCAAAAGCCATTAGCCCACAAATCACATGCTCTAAGTGTTCATATAAAAAATTTATATTTTCGAATCCGTTAATACGGAATTCACTGTTTAGGTCCATTTTAACGAAAACGATAAACGTTCGTGAACGTTCATAGCTCGTTTCTTCGTTCTAAGTCAGAATTTGACCATTTTTGAGTCCGCAACTCTAAAATGCAAACTTGGACTATTTTCCGTCGAAATCCAACATTTCTGAGTTCAATGTCAAAATTTGACTTCCATTCCGAGAATTTCACGATTTCGACGATTATCGTCTAATCTCGTAAATTCCGTCATAACTTCATTACTTGAGATTTTTACATCGTTTCAAATGGATTCATTCCATCATACTAACATCCTAACCAAACATATTTCATTAATGTATACACATGACAAATTCTTAAATGTTCTTCATTAGTTCATAACTTAAATAAGTATGAATTACTTGTTCATGGCTTATTAAGGTTTAAGTCCATTGATTAGCCATACTTATCACTTCTTATCATACATGCTCCACTAATCAACACTTCTCTATCAAACTATTATTGAAGAGATGGAAGATTAATGGTCTAGGATTCTTACCCTTGATGATCTCTTGGTTAATCATTGTTCTTCCTTCTTGCTTCTTGCTTCTTGGATTAACAAAATCTAGCGTTTTCTTACTTTTTCTCTCTACTAAATAAGTTATAAGTTGTTGGTGAAAAATTTAACAAGTGAATAATAAACTAGCCACTCTCTTATTTATAGAAAATCCTAGTTGAGGGTATAATGCTCAAGAGGTCATCCCACCTCCTTAAACCACCTCCTTACTATTCATCCCTTGGCCATCACACAACTTATCCTTTGCTTGGTCGCCAAGATCATGCCATATGATCATGGGGCCCACATGGGTTGCCCCATGGGTCATTCTTACCCATTGGATCGATCCACGGATCCGGTTCTTACTTTGGGCTTTAGATTTAACTAACTTTAACTTATTCTTTGGGCTTGCATTAACAAACATTGGGATTTACCTTAATTCACTTGGGCTTGTACAACTTCTACACAATCCTACAAGTCCAATACACTTGCTTAATACCTTATAACGTATAATCTACGTATTATTCTCGTATACTAATTAACTCGTATACTTATTCATCATATACGACATACCATCATTCATACATACTCGTATAATAACTCGTATTCATTACCTTGTACAATACTTACGTATCATACGATCAATGTTTAACTCATTAACGTTTTACTTTCCCTAACGTTCTCAAATTTAGTCCGCAAGCGAAAAACTGCGTTTGCCATACGTGATCTATTATTACATAATCCATCCTACTTTGATATTCTATCGTTACGTATTTCTCGGAAGTTCAAAAATAATTACTGAGCAGAAATCAGTGAATAGTGTTTTTCGGAAAATTTCTCGGAAAACTTTTATTTTCGTCTTGAAAATTCAAACACTTTAATTCTACCACGTAGTCAAAATACTACGACATTCCGACATATCTAGGTTATAGAACAACCTTCATCTTACTAACACATAATAATAACATATAATATAATTTTATTCATTATTTAATTAATAAAATTATTTTACAATAAATCCGAATTTCTCGGTTGTTACAATGGTTATCAACGTTATTTTGGTGTGATTTTGAGTTTCACTAGTTTCATTTTGTATTATAGTTCAACTTTAGGCCTGCACACTTTTTTCCTTTCTTTGGTAGTTTTCTTGTTACAAGTCATTGGTCAATATTAATACCATATTGGTTGTGATAGGTATTGGTGCTTCTACTTGTAACTGCAGCTCAGGACCCTGGCATTGTACCCCGCGCAACTCTAATGCCAGATGAAGAGCTTGGTTATGAATCCCCGCCTTCTATTGAAACTGGCAGATCATTCGCATCGACACCAACAAAATTCCCCCGTACAAAAGAAGTCTTTGTTAATGGTGTACCTGTGAGGGTTAAATATTGTGAAACATGCATGGTGTTTCGTCCTCCACGATGCTCTCATTGTGCTTTATGTGATAATTGTGTGGAGCGATTCGATCACCATTGCCCCTGGGTGGGTCAATGCATCGAAAAGGTTTGAATTTAGTTTGTTCATTTCCTTTTTCTCTACTTCTTTCATTTCATAATCAGCCCTCCCCTCTCCTAGGGATTTTCTTTCTTAATGCTCCTGGATTGTTCATGTCACTTTGTTATAACATTGCATTTTGTTCACTATGTTAATTAAATGATAAAGAATATCTGAATTTGAACCGGTACAAGTTTACTTCTGAAATTTGACCACTGTAGTATTCGATCGAGCAAGTTATTAACTCGGGAAAAGTTCAGATTTGGCCAATCAATATTGCTTGGAAATTTCTGATTAAAATTATGATGTCTTAGTTACATCGACCAGTACCTCAACTTTTGTCATTTTTATCCTTGGGGGATCTGTTTCATGAGATGAGAGAACTTCTATATACCTCTGTAGTTTGATTTCTCAAAGATGAGAGTTTTTATTGTGCTAATTTGACGAAGAATGTTTGACTAACGTAGTTATTGGATAAGTAGCAGCTCAGTATATAAAATAGCAGAAAGGTGAAGAGAAGAAGTTGCCAAGTTGTGACCGGCAATGTTGACTTGAATCGAGTATATGTGTAAATAAAAAAGCACATATGGTGCTTGTCAAAGAAAGAGATTAGTGTTATTTTATTCTGGGAAGGGAGGAAAGGATCTTGCTGCTTTTCTGTTAGTGTCATTAAAGAGCTAATTACATATTTTATGTGCAGCGCAACTACCGGTGCTTCTTCTTATTTGTTTCTTCTTCAGCGCTTCTCTGCATCTTTGTGTTTTCAATGTCGGCTTTGTACATGACTTTTCTCGTGGAAGATTATGGCACAGTTTGGAAGGCAATGAAACAATCTCCTGCATCAGTGATATTAATGGCGTATTGTTTCCTTTTTCTATGGTTCGTTGGGGGTATGACTTGCTTCCATTTGTACCTCATAAGCACAAACCAGGTCAGTTGACATAGTTTTTGTTCATTTTGGACAATGGCATGTGTTTTTCTTTTTATTTTTACAATAGGAAAGAAGATTTATTTAGAATAAGGAGATAAAGTACAAAATGATATGAGGAGGATGAGAAATCCTTCTTGGCCTCATCAGTCAAATAAAAAAATAGGATCATTCCTCTGGAAGAACCAATCAAGGATTCCTTCTGATTGGCGTTCTATTTTTTTTGGTATTCATAGGGATAAAGGATACATAGAGTAGACCAAGTCTCCTTTGGTACAGTTGTTAAGCCCACTTCTTGAGCACAAGGAGGTCTTGGGATCCATCTTTGTTAAAGGCAGGAATGTTAAATTTCACCTTAATTAGCAAATATATATAGATACTTGATTTTTGTCTTTCTTTTAAAACTCTCAATCAAGAAAAGTGGAAAATCATAAAAAGGCTACTAGTATATTTTAAGCAACCCGTTGATGTGTTTACATTTGATAGAATATGCATATATACCAATGGGTTCCTTTTGATGTTACATCAGATGATAGAACAGCTACATGGTGATTACATTGGGGTATCATGAATGCCGCCTTGTTTTACTTCTTCACATTTGAAACAAGGGAAGAAACCATAAAGTATTTTCGGGGCTGGGATATAATACTATAAGGTCATGTGTAATTTAGTGGGGGTCTGGGGTTTATTGGACAATTTTATAGACTTTCTGACTGAAATATGATTTCTTTGTTTTGCAGAGTATATATGGACCTTTATATTATAGTACACAAAGTGGAGCAAAAAGAGACCCCAAAACTTGATATTCATATAATGATACTTAGAAAATGGGAATAATGATATATTTATGGATTAGCCCACGTTTTAAATAGACTGTAAAATAATAAAAATGACTCTTATATTTGGAATGGAGTACTTTCTTGTAATTTTTCAAAAAGAATTATTATATATAATTTATTTATTTTTGTAGATCTTGGGGGGCTTGAATAAAAAAAAAATTAAAATTTTATAAGCTTAAAAGAAATTCAAAATTTTCAGGGTAGCTTGGGCCCTATACTAACTCTGTCCGTGGTTAAAACTTTTGGGAAAAAATCACCTCCCAAATATTGTTGTCTTTGATAAATTAGATGGATAAAATATCAGTACATGCCAAACAAATTAAATTTGCAGTTACACCAAAATAATAACCAGAAATAATAAGTATGAAAAATATTCAACCACGAGACACCAAGATTTTACGTGAAAAACCCTTTAAAATTAAGATGTAAAAACCACGGGACAAACTCCAAACACTTCACTAGAATAATATGAGAGAATACAAAGATATCTTAATTTGAGTACAAACTCAAATTACTTCACCACAATAACTATGTGATGGAACCCAAATAAAACTCCTATTTATTTGAACTACCTTTCTCTCTCTATTTTCTAAAGCTTCACAAAACTACTCTCTTTTTCGGATGTTTTGCTTCTCCGAATTGGTGTGTATAATCCCTTTCCTTAGCCTTCCTTTTATATCCGAATGGAGAAGGAGGAGTAAAAAATGCAGTTGGCATGAAAATCAACGGGCGGGGAAGGTTGAAAATTCAAGGGGCGGGAGTGGGTGAGGACTTGACTAACAATCTCCCCCTCCGAAACCATTAGAGGAGGTAATTTTGTGACCCCGTCACTTGGAGTCCATCCCGGCCAATTCCTTGCAAAATTCCTGCTTGTCGCGAGTGACAACTTTTGTCAACATGTCTGAGGGGTTCTTGTCGGTATGAACTTTCTTCACTTTCATCAATTCCTTTTCCATCACTTCTCGAAGCAAGTGATAACGAACATCAATATGCTTGGTCCGATTATGATACGTGGCATTCTTGGTCAAGTCAAATGCACTCTGAGTATCACAATAAACCACATACTCATCTTGTTTTAAACCCAACTCTTGGAGAAACCGTTTTAACCACAACATCTCTTTGCCTGCTTCAATAGCAGCGATGTATTCTGACTCAGTTTTAGACAAAGCAACTCACTTTTGCAACTTGGACTGCTATGATACTGATCCCCCTGCAAAAGTAAATAAATATCCCGAAGTAGACTTCTTCTCTTCAGAACCTTCCATGTCTGCATCTGTAAAACCCTCCAAGATTGGACTCGTACTCCCAAAACCCAAACATAAACTAGAAGTAGCTTTCAAGTATCTGAGAATCCACTTAACTGCTTCCCAATGTTCTCTACCAAGATTTGACAAATACCTGCTCACAACGCCAACTGCATGAGCAATATTTGGCCGCGTACAAACCATTGCATACATAAGACTCCCTACAACAGAGGAGTAGGGAACTGCTGCCATATCATCTCTCCCTTCCTTGGTAGAAGGACACATGTACTTTGTCAACTTAGTAGGACTAGCCAGTGGTGTGCTAACTGGTTTAGCATCACCCATGTTGAACCTTGCAAGCATCAGCTCAACATACTTCTCTTGTGACAACCACAACCTCTTGGCTTTCCTGTCACGAACAATCTTCATACCCAAAATCTGTTTAGCTGGAAGGACTTAAATAACTCACCCTTGAGCTTGCGAATCATATCGGCATCCTGTCCAACTATCAACATATCATCTACATATAGCAACAGAGTAACAAAGTTACCATTCGGAAACCTTTTAACATACACACAATGATCTGCAACTGTTTTACTGTAACCTTGATCCACCATAAATGAATCAAATTTCATGTACCACTGCCTTGGGGCTTGTTTCAGGCAGTACAAACTTTTCTTCAACTTGCAAACCAAGTGTTCTTTCCCTTTAACTTCAAATCCCTCTAGATGTTCCATGTAGATTTCTTCCTTCAAATCACCATGAAGAAAAGCAGTCTTCACATCCAACTGCTCAAGCTCAAGATCCATACTAGCTACTAACCCCAACACTACTCGAATAGAAGTCATCTTCACAACTGGAGAAAAAATCTCATCGAAGTCAATACCTTGCTTTTGAGCAAAACCCTTGACGACTACTCGAGCCTTGTACTTCACTAGTTTTTCACCATCCTTCTTAAGCTTAAACACCCATTTGTTCTTCAATGCTTTTCTGCCCTTTGAAAGTGTAGTCAACTCATAGGTGCGATTCTTGTGCAAAGAATCCATCTCATCCTGCATAGCTCTAAGCCAATTGCTTTTCTCTTTATGAGTCTTGACTTCTTGAAAATCCTCTGGCTCCCCCTCCTCAGTAACTAAAAGATATACAAATGAAGGATATCTGATTGATGGCACACGTTCTCTAGTGGATCTTCTTAACTGAGGTTCTTCAATATCAGGTTGCTCCCCCTGATCAACACTCTCTACATCTGACCCATCACCATCGTGCAAATCTATATTAGTCATATCTTCATTCTGACCTCCTTCTCCAACTGTGGCATTCTGTACTGGAGAAGGAACTTCGCTGAGATCTGGAACTTTATTATCTCTGGGTTGTGTAGCATTATCAAAATGCTCATAATTTTGGTGCTCATGAAACACCACATCTCTGCTCCTGAATAATTTTTTCTGCACTGGATCCCATAACCGGTATCCAAACTCTGCATCTCCATAGCCAAAAAATACACATGGAGTAGACTTGTCATCAAGTTTCGATCTTTGTTCCTTGGGGATATATGCAAAATCCTTGCACCCAAATACCCTCAAATAAGAATAAGAAAAATCCTTACCACTCCAAATCTTTTCTGGAATCTGAAAATCCAACGGTGCTGATGGAGATCTATTAATCAGGTAACAAGCAGTACGAACAACTTCACCCCAGAATGACTTAGGTAGTTTAGCCATTCTCAACATGCATCGCACTCTCTCAATAATAGTGCAGTTCATTTTCTCATCCACACCATTATGCTGTGGGGGTACCAGGAACAATCTGCTCATGTCGAATGCCATATTTACTACAGTATTCAGCAAACTCCTTTGAAGTGTATTCCCCTCTGTTGTCACTACGAAGACACTTCAATGATTTTTTAGTCTCCCTTTCAACCATAGCATAAAAACTCTGAAAATGCTGGAATACCTAGTCTTTTGTTCTCAACAAAAATACCAACACCTTCCGCGAAACATTATCAATAAAGGTAATAAAGTACCTATTTCCACCCAAAGACTCAACCTCAATGGGTCCACATACATCAGAATATACTCTCTCTAGTAGCTCTGATTTTCTTTTAGTTGAACTACTAAAAGAAACTCTATGTTGTTTCCCAAACAAACAATAATCACAAGGGCTTAAAACAGTACCTTTAGCAAAAGGAATGAGTGACCTTTTTGCTAGTAATTGTAACCCTTTCTCACTTATGTGGCCAAGCCTCTTTTGCCATAAGTTTGGTGAAGAGTCATCCTCAACTGCATTCAATTCACTAGAACGCACTTTCTCATGAGTCTTGTACAACGAACAACAAGCAACGCCTCTTGTAATCACCATAGAGCCCTTGGTAAGCTTCCACTTTCCACTGCCAAAGTGATTCTCATAGCCTTCTCTGTCCAAGGCCATGCCAAAAATTAAGTTGAGACATAAATCAGGAACGTGCCTAACATCCCTCAAGGTAACAGTGCAACAAACGCCTGTCTGAATGCAAACATCACCAATTCCAATAATCTTGGACTGATCAGTATTTCCCATTCTCACGTACCCAAAGTCTCCAGCTTTGTAAGTTGTGAAAAATTCTCTCTTAGGTGTAGCATGATACGAGGCACCAATATCAACCACCCAATCAACTTTCTGATCATCAACATGCAAGCATTTTTCTTCCCCAAATGAAAAATAACAACATCTTCAGTGACTGTGGCTGCAGTGTTCTTCTCCTTAACCTTTCCCTGCTCACCATTTTTCTGCTTGTCTAACCATGTTATGCAATTTCTCTTGTAATGATCTTCCTTATTACAATGAAAGCATCGATACGTTTCACCTTGTCTGGTCTTTGACTTGCTCCTATGATTTTTGCTTTTGCTGCGACTTGTATCTCCTTTGTGAGATCCCCTAAAATTTCTCCTGCCCCTGTTCTCTATGACAAGAGCATGTGTCTCAAAATTTATGCCTTGCTCATTTCGCCTGGTCTCCTCATTATGAAGACTGTCATTAACCATCTGCATAGTCATTTTTCCTTCTGGAGCTGAATTTCTTAAAGACACCACCAAAGTCTCCCAGCTGTTTGGCAATGAACTGAGAAGCAAAAGAGCCTGAATCTCATCATCAAGATTCAACTTCATGGTGGACAGCTGGTTCACCAAACCTTGGAACTCACTCATATGCTCCGACACTATGCTCCCGTCCTTGTACTTTAGATTCACAATTTTTTAAATAACAAAAGTTTTATTTTGTGCATTCTTCTTCTCGTACATAGACTCTAGTGTTGGCCATAAAGTGTGAGCATCCGTCTCATGCGAAATATGGTGGAACACACTTTGATCAATCCACTGCCGGATGTGACCAATAGTCTTCCTATTCATTTTGTTCCAATCAGCCTCAGACTTATCCGCGGGCTCGTGTCCCTTGAGCTCCAACGGATCATACAGATCCTTGCAATAAAGGATATCCTCCATTCTGGGCTTCCAGATCGAAAAATTTGAAGAGGTCAATTTAATCATGGCTCCGACTGATTCCTCCATAAAATTTATCAAAAACAACCGAGCAAATAACCTTAGCTTTGATACTAGTTGTTGGGAAAAAATCACCTCCCAAATATTGTTGCCTTTGATAAATTAGATGGATAAAATATCAGCACATGCCAAACAGATTAAATTTACAGTTCCACCAAAATAATAACCATGCAGGAAATAATAAGTAGGAAAAATATTCAAACACGAGACACCAAGATTTTACGTGAAAAACCTGTAACGTGCACAAATTTTAAACTCCTTTATTAATTAAATATGTGATTTAATTTTAATGAGTTATTTTTGTGAGTTTATTTAAACCTTATGTGGTTATGTGAATTTATGAAATGATTAAAGGGAGTCACTAATAGTTTATTTAAATTAGTGGACAAACCCTAAGGCTTTAATATCAAGGAATTGATAGGATTATTAATAATTAAATATTCAATTTATTTGAATATGGTGGCAAGAGTTGAACATATTGACTAATTGCAATTATGAGTAATTAATTGATAATGTGTTAATTAATAATTATTATGAATAAATAATAATTAATGAGTAAGAGATTAATAATTTATAAAGTGATTTTATATTTACTTGATTAATTTGTGCAAACATGCAATGTACTAAACATGTATTATATGGTAATTAACTATATATTTTATATAGTACAAGGTGGCACATTTAATATGTCTATATATTATATATATAGACTATATAGTAAGAGTTATTTGCATTCATGTGAGTTGCATAATAATATTGTTATATGATGTGAAGTGTGTGGGTAAACATTCAGGTATACCCTATTGACATATAATCATATCAATTGTTAAATTAATAATGATTTCATTAAGTTATTATGATAATAACAGTCATGGTAATAGAAAATGTACATGGGTTATATAATGTGAGTACATAAATAATCCCCAAATTTCCTTTGTGCAGTAGCATTAACACATTAAAATTACATGTTGGGAATTATAGTAACCAAACCAAGCTTGTTGCTGAGCTTGTCCCAAAATGAGAGTCAAATATCAGTACATGAACAGTAACATGGAGCTAGTTTACGTAATTATCAGTGGCTAGTGAGTGTTAGGCCATTGGCTATGGGGGTGGGCAGTTGGACAACCTTTCATTGTCCAATGTTTTCTTTCTTTTTCCTTTGATTCAAACCTCAGTGTAAAATGAGTGCCCAGTTCAAGCTCCTTCTATAAATGGCAGCTCCATTTTTAGTTTTTACGTTACTTGAAATTGTTTGTTTAAACTCTAAGAAATTGAAATTGAGTGTGTGTTGTCCAAAGAAGAGGTTGCAAGCTCAGAGGAAGAAACTAAGTTCATTTAGCTCCAAGAGGTATAAAATCCTAAGCTTTTGTTCTTAGTTGGGTTTTTGTCAAATTCTTACAATTCTCAAGAATTCTCTGTTATTGTTATGAATTAGCATGTCTCTGTGTTGTTTAAGTTAGTATGCATGCTTAGAAGTATTAGAAGTAGTTGGATTGCTGCATAAAGATGTTTGGCAATGTTTGGAATTGAGCCTCTACAGAAGCAGATGCCATATTTTTCTGGTCGAAGTGGCGGCGCCGCCACTTCCTGAAATCTTCATCATGGCATGTGTGTGATAGTGTGAATCATAGTTGCTCATGTTAGCTTCTTAAGATATTCTGAGCATGTTACCTTGATTATTATATGCATACAAATGACCTGAACTTGTGGACTATGGTAGTTATGTATGTAGTAAGCCATAATAGGTTGTTTGTTAGAGTTTATGCCCTAGAGGCCAATTATTTGATATAATTGCTTAACGTTTTGATATTATATTTGATTGAATAAATATATGATTTTATTATGGTTTTATTTACTGCGTAATATAATTGTTAACATAATAAAATTCCTTAGAATAGTGATACAAATTATATAGTTTCAAGTATGTGACTTGAACATGAGATTATATATTACCATTAGTATCGGTGTTCTTAAATGTCCCTAATCGAGTATCATTGTTGATGGGACAACAATGATGCATTGAGACTAGTATGTGGATGTTGATGACCAAATCTCATTGGTCATAAATATATGAGATATTAAGTCAATGCATAGGTACATGTTGTTAGAGAACGATGTCTTTGGATGGACCCACCATGAGAATTCTATATGGAGCATTATGCGAAGTGTCATTAGCAATTCTCATAGTGACAATGATGTAATGGTCCTCCGGCACGAAATCGCTATATTACTACACGAGAATTTATGTACTTTGATATCATCAAATGTCACCTTTAATAGGGTGGACTATAAAGGTGATTATTGGGTTCATCATTAATCGTGTGAGAAATATGAGTGATCTAGATGGAATTTAACCATCCTATATATTATGGGTGATATCCATAGGCCTCTTGATTGAGTAGGACTATGAAATGCATGGCCATGCTCAAATAGTGATTTGTTTCATATAGTCTACTCATTGATCAAGAAAACTCAGATTAAATTATGAAGAGTATGATACATTCCATGACTCGAGTTTAATCTAGGATATTAAGGTTAAAAGGATTAAATTACATTGAAACATTGGTCATGAAAAGGTTGCATCGAATCATCGATCTTATTATTACTTGGGTAGCCATGATGCATTACTAGATGCCGCTCACTGTTTATAATTTTATAATATGATTTTAAAATTATTGCCAACGTAATAATAACCTATAGGTCACACACATAGAACGTTATATAAAGGGAATTAATTTAAATTTTAAGGATTTAAATATATTAATATGATTAATAGTATTTAAATCACTTAATTTAAATTAAAAGGATAATTTGTATATAGGTATATTAATTAAGTAAGACTTAATTAAGAGATATATATATAAATTCGGATTTTATAAAATTAGGTTTTAATTTGATTAATTCCTTTTAACTACTATATATATATGATATATAGCGACTACTTAGGGTAATATATCATAATTGAAAAACCCTAGTCGCTCTTAGAGAGACTAGAGAGAAAAGCAGTTTCAAAATCCATTCCTTTTGGTGGCTAGTCTGCTTAAGTCCTTCTTATTGCAGAGTAATCGTTCGACGGTTAGATGCGGCGTTCGATAATGAATACCGTAGAAGCGCAATCGGTTTATATTGCGTTGGAGATTCGAGGCTTGATCGGTTTTTGATTCTCGTTTTTGTTTATATCTGGTATAATCTCTAAACCTCTGAATTAATTGATTTTCGTATGGATCCTGTTTTAGGGTTTCGGAAATTGCTTTAAAATTTTAATTTCCGCTGTGCGTTTCTGTGCCGAAGCCCAACATTGTTTTGACTTGGTTATTTTAAAAAGGCTTAAAGATTTGAAAACTAGAAATTGTATATATGAAGTAATATACATTCTGACTTTGTGAACATATGTAAATAACTTGAGTATGTGCACAAATGCATATGAAAGCATGAATTAGACAATATAGACGAATCTTGCATGCTTGAATGAATTTTTACTAATGGAGACTTAAATTTTTGAAAATGAACTTGATAAACTATATATACATTAAGTTGAGAACTTGTAAGTATGTTTTGATGTCTAGCATGTATATATATGAAAGTATTATGTATGGTAGGTAAAGTGACTTACATGATTGATAGCTTAACATGTGTAGTCTTGATTAAGTAAAAAAGAATAATGACCTTTGATATGTTTGATGAAAGGTTAAAGTTAGTTATTTATATAATAACATGGGTGTTGTGCATGATTGTTCATTTATGTGCAAGTTGTGTGTGCCCTGGCTTCCTGTTGAAGCAGCCATGTCTTGGTTTGCACCAGGAGCAGCGCGGCCGCGCCACTCTTTAGTAAAAACCAAGCGCGGCTATGCAATCTTGCATTGAGATCTGAGTTCTGTTATTAAATTGAGAACTGATGCATGCTTATATGTTTACTCTAATCTGTAATACATGTCCAATATAGTAGTCAGGTGTTAATAAGCATGTTATTGAAAAGAATCCTATTATGAATTAATGTTTACAACTTTAAAGTTCAATTGTGATTTCAACTATGAAATAGTGTGTTAGAAACTAATCGTGTAATGTAATGATACATGTATATAAGCATGCTATATGATGACTTGATTCTTGGAAGTGTAGACTCATATTAGTTTACGCGTACTAATTGGAAAGGCCGACTTGTTAATGTTAGGTCATTTCAACGCAAATTAACTAAAGCTAGAATTATATTGTAGCTGAGAAAACAGACAAGTTTCCCTAAACTTACTCCAATTATTATTGAGCAAGTTTTCCTAACCTTACTCAAACTTTGATTGTGCAAGTTCCTTGAACCCTACTTTTATTGAGCAAGTTTCTCTGAACTTCACTCTTTGATTGTGCAAGTTCCTTAATTCTTACTCTTTTACTTGAGCAAGTATTCGAACACTATTATATTTGTGTTGTAAGTTTCCTAACTTACACAACTTTGTTTTTGTGAAAGTTTTCTATCCTTCTCATATCAAATTTGAGTAGGTTATTGTTGAATTGAAAGTTATTCATTTAAGCTTGAACTTTATTTCCAAGCATGCTATTAAGTGGTTTAATTACCTTATAATTATTTCACATCGATATTATTGATATTCACACTTAGTGCACTTGAGTTTGTACAGTCTTGGACTTGTACATCATTTAAAGTTCAATAATTCTTGAACTGTGTTAGATAGAGTCTGAGCCTTTGTTCGGTCAGACAAGAGTATGAAGTTTTATAAAAGCTATCCAAACCAATTGATGGTAAGGATTCTTAGACTGAAAGAATACCCCTGCTATGATAGGGGAGTATTCCAGGTATCTAATATAAGATACATAGAGCAGATTTAAATGTTATGCATATACATAGTATACGTGAGGCTGATCCCCTCAAGTACTTATTCTGTAGCCAGTAACCAAAGGGTCAATTAGATATTGATTCCATTGGAGTGTTATAGTTCAAAGTCTATTTGACTAGCAGTTATTCTAAAAGAAATCGTTATCTTTGCTTGCGATATTCATATTGTTGAATCCTTTAGATATTCATATTGTTGAATTCATTGTCAGTTATTTTTCTATTCATCATGATATATCCTTATTGTTGTATTTAAACTTGTTGGGCAAACTTGTTGCTCATCCTTGCTATATCATGAATTATATTACAGCTAAGCCCGAGACCTCAGGGAAGGACAAGGGTAAAGGAAAGATGTAGAATAGTGGTAAGGAGCAGACTTTATCTTATGCCTAGTTTTAAATTACTATTATGTAATATGAACCCTAATGTTTATTTTAGGGTATGTGTATAAGATGATATTAAGGTTATCGTATCTTGGGACTAGTAACACCTTTTGAATGAACGACGTACGTTTATTATTTTCCGCATTTTAGTTATCGTATGTTGTTTAGAGGTGAATGTTTGTATTTTATCGTGATGACCGGACCGGGGTCAGAGGACCTGGATTCGGGGGGTGTCACAAAACCCTATAAAAATAAGAGGTAAACACCACGGGACAAACTCCGAACACTTCACTAGAATAATATGAGAGAATACAAAGATATCTTAATTTGAGTACAAACTCAAATTACTTCACCACAATAACTATGTGATGAAACCCAAATAAAACTCCTATTTATTTGAACCACCTTTCTCTCTCTATTTTCTAAAGCTTCACAAAACTACTCCCTTTTTTGGATGTTTTGCTTCTCCGAATTGGTGTGTATAATCCCTTTCCTTAGCCTTCCTTTTATAGCCGAATGGAGAAAGAGGAGTAATAAATGCAGTTAGCATGAAAATCAACGGGTGGGGAAGGTTGAAAATTCTAGGGGAGGGTGTGACACCCCCAAATCCGGGCACTTCAACCCCACAGATTTGGTGTTCACTGCCCAAATAAATCATAACTAACTACCCATAAACAAAAGATATAATTAAACTCAAAAGTTTAAACAATTAATCTCCCATTAAAGGGTTACATCATCTAAAATAAATCCCAGGTCATCTAACCTTTATTACAATCATTTGCGGAAAATTAAAACATGATTATAACTAAATCCATTACATAAGCTTCATAAATAAAATATAAATTAAACGTTTTCGTCTAATCAAGCACTTTGTCCTTGCCCTTGCTTGTATAAAGCTTTTCAAACTTCGTAACTTCATTTGCATTGTTTTGTGCAAGAGTGAGCAAACAATTACCCACAAGAAGGATAATATATAATAACGTTTTATGAATGACAATTAACTGAGCTTTCAATGGTAAAGTATTCTTACCGGAACAAGAAAATTAATTCAACAGCTATGAGTTCAAAGGAATAATGAACGTTTAAGTTAACAATAGATAATAACATCAAAGAATATACTGAGGGTCACAAGACCAGGAACTCTATTCTAGGTTTACAAGTATTTCTACTTTAACCTTTAACAGTCTAAAAGACTATAATCATCATCTATGTCCTAGGTTCACAGGTGTTTCTACCGTAACCTTTAACAGTCTAAATGACTATATGGACCATCATTCCGTACTCCAGGTGATCAGCCCTTTGTACTATGTATTGTGCAAACATTTTAACGCTATTGCGTAGCTCTAAAATAATCCCTTGATATAGGGTTGTTCATCTCAGCTTAGATTATCAGGTTCCGAACCAAAGGAAGTTTGGTTGGGAATTAACTTCAAAGGAAGTCTAGATTTTTAGAATGCTCATCAATCAAGTACTGGTCGAATCAAATAGGAACCAATAACTATTCAAGGGTTTGATTATAATATCTTCATGAACAAGGTATATCGATGAATCAATAAGGGCTAGAGTATTAACAATTTCTAAGTTGAACAAATGTTATCATTGACAACATGCTTTCAAAGTTGTGTGAGTACATAAACAAACCAAAGGAAGTTTGGTTTGGGTAGACTTCAAGGGTAATTTAGAGTTTAGAACATTCATCAACTAAGGATTAGTTGAATTGGTAAAGAATCGTTAAGAAAGTTAGAGTTCAGTACAATAACGTAAGATAGTACAATGATATTGAAGAACGAAGATCAAACAACAGTTATTAGTAGCTGAATAAACACACTTCTTACAATAATAATACATAAAGATTAACTAACTTGCTCAACAATAAATGATTACAGACTTTGAATAACCAAGGTAATCTCGATTGGAATAAATAAACAAAGATTAACTAACTTTCTCAACAATAAATGAGGGTAAAAAAACTTTCATGACAATAAATCATTAAACAAGAGATTAGAAATAGAGAATTTGCATAAGTATAATATAACAGTGAAAAGTAACCTTTTTGAATAATAAAGTAGCAAAGGTTAGGGAACTTGCCTCGTGCGTAGGTTAAACAATCACTACTCACGTTCACCCCAAGTCCTACACATACCATATGTATTGACAATACACATTAGTTACACTAACATTACCTTCATGAGTTGCTTTCTTACTTTTAGTATAGCTACTAACTAAGTTTAAGTTTAAACAACATCGCATCTTTTCATGAACATTACTTTTTAGCTTTATTACAACTACTTAAGTGATCATGTCATTGCACCATATACACATTAACAACTTGATACAACATCCTATTACATGTCCAACATGTTATCATTAAGTTATACTAATACACAAAGGATTGCACTTGCATTCGCGCATCCCGACGCCCTCCGATTGGCTCCAAATACACAACAGTCCTAACAATGGCCATTTTGACCCTTCATAACGATTTAATATTGAAAACCTTAAAGAATTAAAGTTATAGGCCTATTCGTCCTCTTTCCGAATCATCTTGAATCACCTCAATCGGAGTTCGTATGAAAAAGTTATGGCCATTTTACTATAGGAGGTGAAAACTGTCTGATCGAGACTATTTTTCTAGCGTTGGGGCACGAGAAAGTGGTGTTGTAGGGCGTAATTCCAGTATTTGGTATGAATTACATCCCTAGGGCGTAAACTTTTGGGCCATTTTTGGTATTAGGCGAAGATTTTGGTATTTGTGGCGTGAAATTTTATTTGGGGGCTCAATTACAAAACACCCCAAAACAAAACACAGAACAAAGCTATGCCTTAATTTCTAACACCAATTAACTTATGCAAAGTGCACATAAACTTTACCAAGCATACAAATACTAAATTAACACAACTTAAACCATAATTCTAGAAAAATTAAATACTGGAATAACATATTTTAAAACCAAAACTCCATTTTTGATATTTCTTGACACAGTGAACACTGTAATCATAATGATACACCAATTTGATTCTTTTGAACTAAGTTCTTACCCAATTAACATATATAAGGTTCAATTTCATAATTTCATAATTAACATATACTAATTTTGATATTTCTATAAATTACGTTCATACATGGATGTTTACTGTAAAAATAATTCCTTTCTTTTTGAACGTAATCTAGCATACAACACCTATATACATATAGATATGCTGGTGATAACAATTACAATTACACATATTATCATAACCAATTATAACACACAGTTTACAGAAAATTTTGTAAAACTTTATACACAGTGAGTGCACCTCATGAACACAAAGACTTAGAGATTGTAGGCTTGTAAAATATATACGTTAAGGTTATGTAACATACTTTTTTGTTGCTTAAGAAATCCTTGCTAAACCACTGAAACTGCTAGTAATCCTTAGGCTTTCTCTCAATTTCTCTCAATTCTCAATTCTCTGAACTCCCAGACTTAGTCAAGTATGCGTAAAGAAAACTGATATGGCCAAGTGTAAACATAAAATTGCTAAAATCTAAATACGCATACTAATTGTTATGACAGTTACAAAAAATAAACGTATATATTATATTTATTATTTTAATTTATTTTATTTATTTAATTGAAATTCAAAAATCAAAAATCCAAAAGCCATAAGGCTTTGTTTGGCAAAAAGTCTTTAAAATAAAGACTTAATATTTTAAGCCTTGTTTGGTTAAATCAATTAAAAAATTACTTTAATTTTATTTTAATAAACCACTTACACTATAGTTTAAAACCTCATATTTATATCTCCATATTCAACATTAGTTATATAACCAATTATAACATACTAAACAAATTTTCCCACTTAATCCAAATATCACAAAATTATAATCTCATTATAATTTTATTTAATAAATTAACATATCACTATAATTATTAAATTAAAACAACAATATAACATCTCATGCTACATTACAACTCTCTAAATTATAAACTAAATTAATTTAGAATATTATCCAACAAATTTAATTCATAAATATTTAATAACAACAATCACATTAATAAAATATTTATTAGAGAGTTATCTAATAAATTTAATTTACACATACCTACTAATAACAACCACATAAATAGAACACTTATTTAATTTAAGAAATATTTCAAATTACAAAACAACAACTTCATCAATAAAATATTTATTTAATTTAATAAATATTTTAAATTACAAATAAAATCTTGGATTGTTACATCCTTCCCTCCTTACAAAGATTTTGTCCCCAGAATCACAACTCAAACAATTCGTTCGTCACATTCTTCCCTCCTTAAAAAGATTCTGTCCCCAGAATTGAAGACATAGAGTAAACAAATAACTCAGGGCAATTCTTCATCATTTCAGTTTTGAGTTCCCACGTAGCATCTTCAACGCGGTGGTTCCTCCATATCACCTTCACAGAAGGTATTACCTTATCCCTGAGCATTTGTTCTTTTCTGTCGACTAAATGGATAGTAATTTCCTAGTAGAACAACCATAACGGTTCGTAACCATCCCATGATTGCAGTCGGGCTTGTTTGATCATATCACCAAAACATGAAAAACATTACGAATGCACTCTAACTATAGAGGTAAGGCTGCCTCAAAACCATCTTTTCAGCTTCATCAATGCTTCCTACACCATAACCGTATTATACCCAATATAGTTCATCAAACATACCACACTTTGGAAATTCAGTAACTTGCCATAATCATATGAGTTTAGGAACTTATCCTAGTCAGACCATAGGCGTCCATTCGTTGAGGGGTTCAAAACATACCATATGATTATGAGTCACGAACTTACCATATGCTTTAGTTTTAAGAACCAAACCTAATCCTAATATCATCTAACTATCAAAAATGTACATGAGAAAAGAATCACCTTTTGACCACATGTACATGGATAGCGTGATACCGATATTCCAATGATTATCAATGTGATAAACCAAGTATATGCACCAAAACCTCTGCCCATACAAAAGTTTGTTTGACTTAGTTACTATATGAGTCCTTAATTGAAATCCCACCTAACATTACCTTACTCTTAACTTATTCTTAACTTACCCATAACTTGCTCAATGCGGATTCCTCGTATGAAATTATCAAAAACTTCTCGTGCTCGTAGCACGCTTTTCGATGTCTGGATTTCCTTTTAGTTTGGCAATTGATTTGCAATCGATATGACATACTTATTTCTAATTGTGTTCCACACGTTCTTGCAAACCTTTCTGAAAATTCGATGTAAATCGCGAATCTCGATTCGGAACAATTGACACTGAAACACCGTGCCTTGAAATAATTTCGTTAACATACAACTTCACACACTGTTCGATAGGTAAAATGCTAAGTTCGACATACCATAGAATCTATCACCATATCTTGCCCCCAATAGTATTATCGAAGGCAATATATATATTTTTGTGCTTCCTAGTTAATTTAACATATAAATTTTATGCAAAACTTCCTTTTTCAATTCCTGATATTAGTGAAACCTAGTTTCTTCCTTCTACTTTCAGCTATCCTTCAGTATCGATTTTGAATTTGACACCCTCATCTTGGAGCTACTCTTCCTTTACTCTGTCTAGCAAAGTTATACGGTTTTCCACCTGAACAGCTTCTCCTCTGACTTTTCATATACCTTACCTCCTACCACAAATTAGTCATTTCTATTATGAACCCATCTTGCACAGTTAATAAAAATAACTCCTACCTTTTTCTTAAGATCTCAGCAACCACGATCGTTTAGGATTTTGCATTCACAATCCTTGATTAACTCCTACTATCACTTCAACGCATGCTTAAATACCCCTATATACTTTAGACACTTATGGTTTCTTTATATCTCACACTACTATCCAAAAGTAATATCGTTAAATCCTCAGGCAACCACTATCAGCTCTAGCTCCAAATCATGAGTCAGATATCCTTTCTCATAAAAATTTTAACTAACACGAGGCATAAGAAATGACCCTGTCGCTCTGCCTAAACACACAACCTAGTATATTATAGGACGCGTCGCTATACAACACAACATTCCTGTATTATCTGGTAGAGACATCACAGGTGCCATATTAATTCCAATATATAAATTCTACACATCAACTTAAAAGAATCAATATTCATACTTTCCATAATTAGGGAGAAGTCTAACTCTTCCTGAAGCGAATCTAGTTTCTAAACGAATTCATCAGGCAAAATTATCAAGTGGCACTTGAATTAAATAACACGTTACCGTATAGATAACTTATCGGAACCATACCTTGCATTACGTCCTGGATCGTCATGTTGGTTGATTGTTCAGTTGGTCGACTAGACGGAACCGATTCCACGATAACCAGTTTGCCACTGCCCCCTTTGCTTCCACTTGCTTTTCCTACAGCTTTCTTTGGGCACTCTCGAGCCAAGTGCTCCTTCGATCCACACATGAAGCAGGCTTCCTTCCTCGGTCTTGAACACTTTGGTGCAATATGGCCCTTCAAACCACAATTAAAGCACACTCTTTTTCCCTTCAAACAAACACCTACATGTTTTTTTCTGTAGTTGCTACATGCCTCCACCTTCTTCTTTTCCTTCCCTTGCTGATTTTCAGCGTTAATATTATTGTCCCACTTTCTTTTCCAAAGCGTTCTGCACGCAGATAACTATCATCCACCTTATCATTTGCACTCTTCCTTCCCTCTCGCTCTTGATTGAATGCCAACAGTATTACCTTCCCCCGTCTACATCAATCGTTCTTTCCATTTCTGTTGTTAAGCGAATTTGGTTGGAACATCGAGATTTGATGTATAGCAGCGAAATTCAGTTGATTTGCGGTGCTCCCACCAGAAAATTCACCAATTGTGGCATTAGATTTGCGTTAGCTTCCCTATTGTATGCATATTCCTTGGGGCTCTGTTGACGTTGTTGTCTTCTTCTAGGCGGCATCTTACTGTTTAAAACTTGAACTATTAGATCATCATTCATCCATACATTAAAACTTTTAAGCTTATCTCAACCACTTTTAAACAACACATAATATATCTTAATAAACAATGATGTCTTTATTCATTTATTACATCACCACATAACAAAATAGCCTCACTGCTATTTATATTATTTATCCTGTAATAATAAAATTCTAGGATTACATCATCATATCCCACTATTTAATTTAAAAGTCAGGATTTACATTCCACATTGTACAACTTCATTGCGCTCTTGCTCCATGATACGAATCATTGACGATCTATCATATACCAAAAATAAATCTCAACCTATATAGAAAATAGAATACTAAATTCTAAGTTCCATCATTCGCTTGGCCTTCTTCAACTTGTATTCAACACGATCTATGCGTTTAGAAGCCTTCACCCTTGTGTGTTTAGCTCTCGCACGCTTTGCTGACTTCTTTTCTCAGTCATTACTGTGCAATCTCATTCCCAGCTAATAACTATCCTCTTTAATATTCTGACTGAGCTAATATCCGCTCTACATCTACAAATTGTGCAGTAAGGTCTTTAGTCGCGAAATCTTCTTGCGCTAATGTGGCTTGGTGCTTTACAGCTTGACCTTCTAATTTCTCGACCTTCTTTTATAACTCAATGTTATGATCATATACCTCATTGGAGGAATTCCCCCTCCTCGTTCTCATCCTTCACCTTTATCACCCCAAATTTATCCTCTCGTTCAAACTCAAGCCTATACCCAAGGTCTACAACAGAAATCAACGAGTATGTATAATACTCGCTACTCCTAAGTACTCACGAGCACATAAGTCATTAACACATAAACACATAAGGTCTTTTATCATTTTATCTTCAATGGATTTCCCTCAATTCATTCCTTAAAACTCGATAAGAGTTTATCACCTCTATATTTTTGATCTCCTAGAAGGTTATAGCCTAAGGTTTCCCCACCTAAGGTTCATAACCTAAAGCTTTGATACCAACTTGTGACACCCCAAAATCCGGGCACTTCAACCCCACAGATTTGGTGTTCACTGTCCAAATAAATCATAACTAACTACCCATAAACAAAGGATATAATTAAACTCAAAAGTTTAGACAATTAATCTCCCATTAAAGGGTTACATCATCTAAAATAAATCCCAGGTCATCTAACCTTTATTACAATCATTCGCAGAAAATTAAAACATGATTATAACTAAATCCATTACATAAGCTTCATAAATAAAATATAAATTAAACGTTGTCGTCTAATCAAGCACTTTGTCCTTGCCCTTGCTTGTATAAAGCTTTTTAAACTTCGTAACTTCATTTGCATTGTTTTGTGCAAGAGTGAGCAAACAATTGCACACAAGAAGGATAATATACAATAACGTTTTATGAATGACAATTAACTGAGCTTCAATGGTAAAGTATTCTTACCGGAACAAGAAAATTAATTCAACAGCTATGAGTTCAAAGGAATAATGAACGTTTAAGTTAACAATAGATAACAACATCAACGAATAAACTGAGGGTCACAAGACCACGAACTCTATTCTAGGTTTACAAGTATTTCTACTTTAACCTTTAACAGTCTAAAAGACTATAATCATCATCTATGTCCTAGGTTCACGTGTGTTTCTCATCGTAACCTTTATGCAGTCTAAATGACTATATGGACCATCATTCCATATTCCGGTGATCAACCCTTTGTACTATGTATTACAAGAAACATTTTAACGCTTATTGCAGTAGCTCTAAAATAATCCCTCGATATAGGGTTGTTCATCTCAAACTTAGATTATCGGGTTCCAACCAAATGAAGTTTGGTTGGGAATTAACTTCAAAGGAAGTCTAGATTTTTAGAACGCTCATCAACCAAGTACTGGTTGAATCAAATAGGAACCAATAACTATTCAAGGGTTTGATTATAATATCTTCATGAACAAGGTATATCGATGAATCAATAAGGGCTAGAGTATTAATAATTTCTAAGTTGAACAAATGTTATCATTGACAACATGCTTTTAAAGTTGTGTGAGTACATAAACAAACCAAAGGAAGTTTAGTTTGGGTAGACTTCAAGGGTAATTTAGAGTTTAGAACATTCATCAACTAAGGATTAGTTGAATTGGTAAAGAATTGCTAAGAAACTTAGAGTTAGATACAATAATGTAAGATAGTACAATGATATTGAAGAGCGAAGATCAAACAACAGTTATTAGTAGCTGAATAAACACACTTCTTACAATAATAATACAGACTTTGAATAAAGAGATAAAGATTAACTAACTTGCTCAACAATAAATGAGTACAGACTTTGAATAACCAAGGTAATCTCGATTGGAATAGATAAACAAAGATTAACTAACTTGCTCAACAATAAATGAGGGTTAAAGAACTTTCATGACAATAAATCGGTAAACAAGAGATTAGAAATAGAGAATTTGCATAAGTATAATATAACAGTGAAAAGTAACCTTGCTGAATAATAAAGTAGCAAAGGTTAGGGAACTTGCCTCGTGCATAGGTTAAACAATCACTACTCACGTTCACACCAAGTCCTACACATACCATATGTATTGACAATACAGATTAGTTACACTAACATTACCTTCATGAGTTGCTTTCTTACTTTTAGTATAGCTACTAACTAAGTTTAAGTTTAAACAACATCGCATCTTTTCATGAACATTACTTTTTAGCTTTATTACAACTACTTAAGTGATCATGTCATTGCACCATATACACATTAACAACTTGATACAACATCCTATTACATGTCCAACATGTTATCATTAAGTTATACTAATACACAAAGGATTGCACTTGCATTCGCGCATCCCGACGCCCTCCGATTGGCTCCAAATACACAACAGTCCTAACGATGGCCATTTTGACCCTTCATAACGATTTCATATTGAAAACCTTAAAGAATTAAAGTTATAGGCCTATTCGTCCTCTTTCCGAATCATCTTGAATCACCTCAATCGGAGTTCGTATGAAAACGTTATGGCCATTTTACTATATGAGGTTAAAACTGTCTGATCGAGACTATTTTTCTAGCATTGGGGCACGAGAAAGTGGCGCCGGTATGAATTCAGTATTTAATGGGGCGAACTTTTGGGCGGGATTTTGGTATTTGAGGCGCTTATTTTGGTATTTGGAGTCTCAATTACAGAACACCCCAAAACAAAACACAGAACAAAACTATGTCTTAATTTCTAACACCAATTAACTTATGCAAATTACACATAAACTTCACCAAGCATACAAATACTAAATTAACACAACTTAAACCATAATTCTAGAAAAATTAAATACTGGAATAACATATTTTAAAACCAAAACTCCATTTTTGATATTTCTTGACACAGTGAACACTGTAATCATAATGATACACCAATTTGATTCTTTTGAACTAAGTTCTCTTTAAGTTCTTACCCAATTAACATACATAAGGTTCAATTTCATAATTTCATAATTAATATATACTAATTTTGATATTTCTATAAATTACGTTCATACATGGATGTTTACTGTAAAAATAATTCCTTTCTTTTTGAACGTAATCTAGCATACAACACCTATATACATATAGACATGTTGGTGATAACAATTACAATTACACATATTATCATAACCAATTATAACACACAGTTTACAGAAAATTTTGTAAAACTTTATACACAGTGAGTGCACCTCATGAACACAGAGACTTAGAGATTGTAGGCTTGTAAAATATATACGTTAAGGTTATGTAACATACATTTTTGTTGCTTAAGAAATCCTTGCTAAACCACTGAAACTGCTAGTAATCCTTAGGCTTTCTCTCAATTTCTCTCAATTCTCAATTCTCTGAACTCCCAGACTTAGTCAAGTATGCGTAAAGAAAACTGATATGGCCAAGTGTATACATAAAATTGATAAAATCTAAATACGCATACTAATTGTTATGACAGTTACAAAAAATAAACGTATATATTATATTTATTTTATTTATTTAATTGAAATTCAAAAATAAAAAATCCAAAATCCATAAGGCTTTGTTTGGCAAAAAGTCTTTAAAATAAAGACTTAATATTTTAAGCCTTGTTTGGTTAAATCAATTAAAAAATTACTTTAATTTTATTTTAATAAACCACTTACACTATAGTTTAAAATCTCATATTTATATCTCCATATTCAACATTAGTTAAATAACCAATTACAACATACTAAACAAATTTTCCCACTTAATCCAAATATCACAAATTATAATCTCATTATAATTTTATTTAATAAATTAACATATCACTATAATTATTAAATTAAAACAACAATATAACATCTCATGCCACATTACAACTCTCTAAATTATAAACTAAATTAATTTGGAATATTATCCAACAAATTTAATTCATAAATATTTAATAACAACAATCACATTAATAAAATATTTATTAGAGTGTTATCTAATAAATTTAATTTACACATACCTACTAATAACAACCACATAAATAGAACACTTATTTAATTTAAGAAATATTTCAAATTACAAAACAACAACTTCATCAATAAAATATTTATTTAATTTAATAAATATTTTAAATTATAAATAAAATCTTGGATTGTTACAGCGGGAGTGGGTGAGGACTTGACTAACAAAAACTTGTTCCTCCCCATATATTTTGCTTATAGGTGATTAAAAGTTTTTCTTTGTTTTCTCATCTAGCCAAGAAATCACCGGTACATTTTATACTTGCTAAGTTTTTATGTTGCGTTTGGATTGAAGGAATTGAATGATTTTAAGGTATTTTAAGTGTATGTTTAGTTGTTTTGTGGTGGTAGATATTGTCACGAAATTATCACATATTTTCATTCCATTGGAATTTATTTTATTCTACCTTCTCAACATGGAATAAAAAACATAGGGATGAAATGAATTTTCATTCCATTCCATTGGAATGATTTATCCTCCAAAATGATTATCAAATACACTATTATTATTTAATTCCTTCCTGCATTAGGATCTAGAGAATACCGAGAAGTTGTTCTTTTTTTTTCCTTCCAAGTTTCTAATACAAGGGCAAAACCAGGAAGTTCTTCTTTCATCGACTCCTGCATCAGTTCGTTATTTTGAATGCTTTATAAGCTACTAATGTGGTATTGTACCATATACATACGTATACGTGTGTTTGTATATCATTTGTTTGTTTATTTATTATTTCTTCACTGCTATAAATTTGTCTAAATTATGCTGTATTATATCTCCAGACCACATACGAGAACTTTCGCCGTTACAACAGACACAATATCTATGATCGAGGCTGTACAGATAATTTTCTGGAAGTGTTCTGTACAAAAATAGAACCTTCAAGAATCAACTTTCGTGATTATACACACGAAGAGGCATCAAAAACTCCTGTGCACCCGACACCGCAAAAAGAACCGAACGTACCTGGTGAGGACAAATGAGCAAAAGTAGAAGATAGATTAGGGATAGGTGAGATATTCTAAAGATACCCCAACGCGGTGAGTTTGAAAATGTTGGTGATATCCGAAACTGAGATCTAGATACAGGATTACGTTACACATTTCCCAAGGTTGAATTTGAGAGGCGCAAGGACGGCAGATTCCCAAGTTTGGTTTACAAGAAATGAGAGGTCAGCCAGAATTTTGCCATGAACTTGACGGGGTTAATCATGAACATGTAACAACAATCAGAAAAATGAACAGATGGTTGATCTTGTTCGTTGCTTGAGCACTACAACTTTTGTTAGCTGAAGATATGGCTTGGGTGTTTGTTGATTTTTAAGCTCGCCTTTACATATCTAGAACTTTGCGTTTCTGGACTGCTCTGTTTTGTTTCTGCTGTACAGAATCACATTTATACATTATAAACTTTGAGCTATCATATAAATTATCTTTTCTCCAAAGTTTTTAGCAACATCAAAGAGCAAAGGTCGTGTTAGATCCTGTGAAATGTGTACTTCGAATTTTTTTTCCCAGTTGTTTGGCTTTTTTAGGCCTCTGGTTTACCTTTTCTGCATATGTAAATTTTTGTACAAGTTTTTCTTTAGCCAAAAGTAGTAAATGGTGATTTGTGCTAATAAATTTGTAAGATATAGCTGATACAAAAATTTCAGTTATGATTTAGATAAGCTATACTTTACCGTGCGCTTGTAGGACCATAGTCTGATGCCGCCGCAAGTCAATAATTTTATCTTTCTGTTGCCTTTGGAGTTTTTCCAACACTGGTATATATATATATATATATATATATATATATATATATATATATATATATATATATATATATATATATATATATAAAGATCAGTCATCTGCATACTCTTATCTTACTCACCCGTGATCACCCCCTTTAATGACATGTAATCGATTGACGGTTTGATTCATACAACCGTCATCTATCTTTTAGGATCAAGTCATACTTTATCTTATCTTACTATCACCGTGCTCACCCCCTTTAGCAGCGGACCGGACGACGACGGTTTTCGGTCATATTAATCGTCATCTATACTTTTAGCGACGGACAATAGCGTCGCTAAAAGTATAAACGACTGATTAATATGAAAAATCGTCGGGTCAATCGTCTAAAAGAGGGTGAAGCAATGTTAATAAGATAATAAAGACGATTGATCGGACCTATATATATATATATATATATATATATATATATACGCATCCATGGCACTGGGACGATTAAAATGGGACGTACCATTTTAATTATCCCAGCCGCTACAGCTTGTAGCGACTAGAGTAACCTTCTTTTTGACACTTATCTTCTTTTACCACTTTAATTATTAATACTATTATATTAATATTTTGTAATGTTAGTATTTATAATATTTATATTTATAATATTAATATTAATAATATTTTGTAATATTATTAATACTATTATATTAAATACTAATATTACAAAATATTGTATTAATAATATTACAAAATATTATTATTAATATTAATATTATAAATATTACAAAATATTATAATATTAATATTAAGTATTAATAATATTACAAAATATTATTATTTATATTTATAATATATTAATACTTATAATATAATAAATATTAATATTTTGTATTAATATTAATATTTTGTAATAATATTATATTATGAGTATTAATGTTTTGTAATAATATTATAATATTTCGTAATAATATTATAATATTAATATAAATAATAATATTTTGTAATATTTATAATATTAATATTAATAATAATATTTTGTAATATTATTAATACAATATTTTATAATATTAATAATAATATAATATTTTGTAATATTAGTATTTAATATAATAATATTAATAATATTAATAATATTAAAAATACTATTATTAATATTAATATTTAAATACTAATATTATAAAATATTAATATAATAGTATTAATAATCAAAGTGGTAAAAGAAGATAAGTGCCAAAAAAAGGTTATTTAGTTTACTGACTTATAGCGTCGAGACAATTAAAATAGGATGTCCCATTTTAATTGTCCCAACTGCTACAAGCTGTTGTGCCTTGACTTTTTAGGTTGCTCCTAGCAACCGGTTGTTATAGATGCAGCCATATATATATATATATATATATATATATATATATATATTTCAAAGTAAATATGTATTTAACGACAAATAATATATTGATCTATATTAATAGGGCAACTTATTTCTACACAAAATTAAATAAAAAAATCTATTAATTCTTAAATACGAAAGTGGAAGATAATATTGTGGATGAAGAGATGTTGGAGTTGGACAAAATAATTAATTTAACTAATTTTAACGTTCTTGGATGAATTTATTAGCTATTTATTTCGTCATTCAATTTATGTCAATTCAAATAGGACCGAGTAAAAAACGAATAATACCGAATTGAATCAATTTTTTTAATCGATTTTTTTGATTATTTAGGTATTTTTTGTAATTTGTGTAACGCACGAGAAAATCGTATTTTTATGTGAATTAAATTTTTATTTGATTATTTGAATTAAATGAATTTAATTGATTATTTATGTGAGTAAGCTGTATGAAGGTCGTTCTATGACCTAAAATGTGCGGATGTGGTTAAGATTGTAACGACCGAGAAAATCGGATCATTTGTAAAATATTTTTATTTAAATAACGAATAAAATTATTTTATAATGAGTAAGCAAGATGAATGTCATTCTATAACCTAATAGTGTTGGAATGTCGTAGTATTTTGGCTACGTGATAGAATTAAAGTGTTTTAATTTTTAAGACGAAAATAAAAGTTTTTCGAGAAATTTTCTGAAAAACACTATTCATCGATTTCTGTTTGGGAATTATTTTTCAACTTCCGAGAAATACATAATGATAAAATAACAAGGAAGGATGAATTATGTAATAATAATTCAAGTATGGCAAACACAGTTTTTCGTCTGCGTACTAAATTCGAGAATGTTAGGGAAAGTGAAACGTTAAGGAATAAATGATGATCGTATGATGCGTAAGTATTGTACGAGGTAATGAATACGAGTATGATACGAGGTATTATATGAGTATGTATGAATGATGATATATCGTATATAATGAATGAGTATATGAGTTAACATACGAGAGGAATACGTAGACAATACGTTATAAGCTTTAAGTTAAGTGTATTGGACTTGTAGGATTTGTGTAAAAGTTGTACAAGCCTAAGTGAATGAATGTTAAAGCCCAATGTTTGTTAATGCAAGCCCAAATGTTAAGTTAAAGTTATTTAAACTTAAGCCCAAACTAAGAACCGGATCCGTGGATCGAATCGATGGGTAAGAAAGACCCATGGGGTAACCCATGTGGGCCCCATGGATCACATGACACCATCTTGGTGACCAAGTAAAGTGGTTTTACTTGGTGACCAAGGATGAATAGGAAGGAGGTGATTAAGGAGGTGGATTAAGGAGGTGGAAGGGCTTTATGTCTATTATACCCTCACTTTGAAAATTCTATAAATATAAGAAGGTTGTTAAATTATTTGCTTGTTCAAAATTCCACCAACAACTTAGAGCTTTCATATTATTGAGACAAAAGTGAAAAAAGCTAGAACTTTGCTAGAACAAAAGGAAGAATAAGAAGAAAGTAAGAGAACTTTAAGGGTAAGACTACTAAACCATGACTCTTCATCTCTTCATTTGTTAGAGAAGTGAGTAGTGGTAAAGCATGTTTGTTAAGGAGTGATAAGGATGATTTTTAATAGATGAAACCTTAATAAACCATGTGAAAGTGAAATCACAAGTATAAAAGCTATAATCCATTGAAAGTTATTGAAGAATTGGATTATGTTGTTATTGATGGACAATTTTAAAACCATAATTTGTAGGCTTAGATTATACATGTTGTGATAATGGAATGAATCCATTTGGAACGGTGTAAAAATCTTAAGTAACGAAGTTATGGCGGAATTTACGAGATTAGACGATAATCGTCGAAATCGTGAAATTCTCGAAATAGAAGTCAAAAGTTAGCATTGAACTCGGAAATGTTGGTTTTCAATATAGAATAGTCTAAATTTGCATTTTAGAGTTGTGGACTCGAAAATGGTCAAATTCCGACTTAGAACGAAGAAATGAGCTATGAACGTTCACGAACATTTATCGTTTTCGTAAAAATGGATTTAAATGGTGAATTCCATGTTAACGAATTCAAAAATGTAAAATTCTTATATGAACACTTAGTTCATATGATTTGTGAGCTAATGGCTTTTGAACGAGCCAATTCGGACTTAAAATGAACAATTTATGAGTCTGGAAAGTTCGTTATGTAAGAAAACTGTCAAAGTTTTCTGCTGCACAAAGTTGGCACTGCAGTGCCAACCAAGGCTTAAATGGTGGTGCCGCAGCGTTGAGCATGCTAATAACCAACTATAGAGTGGCGCCGCAGCGCGGCTAAATGAACTAGGGATGGGGCCGCAGCGCTAGGTCCGGACATAAGTTACTAGAGATTCATGTCGTAGCGCGAGCCTTATAAAGGGAAGCTGGCGCCGCAGTGCCAGAACTAGACAAGGCACAATACAGCATGGTTATGAATATAAAAGGAAGTCAGTTGATTAATGATGAAGTATAACATTAATTAGCTTAAAGTAACAACATTTAAGATGTTAAAAACCTTAAGTAATACAACTAAAGGTCGAAGGAAGATTACTTGAACGTAAACACAATGTAATACGGTAGAACGTAAGCAATGTTAACAAATCTAATAAACAAATTATATTGAGAAGAAGGGTAAGATAAGTTAGATATCATACATATCTGACTGTGACCTAATGTAGTATGTTACCTGGTTATGTATTGTAGAGACCTTAAAGACTCAAAAGGAAAAGTATTTAATCGGTAGAAGACGCTGAAGGCAAGTGTTCTAACCCTTGTCTATGTTCATTCTGAAAAAGTTTTGCAATTCATGTATCTTGCACATAAATTAATGTATGCTTAGGTCAAAGCCAGTTCTTTCGGCTAGACTTAATGTGTATACTGAATTTCTTATAATCTATTAAAATGTTATCAAAGTTGCTATCTTTTGCCAAACTATTTTGGTATGGATTTCAAAGAAAGACTGATTATGAATAAACAAAAATTTTGTCATCAAACGACAGGCACGTGAGGTTGCCAAAACTTAAACGTAAATATGTTTACAGAAGAAGTGTTTTACAACATAGAGTACTATAGGCTGACCACCTAGACCTGCTCGTAAGTAATACTGGACTTACGAACTTATTGATGGGTTGTCCTTTTCAAAGAAAGAATGAATGCTCAAGGTCTTGGACCAAACTATATGTTTAATGAACGTGATTCATTGTGAAATGTTTTAAAGGAAAAAAAGTGCTATTTTGAATTATCGATAATACTTCATAACTATTGTTCAGTTATTGAAGATATACGATTCCTATGTTTCAAGCATGTTGTTTAAATGAAATTGTCATACTTGCTGAGCTAGTTATGCTCACTCTTGCTTGAACCATATGAATGCAACTAAGACTGAACGACCCGAAGGATCCTCTAAGGGTAAAGGAAAGGCTAAGGCAGACCACTGAACTGTCTATGTTATAGTATAGGTTTAATGTTGTAATTATTTGATATTATGACAAGAAACAGATGTATTGGTTATAAAGAACCTGGGAAGGGAATATTATTTTGGAATATATAGAAGACATATTCACTCTTTTTAGTAATTTTAATTAAATGTATGTGTGAATGGTAGTACCGTGTAGCACCATCTGTCGGGTTGGAAGATACCCGAATTTGGGGGCATCACAAGTTGGTATCAGAGCAATAGGTTATAAAACTTAAGGGGGGAAAATAGAACCTGAAGTTATAACCTTACGAAAAGTTAAAGAATTAAAAGAAGAAGTTAACCCTAAAAATGCATTAAATGTGATATGTGTTTTTACTATGCTAATGATGTTTACTAATCAAACTAATTTGTTTTATTGTAGATGTCAGGAGATAGCGTTATGTATAGGGATATACATATTGTAAGTGAAGAGTCGGTGAATTAAGTAGAGATTATACCGAACCTAGTAGCTGAAGAGCTAAAAGTGGTAGTTGTTGAGTCTGGAGACTTTGAAAACCCAGACCTCATGTCTATGTTTGATGGCATGTCTGAGGAGTCAATGAAATCACTATTCATAATTGTATTGGATAGAAACATTCAATATGGGAAGGAAGTCAAGGAACTGAAGAAGGAACTCCATGCAGTCTTGGAGGATAAAAAGAGTATGGAGTCTATGTGGGAGGAGGAGTAAGATGAGAAGGTGTTAGCTAAGGACAAGGTCTATAAGCTTAAACATGAGGTCTTTGAGCTTAGGCAGGAGCTAAAGACCAAGAAGCAGAAGGTTAGCCGAATGTCCTATATACATAGGAGTTAGCACGGGGATTTTCAGCGACAAGTGGCTGAATATCCTATGGAGGTGGGGCAGGCTCGGCATACTATCAGCTGAGATGTGATAGTCGGTCTTGCTAATGCCGACTTTGAAAATTTCTTAATGCAGATGTAATCTAGCTATTAGTTAGAGTAGAATAGATATGTAAATACGTAGTATCTTTGTAGTGACGTAAAACCCTCTTTTGTATAACAAAGGGTAGTCTTTTGTAAATCCCAATTTTTGGAAAGAAATAACGGGAAAGTAATGTAATCAGCTTAGGCTGTGTAATGTGAACGATGTAGTATTTTACTACAAGAAGCAAAGCAATATAAGTTTTCTTTTATGGAACATGTTATACAATGAGTATGAGTTATTATTTAATAATGAATAATAACTAATTAACAAAAAGAAAGTAATAATGAAATGTTATTTATTTTAACAGAAAAATGTCGCCAAGAAGAAGACAAAGAAACCAAGGAGCAAATGTAAATCAACCGGAAGGGGGACCGGTTAATCCGATGCAAGAGTTTGTTAATTTATTAACGGCTGCCTTTAACCAGAATAGGGTAAATGTACCCTTAAATCCCGCGATAGTACGGGCTACTATGTTTAAGGATTTTAAGAGTGTAGTTCTGCCGGAGTTCAAAGGAGCTACGGACCCCATAGAAGCCCAAACGTGGGTGAAAGAGATAGAGAAGATATTTTTTATTGACAATGTTGATGAGGGAAAAAAGGTTGCTTTTGCTACCTACATGATTAAGGGGGAGGCCAACTTTTGGTGGGAGGCAAACCAGGCTAGGGCCGAAATAGATAACTTAACGTGGACGCGGTTCAAGGAGATTTTCTTTGAGAACTAATTTCCCGCGAGTATGCAGGGAAGGATGGAGATGAGGTTTCTAGAGTTGAAACAAGGGGAGATGACTGTTCCCTAATACGCTTCCAAGTTCAATGAACTGGCAAGGTGTGCTCCACACCAAGTGGACACGGAGGTGAGGAAGGCTAGAAGATTCGAGCAGGGCTTGAAATCCTGGCTCTATAGCCGGATATCAGTGTTCCAAAGTATTTCTTTTGGGACCATTATGGAGAAGGCGATAATCACTGAGGGTGGGAATGAGGCTTTAAGCTAGTACTATAGGGAGAAAAAAATAAGGGTAAAGTAGATGGGGGAGTGAAAATCGAGGGAACCAACGGTAGTGGCAATTACCAGAAAAGAAAGGATTTTAACTCTAGGAATACTGGAGTGAAGCAAGGAGATCCCAAGAAGAGAATGGAGGCGTGCAAGAATTGTGGGAAGACTCACTTAGGAGTCTCTCTCAAGGGGAAGTAGGTGTGTTGCAACTGTGGACAAGAGGGGCATATTTTTCCTAATTATCCAAGTCCGAAGAAGAACCATGGATGCTTCGTATGTGGATCAACTGATCACATAGCGAAGAACTGCCCAAAGAAGGGGACGAACGGAAATAAGGGCGCTAATAGTGGTAAGCTAGCTATTAGTGGTCCAGCTCAGCCGGGTAGGCCGATGGCCCACACCTTTAACAAGATGGTCCAAGATGCAGTGGCATCAGGGGATGTAGTTGCAGGTATTATCCCGATCAACGACATAAATGCTTACGTGCTATTTGATTCGGGTGCTACTTGTTCATTTATAGCATGTGATTTTGCTAAACGGTTAGAATTACTTCCCGAAAGATTTCCTGTACCTTTGAATATCAAGGTAGCAAACGAAGAAATAATTCCTGTTGAAAATATTCATAGGAGTTGTTGTGTAGATATACGAGGTTGTAAATTATCGATAGATTTGATACAGATAAAGTTGGGAGAATTCGATGTAATTCTCGGGATGGATTGGTTGTTTAACCATGGTGCAATAATAGATTGCCAAAAGAAATATGTAAATATTAGAACGACGAGACAACCTCATATAGTATTTTACGGTAATAAATCACCGGGAAGTTCTTGTTGTCTTACTATGACACAAACTAGGAAATTATTGAGGAAGGGATGTGTAGGTTATTTGTGCCATGTTGTTGATACCCAAAGAGTGGGAGCAACGATGGAACAAATACCTATAGTCAAATAATTCGTGGATGTATTTCCAAGCGAATTACCAGGTCTTCTTCCAGATAGGGAGATCAAATTCATAATAGATATTGTGCCAGGAGCGACACTAGTTTCAAGGGCACCGTATCGTATGGCTCCGGTAGAAATGAAGGAGTTGATGGTTTAATTACAAGAACTATTGGACATAAAGTACATTCAACCGAGTGTTTCACCGTGGGGAGCACCGGTACTATTTGTGAAGAAGAAAGAAGGATCGTTAAGACTTTGTATCGACTATCGAGAGTTAAACAAGTTAACGATAAAGAATAAATACCCATTGCCCAGGATCGATGATCTTTTTGATTAGTTGAAAGGGGCAAAGTATTTTTCTAAGATAGATTTGCGGATTGGGTATCATCAGTTGAAGGTTAGGAAGGAGGATGTACCTAAGACAACATTCAGGACTCGTTACGGCCATTACGAATTTTTAGTGATGTCATTTGGGTTGACAAATGCACCAGCTGCATTTATGGATATGATGAATAGAGTGTTCAAACAATATTTGGATAAGTTCGTCGTAGTGTTTATCAATGATATTCTAGTCTATTCTAAGACACCAGAATATCATGCTGAACACCTAAGAATAGTGTTGGAGACACTAAGGAAGGAGAAGCTATATGTGAAATTCACTAAGTGTAACTTTTGGCTAGAAAGGATATAGTTTTTAGGACATGTTATCGACCGGGATGGGATTTCAGTAGATCCAGCGAAGGTGGAAGTAGTGATGAATTGGGAACAACCAAAAACGCCGACTGAGGTGCAGAGTTTCCTTGGGTTAGCGGGATACTATCGAAGATTCATCCAAGATTTTTCTAAGATAGCTACTCCGTTGACTAACTTGACAAGGAAGACAATGAAATATGTATGGACGGAAAAGTATGAAGACAGTTTTCAAGAACTGAAGAAAAGATTGAGTGAAGCACCTGTATTGTTATTACCTAATGATACAGGAAATTTCATAGTTTATAGTAATGCTTCGCATAAAGGACTTGGTTGCATGCTCATACAGCATGACAAGGTCAATGCGTATGCATCATGGCAGTTGAAGGATTATGAAAAAGTTTACCCTACTCATGATCTGGAACTGACCGCAGTAGTATTTACCTTAAAGATATGGAGACATTATCTTTACAGAGAGAAATATGAGATATACACGGACCATAAGAGTCTAAAATATATCTTCACACAAAAGGATTTAAATATGAGATAAGGGAGATGGCTGGAGTTGATAAAGGATTATGACTGAGATATCCTGTATCACCCCGGAAAAGCCAATGTAGTGGCCGATACCTTGAGTATGAAGGGTCGAGAAAAGTTTTCTATGTTAACGGCTCAAACTAAGTTAATAACAAAGATGGCTATAATGGAGTTGGAGGTGAGGTTACCGAGTGAATCAGGATAGATATTGTTTACAACAGAGATTCGATCTACCATTATAGAGAGAGTCAAGGAGGTACAACTCAGAACTAATGAGTGTGATCCGATGAAGAATCGGCTAGCAAAGGAAAAAGATATTAAGTATAGTCTTGATAACGAGGGGTTATTAAGATTTGAAGGAAGAATTTGGGTTTCAAATGAGACGGAATTAAAAGAGGAAGTGTTACAAGAAGCTCATAGTTCGAGATACTCGATTCATCCTGGTGGTACCAAGATGTATCAAGACCTTCGACAGAGTTTTTGGTGGCCGAACATGAAGAGAGAGATAGCAGAATATGTGAGTAGGTGCTTAACTTGTCAGAAAATTAAGGCCAAACATCAACGACCAAGTGGCTTGTTACAGTCATTGGACTTTGTGGGAGCATATCACGATGGAATTTATGGTGGAACTTCCGATTACACAGAAAGGGTATGACGCTATTTGGGAAATAGTGGACCGATTGACAAAGTCGGCTCACTTTTTTTCGATTAGGGTCAAGTATAACTTAGATCAGTTAGCTAAACTTTATGTTAAGGAAATTATTTCCAAACATGGAGTACCAGTCTTGATAGTGTCAGATCGTGATCCACGATTCACATCGAACTTTTGGAGAAGTCTACAAGAACATTTGGGAATGCAACTGAAATTAAGTACAATGTATCATCCATAAACCGATGGACAGAGCGAAAGGACAATTTAGATGCTAGAAGATATGTTGAGATCTTGCGTCATAGATTTCAAGGGTAGTTGGGATGATCACCTACCATTAGTAGAGTTTGCGTATAACAACAGTTATCATGCGAGCATAGGCATGCCGCCGTACGAAGCTTTGTATGGAAGGAAGTGCAGAACACCATTGTGTTGGGACGAAGTGGGAGAATGCCAAATGCTAGGACCTGAATTGGTGCAGCAAACAGCGAATATTGTCAAGCTGATAGGAATGCGTCTAGTAGCAGCTCAAGACAGACAGAAGAAGTTTGTGGATTTACATCGAGTAAATCGAGAGTTTGAAGTAGGCTCGTATTTATTTCTAAAGGTATCTCCCTGGAAAGGAAAGATACGCTTGGAAAGAAGGGAAAGTTAAGTCCAAGGTTTATAGGACCTTTTGAGGTATTAAAAAGGGTAAGAGAGGTAGCTTATATGATAGCATTACCTTCAGACTTAGGACAATGTAAAACACTTCCTCATATTTGGACAGGAAAAACATTTCTTCAGACTTACCAAAAGATACTATCGCTTATATCTAGGTTATCTACCGTCCATTCCCTTTACCCGTATTCTTTTTGTTGGGACACTTGTTGAATTCGTGACCCATTTTCCCACATGAAAAACATTTCCTCATATTTGGCTTAGGACAATGTAAAGAAATATGTCCTTCCTGCTTACAGTTAAAACACACGTTCTTCCACATCATGCACTCTCCTACGTGAGTCTTTCCACACTTTCTAGAGACTTACTTCTTCTTTGGGTTTGAATTTCTAGAATTATCACTGTCGTGATCCCTCTTTCTCTTATTCTTTCCCTTCTGCTTGACTGTTCCCTCCGACGATCCACCACCTTCAGTTTTCATCCTTTCCACCTGTGCCTTCAAATCATTTCGTTCTTCGGTCATCTCGCGTAACGCCCTTTCTGTCTTGTACAACTCCCCTAAGAGAAACACTTTACTTTGGAGTTCTTGTAGTTCTGCGTAGATACTTGATCTTTTTCTCCAACTTTAGTCTTATTCTCTTTCTCCACCTTAGCTTCTTCGGACTCTGCCTCCTTATCACCACTTAGATACATCTCGGGGTAATCATCATGATCACTCCTAAGATTAACTATAGGTTCATCTTTCCCCACTTCTTTAACTGACTCACTTTGTGCTGGCACCTCAGCTACTGGCACTGGTGCAACAGCCGATGGTATCTCCGTACTCATTTTATCTTCTCCTGACATTCTACAGTCAATTAAACAACTTGATTAGTACTTCACCAGTACAAAATTCTCACACTATGTGTCAACCTTTCTCACTATCGATACACTTTGGTAGTCCCTCACTTAGTACTCTAAATGAGTATTCTCTATCTCGCTTATGGTTATAATCCTAGGGTTTTCCTCCCCACTTAAGGTTTATAACCTATAGCTCTGATACCAACTTGTGACGCCCCCAAATCTGGGTTACCTGACCCCCGAGGTTGGTGCTCACAATCCACAATATAAATAACATCTAACTACCCATTTATTTATAAATAGCAATATATATCCCATTAACAGATATTGTTAATACATTCGTCCCAGGTTATCTAACCTTTATATTACAAACATACCCTTTAGATATACAAAAAGGGTTTACAAACATAACATAATAATAATGTTTTTCATAATTATTCCAGCATAACACCTTTGCCTTTGTTCTTCACAGTACTTCCTGCCACCTCGTCCCTAGCTAAAATGTTTTATTTAGCAAGGGTGAGCAACAAATTTTCCCTGCAAGTTAAGACATACAATGAATATATAAGAATCAAGAATAACAGACTATCTATTTTGGTAAAATGACACCAAAGTTCGGGGAACTTTACTTTAGCTGAACAAATCATTAATCATTAATAAGTCTTCTCGCATTCTATGCAACACAATAATTTGATAATGAAAGAGTACAACGCTTTCAAAATTTCTACGATATTCAATTGAATAACAAGATGGAAATATTCTTCAGAGTTTATGCTGAGTGATCCCTAAGGATCTTGAACTTCTCTTCTCGAGTAACTATCAAAGATTTACTTTGATATACCTAGATTTATCAGATAACCATAAAGATTAAATCATACCCCTCTGCAAGTACTTAGAGCATGCAACTCCTTGTACCCTATATTATGCATAATACTTACACGCGCGCAAAGGCCGAATATACGACCAAAATTGTTCCCTTTGTATAAAAGGTTGTTCTTCTCAGTCTTATAATCAGAGCTTGATTTATAACAACGAAATACAATGATTTCAATATCTAATCACTTTCTCGATCTAGCCAAAATAATTGGCATCAATCTGTCAATAATAATTTAATTCTCTTCTCCAACTTATCAAGTTCTAACAAATGTTCGTTTAGCCAGAATAATTAGCTAAGACATATCTCAACTCAATTCGACAATAGATAGGAATTATCTGTAATGTCAATAATAGCTTCTATGGATGTAAATATCCAATAACAAATTATTCTCCAATTATATATTCTCAGAATCACTAATTAAATTTGAATTAATAAACAAGCACTAACTGTGAATAATCAACAATAATTCTCAGATGTGGTCTAATCAACAATAATTAACCACCATAATAATTGAACAGATATAACTCAAGGTTGAGTTAAGGAAACTTACCTTCTGCGTTGATTACTGCTGCACAATATACTTATCTGCATTCACAAGACCTATAATCAACAATCAGTCTCACAATTAGCACAATAATTCATAACACATAATACTATAATTTACAGTCAATCTTTCTCCTAGACACATTATCACATAGTTATATTAGTGTTTATAACCTATATAAACACTTCTCAAGTCTAACTAGTTCAGTCTGGTTGGACTTTGGTCTATTCTCGATGTACTGGTCACCCTATCCGATAATTAACACTTGTATTGTCAACTAACCTCGGTCTCAAAGCTTCAATATTATATTAGATAAGTCAATTATCATTTATAATATTTTTCGGAAGCTTAAAATAATTTTCTAACAATTATTATAATTTATAATAATTTTTCAAACACCAGAATCATTTTTAAATGATTTAAATACTGATAAACCCATCATCATTAATATATAATTTTAAAATATTAATGACATACTTGTCAAAATATTAAAGTTATCAATAATAACTTAAAATATTTTTAAATCAACAATATTCTACTTAAATAATTTTTAAAATAATTAAAATTATTTTTAAACCATCACCATTAATATTTTAATATTAATGAATTTATCATCAAAATATTAAAAGTCATTAATTATAACTTAAAATATTTTTATATCATTTTTCTCAATTTTAAATGATTTTTAAATCAATAAAACTATTTTTAATTCATTTATTTAATATAATAATTAAATAAATCTAATATCATTAATATTAAAATATTAATGAAAATTCTCCAAAAATATTAAAATTTACATTTTATAACTCAAAATATTTTGAAACACTTTATTCTTATTTCAAATGATTTTTATAATATTAAAATAATTTTCTCTAATTTATTTAATATAATAATTAAATAAATTAAATACCATTAATATTAAAATAATTATAAATATTAATGAAAATATCCTAAATTATCAAAAGTTATTTTTATAATTTAAAATAATTTTTAAAACCATTTTTGTAATTTTTAGAAATTTATTTCTATTTTTAATCATTTTTTAGAAATTCAAAAAATTAAAATAATTAAAACCGTCGTTGTATCCTTTAGCGACGCTTTCTGTCGCTATAGGTGTTCTTGGGCTCAAGAACACTGACAACCGGCTTAGCAATGGCCTTACGTTGATCGTTAATGATTCTAAGTTAATACATGTTCTGGCCAATCTAAGACTCAAATCGTATAGTAGGAATGTAACACTACAATCTCCAACCATCATTTTGGTCATATAACAAACAAACAAGGAGATCTGAGCCTCTAAAGTCACTGTCAGAGAGTTCCTGGGTTTTCTGGGTAACCCAGAAACCCAAGCAGTTTGTGGTGCCACTTTCAAGCCCAATTAATTTAATGTTTTGGTCATTAGTTTGCTAATTTTATGGTTCAAGTATATAGTCCTTATGTCAAGGAACACATATATAGCATGATTGCAGTCCGATTACATCATAATCTCTAGATTAATCCCTGTCAAACCTTGTCAGAAGGTTCGTTCATACCTTTTCTGGAAATTCCAGAAAACAGACATCCAGGTCGAGTAGACTAGTTTGACCAGCCACTCCATTCGATACATTAATGGTTTGAAGGATCTAAGGACATATATTTAGAGTAGATCTAGCAGGCTACAACTTGGTTATAAACATATCATCAAACAACATCATACCTGACAGATCTGGGCCTTGCAAAACATTGTCAGACTCGGATATATGATTTTTGGGTTACCCAAAAATCATCCGGTCATGCTCGGTCATGCTCGGTCAATGGGTTTTGACCATGAATAACATACAATCTGTAAGACCCCGAATTTTATGAAATAAAAGTATTCAATTTTTCTTATAATTATTATTCAGTAAATGGTTAAATTAATAAAAAGTTAAGGTTAAGGGTGATATATGAAATTTTTCAAAATAAGCAAGTGGCTATAAAATACTTATTGTTGTCGGGGAATATTCGTTTGGTCGTGGAATATTCTTGCTGTTGGGGAATTTTCGTATGATGGCGCAGCCATTTGTGGGCCCCATAATGAATAACTGTCGGATGAAGAAAATGACAAGTTTGAGTTTTTATAAATAACGACGTAGTTGTTAACGTTAATAATTGTTGGAATATTTGGTGGTTAAAATACGATAATGGCGTGGTTACACAAGAAGCTTTACGGTATTTGCGATATTTTTGATTATTGATTCTTACGTATGAAGGCACTACTCAATAATTGTTACGGTAATTCTTTATTCAATATTTTATTTTATTGGTTCAATAATTCTTTGCGTTGATATTTTATATTATTGTTGTTTCAATAATTGTCATTGCACAATATTTCCCATTATCAGATCAATAATTTATATTATTTGAATAAATATTATTAGATAACATTATTGGTAATGTCTAGAAAGTTCTGTCAAGGAGAGGTTTGGTCACCTAATTGCGCGCCAGTAAGGAGAAATCCTTATCGAAAGCCCCCTCTTTCCTGGGAACTGCTTGGTTGTCATTATTGTGATTCTGTAATATTATTTGTGAATAATTAATTATTGATTTATATGATAAGGAAATATTTATTTGATGCGGATATAAATGATGGATTTATTTATGTGGTTATAAATGAAGAAATTAATGTTGAGGTGTTTTATCGTATTTTGTTGGATTGGAGGTATTAAAAGATCAAATTCGGTGTTCTTAAAGCTCTATTGCGTGAGTTATAATTTTAATCCGATCGTTCGATCGTTGTGATTTTTGGATATGTTATACATATATAAGTTGAGTATATATCCACAAATTTTGAAATGTTAAAAATTAACGAATGATTTGTTATGAATTTTAAAAGGTGTTAAAAATCATCCGTTTGTGGATTTCGAATATGTTATGTCTAGAATTTGAAAAAACTTAAAGCTACAAAGTTGTAGAGAATTTGATTTCGTGCGGAATGGACATAAAATTTGTATTTTTCTGATAAAAGGGATATTTATTATGAATTACTGAAGTTTCAAAAAATAAAATATTTTTTATTAAAATTGGGTGGGACCCACTTATGTTTTATTTTGAAAACATGTGCTGTAGAATTTTTCAAAGGTGATGGCTGGTCTAGGATGGCTGCATGCGTAGAAGGATGAATAATAATATTATTATTTTATTATTTAGTCTCCTCTGGTGTTCTAGCATTTTCCTATAAATATGTGCTTAAGTTAGAATTGAAAATCACACCAGAAACAAGTTTTCTTTCTCTCTATATTATCTAGCGTATTTTTGTGAGTATTTAGATATTTTGAGAGTTGCTATTCAGTTCAAGTTTCCTTCAGCTTTACATCCGATATTCCAGTCAGAAATACTGCTCTTTTGAGGTAAGGAATTTTTAAGGGTTATTATGTTTTTCAGTTTCGTACTTTTTCCGGAACTTCAAAAATTTTGGAAAAATTTGAAATGATAATTTGATGAGTTTTCTTGATTGTGTCCAAAAATGGCGATTTTTGGATGTATAGATTAGGAGTTATGGATTTTATGAGAAAAGACTATTTTAAAAGTAAACCCTTATAACTCCTTGTGGTTAACTCCAAAATTGGTGAAATTTTTATTGGGAGTACATGTATATAACATCAGTATACTCTGTAAATTTCAGAAATTTTGGACAAAAGTACAATTTATGATAAATGTCTAAATGTTCGGCAGTTTTGGCCATATGAAAAATAGTAAATGAATTTTAAAAATCCCAGGAAAAATATATGTTTAGTATGGGACTATATTCTGCTAAATCCCAGAAAAGAAAATTTTTTTGTACTGATTTGGTATTTTTCATGAAAATGGACTAGTTATGAGTAAATGAATTAAATATGTTATATGAAGTTACAAAAATTGGAAAATAGGATTTTATGGCTTGAGAATCCTATATAAGGTATATGCAAATTTTTGATGAGAGTTTTGGTTATTGGTGATGAAATTTTATAAGTTTGGCATTTTAGGATGATTAAATGCATTAATTAGTAAAGTGTAAACAATTAAAATAAATTATTTATAAGTTTAAGAAATGATTAAAATATTGTGGTAATATTAATAATATTAGATTATGAGATTATTAAGTGATTTATAACATTTGGATTAAGGTGTTATAAATATTGATATGAATTTTAGTGTGAAACTTTACCTTTTCGTGTCGGAGTTACTATTCACGAGTTACTATTCATAGGGTAATTCATGACAAAATTAGTTTCTTTTTCTGACCAAATTATCGTTGATTTATGAATCTTACTCTTGAAATTAAATCCATGTTTTGATCATATTGTTTTTATTATCATATATAACATTTTTATAATCTCGGTGATGAAATTTCTCTTTAACTTAAGTGTAAAGATGGGTAGATTATTGGTGTGATCGTGATTATGGGTTCTCTTTGGCCAGTAGTGCAAAAATAAATTGTTGACTGGTATGATCATGACCATTGAATTTACAATTGAATATTTTTAGCTTAAGTGCAAAGGTGAATTAATCAACATGGTTATAATTATGGTTTATATAAATTCTAAAATGATTATGTATTTCTTTGAGATATTAATATCTTTGGCCCGCAGTGCAAAGATGACCTATTATTGAATATCTTTGGCCTGTAGTGCAAAGATGACCTGTTGTTGAATATCTTTAGCCTGTAGTGCAAAGATGAACTGTTAATGAATATCTTGGCCTGTAGTGCAAAGATAAATTTATCAATATGATTATGAACAGGAACTGTGATTTTGTATAACCATGATCTTTGATGTTTCAGGTAAAGACAGGTGATGTAAATTATCTTCGTCTTGGATGAGAAAAGAAATTTGGAACCACAAATATGATTATGAGTTATTCATATGATTGTGGACAGGAACTGTTGATTGGTATTACAGGGATAAAATATTGTTGGTGGAATTTTAACATAGAGAAGATAATAGACATTATGGTCTATTTGACTCTTCTAATGGATTGCTCGTTCCGCTGCAACTATGGTTGAAAAGTTTTATCATCTACCATATGTTCTAAATCTCTGATTTATCACTGATGAAAGCTATTGATAATTTAATTATCTTTAGTCATGATATTATTTACTGGGCTAGTTGTGCTCACCCTTTTGCTTCACAATTCCTTTCAGGTAACAAGAGTGTAGCTGGGTCGAGCGGGGGTAAATAGTATGGAAATAATTTTATTGAGAACTTTAGATAAGTGTGTCGCATTGTTTATGTCATTTGATATTTAATTTTGGTGAACCGAATAGGGTGAGGTGAACCCAACTTTGGAAGGGTATTTTGCCACTATCATACAAGATGTCTAATGACCTACGAGTTATCATAAGACAGGGTTGTGCACATCCACTTGCTGAGTATATCTACGAGCACTACCTATATAATCTTGGAGTTTGGTTGAAATATAATTCTAAATTGCAGACAGTGGAGATAGTTATATGTCAAGAGAAGACTCACCATTGGAAAGAACATGATAGCAATCTTCTCATTTTTTTTTGGGGTCTATTGGGTGAACCAAGGATAATTCTCCAGTCATATGATATCTATTATAACTTAGATGCATGGCCTCCCATGTACGAAGGTTTCCTTGAGCACTTCCCAAAGATTTTAATTTCTAAAACAGTTATTGACTGTACCTTAATGATGAATTTCTTAAATTCATATCTTATCCCTTAAACTCGATCTGAGTTTATTTCTTATCATCGTCTACGCGATTATAGCCTAAGGTACCCCTACCTAAGGTTTATAACCTACGGCTTTGATACCAACTTGTGACATCCCCAAATTCGAGTACTTTTTATCTCAGATCTGGTACGTTACGATACATCATTTCTATAACTACTGCAGAAGATATAAACATAAATTATTTATACAATAAACTTTTACAACATGATCCCCAAGGTCTACAACCTTAACTTAATACATACCTTCAATAACTTAAAAGGTTTACAATGTTATTTGCATCAGATAACTTAATAGTTCTAAATGCATAATAATCTAAACTTGGAATTTGCCTTTACCACTGTCATTCTTTGAGCCTACGTTTTAATCTGAAATTTGTTATCATGATATAGCAAGGATGAGCAACTATTTTTCCCAACAAGTTTAAGTACAATGAAGATATATCATGATTGAAAAGGAATAAGCTTTCAAGTTTTCAACAATGTAATATAATTGAGGAAGAACATGAATCAAACTTCAATAACTGAAAAACTAAATAATTATGCTGAGTGGTCAACAATGACCATGAACAAATTAAACTGAACCTTATGGTAATGAAGGTGATCAGCCTTTCATACCTGATGAACATATGCAACATGCACTAAGTGCGAATCAATAATCATATATGTGGAATAATTATCAATAATTAATCCACTAGCATGTTTGAAACATAATAATTCGAGTTTGAGTTAGGAGACTTACCATAATGCGAATATTCAATAATAATATTAGATGTGGAATAATCAACAACAATTATCCACTAACATGCTTTGAAAAGTAATAACTCGAGTTTGAGTTAGAGAACTTGCCTGTTTGACGAGCTACGGCTAGCTAGCTTTAATTAAAACTCTTTGAATGATCTAGCATTGACAATGTTGGTCTATTAATTAGTACTGCATATAATTGTATGTCTATACGCTTACTTTTGCTATTATCCAACAAATAATTCAATCACAATGTACACATAGTATAATGTACCATCATTAACCCTATAAGATAATTAATAAATCTTAGGTTAATGATTTTATAAATTTATAAGGTCTTTCTTAAGTAATAAACACTTATTAGATCCTTAAACAATTTATTATAATTGTTTAATTAATGAATCATTTAAATAATCTTTATTTATCTTCATTTAATTACCATTTAATATTAGTTAAATAGTACTTAATTAATTACCTTTAGTTATTATTTAATAAATAATAGCTAATTACATCTACTTATTATTTAATGTTAATTAAATATTGAATATTTAACATTATTTGTCTTTAATTATTCTTATTAACTTAAGAATAATTATCATTTATCCTATTTATTATATAATCTTAATTAAATAATCAATAATTACTTTATTAATACTAACTCTACTTAATTATCACCCAATATTACTTAGATAATAATTAAATAGTTAATTACATTCAAATTTCATGTAATTAGTTTAATAATCCATTAAAAGTTATAAATTAGTAAGTTTAAAATGATTTTAAATGAGTTTAAACCATTAATTACTAAATAATTAGCTAAATGCCCAAAATTTTTTTGGATTAAATATATTAATATTCTTCCGAATTTTATAAAAATTTTTGGTCCAAGAACCACAACCGGAACCGGTTGGAAAGTGGCCGAAGCAAATTGTCACGGAATGTTCCGTTTTGGGTTTGGTTCTCACGAAACCAAAGTAGAGCTTTTTAAGATATTTGATTTTTTTCCAGATTTGGGGTCCTTCACTAAAACTTGAATAGAATGAAATCTATAACTCCGATTTGGGTCCAATCGGACTTGTTGGATTTGTATCTTCCCGAACTATAGTTTATCAAACATCAAATATGGATCGGATTTGGGCCCGAAAATTGGTCCAGAAGTGACTACTATTGTACATGAGTTCTTTAGTTAAGGTGTTCTAGTAATAAATCCATATCTCACTCATTTTTTAACATTTTTACATGCTTCCAAAGGGGTTTTACTCTTAACTCATAGATCTAGCATACCAAGAAACAAAATCACAAAAATCATTTGTATATTTCAAAATGAAAAGCATAGATCACCCCTTTAAATTAGGTTTTTCCCAAAAAGTACGTTAGCTTCCTTTCTTTCAAAATTTTCCAACATAAACTATATAGATGGACATGTTAAACATATTATACTCAATAATTAACATTCATATAAGACTCTAGCCTATTAGAACTTTCATTTCCATGAATCTCTCACAAGATCACATAGAACATACAAAACATAGAAACTAGGATTTGATTTCTTACCTTGTCTTGTGGGATGCTCTCCTTCTCTTTCCAAAGTAGGTTAGGAACTTAGGATACATGAACAATATACTCCTCCCCTCTTACTAAGAATCAAACCTCTCTCTCTTTCTCTCTCTGTTCCTCTCTTTGTGTTCTTGGCTAATTGAGAGAAAAATAGAAGAAGAAGAAGAATGGTGGAGAATGAAATGAAGTTGTAATGTTGGTGATTCACTAGTATCCCCCATGTTCTTTTTGTCCCTTGGATAAAAGGGTTAGCTTTATCTCTTCCCAATCATGCCTAATCATGCCATTAAGGTTGTTAATTAGCCTTTCCACCAATGGGAGCATGACACACTTGTCCTTGTGTGTAAGAGTTTCTACTTTTGGGACTTGATTAACTTAATTACTTTGCCTTAAAAAGCCTAATATGGCTGGTCCTATATGTCCAATAAGCCATCCATTTTGCCTTTATTTTAATACACAAATTAGATTAATCAAAGGTCTAAAATACCCTTAATAAAGTGGGCTAAATGTGGGCTTGTATTTTATTTCTTTTGGGCTTCTCCTTTAATTGTTTTGGGCTATGTAATAAACATAGTTTAACAATTTTAATTTATATCACCCTAATTGTTTATTTAGGGTTTCTATTTCCAATCTTATGGAATTTAATTACTTAAACATATTTCATTAATCAATAACCTAATTAGGTTTGCTTTAATTAGATTTAAAATTATTAAGCACTTGAAATAGACCAAATTAATCTATTAGGTTAGTATAACTTTTAAATACTAACATTTTCTCAATACCATAACCCTTAGGTTATTTAGTTACCACACCTAATATATATATTAGGTTACATAACTTAATTCTTAATTCACTTGAATTAATTCTATGACCACTAAATAAAAGTAGCCCTTTAGGTCATTTAAATCTCATACCATATTTAAATAACTTATTTAAGTTATACAATTTATATCGTATAATTAAATTAAATTTCCTCTTCCTCTTCATAAATTATTTTTAAACAATTTATTTATATATAAATATATAATTTAATATTTTCAATCATTTATTCAAATATGAATTTAATTTACTAACTGCTTCGATACCAATATTCATATTTACATATTGGATCTCATCTCATATTTTTGCTTTACCTCCTTTGGTATAATATTATATATTATACCATTATTCAAATAACATATTTCACTTCTCACACTAATTTTGACTTTTTTCCATAAAAAGTCAACTGTTAACTTTGACCAAAAGTCAACCTTTACAGATTTTGTGTTTACTGTCCATTCTGACTAATCTTGGCGTTCCAGACGCAACCGAGCAGTCCATGCTTCAAAATTATATCTCTAACTCAAATTTTGAGTTTTAAATTACTTTCTTCTTATTGCTAATCATATTAACTAACGACTTTATACTTATTCAAATTCTTATTTGCCAGTCAAGGTCAACGTTTAAGCTATGTTACTTACTAACATAGTTTTATCTTGATCCTTATATCATTAACCGAATTCATCACTCCTCTTGCTAAAAAATATATAGCACCTTACTAAGTATATATATTTCTATACATATACTCATCTTCGTGTAACCTCATAGCATCTCTTCATGTAAAATCTTATTTCCTTAATAAAATTTCCATATGTACTTATATAACATTTCTTAGACTATTCAGTTCACATCGAATTTACAGGTATCGTAATACCTTATTCTTGATATTCCTTCAAGTACATATTAATTCATTTCTAGGGTTTAGAAATTTTATAACCCATATTTTCTCTATTATCATTCGAATAGCAAACCATATAGGTTTTACTTGAAAATTTTAAATAAATCCTCAAATTCTCATCTAGGTTTCATTCTTTAACCTTTATTCTAATCATTCAAGATTTTATGAATTTTTGGGTTATCACAATACCCCTCTGCAAGTACTTAGAGCGGCCAACTCCTTGTACCCTATATTATGCATAATACTTACACGCGCGCAAAGGCCGAATATACGACCAAAAATATTCCCTTTGTATAAAAGGTTGTTCTTCTCAGTCTTATAATCAGAGTTTGATTTATAACAATGAAATACAATGATTTCAATATCTAATCACTTTCTCAATCTAGCCAAAATAATTGGCATCGATTTGTCAATAATAATTGAATTCTCTTCTCGAACCTATCAAGTTCTAACAAATGTTCGTCTAGCCAGAATAATTAGCTAAGACATATCTCAATTCAATTCGACAATAGATAGGAATTATCTGTACTGTCAATAATAGCTTATATGGATGTAAATATTCAATAAAAAATTATTCTCCTATTATATATTCTCAGAATCACTAATTAAATTTGAATTAATAAACATACACTAACTGCGAATAATCAAAAATAATTCTCAGACGTGGTCTAATCAACAATAATTAACCACCATAATAATTGATCAGATATAACTCAAGGTTGAGTTAAGGAAACTTGCCTTCTGTGTTGATTACTGCTACATAATATACTTATCTGCGTTCGTAAGACCTATAATCAACAATATCGGTCTCACAATTAGCACAATAATTTATAACACACAATACTATAATTTACAGTCAATCTTTCTCCTAGACACATTACAACATAGTTAAATCAGTGTTTATAACCTATATAAACACTTCTCAAGTCTAACTAGTTCAATTTGGTTGGGCTTTGGTTTATTCTTGGTGTACTGGTTACCCTATCCGACAATTAACACTTGTATTGTCAACTAACCTCTGTCTCAAAGCTTCAATATTATATTAGATAAGTCAATTATAATTTATAATATTTTTTGGAAGCTTTTAATAATTTTCTAACAATTATTATAATTTATAATAATTTTTCAAACACCAGAATCATTTTTAAATGATTTAAATACTGATAAACCCATCATCATTAATATATAATTTTTAAAATATTAATGACATACTTGTCAAAATATTAAAGTTATCAATGATAACTTAAAATATTTTTAAATCACCAATATTCTACTTAAATGATTTTTAAAATAATTAAAATTATTTTTAAACCATCACCATCACCATTAATATTTAAATATTAATGATTTATCATCAAAATATTAAAAGTCATTAATTATAACTTAAAATAGTTCTATATCATTTTCTCAATTTTAAATGATTTTTAAATCAATAAAACCTTTTTTAATTCATTTATTTAATATAATAATTAAATAAATCTAATATCATTAATATTAAATTATTATTGAAAATTCTCCAAAAATATTAAAAGTTACATTTTATAACTCAAAATATTTTTAAACACTTTATTCTTATTTAAAATGATTTTTATAATATTAAAATAATTTTCTCTAATTTATTTAATATACTAATTAAATAAATTAAATACCATTAATATTCAAATAATTATAAATATAAATAAAAAATATCCCAAATTATCAAAAGTTATTTTTCATAATTTAAAATAATTTTTAAAACCATTTTTTGTAATTTTTAGAAATTTATTTCTATTTTTAATCATTTTTCGGAAATTCAAAAAATTTAAATAATTAAAACCGTCGTTGTAGCCTTTAGCGACTCTTTCTATCGCTGTAGGTGTTCTTGGGCTCAAGAACACTGATAACCGGCTTAACAATGGCCTTACTTTGACCGTTAATGATTCTCAGTTAATACATGTTCTGGCCAATCTAAGACTCAAATCGTATAGTAGGAATGTAACACTACAATCTCCAACCATCATCTTGGTCATATAACAAACAAATAAGGAGATCTGAGCCTCTAAAGTCACTATCAGAGTGTTCCTGGGTTTTTTGGGTAACCCAGAAATCCAAGCAGTTCGTGGTGCCACTTTCCAGTCTAATTAATTTAATGTTCTGGTCATTAGTTTTGCAGACACTCGAAATTTTTTGCACACCTGTTACTAACATTGCAGGAGGGCAGATTCGTCTTTCGGAGATAACCCTGGAAGACAGCTTACATCCATTCTAAATACTACCAGAAGTTCAAGTTCAAAACCCGGGAAACACACCGGGAACATCATTTCCAAACCCGGAACACACACCGGAAGGATCATTTCCAACCTCGGAGATAACCCCGAGTTTCGTCCTTGGCGATAACCCCAAGGAATGCTGTTGCAGTTCCGGCGATAACTCTAGAAATGCTTGTTTCAAACACATGCTATTAGCTTCAAGCTCAAACCTCCTGCCGAGGCACTTATCCCTCAGACCCAGAGCTAACAACTGGTAGACAGGCACACTCACAAGATGACCTTGCGGTATTCAAACATTTGCAGCAGTCCAATCTTAGATGTAACCCTGAGCAACGTCTACTTTCAACTTAAATTGGCGATAACCCCGACGAAGAGTCAAACGTCATCTTGCCACATCAACACCTGTGCGTCGTCTCAACACTTCATACATACATACATACAACAATGTCCCATAAGAACCAAGGAGTTACAATCCCGAGTGACTATTACGCGTGGCAGTACACCGGATAGAATTTGAAGCTTGAAGACTATGGGCATGGTCCCCTCTTCCTAACTTCGTACAACCTCTAATCCATGTCATTGCGTAACTCTCAACACAAGCGGTCCGAAGAAGGTCACATATACCTCGTTCAGATGCTCAGATTGAAGTTCTGCAAGTTCGAGCGAACATTACAGTGCACAAGTGCACATACTTCGAAATGATGGGACCCGCGAAGCCCGGGGACACCTCGACCAGCCACAGGTGTAACTGCGGCCATCAGTCTATAAATATTGACCTTGGGGTCAGCCATTTGGAAGAGAGAAGAGAGAGAAAAGGCGAGGAAGCACTGTCCAATTTACTCTGTACACACCCATATTGAGTGTTTCCTCAGTTTAAACATCTGTTAGCTCACATATAGCTATACTTTTATCCCATGAGGGTGAGTGTTTATCCACATAGAGTCATAGAAGTCTACATTGGCAGCCCACTGTAAGCCTTCTTACATTCTATAAAGCATTTCTTTTCATATTAGCACACACTGTTATACACATTGAGAGTCGTGTTGTGTGTGTTTGCGGACTTCGATCGTGTTTTCATTTACATGCGTATATATACTTATATATATGTATATATTTTATATATGGACTAACGTTACCGAGTTATGCCTCGATTGAGCCTAGACTTATGTCTGGAGCGTTTACTTGCTTATATATATAAATTGTGGTCAGACTCTGTCTATACATATATATATATATATATAACTTTTATCGGATATATATCGATGAGCACGGATTTTTATACGGAGCATTTACGCTTATATATATATATATATATATATATATATATATATACACACTTATATATATAATTGTTGTTGGACATATCCGATGAGCCTGGATTTACATCCGGTACGTTTACTGCTTATATATATATACATATGTTTACATTTCGTCCTGCCTGGAGTTTACTTCGTGGCAGTTGATTTCTTTTACAACTTTACATACATTTAAGTCACCTCGAGTTTACTTCATGGCGGTTGATTACTTTTTCTGACTTTATTTACATTTCGTCCCACCTAGAGTTTACTTCGTGGTGGTTGATCATGTCCATATATATATATATATATATATATTCACCGCTTTTATATATTTACATTTTCGATCCCCTATGGAGTTGCTTCATGGTGGTTGATTATGTCTGTATATATATTTCTGACTTTTATATATATAATCGCTATCGCTTTCCATACAAGCTATGAGGTATCATGTGAGCCTAGGAATCATGTGATCACAAATTCACCCATTGAATCTAGATTCGGTTCCGTGATTGGCGTTTTTCAAATTGTGAAGCGACTTGTACATTATTTCTGATGTCTCAATTTCCTTGGATGGTTCATCATGCCCATGAGGAGTTTGGCACTGCTGTATATTATTTTCTCGAAGATGCCTTGCATTTCGAAAATAAAAGCAAATAAGCCGAACATTTAATAATAAAATGGAAGTATCAAAGGCCTCAATTACTATTGAGCACAGGGTTTGAAAAACCTCTTTTTACAAAACTTCATTGATATGTCTGGTTAAAACTGAATTTTTCTATAAATTAAAACCCTTTGTATATAGGTGTGAACGAGGTACAACACTACTTCCAAATAATTACACATTGATCCATACACACACACACACACACACATTCATATAATAATTTCTTTAAAAAGTGGCGGTCACCGTGGCAACACGGATGTCGGGGGGTGCCTAACAGCTTCCCTCTGCATAATCAAGCCCCCGAACTCAAATGAATCTCAGTTTCACAGATCCGTTTAGCAGTGTCACATCACTGGGTCAATGTACAAACCTTTTCGGTTGCGTTGGTGCAACCAGTTAAATACACCAACTGGCGACTCTTAAAGTCAAATCGTTGACATTATACATGTCGGACCTTTTTCACTTGTTTTTTCAAACAAATCTCACATTAACATGAGAACACCAAAGAACAAGTAACAAAAAGGGACACTAAAAAATCCCGACGTCGATAGGTGGCGACTCTGCTGGGGACTCCAGTAAGAGGGCTTAAGCCGCTATTACAAGCTTTTCAAAACTGTTATATGCTTGTGTGTGAATATTGCATTTACATTTATGATGAATGTGTACTAATGCATCTTACTTACTGCACTACTAAATATCTATCTGTGATATTAGTGCTTCGCACATGTCATCATTTTGCATAAACGGTGAGACACGTTGTATGTGAATGTATGTTGTGTGGTTCCTCCACCAGGAGGCTATCCTGTCGGTGTTTGATTATTGAACTCGTAGGAAGAATAATTCCAACGGGGCTCAGGAAAGGCACCACCAAGATTTTCTCCAGTTGAAAGACCGAATTAACTTCCCGTCAAGTAGATTGTGATGATCTAGGAACCTTCTTGCCAAAAAGATGCGAGAGTAACCCTAAATAGGTCAACCTCTGATAAACCAAACGCGGAGGAAAGTCTCTTCATGCTTTCCATTTTCAATTCCTTGTAAAAGCATTTACTTGTAATTTTATTTCATGTTCATCTTTTTGTAATGGAAAATATGAAGATTATCTGTGCATGCATGTTATCAATTAACACCCGGTTTTGTAGGACAATATTCCTAAAACGAACATGTTATGATAACATTTACATTATCCCTAAGACTAAACTATATAAGTCTTTTGTAGGGAAATCATTGGGCCAGTTACTCGCTCAAAATCTAAAAAGGCCACGAGCCTACAGCCAATCATGTCTTCTTCTGACTAGTCTAATACTATTTCACGAGAAGAGTTTGACGGATTGAGTAAACAAATTACAGATTTGGCTGTTCTGCTGAAAGAATTGCATCAGTCTACTCAAGGTACAAAGATATCTACACATACAGAATCCTCTGCACAAGGAGGAGCTCAAGGTTTGGAAAAAATAATTCTAGAACCTCAGTTGGATACGACCAACAAAGACCCTGAAAACACCCATCTCAAAGGAGATCCAGACACTGGTGATATCAGGAAGAAGGTCCTCCAAATGGAGGAAACTATCCATGTTCTCAAAGGGATTGGAACACATGGAAGTGTTTAATATGCTGACCTTTGCATCTTCCCTGGTGTTCATTATCCAGAGAAATTCAAAACCCCTGATTTTGAAAAGTATGATGGATTAGGGGATCCTTATACCCATTTAAAGGTATTCATTGGAGAACTTGGATCTTATGCAAAAAATGAAAAGCTCAGAATGCAGCTGTTTCAGAAAAGTCTGATTGGAGAAGCCCGTTCATGGTATACCAGATTAGACAACTCAAAGATCCATAGCTGGGAAGAGCTGGCTCACGCCTTCCTAACTCAATACAGTTTTCAATCTCAGATGGCTCCTGACCGGTACCAAATTACCAAGGTCAAGAAACAGTCTAATGAGTCTTTCAGAGAGTATGCTCAAAGGGGGAGGTGCCTTGCTGCTCAAGTTATTCCTTCCATGACGGAATCACAAATTGTCATGACATTCATAGATATATAGGAAGCTCCTTTCTATGAGAGAGTCTTAGCTGGTATTGGCAAACCATTCTCTAAAATGATCAAGCACGGAGAGATGGCTGAGATGGGATTGAAGTCTAGAAAAATTCAAGACCTAGCCGCTCTTAAAGCTGTTGCTGAGCACATCCAGTCCGGATCTTATGGAAACAACCCCCGGAGGGTCCATAAAAAGAAAGAGGAGGATGTTCCTTGATACTACAAGGTCAAAAAGGCAATCAAAGCGTACCTATACAAAGGAGAAATTACTCCCCTTTTCAAGCATAATCTTCAAACCCTTCATTGCCTAAAAGTGGAGAAGTAAAACTGTGACGCCCCCAAATCCAGGTTTTCTAACCTCAGATTCAGTGCTCACGATCCTATCATCATCATAAGTATTCTATAACTATTTCGAAATAATAAACATACATTGTTCATTATACAAAAGTCTCAAAATATGATCCCAAGGTCTCTCTAACCTTAACTTTAAATACACCATTTATAATACAAATAGTTTACTCAAGAAATTCCATTAGATAATAACTAATTTAACATTCATTCTAAAATTACTCCACGGATCTTGCCCTTGCCCTTGTCCTTCGCATTAGATCCTTGGGCTTAATCGAAAATAGAGGTCATGATATAGCAAGAGTAAGCAACTAATTTGCTTCACAAGTTTATAAAGACAAAGGAGATATATCATGACTTAGAAAGAAATATTGCCTTCAATGTTCAACAATAATATAAGATTGTGAAGGAACATGAATTAATAATCAACAATTGAATATTCGATAATTGAATAACATGAGGCGAGTGGTTTTGAATAACCATGAACATTTGCCAAGGTGCTCAAAGTGATTTAAATGGACCTTTTAATAAATTTTGGTATTCAAGGATCACCTTTTCATACCCGTGATTTATGCATAAACACTTAATAATCCGACATTGATATCATGCCTTAATTAAATTTGTTCATTTCTCGATCAAGAGTTCTTACCATATCAATTAATAAAAACAGTTATTTAAAATCCATTTGATTTAAAAAAATTTAGACATGCTTGATCTAGGCGATACAATTAGCATAGATCTATCCCATAAACAGTTCATAAATGAAGAACTTTAATTTAATTCACGATTCAATGGCAAGAGAGCGAATTCAATTGCACAAAGTGCTAATTTCAATAATCAATAAAAGGCGTGAATAATCATCAATAATTATTCACTAATATGCTTTTGAAAATAATAACTCAAGTTGAGTTAGGAAACTTGCCTCGATCAGAGAGTTCTGACTCTGAAATAAATTTCTATCCACTATGTAGTTAAATTATCTTCCTTTGAGAGACCTATAATTAGTCTTTCAATTAGTCAATGCATAACATCGATTATGTAATCACATAGATATCATACATTACAATAAGTTCTTATAAACATTATCATGCCTAGATAGTGTTATTATTAATTAACGACTACCTTTAATTCACATAATATTATTAACTTAGATAATATTAATTCACCTTCTAGTATTATTGGTTCAATAATAATACTTTAAATCATTTACCAATATTTTATTCACTTACTAATATTATTAATCATTTAATAATATTTTATCCCTTTACTAATATTATTAATCATTTAATAATATTTTATTCACTTACTAATATTATTAATCATTTAATAATATTTTATTTAATCTCGAATATTATTATTTAATAATAATACTCTAATCTAATATTTTTATTTACATAACAACATCATATTATAATATTATTAGTATTTTAATAATATTCCAATGATTTATTAAATTAATAAACAATTTATTCTAATTGTTCATCCTTTAATAACCTCTTATTTAATATCCATAAAAGGTCATAAGTAATATTTATTATTATAAATTACCAAAATACCCTAAGGTAGTCATGATATAATATATTATGAGCATTCAAGCATAAAAATCATATTTTTCTCATTAAAGGCATCATTTAACTATTTATTTCCTTTTATTCATAACCTAATCATTTTTAGGAAAAATAGCAAACTGATTCCAAATATTTTCAGCTTCTGGATTTTAACAGAATATGAACCAACAATGATCCTCTAATGTTTCTAGAATTTTAGAAAATGATTTACTATTTTTAAAGTGCTCAAAACACTCAGATCTTGCTCTATTTTTAAAAAATTGAGTTTTGCTCAGAAAAATCTGAAATTTTCTGGGTATGCTCTCTTAACATATATGAAGCTACTGTAAAAATTTTGGAATTTTCCAGTGTATACACAGTGAGATATTTGTAGGATAATATTTATGGAGTCCTTTACGGAAATAGTCATTACGCACAATATATAACTCAAACGCGTGTCCGCTTCTTTTTCCTACTGGCGTAGATAACTTCATAAGGTACCTCTGTAATATTTTTCCAGATTTTTACAAGAGAAGGACTAGCCGAAACAGCCTCATGAAAAACAAGTCAAGAGCTGATTTAGGATTTCAAAGCTTTAGCATATAAAGTGGACTGTTTTGGGAAAAATAATCTTAAAGGTTCCAAAACATGCTAGATTTGTGATCTACCACTTGGGTTTACTAGATAACTCATGTATCTAGCACCCCCCTTGACGGATCATAATTCCAAGTTGTAGAACTTGAGTTACACAAGATTTAGTGGAAGAAAAACAAGAGTTTTCACCCTTGGAGAACATATGCTCATTTTCTTCCTCTAAGTCTTTGATCTAACACTCAAGATACTTAGTTCCATGCATGATGGTATGTATAACTAGTGTATCTTGAGTAGTTGTACATAACCCCATCAAAACTCAAGCTATCAAAACAAGGTAAGAGAAGAAGATGAAGGTACATTATACCTTGACTTAGTGGCTACCTTCCTTGATTTTCCAAAGTACTAATAAACTTAGGGGGCATAAACCACTAGAACTCCTATAATTCTTCTTCCTATGGCTGAAATTCTCTCTTTCTTTTCTCTCTTTGAAGTTGGCTAGCTTGGGAGCAAGAGGTAGAAGAAGAAGATGAAGAAGATGGAGAGAAAATGAGATGTTGGAAGAATGAATTGTGTTTTCAAAATGAAATGGCCAATTCATTAATAATTCTCCCACAATTATTTTGTTGCCCATTAGGTAAAAAACTTTGTATTATTACTTACCTTAGGTTAAACATGATTAAATGTGCATAATGGAGTGGAAACCAATGGGAGCCTTACCACATTGTCCTTATGTTTATTCATGTCTACTAATGGACAAGCTAGATTAATTATTCCACTTAGGATCCTCATAATATCCACCATTTAGCTTTTTATTTTAAATGCCCAATTTTGATTAATCAAATGTCTAGAATACCCCCAATCAAGTGGGCTAAGTATTGGATTACAATTTATTTTCCTTGGGCTTCTCTTTTAATTGATTTGGGGGATAGATAAAACATAGTCCAACAATTTTAATAATGTTACCCAATTTGATAATTTAGGGCTTTCATCTCCAATCATATGAAGTTTAATTACTTATACATATGATTTTATCTCATAACCTAATTAGATTTACAAGAATTAGGTTTAAAATTATTAGTCACTTGAAATACTAAGTTTACCCACTTAAGTTAGTATACGTATAAAATACTAACTTTTTTCGTGTTACCATAACCCTTAGGTTATTTAATATCCTTACCTAATGTATAATTAGGTCACAAGGCTTTCATTTTAATGAAATCCATAAATGTATGTATCCATATATAATACAAAGTTTAAAAAAAATGTACATACATACATGGTGACTTAAGATTCACGGTTATTACATCCTCCCCTTTATAAGAATTCCGTCCCCGGAATTACATATAAGGTTACTCAAAAGGTGTGGGTAATTTTCTCTTATCCTTTCTTCAAGTTCCCACGTAGCTTCTTCAAAGATTGTGGTTCCTCCAAAGAACTTTTTATGTAATGTATAACCTTATTTCGCAAATTTTGTTCCTTTCTATCTAAAACTTTGATGGAATTTCCTCGTGACGATAAATCTTTTTCGATTGAATTGGCTCGTGACGATATCACATGCTTGTAATCAGCTTATATGGTCGTGAAGATCGACACATGAAACACATTATGAATATGTTCCAGTCAGGGAGGTAGAGCAACCTCGTACACCACTTCGCTTTATCTTCTTCAAGATCTCAAAAGGTCCAATAAATCTAGGACTCAAACTTACCTTTCTTTCCAAACCTTATCTTTCCTTTCCAAGGAGATACTTTCAAAAATGCATGGCTTCCCACCTCAAAATCTCGCTTCAGCGATGTAAGTCGGCATACTTCTTACAGCGATCTTGAGTCGCTACCATCGGGCTCTAATCACCTTAATGGTCTCTACGGATCTCTTGCCGAGCCTGGTCCCAACAAGTTGGCGTTCACCCACTTCATCCCAAAGATCTGAGGCGTTCTATATTTCCTCCCATGTTGCTTCAGACTTTGCGGCGGCATTCCGATGTTGGCGTGGTAGCTATTGTTGTATGCGAACTCTACCAATGGAAGATGATCCTCCCAACTACCCTTGAAGTCCATCACACAAGCTCTGAGCATGTCTTCAAGTGTTTGAATCGTTCTCTCGCTTTGCCCATCGGTCTGCGGATGATACGCGGTGCTCATCCGTAGCTGCGTCCCCATTCTTTCTTGAAGACTCTTCCAGAAATTTGACGTGAAACGCGGATCCCTATCCGACACAATAGATACTGGTACGCCATGTCTCGATATAATTTCTTTGATGTATAGTTTGGCTAATTTGGTCCAGACTATACCGATCTTGATCGGCAAAAAGTGAGCCGACTTCAGTAAGGCGATCTACGATCACCCATATGGCATCGTGTCCCTTTTGCGTTCTTTGGAAGTCCCACCACAAAATCCATCGTGATGTGCTCCCATTTCCACTGGAATCTCTAAAGGTCAGTAATAGTCCACTTTCGGCCGTTGATGCTCCGCCTTGACTCTCTCGACAAGTTAGACATCTCTTGACACATTCTCGCAACCTCTCTCTTCATGTTTGGCCACCAAAAGTGTTGGCGTAAGTCTTGATACATTTTTTGTGCTTCACGGTGTATCGAGTACCTCGTATTATGTGCTTCTTGCGAGAATCTCTTCTCTTAGTTCGTATTAATTGGTACCAAATTCGTCCTTCAAATCTTAGCAAATCCGGTGCCATCAATCTTGTATTTCAATTCATCCCTTCACCTAACCGCTTCTTGATCTCGTCACAATCTTAGATCCTTCTCTTGAGCCTCTTTAACCTTATCTAATAAAGTAGGGCTCACGCCACGATAAATAATTTCTCATTGACCTCCGTCGGGTACTTAACCTCTAAGTCAAGTCGTTCAAATCCTTCACCAATTCCTCTTGAATGGTTAACTTCAATAACTTCTCTCGCGCTTTTCGCTCGTCAGGCATCGGCCACTACATTTGCTTTGCTGGATGGTACAAAATCTCACAATCATAATCCTTGATCAATTCTAGCCATCAGTACACGCCTCATATTTAGCTCCTTACGGGTGAAGATATACTTTAGACTCTTATGATCCGAGATATATCTCACACACTCTCCATACAAATAGTGCCTCCAAATTTTCAAGGCAAAACTATCTGCTTTGCTAACTCCGTGTCATGAGTCGGATAACCCTTCTCATAGTCCTTTAGGCGACGTGAAGCGTCTGTAATGACCTTGCCATCTTTGCATTAGTACACGTACCAAGACCCTTGTGTGACGCATCACTATACACTACAAATCCTCCCGTGTTGTCGGTAAAAGCCAAACAAAGGTGCTTCGATCGAGCCTCTTCTTCAATTCCATGAAACTCTGTTCACATTTTTTCCGTCCAAAGCGAACTTCACCGCCTTTCTAGTAAGGTTGGTCAATGGCAATGCTACCTTTGAAAAATCTTGGATGAATCTTCGATAGTATCCTCGCTAATCCCAAGAAACTCCTAATTTACGCCGGTGTCTTTGGTTTGTTCCCGATTGATAACCGCTTCTACTTTTCTTTGGATCTACCGAAACACCATCTTCGTCGATAACGTGACCCAAAAAATTGCACTCTCCGCAACTAAAATTCACACTTGGAGAACTTTGCATACAACTTCTCCCTCCTTAACGCCTCCAACACTTTTCTTAGATGTTGTACGTGATCTTCCTCCTCGTCTCGGAATATACCGTAATGTCGCCGATGAACACGACAATAAACTTATCCAAATATCGCTTAAACACTCTGTTCATCAAATCCATGAATGTCAGCTTTGGTGCATTAGTTAACCCAAAAGACATTACCGTAAACTCAAAGTGTCCATACCGAGTTCGAATGCGAGTCTTTGGAATATCCTCATGTCTCACCTTTGGGTTGGTGATAACCAGTCCTCAAGTCAATTTTTGAAAAGTATTTTGCCCCCTTCAACTGATCAAACAAATCGTCGATCCTGGGCAACGGGTACTTGTTCTTAATGGTGACCTTGTTCAACTCCCGGTAGTCGATACAAAGCCTTAATGACCCATCCTTTTTCTTTACGAATAAGACTGGTGCTCCCCATGGTGATACGCTTGGTCGAATGTATCCCTTATCTAACAACTCCTGTAGTTGAACCATCAGTTCCTTCATTTCTACCGGAGCCATGCGATACGGCGCTTTGGATACCGGTGATGTCCACAGTGCCAAATCGATAACAAACTCTATCTCTATCCGGTGGCAATCCGGAATTTCATCCGGGAAAACATCAACGAATTCCCTTACAATAGGTATTTGACCCAGTTCACACTCGATTCTGCGGGTATCCACAGCGTGAGCCAAATAACCTATACAACCTTTCCTAAGCAACTTCTTGCTTGCATCATCGTCGACAACAAGATTGTCTTGGCGATTTATCGCCATAAAATACCACCTTTGACTTATTGAGTCTTTAGGTGTACACACTTTTCTTCTGATCAATGGACGCTCCATGACTTGATAACCAATCCATCCCAAGGATTACATCAAACTCTCCGAGACGAATCGGTATCAAATCCACGTTAAGCTTAAAACCTCTTTCATTAGCACAACAGTTCCTATAGATGTAGTCTACATGGATAATTTCTTTGTTTGCTACTTCTACATTCATTGGGTGTTCTAATAGTTCATGAGGTAAACTTAATCTTTGAGCAAATTCATCAGATACAAAAGAACATGAAGCTCCCGAATCGAATAACACATAGGCATTTATATCATTGATCGGGATTATACCTGACACCACCTCCCCGGATGCCACGAAAGATCTTGCAACCGTCATATTGAATGTCCGTCTTTGTTGGCTTGTTTGGTGAAATTTGGTCCTCCATTTGGTTGTCTTTTGTGTTATTGCCCTCGCCGCCATTTCCGCCATCCATGCTTTTCTTCTTTGGGCAATCCTTGATCCGATGTCCCACTTCACCACAATTAAAGCAACCTCCTTTCTTCACCTTAGTACAATTGGGTGAGGTATGCCCTTCTTGCCCACATGTATAACATATCATTTTCCTTTCAAAGACTTCGAGTGACCCTTTCCACAGCTCCCACACAATCGACTTCTTTTTTGTTGCACGCTTCCTTGCTGATCTCCAAATTACTACCCCCACCGCTCCATTTCCGCTTCTTATTATTGTTGCTACCGCCATTCCGACATTTTGATTCCCACCTTCCGATTTCTTCTTATTCTTCTCCCGATTGTATCTTGAGACCGCTTCGCTTCCTCCTTCCGCTTATAAGAGCTTTTTTCCAATGAGTTGAGAATGATGCGATTTGTAAAACCGCTACCTTACTATAAATCCACGACTTTAGTCCATTTTCAAACCTTCTCGCTTTCCTCGCCTCTGTGTCCACGATGTGGAGCGAATCCGCCAATTCATTGAATTTCGCAGAAGATACTCGACATCGACATATTCTCCTGTTTCAGCCCAAGAACTTGATCTCCATTCTTGCTTGAACACTCTCGTGGAAGTAGTTCTCAAGAACAACTTCTTGAATGCTTCCCAAGTCACGATTCCATTCGGCTTTGTTCTTGTTGGCATCCCACCAATAGCTAGCCTCCCCTTCATTAAGTAGGTAGCAAAATTGTCTTCGCTCTTTTCGCTACTCTAGCAATAACGAAGGCCTTCTCAATCTCCTTTACCCACATTTGGGCTTCTATCGGGTCTGTTGTTCCTCTCGAACTCTGGCGGTCCCTCGCCTTGAAGTCCTTAAAGTTTACTATTTGGGTGCTCGCCGATTTCTGCTGAGTTGAGCTTGATTCCTCATGGCTTCAACCATCATGTTAATAAAATCTTGCATTGGGTTTTGTTGAGATCCCGCTGCATTATTAACTGACTCTTCAATATCTTGGTTCCTGAGTCCACGTCTGCGCGCCATTATCTAGTGAAACAAAAATTCTAACACGTTACTCGGATTTATTATGATATGATTACTTAGTATGTAATACGCTATTTATTTAAACAATCAGATGATCATTATGTGAGAGTTTTAAGTTACCAAGATTTGGAAGTCTTTCTCCCTGCTTAGTGGGTTAAGTTTGTTTTTAAAGAACATTTTCCAAATCAGCCAACTGGATTCACATAACATTAAATAGAAAATTTACTATTTAAAATTTTCTAACACATATCATAATAATACTGCATTTATATTCATACACCAATCTTGGGTGACTTACACGATTAATCTGGTATATTTTATAAATGCTACTATCCCATTTTAACACAAAAGATGGGATTAACTCATAATGATACCTCCCTACAAACACAATTAGGGAAAGTACATAACCATTTACTACTCACACACCTTTGAGGTTTACATCAACATAAAACCTTATTACACAACAAGAAAGGTACTAATGCATCTATTTACAATCTGGGCCATCACATCATCACCAATCGGTGGCCCCGCCAGTCACCAGACAGCTCCTAGGGAAGCAACTACTGCAGGATTCTCACGCCGAACGGATCGACTAGACTCTCCTATCTCAGAGTGGACCCTCCTAGCCCTCTGCCTGCTGGCCCCCCTCATACGCAGATCAAGGGCCACCCTAAAGTTTCTACTCCGACCTTTACTACTGCAGTAGCTCGATCTTTAATTGGCCCACCAAATTTCATCCGACTCATGGAGTGCCTCTTCCACCGCGTGATCTTATCGGCAATTTCTACGTCAAACTCAAATTTCAGATCTCCAGATGCTTCATGCTCAGCTCTCCAAACTTTGCCTTTTCATTCTCTAGTTGTATTCATCAAGATCCCAACTTGCAACCGGGACTCATCAAATTTTTCCTTCTGTTCGACTTTCTCCATCTGGGCTTGATGAGCCTCATCCTTGTATTGTTCTTCAAGAAATTGGAGGGTGTGGTTTTCTATTTCTAATTCTTCCACTCTACCTTCTAATTGATCGATTCTCCTCAACAAGTCCCCTAATGGGAGGACCATGAGGGACATCTTGGGTGGCCTCATGCTCAATGGGTTCTCGCTCAATCGAGTAACTAACTCAAGCGCCGTCGGACATCCTACAAACACCATAAAGTCAACGTCAAGATTACCATAATAAAATATATTCATTGATGAAATGAAATAATATTTTATTAAGTACAACACAAACTTGATGAATTTCCATAATCCATCTCCTAACATACTCTATAAGAGTTTTCTACTAAGGTTATAACCTAGGTTTCAGATTCCTAATGTTTATAACCCATGCCTTTGATACCAACCTCGTGACGCCCCCAAATCCGTGTTCTCTAACCTCGCATTCAAAGGCTCACGATCCTATCATCATCATAAGCATTCTATAACTATTTCAAATAATAAACATACATTGTTCATTATACAAAAGTCTCAAAACATGGTCCCAAGGTCTCTAACCTTAACTTTAAATACACCATTTATAATACAAATAGTTTACTCAAGAAATTCCATTAGATAATAACTACTAATTTAACATTCATTCTAAAATTACTCCCGGATCTTGCCCTTGCCCTTGTCCTTCAGATTAGATCCTTCTAGCTTAATCGAAAATAGAGGTCATGATATAGCAAGAGTAAGCAACTAATTTGTTTCACAAGTTTATAAAGACAAAGGAGATATATCATGACTTAGAAAGAAATATTGCCTTCAATGTTCAACAATAATATAAGATTGTGAAGGAACATGAATTAATAATCAACAATTGAATATTCGATAATTGAATAACATGAATCGAGTGGTTTTGAATAACCATGAACATTTGCCAAGGTGCTCAAAGTGATTTAAATCGACTTTTAATAAGTTTTGGTATTCAAGGATCACCTTTCATACCCCGTGATTTATGCATAAACACTTAATAATCCGACATTGATATCATGCCTTAATCAAATTTGTTCATTTCTCACCAAGAGTTCTTACCATATCAATTAATAAGAACAGCTTATTTAAAATCCATTTGATTTAACAAATTTAGACATGCTTGATCTAGCCGATACAATTAGCATAGATCTATCCCATAAACAGCTCATAAATGAAGAACTTTAATTTAATTCACAGCTCAATGGGCAGAGAACGGAATTCAATTGCACAAAGTGCTAATTTCAATAATGATAAAGACGTGAATAATCATCAATAATTATTCACTAATATGCTTTTGAAAATAATAACTCAAGTCGAGTTAGGAAACTTGCCTCGATCGTAGAGGTTACAAACCACGTAAATAAATTTCTATCCACTATGTAGTTAAATTATCTTCTTTGAGAGACCTATAATTAGTCTTTCAATTAGTCAATGCATAACATCGATTATGTAATCACATAGATATCATACATTACAATAAGTTCTTATAAACATTATCATGCCTAGATAGTGTTATTATTAATTAACGACTACCTTTAATTCACATAATATTATTAACTTAGATAATATTAATTCACCTTCTAGTATTATTGGTTCACTAATAATACTTTTAAATCATTTACCAACATTTTATTCACTTACTAATATTATTAATCATTTAATAATATTTTATCCCTTTACTAATATTATTAATCATTTAATAATATTTTATTCACTTACTAATATTATTAATCATTTAATAATATTTTATTTAATCTCTAATATTATTATTTAATAATAATACTCTAATCTAATATTTTATTTACATAACAACATCATATTATAATATTATTAGTATTTTAATAATATTCCAATGATTTATTAAATTAATAAACAATTTATTCTAATTGTTCATCCTTTAATAACCTCTTATTTAATATCCATAAAAGGTCATAAGTAATATTTATTATTATAAATTACTAAAATGCCCTAAGATAGTCATGATATAATATATTATGAGCATTCAAGCATAAAAATCATATTTTTCTCATTAAAGGCATCATTTAACTATTTATTTCCTTTTATTCATAACCTAATCATTTTAGGAAAAATAGCAAACTGATTCCAAAAAATTTTCAGCTTCTGGATTTTAACAGAATATGAACCAACAATGACTAATTTTTCTAGAATTTTAGAAAATGATTTACTATTTTTAAAGTGCTCAAAACACTCGAGATCTTGCTCTATTTTTAAAAAATTGAGTTTTGCTCAGAAAAATCTGAAATTTTCAGGGTATGCTCTCTTAACATATATGAAGCTACTGTAAAAATTTTGGAATTTTCCAGTGTATACACAGTGAGATATTCAGTAGGATAATATTTATGGAGTCCTTTACGGAAATAGTCATTACGCAACAATATATAACTCAAACGTGTCCGTTCTTTTTCCTACGCTGTAGATAACTTCATAAGGTACCTCTGTAATATTTTTCCAGATTTTTACAAGACAAGGAACTAGCCAAAACAGCCTCATGAAAAACAAGTCAAGTAGCTGATTTAGGATTTCAAAGCTTTAGCATATAAAGTGGACTGCTTTTGGGAAAAATAATCTTAAAGGTTCCAAAACATGCTAGATTTGTGATCTACCACTTGGGTTTACTAGATAACTCATGTATCTAGCACCCCCCCCTTCGACGGATCATAATTCCAAGTTGTAGAACTTGAGTTACACAAGATTTAGTGGAAGAAAAACAAGAGTTTTCACCCTTGGAGAACATATGCTCATTTTCTTCCTCTAAGTCTTTGATCTAACACTCAAGATACTTAGTTCTATGAATGATGGTATGTATAACTAGTGTATCTTGAGTAGTTGTACATAATCCCATCAAAACTCAAGCTATGAAAACAAGGTAAGAGAAGAAGATGAAGGTACATTATACCTTGACTTAGTGGCTATCTTCCTTGATTTTCCAAAGTACTAATAAACTTAGGGGGCATAAACCACTAGAACTCCTATAATTCTTCTTCCTATGGCTGAAATTCTCTTTCTTTTTCTCTTTGAAGTTGGCTAGCTTGGGAGCAAGAGGTAGAAGAAGAAGATGAAGAAGATGGAGAGAAAATGAGATGTTGGAAGAATGAATTGTGTTTACAAAATGAAATGGCCAATTCATTAATAATTCTCCCACAATTATTTTGTTGCCCATTAGGTAAAAACTTTGTATTATTACTTACCTTAGGTTAAACATGATTAAATGTGCATAATGGAGTGGCAACCAATGGGAGCCTTACCACATTGTCCTTATGTTTATTCATGTCTACTAATGGACAAGCTAAATTAATTATTCCACTTAGGATCCTCATAATATCCACCATTTAGCTTTTATTTTAAATGCCCAATTTTGATTAATCAAATGTCTAGAATACCCCCAATCAAGTGGGCTAAGTATTGGATTACAATTTATTTTCCTTGGGCTTTCTTTTAATTGATTTGGGCTAGATAAAACATAGTCCAACAATTTTAATAATGTTACCCAATTTGATAATTTAGGGTTTTCATCTCCAATCATATGAAGTTTAATTACTTATACATATGATTTTATCTCATAACCTAATTAGATTTACAAGAATTAGGTTTAAAATTATTAGTCACTTGAAATACTAAGTTTACCCACTTAAGTTAGTATATGTATAAAATACTAACTTTTTCGTGTTACCATAACCCTTAGGTTATTTAATATCCTTACCTAATGTATAATTAGGTCACAAGGCTTTCATTTTTAATGAAATCCATAAATGTATGTATCCATGTATAATACAAAGTTTAAAAAAAAATGTACATACATACATGGTGACTTAAGATTCACGGTTATTACAAAAACGACCTCGAATGTTCACACCCTTAGGGGACTCGCTCGAGAATATTCTTGCTCTTCTGACCACTCAGAAGAAAATTACACATCTTCTTCCACCAGCCAACCCTAATGGGAGGGGTTTTAATGCTACTCGGAAGTGTGCTTATCATGCTGGAGCACCTGAACATGATACTCAAGATTGTTGGGCCTTGAAACATAAGATCCAAGATTTAATAGACAACGGTGAGATCGTGGTCACCAAACCAGATCAACCTCATGTGCAAGACAATCCCCTTCCTCAACACAAAGAAGAAGAGGTCAACATGATCAGTTGGAGCACTGGACAGAGTTCTAGTTTCAGCAATGAATCATCCCCGATCATCAAAGATGGTGTTTACAAATGGGATTATGCAAAGTTCCAGTTTACTATGGAACGAAAGATGAAAGATCTTTGCAAAAAAATTGAGTAATTGGCAGAACTGGTGACCCAGCAGCATCAAGTCACACGTCAATTAATCAGGCAGGAGCATGCCTATCTCCTTCCATTTGTTATGAATGCTCCATCACCACCTTTAGAAAGCAAAGCTATGGAGGATAAGGTTGCAAAGAGAGCAAATGCTAAAGCCCGTCGGGATTTTTCCAATCAAAGAGAATTTACATATCTGGGCCAATCTATGGAGGAGATACTTCAAATGTTGATCGACGAAGGAAGATTTACCTGCCTTCTGCCTCCAATTAATCCCCGCTCAGGACAGTTTAATTCTGATGAAGTGTGTCAATATCATTCACACTCTCGCGGTCACAGCATAGAAGAATGCTGGGCACTCCGCCATCTCATTCAGAATCTTATTGATAGCAGTGTCCTGCAACTAGCAGATGATTACACTGTGCAACTCAAGAGTGGGAATGCATATCCTACCAAATAGAAGGGATCAGTAGCAGTTATCTCCGAAGTGGATGATGAGACTGTCAAAGCATTTCCCATACAACCAATTCAACTCAAAGGAGCTAATAATCCTTTGAAAGTGGCCGCACCAGAGCCAATTTATTTACCCTTCAGACTACAACATCCTGTTGTCATCTTACACAAAGTTCCATGGAATTATAGAGAAGCTGAAGGATCCACGTCTCATACTACTACTACAGTGTCGAAGGAAAATCCACTGTATCTTCCTCAACGAGTTATGAAATCTATTTGCGAAGCAAAGAGGAAGATTCCTATGGAGAAGATTGAAAAATTCCTCCACACTATGGGCCACAATGAAGCCAATGTGGTTTTAAGCTTACCAGAAGCTCCACACCAGATATCTATACTGGACTTGGTTTTCTCTTCCGAAGATCATCGGAAGATCTTATTAAAGGTTTTGGAAGAAGCTTACTTGCCAAAATCAGTGGATGTGGAAAAATTACAACATTTGGTTGATTACATTTTCAGTAACAATGTGATATCCTTCACTGATGACGACATACCACCCGAAGGGACTGGTCATTGCAAGCCATTGCACATTGCAATTTTGTCTTCCGGGTACATGCTAGCTGGAGTTTTGATAGATGGAGGCTCGTCTCTAAATATCTGTCCTTATGCCACCTTGGTGAAGATTAATGTCAATCTCAAGCGGATCCAAAGAAGCCATATGGTTATTAGAGCTTTTGATGGATCCCGACGAAATGCCATCGGAAAGATTGAGTTGCCAATTGAGATTGGTCCAAATACATTCAATGTATCCTTCCACGTCCTCAAGATAGATTCAGGATACAACCTGCTATTGAGGAGACCATGGATACACATGGCTGGAGCCGTTCCCTCCACACTACATCAACAACTCAAATACATTGTCAACAAATGCCTAGTCAGTCTTTGTCAATCTTTGGTCAAGTATCCTCGAACAAGGAGATCTCGCCAATCATCGATTTCAACTCGAAGTTGAGTAGGCCGATTTTCATACTCTAGAAGTGAGTACCATCATTTGTACCATTCTATTGGAACGCCACTTCCATTCCAAGATTTACGCCAAGGTTATGCCTACCACTCGAGAAATGATGTCATTGGGTCATCAACCTGGACAAGGGCTTGGCAGAAAGCCTACAGGGTATTAAGAACCCTATTCAAGTGTCCAGTCAAATTGGAACAGCCGGACTAGGCTATTCTGCCAGTTCCAGTAGTAGGAATCCTCATAAACACAAGTCGGTTCCTCAAGCTTCTGCCTCACGACAATTTTCTATACCTTTACCTCATGAGTTGATACAATCTCCAGTAAAGGTGCCAGCCCATGTTGCGGCCATACTGTTTCCTAAGCCAGTGCCAATCAAAGCAAAAGAGGTGCTGATTCCTGATCCCGAAATGGAAGAAAAGGAACGGAAACATAAACATGACATTGCCTTGATGATGGCAGGCATACGCGTCATTGTTCATGATGAACATACAAATAGATACACCCCAGACGATGATTGCCCAGATGTCATGGCTATCATTTGGGAAAAGGAGGACAATGACGATCCTTCCTTCACTGCAGTCCATCAAGACTTTGCCCTCGACAATTGGAGTAGCACTCCATGCATTGGTCGACGAGGGTAAAATGGGTAGAAAATCCCTCTGCCCTGTAGATAACTTTAATTGCTTACTTTTCTTTACAGTACTAGCAGTTATTTTATCAAGTACATGTTAACACTTTTGAATGATCAAACAGTTGCATATATTAAGTGAAAGCATATTTTGTTTCAGGACTCTGAATTTAGATGTGCCTGTACTTGCTGATGAGGTGCCTTCTCTCTACAAGGACTGTAACTTTGATGCAAAGTTAGACTCAGACTTGATGGATATACAAGAGGACATTGAGACACCTCAAGAGATTAAGGAATGGGTTGTAGACAAACCCAAACCCAACCTTGACCAAACCACTTCTTTCAATCTTGGAACCTTAGAAAACCCTAAGCTAATCCAAATTGGTTCAGACCTTACCCCAAACCAACGGAATGACATGGTTGCACTATTAACCCAATTCCAGGATGTGTTTACATGGTCTCATGAAGACATGGTGAGTTTTTCCACTGACATTGTTCTTCATCACCTTCCCATCAAAGAAGGATTCAAGCCAGTTAAGCAAAAACTCAGGCGATTGAAACCTGAGTGGAGTTTAAAAGTTAAAGAAGAAATTGTGAAACAATTTCAAGCTGGCATTATCATGGTGTCTACATATCCGGAGTGGATATCCAACATTGTTCCCGTGCCTAAACCAGGGGGAAAGGTGCGAGTCTGCGTAGATTACCGGGATTTGAACAAAGCTTGCCTTAAAGATAGCTTTCCCGTGCCCTTTATCCACATTCTTATTGACAACACTGCTCAATACGACATGTACTCCTTTGCTGATTGCTTTGCGGGGTACCATCAAATTATGGTCACTGAGGAGGACCATGAGAAAACTGCTTTCATCACGCCTTGGGGAACTTTTTGCTACAGACGATTGTCATTCGGCCTCATCAATGCCGGGGCAACCTATCAGCGAGCTATGATGGCTATTTTCCACGATTTAATGCATAAGGAGATAGAGATCTACGTGGATGACATCATTGTCAAATCCCGAAGGGAGGAGGACCACTTAGACCATCTCAGAAAACTTTTCAACAGGTTGCGTAAGTACAACTTGAAGTTGAATCCAACCAAGTGCGCCTTTGGTGTTAAGGCAGGTAAGTTGCTAGGTTTCCTAGTCAGCCATAAAGGGATTGAATTGGATCCTACCAAAATCTAGGCCATCAAGGAAATGCACATTCCTCAGACAGAGAAGGAAATATGAGATTTTTTGGGATGAATCAACTTCATTACCTGATTCATTTCTCAACTCACAGCAACCTCTGAGCCAATCTTCAAGTTGTTAAGGAAGAACTCCTCCATGAAATGGAATGATGAGTGTCAAAAAGCCTTCCTCACAATTAAAGAGCAGTTGGTTAACGCTCCTATTTTGGTACCACCCAGGGATGATGTTCCCCTGTTCGTAAACCTGTCCATTAATGACAATGCCATGGAAAATGTATCTTTGAGGAAAAAAAAGACGATAGAGGCCAAGAACGAGCTATCTATTACCTCAACAAAAGATTCAGCACCAGTGAACACAAGTACACTCTAATTGAGAAGACTTGTTGTGCTTTAGCATGGGCTTCCGTGAGGTTACAACATTACCTCCATGGTCATACAACCCATCTCATATCCCGTGTGGATCCTCTCATGTATGTGTTCAGTAAGCCCATACTGAATTGTTGACTGTCCAGATGGCAGTTGATCCTACAACAATTTTACATCGTCTACGTGACACAGAAGTCTGTCAAAGGTCAAGGAATTACGGATCAACTGGCCACCACACCTATAGGGGACGACAAACCCTTGGAAACATTCTTCCCCGATGAAGGGGTAATGATAGTTTAGCAACAACATCAGTACGATACATGCTGTAAGTGGAAAATGTATTTTGATGGAGCTGTTAACACAAAAGGCTCTAGAGCTGGAGCAATTCTAATATCCGGTACGGGGGAGTAGTATCCCGTCGCCGTCAAATTGTAGTTTGTCAGCACCAACAACATAGCTGAGTATGAAGGCTATATCATGGGGCTAAAACTTGCCCGTTCAATGGGCATCAGGCGGTTAACTGTCTTTGGGGATTCTAAATTGGTAATTAGACAATCCACGTGAATCTATCAAACCAAAGAATTACATTTGCTGCCTTACCATCGACAAGTTCTACAGATGGCTTTGGAGTTCGAAGAAATCTCCTCTCTACACATTCTTCGTAATAGGAATGATTTTGCGGATGCATTAGCAACGTTGGCCTCCTTGGTTCACACACTTGACAAGGAAAACACGCTAAGCATTACAATTGTAATGCAAAAAGCCCCAGTCTATGGGAATTATGTTGGAGAAGTATCGGATGAACTACCTCCCATTCACAATCCTTGGTATCAACACATCAAGGAGTACCTACGAGACGGATCTACACCCGCTGAGGTGAGTCTAACTGAGAAGAGGCGGATCCATCGACTTGCTATGAAATTTTACCTGAGCGGAGATGCACTCTATAAAAGAGATGGAGGATTAGGTCTCCTCAGATGTCTGGATAAAGACCAGCTCAGAGACTCATGGATGAGATCCATGGTGGAGTATGTGGCCCTCACATTAGCGGACCCCTACTTGTCAAGAAGATCCTTAGAACAGGGCATTATTGACTTACACTCAAAGCTAACTGTGATGATCACGTAAAGAGGTGCTATCAATGCCAGATTCATGGGAATACTATCCACGCCCCTCCAAGGGAACTCCACAATATGAGTTCTCCATGGCCCTTCTCAATGTAGGGAATGGACGTGATCGGGCCCTTCGAGCCCAAAGCAAGTAATGGACATCGATTCATATTCACCATGATCGACTACTTCACCAAATGGGTAGAAGCAGCATCCTTCCCCAGGGTTACTAAAGAAGTCATCATTACTTTCATCAGAAACAATGTCATCTGTTGATATGGACAACCAGAGGTAATTGTGTCAAACAATGCTAAGAACCTCAACAACAAAATGATGGAGGAGTTATGCAGAAAATTCCACATCAAACACCTTAACTCCGTCATCTACCGTCCAAAGATGAATGGTGTTGTTGAAGCGACTAATAAAAACATCAAAAAGATCATGCAGAAAATGTCCGCCAATAACAAAGGATGGCCTGACCTCTTGCCTCTGACTTTATTAGCCTACAGAACTTCCATGCGTACTTCCACTAGGGCAACCCCCTACTCATTAGCCTATGGGATGGAAGTAGTGCTCCCCATAGAGGTGGATATGGAATCCCTCAGAGTGTTGATGGATTCTCAGTTAGATGAAGATCAATGGGTACAAGACAGGTATCACCAATTGTCTCTAATAGACGAAAGGCGAACCATGACTATCTTCCATGGTCAGTTATATCAGCAAAGGATTGCACGATCCTACAACAGAAAAGTTCGACTACGGCAGTTCAAACAACATAACTTGGTTTTAAGAAGATTATTAACAACCAAGATCAATCTAAGGGAAAATTCGCTCCTAACTGGGAAGGCCCATTTATTGTCAAGGAGGTATTGATAGGAGGTGCTCTCAGATTGCAGGAAATAGATGGCGATGAATTTCCACAGCTTATCAACTCGGACACCGTGAAACGGTACTATGTCTGAAGTTACCATCAAATAAGCATCCTGGTTTTGATCAACAAATCACCAATCATTCCGGTTTTGAACCCTCTCCTTTTTACAAACTCTTCTGCCCCTTAGGGAAACATACACTTCAAACCAGCAGCCTGGTTTCACCTCATTTCAAATCTTGCATACAATTTCAGTTATCCTAAAGATGGGATTAAACCTTTCACACCTGCAGTTTATCCTGAAGACAGGATTAAACTTTTCTACGCTTGCAGTTTGTCCTGAAGATGAGATCAAACTTTTTCCACACCTATAGTTTTTCCCCATTATGGGATCAAACTTTCTTCTCCCCGCAGTATAGCCTGCACATGGGATTCATAATTTTCTTTGGCTGCGATTCGTCCTGAGGGGCAAACTACGTCGACCTAATCTCCCTGATACCCAGGGGTACGTAGGTAATCATATTCTATATGGCCCGGTCGTAATAAAAAAAAACAACAAAAACATTTCTGCCCTTCCTCTACAAAAACAAAAACAACAAAAATACTTCTACGCCCTTCTTCACTAATAAAGCTTCTGCCTTTCACATTCAGCGTTGAACCTCTTACACTAGGTTCGAACTACGCAGACTTGATCTCTTCTTCAATAAGAGTACGTAGGCAGCCATTTATGTTCAGTCTAACCCCTACCAGAACAAAAATACTTTTCACACGGTATTGGGATCAACCTTAAATTCACCACATTTCATCAATTTCAGATCAAAGGGATGGAATTACCCAACCTCTTCTCACAAATAGAAGATTCGGTGACCATCTAAGCTGCGATCATGGCTCAAAGAGAAATACCAACCCATAAGAGAAGGAGTTAACTAGGCTTCTCACAAATAGAAGTACTGACGACCATCTGTGGTACGGTCAATCTCAGAGAGGAAAAACCACCCTCTCCACTTTTCATACAGATACCAGTCCCAAGATGCCAAAGATGGTAGGGATACATACAGATCAATGATCCATTCTGAGAGATCTTGCGACGTCTTAATGTCCACCTATCAAGGATAAGTTCAGAATGCATCAAGATCACAAGGCCCTGAAGAAACAGGCAAATATCAAGCAAGTATCAAGGCATAACTAAAAGGGAAGTGAATCAAAATATATTTCCCTACCATACATAATACTGTTTGATATATACATATGTGTTGTACATGACAAAATGGCTAAGCTAGTCTGTGCAGGAAAATATAAAGATATCTACAGATCTGTATATATGCGGACTATCAGATCTAACATGGCATCCCTCTATGAAGACGGAGGTAACACCGTAAGCTCTTGCCCAATGGTATCTACAAGAGCTAGCAGATAAGAGGCTAACTGCATGGTGGCATAATGCTCATCAATGTAAGCACTCATGTCGGCAAGACTGACAGTCATCTGGGATATCAGTGAAATCATCATGCGCAATGGCCACATTCCTATGAGATAAAGCGACATCCCGCTCCACAATCAATGCATCCTGGTCGATCTAGCCTCATCCCTCTCTAATAGAGCGTCTCTCCTATCAAGAGTCATCAACATCGCGGCCCTAGCTTTCGATCTCTCTCATAGGTCATCGGATGTAAGCTACGCTCCAAATCTCGTGTGTCGAATCTTCGAGTAAATGATGGCTTTTCTCGGTGGGAGAATCCATCACAAATACTGGCAACCCAGCAGTCAAATCATCGGTGGGAATGTCAGCCTCCTCTATAGGCTCCTCATCGTCAGAATCAACATCCTGCACTGTGGATATTACCGCAGCTAATGCAGTCTCTGTCTCCGTCCATGCGGAATACTTTGCAGAACAACCCGGATGACTAACAGAAAACTCAGCCAGCTCTCGCTGATCCCAACAAGCATACAACCTGGACCTGTCCTCCGCTGATAAATGGTGTGAAGCGAAGCGCTGACTCACTGCCCCCTCATAAGGATGAAAATCCTGAAACTGGTCAAACTGACACATCACGGCCAGTGGGTGGTAAATAATCATGCCCGCTAAGTCCTGAACACAATAATATAGCAAACGGATCCATAATCCCTGCCAGGAAAGCTTACCACGATGCATCATCTGTACACTCTGCAGGCTGAAAGGAGTATGGCATGGCTATATCATGGGTGAAGCAAAACCCCTACCGTCTGAATGTACCAATCGGTCTCAAGTGTGACGTAAACACACATACAACATGACCGAGCTACTTGTGAACACTCCTGCTAGATAAGTGCAGCAGTATATAGCTAACCTCAAAGTCTTTGCAATGATCATCAGTATAATGGTATGACCCTCCCTGAGAGCTCTCACTACCATAATGATGCCGATATCCAGCTCATCCATATATCGTGGCATAAAGACGTATGATAATACACACAATAACAGTACATCCACTCTGGCTGAACGCCAATGATCCTCCGGTGTGGTGAAATCCACGGAATGCCGTGTATAACTATCCTCAGAGCCAAATTTGTCAAATAGAAAATGCTGGGATATAACGTGGCCGGATGTAATCTCATCCAGTACCACTCTACGTCTTAATCCAGTGAGGGTCATGAACTGTCTGCTCGTGTCTCCGATAGCCATATGTACGCAAAGTCTGTCTAGCGGCAACATCGTCAACCATGCATACTCCTCCAAAGTAGGATTCAACTCATGGGTCCCAAATCGAAAAACCTGCCTCTCCGATACCCAGTGCTCTAGCATACCCTCTACAAATCCTGTGGGAACCTGACACATCAACAGGGTCATAGTATGCTACAGCAAATCATCTACGATGACCATGTCTGATGGTGATAACTATTATACCATGCGCATATACCAGATACCACCAAAAATGGTGGGGTATAATCAATACGGCTATTTGTCGAAGAAGACATCTGTATGGGCCGTTTCATAAGACCATCCAGGGGTCAATACTGAATATCTCTAGACATACACACATATGCATAACAATAACATGCATGATACAATAGATGGCAATACGATATAGGGAATGGAAAACTGTACATACATTCCTAAGTATATCATCATCTAATACATCTCTATACAGCTAAAATACAGGGAAATGGGGTGAAGCTACCCAACATCCAATAGAGGCCTATCAAAAGATATAACGAGAATGGGGCGAAGCTACCCAACAGCTAACAGAGGCCTATCAAAATTGATAATGAGAAATACATCATAAGAAGTTAATGGTGTCGATGTCTACATCATCGATCCTATCCACCCGATGTAACTCCTCCTGAGTCACTGGATCTCTATCTACAGGGATGTTAGGCCTATACAATGGAGGATCTGTACCGACAAAGCCATATGGGTCACCTGAGGGGCCATCGCCAGAGCTGGAGGGATCAAAAGTATCTACCTCTGAAGGATCTCTGCCCAAATGCCGAATGAAAAGATGTGTTCGGTCTAGCTGCCGGGTTAATCTGTCAATCTGTGTCACATGAGTCGGATCTCTGACACAGGCTAGCCAATCCGTCATCATCACGGATCCTGGAACCATATCCCCCATAAACTGTGTGGCGCGAGTCTGAGCTCCAATAGTACGAGGGATCCACCAATGCTGGAACATCTCCTGAGTCTAGGGGCCCTTTGACAAAGTATAACCGTCAATCCCCAACAATGGGATGTCAATGATGGGTGACTGCGAAACAGGCCAATAACGCCTGGTAGGAGGAAAATCGGCATGCGAATCTCTCCTGTAGTGCTCCTGATAGCACACTCTCCTAAATAGAGCTACCATCCTCCATCTGTGAAGAGAGGAATCCTACGGGTGGAAATGACGTACTCAACTCCAGTCGGGTACCCATCCTCAAATCCAACTCCCAAATGCTCCCTAGAGTAGGGAACCCATGTGATGACATCCGCTGTTAACAACTCCAGCTGTAGGCAACAATGAGTAAAACCCTCAGTAACAGGGACCTCCGCCAGTATGGAATGATGCCATCTCCGTCCACGTGGATAGGTGTCTAAACCTAACACGCTCATAGGACGCAAATATGGAAGCCTCTCATAGGCCCAAAATTGCCAACACAAAGGCAACATCTGCTATCAGTCAACACTCTTAACCTATATATGGGAAAAGACAAGAGAAACACTCACCAGCAGAAATGGGTAGAATCCTAACCACACCTCGGTCAAGCCCTGCGATTGCATACACATTCCCCTGAAGAAGTAGGCAAAGGTGTAGGAACCCCAATCATAGTCTCCTATACGGTCCACATGTCGAGTGGCACTGATCAAATCGAAGGACACCGTAGAGGAATTATCTGCTATGAAGAAGCCCCTAATGATTATCAGGAACAATCGCCGAAGAATGCGATCCCTGACTCTCACATCATCGGGTATGGGCTCACTCAACAGCCCGCTCATAGCATCTACGTCAAGGACTGTCACGAATAGTCTCGCCATTGAGTGCCTCTTGAAACTCCCAACAAGGATTTGACGGCAAGTAGGGTAATATCCATGTGCAAGGCCTTTGGATCCCCTCCAAACTCCATACCTGTGATAAACCGCCAATCCATCGGCGTCATCATCACCTCATAGTCCGAGCAAATGGAGTGATCGAGTGCGGTTAAACCACCGCGCATAATGCCTTGAGGTAACCCTGGGGACAAATGACGGGAAGAATGGAAAAGAACACCCCAAATCCTGACCATGTACAATCGCTCTGTAGTCATCATGCAAAGCCTGATACATAGAGTGGATGCTAAACCAGTTCCCTCGAGGCTGTGTGAAGTCAGGAACATACATCAAATGCAGATCGACATCAGAATCCTTGACTACTCATCAATAGGAAATAAGGAAGATTAAAGATCTAACTTCATACCTCATTTGTGTGCAGGTATGCTGAAGGATGCCTACTCAAGTCACCCAGAAGATCTGGGTTCGCCACTTGAATACCTGGAAATTCCCTACGGGGAACACGTACAGCAGGAGTAGGAACCTCAATCCAGACGTCCTCTCCTCCTCGCCCCTCGACATTTGGCACTTCAACCCGGATGGGACGTATCACCGCCTCCACTAAATGACGAGGTTTGTTTGATGCACCAGTATTTGAGGCTCTTCGAAGCCCTCCTCCGTACACCTGAAGTGGTCCTACGAGAACTACTCGGCTGATCCGGATCTATAATATCTGGATAACAAGTCTCCAAATCACCTCAGAAAGGGTGTGGTAAATTCTTACCTAGAGCTTTTTAAAATGCATTTTATGCATTACATGCATGTATGCATTGTTTTAACATACGTCTACAGTAGAGTTAAAAATGCATGGCTACTCAATTCCTACATTTTGGAAATTTTTTGCCATAGCCCCCTTTGTAAATGGGACTATCCACATGCACATAGGCATGACTAGGTGGCCATTCAGTAGCACACCTATACACAGTCATATACATCCTACATGCATTATCACACCACAGTAAAAAATTTGTAAGTGTAGTCTAATTACCAGGATTATTTTACTTTTCTACCTTTACTCATTTGTCCTCAGATAGGATAAGAAATGACAATAAAAGGTGCCAATTTGACTGTTTCAAAAGTTAAAATTTTTCACATCATTATGTTTATCATGGTTTAATACTAATATTTGCTATGTTGAATATTTTTTTATCAAGTCATATCAGCATGCATATTCACTACTATGTGTCTAAATGCATTTCATGTGATAAGTCATTTTCCAACGAATAAAAACTAGAAAAAAATACATGCATATGTTACCAGGATGTTGAAGAATGCTTCAGACGGCAAGGAATATATGCGAAAGTTTCCCGAACTCAGCAGATCTGAAGAAGAGCTCTCAGATTTCTTTCGCAGCGCAGCTTGAAAATGACTTATGAAAGCAACCTTTGGGCTTTACATAGCCACGGTTGGCCGCAAGTCCAACTGCGGCTACTGCAGGTGTATCTAAGGCACTCCAGTTAGAGTTGCAAAGGAGGTCGCACAAGCTGAAAAGGCCAAATCAGGAATAAAAATGCTACACGATTGAGCGGAATAGCTTGGAATCCTAGTTTTTTACGGGTCAGAATTAAACTCCCGTCATCTCACTGGTATTCACCCGAATGCAGGGTATACTATACCGATGAGCTCAGCTTTCACAAATCATGCTCGACAATACCCCACAACGGTCTAATGCCGTCATTGTAGGGTCACATCTCTAAACCTCCCCGGCTGGGGTTACAACGCCAAAACCACGAAATGCTAAACCTCCACGGCAGGGGTTACAACACCGAAGTTATAAATTGATAAAGTATCCCCGGTGGGGGTCACAACACACATCTTTCAAGCAGCCTTGACGTCATCTCAGCCGATGACAAGTAAACCCATCGAAGCAACTTATCCACGTATCCCCGGCGAGGGTTTACAACTTAGTGCGACCATTGACACATACATCAATGAAGGTCAAGCAACCTTGACAATCCACCCAACAGGGATCTATCCAGTGATACACACATCAGCGAAGGTCAGGAAACCCTGACAAAAATAGACTGTTGGCATTAACTCCGACAGAATGAGGAAATATGTTATACACATCCTCAAAAAGACAAAGCTTTATCCCCACAGATCTCTTGCACATAAGAGGAACCTCTATGGAATATAAGCCAGTGTCTAGGATTCGAGACTTTGGTGATAGCCCCAATGTCAACATCCTTTAAGACTTGGATCGCATGTCCAAGCCATCACTGATTGTCATCCCAACAGGATTACCTGACAATCATGCATCATAAATTTGCATCATGTTGTTGCACATAACATCATGTTTACTTTACTTGGATTTCAAGTGTCTAGGATTCTTTATCCTATCAATGCCTTGCATTTCATGAATATGATAAAGAGGGGCATCTGTAGACACTCAAAATTTTTGCACACACTTTTGTTATTAACATTGCAGAGGGCGATTATCTTCTTCGAGATAACCCTCGAAGGCGACTTACATCCATTCTGGATACTACCGGAAGTTCAAGTTCAAAACCCGGGACACACATTGGGAACATCATTTCCAAACCCGAAACACACACCGGAAGGATCATTTCCAACATCGGAGATAACCCCGAGTTTCGTCCTTGGCCATAACCCTAAGGAATGCTGTTGTAGTTCCGGCGATAACTCCTGAAATGATTGTTTCAAACATATGCTATCAGCTTCAAGCTCAAACCTCCTGCCAAGGTACTCATCCCTCAGACCCGGAGCTAACAACGGGTAGACAGGCACACTCCCAAGATGACCTTGCAGCATTCAAACACTTGCAGTAGTCCAATCTCAGATGTAACCCTGAGCAACGCCTACTTTCAACTCAAACCGGCGATAACCCTGGCGAAGAGTCAAATGTCATCTTGCCACATCAATACCTGCGCGTCGTCTCAACACTTCATACATACATACAATAATGTCCTACAAGAATTGAGGAGTTACAATCCTGAGTGACTATTACGCGTGACAGTACACCGGATAGAATTTGAAGCTTGAAGACTATGGGCATGGTACCCTCTTCCTGACTTGGTACAACCTCTAATCCATGTCATTGCGTAACTCTCGACACAAACGGTCCGAAGAAGGTCACATATACCTCATTCGAATGCTTGGATTGAAGTTCTGTAAGTTCGAGCGGACATTACAGTGCACGAGTGCACGTACTTCGAGATAACGGGACCCGCAAAGCCCGGGGACACCTCAACTTGACCCTGTGTGTAACTATGGGCCGCAGCAGTACACACGCTGGCCATCGATCTATAAATATAGACCTTGGGGTCAGCCATTTGGAAGAGAGAAGAGAGAGAAAAGGCGAGGAAGCCCTGTCCAATTTACTTTGTACACACCCATATTGAGTGTTGCCTCAGTTTAAACATCTGTTAGCTCACATATAGCTATACTTTTATCCGGCGGGAGCTGAGTGTTTATCCACATAGAGTCATAGAACTCTACATTGGCAGCCCACTGTAAGCCTTCTTACATTCTATAAGGCCTTTCTTTTCATATTAGCACACACTGTTATACACATTGAGAGTCGTGTTGTGTGTTTGACCGGACTTCGGTCCGTGGTTTTCATTTCTGTCTTTATATATATACTAATATATATGTATATATTTTATATATGGACTAACATTATCGAGTTATACCTCGATTGAGCCTAGACTTATGTCTGGAGCGTTTACTTGCTTATATATATATACTTATATATATAAATTGTGTGGAACTATCATTCGATGAGCCTAGACTTATGTCCGAGCGTTTCTTTGCTTTTTATATATATATATATATATATATTTGCTGTCGTATATATCTCGATGAGCCCGGATTTTATATTAGACATTTACCGCTTATATATATATATATATATATACTTATATATATAATTGTTGTCGGACATATTCGATGAGCCTGGATTTACATCCGGTGCATTTACTGCTTTTATATATATATGTACATATATATATATACTTACATTTCGTCCTACCTGGAGTTTACTTCATGGCAGTTGATTGCTTTTACAACTTTACTTACATTTCGTCCTACCTAGAGTTTACTTCATGGCAGTTGATTGCTTTTACAGCTTTATTTACATTTCGTCCTGCCTAAAGTTTAATTCATGGCAGATGATTGCTTTTATATCTTTATTTATATTTCGTCCTACCTGGAGTTTACTTCGTGGTGGTTGATCATGTCCATATATATATATATATATATTTACTGCTTTTATATATTTACATTTTCGATCCCCCATGGAGTTGCTTCGTGGTGGTTGATCATGTCCGTATATATATATTTACAGCTTTTATATATATAACTGCTTACTGCTTTCCATACAAACTAAAGTATCATGTGAGCCTAGGAATCATGTGATCACAGATTCAGCCCATTGAATCTAGATTCGGTTCTCGTGATGGACGTTTTTCAGCTGTAAGCAGCTTGTACATTATTTACAGTGTCTGAATTTCCTTGGATGACTGTCATGCCCATGAGGAGTTTGGCACTGATGTATATTATTTTCTCGAAGATGCCTCGCATCTCGAAAATAAAAGCAAATAAGCCGAACATTTAATAATAAAATGGAAGTATCAAAGGCCTCAATTACTATTGAGCATAAGGTTTGAAAAACCTCTTTTTACAAAACTTCATTGATATATCTGGTTAAAACTGAATTTTTCTATAAATTCAAACCCTTTGTATATAGGTGCGAACGAGATACAACACTACTTCCAAATAATTGCACATTGATCCACACACACACACACACACATTCATATAATAGTTTCTTTGAAAAGTGGCGATCACCGTGGCAACACGGATGTCAGGGGGTGCCTAACACCTTCCCTCCGCATAATCAAGCCCCCGAACTCAAATGAATCTCGGTTTCAGAGACCCGTTTAGCAGCGTCACATCACTGGGTCAATGTGCAAAACTTTTCGGTTGCGTTGGTGCAACCAGTTAAATACACCAACTGGCGACTCTTAAAGTCAAATCATCGACATTATACATGTCGGACCTTTTTCACTTGTTTTTTCAAACAAATTTCACATTAACATAAGAACACCAAAGAACAAGTAACGAAAAGGGACACTAAAAAATCCCGACGTTGACAAGTTTGCTGATTTTATGGTTCAAGTATATAGTTATTATGTCAAGGAACACATATATAGCAGGATTGCAGTCCGAGTACAACATAATCTTCAGATTAATCCCTGTCAAACCTTGTCAGAAGGTTCGTTCATACCTTTTCTGGAAATTCCAGAAAACAGACATCCAAGTCAATTAGGCTAGTTTGACCAGCCACTCCATTCAATACATTAATGGTTTGAAGGATCTAAGGACATATATTTAGAGTAGATCTAGTAGGCTACAACTTGGTTACAAACATATCATCAAACAACATCATACCTGACAGATCTGGGCCTTGCAAAACATTGTTAGACTCGGATATATGATTTTTGGGTTACCCAGAAATCATCCGGTCATGCTCGGTCAATGGGTTTTGACCATGAATAACATACAATCTAGACATGGAATGACTATGATTCCACTTCCAGATCAAAGACCTCATATCAAACTACAGATCTAAAACATAAAACAATAAAAATCATGAACATGGAAGAATCTAGGGCCACTGACATATGGTTGTCAGACGACTTTTAAGGTTCAAGAACAGTTTTTGAAAACTTCGATTTAAGGCCTTTTGATGCTATAGATCTATGATAGATCATCTTAAAACATCTTCTAGCACATGATTAAACACTTAAACACATAATTTATTTTACTATATAAGATCAAATAGGGTTAGGGCTTTATACCTTTCTCTTGAAGATGCTTTGATCTTGCCTTCTCCTACTGATTTTGGTGAGTTAGAGGCTTTACTAGGAACTAAATTACTTTAGTATTTCGTGGGTTAAGGAGAGAGAAGAGGTTGGTTGAAGGTTATAAAGCAAATGAGCAATATTGGTGACTTTCTCTCTCTTTAATCCTTACATATTATAAATACAATGCCTATAGCTGATGTTGCTATCAATTAAGTAGATGATTATTAATATTTTAAGTCACAAGGAAAGTCAAAGTTGGTGAACAACTCCAAATATGGCAAGATCGATAAGTTACATATTAAAGAATATAAAAAGGTATTTTGGTCATTGAACATGTAATTTTAATAGCAATCTAGACATTTGTCCAAGCCCTTAGGGTTTAACCCTAAGGTTCTAACCCTTAGGTTTTACAACTTTAGTTTCTAAGATTTTCTAATTAGGGTTTTTAAAATAGAAAATTAAGATAACTAAAATATAATTAGTGTTTTCTAATTATATTAAAGTTTACTAATCACTTTAGGGCTTACTAATTAGGATTAGTGTATCCTAATTAGGGTTCCCAAATTTAAAATTAGGGCTTCCCGACATTTAATTAGGGTTCCTAACTGTATGTTAGGGTTTTTAAACCTGAGATTAGGGTTTTTAATCTCTTATTAGGGTTTACTAATTTTATACCCTATCCGATCAATCATTGATCATTAACTCTATACAGTAAAAATGCGTACTCATCAACACAATTATTAAAATTGTATTTTTTTTACCAAATCCCTATCCGTAACTAGGGTTAGGGTTTTTATTCTTTATTAAGCACAACTCTACTCTTATTTTCTTAGTCAATACACAAGTTGACTATATCTCAAAACTCGTATCATAGATACACAACACAATATTAATAATTACTATCAATATTAAATAAAAATAATTATTCGTAAAATTCGGATTATTCAAAATCCCGGGATATCACAGCACCTGTGTTGTCCCTCCCTGATAGCATAGGAAATTTTTTGGTGTATAGTGATGCATCACATAAAGGACTTGGCTATGTGCTTATTCAGAACGACACGGTCATCGCGTATGTTTCACGACAATTGAAGGATTATGAGAAGGGGTATCTGACCCATGACTTTGAATTGGCCGCGGTAGTGTTTGCTTTGAAGATCTGGAGACATTATCTCTACGGGGAGAAGTGTGAAATATATGCAAACCATAAGAGTCTGAAATATATTTTCACATAGAAAGATTTGAACATGCGTCGAAGTATATGATTGGAGTTAATAAAGGATTATGACAGTGAGATTTTATACCATTTGGGTAAAGCGAATGTTGTTGCCGACACCTTAAGCAGAAAGGGTTGAGAGAAACTGTCCATGTTAACCGCTCATGAGGAGCTAATTTTAGCAATGGAAAAACTGGAGTTGGAAGTGAAATATCTGAAGGAGTCGAATGAAAAACTATTCCAAATAGAAACTGGTCCAACTTTGGTGGATAAGGTTAAAGAAGCACAACTCAAAGACGAGGAATGTGTGAAAATCAGGAAAAGAATATCTAAAGGAGATGAAGGGAAATTAAAGATTGATAACGAAGGGATGTTGAGATTCAGGGAAAGAATTTGGATTCTTCCAGTACAAAAGGTTAAAGAGGACATTTTGAGCGAGGCTCATAGTTCAAGGTATTAAATTCACCCGGGGAGTACGAAGATGTACCGAGATCTCCGATAGTATTTCTGGTGGTCGAATATGAAAAGAGACATTGTTTATTGTGTGGCCAAGTGTTTGACATGTTAGAAAGTTAAGGCAGAACATCAGAGGTCGAGTGAGTTGTTACAACCATTAAAAATCCCAGAATCGAAGTGGGAACATATCACGATGGATTTTGTGGTAGGTCTTCTATCGACTCAGAAAGGTTTTGACGTAATTTGGGTTATTGTGGACCACCTGATGAAATCAACACATTTCTTACCAATCAAGATCAGATTTAATTTAGATCAGTTGGAAAAATTATATGTGAAGGAAATTGTTTCAAGGCACGGTGTCCCAGTGTCTATAGTCTCTAATTGCGATCCACGTTTCACATCGAACTTCTGGAAGCGACTACAAGAATGCTTGGGAAGGCAGTTAAGAATGAGTATGACATATCATCCTCAGACAGATGGGCAGAGTGAAAGGAAAATCCAGACATCGGAGGAAATGATAAGAGCTTTTATAATTAATTTCAAAGGAAATTGGGATGATCATCTACCGTTGGAAAAATTTGCTTACAATAACAGTTACCACACCAGTATTGGCATGCCGCCTTACGAAGCGTTATACGATAAAAAGTGCAGAACTCCATTATGCTGGGATGAAGTTGGCGAATGTCAATTGCTAGGACTAGAATTGGTAAAATAGACCGTCGAGATTTTTAAGGTAATCAAAACAAGATTAATAGCTGCTCATGATAGGCAGAAGAAGTACGCCGATCAACATCAATAGAATCGAGAATTTCAATCTGGTAGCTTCATTTTCTTTAAAGTATCCACTGGAAGGGAAAAATCAGATTTGGCAAGAAGGGAAAATTGAGCCCGAGATTCATTGGACCCTTTCAAGTATTGAGGATAATTGGAGAAGTCGCTTATGATGTAGCCTTACCTCCAGCATTAGAACATATCCATAATGTTTTCCATGTTTCCGTGTTAAGACCATATAAGCCCGATGAGAGTGGGTTTCATACCTACGAATTGGATAGTTTTTCGGACATAAACGGTTGCTAATCTGTATGTTTTAGTACTATTTTATGTTGTATATTATGATTATATTACAGGTTCAATATGTATTGACTAAGGAGAGGTTTGATTGGCAAGGCAGCAAAAAGGGCAGGAAAGGAAAAAAAAATAGTGAAGTATAGAGAAAATGCCCGCCGGGGCTGGGCTTCATAGTATAAATTTACCCACCAGGGTAGGGGTCCATGTCATCAGTAATTTTTTCCCCATCGGGGCGGGGGTTAGCAAGAGGAAAATGCCCGCCGGGGTGGGGGTACGTGACAGAGATGGAAGACTTCTGATATAATTATACTTCTGATGTTACGAGACTTGTGGACTTAATACGTGATTGGGATAGGATAAGAAGACTATTCAGTTACAGAAAGGAGATAACCATCAACTTCATTCATCATTCAAGATTACAATTAACAAACTCTAGATTTTGAGAAGATTTTGGACGAATTGACGCAAGGAGGTGGAGCACGAAGATTTCAGAGTGAATTGAAGAAAAGGGTGGTTCTATTTACTGTTTTCATTCTTCAATTTCAGTTTTGTAATCAGGATGCTTAATTCTTTTATCTTTTCAGTTTTTAATTCATTAGCTATGAACTAAATTCTCTTATTAAGCCTATGATGGATCTTATTGCCAAATGAGGATTGTTATGCTTTAATTTTAATTTAATGAAGCTATTTTCAGTTCATCTATTATGGTGTGTGCATAATTTATGAGTTTCTTGATCACCAATTCTTTGTGAACACGTATGAACTCGAGAGATGAAATATAGGTTTAGACATAATCATAATAGCACGTGATTGTAATTTCTGCATTTTTTTGGGATTCATAATTTATATTTAGGATAGAGATATACCTATGCATCGCATGTAATCTTATGAGAACTTGGGATTAAACCTTCTTTACTTGTAATTCACATAGAGATATAGTAAATTAGTTAATAAGGGTGTTTTTCTTAATTCTGTAATCTGTGAATTTAAGTTGATATGGGTATAGTGCATCGAGATATGGTTATATCTACTTTCGTGTTCTTAATTAATGAACTGGAATAGTTAATTTGAATTAAAAAGAAGTGTGACAATCTAAATGAAGCATTAAGTGAAATTGTATGCTTAATTCTCTAATATCTAATTAAAGTTTGTGGTAGTTAGTTGATTTTATTTTATTTAGTAGTTTTTCATTAATTTCATTATTAAATCATTAGTTTAATAGAATTGAGATAATATAAGATTGGTAATTATTAGGATAAAATTCAATATTTGTCTCTGTGGGAACGATACTTTACTTATCATTATATTACTTGTTGATCACGTATACTTGCGAGTCATGCATAATTAGATTTTACCCAACAAGTTTTTGGCACCGTTATCATGGACAAATAATTAATTTTATTACTTTCAATATCAGTTTAATTATATCAATTTTAGTTAAATATTTTTGTTTTTTGTTTTTATTTTATTTCTTATTTTAGGTTATCTGAAATAGTGCATGCAAACTCGGTCAAAGAAGCCAGACTTACTGCCTTACACAGACGATATCAAAAGAAGTTTTCAACGGTTGAGTAAGTGGATAAAAGAAACTAGAGAGAATTTCGAAAAGCAAGAAACAATAGCTGCGGAAGATCAGAAAGCACTAAGTGATTATGCCATACCAAGGGTTACCGAAATTCAGTCGAGTATCACCAGGCCTGAGATTATTGCTAACAATTTTGAGATAAAGCCCGGTACAATTCAGATGATTCAGAATTCAGTGCAGTTTGGGGGATTTGCAAATGATGATCCGAACAAGCATCTTGTGAACTTTCTGGAGATATGTGATACCTTTAAGTACAATGGGGTATCTGATGATGCAGCGAGGCTTCGTTTGTTCCTATTCACACTACGAGATAAGACAAAGAGCTGGTTACATTCATTACCATCAGGGTCAATCACTACTTGGGATGACCTAGCTCAAAAGTTCTTAGCAAAATTCCTCCCATCGACAAAGACAATGAAGATGAGGAATAAGATTACGACGTTCGAACAACAGCATGGGGAGTCACTGTATGAACCTTGTGAGAGATATAAAGAGTTATTGAGGAAGTGTCCATATCACGGATTGCCCAAGTGGTTAAAGATGAATACCTTCTATAATGGGTTGAACAGTAATCTTCAGACTAATATAGATGCAGCGTCGGGAGGAGCATTTATGACTAAGAGATTTGAGGAGGCATATGACTTGATTGAAACTATGGAAACTAATAACTACCAGTGGCCAACTGCAAGGATGACTCAAACTAAGGCAGCTAAAGTGTTAGAAGTGGATGGAGTTAAAGCCTTAGCAGCTCAAATTTCTTCACTATCAAAGAAAATGGATGCCCTCACGAGAGTACAGGTTCAGTAGGTAGCTTATGTGTGTGAATTGTGTGTGGGGAAACATTCGACAGAATAGTGTGCTATAAATCTGGCAGCAGTTTAGTTTGTAGGTAGCTATAATCGACCTCCTAATCCCTATCAAAATACCTACAATCCGGGGGCAAGGAACCACCCAAACTTTTCATGGAGAAATAATCAGAATCAGCAGCAAGCTCCACGACCATCATATCCCCCGGTTTAAAAATCTGCACCAACAGTCAGCTCCGCATCATGAAAAGAAGTCAGATTTGGAGGAGCTACTTTTGAAGTATATATTTAGTAATGAAGAGACAATGAAAACATAAGCGGCTGTAATTAAAAATATGGAAAATCAAATGGGACAGCTTGTTATGGCCTTGAACAATAGACCTCAAAGGTCTTTACCGTGTGACACTGAAAAGAATCCCAGGGGAAATCAAGAGCAGTGTCAAGCTATTACATTACAAATCGAAAAATATCTAGACGGGCAAGGTGCAAAAAATTCGCCAAAGAAAGATGTTAAGGAAAGTGAAGAAAGAGTGGTTGAAGAGAAAAAGTGTGAAGAAAGACAAGTGGATAAGGAACGGGCAAATGTTGTACCAGTTGTCTATCCTCCACCATTTCAACAAAGAGTTCAGAAGCAAAAGTTAGACAAACAATTCTATAAGTTCTTGGAAATCTTCAAAAAGCTACAGATAAACATTTCGTTTACAGAAGCCCTAGAACAGATGCTGAGTTATGCGAAGTCTATGAATGGTATTTTTTCAAAGAAGAAGAAGTTGGAAGATTATGAGACTATAGACTTGACGGAGGAGTGTAGCGCAATATTGCAAAGGAAGTTGCCTCCGAAGTTGAAAGATATGGGTAGTTTTACTATTCCTTGCACAATTAGAAAAATGTCCTTTGATAAATGTTTGTGTGATTTAGGTGCGAGTGTGAATCTTATGTCGTTATCAATGTACACTCAGTTAGGTTTGCTGGCACTGAAACCAATAAACATATCATTATAGCTTGCGGATAGATCAGTTAGTTACCCGAAGGGAATTGTTGAAGATATATTGGTCAATGTGGATAAGTTTATATTTCCAGTGGAATTCATTATCCTTGATTACGAAGAAGACAAGAACATTCCACTACCAATCTTTAATTAGATATTACCGACTTATATAATGAGGGTAATGTAGTTTAAAGAAAATAGTGGGAGATACCAATATAAAATAAGACCTATATTATTTTGGTTAAATAAAATAATAAATGAATGTTTGCTAAAATATTGTCTTTTACATGCAAAATTTTGAAAATGTCACATTCACTAATTTCACTACGCAGCATACTTGATGCTAACAAACTGACCGGACCGAATTACACGGACTGGTTAAGGAATTTGAGAATTGTTCACACTACTGAAAAGATTTCTTATGTCCTAAATTCGCCCGTACCTGCAAAAGTTGTAGAAATAGCCTCTGAGTAAGAGATTGCTACTTTTAAATAGTGGCAAGATGATGCATCTGTGGCTCAATGCATGATGCTCGCATCCATGAGTAACGATCTTCAGCATCAGCATGAAACCATGGATGCTCCTACTAGGCTGCTGTATGGTGAGGAAATTAGTACTGCTAGATATGAAGTATCTAAGGAGCTCTTCCGATCTCGGATGACCGAGGGTACTACCATTGAGACTCATATCTTAAAGATGATCAATTTGATTGAATGTCTTGGATAGCTTGGGTTTGTCATGGATGGGGAGTTGAGTCAAGATTTAGTCTTGTAGTCACTCCCGGACACCTCCTCACAATTTGTTGTGAATTTTCACATTAATAAGCTAGATGTCAGCTTGTTTGAATTACTTAACATTTTGAAAACTGCTGAAGGTCATTTCCCATCCAAGAAGGACCATATCTTAATAGTGGATGATTCTTCCAAGAAAAGGAAGAGACCCAATGTATCTTCTAAAAAAAAGAAATCCAAGAATGGTAAGGGTAAGGCGAGAGTGAAGGATCAAAATAAACCTGATCCATCTTGCAAAAGAATTTGCTTCCATTGCAACAAGTCAGGTCACTAGAAGAGGAACTGCAAGGATTATCTTGCAGAACAAAAGCAGAAGAAGCTTGGAGAATCTTTGAATCCTAATCAAGGTTTGTTTATGATTGAAATTAATTTTTCTGAAAGTCAATCTTATACTTGGGTATTGGATACCGGCTGTGGTTCTCACATATGTAATAATATACAGGGACTGGTCATAATTAGAAAGCTGAGCAAGGATGAGATCGTCCTACGAGTGGGAAATGGAGCAAAGGTTGCTGCATTAGCTGTAGGGATTTATTGTTTAGCAATGCCTACGGGAAAGTTCATTAATTTAAATAATTGTTATTTTGTTCCAAATATCATTATAAACATTATTTTAATTTTTTTATTGGATATGGATGGTTTTGACATTATAATAAAGAACAACAGTTGTTCTATTTATAATAATAATGTTTTATATGGTGTTGGTAATTTGCGAAATGGACTTTATATACTTGACTTGCATGAAAATATACTTCAAATTAAACAAACTAATAAAAGGAAAAGAGATGATGTTAATTATACCTATATGTGGCACTGTAGACTTGGTCATATTAATGAAACAAGATTATCCAAGTTACATCGAGATGGGCTCCTAGAGCTATCGAATTATGAATCATATCCAACTTGTGAATCTTGTGTCATGGGAAAAATGACTAAATCTCCTTTTGGTGGAAAAGGAGAAAGAGTTATAGAGTTTTTAGTGTTGGTTCACACAAATGTATGTGGACCTATGGCAATGATTGCACGAGGAGGGTAATCTTATTTTATTACATTAGCTAACGATCACTCAAGAGTTAGATATGTGCTTTTAATGAAATACAAATCTGAATCATTTGAAAAGTTCAAAGATTTCAGAAGTGAAGTTGAGAAACAAACGGGAAAATGTATTAAGATTCTTCGATTAGATCGAGGTGGTGAATACTTAAGCGGTGAGTTTCTTAATTATATCAAAGAAAATAGTATAATCTCATAATGGACTCCACCAGGGATGCCATAGATGAATGGTGTATCTGAAAGGAGAAATTGAACATTGTTGGACATGGTTCGATCCATGATGAGCTTTACCATCCTTCTAGTTTCCTTCTGGGGATATGCCCTAGAATCGGCTACATACCTACTTAACAAGGTACCTACCAAATCCGTCCCTAAGACCCCATATGAATTATAGACAGGGAGGAAACCAAATCTTAAGCATGTTAAGACTTGGGGTTGTACAACTTATGTCAAAAAGTTTGAAAACGATAAGCTATAGACTAGATCTAATAAATTTAGATTTATGGGATACCCTAAAGAAACATCAGGGTATTATTTCTATCATCCAACTGATCAAAAGTTGTTTGTTGCGAAACATGCTACCTTCTTGGAAAAAGGAGTTTATCCTTGAAGGGTCAGTGAGAGTAAAATATATCTTGAAGAGTTTCAAGAACCACAAAATACTACAGATCAAAGTCAGGTACCTAAAAAAGTGGAACAACCTTTGGCAACACACCCTATTCATAAATCTGCAAGAGTACCGAAGATATCTGATAGGTATAGATTCGTCATAGAGAATGATGATGAGGTACACATCATAGATGATGATGATCCATTGAATTACGAACAAGCAATAAGTAGTAAAGACTCAGAGAAGTGGCAAGAAGCCATGAAATCCGAGATGGACTCCATGTATGAAAACCAAGTATGGACTTTGGTTTCACCACCTGAAGGCATTAAGGCTATTGGGTGTAAATGGGTCTTTACAAGAAAGACTGGAGCAGACGATAAGGTAGAGATCTATAAGGCCCGACTGGTCGCAAAAGGTTTCTAACAAAGACAAGGAGTTGACTATGACGAAACCTTCTCACCAGTACCGATGCTCAAGTCCATTCGGATTTTGCTTGCGATTGCAGCTTACAATGACTATGAAATCTGGCAGATGGATGTGAAAACGGCCTTCCTCTATGAGAAACTTGAGGAGGATGTGTATATTAACAAGCTAGAGGGATTTGTTTCAAAGGTTAGAACAAATCAAGTCTGTAAGCTACAACGATCCATTTATAGATTGAAGATAGCTTCTCATAGATGGAACATCCATTTTGATGAGACAATCAAAGAGTTTGATTTTATCAAACATAAAGATGAACCATGTGTGTACAAGAAGGTTAGTGGGAGCATTATTTTATTCTTTATATTATATGTTGATGATATATTACTGATAGAGAATGATATTCCTATGCTATAATCAATTAAAATCTAGTTATCTAAACACTTGTCCATGAAGGACTTGGGAGAAACATCATATATTTTGGGGATAATGATTTATAGAGATAGATCTAAAAGAATGCTTGGCTTATCCTAAGGAACGTACATTGACTCGATGCTAAAGAAGTTTAGCATGGAAGATTCCAAAAGTGGTCTCATGCCGAGGAGCCATGAAATACATTTCTCCAAGAAACAAGCCCCAAAGACACCTGAGGAGAGAGACCGTATGAGTAAGATTTCTTATGCTTCAGCAATAGGATCCATCATGTACGGTATGATATGTACTAGAATGGATGTCACTCATGCATAAGTGAGACAAGAAGATATCAGTCGAATCTAGAAGAAGAACACTAGAAGGTAGTGAAAAATATCCTAAAGTACTTAAGAAGAACTAAGGATGTGTTTCTTGTCTACAGTGGGTCTGGATTAAAACTAGAGGACTTCATAGACTCAAGTTTCCAAACGTACCAAGATGGCAGTAAATCCATTTTGGGGAATGTGTTTTCCTTAAACGGTGACGTAGTGAGTTGGAAGAGTTCCAAACAACAAACAATTACTGATTCTGTGACAGAGGCAAAGTACATAGCTGCAAGTGAAGATGCAAAGGAGGCTGTTTGGATGAAGAAGTTCAGTACAAGTAACTTTATTCTATGACAACATCGGAGCTGTTGCGCAAGCTAAGGAACCCAAGTCTCATCAGAAATCCAAACATGTGTTGCGACGATTTCATTTGATCAAAGAGATCATTGAAAGAGGAAATGTCACCCTAGAGCATGTGGACTCTCAAGATAATCTTGTAGATCCATTTACTAAAGCATTAACACAACAACAGTTCGATCGTCAATTAGAGAAGCTGGGTATGAGATGCCACGACGATTGTCTTTAGTGCAAGTGGGAGATTGAAAGTAGTATGCATACAAGCCAATCATGTGTGATGATAAAACATATACTTTGTAATCAATATTATTTATTTATTAATAAAAGAATTATTTATTAAAGGCATTTATTATCTACATGGTGCTGTTTTAATAATATGTGATAAACCCATAGTTTTAAGCAATGCTTTTAGATCATGATGAGATCATGCTAATGAGATCTAAATTCTAAGATAGCTTAAAACTAAAATGTTCTCAATCAATGGATTACTAAAATGGGGATTAGTGAATCCGGATAGATTGATACATACATTGATTGCTCAGTGGATGAGAATGATTGATCTCATGATTATTTGTGTGGAGACACTAAAGCAGGTATGTAGGTGCTTATTGGAGAATAAGTTCACTGAACGTGACTCACTAAGGAATACCTAATTGAGTTTTACTTGCCTGTCAATTGGAATTCCTGTAGTGATAGTAGTACAAATGATCCTTAGACTTGAGATCATCATAGTATCTTATGTGACAACCCAAGAATTTAGAAAATTTTTATAATCATAATTGATTGATTTAAGGTTCAATATTAGAACCTAGACAGAAAATAAGTGAATGGATTTGACATTTCTGGAAAGATATTTAATGGATTTAAAATTTTTTGTGGTGAATTATTCAGGATTAAGAATATAAGTGTGTCGACAACGGGATGTTGTCCCTTTTCGTTCCTTGTTCTTTGGTGTTCTCATGTTAATGTGAGATTTGTTTGAAAACATAAGTGAAAAAGGTCCGACATGTGTAATGTCGACGATTTGGCTTTAAGAGTTGCCAGTTGGTGTTTTTAATTAGTTGCACCAACGCAACCGAAAAGGTTTGGACATTGACCTAGTGATGTGATACTGCTAAACGGGTCTATGAAACCGAGATTCATTTGGGTTCGGGGGCTTGATTATGCGGAGGGAAGGTGTTAGGCACCCCCCGACATCCGTGTTGCCACGGTGACCGCCACTTCTCAAAGAAACAGTTATATGAATGTGTGTGTGTGTGTGTGAGTCAATGTGCAATTTTTTGAAAGTAGTGCGAGGCCTCGTTCACACCTATATACAAAGGGCTTGAATTTATAGAAAAATTCAGTTTTAAGCAAGATATAGCAATGAAGTTTAGTAAAAAAATAGGTTTTTTCAAACCCTGTTCTCAATAGGAATTGAGACCTTTTCATACTTCAATTTTATTATTAAAATGTTCAGCTTGTTTGCTTTTATTTTCGAGATGCGAGGCATCTTTGAGAAAATAATATATAGCAATGCCGAACTCCTTATGGGCAGATCCTCCCTTGTATAGGCCTGACATCCTTGTAGATAGAGATCGAGTGACCCAGGAGGAGTTACATCAGGTGGACAGAATTTACAATGTAGACATCGATACCATCGACTTCTTCTGATGTATATTTCTCGTTATCTCTTTTGATAGGCCTCTATTGAGATGTTGGGTAGCTTCGCCCCATTTCCCTGTATTTTAGCTATACATAGATATATTAGATGATGATATACTTAGGAATATATGTACAGTTTTCCATTCCATATATCATATTTCCATCTATTATATCATGAATGTTGTTATGTTATGCATATGTATGTATATCTAGAGATATTTCAGCATTGACCCCTAGATGGTCTTATGAAACATCCCGTACAGATGTCTTCTTCGACAGTTAGCCGTATTGATCATACCCCACCATTTTTGGTGGCATCTGGTATGCGCTCATGGTATGATAGTATGTCACCACCAGACAGGGTGACCGTAGATGATTTGTTACAGCATACTATGACCCTGTTGATGTTTCAGGTTCCCACATGATTTGTGGAGGGTATGCTAGAGCATTGGGTACCGGAGAGACAGGTCTTCCGATTTGGGAGGAGTATGCACGGTTGACGATGCTGCCGTTGGATAGACCTTGCGTGCACATGGCGATCGGAGACATGAGTAGACAGTTCATGACCCTCATCGGATTGAGGCGTAGAGTGGTACAAGATGAGATTACATCTGGCCACGTGATATCCCATCATTTTTTGTTTGACAGATTTGGCTCTGAGGATACTTATGCATGGCATTCCGGGGATTTCACCACACCGGAGGATCAGTGGCGTTTGGCCAGAGTTGATGTACTACTGCTGTGCATATTGTCATACGTCTACATGCCACGGTACATGGATGAGTTGGACATCGGCGTCATTATGGTAGTGAGAGCTCTCCGGGAGGGTCACACCATCCTATCGATGATTATGGCAGAGGTCGGCCACATATTGCTGCACTTATCCGGCAGGAGTGTTCATATGCAGTTCGGTCATGCTGTACGTGTGGTTTATGTCACACTTAGGACCGATTGGCACATTCAGACGACATGGATATTGTTTCACCCATGATATAGTCATGTCATACTCCTTTCAGCCTGCAGAGTGTATAGATGCTGCATCTTGGTCAGCTTTCCTGGCAGGGATCAGAGATCCATTAGCTATATTGCCGTGTACAGGGCTTAGCTCACCCTAAAGCTTCATTACTCATGCTCCGGGTATGGATTATCTACCTCTAGCTGGTTTGAGAGGGATGATCACCTACCACCCACTGGCCGTGATGTGTCATTTTGACCAATTTCAGGATTTTCACCCATTTGAGGGGGAAATAATTCAGCGTTTTGCTTTTCGCCACTTATCATCAGTGGACAGATCCAGGTTGTATGCCTGTTGGGATCAGTGAGAGCTAGCTAATTTTTCTGTCAGTCATCCGGTTATTCTGCAGAGTATTCAGCATGGATGGAGACAGAGACTGCATCGGCTATGGTAGTATCCACAGTGAAGGATATTGATTTCGACGATGAGGAGCCTATGGAGAAGGCTGACATTCCCATCGATGGAGACTTGATCATTGGGTCGCCAAAGATTTGTGATAGATTCTCCCACCCCGAAAGTGCAATCGTTATTTTCAAGATTCAAAGATGACATTTGGAGCTGAGCTTACATCTGATGACCTATGATAGAGACCTGGCTAGGGCTGCGATGTTGACAACTCTTGATGGGAGAGACACCGCTCTGTTAGAGAGGGATGAGGCTAGATCAGCCAGGGATGCATTGATTGTGGGGCGGGATGCCGCCCTATCTGCTAGGGATGTGGCCATTGCAGATAGTACCTCAGTGAGATCCCTTACGACTGGCATCCTTGCCGATATGAGTGCTTACATAGATGAGCATCATGTCACCATGCAGTTAGCCTCTAATCTGTTAGCTCGTGTAGATGCCATTGGGAAGGAGCTTGCATCTTTACCTCCGTCTTCAGAGAGGGATGCTATGTTAGATCTGATAGTTCGTATACACACAGATCCGTAGATAGCTTTGTATTTTCCTACACAGACTAGCTTAGCCATTTAGTCATGTACAACACAGAAGTATATATCAAACAGTAGTATATATGGCAGAGAAATATATTTTGATTTACTTCACTTTTAGTTATGCCTTGATACTTGCTTGATATTTGCCTGTTTCTTCAGGGCCTTGTGATCTTGATGCATTCTGAACTTATCCTTGATATGTGGACATTGAGCCATCACAGGATCTCTCAGAACTGATCATTGATCTGTATGTATCCCTACCATCTTTGGTGTCTTGGGACTGATTTCTGGTCTCCAATACTTCTATTTGTGAGAAGCCCAGTTAATTCCATCTCTTATGGATTTGTGTTGCTCTTTGAGGAACACATGTAGCTTAAATGGTCACCGAATCTCTTATTTGTGAAGAGAGGTTTGGTAATTCCATCCCCTTGGTATGAAGCAAATGAAATGTGGTAGATCAAAGGTTGATCCCAGTACCGTGTGACAAGCATTTTTGTTCGGTAGGGTTAGGATCGAACCATAAATTCTTTGCCCACACATCAGTATTAAAGAGGAGATCTAATCTGCGTAGTTTGAACCTGGTGTAAGAGGTTCAACGCTGAATGTGAAAGGAAGATGGGTGTAGAAGCTTTATTGATGAATAAAGGTGTAGACGTATTTTTGTGGTTTTTTGTTTTTGTAGAGGAAGGGCAGAAACGTTTTTGTTGTTTTTTGTTTATTGTGACCGGGCCATATAGAATATGGTTGCCTACATACTCCCGTGTATCAGGGAGATCAGGTCGACGTAGTTCTCCCCTCATGACGAATCGCAGCCAAAGAGAAGTGTGAATCCCATGTGTAGGCTATACTGCGGGGAAAAGAAAGTTTGATCCCATAATGGGGACAAACAGCGGGTGTGGAAAAAGTTTAATCCCGTTTTCAGGACAAACTGCAAGCGTAGAAAAGTTTAATCCCGTCTTCTGGATAAACTGCAGGTATGAAAAGTTCAATCCCGTCTTCAGGATAATCGAAATTGTATGAAAGGTTTGAAATGAGGTGAAACCAGGCTGCTGGTTTGAAGTGTATGTTTCCCTAAGGGGCAGAAGAGTTTGTAAAAAGAAGGGTTCAAAACCAGAATGACTGGTGATTGGATGATCAATACCAGGATGTTTACTTGATGGTAACTTCAGACATAGTACCGTTTCACGGAGTCCGAGTTGATAAGCTGTGGAAATTCATCGCCATCATTTTCCTGTAGTCTGAGAGTGCCTCCTGTCAATACCTCCTTGACAATAAATGGGCCTTCCCAGTTAGGAGCGAATTTTCCCTTAGATTGATCTTGGTTGTTAATGATCTTTTTCAAAACCAAGTCATGTTGTTTGAACTGCCATAGTCGGACTTTTCTATTGTAGGATCGTGCGATCCTCTGCTGATATAACTGACTATGGAAGATAGCCGCGGTTCACCTTTCATCTATTAGAGACAATTGGTGATACCTGTCTTGTACCCATTGGTCTTCATCCAACTGAGCATCCATCAACACTCTGAGGGATTCCATTTCCACCTCTATGGGGAGCACTGCTTCCATCCCATAGGCTAATGAGTAGGGGGTTGCCCCAGTGGATGTACGCATGGAAGTTCTATAGGCTAATAAAGTCAGAAGCAAGAGGTCAGGCCATCCTTTGTGATTGGCGGACATTTTCTGCATGATCTTTTTGATGTTTTTATTAGCCGCTTCAACAGCACCATTCATCTCTAGATGGTAGATGACGGAGTTCAAGTGTTTGATGTGGAATTTACTGCATAACTCCTCCATCATTTTGTTGTTGAGGTTCTTAGCATTGTCTGACACAATGACCTCTGGTTGTCCATATCGACAAACGACATTGTTTCTGATGAAAGCAATGATGACTTCCTTGGTAACCCTGGGGAAGGAGGCTGCTTCTATCCATTTGGTGAAGTAGTCGATCATGGTGAATTTGAATTGATGTCCATTACTGGCTTTGAGCTCGATGGGCCCGATCACATCCATTCCTCATATTGAGAAGGGCCATGGAGAACTCATATTGTGAAGTTCCCTTGGAGGGGCGTGGATAGCATTCCCATGAATTTGGCATTGATAACATCTCTTGACGTGATCATCACAGTTAGCTTTGAGTGTAAGCCAATAGTGCCCTGTTCTGAGAATTTTCTTGACAAGTAAGGGGCCATTCATGTGTTGGCCACATACTCCACCATGGATCTCATCCACGAGCCTCTGAGCTTGGCCTTTGTCCAGACATCTGAGGAGACCTAATCCTCCATCTCTTTTGTAGAGTGCATCTCTGCTCAGGTAGAATTTAATAGCAAGTCGACGGATCCGCCTCTTCTCAGTTAGGCTCGTCTCAGCGGGTGTAGATCCATCTCACAGATGCTCCTTGATATGTTGATACCAAGGGTGGTGGATGGGAGGTAGCTCATCCGATACTTCTCCAACATAGTTCCCATAAGCTGGGGCCTTTTGCAGAGAAAATGTGATGCTTGGCATGTTTTCCTTGTCAGGTATGTGAATCAAGGAGGCCAACATTGCTAATGCATCTGCAAAATCATTCCTATTATGAGGAATGTGTAGAAAGGAGATTTCTTCAAACTCCAAAGCCATCTGTAAAACTTGCCGATGGTAAGGCAGCAAATGTAATTTTTGGTTTGATAGATTCAAGTGGATTGTTTGATTACCAATTCGGAATCCCCAAAGAGTGTTAACCGCCTGATGTCCATTGAACGGGCAAGTTTTAGCCCCATAATACAGCCTTCATACTCAGTTGTGTTGTTGGTGCTGACAAACTGCAATTTGACAGCGATGGGATATTGTTCCCCCGTACCGGATATTAGAACTGCTCCAGCTCCAGAGCCTTACGTGTTAATACCCATCAAAATACATTTTCCATGTGTGGCACGCATCGTCATCGATGGTATTCTTTGAATCATCATTACCCCTTCATCAGGAAGTATGTTTCTAAGGGTTTGTAATCCCTGCAAAAGTATAAACCATTGATCCGCAGCTTGACCTTTGGATGACTTTTTGCGTTATGTATAGAGCGATGTCAAATTGTTGTAGGATCAATCGCCATCCGGATAAATCGACTATTCGGCTTTGGGCTTTCATCAACACATACTTAAGAGGATCCACGCTGGATATGAGATGGGTTGTGTGACCATGGAGGTAATGCTGTAACCTCATGGAAGCCCATGCTAAAGCACAACAAGTCTTCTCAATTAGAGTGTACTTGTGTTCACTGCTGTTGAATCTTTTGCTGAGGTAATAGATAGCTCGTTCTTGGCCTCTATTATATTTTGCCCCAGTATATAACCCATGGCATTGTCATTAATGGACAGGTACATGAATAGGGGAACATCATCCCTGGGTGGTACCAAAACAGGAGCATTAACCAGTTGCTCTTTAATGTTAAGGAAGGTTTTTTGACCCTCATCATTCCATTTCATGGAGGAATTCTTCCTTAACAACTTGAAGATTGGCTCACAGGTTGTTGTGAGTTGAGAGATAAACCTGCTAATGAAGTTGATTCTTCCCAAAAATCCCCGTATTTCCTTCTCTGTCTGAGGAATGGGCATTTCCTTGATGGCCTTGATTTTGGTAGGATCTAGTTCAATCCCTTTGTGGCTGACTAGGAAACCTAGCAACTTGCCTGATTTGACACCAAAGGCGCACTTGGCTGGATTCAACTTCAAGTTGTACTTACGAAACCTGTTGAATAGCTTTCTGAGATGGTCTAAGTGGTCCTCCTCCTTTCGGGATTTGACAATGATGTCATCTACGTAGATCTCTATCTCTTTATGCATTAAATCATGGAAAAGAGCCATCATAGCTCACTGGTAGGTTGCCCAGGCATTGATGAGGCTGAATGACAACCGTTTGTAGCAAAAGGTTCCCCAAGGCGTGATGAAAGCAGTTTTCTCATGGTCTTCCTCAGCGACCATACTCTGATGGTACCCCGCAAAGCAATCCACAAAGGAGTACAAGCTGTATTGAGCAGTATTGTCAATGAGAATGTTGATAAAGGGCACGTGAAAACTATCTTTAAGGCAAGCTTTATTAAAAATCCCGGTAATCCATGCAAACTTGCACCTTTCCTCTAGGTTTAGGCACGGGAACAATGTTAGATATCCACTCTGGATATGTAGACACCATGATAATGCTAGCTTGAAATTGTTTCACAATTTCTTCTTTGACTTTTAAAATCCACTCAGGTTTCAATCGCCTGAGCTTCTGCCTAACTGGCTTGAATCCTTTTTTAATGGGAAGGCGATGAAGAACCGTGTCAGTGGACAAACCCACCATGTCTTCATGAGACCATGTAAACACATCCTGGAATTGGGTTACTAGTGCAACTATGTCATTCCGTTGGTTTGGGGTGAGGTCTGAACCAATCTAGATTAGCTTAGGGTTTTCTAAGGTTCCAAGATTGAAAGAAGTGGTCTGGTCAAGGTTGGGTTTAGGCTTATCTACGACCCATTCCTTAATCTTTTGTGGTGTCTCAATGTCCTCTTGTATGTCCATCAAGTCTGAGTCCAACTTTTCATCAAAGCTACAACCCTTGTGGAGAGAAGGCACCTCATCAGCAAGTACAGACACATCTAAATTCAGAGTCCTGAAACAAAATATGCTTTCACTTAATATATGAGACTGTTTAATCATACACAAGTGTTAGCATGTACTGATAAAATAACTGCTAATACTGTATAGAAAAGCAAGCAATTAAAGTTATCTACAAGGCAGAGGGATTTTTTGCCCGTTTTACCCTCGTCGACCAATGCATGGAGTGCTGCTCCAATTGTCGAGGGCAAAGTCCCGATGGATTGCAATGATGGAGGGATTGTCATTGTCCTCCTTCTCCCGAATGATAACCATGACATCTGGGCAATCATCGTCTGGGTTTGTTTGTTTGTATGTTCATCATGAATAATAACGCGTATGCCCGACATCATCAAGGAGACGTCATGTTTATGTTTCCGCTCCTTTTCTTCCACTTCGGGATCAGGAATCAGCACCTCTTTTGCTTTGAATGGCACTAGTTTAGGAAACAGCATAGCCATAACATGGGCTGACACCTTTACTGGAGACTATATCAGCTCATGCGGTGCGGATGGAAGAAATTACCGTGTGGAAAAAACTTGAGGAACCTGCTTATGTTTATGAGGATTCCTATGACTGGAATTGGCAGCATAGCCTAGTCCAGCTGTCCCAATTTGACTGGACACTTGAATAGGGTGCTTAATACCCTGCTGATTTTTACCAAGTCCTTGTCTAGGCTGATGACCTAATGACATCATTTCTTGAGTGGCCGACATAACCTCGGCAGAAATATTGGGTACGGGAAGTGGTGCTCCAATAGGATGGTATTGAGTGTTACTCACTTCCAAGGTATGAAAACTTGCTGGCTCAACTTTTGAGTTGAAGCTGATAATTGGTATATCTCCTTGTTCGTGACATTTCGCTCATTAATTAATGAAGAATTAGATCGTTGTTGATAATGTATTTGAGTTGCTGATGTAGTGTGGAGGGAACAGCTCCAGCCATGTGAATCCATGGTCTCCCCAATAGCAGGTTGTATCCTAAGTCTATTTTGAGGACGTGGAAGGATACATTGAATGTATTTGGACCAATCTCAATTGGAAACTCAATCTTTACGACGGAATTTCGTCGGGATCCATCAAAAGCTTTGATAACCGTATGACTGCTTTGGATCCATTTGAGATTAACATTCATCTTCACCAAGGTGGCATAAGGACAAATATTTAGAGACGAACCTCCATCTATCAAAACTCCATCTAGCATATACCCGAAAGACAAAATTGTAATGTGCAATGGCTTGCAATGACCGGTCCCTTCGGGAGGTATGTCGTCATCAGTGAAGGATATCACATTATTGTTGAAAATGTGATCAACCATATATTGAAATTTTTCCACATCCACTGATTTCGGTAAGTAGGCTTCTTTCAAAACCTTCAATAAGATATTTCGGTGATCTTTGGAAGAGAAAACCAAGTCCAGTATTGATATCTAATGTGGAACTTCTCTTAAGCTTAAAACCACCTTGGCTTCATTATGGCCCATAGTGTGGAGGAATTTTTCAATCTTCACCATGGGAATCTTCCTTTTTGCTCTGAGAGTAGGCTTTATCACCCTCTGAGTAAGATACAATGGATTTTCCTTCGACACTGTAGCAGTAGTATGAGACGTGGATCCTTCAGCTTGTCCATAATTCCATGGAACTTTGTGTAAGATGAAAACAGGATATTATGGTCTGAAAGGTAAATAAATTGGCTCTGGTGCGACCACTTTCAAAGGATTGTCAGCTCCTTTGAGTTGAATTGCTTTTATGGGAAATGCTTTGATAGTTTCATAATCTTCGTTAGATATAACTGCTACTAATCCCTTCCATTTGGTAGGACATGTACTCCCACCCTCAAGTTGCACAGTGTCATTGTCTGCCATTTGCAGGACACCGCTATCAATAAGATTTTGAATGAGATGGCGGAGTGCCCAACATTCGTCTGTGCTGTGACCATGAGAATAGGAATGATACTGACACACTCCATTATAGTTAAACCGACCTGCACGGGGATTGATTGGAGGTAGAAGGGATGTAATTCATCCTTCAATGATCAGCATTTGAAATATTTCCTCCATAGGTTGTCCCAGATAGGTAAACTCCCTCTGATTGGCAAAATCCCGATGAGCTTTAACATTGGCTCTCCTTGCAACCTTATCCTCCATAGCTTCACTTTCTTAAGGTGATGGTGGAGCATTCATAACAAATGGAAGGAGATAGACATGCTTCTATCTAATTAATTGGTGTGTGACTTGATGATGGTGGGTCACCAGTTCTGCCAATTGCTTAATTTGTTTGCAAAGAACTTTCATCTTTTGTTCCATAGTAAACTGGAACTTTGCATAATCCCATTTGTCAACACCATCTTTGATGGTCGGGGATGATTCGTCGTTAAAACTAGAACTCTGTCCAGTGCTCCAACTGATCATGTTAACTTCTTCTTCTTTGTGTTGAGGAAGAGGGTTGTCTTGCACATGAGGTTGATCTGGTTTGGTGACAACAATATCACCGTTGTCTATTAAATCTTGGATCTTGTGTTTCAAGGCCCAACAATCTTGAGTATAATGACCAGGTACTTCGGCATAATAAACACACTTTCGAGTAGCATTAAAACCCCTCCCATTAGGGTTGGCTGGTGGAAGAAGAAGTGTGATTTTCTTCTGAGTAGTCAGAAGAGCCATAATATTCTCGAGTGAGTCCCCTAAGGGTGTGAACGTTCGAGGACGCTTTACTTCTCCACTCTTAGGCAATGGAGGGTTTGAAGACTGTGCTTGAAAAGGGGAGTAGTTTCTCCTATGTATAGTCATGTTCTGACTGCCTTTCTGTCCTTGTAGTATCAAGGAAACATCCTCCTCTTTCTTTTTATGGACCCTCCGGGGGTTGTTTCCATAAGATCCGGATTGGATGTGCTCAACAACTGTTTTAAGAGCGGTAAGGTCTTGAATCTTACAAGATTTCAATCCCATCTCAGCCATTTCTCCGTGTTTGATCATTTTAGAGAATGGTTTGCCGATACCGGCTAAAACTCTCTCATAGAAAGGAGCTTCTTGTATATCTATGAAAGTCATGACCATTTTTGATTTTGTCATGGAAGGAATAACTTGAGAAGCAAGGCAGGTCTGAGATTGAAAACTGTATTGAGTTAGGAAGGCGTGAGCTAGCTCTTCCCAACTATGGATCTTTGAGTTGCCTAATCTGGTATACCATGATCGGGCTTCTCCAGTCAGACTCCTTTGGAATAGCTGCATTCTGAGCTTCTCATTTTCCACATAAGATCCAAGTTCTCCAATGAACACTTTCAAATGTGTATAAGGATCCCCTAATCCGTCATATTTTTCAAAATCAGGGGTTTTGAATTTCTCTGGATAATGAACCCCAGGAAATATGCAAAGGTCAGCATATGGAACACTTCCATGTGTTCCAATCCCTTTGAGAACACGGATAGTTTCCTCCATTTGGAGGACCTTTTTCCTGATGTCACCGGTGTCTAGATCTCCTTTGAGATAGGTGTTTTCAGGGTTTTTGTTGGATGTATCCAACTGAGGGTTCTGGAATTGTTTTTTCCAAACCTTGAGCTCCTCCTTGTGAAGAGGATTCTGTATATGTAGGCATCTTCGTACCCTGAGTAGATTGATACAATTCTTTAAGCAGAACAACCAAATCAGTAATTTTTTTATTCAATCCGTCAAATTCTTCACGGGAAACAATATTAGACTGGTCAGAAGAAGACATGATTGGCTGTAGGCTCATGGCCTTTTTGGATTTTAAGCGGGTAACATGCCCAATTGCTTCCCTACAAAAGACTTATATAGTTTAGTCTTAGGGATAATGTAAATGTTATCATGATGTGCCCGTTTTAGGAATATGGTCCTGCAAAAACGGTTGGTAATTGATAACATGTCATGTATGCACAGATATCCTTCATATTTTCCATTACATATAGATGATCATGGAATAAAATTACAAGTAAATGCTTTTATAAGTAATTGAAAATGGAAAGCATGAAGAGACTTTCTTCCGCGTTTGGTTTATAAGAGGTTGACCTATCTTAGGGTTACTCTCGCGGCTTTTTGGCATGAAGGTTCCCATATCATCGCAATCTACTTGACGGGAAGTTAATCCGATCTTTCAACTAGAGCGAATCTGGGTGGTGCCTTTCCTGAGCCTCGTTGGAATTAGTCTTCCTACCGATCCAAAGAATCAAACAAGCAGGATAGCCTCCTGGTGGAGGGACCACACAACATACATTCACATACAACGTGTCTCACCGTTTATGCAAAATGATGACATGTGCGAAGCACTAATATCACAGATAGATATTTAGTAGTGCAGTAAGTAAAAATGCATTCGTACACATTCATCATAAATGTAAATGCAACATTGACACACAAGCATATACCAGTTTTGAAAAGCTTGTAATAGCGGCTTAAGCCCTCTTACTGGAGTCCCCAACAGAGTCGCCACCTGTCGATGTCAGGATTTTTAGTTGTCCCTTTTCGTTACTTGTTCTTTGGTGTTCTCATGTTAATGTGAGATTTTTTTGAAAAAAAAAGTGAAAAAGGTTCGACATGTGTAATGTCGATGACTTGACTTTAAGAGTCGCCAGTTGGTGTTTTTAATTAGTTGTACCAACGCAACTGAAAAGGTTTGCACATTGACCCAGTGATGTGACACTGCTAAACAAGTCTGTGAAACCGAGATTCATTTGGGTTCGGGGGCTTGATTATGCGGAGGGAAGGTGTTAGGCACACCCCGACATCCGTGTTGCCACGGTGACCGCCACTTCTCAAAGAAACTATTATATGAATGTTTGTATGTGTGTGTAAGTCATTGTGCAATTATTTGAAAGTAGTGCGAGGCCTCGATCGCACCTATATACAAAGGGTTTGAATTTATAGAAAAATTCAGTTTTAAGCAAGATATAGCAATGAAGTTTTGTAAAAAATAGGTTTTTTCAAACCCTGTGCTCAATAGGAATTGAGACCTTTTCATACTTCCATTTTATTATTAAAATGTTCGGCTTGTTTGATTTTATTTTTGAGATGCGAGGCATCTTCGAGAAAATAATATACTGTGATCGTAGAACTCCTTATTAACATGACAACCATCCAAGGAAATTCGAGATAACCAGTAAATAATGTACAAGTCGCTATAATTTGAAAATGTCCATCACGGACCGAATCTAGATTGATGAAGTGAAGTTGTGATCACATGATTCCTAGGCTCACATGATACTGCAGTTTATATGGAAAGCGATGGAAGTAAGCAGGTGTATATATATAAAAGCTGTAAATATATATATACAGACATGATCAACCATCACGAAGCAACTCCATGGGGGATCAGAAATGTAAATAAAGCAGTAAATGCTATCAACCAACATGAAGTAAACTCCAGGTGGGACGAAATGTAAATAAAGCTATAAAAGCGATCAACCGCCACGAAGTAAACTCCAGGCGGGACGAAATATAAATAAAGCTGTAAAAGGCCACGAAGTAAACTCCAGGCCTGACATAAATGTGTATATATATATATATATATATCTATACAAAATAGAACGATTTTTGACATTTTATAAAGATCAGGACCGTTAAAAGCTTAGCATAAATCGGACCGTTCGTATCCCTCTTCCATATACATATAACCCACTCTTCTCCCTCCTCTTCCCATACTCGAACCAAATACTCTCCTCTTCTCTCCCATCTTCATCGTCATCCTATTCTTCATCATCTAAAGCGGACGCCAGAAGCGGATGATGTCAAGGTTCTTCCGATTAAGAATACATCTTTTGCTGACTTCGTAGTCGTCACCACCGGCCAATCTGCCTGGCATGTCGGTAACATTGCTCAAGCCCTAATATGGAAGGTAGCCTCTTCTCTCTCTTTCTTCCTTATACATATTTGTTTAACGAAAACTTTTCCTCCATTTCTTTACTATAAGTAAGCAGCTCTTTGCCTCTTTAATTTTTCTCTCTCTTCTCTTTCACACACCCAAAAACACATCTGTGTAATTTTCAATTTCAATCGCATACCATTTTATATATGAGTTAATAAAGCACGGTAAGGGTTAGCAAAATGAGATACAGAGTTCATACAAATATATACAGAGTGTTAAGAGAGAGATAATGAGATACAAAAATATATGCTTCTTTGTGTCTTCTCTTTTAACCATCAATTGGGTCTTTAACACCCTTTTCAACTAAAGTATCTTCAACGGTAATTTCAATTTGTTTCTATCATTTTGAATTATTTATTTTTCACCCCTTTGTCGCATTTGTTCATTTTCATTTTCTATCATTTTGGACTCAGATTTGTTCATTTTCTATGCATTACTTCAAGATAACAAGTCGTGATGTCATTTTGAAGTTGAATCAATGGTTATTGAAAATTTTAAAATAGTGTAACATTTTATGTATCTCATATTTTTATTTATGACCATTTGTTGTTTGGGTGTTCTTCTTTGTACAATAGTTTTAATATTGGATGAATTTTGACATTTTGTCATGTAATGTTTTAATCTTCTTTTCTTTGTTCTTTTATTCTTGAATCTTACTACTATTTTAGTCACTTTTTGCCCAAAATGGTACTAAATCTTACTACTATCATTTGATGTTCATTGTTATATCCCCAAATTGACTTTCAAATCTATCTTATTTACTGTTTAAACTCCACTCAAAATATCTTAATTCATATTTTTTTTTGGGAAATCTTATCGTTATTCTAATATGGGTTCTTAATTTTCTTCTCTTTAATTGCTCTCTCCATAGATAGATTTAAGTCATCTAGGTATTTGCATACAAGTCAAATTTTATCATCTGAGCTTATGAGCGTATCAATTTAGCCAGTATTTCATGGGCAATGTCCATTTTGGTTTTTGTATTTTGTTGATAGCATGTGTAATGTGTGCTCAATTGTTTAGTTAAAATCTTTGATTTAGCTCTGTATGATTCCCCCCTTTAATACTTGTCATTTGTGTGAAAGTTAAAGTTCACATCCGTTCACCGATTGGAGATGAGTGGCTACGGGTTGTAAAGATTGTGTCACTGTTGTCCCTTGAAAGCCCCATGTACAGCTGTTAGTGAAAACCCAGAATTAATGTGATGCTCTTTGTATGAAAAGTTGCATTAATTTCTGTTTTTGATGGTGATTTTGTGATAATGGGTAGCTTTATATCACATTTTTGTAGTGGAATTGATGGGTTATTAGAGATCTAGATCTTAGAGTTGAGTTTTTTCTTACTAGTTTCTTTTACTTTTTTGGGATAGAGTTAATCTGGGTGTCATGCATGTTTGAGTCTAATTCAATGATCTAAAAATGGGTTGTCTCAATATAGTTGAAATCTCATCTCATCTCTTTTTCTGTAATGCTAAATTGAAGATTCTTTCTTTTTATATACAAAAAGGGGGAAATCTTTAAATAGTGAGCAACTATGTTTTGTTGTATTAAGTTTCTTCGTTATATGCCTTGGCAACAAATTTCGTTAATCCTCTGAATTATACACTTAAAAAGGAATGCAATTTTCCTAGGTACTAATAAGGTTAGAAGAGAGCTACTAATTATTAGAGCTCTTCTTTAACTATTGGAATTAGCATTCTTAGTACTACTATATATTATTTATCTATGCACATTTTTCACCATTCTACAGAAAGAGGCTTCTCTACAAATTTTCAAGTTATTAGTAATGAAATGATTGATTATCTACCCACAAATGAATTCATATATGCAGAAACTATTGCTTAGTGTTGGGTTAAAGTGGATGCAGTGGTCATTTGGTTGGATATTACTGTTTATACATTGTTTTACCACAATTTTTTGGTTATAAGGTGGTAGCTTCCTCTAGCTTATGGTAAACACTTAATTACACTTTGTTTCAAAACAATTGGAATTTAGAGAATTCCAAAAAGTTTGATTTTGGCTTAGCTGAGCATAAATCTGAAATAATTTTGGCCTACACATGAGCATACATTAAATATGTATATATCTATATATTGAATTGGGGCTGAACATTGATTTTTATTCATGATTGTGGTTTGAGCAGTTATTCATTTTGATTACTGGCATATATTGAATTTGGGATGAACATTAATTGGTTTTACTGGTTTGAGCAGTTATACATTTTCATATGTTTTTTATATGAATTGATTGGGGCTGAGCAGTTATCTATTGACGTACTAGTTTATTCATTAGTGCCTTTCTTCCAGATGGAAAGACAATAATGCCCTTTCTCCATTACAAATCAATTTTGCCAAATGAAAGATATTGGAAACTTTTGTACTAAATTTTTCATTCAAGAGTCTCTCCACCTACAATTTGGCTAAATTTTGGAAGATTGATTGGTCGGGTCGGGTCGGGTCATATAATTGTTGGTGCCTAATTTTCCCACAATAGTGTTTTTATTAAACAGACTAATGAAATGGGATACACCTCCTCCAAAACTGAATTCATCATCCATGTTGTTCTTCAAGTATGCAGTCAGTATGTTGATTTTTGTTTAGCTAAATTTAGTTTATATCCTAATAATAATAATTAGCTAAATTTAGTTTATATCCCAATAATAATAATGCATGAAGGTGGGGAATAAGTTGAATATGAATTAGCTCATAATTAGTTGGTATAAATGGCTGGTAGCTCATGAACTTTATGAATGATCACTGGTAGTTAGGTACACATATCATTGATATATGGTGTAAGAAAGGAGTAATAGTTATACCTTAGGTATGCATATCATTGTCCTAATTTTGTTGTTTTTGTGTTTTTTTATTGTGCAGGAGTTCATTTGGACTATTCTAACTGTCAACAAGAAACTACTTTTCCTTGCCAAGCAGCAAACAAACACACACACAAGTGGTATACCCCAGGTTTTACACTTATACTAATATATATCTTCATTAGTGTATGATAACTGTCATGTATGCTGTTTTCAGGGAGTTGTGAGGATAGGCAATTAATCAAGGGTACTTCAAGGAAAAAAAAGGTTTTCAGGGAGTTGTATAATTGTTGGAGCTCCTTCAAATAAAAGGTAAGACTTTTTCAGTGTAACAGAGTTGTTGCAAGTGTAGTCTTTGGAGGCACGCCATGTGGTGATAACTAGTATATATATATATATATATATATATATATATATATATATATATATATATATATATATAAATAGTAAACGCATCGGATGTAAAATCCAGGCTCATCGAATATGTCTGACAACAATTATATATATATACAAATATATATAAAAGCGATAAACACTCCGGATGTAAAATCTAGGCTCATCAGATATGTCTGACAACAATTATATATATAAAAGCAAGTAAACGCTCAAGACATAAGTCTAGGCTCAATTGAGGCATAACTCGATAATGTTAGTCCGTATATAAATATATACATATATAAGTATATATATACAGACATAAATGAAAACCACGGACCGAAGTCTGGACATACACACACCACACGACTCTCAATGGGTAGAATAGTGTGTGCAAAGATGATGAGAAAGGCTTTATAGAGTGTGAGAAGGCTTACAGTAGGCTGCCAATGAAGACTTCCATGACTCTATATGGATAAATACTCAGCTCCCAACGGTAAATGTATAGCTATATGTGAGCTAACAGATGTTTAAAAAAAAGAAAACACTCAATATGGGTGTGTACAAAGCAAATTGGGCCGGGCTTCCTTGCCTTTATTTTTTTTTCAAAATGGCTACCCCAAGCCCTCTATTTATAGAGGGGGGTGATAAGTGGATTTTATATACGTGGTTTAATGTCCATTTTATATACGCGGGCATCATTAGCCTTTATATCCTCGCCGGGGCGGGGGTTCTTAATCTCCAGTTAGCAGAAAGATAGCCCGCCGGGGCGGGCGAAAACTTGTTGGGTAAAATCTATATACGCACAACACGCAAGTATACATGGTCAACATGTAATAGAGTGATAAGTAGAGTATCGTTACAGAGACTAACTAGCAATAACCTTAACTTACAATTACCAATTTCCTATTAACCGTACCTTTATTAAACAAATCAACTCAATAATTAAAATTAAAAAATCTAAATTAAAGAATAATTAAACTATCACAAAATAATCACAAATTTCAAAATCTGGAATTTCAAACAATTAATGGAGAATTAGAATTATGATTTCACCCTAAGCTTCACTCTGATTTTAACACCTTTACTCCACTTCAATTTACTATCCCATTTTATTAATCAAGAACACGAATGTTGTATTAACCACCTCTCGATGCACTAATACCGTATTAACTTAAATCCACAATTAAGATAGAAACAAGTTAAACACCTTAATTAACTAACTCACTATATCTCTATGTGAATTACAATTAACGAAAGTTTAAGAATAAGTTCTCTATCCGATTACATGCAATGTGAAGCATATCTCTACCTTAACATTCATCAAGATTCTGCTATTCACAAAATTCATGAACACATGCTATATTAATTATGTCTAGATTTGAATATCCTCACTCGATTCCATACAAATACACAAAGAATTATTGATCAGTTAATTCATAGATTCAAGCTCAAATCAATATAGATAAACTGGAAATAGACTATTAAAATGGAAATCAAAGTTTACAAAATCATCGTTTCACTTAAAGATCCATCATAAGCCTAAAAAGTGAATTAGTTCATACTAAACGAAATAAACACTGAATAATTCATAGAAAACATTCTTTTGATTATAAATAATAGCCTAAGATGAAGAATATTGAAAAACACCCTTCACGTATCCTAGAATCGCAATCGTCTTGAAAATCTCCTCGAAATACTCCTCAAAAGCTTGCTATGAAAAACTGGAATTAATCTTCGTTATATGCCTTGTTGTAATGTTGAAGTTGTTATTGATAGAGTAATAGACGTTTAGTATACAAGCTCCAGCCGAAATTCCCTTCAATTAGAGTTCCATTGTCATGCAATTGCTAGAAACCATGCCCAAGAAGAAGTTTAATCATAACAGAACATAGCCAAAATTGCCACCCTTCGCTTCTACGGGGTTCATATCTATATATGCCATACTTACTTCATCCTTTCTGTCAAGCTCGAATGAAAACCCCATTTTGTGGGTGTAAAGGCAAAATACTCGCCCTTGATACAGCTACCTTCTCGCTAGCTGGAGATTAAGACCCCGCCTTACGAAGTGTAAAAACTAATGATGCAGCTTGTTGTAGTGTATATCTTCTACGCCAGATGACTTTCTTTGAACTTCTAACTTTCTTCTAATTATGCTTCAATTGACTTTAAATCACACTAAATAGTTCCAAATGTACGTTGAATGCTACAACCACCATCCTACACATGAAATAACATAAAACAAGTAAAAATGAACATGATCACAAGAATTTAGCAACAAATAAGCATGAAATGGACATTGAACCACGTATATAAAATCTAGTTATGAAAATCCCCGAAACTTAAACCGTGCTAGTCCTCGAGCACAAAATAACTACATGCAATGCAATGAAATGAATATGACCTAACTTATATGCTTTCGATCCAACAATATCGCAGAATCAAGATTATCTTAACGGCCTCAGCGAAAACAAGCAACTATACAATATCAACCACCAAAAACCAATCTACAATTCAGTTTTAATCCTCAAATCTCAAGCCATCATCACCGATATAGTATGTGTGTGTGTGTGTGTGTGCAACATCCATGATAATCGATACGGACTCAAATTCAATACATAACCAATCTCTTAGAAAGAATCATGCAGCGCAAACTTAAAAATTTCAAAAATAGACAGTTCCAACTAAAACTAAACAATCACTAATCTCAGGGGTAAAAGCAAAGTATTTATACTTTATTCATATACTTCCTTTTTTTTAGAGATACGGGGGCTTTTTGCTTTTTTCCCGTTTTATTCATTTTTTTTCTATACACATATATGACTGTGCAATGTCTCATCCCTTTAGGCTGACAGTGTTACCCCTTTGCGAGCTTTTGACCAACGACTCTCAGACCATAAAAGACCTTAGGGCGCTAGATGTAAAGACAATCCCCTTGAGCGTACTTGCTCAAGTAACAAAGGTCCCGAAACAAGACTAGTCATGATATATGTATACTCTTTATATATAAAGCTTATATACCTCACCTATCATCCCCCAAACTTAAGTTCTTGCCTAATTTTCTCCTTTACTGTCTATCCTTATCATTTTCTTTAGAAATTTAAATGACAAAATGCAAAATGCAACCTAAATGAGCTAAATGCATGCAAACTTGTATTTAAATCCCCCAAACTTAAGTAATATAATGTCCTCATTGGATGAATAGTCAAAAAAAGTACGTGATGACTTCCCTGCTATCGCTTAAGTCTGAGGAGGTGGTTGTTGTTCTTCTTCGTTCGAATCACTTGGTGGAAACCTTGGCATTGACATGGGTTGTTGATATGGAAATTGGGCCGTCGGGTTGAAGCTTTGTAGAGTTGTGTTGAGCGAGGCGAAAGATGCATTTATAGCATCAAACATATGATCTTGCCTCATTGCCAATTGCCTCATTTCCCGATGTGTTGCGTTGTTGTGTGCATTCAATTGATTTTGAAAAACAAGGAATTGAGAACTGGATATGGCCTCGGCCTTTGGTACCTGCTCAGTCCCTTGATCGCCCATTGGTTCATCATCTTCCCCCGATGTCTCTGTAGCATCCACATTGTCTTCCGAATCCAACGGAAAAATAAAACCCAGACCACGCGGATGTGAGTCTCCCCCTTCCCATACGGAATACTGCGCTATCATTCTAGAATCAAGCAATGCAAGCGGCAATTGTTTGGGCTCGTCATTGGACCATCTAACCCCTGCATTGCGACATAACCCACAAATGAGAGATGGGTGTGGCAAGCCTCCAGAAAAGTTTCCACGTATGTACCGGCGGATGGAGGAACAAATAATGGCCCCGACATCGATGATGAAATCTTGCATAATGGTGTACAACAGTAATGCCTTCTCTTTTGTGACATCCGAGGTGTGTTGGGATTGAAGCAATTTAGCAAATAGGAAGGCGTACTAGATTTTGCCATACCGGCAAAGGTTTTTGCTATGAAACACGGTGCCTCCCTTCCGACCCTTGATCCAAGATGTTCCCGGCTTTGTCATCTCTGTGATTATAGCATCATAGTCCGGGTCAGAATTACAGAGATGAGTGTAATAGCAGTGGCGAGGTACCCGTAGTTGGTAGTAGGTGTTGTTGGCGTCGACACTGAATGGAACCAACCGTCCTCGCACAAACGCGTGGAATGGTTCTTTGTCCTCAAAATTTGTATAAAACTCCTTGACAATGTTAACAAGGGCTGGTTCTGACTCCTCGGTGAATTTGGTCCATCCCTTTTGGTAAATTTGAGGCATAAGCTCCCCATCGTTAGGATCCGGTGCCAACCCCCTCTCTGGTGTAAGGGATTTGGTGAGCATGTAGTCATACCGGTCGGCGGCGGTGGCACTTGCAAATTTCCAGCGATCGAAGGTCCGGGTTGGTTGAGATGATCGTGATCTTTCTCCCCTTTGTCATTTCGAAGATGATGGTGAGGCCATGATTTCTCTCTAGCTCTCTATTATACTCTATAAATTCTCTATATCAATTGTTGTGAGAGATGTGGTATAAGGTGTAGTGAAATATATAGAGGTTGAAGGATGGCTATCATTGGTGGAGTGAAGAGGTGGAGAGGAGTAATGGAGTATTGGGAATAATGGGTGGTAGATGGAGTTATGAAGTAGTGGGGAAGTGGGAAAGTGGTTTGTTATTAGGAAGGGGAGAAGTCTATGTAACTGCCAAAATCTGTTGCTTTCCATGACCCCCGCCCTGGCGGGAGGTATTGTACTAGGAAAGCCCGCCCCGACGGGCTATTATTATGTTAACTGGATTCGGGGACCCCCGCTCTGGCAGGGGTTATAGTGTAAAATTGGCCCGCCCTGGCGGGCATGCATACTGTCATTGCTTCTTGGAGACCCCCCACCCTGGCGGAGGTTACAGTGTAAAAAGGGCCCTCCCCGGTGGGCATGCCTACTGTCAGGCTCTTTGTTTTGCTTCAGTGTAGTTCACTTTTGCTTCAATGTAGTGCTTGATCATCCTTCATCCATCCTGCGTGACATAAAACAAGAAGTTTAGTGGATTTTTTATAATGTGAAGTATTGATGAGAGATTAACTAGACTTTCAATGTATGCTACTAACTATTAATTGAATAAAATCTATATTGTAACTACTATAAATGAAAAATATGAGAATAAACTAAAGATTGGGTTACCTCCCAAATAGCGCTTGATTTTAAGTCGTTCAGCTTGACTACTTCCTGCTCATGTTGTTTCGGTCAATGTGATGGCGATCACGTCGGCGTTGGCTTCTCCACCCCAATAATGCTTTAAACGGTGTTCGTATACTTTGAACGTATTTAGTGGATTTTGACTGTAGAGTTCCACTGCGCCATGAGAGAAAACCCGTTTGATAGTAAATGGTCCCGACCATCTCGATTTCAGCTTTCCTGGGAACAATCGCAACTGTGAGTTGAACAATAGTACTGATCGACCCGGCTCGAATGTTCGATGCATAATTTTTTGGTCGTGCCATCTTTTTACCTTTTCTTGGTAAATGTTGGAATCCTCATAGGCGTGAAGGCAAAATTTGTTGAGTTCATTCAATTGAAGTAGTCTTTTCTCCCCTATAGCTACTTGATCGAAATTGAGTTTTTGCACCGCACAATATGCCTTATACTGTAGCTCGATCGGTAAGTGACATGCCTTCCCGTACAGTAGTTGATATGGTGACATCCCGATTGGTGTCTTATATGCAGTCCAGTAGGCCCATAATGCATAATCCAATCTAAGCGAGTAATCTTTCCGACTCGAATTCACCACTTTCTCCAATATCTTCTTAACTTCTCTGTTTGATACCTCAGCCTGTCCATTGGTTTGAGGGTGATTTGTTGTAGCTACCTTGTGGTTGACCCCATACTTGGCTAAAAGAGCTGTAAAAGACTTATTGCAGAAGTGACTACCTTCGTCACTGATAATTACTCTTGGCGTGCCAAACCTCATGAAGATGTTCCTTTAAAGGAACTTGAGGACCAATTTGGCATCATTTTATGGTAGTGCTGCAGCTTCAACCCACTTTGACACGTAGTCCACTGCGAGTAAAATGTATTGATTGTTCAAAGACGAGGGGAATGGCCCCATAACATCGATACCCCAGAATCGTTTGTAAGGGCATCTCATTCCGTTTCGAAATGTTGCCCACCCTTTGACACCTATCGTATTGTTTGACAAAATGGTGGGCATCTTTGAATAATGTAGGCCAATAAAAACTAGATTGCAACACCTTAGTTGCTGTCCTCTCACTCCCATAATGCCCGCCATATGCAGATGAGTGAAACTCGTGCAGAATGTTCTTCCCTTCACTGTAGGGTACACACCGTCGAATCAATTTGTCGGTGCACTACTTGAACAAATATGGTTCGTCCCACATGTACCATTTCACGTCATGAAGAAATTTCCTTTTCTATTATCTTATAAGATCAGGTGGTAGAATGTTTCTCACAAGAAAATTTGCATAATCACCATACCACAGAATCTCTGCTGAAATCCCAAACAGTTGCTCATCTGGGAATGACTCATTAATCTCACATATGTCGTCTTTTGCTTTCCCGTGGTTTTCCAACCTAGACAAGTGATCGGCTACTTGGTTCTCCGTCCCCTTTCTATCCTTTATTTCTAAATCAAACTCTTGAAGTAGGAGGATCCACCGGATAAGGCGTGGCTTAGCATCCTTTTTCGCTATCAAGTACCGAATCGCTGCATGGTCTGTGTAGACTATCACCTTAGTCCCGATCAAGTAAGCTCGAAATTTGTCAAATGCATACACCACTACAAGAAATTCCTTTTCTGTGGTTGTGTAGTTCATTTGAGTTTCTGTAAGTGTTTTGCTTGTGTAGTATATGGCGTGAAACACCTTGTCTCGACGTTAGCCAAAATAGCACCAACCGCGAAGTCGCTTGCATCACACATAAGCTCGAATGGCATGCTCCAATCTGGTGCGACTATAACGGGGGCTGTAGTCAATTTTCTCTTTAATAAGTCAAAAGCTGTCTTGCATTCTTCTTCAAAGCTGAAAGTCACATCCTTCTCTAAAAGACTGCATAGAGGTTTCGCAATTTTAGAGAAGTCTTTTATAAACCTCCTGTAGAACCCAGCATGTCCCAAGAAACTCCTAATACCCTTAACTAAGCTCGATGGAGGCAGTTTTTCAATAGTTTCCAACTTTGCTTTGTCAACTTCCAATCATTGAGCCGATACATTATGGCCCCAAATTATTCCCTCTTCAACCATGAAGTGGCTTTTTCCCAATTTAGTACGAGATTCGCATCCTTACATCTTTACAACACCATGACCAGATTCTTTAAGCAAATATCGAAGCTGTCCCCATAGACCGAAAAGTCATCCATGAAGACCTCAACATTTTTCTCCACTATATCTGAAAAAATGGCCATCATACACCGTTGGAAAGTTACAGGTGCATTGCATAGCCCAAATGACATCCTCCTGAATGCAAATGTGCCGTAAGGGCACGTGAATGTGGTCTTCTCTTGATCCTCCGGAGCGATGACTATTTGGTTGTAGCCCGAGTACCCATCCAACAAATATTAATACGTATGTCCCGCCAATCTATCCAACATTTGATCAATAAATGGCAGCGGGGAATGGTCTTTTCGGGTTGCCTTGTTTAATTTTCTATAATCCATGCAAACCCTCCAACCTGTCACTGTTCTAGTCTGTATTAATTCGTTGTCCTCATTCTGCACCACTGTCCTTCCTCCTTTTTTCGGCAGGCACTACACTGGACTAACCCATTTGCTGTCAGAAATCGGGTAGATGATGCCGACATCTAACCACTTCAAAAGTTCCTTCTTCACAACTTCCTTCATAATTGGGTTAAGTCGTCGTTGTTGCTCCACCGTTGGTTTTGCCTCATCTTCCATTAAGATCTTGTGCATGCAAAATGAAGGGCTGATTCCCTTTATGTCTGCGATTGTCCACCCAATAGCTGATTTGTGTTCCCGAAGCACCCTCAACAACTTTTCTTCCTGCATTTCGTTAAGTGCAGCTGAAATAATAACAGGGAAAGAATTTGAATTGCCTAAATACGCATACCAGAGGTGTTTGGGGAGTGGCTTAAGTTCTAAAGTTGGTGGTTCCTCCAATGACGGTTTTAATTTTTCTGTGGCTGTCTTCTCTACGTGCAAGGGTTCAAATGGTGCTCTAAATTGGCTCACTCATGGCAATGAATCTAGCATCTTTAAGTAGTCCACCAATTCCGGGTCGTCGACCTCTTCATCTCCCAATAAAGTTGTTTCTAACGGATCGTTGACCAAACCCTTGCTCATATCTTCACTGATGATTTTCTCAATTAAATCTATTCGAAAACATTCTTCCTTATCCATGGGGAATTTCATGGCCTTCAGCACATTAAATTTTATTTCTTAATTTTGGACCCTCATAGTCAGTTCTCCTTTTTGTACATCTATGAGTGTCCTACCCATGGCCAAAAATGGTCTCCCTAGGATAATTGGGATGTTCTTGTCCTCCTCAAAGTCCAAAATGATAAAGTCCGCATGGAATATAAACTTATCCACTTTCACTATGATGTCCTCTACTATGCCTCTCGGATATGTGACTGACCTATCCGCCATCTGTAATTAGATATTTTTAGGTCTTGGTGCGGGTAAACCCAATTCTGTGTATACTAACAATGGCATAAGGTTTACACTCGCCCCCAAATCACATAAACACTTGCTGAAATGCATATTCCCGATCGTGCATGGAATTGTGAAGTTCCCCGGGTCCTTGAATTTTGGTGGTAATTTCTGATGTAATACCGCACTACACTCCTCGGTTAGTGCAACTGTCTCAAAATCTTCCCATTTCTTCTTCCTTGACAGAATCCCTTTCATAAATTTTGCGTAGCTCGGCATTTGTTCTAGGGCTTCTGCAAATGGTATGTTGATTTGAAGTTTCTTGAAAACTTCCAGAAATTTTGCAAATTGGTTGTCTAAATTTTGTTTTTGAACTCTTTGCTGGAATTGTGGGGGAGGATAGACAATTGGTTCGCTAACTAGTTTGTTCTTTTCCATTTTTTTTTCGTCCCCTTGCTTTACCTCACCCACTGTATTTTCTTTCTCTGTTTCAACCTCCTTTGTAACCGCAATTTCTGTCTCTTGACCCTCAAGTTGTTTTCCACTTCTCAACATAATAGCTTGACACTGCTCGTGATTACCCGTAGGATTTCTCTCGGTGGCACTTGGTAACGTCCCTTGTGGTCTACTATTCAATGCGAATGCAATTTGTCCTATCTGATTCTCTAGATTCTTGATCGCAATCTCTTGTGATTTCATAGCCATTGCTTGATTTTTCATAGCCACCTCATCGCTATTTATGTATTTTGTCACCAACTCCTCTAGATCTGATTTCCTTTCTTGATGTTGTGCTGGTTGTTGATGGTTCTGAAATCTTGGTGGATATGATGATCTTGGAGCTTGTTGCTGCTGGTTATTGCTCCATGAAAAATTTGGATGATTCCTATTCCCCAGGTTATAAGTGTTTTGGTACATATTCTGCGGACCCCTATTAGCTACCTATAAACTGGACGGATGCTGGATTCATTGCGCATTGATCTGTAGGATGGTCACCTACACATAATTCATATACCACCGCAACCTGTTGTACCTGAGCCCCTGTCATGGCATCCAACTTCTTTGAAAGTGCAGAAATTTGTGCTTGTATGGTTGTCACACCATCTACTTCTAACACCCCAGCTGCCTTTGCTTGTGTCATTCTTGCTGTGGGCCATTGGTTGTTGTTTGTCGCCATGGTTTCAATCAAATCATATGCTTCCTGTAACTCTTGGCCATGAATGCTCCGCCCGACGCTGTATCAATATTAGTTCTGAGATTCCCATGTAGTCCGTTGTAAAATGTGTTCATTTGCAACCACTTGGGTAATCCATGATGTGGGCATTTTCTGAGCAATTCTTTATTTCTCTCTCATGCCCCATATAGCGACTCCCCATGTTGTTGCTCAAACATCGTTATCTGTTACTCATCTTTGCAGTTTTCGCTAGTGGAAAGAATTTGTCTAGTAATTTCTGAGCTAAATCCTCCCATGTAGTAATCGATCCAGGAGATAGAGAATACAACCAACTTTTCTCCTTGTCCCGTAGAGTGAATGGGAATAAGCGAAGTCTCACCGCATCATCCGACACCCCATTGTACCTAAGGGTGTTGCAAATCTCCAGAAAACTAACTAGATGTTCGTTCGGATTGTCATTTGCCAATCCCCCAAACTGAACTAAATTCTGAATCATTTGAATCGTCCCATGCTTGATTTCAAATGTGTTAGCAGCTATTGTGGGCTTGGTGATGCTTGATTGTCGTTCAGTCACCTTGGGTGTGGCGAAGTCCCTTAACACTTTCTGATCTTTGGCTGCCATTTCCTCTTCCTTTTCAGATGTTTTAAATTCTTGCCTCGTTTCCTTGATCCACTTACTTAACCTCTGAAACCTTTTCTCAATGTCGTCCTCAAAAGGCAGCAAGTCTGGATTTTCGGACCGAGTTTGCATAAACTGCTTCTAACACCTGAAATAAGAAGCACAAAACAAAAATAAATATGTCTAAGTAAAACTGGATTAATTAAACTGATATTGTAAAACTATTAAGATTTATACTAAATAGTCCCCGGAAACGACGTCAAAAACTTGTTGGGTAAAATCTATATACGCACAACACGCAAGTATACGTGGTTAATAAGTAATAGAGTGATAAGTAGAGTATCGTTCCCACAGAGACTAACTAGCAATAACCTTAACTTACAATTACCAATTTCCTATTAACCCTAACTTTATTAAACAAATCAACTCAATAATTAAAATTAAAAAATCTAGATTAAAGAATAATTAAACTATCACAAAATAATCACAAATTTCAAAATCTGGAATTTCAAACAATTAATGGAGAATTTGACTTATGCTTTCACCCCAAGCTTCACTCTGATTTTAACACCTTTACTCCACTTCAATTTACTATCCCAGTTTATTAATCAAGAACACGAATGTAGTATTAACCACCTCTCGATGCACTAATACCGCATTAACTTAAATCCATAATTAAGATAGAAACAAGTTAAACACCTTAATTAAATAACTCACTATATCTTTATGTGAATTACAAATAAAGAAAGTTTAAGAATAAGTTCTCTATCCAATTACATGCGATGTCAAGCATATCTCTACCTTAACATTAATGAAGATTATGCTATTCACAAAATTCATGAATACATGCTATATTAATTAGGTCTAGATTTGAATATCCTCTCTCGATTCCATACAAATCCACAAAGAATTGTTGATCAGTTAATTCATAGATTCAAGCTCAAATCAATATAGATAAACTGAAAATAGACTATTAAATGGAAATCAAAGTTTACAAAATCATCGTTTCACTTAAAGATCCATCATAAGCCTAAAAAGTGAATTAGTTCATACTAAACGAAATAAACACTGAATAATTCATAGAAAACATTCTTTTGATTACAAATAATAGCCTAAGACGAAGAATATTAGAAAACACCCTTCACGTAGCCTAGAATCGCAATCGTCTTGAAAATCTCCTCGAAATACTCCTCCAAAGCTTGCTATGAAAAACATGAATTAATCTTCGTTATATGCCTTGTTGTAATGTTGAAGTTGTTATTAATAGAGTAATAGACATCTAGCATACAAGCTCTAGCCGAAATTCCCTTCAATTAGAGTTCCATTATCATAAAATTGCTAGAAACCATGCCCAAGAAGAAGTTTAATCATAATAGGGCATAGCCAAAATTGCCACCCCCCGCCCCGACGGGGGTTCATATACTATATATGCGCGCCCCGGCGGTCATCCTTTCTATCAAGCTCGAATGAAGACCCCCCAGCCCGTAGGTGTGTAAAGGCAAAATCGCCCACCCCGTGGCTACCTTCTCGCTAATCGGAGATTAAGACCCCCCCCTTACGGCATGTCCTCTGCCAGATGACTTTGCTGAACTTCTAACTTTCTTCCAATTATGCTCCAATTGACTTCAAATCACACTAAATAGTTCCAAATGTACGTTGAATGCTACAACCACCATCCCACACATAAAATAACATAAAACAAGTAAAAATGAACATGATCACAAGAATTTAGCAATAAATAAGCATGAAATGGACATTGAACTGCGTATATAAAATCCACTTATTAGGGGGAGCCGCAGGTGTACCTGCGGCAGCCATAGATGCACTTGCGACTGCCAGAGGTGCCCCGGGTTCTGTGGGTCCCGTTGTCTCGAAGTATGTGCACTCGTGCACTGTAATGTCCGCTCGAACTTGCAGAACTTCAATCCGAGCATCCGAACGAGGTATATACGACCTTTTTTCGGACTGCTTATGTCGAGAGTTACACAATGACATGGATTAGAGGTTATACGAAGTCAGGAAGAGGGGACCATGCCCATGGTCTTCAAGCTTTAAATTCTATCCTATATGCTATCACGCGTAATAGTCACTCGGGATTGGAACTCCTTGGTTCTTGTAGGACATTGTTGTATGTATGTATGTCTGAAGTGTTAAGACGACGCGCAAGTATTGAGGTAGCAAGATGACGTGTGACTCTACACCGGGATTATCACCGGTTTGAGTTGAAAGTAGATGTTGCTCAGGGTTACATCTGAGATTGGACTGCTTGTTTTAATGCCACAATGTCATCTGCAAGTGTGCCTATCTGCCCGATGTTAGCTCTGGGTCTGAGGTATGAGTACTTCGGCAGTAGGTCTGATTGAAGCTGATCGCATGCATTTAAAACAATCATTTTCGGAGTTATCGCCGGAACTGCAACATCATTCCTTGGTGTTATCGCCAAGGATGAAACTCGGGGTTATCTCAGAGGTTGGAAATGATCCTTCCGGTGTGTGTTCCGGGGTTGAGACTGATATTCCCGGTGTGTGGTGCGGGGTTGAAACTGAACTTCTGGTAGTATCCAGAATGGATGTGAGCTGTCTTCCAAGGTTATGTCCAAAAGACGAATCTGCCCTCCTGCAATGTTAGTAACAGGTATGCAGAAAATTTCAAGTGTCTACAAAGTGTATATGTTCTGTGTGTATGGTCATTTATGTGTTTAGAATGTGGTAAAGGGTCAAAGGTTGACCAGATAAGATATATATCAGTGGCAAACCCTAATATTATATTAAGAACATCAACGTTCAGGTAGAAAACTCTTACAATTTATAAGAAACCCTAAAACGGTTCTGAAAACCTTAAATTTTAGTTTCCGGAATTTGAAACCCTAATTCGGAAGTTGAAAACCCTAATTTGGGAATTCAAATTTTAGTATAAGGTTTAAATGTTATTAATTATAATCTAATTAGGGAAAACCCTAATAATTTACTTGAAACCCCAATAATTAGTAAACCTAATTATTAGAAACCCTAATTGTTTCGTTTGAAACCCTAAGGTACACATATTGACTTAATTGCTAAATAAGCAATTTTATTTAGGAAATGTTAATCCTAATTAGCAAGATTGAACTTATGATTAGGAAATCTTAATATAAATATAGAATCCTAATTATAATTTAGAAATATTAATTTTCTATTTTGAAAATCTAAATTTAGAAATTCTAAAAATTTGATTTTTGGAAACCTTAGGTTTAAACCCTAAGGGTTAAACCCTAAGAGTTGGATCAAAAGACCATATTGCCATTAAAATTATATGCTAAATGTCCAAAGTGCCCTTTTAGCATTCTTTATTTGTTAACTTGTAGATCTTGCCATGATCTTGAGTTGGTGACCAACTCTAATCACCCCATGTGCTATATATCTAATATATCAACCAATTATTTGGCAACTAGATACATGAATCAAAGATTAAAAAAATAAAAGAAAGGAAAGTAACTCACTTTACTTTTCAAAATAGCCAAGACCATTCTCTCTCTAGATTTTCGGGACATAGAGTGAGAGGGAGTGACAAGCTAAGTCAAGATCATGTATTAACAAGCTAAGATCAAGAATCAAAAGTCAGAAATCAAAGATCAAAGCTAAAAGGTATAAAACCCTAAATTTGTATATGTGACAACCCATTTTTTTATAAATTATTAAAATAAGAATTTAATAATTTAAATTCTTATTATGAGATGTTTTGAGTTTGAGTATGTATATATAAGTGCTATATATTTTGAAATATGTGATCTGATGTGAAGAGAAATATATATTCATATATTGGGAAAGTGGGGTTTAATAGTTAATTTAACTATTGAAGAAATTAAATGAATTTTGTAATTAATTTTAAATATTTATTAAGTTAAATAAATATTTTAAATAATTTATTTATTGAGAAAAAATAAATAATTTATGGAATTGTGATGCAAGAATTTAGCAACTAAATTGATTAATGTTAATTAAATTGAATAATAGTAATTTTTATTTGAAGATTTAATTTAATGAAATAATTAGATTAAATTAATTGTTTGATATCGAAGAAGAATAAATAAATTAAATAAGTGATGTTCTAGTCTAATTTAATAATTAAATTAGATGTATAATAATTGATTAATCGTAATTATTATTATAATAAAGATCATAATTATTATAATTACTATTGTAAATCATTTAAATTAACTAAAGTGTGACAAGTGAAACTATATACTATAATATTATTAAAATAAACTAGTATGAGATTTGTGTGTAGCCAAAACACTGACCTTGTGACTTTTGGCCTAACCTAAGCTGATTTGGCGTATTATATTTTTTACGACATTAGTGGGTTAAAGCCATATTAGTTTGTTTATGCGTATATCCTAAAGCCAAGAGAGAAACACAAAGATTAGGAAGAGAGCTTGGTGAGAAGAATTACGAAATTTTTTGGAAGAAAGTAAACATAGTGGTTTTGAGAGAAGGGTTTGCTAAATCAAGGTATAATCTATTCTCAATTTAAACTCTTAGTTTTGGTAGTGTTTATGCTATATAATTTGGAAATCATGTTGGGTTGATATATATACATGTATGCATGGTTTACAATCTGTTAATAATCATTTGTGAGTGCTATTTCATGATTAAAATCACGTGAAATTGGGATTGTAGGAAGAATTTGATAAAAAAAGTGTTATATGTATGAAAATGGCTTAAGAAAGTATGAAAATTTTATATCCAATATTTTTTATAATCTGCGAATTGATGTTTGATTGTGATAATATGTGAAGAAACGAAAACAACGAAAGTTGAATGAATCGAAATGGTTGAGAAACGAATTCGTAGTGAACGAATTCGCTAAATTGTCAAAACATGAAAATTAGTATGAACATGAGTTTTAAATTCATATTTGGGTTAGTTAATATTTATGTTAGTTGTTGGGTAATTGATATGTTGTAGTTTTATGAGTTACAAACCCATAGAATCGAAAATGAACTAATTTGGATGAGTATAACTCATGTTATGATGATTGGATGGAGTTTTGGTGCGTGAAATCAAGAGGAACAGAGCACGAGGGGGGCGTTACGTGACACGGGGCACGCGATTGTACTTTCCCCCAAGAGGTTATTTAGGGTGCAGCTGCGCCAGACATCAGTGTTTGGTGCACTGCTGTGACCTGCTGTAGTAAATTATGCATAACGTTTTCATACAAACTCTGATTGAGGTGATTCAAGATGATCCGGAAGGAGGACGAATAGACCTACACCTTTTGTTCTTTAAGGTTTTCAATTTGAGGTCGTTAGGAAGGGTGAAAATAGTCATCTTTGGGACTGTTATATATTCGGAGGCGATCAAAGGGCATCGAGCGAGCACATTCGCATTTATAGTGCTCTCAACGATGGAATATGTTATTCTAAGTGATGTAACATGAAAATGCATGATATTATACATGACATATAAGATTTCCTTGCTCATAATAGAAACCATTAGAATGACTTAGTATGTGTTTTGAAAAGAAACTTAGACGTTTTGAAAACATTATTCATGAGCATTGTGTTGTCTAAACCCTGAACTTGTAGGATGACATACTAGTAACTTTTGGGTCTTTAAACATGGCCTATATTTGCAAACATGATAGGACTTTTATGCCTCTAGGCATGATGGGAGTGCGTGCACACTACTAGATAGATATACTAAGAACTATACATGTCTTAAAGTAAGATTTCAAGTCATAAACCATGTTAGTCATATGATTACATATAAGCATGTATATTGAAAGTTGTTTAACCTCGTTGGTGGTCATATAGTTAGACCCTTGTTGTATGAACTTACTTAGTAGTGAAATAAATGGCAATAAAGTTATAAAGTGTAAAACAACTTAAGGAAAATACAAGAGGCACCAAACTTGGGCTAAGACCTCATAACATTTGGGTAAGATATGTGTTATGATTATGCATGCTAAAAACCAAGATGAAACGAGAAAATACTCAACTTTAGTCGGCGGGAGAATTTGCACAATTGCGCCCATCCGAGCCTAATTTCTATATTGATTGAGCAAAGAGGCGGTGATGCTGATTATTTTAACATTGATATTAACCTTAAAGCATATGTATAATGAATTTCTAAAGCTATAACACTTGACATAGATGATGTTTAAGCATGAGATCATGTAATGGTTATATAAAAAACAGAGTTGATAAATTTTATTAAAGTTTGTAAAATGTAAGAACGATGTAGATCGCGTATCTATGAACTTTAAATGTGTCAAACACATAGCGAGTCAAGTGTGTGAATGATATATATGAATGTCGATGTCAAGTATGAGTGGTTAAGGTATACCTATACATACCTAGCTATTCTAAGAGTATGATGAGAAATTGAAAGGTAGGTTTTACAAACCTAGTTAGGAAACAATGTAACATTACTATTATATTAAGAATGTATGAAATATATGACTAATGGATGCGAATCCATGATTATATAACTGTGTTGGAATACATGAAGTGCAAATAAGCGTTAAGCAGTTAAGTCGTAGTTTATAAACTACGAATCAGGCAAGTCTTTCAGTTCTTATTTGCTATGTGAACTTGTTGATTAACTGTTTTAAATATTTATTGTAAAGAGCATGATTTGTTATATATATGTTGAAAGTATGAAATGTTAAAGTCAATTTATGACTACGTTGATTGATTAAAGCATGCTGATTGAGTAATGAACTCAATCTTTATACTTGTTATATGAACTGCAACATGTATGTTATGATAGTTCAATGTTTGTGAGATGTATGATAAGCATGCTATTATGTGTTACGTGTTGCATGAAAACTATTATATTTTGCTGGGCTGTCGAGCTCAACCTTGTAAATAACCACTTTTGCAGGTTCAAGATTCAAGGAAAAGTTATGTGTTACTTGAAAGACATGAATCAGATGTGATACTTGAAGATTTATACACTTTGGTTGTGTTATTATTATTTGAACCATGTGTAAGGTTCCGAATAGTGTATTAATGTTGAATTGTAATATCGTTTTGTGATATAAACTCTTGTAGTATTAAAATGATTCTGAGATATTAGATGTAAAGGTTGAAAGTGTTGGGAACGAGAATAGTTTGTAATAGAAAATTTTAATTATTCCACAAATTTCAATGGTTGTATTATTGTTTAATAATGTAAAATTAGAGGTTGAATGCATTGTTAACAACCGAAGTCGAGAATTAAATTATTTAAATTTTGGGGTCGTTACAGTTGGTACCAAAGCTATAGGTTATAAACCTTGGGTAAGAGTACCCTAGGCTTTAACCTTAGAGAGTAAAGGAGAATATGATAAAGAAGTTAAGAATTAAAAAGTTATATTTAAGTATGGTACAATTGTACTCTTTAATAGTTGATGTATGGTATCTGGGCTAAACTATTCCTTTATAGAGCAGAGGTATATATGAACTAGCAACTCGAAACCTAGTTTGTTGGTTGTTTGTGGGAAACCACTCAGTGTACCATATTGAAACCATTAGAGACTTGATGTGTACCAAGTATTGAAATGGATACGTATGATGAAAATGTGGAACTTAAATGAAATGTTGAGCAATGTAAATGACGTTAGAAATTCTTAAAGGAAGGATTGTTATATAAATAAGAAAATTCAAAAAAGAATCTTGAAGAGGTATAAAGATAAGAAATGGGAGTTGCCTAACTCCAATAGTCAAGATAACGAATAATGCTGAATAGACAAAGTCTGTAAGATTAAAAGCATAAATGAAATCATAAATGATGAAAAAGGAAAGAAAGAGGATCGTAAAACAAAAGCGATCATGAGTTAATAAAAGAATTTTAAGGAGATGATTATAGAATAAGATCACGATGTGATTAGTTTAAGTTATGAATGAAAGATGGTGCGTAATGTTTGAATAATTATAGCTTGATGCTATGAAGATAATATACTATAATATAGTACAAGATAACTCACGAGGAGTTATAGATAATGTGATCTGAGGAATTTTTATTGAGCAAGTTAAGAGCAAGTTATGAGTAGGATAAAGTTAGGTGGGATTTCAATTGAGGACTCGGGTGATGGTTTAGTTGTACAAACCTTTGAATGGGCGAGGTTTTGTGCTTGCTTTTCGGTTTATCACATTGATAATCATTGGAATGTCGATTGTCGCGTTATCAATGTATATGTGGTGAATAGGTGATTCTTTTCTCATGTGTATATTTGATAGTTAGAAACTATTAAGATTAGTTAGATATTATTAGGATTAGGTGCAGTTCTTAAAACTAATGCATATGGTAAGTTCGTGACTCGCAATAATATGGTATGTTTTGAACCCCTCAGCGAATGGACGCCTATGGTCTGACTAGGATAAGTTCTTAAACTCATACTATTATGGCAAGTTCCTAAACTTTCAATGTGCGGTAAGTTTGATGAACTATAATGGGGATATAGGAGGATTGTAAGTTGAAATACAAGAATATTTAGTATAATGATTTAAATTGATGGAGAAAATTAGATATTCCAAATCTTCTAGCTTTGCTAGATTTTCAAAATTTATTGACTTCGTGCTGATGGTTGCATTTCAATTTTTCTTGAAAAACATTGGATCAAACGATGGAATCAATGAGTTTTAAAAACAATATCGTTATTCGTATGTCTATGCTAATTATTTCGGCTAGAAAAGAATGATTTAAAAATATTAAAATGTAATTTTTTTTCCCGTAGTCATTAAGGCATCACTAAATATGATGCTGATTTGACAAACGACGAAGTCATCAATGCAATTGAACCTGGTGTTGGATGTGATCATAAGATCGTTAGCCCACTATGGTATGATGTAGCATGACAAAGTTATATAATGACTGAATCCTCAGCGTATTATCGAGATAGTACGATATCATGTCATCATAAAAACATTTTTTGGTTTTCTTTAAACTAAGAAAGATATGCCATATGAATTGGATAAAACTATTTCGATTGATGTTCGAGTTGTTGATAAAAGTCTATGCTATTTGATTCAACTAGACAAATATTGAAAGATGTTCATGAAATTCAAGCGTTCTTTGTTAAACTATATCAAACCAAATTGTTTTGGTGTAGATTCAAATGTTAAAAAGTTGAGGTGAACAACCCTATAAAAGGGGACATGTTATCGGAGACAATGGTTCCAAAATTAACGATATAGTCGTTTACGATGTTAAGATGTAATATGTTGTGCACGACGTAGTGGTACGATAGGATCGATCACCTAGAGTACTTGCAGAGGGTATTTTAGGTCTTTGTGATTAATAAACATTACATTAAAAGGGTTTAAAGTGTGAAGAACCGGGGGTGAAACACTATTAAACCTAGAGATGAGTTCATGGTCTTATGACCCCTCAGCATGATTTGGAATCTTTTATATTCTTGTTATTCATATCGCTTCCCAATTATTGAGCAATTGTGAATGATTCTTATTATTCTGAAAGGTGAAAGTGGAAATGATGAGAAAATTAAGCAAAACATAATAATTTCAAGAAAGAAATGAAATTCGGAGGAAAAAGAATTTGATGAGGTGAGGTGAGGAATATGATGATCTTAGAAAGATTCTTAGAGAAAGAATTTGGTTGTAGAACCTAATGAATAAATAGATATTAACATCAAATCTATTTTGATAAATAAAATGAACGAAGATTAGTAAGTCAAAAATTTTGAGGACGAAATTCTTAGAAGAAGGGGTGAATGTAATGTCAGAGAGTTTGAGAATATAGTATATGATAATGATCCTTAGAGAAAGATAATTAACGGGTCAAAGAATATAATACTTAAATATAATTGAGTATAAGTAAAAGTTATGAAATAAAACTTACAAGAATTTATTATGAAAAATGGTTGTAGTGGTAATAAATAAAACCTATATTAAGGTGATGTGTTGAAGATATTCAACAATAAATTTTGAAAAAAGATTTGGTAAAAACCGAGTAAGGGAGGTTTTGTTGATTCCGAGAATGGAATCCTTATAAGAGGGGAATGATGTGACAACCCGAATTTTTATAAATTATTAAAATAAGAATTTAATAATTAAAATTCTTATTATGAGATGTTTTGAGTTTGAGTATGTATATATATATGCTATATATTTTAAAATATGTGATACGGTGTGAGAGAAATATATATTCATATATTGGGAAAGTGAGGTTTAATAGTTAATTTAACTATTGAAGAAATTAAATGAATTTTGTAATTAATTTTAAATATTTATTGAGTTAAATAAATATTGTAAATAATTTATTTATTGAGAAAAATAAATAATTTATGGAATTGTGATGCAAGAATTTAGCAACTAAATTGATTAATGTTAATTAAATTGAATAATGGTAATTTTTATTTGAAGATTTAATTTAATGAAATAATTAGATTAAATGAATTGTTTGATATCTAAGAAAAATAAAGAAAATTAAATAAGTGATGTTCTAGTCTAATTTAATAATTAAATTAGATGTATAATAATTGATTAATCAGAAGTATTATAATAATAAAGATCATTATTATTATAATTACTATTGTAAATCATTTAAATTAACTAAAGTGTGATAAGTGAAACTATATACTATAATACTATTAAAATAAACTAGTATGGGATTTGTGTGTAGCCAAACACAGCCTTGTGGCTTTTGGCCTAACGTAACTGATTTGGCGTATTGTATTTTTACCTGACGTTAGTGGGTTAAAGCCATATCAGTTTGTTTATGCGTATATCCTAAAGCCAAGAGAGAAACACAGAGATTAGGAAGAGAGCTTGGTGAGAAGAATTGCAAAAATTTTTGAAGAAGAAAGTAAACATAGTAGTTTTCAGAGAAGGGTTTGCTAAATCAAGGTATAATCTATTCTCAATTTTAAGTCTTAGTTTTGGTAGTGTTTATGCTATATAATTTGAAAATCACGTTGGGTTGATATATATACATGTATGCATGGTTTACAATCATTAATAATCATGTGTGAATCTTTGTTTGATGATTAAAATACGTGAAATTGGGATTGTATGAAGAATTTGAGAAAAAAAGTGTTATATGTATGAAAATGGCTTAAGAAAGTACGTAAATTTTATATCAATATGTGTTATAATCATGAATTGATGTTTGATTGTGATAATATGTGAAGAAAGCGAAAACAACGAAAGTTGCATGAATCGAAATGGTTGAGAAACGAATTCGTAGTGAACGAATTCGCTAAATTGTCAAAACATGAAAATTAGTATGAACATGAGTTTTAAATTCATATTTGGGTTAGTTAATGTTTATGTTAATTATTGGGTATTTGATATGTTGTAGTTTTATGAGTTAAAAACTCATAGAATCAAAAATGAACTTATTTGGCTGAGTATAACTCATGTTATGATGATTAGAAGGAGTTTTGGTCTGTGAAATCGCGAGGAGCAGAGCCTGAGGGGCTGTTTTGTGACCTGGGGCAAAGCTGCACTGCCCCCAAGGTTATTTAGGGCGCAGCTGCCTCGGACATCAGTGTCTGGTGCACTGTTGTGACCTTCTGTAGTAAATTATGCATAACGTTTTCATACAAACTCCGATTGAGGTGATTCAAGAAGATCGGGAATGAGGACGAATAGACCTGTAACTTTTGTTTTTAAGGTTTTCAATTTGAGATCTTTAGGAATAGTCAAAATAGCCATCTTTGTGATTGTTACATATTTAGAGGCGATCGGAGGGCGTCGAGCGAGCACATATGCAAGTATATTGCTCCGATGATGGAATATGTTATTCTAAGTGATGTAACATGAAAATGCATGATATTATAAATGACATATAGGATTTCCATGCTCATAATAGAAAGCATTAGCATGACTTAGTATGTGTTTTGAAAAGAAACTTAGACGTTTTGAAAACAATATTCATGAGCATTGTGTTGTCTAAACTTCTGAACTTGTAGGATGATATACTAGTAACTTTTGGGTCTTTAAACATGGCCTATATGTCCAAACATGATAGGACTTTTATGTCTCTCTAGGCATGATAGACATACTATAAACTATACATGTCTTAAAGTAAGATTTCAAGTCATAAACCATGCTAGTCATATGATTACATGTAAGCATGTATATTGAAAGTTGTTTAACCTCGTTGGTGGTCATATAGTTAGACCCTTGTTGTATGAACTTACTTAGCCGTGAAATAAATGGCAATAAAGCTATAAAGTGTAAAACAACTTAAGGAAAACACAAGAGGCACCAAACTTGGGCTAAGAACCAAGATGAAACCAGAAAATACTCAACTTTGGTGCGGCGAGGATCAAGCTTGCAATTGCGCCCATCCCGAGCCTAATTCTAAGCTAGATTGAGCCAAAAAGGCGATGATGCTTGATTATTTTAACATTGATATGAACCTTAAAGCATATGTATAATGAATGTCTAAAGCTATAATACTTGACATAGATGATGTTTAAGCATGAGATCATGTAATGGTTATATAAAAAGCAGAGTTGTTAAATTTTATTAAAGTTTGTAAAATGTAAGAACGATGTAGATCGTATATCTATAAACTTTAAATGTGTCAAACACATAGCGAGTCAAGTGTGTGAATGATATATATGAATGTCGATGTCAAGTATGAGTGGTTAATGTATACCTATACATACCTAGCTATTCTAAGAGTATAATGAGAAATTGAAAGTTAGGTTTTATAAACCTAGTTAGGAGACAATGTAACGTTACTATTATATTAAGAATGTATGAAATATATGACTAATAGATGTGAATCCATGATTATATAATTGTGTAGGAATACATGAAGTGCAGATAAGCGTTAAGCAGTTAAGTCGTAGTTTATAAACTACGAATCAGGCAAGTCTTTCAGTTCTTATTTGCTATTTAAACTTGATGATTAACTGTTTTAAATCTTTATTGCAAAGAGCATGATGTGTTATATATATGTTGAAAGTATGAAATGTTAAAGTCAATTTATGACTATGTGGATTGATTAAAGCATGCTGATTGAGTAATGAACTCAATTTTTATACTTGTTATATGAACTGCAACATGTATGTTATGATAGTTCAATGTTTATGAGATGTATGATAAGCATGCTATTATGTGTTACGTGTTGCATGAAAACTGTTAGATTTTGCTGGGCTGTCGAGCTCATCCTTGTAAATACCCACTTTTGCAGGTTCAAGATTCAAGGAAAAGTTATGTGTTACTTGAAAGACGTGAATCAGATGTGATACTTGAAGATTTATACACTTTGTTTGTGTTATTATTATTTGAACCATGTATAAGGTTCCGAATAGTGTATTAATGTTGAATTATAATATCGTTTTGCGATATAAACTCTTGTAGTATTAAAATGATTCTGAGATATTTAGATGTAAAGGTTGAAAGTTTTGGGAACGAGAATAGTTTGTAATAGAAAATTTTAATTATTCCACAAATTTTAATGGTTGTATTATCGTTTAATAATGTAAAATTAGAGGTTGAATGCATTGTTAATAAGCCATCAAGTCGAAAATTAAATTATTTAAATTTTGGGGAATTCAATTCTGATGAGATCTATGTATTTTGTGTTAGATTTTGTTGTTAGATGTTTAAAGTGGTGTATAAGGATGTTATTTAGTAATCTGGTTTGTTAGATCTTTGATCCATAACATCTAAAAGTCAGAAATTAAGTTTTTTCAAACTAACCTAGAACCCTAAAAATGTTATCTGACAAGCATATGTTAGGGCCCATAGATCTTTATCTGTTAGTTGTTTATTGTGTTTTATGTTTTATATTTGTTCTATGCCATGTGTAATATGCTCTGGATCTTGAATTAAGCCCATATCTTGTGTAGATTGAAAGTTATTAAGGGTCAAAGGTCGTTGACCAACCATGACCAACTGATTTCTGGGTAGCCTAGAAACCCAGAAATGGTCTGACATGATTTTCTTGGCTCCAAATCTTGCTGTTACTAAGTTGTTCTGGCATGATGTTATATTAGATTTGTAGACTGGTATATAGGCTACACATTAAAGCCATTAGAAAACTTTTATTCATTTCAAAATCAAAGTTGTGAGTGGTCAAACCTAGGTTGACCATCAGCTTTTTGAATTTCTGGAAAACCCAGAATTCGTTCAAGATCATGTTTTCTGTCAGAGTTTGACCGACCTTGATTTCTTAAATGTGTTGATGTTATGATGATATGAAAGAATAGAGTTGTTCTTTGACATCTCTACTTCAAGTTTGAATCTTTAAATCACACAAATCAGACCTGTGGTGCAAGTTATCAAGATCTAAATTTAGCACCATTAATTGTTCTTCATTTTCTGGAAAACCCGAAAAATTAAGAACAACTTTGTCAGACTTTTCTGAAGCTTAGATATCCTTGATAAGTTGTGTAATGGACATGGAAATTGTTTAGACTTGTATTACTACATCAGTACTACAACATTAACTCATTAACAAGCCCGGAACATAGCAAGAACTAGGATCTATTGCTGGTCAAACTACATACCCTATTCATTGAGTGTGAAGATCTAGTTTTGTTGATGAACGCACAAGAACACCTATAGCGACGGTTCTGTCGTTATAGGGCCCTTTAGTGACAGATAATTTCAGAAAATTAATTATTTTATTTAATAAATAAAAAAATGGTTTTAATTATTAAAAATACAAAATAAATTTCTAAAAATTATTTTAAAGTCCAGAAAATTAGTTTTAATTATTTAGAGTATATTTCATAAATACTTAATATTTTGGAATATGAATAATATTTAATTTATTTAATTATAATATTAAATAAATTATTTAAAAATAATTTTAATACTTGAAAAATCATGAATAATTATATTATGGTAGAAGAAAATATTTGAAGTTATTTTTAATAAAATTTTGATATTTTGTGATGAATTTCATTAATTAATTAATATTAATGGTGATTAATTTATTTAATTAATATATTAAATAAATTATGGAAAAATATAATTAATTATTTAAAAAATCATATACAATGATTTAAGTGTTGTAAAAATATTTTAAGTTATAAAATATAACTTTTGATATTTTGTCATGAAAATATTAATATTTTAATATTAATAGCAATTATCAGACGATGAATTTAATCGATACTTTGATATATTATAAATATATTATAATATTATGTTATAATTTTCATTAATATTTATTATCAAATAAATATTAATGATAAGAGAATAATGTGGTATTTATATTATATAAATATGATATAAGTGATTGAAAAAAATATGATAAATGGTAATAATTACCTGAAAATTATTACGAGCTTATGAAAAATAATTTGATTGATAAGAAAATTATCTCAGATAATTATTAAGTGTTTAGGCAGAGTTTAATTAAACTTAGACTCGATAATTATCCGACTAGACCGTAGGGATGTTAGAATTCGGTTGGATTCGACTCAGACTGAAATAGTTTAACTTGATACCGAGTCTTAGGTAATTTGTGGATCGATAGGGTTATGTGTTATGTGTTTAGGTTATTCTATGATTATATATATAATAGTATTATACTGTGATTATATTATTCTAATTTGTATATCGATATTATTTATATATTAGGTCTTCAGTCAAAGCTTAATAAATTGCGTAACAGTAATCGACCGAACAGACAAGTTCCTAACCTTGAACTTCTAATTGTCGTACAAGTTTCTTATACTTATTTATTGTGCAAGTTTTTCTTAACTCGACCTCAAGTTGTATTATTCAATTATACTTATGGTTAATCATTTCTGATTGCCATGTCTAAGAATTATTAAATCGCACTCTGTGCATATTGCATGTATTCATCAGGTATGAAAGGCTGATCACTTTCATTAACATTCGGTCCAGATATATTTGTTCATGTTCCACGCTCATTCAGTTATAAAAATTTGTTCATGCTAATTCACAACTATATTGTTGAATTATAGCTAGATTATTATTCAAATTCTTTCAATCATGATATATCCTTAATTTATTGAACTTAAACTTGTTGGGCAAACTTATGCTCACCCTTGCTATATCATGATAAAACATTGCAGATTAAGACGATTACGTCGGATACAGGAAAGGACAAAGCCAAGTTCAGCTTGGGACTATGTGCGCAGCTAGATTTGCAATATAAATGTATTATAATAACAATGTTTGTTAGATAGGATATTGATTTAGGTTTTATGTGAAGGTTCTCGACCTTGGGGATAGTGTGTAATGTTTAATGTATAAACAATTTATGTTTATATATAGAATGATTATCTTAGGATCCGTGGTGATTCGGGACCGAATTTGGGGCTACTACATCTTATATATAATGAATTACACTTTGACTTATTCCTTTAGACTCTTAGAGTATATCAAAGGGTATGCTTGGGTGTAATAAGTTATATATAGAGATAATGAATGATCAATATGGAATCTACCACTTCTAGTAAAAGAAGAGAAATGTCCTATGTGATTCGATAAATGACAACCCATGAATCGTTGGCCAAGGTGGAATAAAATTAGAAAGTTGTTTCTAATTTGCATTCATTAGGAGTTATGCATTTAGGAATTAAAATACATATAAATAAATAAAATAAGACTTGACAGTAATTCCATGTCTTATAATTAATTGGGACATTGTATGGTGGAAGGATTGAATTGTACGGTAACTATTTACTCAAAGGTTCTTTTATGATTAATGTTGAAATTTATATTATCTGGAAAGTCGTTGATCGCTAGGATGCTTATCCTATTGTAGAATAAATATTATTTATTTAAATAAATTAATAGTTTAATTTATTTATTTAAATAAGATTAGAATTGTTCTAATTGATTTATTCATGACCGGTTTAATATGGAGAACCTAAAGGGTCACACCATAAAAGGAAGAATAATTATTTAAGAAGTTAATGGTATAATCGTAATAATATGTTAAGTATATTTAATTTAATCTATGGTGATAGAGGAAATTAAATAGTTTAATATTTATTATTTAATATTTTAGAAATATTAAATATAAATTAATAAGAAATGTCTTATTAATATTATTACAATTATTGTTAATTTTAATTTCTAAAAGAATTTAGGAATCAATTTAATATAAGTACTCTCATCTATTCATAATAAGATTATGAGGTAAATTAATTAAAAGAGTTTAATTAATTATCCCTAATTAGGTTAGGAAGCCTATTTAATTAAAGGAGTTTAATTAAATAAATAATACCTTATTATATTAAATAGGGTTACCTAATATCTTTATAAGATGAGTCTTATATCAGATATAAAAAATATGTGATTCAAATTGTTGGAGAGTACGCCCCTTTTTCTATAGAGATAGGAAATGCTAGGGTTTGAGTCAATACACCATTCTTTTTGAAAATTATTCTTCCTTGGTGGATCACCTGTAGAGGTCATACACTTGGGTGACTAACATTGATCGCGGAGAAGTAGGAGTTGAACTCATACCTGTGGAAGCTTGTATCTACAAGGGTATGATTTCATAACTTCTTGTTCTTCTTTTTAATTAATAATATGCATAAAGGATGATCTGGGTAATTGGTTTGTGAAAAATTTTAAAATCTGATTTTACTTTGCTTTCACTAATTTTGCAATTTGATTGTAACTTTGATCTTCACAAAACCTTACTATGACGCCCCCAAAATAGGTAAATATCACCCATTCTGAGTCGCCAAATATATGGTACAAAATTTAAATACAAACTTAATTATACAACTGTCGTGTAAAATACGACAAAACATAGTTGAGAGTTTTGACACGAATATTATCTTCTAGACAATATCCAAACTCAAAAGGAGTCCTCATTACAATTATTATCACACTATTTTATAAAATACTGAGGATTGCTATAGCCACCATCTCGAACTGTCACTCTATTCTCCGACTAGTCCCGACTACATTCTCATTTTCTGAAGAGAAACAATGAAAGGAAAAGGGTGAGCTCAACTAGCCGAGTAAGAAATATTATGACTAAGATAATGTAAAATAAATCATCGTTAGCCTTCAACAGTATAACAACTGATAGAATACAATAGACAACAAGTTTTAGATCAACAACTGCAGCGGAAATAACAATCCATTAGAAGAGTCAAGTAGAGCATGATATCTACTATCTTCTATGATTTAAAAGTTTATCATCAATTTTATCACTGAGACTCAGCTTAATAAATAATCCACATCACTGAATTATCCATGCACTACAGGCCAAGGATATTCATTAGTATCACAACCACGAATTATCCATGCACTACGGGACAAGGATATTCATGTTTTCACCAATGGTCATGAACATGCCAAACAACAATTCATCTTTGCACCCTTGGCCGAAGAGAACACATGCTCATGATCATAACAACAACTGTCCACCAATGCACTACGGGTCAATGAGGACTTTTACCACATCATTTATAACATTACAGGTCATGATTACACCGAATAATCCCAAGTCATAATCATTCCAATAAACAGTTCATCTTTACACCCTTGGCCGAAGATGACTTTTATCACAATATAAGCATGAGGATGATGAACAGTGTATGTAATGAAGGTTTCTCCCAACGGAGTTTCAACAGATAAGTCAAAGTCTAATTTCTCCGAAGTCAATTTAAACGTTGAGCGCAAGTAGGAGAAATGAAAGAATGGGTAGAACCGATATCAAATAAAGTATAAACTTCACTAAAGTTAATGATTAGCTTACCCGTGATCACCTCGTTCGGATTCCTCGCTTTTTGGGAGGTTTCGACAAACGCTCTCCCTTGAACTACCGGTTTTGTCTTGTCTGGGACACCCTTTGATGCCACCATCCCAGCTGGACCTGACTTTGGTGCATGACAAAATCGGGCTAGGTGACCTTCTTTTCCATAATTGTAACACGCTTTGGACTGCATCGCGCAGTTTGGACTGATGTTTCTTTCCCCTCCACATTTGTAATATACGACCGACGGTCGTTCTCCTTCCTTAACAACAGGTGCTGGTGCTTACGTCTTTCCATCATTGTTGAATCTCCTCTTCTTGAAATGTCCACTCTTATTGTCATGACCATGATTACCACCAAAGTGATTACCATTTCTGGCATGTTGATTCCCTCCACGCTTGTTGTCATCGCTTCAATGACTGCTGCCGCTGGTGTTATCGACTTGTCGACTGCTCTCTCTTGGTTGGGATGACTCATTATCGCGCTCCAATAACTGAGCCCTATTCACAACATCCAAATACAAACACAGTTTGTGAGAAATTAGGTATTGACGTATCTCGGGTTTCAAACCTCTTAGAAACATCTGTGTCATTCTCTCCTCATTATCAACCAAATAGGACGCAAACCGAGACAACTCGGCAAACTTAGCTTCGTACTGCGCCACGGTCATATTGTTTTGCTCAAGCTTGATGAACTATACCTCCTTTATGTGACGAATACTTTCAGGAATGTATTTGTCGTTGAACAGTTCTTGGAACTTCTCCCAAGACATCTTTAGTGTGGCATATTTAGTACGCTTTACAGATTCCCACCAGTAATCTGCCTCTGCTCGCAACATAAAGGGGGCAAAGGGAACCTTTTGCTCCTCGGAGCATCCCAAGACATCAAATATCTTGTGGATTTGCTTTATCCATGTTTCCGTCTTAAGTGGTTTTGGCTCTCCAAAAAACTCCGGTGGTCCCAGCTCCTTAAACTGCTTAGCGGTGACCGTCCGAGAGTTGTCAGTGTTTCCACCTGCATTTTGGACAGGAGCCGCCCTCGCCTAATGTTGCATGAATTGTATAAAACCTTTGAACATTCCGTCGTTCATCATTTGATCGTTGTTGTTTACCTGAGGATTATTGTCTTCCTGTTGCACATTATCCTGGGTATTGATCTATGGTGACTCAACGGTCTCATGTGCTTCATTGCTTATGTCAACATTTTCGGATGCCATTTTTAAATACTGCCACAAAATAAGGGTTAATTAACATATCACATATTATCCTTATACTTTGACCGACCAATTAAATACCAAATAAACATAGGTAGGTCATACTAGCGAAGAAATTTCCCGTCTCTCCCCTCCTAGTTCTTGTCTCACATCTCAGCCAATGATCATATCCCTAAGCTTTGATACCAACTGTGACGCCCCAAAAATAGGTATACATCACCCATCTTGAGTCGCCAAATACATGGTAAAAAATTCAAATACAACTTAATTATACAATAGTCGTGTAAAATACGACAAAACATAATCTAAGAGTTTTAATAAGAATATTGTCATCTAGATAATATCCACACTCAATGGAGTCCTCATTACTTTTATTGCCACACTATTTAACAGTATAGTGAGGACTACTAATGCTATCATCTAGACCGTCACTACGTCCCCCGACTAGTACCCCAGACGTCTCTCATTCTTGAATAGAATAGTGAAAGAAAGGGTGAGCTCAACTAGCCCAGTAAGAAATATTATGACTAAGATAATGCAGAATAAATTATCATTAGCCTTCAACAATGTTAAACTAATAGAATATAATAGACAACAAGTTTAATTGCAGCGGAACAAGCAATCCATTAAAAGAGTCAAGTAGAGCATAAAATCTACTATCTTCTATGATTTAAAAAGTTTTTCATCAACTTTATCGCTGAGATTCAGCTTAATAAATAAAATCGAATCATCCCTGCATCACGACCAATGATATTCATGTAATCTTCAATGGTCATAACTATACCAAATAATCCCCGGTCATAATCACAACAACAACTATCCATCAATGAACTACAGGCCAATGAGCACTTTTACCACATCATTCGTCACATTACGATCATGATTATACCGAATAATCCCTGGTCATAATCATACCAAGTCCATCTATGTCACGTAAGCCAATGATGACTTTCATCACAATATAAGCATGAGGATGATGACAATGACATAATAATTCAATAAAACAAGTTCAAGGATAAATTTTAAAGATTTATAATTTTAATTTATCCGTAAATCAATAACGCCCAAATTGTCAACATGATACTTCTTTGTGGAGTAAAATTCAAGAATGCTAAAAAAGAATATTTCCATGAAAAAGATTTGGATGAAGCGCAAATATCAAGGATATTCTACTAATTTCATGGAGTATAGAAGCCAAAACTTTAACCAACCCGAGTATAATAGAATATATGAAATCGCAAATAGATTTTTTGCCCGTTATGCGGTAATCACGCATACGCATCATTTTCACAATTTAATAAGGAATGAATATGAAGGATCATTCACCATGCATGCGGTAATCCACATAGACAAGTTATTCCAATGTAATAATAAAGAATGGAAAAATGTAGAAGAATTCACCAAAGCGATGCGTAATCCGCATGCAGACAAGTTATTCAAATGTAATATTAAAGAATGGAATAATGTAAAATTCACCAGCGTGCGTAATCCGCAGATGCATAAAAGTTATTCAAGGAGAATAATAAAGAATGGAATAATGAAGAATTCACCAGCGTATGCGTAATCGCATGCACGAGTTATTCCAATGTAATAATAATGAATGGAACCAGTCATGCGTAACCCACATGCATATGATATTCCAATGAATAATAAAGAATGGAATAACAACAGAATTCACCAAGCATGCGATGATCGCATGCAGATGCATGTGATATTCCAATGTAATAATAAAGAATGGAACCATGTCATGCGTTATCTGCACAAATAGGATATTCCAACAAAATAATAAAGAATGGAACCAGGTCATGCGTAATGCGCACAGATAGGATGTTCTAACAAAATAATAAAGAATGGAATAACAGAAGAATTTAACCATGTATGCGGTACTTCACATAGACATGTTATTCCAACATAAATAATAAAGAATGGAATAACAACCCTTACGAGTATTGAAAGAAAATAACTCTCTTCAAGAATACGAAAGAATAATACCCCTTACCTTAGAAGAAGACTGGATACTGGAATAGTGAGGTAGCAAACTTTTCTTCTTCTTTCTCTCTATAATTTCACTCTATAATAATTGCTTTATAGCTTTAGTGAATTGGCGAGAAATGAAGGAAGAATGAGCTTCTATTTATAGGAAAATATAGTTTGGATAATTGCACGTTTTGGGGCTCAAAATATTACAGTATAATACCTTCCTCTTTTTCTTCATTTTTAATTTAGTCCTGCAAGTATTATCAAACGTGCACCACTTTCCCTAATAGTAAACAATGTGAATCAATAGTTCAATCATGTGAATCAATAGTTATAATCATGTGAAAATACGAATTACAGTATAATACCTTCAACTATATCTCCATTTTTAACTTAGTCATGCAAGAATTAACAATCTTTCACCACCTCCCCTAATAGTACAAGAATGTGAATCAATAGTACACACATGTGAACAAATAGTTATAATCATGTGAATTAATAGCAATTAATTGCTCATTTATCCGGTTAATTACCCGATTGGTCAATATAACCTCCAGACATCAATTATTATCGAAATAAATGTCGATTTTCATTAACACTAATAATTCCAACACAATGGAACTATCCAATTCATCTTTAATCAACACGAACTTATTCATCATTAATATTATAATTCACAATATTTAACAACCAGGTCGTTCCCAGGAAAGTGGGGGTTTTCCGATAAGGATTTCTCCTTATTGGCGCGCAATTAGGTGACCAAACCTCTCATTTACAGAACTTCTAGACATTGCTAATTGTAAATAATAATATGAATAACTTTTCCGTCTCAATTATTGATTTAATAATATATATTATGCAAATGATACTGTGCCAATAATTGAATCAATAATATGAGAGATATGATGCAACAATTACTGTAGCAATAATTGAGTATAACTGAGTGATCTCTCACGTAAGCATCAATAATCAATACCGTGTGCTACTATACAACCACGCGTATTACTGTACTTTTACTACCGGGTATTCAACAGTTTTAACGGTAACACTTTCATCGTTATTTTTATAAAAAGATAATTCTGTCATTTTCTAACTACGACAATACTTATTTTATGGGGTCCACCAATGATTGTGTCGTCGTACGAATATTCCCTGTTAAAACGAATATTCCCCGACCAATCGAATATTATATAACCACTTGCTTACTTTGCAAAATTTATAAATATTACCCCCAACTATAACATTATATCAAATCCACACCATAATATTCAAAAATATATTTTGAGAAAATTATTCTTTATTCATAAAAGTTGGGGTCTTAGAACCTCCCCTTTTTATGAAATTTCGTCCTCAAAATTAGGGTAAGTACCTGGTATATCGAAGAGGTGAGGATATCTTGACTTCATCTCAGATTCTAAATCCCAAGTCATTTCTTCCACATCGTGATTTCTCCACAAAACTTTGACTTGAGGTATAACCTTGGAGCGTAGAGTATGATCCTTCTTATCCAAGATTTTAACAGGTAACTATTCATACGTTACATCTTCCTCTATCTCGTCTGGTTCTAATTCAATAATGTGGTTCGGGTCTTTCACATATTTATGTAACATAGATATATGAAAAACGTTATGAACACGAGACATACTTGGCGGTAAGGCGAGTCTATAGGCCACAATTCCTACTCGTTCGAAAATTATAAATTGGTCAATGAATCGAGGATTGAGCTTTCCTCTCTTTCCAAATCTCGTAACTCCTTTCCATAGAGCAACACGTAAAAACACATGATCTCCAATATTGAATTCCACGTCCTTTCGATGAAGATCAACATAACTCTTTTGTCGATCTTGTTAGGTTTTTATACGTTATCGGATTGTTTGAATCTTTTTCGTAGTCATATGTCCCAACTCCGGTCCTAACAACTTTGCTACACCCACCTCATCCCAGTATACTGGAGAATGACACTTTCTTCCATACAACGCCTCAAATGGAGCCATGCCAATACTTGCTTGATAACTATTGTTGTAGGAAAACTCCACCAATGGTAAGAACTTGTCCCAACTTCCCTTGAAGTCAAGGACATAGAGTCTTAATAAATCTTCAAGAGTTTGAATAGTCCTTTCCGACTGCCCATCAGAAACTTGGGAAAGTGGGGTTTAATAGTTAATTTAACTATTGAAGAAATTAAATGAATTTTGTAATTAATTTTAAATATTTATTGAGTTAAATAAATATTTTAAATAATTTATTTATTGAGAAAAAATAAATAATTTATGGAATTGTGATGCAAGAATTTAGCAACTAAATTGATTAATGTAAATTAAATTGAATAATAGTAATTTTTATTTGAAGATTTAATTTAATGAAATAATTAGATTAAATTAATTGTTTGATATCGAAGAAGAATAAATAAATTAAATAAGTGATGTTCTAGTCTAATTTAATAATTAAATTAGATGTATAATAATTGATTAATCAGAATTATTATTATAATAAAGATCATAATTATTATAATTACTATTGTAAATCATTTAAATTAACTAAAGTGTGACAAGTGAAACTATATACTATAATATTATTAAAATAAACTAGTATGAGATTTGTGTGTAGCCAAACACAGCCTTGTGACTTTTGGCCTAACCTAACTGATTTGGCGTATTATATTTTTACCTGACATTAGTGGGTTAAAGCCATATTAGTTTGTTTATGCGTATATCCTAAAGCCAAGAGAGAAACACAAAGATTAGGAAGAGAGCTTGGTGAGAAGAATTGCAGAAATTTTTGGAGAAGAAAGTAAACATAGTGGTTTTGAGAGAAGGGTTTGCTAAATCAAGGTATAATCTATTCTCAATTTAAACTCTTAGTTTTGGTAGTGTTTATGCTATATAATTTGGAAATCATGTTGGGTTGATATATATACATGTATGCATGGTTTACAATCTGTTAATAATCATGTGTGAGTGCTATTTCATGATTAAAATACGTGAAATTGGGATTGTAGGAAGAATTTGATAAAACAGTGTTATATGTATGAAAATGGCTTAAGAAAGTACGAAATTTTATATCCAATATTTGTTATAATCTGCGAATTGTAGTTTGATTGTGATAATATGTGAAGAAACGAAAACAACGAAAGTTGAATGAATCGAAATGGTTGAGAAACGAATTCGTAGTGAACGAATTCGCTAAATTGTCAAAACATGAAAATTAGTATGAACATGAGTTTTAAATTTATATTTGGGTTAGTTAATATTTATGTTAGTTGTTGGGTAATTGATATGTTGTAGTTTTATGAGTTACAAACCCATAGAATCGAAAATGAACTAATTTGGATGAGTATAACTCATGTTATGATGATTGGATGGAGTTTTGGTCTGTGAAATCAAGAGGAACAGAGCCTGAGGGGCTGTTCTGTGACCTGGGGCACAGTTGTACTTCCCCCGAGGTTATTTAGGGTGCAGCTGCGCCAGACATCAGTGTTTGGTGCACTTCTGTGACCTGCTGTAGTAAATTATGCATAACGTTTTCATACAAACTCTGATTGAGGTGATTCAAGATGATCCGGAAGGAGGATGAATAGACCTACACCTTTTGTTCTTTAAGGTTTTCAATTTGAGGTCGTTAGGAAGGGTGAAAATAGTCATCTTTGGGACTGTTATATATTCGGAGGCGATCAAAGGGCGTCGAGCGAGCACATTCGCATTTATAGTGCTCTCGACGATGGAATATGTTATTCTAAGTGATGTAACATGAAAATGCATGATATTATACATGACATATAAGATTTCCTTGCTCATAATAGAAACCATTAGAATGACTTAGTATGTGTTTTGAAAAGAAACTTAGACGTTTTGAAAACATTATTCATGAGCATTGTGTTGTCTAAACCTCTGAACTTGTAGGATGACATACTAGTAACTTTTGGGTCTTTAAACATGGCCTATATTTGCAAACATGATAGGACTTTTATGCCTCTAGGCATGATGGGTACGTGCACACTACTAGATAGATATACTAAGAACTATACATGTCTTAAAGTAAGATTTCAAGTCATAAACCATGTTAGTCATATGATTACATATAAGCATGTATATTGAAAGTTGTTTAACCTCGTTGGTGGTCATATAGTTAGACCCTTGTTGTATGAACTTACTTAGCCGTGAAATAAATGGCAATAAAGTTATAAAGTGTAAAACAACTTAAGGAAAATACAAGAGGCACCAAACTTGGGCTAAGACCTCATAACATTTGGGTAAGATATGTGTTAACAGTTATGCATGCTAAAAACCAAGATGAAACCAGAAAATACTCAACTTTGGTCTGGCCAGGGACTGCGCAGCTGCGCCCATCCCAGGCCTAATTCTAGCGCAGTTGAGCCAAAGGGCAGTGATGCCTGATTATTTTAACATTGATATTAACCTTAAAGCATATGTATAATGAATTTCTAAAGCTATAACACTTGACATAGATGATGTTTAAGCATGAGATCATGTAATGGTTATATAAAAAACAGAGTTGATAAATTTTATTAAAGTTTGTAAAATGTAAGAACGATGTAGATCGCGTATCTATGAACTTTAAATGTGTCAAACACATAGCGAGTCAAGTGTGTGAATGATATATATGAATGTCGATGTCAAGTATGAGTGGTTAAGGTATACCTATACATACCTAGCTATTCTAAGAGTATGATGAGAAATTGAAAGGTAGGTTTTACAAACCTAGTTAGGAAACAATGTAACATTACTATTATATTAAGAATGTATGAAATATATGACTAATGGATGCGAATCCATGATTATATAACTGTGTTGGAATACATGAAGTGCAAATAAGCGTTAAGCAGTTAAGTCGTAGTTTATAAACTACGAATCAGGCAAGTCTTTCAGTTCTTATTTGCTATGTGAACTTGTTGATTAACTGTTTTAAATCTTTATTGTAAAGAGCATGATGTGTTATATATATGTTGAAAGTATGAAATGTTAAAGTCAATTTATGACTACGTTGATTGATTAAAGCATGCTGATTGAGTAATGAACTCAATCTTTATACTTGTTATATGAACTGCAACATGTATGTTATGATAGTTCAATGTTTATGAGATGTATGATAAGCATGCTATTATGTGTTACGTGTTGCATGAAAACTATTATATTTTGCTGGGCTGTCGAGCTCAACCTTGTAAATAACCACTTTTGCAGGTTCAAGATTCAAGGTAAAGTTATGTGTTACTTGAAAGACATGAATCATATGTGATACTTGAAGATTTATACACTTTGGTTGTGTTATTATTATTTGAACCATGTGTAAGGTTCCGAATAGTGTATTAATGTTGAATTGTAATATCGTTTTGTGATATAAACTCTTGTAGTATTAAAATGATTCTGAGATATTAGATGTAAAGGTTGAAAGTGTTGGGAACGAGAATAGTTTGTAATAGAAAATTTTAATTATTCCACAAATTTCAATGGTTGTATTATTGTTTAATAATGTAAAATTAGAGGTTGAATGCATTGTTAACAACCAAGTCGAGAATTAAATTATTTAAATTTTTGGGGTAGATTTAGGTTGGTACTAAAGCTATAGGTTATAAACCTTGGGCAAAAGAGTACCCTAGGCTTTAACCTTAGAGAGTAAAGGAGAATATGATAAAGAAGTTAAGAATTAAAAAGTTATATTTAAGTATGGTACAATTGTACTCTTTAATAGTTGATGTATGGTATCTGGGCTAAACTATTCCTTTATAGAGCAGAGGTATATACGAACTAGCAACTCGAAACCTAGTTTGTTGGTTGTTTGTGGGAAACCACTCAGTGTACCATATTGAAACCATTAGAGACTTGATGTGTACCAAGTATTGAAATGGATACGTATGATGAAAATGTGGAACTTAAATGAAATGTTGAGCAATGTAAATGACGTTAGAAATTCTTAAAGGAAGGATTGTTATATAAATAAGAAAATTCAAAAAAGAATCTTGAAGAGGTATAAAGATAAGAAATGGGAGTTGCCTAACTCCAATAGTCAAGATAACGAATAATGCTGAAAAGACAAAGTCTGTAAGATTAAAAGCATAAATGAAATCATAAATGATGAAAAAGGAAAGAAAGAGGATCGTAAAACAAAACGATCATGAGTTAATAAAAGAATTTTAAGGGAGATGATTATAGGATAAGATCACGATGTGATTAGTTTAAGTTATGAATGAAAGATGGTCTGTAATGTTTGAATAATTATAGCTTGATGCTATGAAGATAATATACTATAATATAGTACAAGATAACTCACGAGGAGTTATAGATAATGTGATACGAGGAATTTTTATTGAGCAAGTTAAGAGCAAGTTATGAGTAGGATAAAGTTAGGTGGGATTTCAATTGAGGACTCAGGTGATGGTTTAGTTGTACAAACCTTTGAATGGGCGAGGGTTTTGTGCTTGCACTCAGTTTATCACATTGATAATCATTGGAATGTCGGTGTCGCGCTATCAATGTATATGTGGTGAATAGGTGATTCTTTTCTCATGTGTATATTTGATAGTTAGAAACTATTAAGATTAGTTAGATATTATTAGGATTAGGTGCAGTTCTTAAAACTAATGCATATGGTAAGTTCGTGACTCGCAATAATATGGTATGTTTTGAACCCCTCAGCGAATGGACGCCTATGGTCTGACTAGGATAAGTTCTTAAACTCATACTATTATGGCAAGTTCCTAAACTTTCAATCAATGCAGTAAGTTTGATGAACTATAATGGGGATATAGGAGGATTGTAAGTTGAAATACAAGAATATTTAGTATAATGATTTAAATTGATGGAGAAAATTAGATATTCCAAATCTTCTAGCTTTGCTAGATTTTCAAAATTTATTGACTTTCGTCTTTGATGGTTGCATTTCAATTTTCTTGAAAAACATTGGATCAAACGATGGAACCAATGAGTTTTAAAAACAATATCGTTATTCGTATGTCTATGCTAATTATTTTGCTAGAAAAGAATGATTTAAAAATATTAAAATGTAATTTTTTTCCAGTAGTCATTAAGGCATCACTAAATATGATGTTGATTTGACAAACGACGGAAGTCATCAATGCAATTGAACTCGGTGTTGGATGTGATCATAAGATCGTTAGCCCACTATGGTATGATGTAGCATGACAAAGTTATATAATGGTGAATCCTCAACGTATTATCGAGATAGTACGATATCATGTCATCATAAAAACATTTTTTGGTTTTCTTTAAACTAAGAAAGATATGCCATATGAATTGGATAAAACTATTTCGATTGATGTTCGAGTTGTTGATAAAAGTCTATGCTATTTGATTCAACTAGACAAATATTGAAAGATGTTCATGAAATTCAAGCGTTCTTTGTTAAACTATATCAAACCAAATTGTTTTGGTGTAGATTCAAATGTTAAAAAGTTGAGGTGAACAACCCTATAAAAGGGGACATGTTATCGGAGACAATGGTTCCAAAATTAACGCATATAGTCGTTACGATGTTAAGATGTAATATGTTGTGCACGACGTAGTGGTACGATAGACTGATCACCTAGAGTACTTGCAGAGGGTATTTTCAGTCTTTGTGATTAATAAACAATCTGTTAAAAGGGTTTAAAGTGTGAAGAACCGGGGGTGAAACACTATTAAACCTAGAGATGAGTTCATGGTCTTATGACCCCTCAGCATGATTTGGAATCTTTTATATTCTTGTTATTCATATCGCTTCCCAATTATTGAGCAATTGTGAATGATTCTTATTATTCTGAAAGGTGAAAGTGGAAATGATGAGAAAATTAAGCAAAACATAATAATTTCAAGAAAGAAATGAAATTCCAGACAAAAGAATTTGATGAGGTGAGGAATATGATGATCTTAGAAAGATTCTTAGAGAAAGAATTTGGTTGTAGAACCTAATGAATAAATAGATATTAACATCAAATCTATTTTGATAAATAAAATGAACGAAGATTAGTAAGTCAAAAATTTTGAGGACGAAATTCTTAGAAGAAGGGGTGAATGTAATGTCCCGAGAGTTTGAGAATATAGTATATGATAATGATCCTTAGAGAAAGATAATTAACGGGTCAAAGAATATGTAATACTTAAATATAATTGAGTATAAGTAAAAGTTATGAAATAAAACTTACAAGAATTTATTATGAAAAATGGTTGTAGTGGTAATAAATAAAACCTATATTAAGGTGATGTGTTGAAGATATTCAACAATAAATTTTGAAAAAAGATTTGGTAAAAACCGAGTAAGGGAGGTTTTGTTGATTCCGAGAATGGAATCCTTTATATGGGGGAATGATGTGACAACCCTAATTTTTATAATTATTAAAATAAGAATTTAATAATTAAAATTTTTATTATGAGATGTTTTGAGTTTGAGTATGTATATATATGTGCTATATATTTTTAAAATATGTGATCTCGGTGTAAGAGAAATATATATTCATATATGGGAAAGTGAGGTTTAATAGTTAATTTAACTATTGAAGAAATTAAATGAATTTTGTAATTAATTTTAAATATTTATTGAGTTAAATAAATATTGTAAATAATTTATTTATTGAGAAAAAATAAATAATTTATGGAATTGTGATGCAAGAATTGCAACTAAATTGATTAATGTTAATTAAATTGAATAATGGTAATTTTATTTGAAGATTTAATTTAATGAAATAATTAGATTAAATGAATTGTTTGATATCTAAGAAAAATAAAGAAAATTAAATAAGTGATGTTCTAGTCTAATTTAATAATTAAATTAGATGTATAATAATTGATTAATCGGAAGTATTATAATAATAAAGATCATTATTATTATAATTACTATTGTAAATCATTTAAATTAACTAAAGTGTGATAAGTGAAACTATATACTATAATACTATTAAAATAAACTAGTATGGGATTTGTGTGTAGCCAAACACGTTTGTGGCTTTTGGCCTAACGTGAATCGATTTGGCGTATTGTATTTTTACCTGACGTTAGTGGGTTAAAGCCATATCAGTTTGTTTATGCGTATATCCTAAAGCCAAGAGAGAAACACAGAGATTAGGAAGAGAGCTTGGTGAGAAGAATTGCAAAAATTTTTGAAGAAGAAAGTAAACATAGTAGTTTTCAGAGAAGGGTTTGCTAAATCAAGGTATAATCTATTCTCAATTTTAAGTCTTAGTTTTGGTAGTGTTTATGCTATATAATTTGAAAATCACGTTGGGTTGATATATATACATGTATGCATGGTTTACAATCTGTTAATAATCATGTGTGAATGCTGTTTGATGATTAAAATACGTGAAATTGGGATTGTATGAAGAATTTGAGAAAACAGTGTTATATGTATGAAAATGGCTTAAGAAAGTACGAAATTTTATATCCAATATGTGTTATAATCTGCGAATTGATGTTTGATTGTGATAATATGTGAAGAAACGAAAACAACGAAAGTTGCATGAATCGAAATGGTTGAGAAACGAATTCGTAGTGAACGAATTCGCTAAATTGTCAAAACATGAAAATTAGTATGAACATGAGTTTTAAATTCATATTTGGGTTAGTTAATGTTTATGTTAATTATTGGGTATTTGATATGTTGTAGTTTTATGAGTTAAAAACTCATAGAATCAAAAATGAACTTATTTGGCTGAGTATAACTCATGTTATGATGATTAGAAGGAGTTTTGGTCTGTGAAATCGCGAGGAGCAGAGCCTGAGGGGCTGTTTTGACTGACACAAAGCAAGACCGCCCCCAAGGTTATTTAGGCGCAATGCCTTCGGACATCGTTATTCTGCGTGCATCACTGTGACCTTTCGTAGTAAATTATGCATAACGCTTTCATACAAACTCCGATTGAGGTGATTCAAGAAGATCGGGAATGAGGACGAATAGACTCAGAACTTTTGTTTTTAAGGTTTTCAATTTGAGATCTTTAGGAATAGTCAAAATAGCCATCTTTGTGATTGTTACATATTTAGAGGCGATCGGAGGGCGTCGAGCGAGCACATATGCAAGTATATTGCTCCCGATGATGGAATATGTTATTCTAAGTGATGTAACATGAAAATGCATGATATTATAAATGACATATAGGATTTCCATGCTCATAATAGAAAGCATTAGCATGACTTAGTATGTGTTTTGAAAAGAAACTTAGACGTTTTGAAAACAATATTCATGAGCATTGTGTTGTCTAAACTTCTGAACTTGTAGGATGATATACTAGTAACTTTTGGGTCTTTAAACATGGCCTATATGTCCAAACATGATAGGACTTTTATGTCTCTAGGCATGATAGACATACTATAAACTATACATGTCTTAAAGTAAGATTTCAAGTCATAAACCATGCTAGTCATATGATTACATGTAAGCATGTATATTGAAAGTTGTTTAACCTCGTTGGTGGTCATATAGTTAGACCCTTGTTGTATGAACTTACTTAGCCGTGAAATAAATGGCAATAAAGCTATAAAGTGTAAAACAACTTAAGGAAAACACAAGAGGCACCAAACTTGGGCTAAGAACCAAGATGAAACCAGAAAATACTCAACTTTGGTCTGGCCAAGGACTGCGCAGCTGCGCCCATCCCAGGCCTAATTCTAGCGCAGTTGAGCCAAAGGGCAGTGATGCTTGATTATTTTAACATTGATATGAACCTTAAAGCATATGTATAATGAATGTCTAAAGCTATAATACTTGACATAGATGATGTTTAAGCATGAGATCATGTAATGGTTATATAAAAAACAGAGTTGTTAAATTTTATTAAAGTTTGTAAAATGTAAGAACGATGTAGATCGCGTATCTATAAACTTTAAATGTGTCAAACACATAGCGAGTCAAGTGTGTGAATGATATATATGAATGTCGATGTCAAGTATGAGTGGTTAATGTATACCTATACATACCTAGCTATTCTAAGAGTATAATGAGAAATTGAAAGTTAGGTTTTATAAACCTAGTTAGGAGACAATGTAACGTTACTATTATATTAAGAATGTATGAAATATATGACTAATAGATGTGAATCCATGATTATATAATTGTGTAGGAATACATGAAGTGCGAGATAAGCGTTTATAGTTAAGTCGTAGTTTATAAACTACTTAATCGTGCAAGTCTTTCGGTTCTTATTTGCTATTTAAACTTGATGATTAACTCGTTTTAAATCTTTATTGCAAAGAGCATGATGTGTTATATATATGTTGAAAGTATGAAATGTTAAAGTCAATTTATGACTATGTGGATTGATTAAAGCATCTTTGATTGAAAAGGAACTCAATTTTTATACTTGTTATATGAACTGCAACATGTATGTTATGATAGTTCAATGTTTATGAGATGTATGATAAGCATGCTATTATGTGTTACGTGTTGCATGAAAACTGTTAGATTTTGCTGGGCTGTCGAGCTCATCCTTGTAAATACCCACTTTTGCAGGTTCAAGATTCAAGGAAAAGTTATGTGTTACTTGAAAGACGTGAATCAGATGTGATACTTGAAGATTTATACACTTTGTTTGTGTTATTATTATTTGAACCATGTATAAGGTTCCGAATAGTGTATTAATGTTGAATTATAATATCGTTTTGCGATATAAACTCTTGTAGTATTAAAATGATTCTGAGATATTTAGATGTAAAGGTTGAAAGTTTTGGGAACGAGAATAGTTTGTAATAGAAAATTTTAATTATTCCAAAAATTTTAATGGTTGTATTATCGTTTAATAATGTAAAATTAGAGGTTGAATGCATTGTTAATGACCGAAGTCGAAAATTAAATTATTTAAATTTTGGGGTCGTTACAGTAGATCTATGTATTTTGTGTTAGATTTTGTTGTTAGATGTTTAAAGTGGTGTATAAGGATGTTATTTAGTAATCTGGTTTGTTAGATCTTTGATCCATAACATCTAGAAGTCAGAAATTAAGTTTTTTCAAACTAACCTAGAACCCTAAAAATGTTATCTGACAAGCATATGTTAGGGCCCATAGATCTTTATCTGTTAGTTGTTTGTTGTGTTTTATGTTTTATATTTGTTCTATGCCATGTGTAATATGCTCTGGATCTTGAATTAAGCCCATATCTTGTGTAGATTGAAAGTTATTAAGGGTCAAAGGTCGTTGACCAACCATGACCAACTGATTTCTGGGTAGCCTAGAAACCCAGAAATGGTCTGACATGATTTTCTGGGCTCCAAATCTTGCTGTTACTAAGTTGTTCTGGCATGATGTTATATTAGACTTGTAGACTGGTATATAGGCTACACATTAAAGCCATTAGAAAACTTTTATTCAATTCAAAATCAAAGTTGTGAGTGGTCAAACCTAGGTTGACCATCAGCTTTTTGAATTTCTGGAAAACCCAGAATTCGTTCAAGATCATGTTTTCTGTCAGAGTTTGACCGACCTTGATTTATTAAATGTGTTGATGTTATGATGATATGAAAGAATAGAGTTGTTCTTTGACATCTCTACTTCAAGTTTGAATCTTTAAATCACACAAATCAGACCTGTGGTGCAAGTTATCAAGATCTAAATTTAGCACCATTAATTGTTCTTCATTTTTCGGAAAACCCAAAAATTAAGAACAACTTTGTCGAACTTTTTTCAAGCTTAGATATCCTTGATAAGTTGTGTAATGGACATGGAAATTGTTTAGACTTGTATTACTACATCAAGATTTTACAACATTAACTCATTAACAAGCCCGGAACATAGCAAGAACTAGGATCTATTGCTGGTCAAACTACATACCCTATTCATTGAGTTTGAAGATCTAGTTTTGTTGATGAACGATGCACAAGAACACCTATAGCGACGATTTACGTCAGAGTTATAGGGCCCTTTAGTGACAGATAATTTCAGAAAATTAATTATTTTATTTAATAAATAAAAAAATGGTTTTTAATTATTAAAAATACAAAATAAATTTCTAAAAATTATTTTAAAGTCCGAAAATTAGTTTTTAATTATTTAGAGTATATTTCATAAATACTTAATATTTTTGAATATGAATAATATTTAATTTATTTAATTATAATATTAAATAAATTATTTAAAAATAATTTTAATACTTGAAAAATCATGAATAATTATATTATGGTAGAAGAAAATATTTGAAGTTATTTTTAATAAAATTTTGATATTTTGTGATGAATTTCATTAATTAATTAATATTAATGGTGATTAATTTATTTAATTAATATATTAAATAAATTATGGAAAAATATAATTAATTATTTAAAATCATATAAAATGATTTAAGTGTTGTAAAAATATTTTAAGTTATAAAATATAACTTTTGATATTTTGTCATGAAAATATTAATATTTTAATATTAATAGCAATTATCTGAGACAAATGAATTTAACTAATACTTTGATATATTATAAATATATTATAATATTATGTTATAATTTTCATTAATATTTATTATCAAATAAATATTAATGATAAGAGAATAATGTGGTATTTATATTATATAAATATGATATAAGTGATTGAAAAAATATGATAAATGGTAATAATTAATTTAAAAATTATTACGAGCTTATGAAAAATAATTTGATTGATAAGAAAATTATCTCAGATAATTATTAAGTGTTTAGCAAGAGTTTAATTAAACTTAGACTCGATAATTATCCACTAATCAAGTAGGGATGTTAGAATTCTATTGGATTCACTCTTTAATTGAAATAGTTTAACTTGATACCGAGTCTTAGGTAATTTGTGGATTGATAGGTTATGTGTTATGTGTTTAGGTTATTCTATGATTATATATATAATAGTATTATACTGTGATTATATTATTCTAATTTGTATATCGATATTATTTATATATTAGGTCTTCAGTCAAAGCTTAATAAATTGCGTAATAAAGAATCTAATCTAATGCATAAGTTCCTAACCTTGAACTTCTAATTGTCGTACAAGTTTCTTATACTTATTTATTGTGCAAGTTTTTCTTAACTCGACCTCAAGTTGTATTATTCAATTATACTTATGGTTAATCATTTCTGATTGCCATGTCTAAGAATTATTAAATCGCACTCTGTATATATGCATGTATTCATCGTATGAAAGGTCGATCACTTTCATTAACATTCGGGCCCAGATATATTTGTTCATGTTCCACACTCATTCAGTTATAAAAATTTGTTCATGCTAATTCACAACTATATTGTTGAATTATAGCTAGATTATTATTCAAATTCTTTCAATCATGATATATCCTTAATTTATTGAACTTAAACTTGTTGGGCAAACTTATGCTCACCCTTGCTATATCATGATAAAACATTATGATTAAGATTTAATACGCTTGACATGTGAGGAAAGGACAAAGCCAAGTTCAGCTTGGGACTATGTGCGCAGCTAGATTTGCAACATAAATGTATTATAATAACAATGTTTGTTAGATAGGATATTGATTTAGGTTTTATGTGAAGGTTCTCGACCTTGGGGATAGTGTGTAATATTTAATGTATAAACAATTTATGTTTATATATAGAATGATTGTACCGGATCCGTGGTGATTCGGGACCCGAATTTGGGGCTACTACATCTTATATATAATGAATTACACTTTGACTTATTCCTTTAGACTCTTAGAGTATATCAAAGGGTATGCTTGGGTGTAATAAGTTATATATAGAGATAATGAATGATCAATATGGAATTTACCACTTCTAGTAAAAGAAGAGAAATGTCCTATGTGATTCGATAAATGACAACCCATGAATCGTTGGCCAAGGTGGAATAAAATTAGAAAGTTGTTTCTAATTTGCATTCATTAGGAGTTATGCATTTAGGAATTAAAATACATATAAATAAATAAAATAAGACTTGACAGTAATTCCATGTCTTATAATTAATTGGGACATTGTATGGTGGAAGGATTGAATTGTACGGTAACTATTTACTCAAAGGTTCTTTTATGATTAATGTTGAAATTTATATTATCTGGAAAGTCGTTGATCGCTAGGGATGCTTATCCCTATTGTAGAATAAATATTATTTATTTAAATAAATTAATAGTTTAATTTATTTATTTAAATAAGATTAGAATTGTTCTAATTGATTTATTCATGACCGGTTTAATATGGAGAACCTAAAAGGTCACACCATAAAAGGAAGAATAATTATTTAAGAAGTTAATGGTATAATCGTAATAATATGTTAAGTATATTTAATTTAATCTATGGTGATAGAGGAAATTAAATAGTTTAATATTTATTATTTAATATTTTAGAAATATTAAATATAAATTAATAAGAAATATCTTATTAATATTATTACAATTATTGTTAATTTTAATTTCTAAAAGAATTTAGGAATCAATTTAATATAAGTACTCTCATCTATTCATAATAAGATTATGAGGTAAATTAATTAAAAGAGTTTAATTAATTATCCCTAATTAGGTTAGGAAGCCTATTTAATTAAAGGAGTTTAATTAAATAAATAATACCTTATTATATTAAATAGGGTTACCTAATATTTTTTAAAAAATATGTGATTCAAATTGTTGGAGAGTACGCCCCTTTTTCTATAGAGATAGGAAATGCTAGGGTTTGAGTCAATACACCATTCTTTTTGAAAATTATTCTTCCTTGGTGGATCACCTGTAGAGGTCATACACTTGGGTGACTAACATTGATCGCGGAGAAGTAGGAGTTGAACTCGTACCTGTGGAAGCTTGTATCTACAAGGGTATGATTTCATAACTTCTTGTTCTTCTTTTTAATTAATAATATGCATAAAGGATGATCTGGGTAATTGGTTTGTGAAAAATTTTAAAATCTGATTTTACTTTGCTTTCACTAATTTTGCAATTTGATTGTAACTTTGATCTTCACAAAACCTTACTATGACGCCCCCAAAATAGGTAAATATCACCCATTCTGAGTCGCCAAATATATGGTACAAAATTTAAATACAAACTTAATTATACAAACCGTCAGGTAAAATACGATTAAAACATAGTTGAGAGTTTTGACACGAATATTATCTTCTAGACAATATCAAAACTCAAAAGGAGTCCTCATTACAATTATTATCACACTATTTTATAAAATACTGAGGATTGCTATAGCCACCATCTCGAACCGTCACTCTATTCTCCGACTAGTCCCGGCTACATTCTCATTTTCTGAAGAGAAACAATGAAAGGAAAAGGGTGAGCTCAACTAGCCGAGTAAGAAATATTATGACTAAGATAATGCAAAATAAATCATCGTTAGCCTTCAACAGTATAACAACTGATAGAATACAATAGACAACAAGTTTTAGATCAACAACTGCAGCGGAAATAACAATCCATTAGAAGAGTCAAGTAGAGCATGATATCTACTATCTTCTATGATTTAAAAGTTTATCATCAATTTTATCACTGAGACTCAGCTTAATAAATAATCCACATCACTGAATTATCCATGTACTACAGGCCAAGGATATTCATTAGTATCACAACCACGAATTATCCATGCACTACGGGACAAGGATATTCATGTTTTCACCAATGGTCATGAACATGCCAAACAACAATTCATCTTTGCACCCTTGGCCGAAGAAAACACATGATCATGATCATAACAACAACTGTCCACCAATGCACTACGGGTCAATGAGGACTTTTACCACATCATTTATAACATTACAGGTCATGATTACACCGAATAATCCCAAGTCATAATCATTCTAATAAACAGTTCATCTTTACACCCTTGGCCGAAGATGACTTTCATCACAATATAAGCATGAGGATGATGAACAGTGTATGTAATGAAGGTTTCTCCTAACGGAGTTTCAACAGATAAGTCAAAGTCTAATTTCTCCGGAGTCAATTTAAACGTTGAGCGCAAGTAGGAGAAATGAAAGAATGGGTAGAACCTATATCAAATAAAGTATAAACTTCACTAAAGTTAATGATTAGCTTACCCGTGATCACCTCGTTCGGATTCCTCGCTTTTGGGAGGTTTCGACAAACGCTCTCCTTGAACTACACGGTTTGTCTTGTCGGGACACCTTTGATGCCACCATCCCAATTTGGACTCGACTTTGGTGCATGACAAAATCGGGTTAGGTGACCTTCTTTTCCATAATTGTAACACGCTTTGGACTGCATCGCGCAGTTTGGACTGATGTTTCTTTCCCCTCCACATTTGTAATATACGACCGACTATGGCCGTTCTCCTTCCTTAACAACGGTCTTTGGTGCTTACGCCTTTCCATCATTGTTGAATCTCCTCTTCTTGAAATGTCCACTCTTATTGTCATGACCATGATTACCACCAAAGTGATTACCATTTCTGGCATGTTGATTCCCTCCACGCTTGTTGTCATCGCTTCAATGATCGGCTTTGTCATTTGGTGTTATCGACTTGTCGACTGCTCTCTCTTGGTTGGGATGACTCATTATCGCGCTCCAATAACTGAGCCCTATTCACAACATCCAAATACAAACACAGCCAGAGAAATTAGGTATTGACGTATCTCGGGTTTCAAACCTCTTAGAAACATCTCGTGTCATTCTCTCCTCATTATCAACCAAATAGGATATAAACCGAGACAACTCGCAAACTTAGCTTCGTCTTCGCGCCACGGTCATATTGTTTTGCTCAAGCTTGATGAACTATACCTCCTTTATGTGACGAATACTTTCGGGGAATGTATTTGTCGTTGAACAGTTCTTGGAACTTCTCCCAAGACATCTTTAGTGTGGCATATTGAGTACGCTTTACAGATTCCCACCAGTAATCTGCCTCTACTCGCAACATAAAGGGGGCAAAGGGAACCTTTTGCTCCTCGGAGCATCCCAAGACATCAAATATCTTGTGGATTTTCTTTATCCATGTTTCCGTCTTAAGTGGTTTTGGCTCTCCAAAAAACTCCGGTGGTCCCAGCTCCTTAAACTGCTTAGCGGTGACCGTCCGAGAGTTGTCAGTGTTTCCACCTGCATTTTGGACAGGAGCCGCCCTCGCCTGATGTTGCATGAATTGTATAAAACCTTTGAACATTCCGTCGTTCATCATTTGATCGTTGTTGTTTACCTGAGGATTATTGTCTTCTGTTGCACATTATCCCGGTATTGATCTATGGTGGTGACTCAGCGGTCTCATGTGCTTCATTGCTTATGTCAACATTTTGGATGCCATTTTTAAAATCGCCACAAAATAAGGGTTAATTAACATATCACATATTATCCTTATACTTTGACCGACCAATTAAATACCAAATAAACATAGGTAGGTCATACTAGGGAAGAAATTTCCCGTCTCTCCCCTCCTAGTTCTTGTCTCACATCTCAGCCAATGATCATATCCCTAAGCTTTGATACCAACTGTGACGCCCCAAAAATAGGTATACATCACCCATCTTGAGTCGCCAAATACATGGTAAAAAATTCAAATACAACTTAATTATACAATAGTCGTGTAAAATACGACAAAACATAATCTAAGAGTTTTAATAAGAATATTGTCATCTAGATAATATCCACACTCAATGGAGTCCTCATTACTTTTATTGCCACACTATTTAACAGAATAGTGAGGACTACTAATGCTATCATCTAGACCGTCACTACGTCCCCCGACTAGTACCGGTACGTTCTCATTTACTGAATAGAATAGTGAAAGAAAGGGTGAGCTCAACTAGCCCAGTAAGAAATATTATGACTAAGATAATGCAGAATAAATTATCATTAGCCTTCAACAATGTTAAACTAATAGAATATAATAGACAACAAGTTTAATTGCAGCGGAACAAGCAATCCATTAAAAGAGTCAAGTAGAGCATAAAATCTACTATCTTCTATGATTTAAAAAGTTTTTCATCAACTTTATCGCTGAGATTCAGCTTAATAAATAAAATCGAATCATCCCTGCATCACGACCAATGATATTCATGTAATCTTCAATGGTCATAACTATACCAAATAATCCCTATCATAATCACAACAACAACTATCCATCAATGAACTACAGGCCAATGAGCACTTTTACCACATCATTCGTCACATTACGATCATGATTATACCGAATAATCCCTGGTCATAATCATACCAAGTCCATCTATGCACGTAAGCCAATGATGACTTTCATCACAATATAAGCATGAGGATGATGACAATGACATAATAATTCAATAAAACAAGTTCAAGGATAAATTTTAAAGATTTATAATTTTAATTTATCCAGAAATCAATAACGTCCAAATTGTCAACATGATACTTCTTTGTGGAGTAAAATTCAAGAATGCTCAAAAGAATATTTCCATGAAAAGATACTGGATGAAGCGCAAATATCAAGGATATTCTACTAATTTCATGGAGTATAGAAGCCAAAACTTTAACCAACTGAGTATAATAGAATATATGAAATCGCAAATAGATTTTTGCCCGTTATGCGGTAATCCACGTACACAGATCATTTTCACAATTTAATAAGGAATGAATATGAAGGATCATTCACCATGCATGCGGTAATCCACATAGACAAGTTATTCCAACAGAATAATAAAGAATGGAAAAACAGAAGAATTCACCAGGCGTGCGTAATCCGCACAGACAAGTTATTCCAACAGAATATTAAAGAATGGAATAATGAGAAAAAATTCACCAGCGTGCGTAATCCGCATGCATAAAAGTTATTCAAGAATAATAAAGAATGGAATAATGAAGAATTCACCAAAGTATGAATCGCATGCATGAGTTATTCCAATGTAATAATAATGAATGGAACCAGTCATGCGTAACTCCATACGTATATGATATTCCAATGTAATAATAAAGAATGGAATAACAACAGAATTCACCAAGCATGCGATAGACCGCACAGACAGGATATTCCAACAGAATAATAAAGAATGGAACCATGTCATGCGTTATCTGCACAAATAGGATATTCCAACAAAATAATAAAGAATGGAACCAGGTCATGCGTAATGCGTACAGATAGGATGTTCTAACAAAATAATAAAGAATGGAATAACAGAAGAATTTAACCATGTATGCGGTACTTCACATAGACATGTTATTCCAACATAAATAATAAAGAATGGAATAACAACCCTTACGAGTATTGAAAGAAAATAACTCTCTTCAAGAATACGAAAGAATAATACCCTTACCTTAGAAGAAGATGGATCTTTGGAATAGTGAGGTAGCAAACTTTTCTTCTTCTTTCTCTCTATAATTTCACTCTATAATAATTGCTTTATAGCTTTAGTGAATTGGCGAGAAATGAAGGAAGAATGAGCTTCTATTTATAGGAAAATATAGTTTGGATAATTGCACGTTTTGGGGCTCAAAATATTACAGTATAATACCTTCCTCTTTTTCTTCATTTTAATTTAGTCCCGCAAGTATTATCAAACGCACCACTTTCCCTAATAGTAAACAATGTGAATCAATAGTTCAATCATGTGAATCAATAGTTATAATCATGTGAAAATACTGAATTCTGGTATAATACCTTCAACTATATCTCCATTTTTAACTTAGTCATGCAAGAATTAACAATCTTTCACCACCTCCCCTAATAGTACAAGAATGTGAATCAATAGTACACACATGTGAACAAATAGTTATAATCATGTGAATTAATAGCAATTAATTGCTCATTTATCCGGTTAATTACCCGATTGGTCAATATAACCTCCAGACATCAATTATTATCGAAATAAATGTCGATTTTCATTAACACTAATAATTCCAACACAATGGAACTATCCAATTCATCTTTAATCAACACGAACTTATTCATCATTAATATTATAATTCACAATATTTAACAACCAGGTCGTTCCCAGGAAAGTGGGGGTTTTCCGATAAGGATTTCTCCTTATTGGCGCGCAATTAGGTGACCAAACCTCTCCTTTACAGAACTTCTAGACATTGCTAATTGTAAATAATAATATGAATAACTTTTAAAATCTCAATTATTGATTTAATAATATATATTATGCAAATGATACTGTGCCAATAATTGAATCAATAATATGAGAGATATGATGCAACAATTACTGTAGCAATAATTGAGTATAACTGAGTGATCTCTCACGTAAGCATCAATAATCAATACCGTGTGCTACTATACAACCACGCCAGACATCGTATTTTTTTACTACCGGTATTCAAGCAGTTTTAAGCAGTAACACTTTCATCGTTATTTTTATAAAAAGATAATTTCATCATTTTCTAACTACGACAATACTTATTTTATGGGGTCCACCATCGATGATTGTATCGCCGCATTTAATATTCCCCTGTTAAAACGAATATTCCCCGACCAATCGAATATTATATAACCACTTGCTTACTTTGCAAAATTTATAAATATTACCCCCAACTATAACATTATATCAAATCCACATCATAATATTCAAAAATATATTTCGAGAAAATTATTTTTATTCATAAAAGTTGGGGTCTTAGAACCTCCCCTTTTTATGAAATTTCGTCCTCAAAATTAGGGTAAGTACCTGGTATATCGAAGAGGTGAGGATATCTTGACTTCATCTCAGATTCTAAATCCCAAGTCATTTCTTCCACATCGTGATTTCTCCACAAAACTTTGACTTGAGGTATAACCTTGGAGCGTAGAGTATGATCCTTCTTATCCAAGATTTTAACAGGTAACTATTCATACGTTACATCTTCCTCTATCTAAATCTGGTTCTAATTCAATAATGTGGTTCGGGTCTTTCACATATTTATGTAACATAGATATGTGAAAACGTTATGAACATTTCTAGACATACTTAAGCGGTAAGTAAAGTAGTCTATAGGCCACAATTCCTACTCGCTCGAAAATTATAAATTGGTCAATGAATCGAGGATTGAGCTTTCCTCTCTTTCCAAATCTCGTAACTCCTTTCCATAGAGCAACACGTAAAAACACATGATCTCCAATATTGAATTCCACGTCCTTTCGATGAAGATCAACATAACTCTTTTGTCGATCTTGTGAGGTTTTTATACGTTATCGGATTGTTTGAATCTTTTTCGTAGTCATATGTCCCAACTCCGGTCCTAACAACTTTGCTACACCCACCTCATCCCAGTATACTGGAGAATGACACTTTCTTCCATACAACGCCTCAAATGGAGCCATGCCAATACTTGTTTGATAACTATTGTTGTAGGAAAACTCCACCAATGGTAAGAACTTGTCCCAACTTCCCTTGAAGTCAAGGACATAGAGTCTTAATAAATCTTCAAGAGTTTGAATAGTCCTTTCCGACTGCCCATCAATTTGAGGATGATATGTCGAACTAAATTATAAATTCGTGCCCATAGCTTTTTGCAAACTAACCCAAAATCTTAAGTCTCGATCAGAAACTATGGATACTGGCATACCATGCAATCTTACATTCTCATTTATGTACATACTAGCAAGATGTTCAAGTGTATAAGTTTCTCGTATCGGTAAAAAATGAGCTGACTTGGTCAATCCATCAACAATGACCCAAACCGCATCTATGCCTTGAGAAACCTTGGGAAGACCAGTAACAAAATCCATGGTAATGTGCTCCCACTTCCATTCTGGAATTTCAAGTGGTTGCAATGGACCTTTTGGCACTTGATGCTCCGCATTGACTCGTTGACAAGTTAGACACCTTGAGATAAACCCCGCTATCTCTCTCTCTTCATATTGCTCCACCAAAATGTATGTCGAAGATCACGATACATTTTGGTACTCCCAGGATGGATTGCAAATGGTGTGTTATGCGCCACCATCATGATTTTATACTTCAAGTCAGAATCGTTAGGAACACAAATTCTGGAGTTGACTCGAAGTATTCCTTCTTCATCGATTCTTGCTTCTGAAATAATACCTTCTTGTAATTTGTTTCTCATACGCATCACCTCCAGGTCTTTAACTTGAGCAGCTTTAACTTTATCGATTAAAGTCATTTCCACTCGTATATTCTGTGACGCCCCCAAAATAGGTATACGACACCCATTCTGAGTCGCCAAATATATGGTACAGAAACAACTACAACTTTATTAATACAATTGTCGTACAAAATACGATAACACATAAACTGTGAGTTTAAAAACAAATATTGTAGTCTAGACAATATCAACACTCAAATAAGTCCTCATTACAATTATTGATACATTATTTTACAAAATAGTGAGGACTACTAAAACGACATTCTAGAACCTTCATTCCATACCCCGACTAGTACTCGCTACGTTCTCGCCTCCTGAGAAGAAAAATGGAACAAAAAGAAAAAGGGTGAGCTCAACTAGCCCAGTAAAGAATATTATGACTAAGATAACATAGAACAAATTATTGTTAGTCCTCAACAGGGAAAAAAATCTGATAGAATACAATAGACAACAAGTTTTAAATCTACTTTCTTCTATGAATTTAAAAGTTTCTCATCAATATTTTATCCCTGTAACATCAACCAATAAACATCTTGCATCAAATATTCATCTTTGCACTACAGGCCAAATATATTCATCAGTTGGTCATGTTCATCTCATCACCTGTACAACTTTGCACTACGGGCCAAAGATATTTAACAGAAAATTATTAATCTTTGCACTACATGCCAAAGATATTCAGTAATATCATCATTTAGGACTGAGGATGATGAAAAATATTTTAAAGAAAATGAATCTAGTGAAACAAAAGAACAAATATTAAGGACTCGTACTTTAAACAATCCAAGTTTAAAAATACTTCGTAAATAATCATAGTGAAGTAAAATTCAAGAATGATCAAAATATGGATACAATCAAAGCTAGTATCCATAATAGATATTTTGGACAATTTTTTTTTTAATCTTTCTGTGAATAGTGCCGTATTCGTGAATAATGTCGTATACGTGAATAGTAACCCCGGCACTAAAAGACAAGAATTTCACAAGAAAAATCTTACCAATATTCTGGCATAATAATATTAGAAGAAATAATATCATTTTAAAAAAATAACATCCCTTACCTCGAAAAGACAGTACTTCTGACTGGAATACTAGATATAGTGCTGAAGGGATCTTGCACCGTATAGCAACACTCAAGGTATCAAAATACTTATAAGAATATGCTCGACAATATAGAGAGAGAAAGAGAGAGAAACCTTGTTTCTGGTGTGATTTTCAATTCTAACCTAAGCACCCTATTTATAGGAAAATACTTAGAACACCAAAGCAGAAAATTTAATAAAATATTAATATATTTATATAAAATTTCCTTAGCTCACTTTTTTGGTCAAGACATTAGCCATACAAGTGAAAAAATCACCAAAAATGTTTTTCTAAATAAAAATATTTAAAACTCCAAAAATCGATTCAGACCCGATATGTCGGAACTTCAATAATTCACAATAAATAGCCCTTTTATCGAAAAAAATCGAATCTTATGTCCATTCTATAGAAAATTCAATTCTCTACAACTTTGTAAGTTTACATTTTTCCAAATTCTAAGCAGAAATTAACCGAAATCCACATACGAACGTGAAAAACATGTTTTAAATATTTTTAGTAACAAAAATACTCTTCTTCCTCATTTATTCATATATCCCACATTCATTGTAAAAATATCACCATTATTATATTATTAAAATATAATAATATATTTAAATGAATTATTTTATCAGAAAAGATAAAATATCAATTTTCAACAATTGTCACATTAAAATTTTTCTCCATCTATATCCACATAAAATGAATATTTTCCTTATCATGTAAATTAATAATTAATTATCCACAAATATTATTACAAAATCACAATACTGACAACCAGGTCGTTCCCAAGAAAGAGGGGGCTTTCCAATAAGGATTTCTCCTTACTGGCGCGCAATTAGGTGACCAAACCTCTCCTTAGATAGAACTTTCTAGGCATTGCCAATAATGCTATCTAATAATATTATTAAAATAATATGAATTATTAATTCGATAAAGGAAAATACTGTGTAATTACAATTATTGGAATAACAATAATATAAAATATCAACGCAACAATTATTGAATCAATAAAATAAAATATTGAACAGTAATTACTGTAACAATTATTGAGTAGTGCCTTCTTATGTAAGAATTAATAATTGATGCAATACCGTGTTCTACTGTGTTTTAACCACCGGGTGTTCCAACAGTATTAACGGTAACAACTACGCCATTATTTATAAACAACTTATACTTGTCGTTTTCTTCATCCAACCGCTATCCGTTATGGGGCCCACACAAGGCTGCGCCGTTGTACGAATATTCCCCGACAGTAAGAATATTCCATGACCAAACGAATATTCCCCGACAATAATGAATATTTTATAACCACTTGCTTATTTGAAATATTTGAGCATTTTACCCATAACTAACCACATTAATCAAATCAACCCTTACTATTTTCAAAATAATAAATAGAGGAAATTCAATTTCATTAATAATAAGTTGGGGTCTTACAACCTCCCCTCCTTATGAAATTTCATCCTCAAAATTGACGTACGTACCTGGTGTTTCGAAAAGGTGAGGATACCTCATTTTTATTTCCTTTTCTAACTCCCAGGTCATTTCCTCAATAGCATGGTTCCTCCATAAAACTTTGAGTTATGGTATGACCTTTGTGCGTAGGACATGCTCCTTCCTATCCAAGATCTTGACAGGTACCTCTTCATACGGTAAGTCTTCGGCTATCTCGTCCGGTTCTAACTCAATAATGTTGTTCGGGTCTTTCACATATTTACGTAGCACAAATATGTGAAAAACATTATGAACACGAGACATACTTGGAGGTAATGTGAGTCTATAGGGCACATTTCCTACTCGGTCAAGAATCTGAAATGGACCAATAAATCGTGGATTGAGCTTTCCTTTCTTCCCAAATCTTGTAACTCCCGTCCATGGAGCCACACGCAATAATACATGATCCCCAATACTAAATTCCACGTCCTTTTGATGAAGATCCGCATAACTCTTTTGTCGATCCTGTGTCATTTGTATACATTGTCGAATCATTTGGATCTTTTCTGTAGTCATACGTACCAACTCTGGTCCCAACAATGTCGCTTCACTCACCTCGTCCTAACATACTAGAGAGCGACACTTTCATCCATACAATGCTTCAAATGGGGCCACACCTATACTTGCCTGATAACTGTTGTTGTAAGAGAATTCCACCAATGGTAAATACTTATCCCAACTCCCTTTGAAGTCTAGGACACAGAGTCTTAATAGATCTTCAAGAGTTTGAATAGTCCTCTCTGATTGTCCGTCTGTTTGAGGATGGTATGTCGAACTGAATCGTAAATCCGTGCCCATAGCTTTTTGCAAGCTAACCCAAAATCGTGTAGTGAATCTTGGGCCACGATCCGAAACTATGGATACTGGCATGTCATTCAATCTCACAATCTTATTTACGTACAAACGAGCAAGACGTTTAAGCGAATAAGTCTCCCGTATCGGCAAGAAATGAGCAGACTTGGTTAATCTATCAATAATAACCCAAATAACATTTATGCCTTGAGAAACCGTGGGAAGACCCGTAACGAAATCCATGGTAATGTGTTCCCACTTCCATTTTGAAATCTCAAGTGGTTCCAATGGACCCTTGGCACTTGATGCTCTGCCTTTACACGTTGAGAAGTTAAACACCTCAAGATAAACTTCGCGATCTCTCTCTTCATATTGTTCCACCAAAATGTATGTCGAAGATCACGATACATTTTGGTACCTCCAAGATGGATTGCAAATGGTGTATTGTGTGCCTCCATCATGATCTTGTACTTCAAATCAGAGTCTTTAGGAACACAAAGTCTGGAGTGGACTCGAAGTATTCCTTCTTCATCGATTCTTGCTTCTGGAATAACACCTTCTTGTACTTTCTTCATCAAACGCATCAGCTCCAGGTCTGTGGCTTGAGCAACTTTAACTTTTTCAATTAAAGTCGATTCTATGCATATACTTGACATCATCGCATGGGTCCCCGGAGTCTTGAATTCTATCTTCAACTTTTGTAATTCACACAAAATAGGCCTTTGTGTTGACAACATCGCACTCGTTCCCGCATATGATCTTCTACTCAATGCGTCAGCTACCACGTTCGCTTTTCCAGAATGGTATTGAATGGTGTGGTCATAATCTTTCAACAGCTCGAGCCAACGTCGTTATCGCATGCTGAGTTCCTTTTGGGTGAAGAAATATTTGAGGCTTTTATGGTCTGAATATATCTCAACTTTCTCCCCATATACATAGTGCCTCCAGATCTTTAGCGCGAAAACGACTGCTGCCAACTCTAGATCATGAGTAAGATAATTCCTCTCATATTCTTTAAGTTGTCGCGAGGCATAGGCTATGACTTTCCCATGTTGCATGAGAACACATCCTAACCCTTTGCCTGAAGCATCGCTGTAGATAACAAATCCATCTGAACCAGACGGTATTGTCAGAACAGGTGCCAAAATGAGTCTCCTCTTAAGCTCTTGGAAACTCTTCTCGCATTCCTCGCTCCATACAAATTTTATATCTTTTTGAGTCAGATGAGTTAATGGAGTAGCGATTCGAGAAAGTCTTTCCATGAATCTCTGATAATAACCAGCTAAGCCTAGAAAGCTACGAACTTCGGTCACCGTTTTAGGTTGCTCCCAACTTTGTATTGCTTCAATCTTCGCCGGGTCAACAGATACTCCATGTTTTGACACCATGTGCCCAAGTAATGCTACTTCCTCAAACCAGAACTCATATTTCTTCAACTTGGCATATAGCTTGTTTTCACGAAGCCTTTAGAGTACCAGCTTCAAATGGTGCTCATGATCTTCACGGCTTTTGGAATATATGAGGATGTCATCAATAAAGATAACAACGAATTGATCCAAATATTCCTTGAATACTCGGTTCATCATATCCATGAAAGTCGCAGGAGCATTAGTCAATCCAAAAGGCATGACTAAGAATTCATAATGCCCGTACCGAGTTCTGAAGGCAGTCTTTGGAATATCCTTAGTTCTAATCTTCAGCTGATGATATCCTGAATGAAGATCGATCTTTGAAAAGAATTGTGCTCCTTACAACTGGTCAAACAGGTCATCAATATGAGGTAACGGATACCTATTCTTGATGGTGACATGGTTCAATTCTCGATAGTCAATACAAAGTCGCATACTTCCGCCTTTCTTCTTTACAAATAAAATAGGAGCACCCCAAGGAGATGTACTATGACGAATGAAACCGATGTCTAACAACTCCTGTAATTGGACCTTTAACTCCTAAAGTTCAATAGGAGCCACTCGATATGGGGTTTTAGAAATGGTCTTTGTACCAGGTTCAAGATCAATAAAGAATTCAACTTCACGTTCTGGGGGTAGACCGGGAAGTTCTTCAGGAAATACGTCAGGAAATGTACTAACAACAAGAATATTATTCAAATCTGACGTGTCTTTATTCAAATCCATAACATGGGCTAAGAAAGCTTGACATCCATTTTTTAATAAATGAATAGCTTTATGACTTGATATGACAGTGATTGATTTTAGTGGTTTAGTTGCTTGAATTCGTATAATAGGTTGGTTAGGAATATGAAAACTAACAACCTTACGAAAACAATCGATTTTGGCATGACGAGTAGTTAACCAATCAATCCCTAAAATAACATCAAAAGCAAGTATCTTTAAAGAGATAAGGTCAATAGATAATGTGATAGTGCCAACTTGGATCAAACAAGATTTATAAACAGTGGATGTAATGAAAGTTTCTCCTAACGGAGTCTCCACAGATAGGTCGAAGTCTAATTTCTCCGGAGTCAATTTTAAACGTTGAGCACAAGCAAGAGAGATAAATGAATGGGTAGCACCGGTATCTAATAATGTATAAACTTCACAAGAATTTATGATTAGCTTACCTGTGATCACCTCGTTTGGGTTCCTTGCATTTTGACCAGTCAGGACAAACGTTCTTCCAGGAACCGTTGCATTTGACTTTTCTGGGACAGCCTTTTGAGTCACCATCCCCACTGGACTTGGTTTTGCTACAGTACAATCTCGAGTGATATGTCCTTCCTTTCCATAATTATAATATACCTTGAACTTTTGTGGGCAGTTTGAGCTGATATGTCCCTCTTTCCCGCATTTATAGCTACGATCGGTGGTCGTTCTCCTCCCTTAGAACTAGTTGCTGCTGGTGCTAACGTCTTCACATTGTCATTGTTGAATCTCTTCTTTTTAAAATCTCCCCCCGACTCACTTCTTTTATTTTCATGGCCATGATTACCACCAGAGTGGTTGCCGCTCTTGTCAGAATTTTTCTTTCCCCGCTGGTTATCGTTGTTCGGACGATATTTGCCATCCGGTATGACCTCGGTTGTGGTCCCTCGGTTGAACGTGCATCGTTATCTCGCTCTAATAATTGAGCCCTGTTGACAACATCTGAATATAGAGAAAATTTATGAGAAATGAGATACTGACGTATGTCAGGTTTTAAACCTCTCAGAAATATCCGCGTCATACGTTCCTCATTCTCCACCAAATGAGGTGAAAACCTGGATAACCCCGCGAAATTTGCCTCGTACTGGGACACCATCATGTTGTTCTGCTTCAGTCTAATAAACTCTACCTCCTTCATATGATGAATACTTTCAGGAAAGTACTTATCATTGAATAGTTTCTGAAATGTTTCCCAAGACATGCTAAGTGCGGCTGGATGGGTATGCTTCACAGATTCCCACAAGTAATCTGCCTCATTACAGAACATAAAGGTGGCGAATGGAACCTTCTGTTCCTCTGTGCATCCCAAGACATCAAATATCTTGGTAATTTGCTTGACCCACGTCTCCGCCTTAATCGGATCCGGTTTTCCCCATAATTCTGGTGGTCCCAACTCTTTGAACTGCTTGGCTGTGACAAACCATGCGTTGCTATCATTTCCACCTGTATTTTGTACACGAGTCTCCTTCGTCTGATTTTGCATGAACTGTAAAAAGATTCTAAACATCCCATCGTTCATCGTTTGATCAGTGGTGTTGTTTACATGAGGAACATTGTCGGCCTGTTGCATGTTCTCCTCATTGGTGAGTAAAGGAGTCTCCACGGTCTCATTTACTCCACTATTAACATTCTCAGTTGCCATTCTTAAATACTGCCATAAAACAAGGGTTAATTAATGAAATTAATATATCACATAATATCCCTATATTATGATCGACCAATAAATAAGCTTAGGTAGGACATACTAGCAAAGGATTTACTCATCTCTCCCCTCCTAGTTCTATTCCCCGATCTCCGCCAGAGATCATATCCCAAAGCTCTGATACCAACTGTGACGCCTCCAAAATAGGTATCCAACACCCATTCTGAGTCGCCAAATACATGATACATAAATAACTACAACTTTATTAATACAATTATCGTGCAAAATACGACAACACATAAACTGTGAGTTTAAAAACAAATATTGTCTTCTAGACAATATCAACACTCAAATAAGTCCTCATTACAATTATTGATACACTATTTTACAAAATAGTGAGTACTACTAAAACGACATTCTAGAACCTTCATTCCATATCCCGACTAGTACTCGTTACGTTCTCGCCTCCTGAGAAGAAAAATGGAACAAAAAGGAAAAGGGTGAGCTCAACTAGCCCAGTAAAGAATATATGACTAAGATAACATAAAACAAATTATCGTTAGTCCTCAACAGGGAAAAAAAATCTAATAGAATACAATAGACAACAAGTTTTAAATCAATATTCACAGCGGAAATAATAATTCATTAGAAGAGTTACGTAGAGAATGAAATCTACTTTCTTATATGAATTTAAAAGTTTTTCATCAATCTTTTATCCCTGTAACATCAACCAATAAACATCTTGCATCAAATATTCATCTTTGCACTACAGGCCAAAGATATTCATCAGTTGGTCATGTTCATCTCAACACCTGTACATCTTTGCACTACGGGCCAAAGATATTTAACAGAAAATCATTAATCTTTGCACTACAGGCCAAAGATATTCAGTAATATCATAATTTAGGACTGAGGATGATGAAAAATATTTTAAAGAAAATGAATCCAGTGAAACAAAAGAACAAATATTAAGGATTCGTACTTTAAACAATCCAAGTTCAAAAATACTTCGTCAATAATCATAGTGAAGTAAAATTCAAGAATGATCAAAACATGGATACAATTAAAGCTAGTATCTATAATAGATATTTTGGACAAAAATAAAAATTTAATCTTTCTATGAATAGTGCCGTATTAGTGAATAGTGTCGTATACGTGAATAGTACCGTATACATGAATAGTGCCGTATACGTGAATAGTAACCCCAACACTGAAAGACAAGAATTTCACAAGAAAAATCTTACCAATATTCAGGCATAATGATATTAGAAGAAATAATATCATTTTAAAAAAATAACATCCCTTACCTCAAAAAGACAGTACTTCTGATTGGAATACTGGATATAGTGCTGAAGGGATCTTGCACCGTATAGCAACACTTAAGGTATCAAAATACACACAAGAATACGCTCGACAATATAGAGAGAGAAAGAGAGAGAAAACTTGTTTCTGGTGTGATTTTCAAGTCTAACCTAAGCACCCTATTTATAGGAAAATGCTTAGAACACCAAAACAGAAAATTTAATAAAATATTAATATATTTATATAAATTTTCCTTAGCCCACTTCTTTGGTCAAGAAATCAGCCATACAATTGACAAAATCACCAAAAATGTTTTTCTAAATAAAAATATTTAAAACTCAATAAATTGATTCAGACCCGATATACCAGAACTTCAATAATTCACAATAAATAGCCCTTTTATCAAAAAATTCAAATCTTATGTCCATTCCATAGGAAATTCAATTCTCTACAACTTTGTAAGTTTATGTTTTTTCAAATTCAAAACAAAAATTGAACAAAATCCACATACGAACGATTTTACAGGCTATAATCAAATTTCATTCAAGAAATAGGGTCCACAAACATGAAAAATATTATTTAAATATTTTTAGTAACAAATATACTCTTCCTCCTCATTTATTCATATATCCCACATTCATTGTAAAAATATCACCATTATTATATTATTAAAATATAATAATATATTTAAATGAATTATTTTATCAGAAAAGATAAAATATTAATTTTCAACAATTGTCACATTAAAATTTTTCTCCATCTATATCCACATAAAATGAATATTTTCCTTGTCATGTAAATCAATAATTAATTATCCATAAATAATATTACAGAATCACGATACTGACAACCAGGTCGTTCCCAGGAAAGAGGGGGCCTTCAAATAAGGATTTCTCCTTATTGGCGCGCAATTAGGTGACCAAACCACTTCTTAGACAGAACTTTCTAGACATTGCCAATAATGCTATCTAATAATATTATTCAAATAATATGAATTATTAATTCGATAAAGGAAAAATCATGTGTAATTATAATTATTGAAACAACAATAATATAAAATATCAACGCAGCAATTATTGAATCAATAAAATAAAATATTGAACATTAATTACTGTAACAATTATTGAGTAGTGTCTTCTTATGTAAGAATCAATAATTGATGCAATACCGTGTTCTACTGTGTTTTAACCACCGGGTGTTCCAACAGTATTAACGGTAACAACTACGCCGTTATTTATAAACAACTTATACTTGTCGTTTTCTTCATCCAATCACTTTTCGTTATGAGGCCCACACAAGGCTGCGACGTCGTACGAATATTCCCCGACAGTAAGAATATTCCACAACCAAACGAATATTCCCCGACAACAATGAATATTTTATAACCATTTGCTTATTTAAAATATTTGCGCATTTTACCCATAACTAACCACATTATTCAAATCAACCCTTACTATTTTCAAAATAATAAATAGAGGAAATTCAATTTCATTAATAATAAGTTGGGGTCTTACATATTCGCCATCATCACATGGGTCCCTGGAGTCTTTAACTCTATTTCCATCCTTTCCAAGTCATACAAAATGGGCCTTTGCGTTGACAATATTGCACTCGTGCCCACATATGATCTTCTACTGAATGAGTCAGCTACTACGTTCGCTTTTCCAGGTTGGTATTGGATGGTATGATCATAATCTTTCAACAACTCAAGCCATCGTCGTTGACGCATGTTGAGTTCCTTTTGAGTGAAAAAATATTTGAGGCTTTTATGATCCGTATAGATCTCAACCTTCTCTCCATACAGGTAATGCCTCCAAATCTTAAGCGCAAAAATGACTGCTGCCAACTCTAGATCATGAGTAGGATAATTCCTCTCATATTCTTTGAGTTGTCGTGAGGCATAGGCTATGACTTTCCCATGTTGCACGAGAACACATCCTAACCCTTTGCCTGAAGCATCACTGTAGATAACAAATCTCTCCAAGCCAGATGGTATTGTTAGAACAGGTGCTGAAATGAGTCTTCTCTTGAGTTCTTGTAAACTCTTCTCACATTCCTCGCTCCAACAAAACTTTATATCTTTTCGAGTCAGCTGAGATAATGGAGTACCAATTCGAGAAAATCCTTCCACGAATCTCCGATAATAACCAGCTAAGCCGAGAAAGCTACGTACTTCGGTCACTGACTTTGGTTGCTCCCAGCTTTGAATTGCTTTAATCTTTGTTGGGTCAACAGATATTCCATAATTTGATATCATGTGCCCAAGGAATGCAACTTCCTCAAGCCAGAACTCACATTTCTTCAACTTGGAATATAGCTTGTTTTCACGAAGCTTTTGGAGTATCAGCCTCAAGTGTTGCTCATGGTCTTCACGGGTTCTGGAGTATATGAGGATGTCATCAATAAAGACGACCACAAAGTGATCCAAATATTCCTTGAATACTCGGTTCATCATGTCCATGAAGGCAGCAGGAGCATTAGTTAATCCAAAAGACATGACTAGGAATTCATAATGCTCGTACCGAGTTCTGAAAGCATTCTTTGGAATGTCATCATTTTTAATCTTCAACTGATGATATCCGGAACGAAGATTAATCTTTGAAAAGAATTTGGCTCCTTGCAACTGGTCAAACAGGTCATCAATGCGAGGCAACGGGTACCTATTTTTGATGGTGACATGATTCAACTCCCGATAATCAATACAAAGTCGCATACTTCCATCTTTCTTCTTCACGAATAGAATAGGAGCACCCCAAGGAGACGTACTAGGACGAATGAAACCGATGTCTAACAATTCCTGTAGTTGGGTTTTTAACTCCTCAAGTTCAATAGGAGCCATTTGATATGGGGCTTTGGAAATGGGTTTTGTACCGGATTCAAGGTCGATACAAAATTTAATTTCACACTCTAGGGGTAGGCCAGGAAGTTCTTCAGGGAATACGTCAGGAAATTTATTAACAATAGAAATATCATTCAAATCTGAAGTATTTTTATTTAAGTCCGTGACATGGGCTAAGAAAGCTTGACATCCGTTTTTCAATAAATGAATAGCTTTATGACTTGATATGACAGTGATTGATTTTAGTGGTTTGGTTGCTTGAATTCGCATAATAGGTTGGTTAGGAATATGAAAGCTAACAACCTTATGAAAAGAATCGATTTTAGCATGATGAGTAGTTAACCAATCAATCCCTAAAATCACATCAAATGCAAGTATTTTCAAAGAAATAAGATCGACAGGTAACATGCGGTTACCGATTTGAATCAAACAAGACTTATAAACAGTGAATGTAATGAAGGTTTCTCCCAATGGAGTTTCAACAGATAAGTCAAAGTCTAATTTCTCCAGAGTCAAATTTAAACGTTGAGCTCAAGTAGGAGAAATGAAAGAATGGGTAGAACCGGTATCAAATAAAGTATAAACTTCACTAGAGTTTATGATTAGCTTACCCGTGATCACCTCGTTTGGATTCCTCGCTTTTTGGGAGGTTACAACAAACACTCTCCCTTGAACTACCGGTTTTGTCTTGTCTGGGACACCCTTTGATGCCACCATCCCAGCTGGACTTGACTTTGGTGCACGACAAAATCGGGCTAGGTGACCTTCTTTTCCACAATTGTAACACGCTTTGGACTGCATCGCACAGTTTGGACTGATGTGTCCTTCCCCTCCACATTTGTAACATACGACCGACGGTTGTTCGCCTTCCTTAACAACAGGTGCTGGTGCTGACGTCTTTCCATCATTGTTGAATCTCCTCTTCTTGAAATGTCCACTCTTATTGTCATGACCATGATTACCACCAAAGTGATTACCATTTCTGGCATGTTGATTCCCTCCATGCTTGTTGTCACCGCTTCGATGACTGCTACTGCTGGTGTAATCGACTTATCGGCTGCTCTCTCTTGGTTGGGTTGACTCATTATCACGCTCCAATAACTGAGCCCAACTCACAACATCTGAATACAAACACAGTTTGTGAGAAATTAGGTATTGACGTATCTCGGGTTTCAAACCTCTTAGAAAAATCTGCGTCATTCTCTCCTCATTATCAACCAAATGGGACGCAAACCGAGACAACTCAGAAAACTTAGCTTTGTACTGCGCCACGGTCATATTGTTTTGCTCAAGCTTGATGAACTCTACCTCCTTCAAGTGACGAATACTTTCAGGAAAGTACTTGTTGTTGAACAGTTCTTGGAACTTCTCCCAAGACATCTTCGGTCTGGGCGAGTTGAGTACGCTTACTGATTCCCACCGATGAATCCGCCTCCGTCGTAACATAAAGGTGGCCAAGGGAACCTTTTGCTCCTCAGAGCATTCCAAGACATCAAATATCTTGTTGATTTGCTTTATCCACGTCTCTACCTTAAGTGGTTTTGGCTCTCCAAAAAACTTCGGTGGTCCCAGCTCCTTGAACTGCTTAGCGGTGACCGTCCGAGAGTTATCAGTGTTTCTACCTGCATTTTGGACAGGAGCCGCCCTCGCCTGATGTTGCATGAATTGCATAAAACCTCTGAACATTCCATCGTTCATCATTTGATCGTTGTTGTTTAATTGAGGATTATTGTCTTGCTGTTGCATATTATCCTGGGTATTAATCTGTGGTGACTCAATGGTCTCATGTGCTTCATTACTTATCTCAACATTTTCGAATGCCATTTTCAAATACTGCCACAAAACAAGGGTTGATTAACATATCACATATTATCCTTATACTCTGACCGACCAATTAAATACCAAATAAACTTAGGTAGGTCATACTAGCGAAGAAATTCCCTGTCTCTCCCCTCCTAGTTCTTGTCTCACATCTCAACCAATGATCATATCCCTAAGCTTTGATACCAACTGTGACGCCCCAAAAATAGGTATACATCACCCATCTTGAGTTGCCAAATACATGGTAAAAAATTCAAATACAACTTAATTATAAAATAGTCATGTAAAATACGACAAAACATAATCTAAGAGTTTTAATAAGAATATTGTCATCTAGATAATATCCACACTCAATGGAGTCCTCATTACATTTATTGCCACACTATTTAACAGAATAGTGAGGACTACTAATGCTATCATCGGATAATCCTACGTCCCCGACTAGTCCGAGACGTTCTCATTTCCTGAAGAGAATAGTGAAAGAAAGGGTGAGCTCAACTAGCCCAGTAAGAAATATTATGACTAAGATAATGCAGAATAAATTATCATTAGCCTTCAACAATGTTAAACTAATAGAATATAATAGACAAAAAGGTTAATTGCAGCGGAACAAGCAATCCATTAAAAGAGTCAAGTAGAGCATAAAATCTACTATCTTCTATGATTTAAAAAGTTTTTCATCAACTTTATCGCTGAGATTCAGCTTAATAAATAAAATCGAATCATCCCTGCATCACGACCAATGATATTCATGTAATCTTCAATGGTCATAACTATACCAAATAATCCCCGGTCATAATCACACCAACAACTATCCATCAATGAACTACAGGCCAATGAGGACTTTTACCACATCATTCGTCACATTACGATCATGATTATACCGAATAATCCCTGGTCATAATCATACCAAGTCCATCTATGCACGTAAGCCAATGATGACTTTCATCACAATATAAGCATGAGGATGATGACAATGACATAATAATTCAATAAAACAAGTTCAAGGATAAATTTTAATGATTTATAATTTTAATTTATCAAGAAATCAATAACGTCCAAATTATCAACATGATACTTCTTTGTGGAGTAAAATTCAAGAATGCTCAAAAGAATATTTCCATGAAAAGATACTGGATGAAGCGCAAATATCAAGGATATTCCACTAATTTCATGGAGTATAGAAGACAAAACATTAATCAACTGAGTATAATAGAATATATGAAACCGCAAATGGATTTTTGCCGGCCATGCGGTAATCCACGTAGACAGATCATTTCCCCAATTTCATAAGGAATGAATACGAAGGATCATTCACCATGCATGTGGTAATCCGCATAGACAGGTTATTCCAACATAATAATAAAGAATGGAATAATAGAAGAATTCACCAGGCGTGCATAATCCGCACAAACAGGTTATTCCAACGGAATAATAAAGAATGGAATAACAGAAGAATTTACCAGGCGTGCGTAATCCGCACAGATAGGTTATTCCAACATAATAATAAAGAATGGAATAACAGAAGAATTCACCAGCGCATATAATACGCACAGATGTATATGAGTTATTCCAATGAATAATAAAAAATGGAACCAGTCATGCATAACCCTTACATGCAGATAGGATATTCCAATGTAATAATAAAGAGTGGAATAACAACAAAATTCACCGGACATGCGATAGACCGCATGCATGTGATATTCCAATGAATAATAAAGAATGGAACCGGTCATGCGTAATCCTTGCATGCATGAGGATGTTTTAATGTAATAATACGTAGAATGGAATAACAACAGAATTCACCAGGCATGCGAGATCGCATAGACAGGTTATTCCAACAAAATAATAAAGAATGGAATAACTGAAGAATTTCACCATGTATGTGGTACTTCGCATAGACAGATTATTCCAACATAATAATAAAGAATAGAATAACAACCCTTGCGAGTATTTAAAGAAATTAGTTCTCTTCATGAATACGAAAGAATAATACCCCTTACCTTAGAAGAAGACTGGATACTGGAATAGTGAGGTAGCAGACTTCTCTTCTTCTTTCTCTCTATAATTTCTCTCTATAATAATTGCTCTATAGCTTTAGTGAATTAGTGAGAAATGAAGGAAGAATGAGCTTCTATTTATAGGAAAATATAGTTTCGATAATTGCACGTTTTGGGGCTCAAAATATTACAGTATAATACCTTCCTCTTTTTCTTCATTTTTAATTTAGTCCTACAAGTATTATCAAACTTGCACCACCTCCCCTAATATTAAATAATGTGAATCAATAGTTCAATCATGTGAATCAATAGTCATAATCACATGAAAATACAAATTACAGTATAGTACCTTCAACTATACCTCCATTTTTAACTTAGTCATGCAAGTATTATCAATCTTACACCACCTCCCCTAATAGTACATGAATGTGAATCAATTGTACACACATGTGAACAAATAGTTATAATCATGTGAATTAATAGCAATTAATTGCTCATTTATCCGGTTGATTACCCGATTGGTAAATATAACCTCCAGACATCAATTATTATCGAAATAAATGTCGATTTTCACTAACACTAATAATTCCAACACAATGAAACTATCCAATTCATCTTTAATCAACACGAACTTATTGATCATTAATATTATAATTCACAATATTTAACAACCAGGTCGTTCCCAGGAAAGAGGGGGCTTTCCGATAAGGATTTCTCCTTATTGGCGCGCAATTAGGTGATCAAACCTCTCCTTGACAGAACTTCTAGACATTGTTAATATTGCAAATAATAATATGAATAACTTTGTCGTCTCAATTATTGATTTAATAATATAAAACATATTATGCAGAATGATACTGTGACAATAATTGAATCAATAATATGAGAGATATGATGCAACAATTACTGTAGCAATAATTGAGTATAACTGAGTTACTTCTCACGTAAGCATCAATAATCAATAGCGTGCTACTATGCAACCACGCATATTACTATACTTTTACTACCGGGTAGTTCAACAGTTGTAACTGTAACACTTCGACCGTTATTTTTTTAAAAAGATAATTCTGTCATTTTCTAACTACGACAATACTTCCGTTGTGAGGTCCACCAATGATTGTGCCATCGTACGAATATTCCCTATTAAAATGAATATTCCCTGACCAATCGAATATTATACAATCACTTGCTTACTTTGCAAAATTTGTAAATATTACCCACAACTATAACATTATATCAAAACCGCACCTTAATATTCAAAAATATATTTCGAGAAAATTATTCTTTATTCATAAAAGTTTGGGTCTTACAACTGAAGTCTCGCACCGCAGCACAGCCGAATGAACTAAGCGTGGCACAACAATGCCAAGTAGGGTTTCAAACCATCAAGTAACACGCACGCATAATGCGGCATATAGAGAAGGAAAATTTGGCAATACCAAAGACTAGAAAATAGATATAGAAGAAAGATTTTGAATTTAAAGTGAAGGAGAAGTGAATGAAGAGTGAATTAAATCCTTAATTAACTTAATGTAACATCATTTAGGATGTTATAACCTTAAGTATAACACTAAAGGTTAGAGGTAAGTCAATTGAATGTGAACATAAGAATAATGTAAAACATAACAAAAAATCAGAACCAATAATAACAAATCTAATAAATGATTAGATTGAGAAGAAGGGTAAGATACATTAGCTACCATACATGTTTGTTCATGACCTAATGTGGTATGTATGTGGTTATGCATTATAGAGACTCTAAAGACTTAAAGGTAAAGTGTAATAACTGTAGCAGATGCTAAAGACAAGTTTTCTTAACGCTTGTCTAACCTTCGTGTTAGCCAGGTTTTTAGTGATTCATGTTATGAGATGCATGAATTGTTTTAAAGAAAAGGGTCGATGGCAGTTTTAACTCGGCTAGAGGGATCTTAAAAGATTGATTGATTTATATACAAGTCTTTCAATATAGAGTTGATAACGCTATCCTACACTAATTATTTGGTATAGATTCAAGGTAAGTATGAGTATGAATAAACAAATGTATTTTACATCGATTATTCGATGGGCACGTGAGGTTGCCAAAAGTTAAATGTAAATACGTTTAACGGATGAGTGTTGATCAAGATAGAGTACTATAGGCTGATCACCTAGAAGTGCTCGTAAAAAATATCAGAGTTACGGTCTTGGTACCAGGTTGTCCTTTTCATGAATAAAAACTAAAGATAATGTTCATGGTCTATGGACCTACTCAGAATTTTTATGCTACTATATGTGCTTCGGAATTATTTTATGAGATGATAAGTGTTATTCAATGGTTCATAGTACTTCATAACTATTGTTCAGTTAATGAAGAATAATCATATGATTTTTGAAGTGGTATCTATATAATATATTGCTAGACTTGCTGAACTAGTTATGCTAACTTCTTGCTTGAATCCTATGATTGTAGCTAAGGTCGAGCGAACCGAGGGTTCTAGTAAAGATAAAGGTAAGGCGAAGATGTATGAGTAGTTTATTCTGTAATAGACTATTATGTTTGTATAATTTATATTACGACGAACAAAGAATGTAACGATTTCAGAACTTAGGAACGGGATTTATTATTATTAATGTAATAAGAATGTCATTGATACATTCATTTTGATGTTGTTTCAATAGATTGAATGTACAGTTATGAGTACCGTGTATCACCATCTGTTGGTTTGGAAGATACCCGAATTTGGGGGCGTCATAGGTTGGTATGAAAGCATTAGGTTATAAAACTTAAGGGTGGAAGAATGTAAGACCCCGAATATTATGAAATAAAATTATTCAATTTTCTTATATTTATTATTTTATTTAGTATATGGCTAAATTGATAAATGTTAAAGTTAAGGGTGATATTTATAATTTTTGCAAAGTAAGCAAGTGGTTATATAATATTCGATTGGTCGGGGAATATTCATTTTAACAGGGAATATTTGTACGACGTCACCTATCGGAATTGCGCGCCAAGAGGGAGAAATCCTTATCGGAAAGCCCCCTCTTTCTTGGGAATGATCTGGTTGTTAAATATTGTGAGTTATAATATTAATGATGAATAAGTTCGTGTTGATTAAAGATGAAATTGATAGTTCCATTATGTTGGAATTATTAGTGTTAGTGGAAATTGACATCTATTCCGATAATAATTGATGTCTGGAGGTTATATTGACCAATCGGGTAATTAATCGGATAAATGAGAAATTAATTGCTATTAATTCACGTGCTTATAACTATTTGTTCACAAGTGTGTACTATTGATTCACATGCATGTACTATTAGGGAAGGTAGTGCAAGATTGATAATACGTGCATGACTAAATTAAAAATGGATGTATAGATGAAGGTAATATACTGTAATTATTTTTTTCACATGTATAGAACTATTGAGTCACATGATTGTACTAATGCTTCACATGATGTACTATTAGGGGAGGTGATACAAGTTTGATAATACTTGCAGGACTAAATTAAAAATGAAGGAAAAGATGAAGGTATTATACTGTAATATTTCGAGCCCCAAAACGTGCAATTATCGAAACTATGTTTTCCTATAAATAGAAGATCATTCTTTCTTCATTCTCACCAATTCACTAAGACTCACAAGAGCAATTATAGAGAGAGAAGCTATAGAGATCAAGAAGAAGAGAAGTATGCTACATCACTATTCCAGTATTTATTCTTTTTCTGAGGTAAGGGGTATTATTTATTTCATATTCTGAAGATATATTATTTTTTGTATTCATATGAATATTATTTTCATTCAATATTCGTAAGGAATATCAACTTCGTTCAATATTCGTAGGAATATTATTTTCGTTCAATATTCGTAAGGGGTATTATTTTTTCGTATTCATGAAGAGAGTTATTTCTTTCAATAGTCATAAGGGTTGTTATTCCATTCTTTATTATTCTGTTGGAATAACCTGTCTTCGCGGACTACCGCATGCATGGTGAAATTCTTCTATTATTCCATTCTTTATTATTCTGTTGGAATAACATGTCTATGCGGACTACCGCATGCATGGTGAATGACCCTTCGTATTCATTCTTTATTAAATTATGGAAATGATCTGTCTACGTGGATTATCGCATTACGGATGAAAATCCATTTGCAGTTTCGTTTATTCTATTATACTCGTATGAAATATTCTTTCTTTTGTACTCGTCATGAAATATCGTTTTCTTTTGTATTTTCCTTTCATGGGCACTATTCACGTATATGACACTATTCACGTATACGGTACTATTTACGAATACGGGTACTATTCACAAAGTACTATTCATAAAGTACTATTCACAAGTACTATTCATAAAGTACTATTCATGGGGTACTATTCCTGAAGTACTATTCACGGGTTACTATTCACCCGGGTACTATTCATGAAAAAAAATTAATTTTTTTTTGGTCCAAATCATTTTTGATAGAATATTGTTCTTGAATTTTACTCCACAAAGGAGTATCATGTTGACAATTTAGATATTTTTAAACTCTCGATAAATTTAAAGTCTTTAATATTTATCCTTGATTTCGTTTGATTAATGCTTATATCGTTGTCATCATCCTCATGCTTATATTGTGATGAAAATCATCTTTGTCTTACGTGCATAGATGGACTGTTGATTGGTATGATTATGACCGTGGATCATTTCGTATAATCATGACCCGTAATTTTACAAATGATGTGGTAAAATTCCACATTGGCCCGTAGTGCATTGATGGACAATTATTGGTATGATTATGACCAGAGATTATTCAGTATAATCATAACCATTGATGATTACATGAATATCCTTAGCCCGTAGTGTAGGGATGATTCGATGATGTGGTTTATTTATTAAGCTGAGTCTCAGCGATAAAGTTGATGAAAACTTATTAAATCATAGAAGACAGTAGATATCGTGCTCTATATAACTCTTCTAATGGATTGATTATTTCGCTGTAGTTGTTGATCTAAAACTTGTTGTCTATTATATTCTATCAGTTGTTATACTATAGAAGGCTAAGGTTAATTTATTCTACATTATCTTAGTCATAATATTTCTTACTGGCTAGTTGAACTCACCCTTTTCTTTCACTATTCTCTTCAAGAAATGAGAATATAGCTGGGACGAGTCGGGGAATGGAGTGATGGTCTAGGATAAGTGGCTATAGTAGTCCTCACTATTCTGTGAAATACTGTGATAATAATTATAATGAGGACTCTATTGAGTGTGGATATTGTCTAGAAGACAATATTCGTGTTAAAACTATCAGTTATATTTTGTTGTATTTTACACGACAGTTGTATAATTAAGTTTGTAGTTGTATTATGCACCATGTATTTGGTGACCCAAGATGGGTGATGTATACCTATTTTGGGGCCGCCACAGTTGGTATCAAAGCTTAGGGATATGATCCCTGGCTAAGATGTGAGACAAGAACTAAGAGGGGAGAGACGGGGAATTCCTTCGCTAGTATGACCTACCTAAGTTTATTTGTTATCTAATTGGTCAGTCAGAGTATAGGGATAATATGTGATATGTCAATTTACCCTTGTTTTGTGGCTATGTTTGGAAATGGCATCTGAAAATGTCGAGATAACCAATGAAGCACATGAGACCGTTGAGTCACCAACAATCAATACATATGATAATGTGCATCAGGAAGACAATAACCCTCAGGTAAACAACAACACCGATCAGATGATGAATGATGGGATGTTCAAAGGCTTTATGCAATTCATGCAACACCAAACAAGAGAGACTCATGTTCATAATGTAGGTGGAAACACTGGCAACTCTCGGTTGGTCACTGCTAAGTAGTTCCAGGAACTGGGACCACCGGAGGTTTTGGGAGAGCCAAAACCATTTAAGGCGGAGATGTGGAAAAAGAAGATCACCAAGATATTTGATGTCTTGGGATGCTCCAAGGAGCAAAAGATTCCCTTTGCCACCTTCATGTTGCGGGGAGAGGTAGATTACTGGTGGGAATCAGTAAAACGTACTCAGCTTGCTACACTGAAGATGTCTTGGGAGAAGTTCCAATAACTGTTCAACGAAAAGTACTTTCCCGAAACTATTCATCACATGAAGGAGGTTGAGTTCATCAAGCTGGACCAAAACAATATGACTGTGTCGTAGTACGAAGCTAAGTTTGCTGAGTTGTCCCGGTTTGCGTCCCACTTGGTTGATAATGAGGAGAGAATGACGCGGATGTTTCTAAGAGATTTAAAACCTGAGATACGTCAATACCTCATTTCCTACAAACTTTGTTTATATTCAGAAGTTGATAATAGGGCTCAGTTATTATAGCGTGATAATGAGCCAGCCCAACCAAAAGATAATGACCAACAACACGATAATAATCGTATCGGTGGCAACGGCCATTAGAACAACAATAACCATCGTGATGGAAATTATCAGGCAAGAAATGGTAACCACTTCGGTGATAATCATGACCAAGATAATAGAAGAAATGATTCAAGTGGTAAATTTAATAAAAGAAGATTTAACGATGATGGGAAGACGTCAGCAATAGCCCCAGCACCAACAACAAATTATAGGGGTGGAGAACGACAACCAGTTAAATGCTACAGATGCGGAGAGGAGGGACACATAAGTCCAAACTGTTCATAGCCTTCCAAGGTATGTTTTATTTGTGGAAAAGATGGTCATATAGCTCGATTTTATCCTGTAGAGATATCAAATCCAGTTGGACGGTGGCACCAAAGGCGAATACGTTCAAAACAAAGTCGATGGTTTTAGGAAGTGCATTTTTTGTAACTTCTCAAAAAGCGAGTAACCCAAATGAAGTTATCACGGGTTAGTTAATCATAAACTATTGCGAAGTCTATACCTTATTAGATACCGGTTCTATCCATTCTTTTATTTCTCTTATTTGCACTCAACGTTTAAATTTAACTCCGAAGAAATTAGACTTTGACTTATCTGTTAAAACTCCGTTAGGAGAAACCTTCATTACATGTGTTATCCAAGTCTTGGATGAGAGTCATAGTTTTTAAATGATATTTCTATCTTTAATAAATTTCCTGACATATTCTCTAAAGACTTCCTGGCCTACCCAAGAGCGTGAAATCAAATTTTGTATTGACCCTAGTACAAAACCCATTTCTAAAACCCTTAAATATTTCTTTAACCAAAATGAACGTATAATGTGCCAAAGACGTTGGCTCGAGCTGTTGAAGATTACGACCATACCATTCAATATTATCATGGAAAAAGCGAACGTGGTAGTTGATGCATTGAGTAGAAGATCGTATGTGTTTACGATTGTAATGTTGTTAACACAAAGACCCATTTTATATGACTTACAAATAATAAAGATAGAGTTAAAGACTCTAAGGACCCACGTGATGATGTCAAATAATAGGAGTAGAATCGACGTTAATCGATGAAGTTAAAACTGCTCAAGCTACACACCCGGAGCTGATGAAAGTGAAGAAGAAGGTTCAAGAGGGCATTATTCTAGAAGCAAGAATCGATGAAGAGAGTAAATCTCAACCCTCGATTTAATTGGGCCATTTGAAAACCTCGATTGAGTAGGAACTATGGCCTATAGACTCACTTTACTGCCAAGTATGTCACGTGTTCACAACATTTTTCACGTATCGATGTTACATAAATATATGGACGACCCGAACCACATTATTAAATTAGAACTAGACGAGATAGCAGAAGATTTAACGTATGAGGAGATACTTGTTAAATTGTTGGATAAGAATGATTATATTCTACGCTCAAAGGTTATACCTCAAGAGTTAGAATCTGACGAGGTATCATCATCTCTTTGACATACCAGGTATGTACGTAAATTTCGAGGGCGAAATTTCATAAGGAGGGGAGTTTGTAAGACCCCGAATTTTATGAAATAAAATTATTCAATTTTCTTATATTTATTATTTTATTTAGTAAATGGTTAAATTGATAAAAGTTAAAGTTAAGGGTGATATTTATAAATTTTGCAAAAGGAAGCAAGTGGTTATATAATATTCGATTGGTCGGGGAGTATTCGTTTTAATTGGGAATATTCGTACGATGGCACAATCATTAGTGAACCCCAAAACAGAAGTTTTGTCATAGTTATAAAACGACAGAATTATCTTTTTATAAAAATAACGGTGAAAGTTTTGCCGTTAAACTGTTGAACTACCCGGTAGTAAAAGTACAATAATACGTGAGGTTGCATAATAGCACACGGTATTGATTATTGATGCTTACGTGAGAAGTCACTCAGTTATACTCAATTATTGCTATAGTAATTGTTGCATCATATCTCTCATATTATTGATTCAATTATTATCACAATATCATCTGCATAATATTTATTATCATTAAATCAATAATTGAGACGTCAAAGTTATTCATATTATTATTTGCAATATTGATGATGTCTAGAAAGTTCTGTCGAGGAGAGGTTTGGTCACCTAATTGCGCGCCAATAGGGAGAAATCCTTATCAGAAAGCCCCCTCTTTCCTGGGAATGATCTGGTTGTTAAATATTGTGAGTTATAATATTAATGATGAATAAGTTCATGTTGATGAAAGATGAAATTGATAGTTCCATTGTGTTGGGATTATTAGTGTTAGTGGAAATCGACATCTATTCCGATAATAACTGATGTCTGGAAGTTATATTGAACAATCGGGTAATTAATCAGATAAATGAGCAATTAATTGCTATTAATTCACATGCTTATAACTATTTGTTCACATGTGTGTACTATTGATTCACATGCATGAACTATTAAAGGAGGTGGTGCAAGATTGATAATATGTGTATGACTAAATTAAAAATGGATGTATAGATGAAGGTAATATACTGTAATTATTTTTTTCAAATGTATAGAAATATTGAGTCAAAGGATTATACTATTAATACACATGATGTACTATTAGGGGAGGTGGTGCAAGTTTGATAATACTTGCAGGACTAAATTAAAAATGAAGGAAAAGATGAAGGTATTATACTGTAATATTTTGAGCCCCAAAACGTGCAATTATCAAAACTATGTTTTTCTATAAATAGAAGCTCATTCTTTGTTCATTCTCACCAATTCACTAAGACTCACAAGAGCAATTATAGAGAGAGAAGCTTTAGAGAGAAAGAAGAAGAGAAGTCTGCTACCTCACTATTCCAGTATCCAGTCTTCTTCTGAGGTAAGGGGTATTATTTATTTCATATTCTGAAGAGATATTATTTTTTGTATTCGTATGAATATTATTTTTGTTCAATATTCGTAAGGAATATCATCTTCGTTTATTATTTGTAGGAATATTATTTTCGTTCAACAGTCGTAAGGGGTATTATTTTTTCGTATTCATGAAGAGAGTTATTTCTTTCAATACTCGTAAGGGTTATTATTCCATTCTTTATTATTCTGTTGGAATAACCTGTCTACGTGGACTACCGCATGCATGGTGAAATTCTTCTCTTATTCCATTCTTTATTATTCTGTTAGAATAACCTGTCTACACGGACTACCGCATGCATGGTGAAATTTTTCTGTTATTCCATTCTTTATTATTCTGTTAGAATAACCTGTCTATGCGGACTACCACATGCATGGTGAATGACCCTTCGTATTCATTCTTTATTAAACTATAGAAATGATCTGTCTACGTGGATTATCGCATTGCGGATGAAAATCCATTTGCAGTTTCATATATTTTATTATACTCGTATGAGATATTCTTTCTTTTGTACTCGTTATGGAATATTGTTTTCTTTTGTATTTTCCTTTTATGTGTACTATTCACGTATATGACACTATTCACGTATACGGTACTATTTACGAATACGGATACTATTCATAAAGTACTATTCACGAGTACTATTCAGAAAGTACTATTCACAGGGTACTATTCCCGAAGTACTATTCACGGGGTACTATTCACCCGAGTACTATTCTCTTGGAGTACTATTCATGAAAAAAAATTGATTTCTTTTTGGTCCAAATCATTTTTGATAGAATATTATTCTTGAATTTTACTCCACAAAGCAGTATCATGTTGACAATTTGAATATTTTTAAACTCTCGATAAATTTAAAGTCTTTAATATTTATCCTAGATTTCGTTTGATTAATGCTTATGTCATTGTCATCATCCTCATGATTATATTGTGATGAAAGTCATCTTTGGGTTACGTGCATAAATGGACTGTTGATTGGTATGATTATGACCATGGATCATTCGGTATAATCATGACCCGTAATGTTACAAATGATGCGATAAAAGTCATCATTGGCCCGTAGTACATTGATGGACAATTGTTGGTATGATTATGACCAGAGATTATTCGGTATAATCATGACCATTGATGATTATATGAATATCCTTGGTCCGTAGTGCAGGGATGATTCGATGATGTGGTTTATTTATTAAGCTGAGCCTCAGCGATAAAGTTGATGAAAAACTTTTTAAATCATAGAAGATAGTAGATATCATGCTCTACTTGACTCTTCTAATGTATTGCTTATTCCGCTGCAGTTGTTGATCTAAAACTTGTTGTCTATTGTATTCTATCATTTGTTATACTGTTGAAGGCTAAGGATAATTTATTCTGCATTATCTTAGTCATAATATTTCTTACTGGGTTAGTTGAGCTCACCCTTTTCTTTCACCGTTCTCTTTAGGAAATCAGAATATAGCTGGGACGAGTCCGGGAATGGAGTGATGGTCTAGAATAAGTGGCAATAGTAGTCCTCACTATTCTGTGAAATAGTGTGATAATAATTATAATGAGGACTCCATTGAGTGTGGATATTATCTAGAAGACAATATTCTTGTTAAAACTCTCAGCTATGTATTGTTGTATTTTACACGACAGTTGTATAATTAAGTTTGTAGTTGTATTATGCACCATATATTTGGTGACCCAAGATGGGTGATGTATACCTATTTTGAGGGCGTCACAAAGAACCTTAGGATAATAAGCTCGTTAGGGAAGGAAAATTTTGAAGGAAGTAAACTCGAGTCGAATGAGTTAATAAGGTGTTGAGGAAACTTAGTACCGAAAGATTTAAAAGATGAAAATTAATCCTAAATAAATTTAAATGTGATTTGTTCTTATACTATTGTGTATTATGTACTAATCAACATGATATGTGTTATTGTAGATGTCGATCGATAACTTGATTGTGACGCCCCCAAAATAGGTATACATCACCCATTCTGAGTCTCCAAATACATGGTACAGAATACAAATACAAACTTAAATATATAACATGAGCTGTGAGTTTTAATACAAATATTGTCTTTTAAACAATATTCAAACTCAAAATAAGTCCTCAATACCTTTATTGTCACACTAATTCACAGAATAGTGAGGACTACGAATGCAACCATCTCGACCGTCAATCCATTCCTCGACTGGTCCCAGCTATATTTTCATTCCTGAAGAGAACATTGAAAGAAAGGGTGGGCTCAACTAGCCCAGTAAGAAATATTATGACTAAGATAATGCAGAATAAATTATCCCTAGCCTTCAACAGTATAACAACTTATAGAATATAATAGACAACAAGTTTTAGATCAACAACTGCAGTGGAATAAGCAATCCATTAGAAGAGTCAAATAGAGCATGATATCTACTATCTTCTATGATTTAAAAAGTTTATCATCAATTTTATTGCTCAGACGCAGCTTAATAAATAATCCACATCTTCGAATCATCCCTGCACTACGGGCCAACGATATTCTTTAGTATCCAAACCTTGAATTATCCATGCACTACGGGCCAAAGATAATCTTGTTTTCATCAACTATCATGATCATGCCATAAAATAATTCATCTTTGCAGCCTTGGCCGAAGAGAATCCATGGCCATAATCATACCAAAAACTTTCCATCAATGAACTACGGGCCAATGAGGACTTTTACCACATCATTTGTAATGTTACGGTCATGATTATACCGAATAATCCCTGGTCATAATCATACCAAGTCCATCTATGCACTACGGGCCAAAGATGACTTTCATAACAATATAAGCATGAGGATGATGACAATGACATAATAATTCAATAAAACATGTTCAAGGATAAATTTTAAAGATTTATAATTTAATTTATGCAGAAATCAATAATGTCCAAATTGTCAACATGATACTGCTTTGTGGAGTAAAATTCAAGAATAATATTGTACCAAAATTGATTTGGATCGAAAATGAATCAATTTTTATCATGAATAGTACCCCGGGTGAATAGTACTCAAGTGAATAGTACTTTGTGAATAGTAACCCGTGAATAGTACTCCGGCGTAAAAAAGTTAAAACTTATCAGGAATGATCAGAATAATATTTCCATGAAAAAATACTAGATGAAGCGCAAATATCAAGGATATTCTACTAATTTCATGGAGTATAGAAGCCAAAACTTTAACAAAATGAATATAGAATTCGAAATCTGAAACGAAATAATATTACTTACATACTACAGAGTATGGAAGAAAATATTATTTCAAGCGAATATTGAACACAAATAACATCTCTTACGAATATGGAACTAATATAATATTCTTTACGAATATTAAATAAATATAATATGAATATTAAATGAAGACAATATCCCTACGAATATTGAATGAAAATAATATTCCTTATGAATATTGAATGAAAATAATATTCATACGAATACAAAAAATAATATCTCTTCAGAATATGAAATAAATAATACCCCTTACCTCAAAAAAGAGTATTAAATAGGTAGAGGCGGGATATTCTTGAAGAAAACTTTCACTATTTTTACGCTCAAAGCTTTCTAAAACTCGAAAGAAATACACTCAGTATTATAGAAGAAGAATTCTCTAATTCTGGTGTGTTTTTCAATTCTAACTAAGCATCCTATTTATAGGAGAATGGAAAGGATACTATTTAGAATTTATTCACGGACGCAACAGTTTTAAAAATTCACTAGACGTCTAAATTTTTCTTTTCCAAGCAATCATCTATTATTATATATATATATATATATATATATATATATATATATATATATATATATATATATATATATATATATATATATATATATATATATGTAAGACCCCAACTTCTTTTTTTTATTTATAGAGATGATTTGTCTATAAATATTATTTTTGAATATTATGGAATGAATTTGATATAATGTTATAGTTGTGGGTAATATTTATAAATTTTGCTAAGTATGCAAGTTGTTATAAAATATTCGATTGGTCGGGGAATATTCTTTTTGTCTGGAATATTCGTACAACGGCACAATCATTGGTGGACCCCAGAATGTAATTATTGTTTGATCGAGAAAACGACAAAAATATGTTATAAATAACGGCGGAGGTGTTATTGTTAAAATTGTTGAACTACTACGGGTACTAAAAGTACAAGAATACGCTGTGGTTGCATAGTAGCAGCACACCGTATTGATTATTGATGCTTACGTGAGAAGTCACTCAGTTATACTCAATTATTGCTATGAAGAATTTCTTTGCATCATATCTCTCATATTATTGATTCGATTATTGTCACAAAGATCATCCGCATTATATGTTATATTATTAAATCAATAATTGAGACGACAAAGTTATTCATATTATTAAATTGCAATATTTACAATGTCTAGAAGTTATGTCAAGGAGAGGTTTGATCACCTAATTGCGCGCCAATAGGGAGAAATCCTTATTGGAAAGCCCCCTCTTTCCTGAGAAAAACCTGGTTGCTAAATATTGTGAGTTATAATATTAATGATGAATAAGTTCGTGTTGATTAAAGATGCATTTGATAGTTTCATTGTGTTGGGATTATTTGTGTTAGTAGAAATCGACATCTATTCCGATGATAATTGATGTCTGGAGGTTATATTGTTCAATCGGGTATTCAGAGAACTTTTTGTGTCAGAGTACTATTCATGAGTTACTATTCATGAGTTACTATTCACGAGTTACTATTCACAAGTTACTATTTATGAGTTACTATTCATGAGTTACTATTCACTCTAGTATTGTGCATTCGGGTATTTGGGTACAATATTATTCCATGAAGAGATGTGTTAATTTTTTAGACCGTTGGTTGAAGTTATATTAGTGAATCAATATGGAGCGCTGGTGGAAAGTTATAATAGTGAATCAATATGGATCGCTGGTTTAAAGTTTTAATAGTAAATCAGTATGGACCGTTGCTTTAAGTTTTAATAGTAAATCAATCTGGACCGTCCGTTTAAAAGTAAATCAATCTAGATTGTTCAAGAATTAGTTACTATTCAATCCATTCTTCTATAAATAGAAGCTCATTCCATCATTATTCCCTATGAATTCACTAAAACTCTAGAGAGAGAAATTATTGAGAGAAAGAAAGAGAGTATTCTGCTACTTCACTATTTCGATATCCAGTGTCTTTTACGATAAGGGGTGTTATTCTTTCTTATTCATGAAGAGAACTTTTGTTATTCCATTCTTTATTATTCTATTGGAATAACGTGTAAACGCGGCATACCCTATACATAACCTGTATATGCGACATACCCTATACTTGGTGAAATCCTTATGTTATTCCATTCTTTATTATTCTGTTGGAATAACCTATAAACGCGGCATACCCTATACATAACCTGTATACGCGACATACCCTATACTTGGTGAAATCCTTATGTTTTTCCATTCTTTATTATTCTGTTGGAATAACCTGTATACACGGCATACCCTATACATAATCTATATACGCGGCATACCCTATACTTGGTGAAATCTCTCTGTTATTCCATTCTTTATTATTATGTTGGAATAACCTGTTTATGCGAAGTACCGTATACGTGGTGAAATTCTTCTATTATTCTCGTTTTATTATTATTCGTCGTAATATCTTGTCGGTATGTAATTTTGGTGAACTGGTTCCATTATTTATTATTCCGCATTTATTATTCTCACTGGAATATCCCATTCTCGTGAGTTTTTTCGTGGGATTCGGGTTCTATTATTTATTATTTCGTATTTATTATTTCATTGGAATATCCCGCATCGTGCGTTCTGTGGGACTGGTTTCATATTTATTATTCTGTTGGAATAACCTGTCTGTGCTATCTATCAAATGCCTGGTGATTTCTTTTGGTATTCCATTATTTATTATACTCAGTTGGTTAAAGTTTTAACTTCTATACTCCATGAAATTAGTGGAATATCCTTGATATTTGCGCTTCATCCAGTATTTTTTCATGGAAATATTCTTCTAAGCTTTCTTGAATTTTACTCTACAAAGAAGTATCTTGTTGACAATTTGGATGTTATTAGTTCCTGGATAAATTAATTCGTGAACTTGTTTTATTGAATTCTTATATCATTGTCATCATCCTCGTGTTTATATTTTTGAAAGTCATCTGTGGCCTGTAGTGCATAGATGGACTTAGTATGATTATGACTAGGGATTATTCGGTATAATCATGATCGTAATGTTACAAATGATGTGATAAAAGTCCTTATTGGCCCGTAGTGCATTGATGGACAGTTGTTGGCATGATCATGACCATTGATGAATACACGAATATCCTTGGCCCGTAGTGCATGGATAATTTGTGGTCGTGACACTAATGAATATCCTCGCCAGAAAAGTGTGGATGATGTGGATTATTTATTGCTTAGTCTCGTGATAAAAGTGATGAAAAACTTTTTAAATCATAAAAGATAGTAGATTTTATTCTCTACTTGACTCTTTTAATGGATTGCTTATTTCGCTGCAGTTAAACTTGTTGTCTATTGTATTTTATCAGTTTAACATTATTGAAGGCTAATGATAATTTATCCTGCATTATCTTAGTCATAATATTTCTTACTGGGCTAGTTGAGCTCACTCTTTCTTTCATTGTTCTCTTCAAGAAATGAGAACGTAGCAGGGACTAGTCGGGGGACGGAGTGATGGTCTAGATGATAGCATTAGTAGTCCTCACTATTCTATGAAATAGTGTGATAATAATTTTAATGAGGACTCTATTGAGTGTGGATATTGTCTAGAAGACAATATTTGTATTAAAACTCACAGCTCTTGTTGTATATTAAGATTGTATTTGTATTCTGTACCATGTATTTGGCGACTCAAGATGGGTGATGTATACCTATTTTGGGGGCCTCACAGTTGGTATCAAAGGTTAGGGATATGATCCCTGGCTAAGATGTGAGCTAAGAACTAGGAGGGGAGAGACAGGGAATTCCTTCGCTAGTATGACCTACCTAAGTTTATTTGTTATTTAAGTGGTTGGTCAGAGTATATGGATAATATATGATATGTTAATTAATCCTTGTTTTGTGGTAGTATTTGAAAATGGCATCCGAGAATATTGAGAACATCAATGGAGCACAGGAGACCGTTGAGTCTCCACAGATCAATAATTAGGACAATGTGCATCAGGAAGGCGACAATCCTCATGCAAACAACAACACTGACCAAATGATGAACGATGGAATGTTTCGAGGTTTTATGCACTTCATGCAACATTAGGCGAGAGCGGCTCCTGTCCAAAATGCAGGTGGAAACATCTGCAAGTCTCGGGATTTGGCCACCGCCAAAGCAGTTCAAGGAGCTGGGACCACCGGAGTTTTTGGAGAGCCAAAACCACTTTAAAGTGAGGCGTGGATTAAGCAGATCAACAAGATATTTGATGTCTTGGGATGCTCAGAGGAGCAAAAGGTTCCCTTTGCCACCTTCATGTTGCGGGTAGAGGCAGATTACTGGTGGGAATTTGTAAAGCGTACTCAACCTGCCGCACTGAAGATTTCTTGGGAATAGTGACAAGACCTATTCAACGACAAGTACTTTCCTGAAAGTATTCGTCACATGAAAGAGGTAGAGTTATCAAGATGGAACAAAACAACATGACCGTATCACAGTATGAAGCCAAGTTTGCCGAGTTATCCCAGTTTGCGTCCCATTTGGTTGATAATAAGGAGAGAATGACGCGAATGCTTTTTAAGAGGTTTGAAACCTGAGATACGTCAATATATTATCTCTCATAAACTATGTTTGTATTCAGATGTTGTTAATAGGGCTCAGTTATTGGAGCGTGATAATTAGTCAACCCAACCAAAAGAGAGCAGCCGACAAAATGATAATACTAGTGATGGCAGTCATCGAAGCGGTGACAATAAGCGTGGAGGGAATCAGCATGCCAGAAATGGTAACCACTTCGGTTATAATCATGGCCAAAACAATAAGAATGGACATTTCAAGAAGAGGAAATTCAACAATGATGGAAAGACATCAGCACCATCACCCATTGTTAAGGAAGGAGAACGACCACCTATCATATGTTTCAAATGCGGAGGGGAGGGACATATCAGTTCAAACTGCACGATGTCGTCCAAGGCATGTAATAATTGTGGAAGAGAAGGTCACCTGGCCCTATTTTGTCGTTCACCGAAGATAAGTTCATCTAGGATGGAGGCACTAAAGGCCGTCCCAGAAAAGTCAAAACCGGTAGTACAAGGGAGAGCATTTGTCGTGACCTCCCAGAAAGCAAGGAACCCGAACGAGGACATCACGGGTAAGTTAATTATAAACTCTTGCGAAGTCTATACCTTATTTGATACTGGTTCTACCCATTCTTTTATTTCTCCTACTTGCGCTGAACGTTTAAAATTGACTCCGGAGAAATTGAACTTTGACTTAGCTGTTGAAACTCCGTTGGGAGAAACCTTCATTACATCCACTATTTATAAGTCTTGTTTTGTTCAAATCGGTACCCTCACATTACCTGTCGATCTTATTTCATTAAAAATACTTGCATTTGACATAATTCTAGGGATTGATTGGTTAACTACTCATCATGCAAAAATTAATTGTTTTCGTAAGGTTGTTAGCTTTCATATTCCTAACCATTAAAATCAATCACTGTCATCTCAAGCCATAAAGCTATTCGTTTATTGAAAAATGGATGTCAATCTTTCTTAGCTGATGTCACGGATGTAAACAAAAATACGTCAGTTTTGAATGATATTTCTATTGTTAATGAATTTCCTGACGTATTCCCTGAAGAACTTCCTGGCCTACCCCCAAAGCGTGAAATTGAATTTTGTATCGACCTTGAACCCGATACAAAACCTATTTCTAAAGCCCCATATCGAATGGCTTCTATTAAACTTCAGGAGTTAAAGACCCAACTGCAGGAATTGTTAGACATCGGTTTCATTCGTCCTAGTACGTCTCCTTGGGGTGCTCCTGTTCCATTCGTTAAAAAGAAAGATGGGAGTATGCGACTTTGTACTGATTATCGGGAGTTGAACCATGTCACCATCAAAAATAAATATCCGTTGCCACGTATTGATGACCTGTTTGACCAGTTGCAAGGCGCCAAATTCTTTTCAAAGATTGGTCTTCGTTCCGGATATCACCAATTGAAGATTAAAACCGATGACATTCCAAAAACGACTTTTAGAACTCGGTACGGACATTATGAATTCCTAGTCATGTCTTTTAGATTGACTAATGCTCCTGCTGCCTTCATGGATATGAAGAACCGAGTATTCAAGGAATATTTGGATCACTTTGTGGTCGTCTTCATTGATGGCATCGTTATTTATTCCAAAAGCTGTGAAGATCATGAGCAACACTTGAGGCTGATACTCCAAAAGCTTCGTGAATATAAACTTTATGCCAAGTTGAAGAAATGCGAGTTCTGGCTTGAGGAATTAGCATTCCTTGGGCATGTGGTATCAAGTCATGGAATAGCTGTTGACCCAACAAAGATTGAAGCTATTCAAAGCTGGGAGCAACCTAAATCAGTGACCAAAGTACGTAGCTTTCTCGGCTTAGCTGGTTATTATCGGAGATTCGTGGAAGGGTTTTCTCGAATCGCATACCCAGCTGACTCGGAAAGATACAAAATTCTGTTGGAGTGCGGAACATGAGAAGAGTTTTCAAGAACTCAAGAGGAGGCTCATTTGAGCACCTGTTTTAACAATACCATCTGGCTCGGATCGATTTGTCATCTACAGTGATGCTTCGGGCAAAGGGTTAGGATGTGTTTCCATGCAACATGGGAAAGTCATAGCCTATGCCTCTCGACAACTCAAAGAATATGAGAGGAATTATCCTACTCAAGATCTAGAGTTGGCAGCAATCATTTTTGCACTAAAGATTTGGAGGCATTACTTGTATGGGGAGAAAGTGGAGATCTTTACGGATCATAAAAGCCTCAAATATTTCTTTACTCAAAAGGAACTCAACATGCGATAATGACGTTGGCTTGAACTGTTGAAAGATTATGATCATACCATCCAATACCATCATGGAAAAGCGAACGTGGTAGCTGACGCATTGAGTAGAAGATCATATGCTGGTACGAGTGTGATATTGACAATGCAAAGGCCCATTTTGTGTAGCTTGCAAAGGATGGAGATAGTGTTAAAGACTCTAGGGACCCATGTGATGATGGCGAATATACGAGTAGAACCGACTTTAATTGATAAAGTTAAAGCTGCTCAAGCTACAGACCTGGAGCTGATGTGTATGATGAAGAAAGTGCAAGAAGGTGCTATACCGGAAGCAAGAACCGATGAAGAAGGAATACTTTGAGTCAACTCTAGACTTTGTGTTCCTAACGACCCTGATTTAAAGTATAGAATCATGATGGAGGCGCACAACACACCATTTGCAATCCATCCTGGGAGTACCAAAATGTATTATGATCTTCGTCATATATTTTGGTGGAGCAATATGAAGAGAGAGATAACGCTGTTTATCTCAAGGTATCTAACTTGTCAACGAGTCAAGGCGGAACATCAAGTGCCAAAAGGTCCATTACAACCACTTGAAATTCTAGAATGGAAGTGGGAGCACATTACCATGGATTTCGTTACTGGTCTTCCCAAGGTTTCTCGAGGCATAGATGCGATTTGGGTCATTGTTGATAGATTGACCAAGTCTGCTCATTTTTTACCGATACGAGAAACTTATACACTTGAACGTCTTGCTAGTATGTATATAAACGAGATTGTAAGATTGCATGGTATGCCAGTATCCATAGTTTCTGATCGAGACCCAAGATTCATTTCAAGATTTTGGGTTAGTTTGCAAAAAGCTATGGGCACAGATTTACGATTTAGTTCGGCATATCATCCTCAAACGGACGGACAATCAAAGAGGACTATTCAAACTCTTGAAGATTTATTAAGACTCTGTGTCCTTAACTTCAAGGGAAGTTGGGACAATTTCTTACCATTGGTGGAGTTTTCCTACAACAACAGTTATCAAGCAAGTATTGGCATGGCTCCATTTGAGGCGTTGTATGGAAGAAAGTGTCGTTCTCCATTATGCTGGGATGAGGTGGGTGAAGTAAAGTTACTGGGGCCGAATTTGGTACGTATGACTACGAAAAAGATTCAAACGATCCGACATCGTATAAAAATCTCACAAGATCGACAAAAGAGTTATGCTGATCTTCATCGAAAGGACGTGGAATTCGATATTGGAGATCATGTGTTATTACGTGTTGCTCCATGGAAAGGAGTTACGAGATTTGGAAAGAAAGGAAAGCTCAATCCTCGATTCATTGACCCATTTTTAATCCTCGAACGAGTAAGAACTATTTCCTATAGACTCATTTTACCGCCAAGTATGTCTCGTGTTCATAATTTTTTTCACATATCTATGTTACGTAAATATGTGAAAGACCCGAACCACATTATTGAGTTAGAACTGGACGAAATAGCGGAAGATTTAACATATGAAGAGGTTCCTGTTAAAATCTTGGATAAAAAGGAACATATTCTACGCTCCAAGGTTATACCTCAAGTCAAAATTTTTTAGAGGAACCACGATGTTGAGGAAATGACCTGGGAGTTAGAATCTAAAATGAAATCAAGGTATCCTTACCTCTTCGACATAACAGGTACGTACCCTAATTTCGAGGGCAAAATTTCATAAGAAGGGGAGGTTGTAAGTCCCCAACTTCTTTTTTTTATTTATAAAGATAATTTTTCTATAAATATCATTTTTGAATATTATGGAATGAATTTGATATAATGTTATAGTTGTGGGTAATATTTATAAATTTTGCTAAGTATGCAAGTTGTTATAAAATATTCGATTGGTCGGGGAATATTCTTTTTGTCGGGAATATTCGTACAACAGGACAATCATTGGTGGACCCATGCAATGTAATTATTATTTGATTGAGAAAACGAAAAAAATATTTTATAAATAACGGCGGAGGTGTTATTAAAGTACAGTAATACGCGTGGTTGCATAGTAGCACACGATATTGATTATTGATGCTTACGTGAGAAGTCACTCAGTTATACTCAATTATTTCTACAGTAATTGTTGCATCATATCTCTCATATTATTGATTCGATTATTGTCACAGTATCATCTGCATTATATGTTATATTATTAAATCAATAATTGAGACGACAAAGTTATTCATATTATAAAATTGCAATATTTACAATGTCTAGAAGTTACATCAAGGAGAGGTTTGGTCACCTAATCGCGCTACCAATAGGAGAAATCCTTATTGGAAAGCCCCCTCTTTCCTGGGAACAACCTGGTTGCTAAATATTGTGAGTTATAATATTAATGATGAATAAGTTCGTGTTGATTAAAGATGCATTTGATAGTTTTATTGTGTTGGGATTATTTGTGTTAGTAGAAATCGACATCTATTCCGATGATAATTGATGTCTGGAGGTTATATTGTTCAATCGGGTATTCGGGGACCTTTTTATGTCAGAGTACTATTCATGAGTTACTATTCACGAGTTACTATTCACGAGTTACTATTCATGAGTTACTATTCACGAGTTACTATTCACCCGATTACTATTCACTCTAGTATTGTGCATTCGGTTATTTGGATACAATATTATTCCATGAGGAGATGTGTTAATTTTTCAGACCGTTGGTTGAAGTTATATTAGTGAATCAATATGGACCGCTGGTGGAAAGTTATAATAGTGAATCAATATGGATCGCTAGTTTAATGTTTTAATAGTAAATCAGTATGGACCGTTGCTTTAAGTTTTAATAGTAAATCAATTTGGACCGTCCGTTTAAAAGTAAATCAATCTGGACCGTTCAGGAATTAGTTATTATTCAATCCATTCTTCTATAAATAGAAGCTCATTCCTTCATTATTTCTTACGAATTCACTGAAACTCTAAAGAGAGAAATTATAGAGAGAAAGAAGAAGAGTATTCTGCTACTTCACTACTTCGATATCTAATGTCTTTTATGGTAAGGGGTGTTATTCTTTCTTATTCATGAAGAGAACTTCTGTTATTCCATTCTTTATTATTCTGTTGGAATAACTTGTAAACGCGACATAACCTATACATAACCTGTATACGCGTCATACCCTATACTTGGTGAAATCCTTCTATTATTCCATTCTTTATTATTCTGTTGGAATAACTCAGTATCTGTGGCATACCCAATACATAACTCAGACACGCATGGCACCCTATACTTGGTGAAATCCTCTGTTATTCCATTCTTTATTATTCTCGTTGAATAACTCAGACACGCCAGCATACCCTATACCTAATCAGTATGCCAAGATGCCCTATACTTGGTGAAATCCCTCTGTTATTCCATTCTATATTATTATGTTGGAATAACTTTGTTTATCTGCAATCGAATACATGGTGAAATTCTTCTATTATTCTATTCTTTATTATTCGTTTTAATATCCGCTTGGGTTAATTTTGCTTGACCTGGTTCCATTATATATTATTCCGCATTTATTATCCTGTCGTAAATATCCTGTCTGTGCGTTTTACGCCGGACCTGGTTCCATTATTTATTATTCTATCGGAATATCCTCATGCGCTTGCGTTCTGTGGGACCGGTTCCATATTTATTATTACATTGGAATAACACGCGTATGTGTTATCTATCACGTACCTGGTGATTTCTTTTGGTATTCCATTATTTATTATACTCAGTTGGTTAAAGTTTTAACTTCTATACTCCATGAAATTAGTGGAATATCCTTGATATTTGCGCTTCATCCAGTATCTTTTCATGGAAATATTCTTCTGAGCATTCTTGAATTTTACTCTACAAAGAAGTATCATGTTGACAATTTGGACGTTATTAGTTCCTGGATAAATTAATTCGTGAACTTGTTTTATTGAATTCTTATATCATTGTCATCATCCTCGTGTTTATATTTTTGAAAATCATCTGTGGCCTGTAATGCATAGATGGACTTGGTGTGATTATGACCGAGTGGATTATTCAAAGATAATCATAGTAGTAATGTTACAAATGATGTGATAAAAGTCCTCATTAGCCCGTAGTGCATTGATGGACAGTTGTTGGCATGATCATGACCATTGATGAATACATGAATATCCTTGGCCCGTAGTGCATGGATAATTTGTGGTTGTGACCCTAATGAATATCCTTGGCCATAGTGCAGGGATGATGTGGATTATTTATTAAGCTGAGTCTCAGCAATAAAAGTGATGAAAAACTTTTTAAATCATAAAAGATAGTAGATTTTATTCTCTACTTGACTCTTTTAATGGATTGCTTATTCCGCTGCAGTTAAACTTGTTGTGTATTGTATTTTATCAGTTTAACATTGTTGAAGGCTAATGATAATTTATCCTACATTATCTTAGTCATAATATTTCTTACTGGGCTAGTTTAGCTCACCTTTTCTTTCACTGTTCTCTTCAGGAAATGAGAATGTAGCAGGGACTAGTCGTGGGACGGAGTGATGGTCCAGATGATAGCATTAGTTGTCCTCACTATTCTATGAAATAGTGTGATAATAATTGTAATGAGGACTTATTCTGAGAGTTGATATTGTCTAGAAGACAATATTTGTATTAAAACTCACAGCTCTTGTTGTATATTTAAGATTGTATTTATATTCTGTACCATGTATTTAGCGACTCAAGATGGGTGATGTATAACTATTTTGGGGGCGTCACATCCAACCCCTCCCCCCATTCTAATTCACACACACACACACACACATATTATATATATACATTTTCTCCTTAATACGTCTCCTTTCCCCACCCAATTTTCATTTCTTTTTTTTCTTCCCACATGTCATTATCATATATATATATATATATAACACATTCACACACACACATATTATATATATATATATATAATACACTCCACCTTTTCCACCATCTTCCACTAACTTTTATTTAATACATATATAATACTAACATTCCCTTCCAAACACATTTTCTCCCCCCTTCAATTTTCTTCCCACATGTGGCCCGACCTTTATTATACTGAATAACTTTCTATCGATTATTTTGAAAAATGGGTAAATGGAGGTCGATATAATAAGCAAAATTTACACAAATACTTCATAAAAAACCCCCTCAATATTTTTAACAATATTTATCATCATTATTATAATTCGCAATATTTAACAACCAGGTCGTTCCTAGGAAAGAGGGGGCTTTCCAATAAGGATTTCTCCCTATTGGCGCGCAATTAAGTGACCAAACCTCTCCTTGACAGAACTTATAGACATCGTCAATATTGCAAATAATAATATGAATAACTTGTCATCTCAATTATTGATTTAATAATATATAAAATATTGACAATAATTGAATCAAATAACTTGAGATACTATGCAGTAATTATTGTAGAAATAATTGAACAAAACTAAGTGACTTCTCACATAAGCATCAATAATCAATACTGTGTGCTACTATGCAACCACGTGTATTACTGTACTTTTACTACCGGGTAGTTCAACAGTTTAACGGTAAAACTTCTGTCGTTATTTTCATAAAAAGATATTTATGTCGTTTTCTCATTCTGACAATAATTCCGTTGTGGGGTCCACCAATAATTGTGTCGTCGTATGAATATTCCCTGTTAAAATGAATATTCCCTGACTAATCGAATATTATATAACAACTTGCTTACTTTGCAAAATTTATAAATATTACCCACAACTATAACATTATATCAAATCCACACCATAATATTAAAAAAAAATCAAGAAAAATTAAATCTTTATTCATAAAATTTGGGGTCTCACATTGATGTATAGAGATATACACGTGGTGAGCGAAGAAACTGTGAACAGAGTAGAGTCTTTACCTATGCCAGTGGCGGAGGTACCATTAGTGATTCTAGAAGATTCAGAGCCAGATGAGTACTTTTCTAAGGAGAACTACTCCGAGGGAGATATAGATATATCATTATACCTTAATATGATGATCGATGTGGAGGAAGAAATGCAGGTAACATCGGTTAATACGGTGGTACCTACATAAGAGTCAACACCTCCAAATGCAATGAGAGCATTATATCTGGCAGTGCTTGACCAGAATGTGCAACTGCACACAATTGTACAGAACCAGAGTAAGGAGATTAGTGATCTCCATGAAGCTAAGGTGTCTGCAAAAGCAAATTTTGAGATTGAGCATGATGAGAAGGTGCTCATGAAGGATAAGGCAATGGAGTGTAAGAATGAGGCCGATGAGCTTCGTAAGAAACTGGTCGAGAAAGAACAGAAAATAGCACAGATGTCTAACATCCATGAGAATGCTTATAATGATTTGAAGCCAAAAATTGCTTGTTACTCCATTTACTCGGGACAAACTCGACATACTATTAGTCGGGATACTGTGTTGATTCTTGCGAATGAGAAACACGAGGATGCTGATATTTGTATAGTGACGTAAAACCCTCTTTTGTATCAAAGGGTAATCTTTTTGTAAATCCCAACTTTTGTGAAGTTCAATTGCGGGATAGAAATGTAATAGTTTTTGGTTATGGAAACAAATTGTAAATAGTTTCAAACTATGAAGAAGCATATGAATATAATGAAGTTTCATTTAATATGCTTTGTTATGGTATGAGTTGTTGTTTGGTGAATAATAACTAAGTAAGTAAATAGATAATAATGAAATTTTATTTATTTAATCAGAAAATGCCGCCAAGAAGAAGACAACGTAATCAGGAGGCTAAGTGACATAAGGATAACCAAGGGGGTCAGAACAACTCTATGCAAGAGTTCATTAATTTATTAACGGCTGCATTTAATCAAACCGGGGGTAGAGCACCTGTAACGCCCCGAGATCCGGTCTATCTTCACACCCGAATTCCGTACGTCACGATCCCATCTTCTTCCAAACATACATCATTATATACTGAAATATAACAACATACACTCTCAAATCCCAGGTTCTAAAAATCATATAACCTTTTTTCATTACAAATAATGATAAATACATTATTCATTTCATCTTACAAGAGTGACTTTTATCTGCCACCAAGGATACATAACAGTTTCTTAAACTAGTCTATAGTTCAATTTCATATTTCTATATTACAAGTCTTCACTTGATCTTCTCACTCATCCACATTCTGAATGACACTTCATCGGGATACCGTCAGCTTGATCTTTACGAGATCCTTAAGTTCTTCTAACATCGTTCGCTAAAAATATTTTTCATTTAAAGCAAGTGTGAGCATTCAATTGCCCAACAAGTCATAACAGTTGAACAAACATCTTCAAGAATTCAAACATTCTTGTAAGACTTCAATAACCGAACAAAGGTTATGAAACAGCTTGAATAATAGGAATAGTCTTGATTCCTATCATTTTAAAACAATATTCACTTTAATTTTTAAATACTTTCATTCTTCTACCTTTTTCATACACATTATGTCTGGCTACAATCATTAGCACAAACTTAACAATAACGGATCATGTATGAACAGAGCATTCTCTTATTGAACAGTTAAATCACAGAACAGTTCATCTCATAGAAACACCGAAGTGTTCACATTGTGGCACAAGGCCTCATATGTTCTACCACTTTGCACAAATATCGCACATTAGCACATAGACAGAACTTCTCAAGTTCAACATCTGATTAGTTTAAGAAACTAGCATTCATTTGAAATATGAATGAAGTTAGGAAACTTGCCTTACGTGACATGCATTTCGACTTATATGAACCGATCATCATTCAGTTCCTACAAAGCACATAAGAAAAATAACACATACACTAATTAGTCATGTATATTTGACTTATGCATTAGTTTGCTTAACATTACTTCTTAGGGATCGCGTTCTTGCAACCTAAGTTTACGCGACCACTTTAATTACCGTTCTATGGTTTCATGACATACGGAGATGCCTTACTTTTACGTTCATCATCTTTGATGTTTTACATCTTATCTTCTTCTTATAACTTCTCTAAGACTCAACACACATCGCTTCTCTGCTAGTAGTCCATATGGTACTCTGAGTGGTTTCCCACAAACAACCAATAAACAAGTTCCCATCTTGTCTACACTGCCCATAACAGTGAGTTAGATCGGTTGCCAGTTTTATATATACCTTCGCTCTCTGAAGGAATTGTTTAGCCCAGCTCCCATATGTCAAACATCAAACGTTACAATTGTACTACAACTTAACTTATCTTAACTTATCTGAACTATTTAAACTATAATCTTCGTAAGTTAATTTCTCATTCCTTATGGCTTCCTGGCAACTAAATGCCACCCCTCAGGATTCATTCTTATACGACTCACCTTCGACTTTCATTAAACTTATTATCGTTCATTATTGTTTTCTTAATACCATTCGTATCTTACTTAATGTTTTCGTTATGTTCATTAGTCATTCTTATTGTCTAAGCCATACCGTTCGTTGTATGCTAAGACCGCTCATTTATCGCAACAACATTGCGTACACAGCATCTATATGCTTCACACTTATCTCTCACTATCATGACATAACATCGAAATGTTATTCATTGCCCTTGTCACTCAACGTCTAAGGAATCACAACCATAGCAATCCCTCACGTTCGTTCATCGCGACTACGGTCCCCGGACATCGGTTATGTAACTGGCGTTTATAATTCTTTGCCTTTTAATCTCGTTTAATCTTTCCGTTCAACCTTCATTTAAGGTTTAAATTACTTACTTAAGTGTTACATTAGTTGAACATTATGTTCTTTATCTTCCCATACGTTTCCCCCCAAGAGTTGAGCAGTTAAAAGCTTTTCTCTGGCTTTTTCCCTACACTGGCGCTGCGACACCACTCTCTTCTTTATCTCTCACGCTGCGGCACGAGTTTGCATGACCCGGCTCCCTGGTCTGGCGCTGTAGCACCACCTTACAAGGCATGGTTGGCACCGCAGCGCCAAGCCCTAACCCTAGAAAAATTTTCTAAGTGTTAAATCCAATTTGAGACGCTTACTTCCCGCTTCCATAACTTATTCGTTATAAATCGGAATGAGGTCATTCCAAAGCCATTCTCTTCCTTATCTTACGTACTTCAACACCCCTAGACAAAACTTCAGTCTGAATCCGTTAACGTGCCATTCAATTGGCTTGATCTTCACCTTTCGTTCATTTTACGTTTTTAACGCTCTTTGTTTGTTCGTCCGTAATTTGGTCATCCGAACTCGGAATTTGTTCGTTCTTGAGTCCAGGACTCACGTTTTCTAAGTTCTCTCATATTCTTATGATACCATACACGTTTAGGTTCATTTACTAACTTTCTAATTCTCGTTTGTATTTTACGAAATTTTCGCCATAACTTCGTTATAGCTAAGTTTTAATCCGTTCTTCATGAACGTTTCTACCGTTCCTAACCAAGAATATGCATCTAACTTATACGCGATGGTTTTAAACTTGTCCATCAACAACAATTATCCTACGATGGTTTTAAATTTGTCCATCAACAACTTTCTTTGTGTTCTTCGCATGTTCTTCGTGTTCTTCATTCGTTCTTCATTTTAATCGATATTTAGGATTACGATTTCACTTTTTGTTGGAATTTGATGTTATACAACATTATTCCTTACTTATTTCATCTACTTATTGATATAATCGACTCATATCGTTCTAATTCATTACGAATCCTATACTTCCTTAAGAAATTTATAAACTAAACTTCAAATTCTTATTTTCATTATTTCTCATGATTTCAACCATATGAAATCATTCATAACCTCATCTACTTCTTATTCTTATTAATCTATGTTTTGAACATATAAGACTTAAAGAAAATCTAACATAGAAGTTAGGTTTTAATACCTTTCCTCTTTATTTTTCTTCCGCTAGACAAAACCGGCGATTTGCTAGCTTTTCCATTTCACGAATATTTTTGATCCGATCAATCATGCTCATGCTCTTCCTTCTCCATCTCTATCCGAACTCTCTCTTTCTCTCTCTAGTTGTAGGATTTTCAAAATCCCATTTAAATGAAATAAGCTTACTATTTAAAGATTTTCAAAGCTAAGGTCATTTTAGTCATTTCACCCCCTAACCTCCTTACTATTCACACCTCCTTACTATTCATGACTTAGGTGTTAAGTTAACTTAGCCCTTATGTCTACTTAGCCTTTAAGTTTTGTGGTTCCGTCTTTCAGGTTTTCGTCCGATAGTTTTAAAAACTACGATTCTCGGAATCCAAATATTTTTAGATATTTCGTTTTTCTTTTACCTATTAACTTTTACGTATTCTTCGGATTTCTGAAAAACTGAAAAAACACTTTTTGGTGTTAAGCGTTTTCCTTCACGTTTTATCCTAATGTAGCTAAATGAATGAAAAGTACATAACAGTACTTTTCATAATTTTTATTTTGTCCGATTTTTGCACGTTTTTCGAGAAATACTTTTTTCGACTTACATAACTTTTCAAGATATATTATCGTTAAATCTTTCGACGAAATGTCATTTCGACATACTGAACTCTTAGAATGGCTTAGGTTATTCAAACCCTAACCCTTAGGTTTCGTTGGATGAATAGTGCCTATTTCGTCTTTTTCCCCAAAAATATTTTTGTTCCCAAAAAATTTTCATTTTTGTCTTAAAAATTCTTACTCGTTCAGTCTAGCTCGTAGCCAGAATCTTCCCGACTTATAATCATCCTAGGTTCTAGAACATATAACACATAATATTATTAATAAAAATTCATTTTATTAATAACTAATTCTTTAAACTTAAATTCTGGAAAATCCAAATTTCCGGGTCGTTACAACACTCGCTGGACCTAGGGTAGCCAGAACGACTACTTTTAAAGAGTTTAAAAGCATAGGTCCGCTAGAGTTCAAAGGAACAGCGGACCCAATAGATGCCTAGACATGGGTGAAAGAAATAGATAAGGCATTTGTTATTACAAACGTAGCTAAGGCGCAAAAGACTTCTTTTGCGACTTACATGATGAAAGGGGAAGCCAACTTCTGGTGGGAGGCTCACCAGGGTGGGGCTAGAACTGATGCGGTAACATGGTAACAGTTCAAGAAGGTTTTCTTTGAGAACTATTTCCTTACAAGCATGCATGGTAGGATGGAGATGAAGTTCTTAGAACTTAAGCAATGGGACATGACAGTTCCCCTGTACGCGGCCAAATTCAATGAATTGACAAGATTTGCTCCACATCAAGTGGAAATTGAGGAGAGGAAGGCTCGTAGGTATGAGCAGGGCCTGTAACCTTGGCTCTATAGTAGGATTTATTTGTTCCAGAGTGCTTCCTATGGGACTATTCTGGAGAAAGCAATTATAGCCAAAGGTGGTATTGAGGCGTTGACCCAATACCACAAAGAGAGAAAGAATAAAAGCAAGGGAGAGGGAGGAACCAAGGCATAGAGTGCCAGTGGTAGTGGCAGTATGCCAAAAAGGAAAAATTTTAACTCCAAGATTACTAGAGTGGGATAAAGGGATCCTAAGCGTAGGATCGAAACATGTAAGACATGTGGAAAAACTTATTTAGAAGTCTGTCTGAAAGGGAAATCAGTTTATTATAACTGTGGACAGGAGGGTCATATATGACCTAATTTTCCTAATCCTAAGAAAAATTATGGTTGTTTTGTTTGTTGGTCGATGGACCACATGGCAAAAAATTGCCCAAAGAAGGGTTCAGAGGAAAGTAAGGGTGTTAGTAGTGGTAAGTTATCCATTATTGGACCACCATCGCGGGGTAGACCTATGGCCCGTACTTTGAATATGGCGGTCCAAGATGCGGTTATATCAGTGGATGTAGTAACATGTATCATTCCAGTTAATACAATGAATGCGTATGTTCTGTTTGATTAAAGTGCTACTTTTCTTTTATAGAATGAGAATTTGCTATGTGATTAAGTTCATTCCTGAGAGGATTATAAATAACTTTAAATGATAAGGTAGAGAATGAGTAAATAACTCTCGTTGAATATATCTATGGGAATTGTTTCATGTATAATAGAGGTAATAAAGTATTGATATATAAGTACTGATAAGGTTGAGAGAATTTGAAGTAATTCGCGGTATGAATGGCTTAATTAACCATAAAACTTTAATGAATTATTAGAGGAAAAGTATGAATCTTTGGTTTTTTTAAGAAAACCCAAGGTAGTATTTTACGGTAATAAATCACCAGGACGTTCTTGTTGTCTAACCATGACGCAAGTTAGGAGGCTGTTGAGGAAGAGGTGTATAGAATATATGTGTAAAGATATGGACACCTAAAGAGTAGGAGCACTGATATTATCAGTAAATAAGAAGGATGGATCTTTATGTTTGTGTATCGACTATCGTGAGTGGAGTAAGTTAATAATTAAGAGTAAATACCCATTGCTTAGGATTGATAATCTATTTGATCAATTGAAAGGGGCAAAGTAAAAAAAAATTTAAGATAAAGTTGTGTACGGGGTATTGTCTGTTGAAAGTAAGGAAGAATGATGTACCTAAGATGACGTTAAGAACTCGTTATGGTTATTATGAGTTTCTGGTTATGTCGTTAGGGTTGACTAATGTACTAAAGTTAGACTTTCCGTAAGGGGCGCCGAGCAAGTCGGTGGTGAGCTGATAAGTACTCTTGTGAGGTGCTATGGTTGAAAGTACCATTAGCTTCACAAAATGTTCAAATAGTATTTGGGAGAGTGTGTTGTAATGATCATTGGTGATATTCCAGTCTATTCTAAGACGCCGGAAGATCACGTTGAACATTTGAAGATAGTGTGGGAAACACTACGGAGGGAGAAGTTGGATACGGAATTCACTAAGTGTGAAATTTAGCTTAAAAGATATACATATTTGTTATTGATAAGTACGTTGGAAATGAGAAGTGAGAAAAATAGTTTTCAGGAACTAAAAAAGGAAGGTTAAGTGAGGCACCTGTATTATCTTTATCAGATGATACGAGGAACTTTATAATTTATAGCGATGCTTTGCATAGAGGACGAGGTTGTGTGCTCATGTATCATGACAAGGTCCTTGTGTATGCATCACGCGAGTTAAAGGATTATGAGAAGGTTTATCCTATTTATGATCTAGAATTGCATAGAGGACGAGGTTGTGTGTTTTTTTGAACTAAAAATCTGAAGATAGTATTTATACGGGGAGAAGTGTGAGATATACACGGACTATAAGAGTCTGAAATATATCTTCACACAGAAGGAGTTAAATATGAGGTGGAGAAGGTGGTTATATTTACTAAAAGATTACGATTGTGATATCTTATATCATGCAGGGAAAGTAAACGTAGTAGACGACGTGTTACGTAAGAAGGGAAGGGAAAAGCTATCAATGTTAACGACTTAGAATGAGTTAATAACGGAGATGGCGAGAATGAAGTTAGAAGTTAAATTATGGAATGAAGTGGTAGAAATGTTATTCACAATGTAGACTCAATCCACGAAAATGGAACGAGTTAAGGAAGTACAACTAAGTAATAAGGAGTGCAAGTGAATGAAAAAGAGGATGAAGGATGAAGAAAAGATCAAGTATAATCTTGTTTTGAAGGAGGAATTTGAGTTCCAAATAATTCTAAAGTTAAAAGAAAAATGGTGAGTAAAGCCGTAGTTCGAGGTGCTCGATACATCTAGGTAGTACTGAGATGTATTAAGACCTCCGACGGAACTTTGGTTGGCCAAATATGAAAGAGAGATAGCTTAATATGTTAGTAAGTGTTTAACTTCTAACTCAGATTGTTGATAGGAAGGGACAAGTCATGTGAAATAAGATAATACCTTCGGTGAAGGTGAAATGGAGGAACCACAATACTGAACAAGCAATGTCGGAACTCGATATTAAAATGAAGAAAATTTTTCCTCGTTTGTTTATGTATTGTAGCGAGATTCGTGGGACAGAATTCTTATAAGGGGGGAAGAACGTAATGCCCGAGAATATTGGATTTTTATGAGAATTAAATTTTTATTTGATTATGTGGATTAAATGAATTTAATTGATTATTTATGTGAGTAAGCTATTTCAAGGTCGTTCTATGACCTATAATGTGCGGATGTGGTTAGTATTTTGGCTACGTGGTAGAATTAAAGTGTTTGAATTTCCAAGACGAAAATAAAAGTTTTCTAAAAAATTTCTGTAAAAATACTATTCACTGATTTCTGCTCAGGAATTATTTTTGAACTTCTGAGAAATATGTAACGATAGAATATCGAGGTGAGATGGATTATGTAATAATAATTCAAGTATGGCAAACGCAGTTTTTCACCTGCGGACTAAATTTGAGAACGTTAAGAAAAGTAAAGTGTTAATGAATTGAACGATGATATCGTATGATACGTAAGTATTGTACGAGGTAATGAATACGAGTATGATACGAAGTATTATATGAGTATGTATGAATGATGGTATGTCATATATGATGAATAAGTATACAAGTTGGAATACGAGATTAATACGTAGACAATACGTTCTAAGGCTTTAAGCCATATGTAATGGACTTGTTGGATTGTGTAAGAAGTTGTAAAAGTCCAATTAGAATTATGCAAGCCAATGGTAGGAATGATTAAGTCCAATGTGAATTAATGAATAAGATAATGCTTGTTTTGTGCAAGCCCAAATCATAAGTAAGTTAATTAAACTAATTAATGGACTTAAGCTTTAATAAGTAATGAATAAGAAATTTATATTTTATAAGTTATAAACTTATGAAGAACAAGTAAGAACTTATCATGTATATAAGTTAATGAAATATGTATGTTAAGATGTTACTATGATGGAATGAATCCATTTGAAACAATGAACAAATCTTAAGTAACGAAGTAATGACGGAATTCACGAGTTTGGATGATAATCGTCGAAATCGTGAAATTCTCGGAATGGAAGTCAAATTTTGACTTTGAGCTCAGAAACATTGGTTTTCTATGGGGATAAGTCTTATTTGGCATTATAGAGTTGTGAACTCGAAAATGACCGAATTCCGACTTAGAACGAAGAAACGAGCATTGAACGTTCACGAACGTTTATCATTTTCATTAAAATGAACTAATAGGTGAATTTTGAGTTAACGTATTCGAAAATGTAAAATTTTTGCATGAACACTTAGATTATGTGATATGTGAGCTAATGGCTTTTGAATGAGCCAATTCGGATTTAAAATGAACAATTTAGGAGTCTGGGAAATTCGTTTATGTAAGAAATCTGTCAAAATTGTTTGGTACTGAGGTCTGACACCGTAGCGCCAGCCAAAACACCATAAGTGGCACTGCAGTGCCAAGAATGTCCAGAGCTCATGAAGTCTCGATCGCAACACGGTACGAATGAACTAAGCGTGGTGCATAGTAGTAAGGTAGGGTTTTAGCCATCACGACTCATGACTGCATGCATGATATGGCATAGAGAAGGGAAGTTGGCACTGCAGCGCCAACACTAGAAGGTAGATAGAGAAGAAAGATTTTGAATGTAAAGTGAAGGAAAAGTGAATGAAGAGTGAATTAAATCCTTAATTAACTTAATGTAACATCATTTGGGATGTTATAACCTTAAGTATAACACTAAAGGTTGGAGGTAAGTCAATTGAATGTGAATGTAAGAATAATGTAAAATGAAACAGAAAGCCGAAACCAATAATAACAAATCTAATAAATGATTAGATTAAGAAGAAGGGTAAGATAAAGGGAAATTGGTATTGTAGAGATAAAGGGAAATTGGTATGTGGTTATGTATTGTAGAGACTCTAAAGACTTAAAGAGAAATTGTAATAACCGTAGCAGACGCTAAAGGCAAGTTTTCTTAACACTTGTCTAACCTTCGTGTTATCCAGGTTTTCAGTGTTTCATTTTATGACATGCGTGAATGGTTTTAAAGAAAGGGTCGATGCCAATTTTAACTCAGCTAGACTGATCTTAAAAGATTGATTGATTTATTTACAAGTCTTTCAATATAGAATTGATAATTTATCCTCACGCCAATTGTTTGAGTGCATGATTCAAGGTAAGCCTGACTATGAATAAACAAATGTATTTTACATCGATTATTTGATGGGCACGCGAGGTTGCCAAAACTTAAACGCAAATACGTTTTAACGGATAAGTGTTGATCAACATATAGTACTATAGGCCGATCACCTAGAAGTGCTCGTAAGAAATATCAGACTTACGGTCTTGGTACCGAGTTGTCCTTTTCATGAATAAAAACTAAAGAGAATGTCCATGGTCTATGGACCTACTTAGAATTTCTAAGCTACTATATGTGCTTCAGAATTATTTTATGAGATGAGAAGTGTTATTCAATGGTTCATAATACTTTATAAATATTGTTCAGTTAATAAAGAATAATCATATGATTTTTGAAGTTGTATCTATATAATATATTGTTAGACTTGCTGAGCTAGTTATGCTCACTTCTTGCTTGAATCATATGATTGCAGCTAAGGTCGAGTGAACCAAGGTTTCTATTAAAGATAAAGGCAAGGCGAAGATGTATGAGTAGTTTATTCTGTAATAGACTAGTATGTTTGTATAATTTATATTACGACGAACAAATAATGTAACGGTTTTAGAACCTGGGAACAGGATTTATTATTATTAATGTAATAAGAATGTCATTGATACACTCATTTTGATGTTATTTCAATAGAATGAATGTACAATTATGAGTACCGTGTAACACCATCTGTTAGGTTAAAATATACCTGAATTTGGGGGCATCACAAATTCTAGAAAGTTCTTAAATATACCATCGTTCGTCATTTGGTCGGTGTTGTTGTTTACATAAGGATTATTACCTTCTTGATGCACATTATCCTAGTTATTGATTGTTAGTGACTCAACGGTCTCATGTGCTCTATTGTTTATCTTAACATTTTCAGATGTCATTTTCAAATACTGCCACAAAAAAAGGATTAATTGACACACCACATATTATCCCATTATTCCGACCGACAAATTAAATAACAAATAAGCTTAGGCATGTCATACTAGCGAAGGATTTACCCGTCTCTCCCCTCCTAATTCGAGTCTCATATCTCAACTAGGGATTATATCCCTAAGCTTTGAAACTACTAGTAACACCCCCAAAATATGTATGCATCACCCATTATGAGTCACCAAATACATGGTACAAAATTTAAATACAAACTTAATTATACAACTGTCGTATAAAATACGACAAAACATAGATGAGAGTTTTGACACGGATATTGTCTTCTACACAATATCCAAATTCAAATGGAGTCCTCATTAAAATTATTATAACACTATTTTATAAAATAGTGAGGACTACTACAACCACCATCTTGGACCATCACTCTATTTCCCGACTAGTCCTGGCTACGTTCTCATTTCCTGAAGAGAACAATGAAAGCAAAAGGGTGAGCTCAACTAGCCGAGTAAGAAATATTATAACTAAGATAATGCAAAATAAATAATCGTTAACCTTCAACAGTATAACAACTGATAGAATACAATAGACAACAAGTTTTAGATCAACAACTGCAGCGGAAATAACAATCCATTAGAAGAGTCAAGTAGAGCATGATATCTACTATCTTCTATGATTTAAAAGTTTATCATTTATTTTATCGTTGAGAGTCATCTTAATAAATAATCCACATCACTGAATTATCCATGCACTATGGGCCAAGGATATTCATTAGTATCACAACCACGAGATATCCATGCACTATGGGCCAAGGATATTCATTAGTTTACGGTATTCGATTCACTCGGGGAGTACAAAGATGTACCAGGATCTCCGACAACATTTCTGGTGGCCGAATATGAAGAGAGACGTTGTTGTTTGTGTGGCTAAGTGTTTGACATGTTAAAAAGTTAAATAAGAACATCAAAGGCCGAGTGGGTTGTTAAAACCATTAGAAATCCCAGAATGGAAGTGGGAACATATCACGATGGATTTTGTGGTAGTTCTTCCAGCGACTCAGAAAGGTTTCGACCCAGTTTGGATTATTGTGGATCGCCTGACGAAATTAGCACATTTCTTACCAATCAAGATCAGATTTAACTTAGATCAGTTGGTGAAATTGTATGTGAAGGAAATTATTTTAAGGCACGATGTTCCAGTGTCTATAATTTTTGATCGAGATTCTCATTTTACATCGAACTTCTGGAAGAGACTACATGAATGCTTGGAAAAACAATTAAGAATGAGTATGGCATATCACCCTCAAACAGACGGGCAAAGTGGAAGAACAATTCAGACATTGGAGGATATGCTAAGAGCTTGTATAATGGACTTCAAAGGAAATTTGGATGATCATCTACCGTTGGTGGGATTCGCTTACAATAATAATTACCACAAAAGTATTGGCATGCCGCCTTACGAAGCGTTATACGATAGAAAGTGCATAACCCCATTATGTTGGGATGAAGTTGGTGAACGTCAACTAATAGGGCCAAAATTAGAACAACAGACCATCGAGATTGTTAGCTGATCGAGACAGATAGAAGAAATATGATAATCAACATCAATAGATTCGAGAATTTCAATCTGATAGCTTTGTTTTCTTGAAAGTATCTCTCTAGAAAGAAAAAATTAGATTTGGTACGAAGGGAAAATTTTGCCCGAGGTTCATTAAACCATTTGAAGTATTTAGGAGAATTGGTGAAGTCACGTATGAGGTAGCCTTATCTCCGGTATTAGGGCATATCTATAATGTTTTTCATGTTTCCGTGTTATGAACGTATATGCCTGATTACAAGCATGTTATAGAATATGAACCCCTGCAATTTGAGAAAGACTTATCTTATGAAGAGGTTCCTATTTAGATAGTCGACAGGAAAGAACAAGTACTCAAAAATAAAGTAATACCTTTTGTTAAGGTAATCTGGAAGAACCACAATGCTGAAGGAACTACATGGGAACTCGAAAAACAAATGATGAAAATTATCCTCATTTATTTGCTTAATGTATATGTATCGATTATGGGGACATAATCTTTATAAGGGGAAAATGTAACGAGACGAATTAAGTGAATCGTGATTCTGGGACAAAATCTTCTTAAGGGGGGAAAGTTGTGACGAACGAGACTTTTGTAATTAATTTTAAATATTTATTCAATTAAATAAATATTTTTCCAATTTATTTATTGAGTTAAATAAATATTTGATGGAATTGTTGTAGATTAAGTTAATTAAGTGTGTTACATTAATTAAATTAATGAGAAATAATTTTATAATTTGAAGTTATTATTTAGTTGGGATTATTAAATTAATTGAGTTGTTAATAATTATAATGTTATTCCAATTAATTAATTAATTAGAGTTTGTTGTATGTTGGGTAGCTTCACCCCATTTCCCTGTATTTTAGCTGTACAGAGATGTATTAGATGATGATATACTTAGGAATGCATGTACAATTTTCCATTCCCTATATCATATTGCCATCTATTGTATCATGCATGTTATTATGTTATGCATATGTATGTATGTCCAGAGATATTCAGCATTGACCCCTGGATGGTCTTATAACACGGCCCGTACTGATGTCTTCTTCGACAGTTAGCCGTATTGATCATACCCCACCATTTATGGTGGTAGCTGGTATGCGCTCATGGTATGATAGTATATCACCATCAAACATGGTGATCGTAGATGATTTACTACAGCATACTATGACCTTACTGATGTTTCAGGTTCCTCCAGGATTTGTAGAGGGCATGCTAGAGCACTGGGTACCGGACCGACATGTATTCCGATTTGGGACCCGTGAGTTGACTCCTACTTTGGAGGAGTATGCACGATTGACGATGCTGCCTCTAGACAGACCTTGCGTGCATATGGTGATGGGAGATATGAGTAGACAGTTCATGACTCTCACAGGATTGAGGCGCAGAGTGGTGCAGGATGAGATTACATCCGGCCATGTTATATCCGGCGTTTCTCGCTTGATGTGTTTAGCTCGAGGATGACTATGCACGGCATTTCAGGGATTTCACCACACCGGAGGATCATTGGCGTTCAGCTAGAGTAGATGTACTACTTCTATGCGTATTGTCATACATCTACATGTCGCGGTACATGGATGAGCTAGATATCGGCGTCATTATGGTAGTGAGATCTCTCAGGGAGGTTCATACCATTGTATCGATGATCATCGCAGAGACCTTGAGGTCAGCTACATATTGCTGCACTTATCCGGCAGGAGTGTTTACAGGTAGCTCGGTCATGCTGTACGTGTGGTTTATGTCACACTTGAGACTGATTGGCACATTTAGACGACTGGGGTTTTATTTCACCCATGATATAGCCATGTCATACTCCTTTCAGCCTGTGGAGTGTACAAATATTGTATCATGGTCAGTTTTTCTGGCAGGGATTAGAGACCCATTTGCCATATTGCCGTGTTCAGGGCTTAGTTCACCCTACAACTCTGTTACTCATGCTCCAGACATGGATTATCTCCCTCTGGCTGGATTGAGGGGTATGATCACTTACCACCCACTGGTCGTGATGTGTTAGTTTGACCAGTTCCAGGACTTTCACCCGTATTAGGGGGCAGTGAGTAAGTGCTTCGCTTCTTTGTCAGCGGAGGACAGATCGAGGTTGTATGGCTGTTGGGATCAGCGAGAGCTAGTTGATTTTTCTGTCAGTCATCCAGGTTGTTCTGCAGAGTATTCCGCATGGATGGAGACAGAGACTGCATCGGCTGCGGCAGTATCCACAGTGCAGGGGACTGATCTTGACGATGAGGAGCCTATAGAGGAGGCTGTTATTTCCTCCGACAATTTGACTGCTGGGCTACCAACATTTGTGATGGATTCTCCCACCCCGAGTGACACTGTTACTCAGTATTCGGCACAACATTTGGTGTAGAGCTTACATCTGATGACCTATGATAGAGATCAGGCTAGGGCGGCGATGTTGACAGCTCTTGATGAGAGAGATACCACTCTGTTAGAGAGGGATGAGGCTAGATCAGCCAGGGATGTATTGATTGGAGAGCGGGATGCCGCCTTATCTGCTAGGGATGTGGCCATTGCAGATAGCACTTCCATTAGATCCCCGGATGATCGCTCGGTTTGGCGACATGAGTGCTTACATTGATGAGCATTTTGCCACCATGCAATTAGCCTCTGATCTGCTAGCTCGTGTAGATACCCTTGGGCAGGAGCTTGTAGTGCTACCTCCAAGTCTTTAGAGAGGGATGCTATGTTAGATCCGATAGTCCGCATACATACTGAGATCTGTAGATAGCTTTGTATTTTCCTCGCCTGCAGACTAAGCTTAGCCATTTTGTCATCTACAACACAGATGTATATATCAAACAGTATTATATATGGCAGCGAAATATATTTTGATTCACTTCCCTTTTATGAGAAGAGGTTGGGTAATTCCATCCCTTTGATCTAAAACCGATGAAATGGGGCAGATTAAAGATTGATCCCAGTATCGTGTGACAAGTATGTTGTTCTGGTAGGGGTTAGACTGCACCATGAATGGCTGTCTACGTACTCCTATTGAAGAGGAGATCAAGTCTGCGTAGTTTGAACCTATTGTAGGAGGTTCAACGCTGAATGCGAAAGGCATAAGAGTGTAGAAGTATTTTTGTTGTTTTTGTTGTTTTGTAGAGAAAAGGTAGAAATGTTTTTGTTGTTTTTCTTTATTGTGACTAGGCCATATAGCATATGGTTTCCTACGTACCCCCGGGTATCAGGGAGATCAGGTCGACGTAGTTCGCCCCTCAGGACGAATTTAAGGCGAAGAGAAGTGTAAATCCCATGTGCAAGCTATACTGCGGGGAGAGGAAAGTTTAATCCCATAACGGGGACAAACTGCAAGTGTGTAAAAAGTTTGATCCCGTCTTCAAGACAAACTGCAGGCGTAGAAAAGTTTAATCTCGTCTTCAAGACAAACTGCAGGTATGAAAGGTTAAATCCCATCTTCAGGATAACCGAAATTGTGAAAGGTTAAATCCCATCTTTAGGATAACCAAGATTGTATGAAAGGTTTGAAATGAAGTGAAATCAGGCTTCTGGTTTGAAGTGTATGTTTCCATGAGGGGCAGAAAAGTATGTAGGAAGGGTTCAAAACTGGAATGACTGGTGATTTGAGGATCAAAACCAGGATGTTTGTTTGATGGTAACTTCAGACATAGTACCGTTTCACGGTGTCCGAGTTGATAAGCTGTGGAAATTCATCGCCATCCATTTCCTGCAATCTGAGAGCACCTCCTGTCAATGCTTCCTTGACAACAATCGGGCCTTCCCAGTTACGATCAAATTTTTCCTTAGATTGATCTTGGTTGTCAATGATCTTCTTCAAAACCAAGTCATGTTGTTTGAATTGCCGTAGTCGGACTTTTCTATTGTAGGATCATGAGATCCTTTGCCGATATAACTGAGTATGGAAGATTGTCGCGTTTCGCCTTTCGTCTATCAGAGACAATTGGTGATACCTGTCTTGTACCCATTGATCTTCATCCAACTGAGCATCCATCAATACTCTGAGGGATTCCATTTCCACTTCTATGGGGAGCACTACTTCCATCCCATAGACTAATGAGTAGGGGGTTGCCCAAGTGGAAGTTCGCATAGAAGTTCTGTAGGCTAATAAAGTAAGAGGCAAGAGGTCAGGTCGTCCTTTGTGATTGGCGGACATTTTCTGCATGATCTTTTTGATGTTTTTATTAGCTGCTTCAACAGCACCATTCATCTTTGGACGGTAGATGATGGAGTTTAGATGTTTGATGTGAAATTTTCTGCATAAATCCTCCATCATTTAGTTGTTGAGTATCTTCGCATTGTCTGACACAATGACCTCTGGTTGTCCATATCGATAAATGACATTGTTTCTGATGAAAATAATGATAACTTCTTTAGTAACCTTGGGGAAGGAAGCTGCTTCAACCCATTTGGTGAAGTAGTCAATCATGGTGAATATGAATCGATGTCCATTATTGGCTTTGGGCTCGATGCGCTCGATCATGTCCATTCCCCACATTTAGAAGGGTCATGGCGAACTCATATTTTGGAGTTCCCTTGGTGGGGCGTGGATAGCATTCCTATAAATCTGGCATTGATAGCACCTCTTGACGTGATCATCACAGTCAACTTTGAGTGTAAGCCAATAATGTCCCGTTTTGAGAATTTTCTTGACAAGTAAGGGGCCGTTCATGTGTGGGCCACATACTCCACCATGGATCTCATCCATGATTTTCTGAGCTTGGTCTTTGTCTAGACATCTGAAGAGACCTAATCCTGCATCTCTTTTGTAGAGTGCATCTCCGCTCAAGTAGAATTTCATAGCAAGTCGATGAATCCACCTCTTTTCAATTATGCTCACCTCAGCGGGTGTAGATCCATCTCGCAGATACTCCTTGATGTGTTGGTACTAAGGGTTGTGGATGGGAGGTAGCTCATCCGATACTTCTCCAACGTACTTCCCATAGATTGGGGCTTTTTGCAGAGCAAATGTGATGCACGGCATGTTTTCCTTGTCTGGTATGTAAACCAATGAGGCCAACGTTGCTAATGCGTTTGTAGAAATGTGTAGAAAGGACATTTTTTCGAACTCCAAAGCCATCTGTAGAACTTACCGATGGTAAGGCAGCAAATGTAATTCTTTTGTTTGATAGATTCCTGTGGATTGCTTTTTTACCAATTGAATTCCTAAAAAAGGCGAATCACTTTGATGCCCATTGAACGGGCAAGTTTTAGCCCCATGATACAGCCTTCATACTCAGCTATGTTGTTGGTGCTGACAAACTATAAGTTGACGGCGACGGGATACTGCTCCCCCGTATCGGATAGTAAGATTGCTCTAGCTACGGAGCCTTCTAAATTAACAGCCCCATCAAAATACATTTTCCATTCACGGCATGTATCGTGCTGATGTTGTAGCTGAACTGTCATTACCCCTTCATCGGGAAAGTACGTTTCTAAGGGTTTGTAATCCCCTGTAGGTGCGGCGGCCAGTTGATCCGCAATTCCTTGACCTTCGACAGATTTTTACGTCACGTAAACGATGTCAAATTGCTGTAGGATCAATCGCCATCCGACGATCGACAATTCAATTATGGTTTTTCATGAATACATATTTGAGAGGATCCACGCGGGATATGAGATGGGTTGTGTGACCATAGAGGTAATGCTGTAACCTTATGGAAGCCCATGCTAAAGCACAACAAGTCTTCTCGATCAGAGTGTACATGTGTTCACTGATGCTGAATCTTTTGTTGAGGTAATAGATAGCTCGTTCTTGGCCTCTATTGTCTTTTTGCCCCAACATGCAACCCATAGCATTATCATTTATGGACAGGTACATGAACAGGGGAACATCATCCCTAGGAGGTACCAAAATAGGAGCGTTAATCAGTTGCTCTTTAATGGTAAGGAAGGCTTTCTGACACTCATCATTCCATTTCATGGATGAGTTCTTCCTTAACAATTTGAAGATAGGCTCACAGGTTGTTGTGAGTTAAGAAATTAATCTGCTAATGAAGTTGATCCTTCCCAAAAATCCCCGTATTTCCTTCTCTGTCTGATGAATGGGCATTTTCTTGATGGCCTGGATTTTGGTAGGATCCAGTTCAGTTCCTTTATGGCTGACTAAGAAGCCTAGCAACTTGCCTGACTTAACACCAAAGGCGCACTTGGCGGGATTCAACTTCAAGTTGTACTTATGCAACCTGTTGAATAGCTTTGTGAGATGGTCTAAGTGGTCATCCTCCTTCCGGGATTTGACAAAGATATCATCCACATAGATCTCTATCTCCTTGTGCATTAAATCATGGAAAAGAGCCATCATAGCTCGCTGATAGGTTGCCCCGGCATTGATGAGGCCGAAGGACAACCGTTTGTAGCAAAAAGTTCCCCAAGGCATGATGAAAGCAGTCTTATCACGATCTTCCTCAGCGACCATAATTTGATGGTACCCTCCAAAGCAATCAGCAAAGGAGTGCATGCCATATTGAGCAGTATTGTTAATAAGAATGTGGATAAAAGGCACGAGAAAGATATCTTTAAGGCAAGCTTTGTTCAAATCCCTGTAATCCACGCAGACTCGCACCTTTCCCCCTGGTTTAGGCACGGGAACAATGTTGGATATCCACTCCGGATATGTAGACACCATGATGATGCCAGCTTAAAATTGTTTCACAATTTCCTCTTTGACTTTTAAACACCACTCAGGTTTCAATCGCCTGAGTTTTTGCCTAACTGGCTTAATCCTTCTTTAATGGGAAGGCAATGAAGAACAATGTCAGTAGACAAACCCACCAAGTTTTCATGAGACCATGCAAACACATCCTGGAATTGGGTTAATAGTGCAACCATGTCATTCCGCTGAGTTGTGGTAAGGTCTGAACCAATCTGGATTAGCTTAGGGTTGTCTAAGGTTCTGAGATTGAAAGGAGTGGTTTGATCAAGATTGGGTTTGGGTTTTTCTGCGACCCATTCCTTAATCTCTTGAGGTGTCTCAATGTCCTCTTGGATATCCATCAAGTCTGAGACCAACTTTGCATCGAAGTTACAGCCCTTATGGAGAGAAGGCATGTCATCAGCAAGGACATGCACATCTAAATTCAGAGTCCTGAAATAAAAGATGCTTTCACTTAATATATGCAATTGTTCGATCATACAAAAGTGTTAGCATATACGTGATAAAATAACTGCTAGTGTTGTAAAGGAAAGCAGGCAATTAAAGTTATTTACAAGGCAGAGGGTTTTTTCTGCCCATTTTACCATCGTCGACCAATGCATGGAGTGCTTCTCCAATTGTCGAGGGCAAAGTCCTGAAGGACTGCAGTGATGGAAGGATTGTCAGTGTCTTCCTTCTCCCGAATGATAACCATGACATCTGGGCAATCATCGTTTTGGGGTATATTTGTTTGTATGTTCATCATGAACAATGACGCGAATGCCTGCCATCATCAAGGCAAGGTCATGTTTACGTTTTCGTTCCTTTTCTTCCACTTCGGGATTAGGAATCAGCACCTCTTTAGCTTTGATTGGCACTAGTTTTGGAAATAGCATAGCCACAGCATGGGCTGACACCTTTACTGGAGATTGCATTAGCTCATGAGGTAAAGGCATAAAAAATCACCATGCGGCGGAAGCTTGAGGAACCTGCTCGTGTTTATGAGGATTCTCAGATTCAGTAACTCAAAAGAATAGCCTAGTCCATTTACATTTCTAATTTGACTAGACAGTTGGATAGGGTGCTTAATACCCTGTTGATCCTTACCAAGCCCTTGTCCAGGTTGATGACCTAATAACATCATTTCTTGAGTGGTTGACATAACCTCGGCAGAAATCTTGGGTACAGGAAGTGGCGCTCCCATAGAATTGTATTGTGTGTTACTCACTTCTAAAGTATGGAAACTGGCCGGTTCAACTTCTGAATTGAAGCTGATAACTGGTAGAATTCCTTGTTCAGGACAATTCGGCTCATCATTGACAGTGACTAGACTGTTGTTGATGATGTATCTGAGTTGTTGATGTAGCGTGGAGGGAACGGCTCTAGCCATGTGTATCCATGGTCTCCCCAATAACAAGTTGTATCCTGAGTAGATCTTGAGGGCGTGGAAAGATAAATGGAATGTATTTGGACCAATCTCAATTGGCAATTCAATCTTTCCGATGACATTTTGTCGGGATCCATCAAAAGCTCGGATGACCGTATTGCTGCTTTGGATCCGCTTGAGATTGATATTCATCTTTACCAAGGTGGCATAAGGACAAATATTCAGAGATGAGCCTCCATCTATCAATACTCCTGCTAGCATGTACCCAGAAGATAACATTCCAATGTGCAATGGCTTGCAATGACCTGTCCCTTCAGGAGGTATGTCGTCATCAGTGAAGGATATCACATTGTTGTTGAAAATGTGATCAACCAAATGTTGAAAATTTTCCATATGCACTGATTTTGGCAAATAGGCTTCTTCTAAAACCTTCAGCAAGATCTTCCGGTGATCTTCGGAAGGGAAAACCAAATCCAGTATCGAAATCTGGTGTGAAGCTTCTCGCAAGCTTAACCAATTTGGCTTCATTGTGACCCATAGTGCAGAGGAATTTTTCAATCTTCTCCATGGACAATTTCCCCTTTGCTTCGCAAGTAGGTTTAATAACCCATTGAGGAAGGTACAGTGGATTTTCATTCGACACTGTAGTAGGAGTATGAGACGTGGATCCTTTAACTTCTCCATAATTCCATGGAACTTTATGCAAGCTGATAATAGGATGTTGTGGTCTGCAAGGTAAAGGAATTGGCTCTGGTGCGGCCACTTTCAAAGGATTGTCAGCTCCTTTGAGTTGAATTGGTTGTATAGGAAATACTTTGACAGTTTCCTCATCCACTGTGGAGATAACTGCTACTGATCCCTTCCATTTGGTAGGGCATGCATTCCCACCTTTGAGTTGTACAGTTTAATCATCTGCTATTTGTTGGACACCGCTATCAATAAGATTCTGAATAAGATGGCGGAGTGCTCAGCATTCTTCTGTACTGTGATCGCGAGAATGTGAATGATGTTGAAAAATTTCATTAAGATTGAACCGCCCTGAGCGAGGATTGATTTGAGGGAGAAGGAATGTGATTCTTCCATCATTGATCAACATTTGAAGTATCTCCTCTATAGACTGGCCCAGATAGGTGAATTCCCTTTGATTGGCAAAATCCTAACAGGCTTTAGCACTTTCTCGCTTTGCAACCTTATCCTCCATAGCTTCGCTTTCTTAAGGTGTTGATGGAGCATTTATAACAAATGGATGGAGATAAGCATGTTCCTGCCTAATTAATTGGCTTGTGATTTGATGCTGGTGGGTCAGCAGTTCAGCTAATTGCTCAATTTGTTTGCAAAGATCTTTCATCTTTCATTCCATGGTAAACTGGAACTTTGCATAATCCCATTTGTCAACACCGTCTTTGATGGGTTGGGATGATTCGCCGTTAGAATTGGAACCTTGTACAGTGCTCCAACTGATCATGTTGACATCTTCTTCTTTGTGGTGAGGAAGAGGGTTGTCTTGTACATCAGGTTTACCTGATTTGGTGACTACAATCTCACCATTGTCTATCAGATCCTGAATCTTATATTTCAAGGCCCAACAATCTTGAGTATCATGTCCAGGTGCCCCGGCATGATAAGCACACTTCCGAATAGCATTAAAACTCCTCCCATTAGGGTTGGCTGGTGGAAGAAGATGTGTGTTTTTCTTCTAAGTAGTCAGAAGGGCAAGAATGTTTTCGAGTGAATCCCCTAAGGGTGTGAACATTAGAGGTCGCTTTGCTTCTCCACTTTTAGGCAATGGAGGGTTTGAAAGTTATGCTGGAAAAGGGGAGTAGTTTCTCCTCAATATAAGCATGTTTGGATTGCCTTTTTGTCCTTGTAGTATCAAGGAAACATCATCCTCTTTCTTTTTATGGACCCTCTGGGGGTTGTTTCCATAAGATCCGGACTAGATGTGCTCAGCAACAGCTTTAAGAACGGCTAGGTTTTGAATTTTACCGGAATTCAATCCCATCTCAGCCATCTCGCCATGTTTGATCATTTCAGAAAATTGTTTGCCAATACCAGCTAGAACTCTTTCATAGAAAGGAGATTCCTGTACATCTAAGAAGGTCATGACCATTTCTGATTCCGTTATGGAAGGAATAACTTAAGCAGCAAGGCGCCTCCACCTTTGAGCATACTCTCTAAATGACTAATTTGACTGTTTCTTGACCTTGGTGATTTGGTACCGGTCAGGAGCCATCTGAGATTGGAAACTATATTGAGTGAGGAAGGCGTGAGCCAGCTCTTCCCAACTATAGATCTTAGAGTTGTCTAATCTGGTATACCATGAACGGGCTTCTCCAGTCAGACTTTTTTGAAACAGCTGCATTCTGAGCCTTTCATTTTCTGCGTAAGATCCGAGTTCTCCAATAAACACCTTTAAATGTGTGTAAGGATCCCCTAATCTATCATACTTTTCAAAATGAGGTGTCTTAAATTTCTCTGGATAATGCACACCAGGAAATATGCAAAGGTCGGCATATGAAACACTACCATGTGTTCCAATCCCTTTGAGAACGCGAATGGTTTCCGCCATTTGAAGGACTTTCTTCCGATGTCACCGATGTCTCGGATCTCCTTTGAGATGGGTGCCTTTGTGGTCCTGGGTTGGTTGTATCAAATCGTTGTTTCGGAATTGTTTTTCCGCACCTTGAACTCCCCCTTGTGTAGAGGATTCTCGTATGTATAGGTATCTTCGCACTCGAGTAGAGGCGGGCAATTCTTTTTCAAAGAGAACGGCCATTGTGATTTGTTTACTCAATCCGTCAAATTCTTCTCGAGAAAGCAGATTAGATCGTTAGGAAGAGGATATGATTGGGTCAGAGGCTCATGAAATTTTTTATATATTTTGACCGGGTAACAAGCCTAATTGCTTTCCCTATAAAAGACTTACGTAGTTTAGTCTTAGGGTAATATAAATGTTATCATAACATGTCCGTTTTAGGAATTTGTCCTGCAAAAACCGATTGTTAATTGATAACATGTCATGCATGCACATATATTCTTCATATTTTCCATTATGTATGAATGAACATGGAATAAAATTATAAGTAAATGCTTTTACCAGTAATTTAAAATGGAAAGTATGAAGAAACTTTCCTCCGCGTTTTGTTTATCAGAGGTTGACCTATCCTAGGGTTTCTCTCGCGGTTTTTCGGCGTGAAGGTTCTCAGATCATCGCAATCTACTTGACGGGAAGTTAATCCTGTCGTTCAACTGGAGTGAATCTGAGTGGTGCCTTTCCTGAGCCCTGGGGAATTATTCTTTCCACGAGTCTAGTAATCAAACACCGACAGGATAGCCTCCCAGTGGAGGAACCACACAACATACATTCACATACAACGTGTCTCACCGTTTATGCAAAATGATGACATGTGCGAAGCACTAATATCTGAATAGATATTTAGCGAAGACAGAGTTAAAAAATATGCATTCGTACACATTTATCAGAAATGTAAATGCAACATTCACACACAAGCATATAATAATTTTAAAAAGCTTGTAATAGCGGCTTAAGCCCTCTTACTGGAGTCCCCAGCAGAGTCGCCACCTGTCGACGTCAGGATTTTTTTGTGTCCCTTTTCGTTACTTGTTCTTTGGTGTTCTCATGTTAATGTGAGATTTGTTTGAAAAAAACAAGTGAAAAAGGTCTGACATGTATAATGTCGACGATTGGACTTAAAGAGTCGCCAGTTGGTGTATTTAACTGGTTGATTTGAAATAGTAAGGGGTTGATTTGATTAATGTGGTTAGTTATGGGTAAAATGCGCAAATATTTTAAATAAGCAAGTGGTTATAAAATACTCATTGTTGTCGGAGAATATTCGTTTAGTTGTGGAATATTCTTCTTTGTCTTGGGAATATTAAATGACGACGCAGCCTTGACCTTGTGTGGGCCCCATAACGGAAAGCGATTGGATGAAGAAAATGACAAGTATGAGTTGTTTATAAATAATTGGTGTAGTTATTACAATTAATCTTTGTTGGAATACCCGGTGGTTAAAACACGATGTCTGGCGTTGTTGCATAAGTAGACTGCGGTATTACACCAATTATTGATTCTTACATAAGAAGGCACTACTCAATAATTGTTACGAAGAATTATTGTTCAAGATTTTATTTTATTGATTCAATAATTCTTTGCGTTGATATTTTATATTCGTTGTTTCAATAATTATAATTATACAATATTTTCCATTATCGAAGCAATAATTCATATTATCTGAATAATATTATTAGATAACATTATTGACAATGTCTAGAAAGTTCTGTTTAAGGAGAGGTTTGGTCACCTAATTGCGCGCCAGTAAGGAGAAATTCTTATTAGAAAGCCCCCTCTTTCCTGGGAACTGCCTGGTTGTCAATAATGTGATTCTGTAATATTATTTATGAATAATTAATTATTGATTTATATGATGAGAAAAATATTGATTTTATGAGGATAAAGATGGAGAAAATTTTTAATGTGACAATTGTTGAAAATTAATATTTTATCTTTTTCTGATAAAATAATTCATTTAAATATATTATTTTAATAATATATTAATGGTGATATTTTTACAATGAATGTGGAATATATGAGTATATGAGGAGGAAGTGTATTTTTGTGGCATTAAATGTTTAACACATGTTTTGTGTGTTGGTGGACACAATTATTGACCGAAATTTGATTATAGCCTGTAAAATCGTCCGTTTGTGGATTTAGGTCAATATTTATTTGGAATTTGGAAAATCTTCCTTCTGCAAAGTTGTAGAGAATTGAATTTCCTATAAAAACTCGCGTGATTCAAATTTTCTAATAAAAGGGCTATTTATTGTGAATTATTGAAGTTCTGGAGTTCCGAAATAATTGATTTTTGGAAGTTTTCGTTATTTATTTGAAGAAAAACTTTTTTTTTACTTGGTGGGCTGCATTAACATGTGAAAAATCAGCTGAGTTCAGATGTAAGAAGGTGGTCTAAGGAATTTATAATATATATTAATATTATATTCAATTTTCTACTTTGGTGTTCTAAGTATTTTCCTATAAATAGGGTGCTTAGGTTAGAATTGAAAATCACACCAGAAACTGAAGTTTTCTCTCTATTTCTCTCTCGATATATTGAGCGTATTCTTGTGAGTATACTTTGAGTGTTGCTATACAGTGCAAGCTCAAGTCATAGCCTGTATCCAGTTTTTCAGTCAGAAGTACCGTCTTTGTGAGGTAAGGGATATTATTTTTTTGTAATGATATTATTTCTTCAATATCATTATGCTGAAATATTGATTTGAAGTTTTTATCAAATTTGGAACTTTTGGTGTCGGAGTTACTATTCACGTATACGGCATTATTCACGTATACGACACTATTCATGAATACGACACTATTCACAGAAAAATAAAATTTTCCTTTTCGTCCAAAATATCAATTGTGGATACTAGCTTTGATTGTATCCATGTTTTGATCATTCTTGAATTTTACACCACTATGATTATTTATGAGGTATTTTTGGACATGAAATAGCTGAAATATGAATCCGTAATACTTGTTCTTTTGTTTCACTAGATTTGTTTATTTCAAATATTTTTCATTATCCTCGGTCTTAAATGATGATATTACTAAATATCTTTGGCCTGTAGTGCAAAGATGAATGATTTCTTGATGAATATCTTTGGCCCGTGGAGCAAAGATGAACAGGTGTTTAGATGAACATGACCGACTGATGAATATCTTTGGCCTGTGGTGCAAAGATGAATATTTGATTCAAGATGAATATTGATTGATGTTACAGGGATAAAATAGTGATGATGGACTGTTAAATTCATAGATATTAGTAGATTTCATCCTCTACGTAACTCTTCTATGAATTAATATTTTCCGCTGCGAATATTGATCTAAAACTTGTTGTTTAATGTATTCTCTCAGATTTTTCCCTATTGAAGACTAACAATAATCTGTTGTATATTATCTTAGTCATAATATTCTTTACTGGGCTAGTTGAGCTCACCCTTTTCCTTTTTATTCTATTTTTCTTCTCAGGAGACGAGAATATAGCGGGAACTAGTCGGGGTATGGAGTGATGGTTCAAGACAGTTGTTTTAGTAGTCCTCACTATTTTGTAAAATAGTGTATCAATAATTGTAATGAGGACTTATTTGAGTGTGAATATTGTCTAGAAGACAATATTTATATTTAAACTCACAATTTATGTGTTGTCGTATTTTGCACGACAATTGTATTAATGAAGTTGTAGTTGTTTCTGTACCATGTATTGGGCAACTCAGAATGGGTTGGATGGAATGGACCTTTTTTGGGGGCGTCACATCGGATATGTCCGACAACAATTATATTTATAATATATATATATATATATATATATATATATATAAAGCAATTAAACGCACCGGATATAAAATCAAGGCTCACCAGACATAGTCTGACCACAGTTTATATATATAAGTATATATATATATATATAAAAGCAATTAAACGCTCCAGACCGAAGTCTAGGCTCAATCGAGGCATAACTCGATAATGTTAGTCTGGATATATGAAATATATACATATATTAGTATATATATACAAATAGAAATGAAAACCACGGACCGAAGTCCAAGAAAACGCACACAACACGACTCTCAATGTGTATAATAGTGTGTGCTATATGAGAAGAAGGCTTTATAAAATGTAAGAAGGCTTACAGTGGGCTGCCAAAGTAGACTTCTATGACTTTAAATGGATAAACACTCAGCTCCCGCCGGAGTAAAGATAGCTATATGTGAGCTAACTACTGTTTAAAGAAGAGGAAACACTCAAAAGATGTGTATGCAGAGTAAAATGGACATGGCTTCCTCGCCTCTTTCCTTCTCTCCCTCCCTTCAAATGGCTGACCCCCCAGCCTATATTTATAGACTGATGGCCATAGGTACATTTCATGGTAGCATGAGTTGTACCTGCGGCTGGTCGTGGTGGATCCGAGCCTCGCGGGTCCCGTCGTCTCGTAGTACGTGCACTCATGCATTGTAATGTCCGAGCATCAAAGCATCCGAACGAGGTATATCTGACCTTCTTCGGACCGCTGGTGTCGAGAGTTACGCAATGACATGGATTAGAGGTTGTACGAAGCCAGGAAGAGGGGTCTATGCCCATGGTCTTCAAGCTTCAAATTCTATCCAAAGTACTACTACATGTAATAGTCACTCGGGATTGTCATTCCTCAGTTCTTGTGGGACAATGTTGGATGTATGTATGAAGTGTTGAGACGACTTTCCATTATTGAAGAAACAAGATGACATTTGACTCCTCGTCAGGGTTATCGTCGGTTTGAGTTGAAAGTAGATGTTGCTCAGGGTTACAGCTTAGATTGGACTACTTGTTGGTATGCCGCGATATCATATTGTTGACGTGGACAGATGACGTTGTGACCCCTCACCGAGGTTATCGCCGGTTTAAGCGGAAAGTAGACGTTGCTTAGGGTTACATCTGAGATTGGGCTACTTATTTGTATGCCTCACTATCATCTAAATTGAAGCTAATCGCATATGTTTGAAATAAGCATTTCTGGGGTTATTACCGAAACTGCAATGGCATCCCTTGGGGTTATCACCAAGGATGGGGTTGTTACTCCCAGTGTTGTCTCTGGGACTGGAACTGAGCATCAGTGTTATTATCGAGATGTAATCTGCCCCTCTCCGTGTTGTTCACGGTCTTTTGATCTGCATATCTCGGGGTTATCTTCGAGATCAGAAATGATATTCCCGGTGTGTGTTCTGGGTTGACATGATGCTCCCGGTTTGTGTTTCGGGTTGGAACCGAACTTCTGGTGGTATCCGGAATGGATGTAAGCTGTCTTTCAGGGTTATCTCCAAAAGACGAATCTACCCTCCTGTAATGTTAGTAATAGGAGTGCAGAAAATTTTGAGTGTCTAGATATATTTATATATATATATATATACATTTTTGTCAGGCCTGGAGTTTACTTCATGGCCTTTTACAGCTTTATTTACATTTCGTCCTGCCTGGAGTTTACTTCGTGCAGTTGATCATTTTTTACAGCTTTATTTACATTTCGTCATGCCTGGAGTTTGGTTCGTGGGAGTTGATCGCTTTTACAGCTTTATTTACATTTCGTCCTACCTGGAGTTTACTTCGTGGTGGTTGATCATGTCCATATATATATATATCGCTTTTATATATTTACTTTTTCGATCCCCTGTAGAGTTGCTTCGTCGTGGTTGATCATGTCTGTATATATATATATATTTACAGCTTTTATATATATAATTGCTTACTGCTTTCCATACAAATTTTAGTATCATGTGTGCCTAGGAATCATGTGATCACAGATTCAGTCTACTGAATCAAGATTCGGTTCCCATGATGGATATTTTTCAGTTGTAAGCAGCTTGTACGTTATTTTACAATGTCTAAATTTCCTTGGATGTTTGTCATTCCCATGAGGAGTTCGGCATTGCTGTATATTATTTTCTCGAGAATGCTTCGCATCTCAAAAATAAAAGAAAACAAGCCGAACATTTAATAATAAAATGGAAGTATCAAAGGCCTCAATTACTATTGAGCACAAGGTTTGAAAAACTTCTTTTACAAAACGCCATTGCTATATCTTGTTTAAAACTGAATTATTCTATAAATTCAAACCCTATGTATATAGGTGCGAACGAGGTACAACACTACTTCCAAATAATTACACATTGATCCACACACACACACACACATTTATATAACAGTTTCTTTGAAAAGTGGTCGTCACCGTGGTAACGCGGATGTCGGGGGGTGCCTAACACCTTCCCTCCGTATAATCAAGCCCCCGGACCCAAAATGAATCTCGATTTCATAGACCCGTCTAACAGTGTCAAATCACTGGGTCAATGTGCAAACCTTTTCAGTTGCGTTGGTGCAACTAGTTAAATACACCAACTGGCGACTCTTAAAGTCAAATCGTCGACATTATACATGTCGGACCTTTTTCACTTGTTTTTTCAAACAAATCTCACATTAACATGATAACACCAAAGAACAAGTAATGAAAAGGGACACTAAAAAATCCCGACGTCGACAAACATCTTCTAACACTTAAATAAACACATAAACAAGAAATCTAACATGGCTTTAAGAATCAAATTTAGGTTTTAGGGTTATACCTCTTTCTTGAAATTGCTTTGATATTGCTTCCTAATCTATTTGTGATGTTCTAGAGAGTTGTAAAGAGACTGAAAAACTTAGAGAACTTCTGGCTTAGAGACAGAGGAGTTGGTTGAGTGTTTGGGTAAGAATGAGCAACTTTTGTAAACTTTTTCTCTCTTTAAACACTCATAATTTGATTCAATGAATCCAATCTTGCGAGGTGTCAATTAAGATATGGATTGGCTGAGATTTTATACATATGGAAGATCTAACATGGTGAGTCATGCCTTCTAGAAAGTCTTTCTGCTTATAAGTTAAGTAAAAGGATAATTTGTCATTTTACACACTAAACGGTATTTTGGTCTTTTCCACTTAAATTTTAAGGGTAGTTTGGTAATTTCATATATTTCCCTTAAATTCTAATCTTAAGATTTGTTAATCACCATTAGGGCTTGCTAATCACCAATTAAGGTTTGGAAATTAGGGTTTAGGGTTTCTTAGAAATCAAATTAGGGTTTCTAAGTTAGCATTTAGGGTTTCATGATAATTGTTAGGGTTTCCCTTAATTAGATTTATAATCACTAACATATCTCCTTGATTACCCATACCTGATTAATAATCAGTCATAGTTTCTTATTTAGGGTTTGAATTAGGGTTTATCGATTTAAACTTAAGGTTTTCTAATACTATGTTATCTCTGATCAACATTGAACCATACACACATATAGTACATACATAGCATATTGAAATATAATTATTATATCTTAATATTCTCATTCATTGTTCACAATCCATGAATTTTGGTTATGGACCATAACTGACTTAACTTTCATTACACGTCAACTTAAAAATTTAAATTGATTATCTTATTAAATCCATATCTCATATATTCAAAATATTATTTGTAAAAAAAAAAATTATTCGTAAAAATATAGGTATAATCATTCAAAAATTTCTAGGTCTTTACATTCTCCCCTCCTTATAAAGATTCCGTCCTCGGAATGACCATTACCTTACCCTTAATATTAATGTTTTATCCTTAGATTTTTTTTTAATTATAAACATTGAATTACTATTTTCTCCCCTCCTTATAAGATTCGTATTATGAATTCAAAACTCAAATTCCTCCTTCAAAAATCTTTTTATTATTGATTTATTATATTATTTTATCAAACTCATGGTAAGAGAATAGGTTAAATTCGAATCAGGTGTATATATTAATATTGTTAGTCGGGTTCAAACCTGGAACTCCATCTCCTGCTGCTACCGTATCTTGAACTGTTATATTAAAGGTCCTTGTGGTCGATTTGGTTGGTTTGCTTGGTGGAGTCGGACCAGTTATTGCTAGCGTCCTACTACTTTTCCCCGTATTGACATTTCCCCCATCAGCTCTCCTTTTCGGACATTCCCTCACCCTATGATCTACTAATCCACAAATAAAACAACCACTATTCATCCTTGGATTAGGACAATTGGGAGAGATATGTCCCTCCTGCCCACACTTAAAACACATAGACTTTCCCTTCAAACACTCTCCATAATGGTTCTTCCCACAGTTTCCACATTGCACAATCTGCTTCTTCACACCCTCCTTCTTAATTTTTATATTTCCTATATTGTCCTCTTTTCTCTTTCCCATCTTACTTCCACTACTCCCTTCCACCTTGATAGCTCTCTTAACCTTAGCTTTGTTATTCTTCTTCTTATTGTAAAGAGTCATGGCTTCACTTCCCTCTTCGGCTATGATAGCCTTGTCCAACAGTGCTGCAAAAGTACCTATCTGTAATATTGCCACCTTGTTGTAGAGCTAAAGTTTTAAGCCCAGCTCAAACCTTCGTATCTTCTTTGCTTCCGTTTCCACTTGATGTAGAGCGAACCTACCTAATTCATTAAATTTTGCGGCATACTCAGCAACTGACATGTCCCCTTGCTTCAACTCTAAAAATTTCACCTCCATCCTAGACTGCATACTAGTTGAAAAGTAATTCTCAAAGAATAGTGTTTTGAACCTTGTTCACATCACCTCTCTTACTCCAGCTCTAGTTTGATTTGCCTCCCACAAGAAATTTGCCTCCCCTTTCATCATATAAGTGGCAAAAGTTGTCTTTTGCCCCTCCGCTACCCTAGCTATCACAAAAGCCTTTTTTATCTCCTTTATCCAAGTCTGAGCTTTTACCAGGTCAGTTGTCCCTCTAAAATCTGGCGGTCCTACTGCTTTAAAGTCTTTAAAATTTGCCAATCGATTATCGGGCTAGTTTTCTCCAGCTGGTATCGCATTCCACATAGCTTGAGCTATCATGTTCGCAAAAATCTGTATTGGGTCTGGTTGTTGTTGTCATCCCACATTGTTAACAGATTCTTCTGCCCTCTAGTTTCAATTTTGTCTTCTTAGCGGGATTATCTGATAAAATCACAAATTATCCTTTTATTGACTTATATTTTATGTATTATCGTATCTATTTAACATATAACACACGATTTCAAACTCAAATAGTCATATAGTCAAAATATTAAATTTTGAAACTTGGCTTACTGTATTATCAATTTATCAGATAGATACATAAAAACTTATTTCATTAAACAAACATATATTCACATTCATTCATAGTACTTTACATCGGATAACACATATTGTTATAAGCATCCGCTATCCCTTTATGACCATAAAAGTCAGGTTTACTATTACCACTTATACCAAAAGTTAGAAATATTACATTACACACATATTATATCATTAAACATACATATTCAAATACTAATCCTACTTATTTCCTACACATTTTCCTAATCTTGGACAATCTTTCGCCTGATGACCTTCTAACCCACACATAAAACATGCACCTTGCTTATAGTCGGGACAATAAAGAGAGGTATGTCCCTCATGGCCACAAATGTAACATATCTTTTTCCCTTTCTTGCATATGCCTCTATGTTTCCTTTTACGGTTTCTACACTTTCCTATTTTCTTTAAGTTTTTAGAATTTTCTAACTCACGGTCGTTCATCTTTCTTTTTCTCTTCTCGCTCAGAGTTGCACCTGATATTCTGCTTTTAGCTCCTATCTGTTCTATTTGGATCTTAAGGTTATCTTGTTCTTCCATTATTTCGATCAACACCTTTTGCAATTGACTATTAAATAGCTTTTCTATTTCCAACAACTTTTCTAAAGAAGAAACCTGGTCCCACAGATTCTACACTTTTGTTGATGCTTGATCAGCTCCAACTTCAATGTTCGAATCACTATCTGTTAGTTCCACCGTTTCTGGGTCTGGTTCTATATTCTCAAAAATAATTACCTCATCAAGGTTACTTTTAACGTGAGCCTCTATTTTAGCTATTGGCTTCGATATTAGCTCAGGTGTATTGATTTGATCCTTCTTCATGTTATAAGCATACAATAATCCTTTTCCACCTGACATCTACACATAAATTATCTTAATTAGTACATATAGTATATACACACAACAAATAATAGTTTTATATAACTTATCTTTTATTTTGTTTTACGATGAATTTATTCATTTCCTTTAAACTCTATTTGAGTTATTTATATTTTCAACGTTTCCCTATGTCCTAAGGTTATAGCCTAAGGTCTACTCCCACCTAAGGTTTCTAACCCTAAAGCTTTGATAACATGTTGTGACGCCCCCAAATTCGAGTACTTGAAACCCGTATTCGGTGCTCCACGATAATATTCATTCAACTACTTAATATATTAATTAAACAAAATTATCATATCAAAGTTATCTACCTTCCCAGTCTCGAGAACCTTTAAGTCTTACATTACATGATAAATATTATATTATCTTACTAGAAATAGTCATGACAACATAATTTAACCTAATCCTTCAGCTTCCCTTTCCCTTTGTCCTTGCTGGAACCTTCAGGTCATGCTAGCTTAACTGAAAACATTTAAATTTAAAGCAAGAATGAGCATTTGAGTGCCCAGCAAGTAATATCAATGAATAAAGATTATCTGAAAGATTTAAATGTTTTTTTTGGACAACACTTCTACAACGAAGAAATTGTTGTGAAGTAAGCTGAAATAATACTGAACTTCATATCAATTGTATTTCATTTTTGAAACTGCGTACTGACTATAAATGTGTAACAGTTTAATAAACTATGAAATTTATTTTTTTAATTTTCACAAAGGTTAAACAGAACATCATCTGAAAATCATCATGTCTTACGGACACGGAGGGTGATCAGCTTGTTATGCCCTATATTTATCAATAGTATGTGTTTGAACGATAAGCCGTTCAGCTGGTTCGCCTTTGAGGCATAAATGTTTTTCCTTTTCGGGATGTTCATAATTAATCTGGAATCTGAATTAAAATAATTTAATGAAATAATAATAACATTCTATCATGATCTATAATATTTTTCATTCTATGTCTAGCTGAGTTAAATAGCTTAGACAGTTTTAAATAACATATACATATCTGAAAACTAGTAGGTATGTACCGCCATAAGACTAAATACAATCATTATCTAAGTGAGGGCACTTGTATAATCTAACTTAACTATCTATAAACAGGTATATATTGATCATATATTATTACTATACTGGTAAACGAACAGAGTTGGATAACTGGCATGGATACTAATGTTGAAATACATGATCGATAACAATAGAGTTTAATAACTTATATAATAGGAGTATAATTCCATAACTTACTTACACATGAGTATTGCATAAGTAGATACAAAGAGTAAAGATACTTTCCTGATCTGCTGCTAACACAACTTAGTTTTATCTTTTATACTGAAACCTATCATTCATAAGATTATTCTTTTTATCAGAATAATATATCATAACACATAACACTGCTATTTGCAGTCATCATATAGCTTAAACACATTATCACATAGTTATAGCAATCATTCTAACACAAATAATTACTTATTAGGTCAATTTATATAAGTCTAGTTCAACCTTGGTAACATTTCGGTGTACTGACGGCTTTATTGGATAATAATCGAGTTTATATTTACTTAAACTCTATTCTGTAACTTCAATACTATAGTAGATAATTTAAATATTAATCATATTATTTTTCAAGTTCTTATAATAATTTGTCATGATTTTTCAACCACTGAAATCATTTTTAAATGATTTAAATATGAATAATTCCATTACCATTAATATTGAATAATATTAAACTATTAATGAAATACTTAACAAAATATTAAATTTATTTATAATAACTTAAAATATTTTTTAAAATACTAATTTTCCCTTCAATTATTTTTAAATAATTACCATTAATATTTAAATCATTTTAAATAATTATCATTAATATTTAAATATTAATGTATTATTCATGAAAATATTAAAAGTCATTTAGTATAACTTAAAATATTTTTAAATCCTTTATATCCTTTTTTAAATGATTTTTAAATCATTAAAACCATTTTAAACCATTCACTTAATATAAATATTAAATAAACCTATTATCATTAATATTAAATTATTAATAAAAATTACCTTAAAATATAAAAGTCATGATTTATAACGTAGAATATTTTTTTAAACCTCTTATTATCATTTAAAATAATTTTTATAATATAAAAATCAATTTTAACCCATTTATTTAATACATTTATTAAATAAATTTAATATCATTAATATTCAAATAAATAGTAATATTAATGAAAAATATGTCAATTTATCAAAAGTTAATTTTTATAACCTAAAATAATTTTTAAAACTGTTTTTGTAATTTTTAGGAATTTATTTCTATTTTAATGTATTTTTCAGAAATTAGAAAAATAAAATAATTAAATCCGTCGCTAAAGGCTATAGTGACGGTTTCTGTCGCGATAGATGTTCTTGAGGCATAAGAACACTGACAATCAGTGCTCAAGGGTACCTCTTTTAACCGTCTTTAATTTTCAGTCTAAGCATGTTATGGACAATCTTAAGTATTGATCATGTAGTTTTTATGTAGTACTACATGTATCAATCATCATATAAGTCATTCAAGCACTTAACATGAAGATTTGCCCTTTCAAAGTTGTTGTCAAAGCTTTATGGGTTTTCCAGAAACCCAGTCAGCTTCAAGGGTTCATTTTGAGGCTCAAATTTCTATAGGTTCTGGTCATTGTTAATGTGTTCTAATGGTTTAGGTTTGGAGTATACATGACAGAGTACATATATCAACCATCAAATCGTCTTAAATACATCAAGATCATAAGATATCATCTGGTCAAAGGTTGTCAGAAAACATGTTCTTACGGTTTCTGGGTTTTCTAGAAACTGTAACCGTAAACGAGTTGGCTAGTTTGACCAACAATTACTTTCATTTTGTTGTTTATCTAGGTGATTTAGGAGCATGAATATGTAGTATACATACAAGAGTATAATCTTATAACACTAACACAAGCAAATCATCAAACACATGCAAGATCTGGAACCATGAAGTTCTTGTCAGACACTGAAAAACACATTATGGGTTACCCAGAAAATAAAAGTCAATGCCGAGTAGGCTACTTTGACCATCCACTACTTACAATCTGTCGATTGTTTGAGTGATTTAAAGGCATGAATCTAGAGTATATTTGACAGGCTACAAACTAGATACAATAACATCTCAAAAACATTTAACACCTGACAGATACGAGCCTTGGAAAATGTAGTCAGACACTGATTTTGAGTTTCTGGGTTGCCCAGAAACTATTGGTCATGCTTGATCAACAGGTTTTGACCAAGAATAAGTTACATTTTGGACATGATCTAAGCATGATTTCAAGTCTAGATGAAAGTCCTTACAACAAACTACAAATATAAAACATCAAACATACAAAATCATTAACAGACTAAGATCTATGGCCTCTGACATTCGCTTGTCAGGCCATAAATCTAGGGTTCTTGGACAGTTTTGAAAAGTTGATTTTTGAGCACTTTGATGTTATATATCTATGATGTAACATCACAGATCATCTTATAACATCTTATAACACTTAAATAAACACATAAATAAGAAATCTAACATGGCTTTAAGAATCAAATTTAGGTTTTAGGGTTATACCTATTTTTTGAAATTGCTTTGATCTTGCTTCCTAATCTGTTTGTGATGTTCTAGAGAGTTGTGAAGAGACTGAAAAACTTAGAGAACTTGTGGCTTAGAGAGAAAGAAGAGTTGGTTGAGTGTTTGGGTAAGAATGAGCAACTTCGTAAACTTTTTCTCTCTTTAAACACTTATAATTTGATTCAATGAATCCAATCTTGCGAGGTGTCAATTAAGATAAGGATTGGCTGAGATTTTACACACATGGAAGATCTAACATGGTGAGTCATGCCTTCTAGAAAGTATTTTTGCTTACAAGTTAAGTAAAAGGGTAATTTTATCTTTTTACACACTAAATGATATTTTGGTCTTTTCCACTTAAATTTTAAGGGTAGTTTGGTAATTTCATATATTTCCCTTAAATTCTAATCTTAAGATTTGCTAATTACCATCAGGGCTTGCTAATCACCAATTAGGGTTTGGAAATTAGGGTTTAGGGTTTCTTGGAAATCAAATTAGGGTTTCTAACTTAGCATTTAGGGTTTCTTGATAATCGCTAGGGTTTCCCCTAATTAGATTCATAATCACTAACATATCTCCTTGATTACACATACCTGATTAATAATCATTCTTAGTTTCCTATTTAGGATTTGAATTAGGGTTTATCAATTTAAACTTAGGGTTTTCTAATACTTTGTTATCTCTGATCAACATTGTGCCATACACACATATAGTACATACATAGCATATTGAAATATAATTATTATATCTTAATATTCTCATTCATTGTTCACAATCCATGAGTTATGGTTCTGGACCATAACTGACTTAACTTTCATTACACGTCAAATTAAAAATTTAAATCGACTATCTTATTAAATCCATATCTCATATATTGAAAATATTATTTGTAAAAAAAAAAAATTATTCGTAAAATTACAAGTATAATCATTCAAAAATTTCTGGGTCTTTACATCTACTACCGGGTTGTGACGCCCCCAAAATAGATATACATCACCCATCTTGGGTCGCCAAACACATGGTACAGAATACAAATACAAACTTAATTTTACAACATGAGCTGAGAGTTTTTACATGAATATTATCTTCTAGACAATATCCAAACTCAAATAGAATCCTCATTACATTTATTAGCACACTATTTTATAGAATAGTGAGGACTACTATAACACCATCTCGGGCCATCACTCCGTTCCCCGACTAGTTCCGGCTACGTTCTCATTTCCTGAAGAGAACAATGGAAGTAAAAGGGTGAGATCAACTAGCCCAGTAAGAAATATTATGACTACGAAAATGCAGAATAAGTTATCAATAACCTTTAACAATGTTAAACTGATAGAATATAATAGACAACAAGTTTAACTGCAGCGGAACAAGCAATCCATTAGAAGAGTCAAGTAGAGCATGATATATACTATCTTCTATGATTTAAAGAGTTTATCATTAACTTTATTGATGTGACTCAGTTTAATAAATAGATCACATCATCGAATCATCCCTGCACTACGGGCCAAGGATATTCATTAGTATCACGTCCAAAAATTATTCTTGCACTACGGGCCAAGAATTATTTGTGTAATCATCAATGGACATGACTATACCGAATTATCCCTGGTCATAATCAAACCAATCAACAGTCCATCTATGCACATTAACCAAAGATGACTTTCATCATAATATAAGTATGAGGATGATGACAATAATATAAGATATCAATAAAACAAGTTGAAGGATAAATTTTTAAATATTTATAATTTAATTTATCCCGAAATTAATAACGTCCAAATTTTCAACATGATACTGCTTTGTAGAGTAAAATTCAAGAATAATATCCATGTATCAAAAATAATTTGGACAGAAAAGAAATAAATTTTTCAGTGAATAGTACCCCGTGAATAGTACCATGTGGATAGTACTTCGGGAATAGTACCCCGTGAATAGTACCCCGACATGAAAAGTGCCCCGAATACCCGAGTGAATAATATTATAGTGAATAATAAAACTAGGTGAATAGTAACCCGTGAATAGTAACTTATGAATAGTACTTCAGGTGAAAATATTGATATTTAATAAGAAAAAGTTCATATCAATATTCCAATAAAATGATACTGGATGAAGCGCAAAACTCACGGATATTCGACTAATTTCAAGGATTATAGAAGCAATACTTACCATAGTAAGTTTAGATTTAAGAATATGAAAAGAATTAACATATGAAAACTGCAAATGGATTTTCATCTGTCATACGGTACGTAATTCGCGTAGACAGATTATTCCGACATGATAAAGGATGAATACGAAAAATAGTATTCCTTATGAATATAAATGAAATAATACCTCTTACGAATACAACAAATAATATCCCTAACGAATACAACAAATAATATCCCTTACCTTAGTAAAAAGCTGGATAGTACAAAAGTGAAGTAGCAGAATACTCTTCTTCTTGCTCTCTATAGTTTCTCTCTCTATAGTGTCTCTTGTGAATCTCCGTGAATTAATTAGAATGAAAGAAAAAATTGAGCTTCTATTTATAAGAGAATGGACTAAATAGTAACTAATTCACGAACGGTCCAGATTGATTTACTATTAGAACAAATGGTCCAGATTGATTACTATTAAAACCACAATCGACGGTCCAGATTGATTTACTTTTAAAACCACCCCCGACGGTCCAAATTGATTACTTTTAAAACCACCACCGACGGTCCAGATTGATTTACTATTAAAACCACCACTGACGGTCCAGATTGATTAACTATTAAAACCACCATCAATGGTCCAGATTGATTAACTATTAAAACCATCATCAATGGTCCAGATTGATTAACTATTAAAACCACCATAAATGGTCCAGATTGGTTTAACTTATTATTACACTTTAGTACCCTTAATGTTTTCCAAGTTTGCATTACTTCCCTTTAACTTTTGTAATTCACATATTTTCAATAAACGCATTCTTAATACTTCAATAATTATTCATCATTAATATTATAACTCATAATATTTAACAACCAGGTCGTTCCCAGGAAATAGAGGGCTTTCCGATAAGGATTTCTCCTTATTGGCGCGCAATTAGGTGACCATACCTCTCCTTGACAGAACTTCTAGACATTGTCAATATTGTAAATAATAATATGAATAACTTTATCGTCTCAATTATTGATTTAATAATATATAAAATATCGACAATAATTGAATCAAATAACGTGAGATACTATGCAACAATTACTGTAGCAATAATTGAGTATAACTTAGTGACTTCTCACGTAAGCATAAATTATCAATACTGTGTGCTACTATACAACCACGCGTATTACGGTACTTTTACCACCGGGTAGTTCAACAATTTAACAGTAAAATTTTCGTTGTTATTTTTATAAAAAGATATTTCTGTCGTTTTCTGATAATACTTCCATTGTGGGGTCCACCAATTATTGTGCCGTCCTACAAATATTCCCTGTTAAACCGAATATTCCCCGACCAATCGAATATTCACTGACACAATGAATATTTTATATCAACTTGCTTACTTTGCAAAATTTTCCAAATATTACCCACAACTATAACAGTATATCATATCTACACCATAATATTCAAAAATATATTTAGAGAAAATTATTCTTTATTCAAATAAAGTTGGGGTCTTACAACATCCCTTCTTATGAAATTTCGTCCTCAAAATTAGGGTACGTACCTGATACGTCAAAGAGGTGACGATACCTTGATGTCATTTCAGATTATAACTCCCCGGTCATTTCCTTCACATCGTGGTTTCTCCACAAAACTTTGACTTGAGGTATAACCTTGGAGCGTAGAATATGATCCTTCTTATCCAAGATTTTAATAGGTACATCTTTTTACGTTAAATCTGCCGCTATCTCGTCCGGTTCTAATTAAATAATGTGGTTCAAGTCTTACACATATTTACGTAACATCTATACGTGAAAAACGTTATGAACACACGACAAACCATGCGGTAAAGCGAGTCTATAGGCCACACTTCCTACTCGGTCGAGGATTTCAAATAGACTAATAAAATCGAGGATTTGAGCTTTCCTCTCTTTGTCGATTCTTGCTTCTAGAATAACACCCTCTTGAACCTTTTTCTTCACATACATCAGCTCTAAGTCTGTAGCTTGAGCAGTTTAAATTTATCGATTAAAGTTGGTTCTAATCGTATATTCGTTATCTTCATGTAGGTTCTTGGAGTCTTTAACTCTATCTCCATCTTTTGTAAGTCGAAATGAGTCTTTGTGTTAACAATGTCACACTCGTAACGCATACGATCTTTTACTCAACTCGTCAGCTACCACGTTCATTCTTCCACTATGATATTGAATGGTATTGTCATAATCTTCAACAACTCGAGCCAACGTATACGACGCATATTATGTTCGTTTTAGTTGCAGAAATATTTAAGGGTTTTAGAAATAGATTTTGTACTAGGGTTAATACAAAATTCGATTTAACGCTCTAGGGGTAGGTCAGGAAGTCTTCAGGAATACGTCAAGAAATTTATTAACAATGAAAATATCATTCAAAACTGTGACTCTCATCCCAATACTTGGATAGCACGTCACATTGATACCTATCAACGTGCCACCGTTATTCACGGCTTCCCCTATAGAAAGTTTGGCTTCAGTGCATTCCACACAAGGAAGTCACCAGCGAAAGACTCGGGGCTCTTTACTTATGGCTTAATATAACAGTGATTGACTTTAGTGGTTTGGTTGCTTGAATTCACATAACAGTTGGACAGTCCGTGAAAGTCTCTTTGAATCAACAAGATTTATGGTGTTTCTACTAACGAAGTTTCAACAATAAGTCAAACTAACTTCATTCATTCATTCAATGGGTGATAGTCTAAAAAGGACTAATATAACTTCTATATATCCAAAAAATATTACATCCCTGTGTTCGCCACTGACAAAATTTATAACCAAATTTGATTCTTTGCAGTACTATCATAATATCAAATATATTACAAATCTATATATCAACTATTCTGTGTTATTACATGTCATAAATCTAAGGGTTCTATTCTTCTAAGGGTTCGTCTTTGCCTTGCCCTTGTCCTCGCTCGAGCCTTTCTTTCGCTTTCGATCTTAGCTTTGTTCATATGGTTCAAGCAAGAGTGAGCATGACTAGCTCAACAAGTACTACAATTCTAATAAACAACATGCTTGAAACATAAAACTCATATATCTTTCAAGAATCGAACAATAGTTAAAAGTACTATCGATAATTCAAAATAGCACTTCTTTTTAATTCAAAACATTTTACAACAACAATATTCAAGAGAATATCAACTAAGGGCTCAAGACTATGAGCATTCATAAGTTCTTTTGAAAAGGACAACCCGACACTAAGTCCGTAAGTCCCAAGATAGCTTACGAAAGCACTTCTCGGGTGATCAAACCCATAGTACTCTATGTTGATCAACACTACATTCATTAAACGTGTGTAAATTTAAGTTGTGGCAACCTCATGTGTCTGTCGTTAAATGACAAAAACATTTTATCATACATGGTCTTCGATTGAAAACCATACCAATATAACTCGGTAAACATAAATCATGCTTGACAGAATCATAATATAAGTCTAGCCGAAAGAATTGGCTTTAGACTTTATCGTTCAAAACTTCATGTGAAAGAATACATGAATTACAAAACTTGTCGAGACTGAACTTGAACAAGGGTTAGAATACTTGCCTTCAAACCAGATGCTTCATCGATTATCACATTATACTTTAGGTCTCTAAGTCTCTACAATACATGATCATATAACGTACCCCATTAGGTTTTATATAATCAAGTATGTATATTATTATATCTTACCCTTCATCTCAATCTAAATCCTGACTTAGATCTGTTATTATGGTTTCTGGCTTTTTATTACATCATTAACATTACGTTCACTTTCAATTGTTTATCAACCTTTAATCATCATACATTGCATGTCTAACAATGCCTTAACAATGTGATATTAACACCTTAGTTCATTACCAAGAGTTCTCTTTCATTCTATACTTGTAAACATTCTTGTCCATCAAAATTTTAGGATGAAATAGCCATACATTTACCACACTTAACTCTCAGATCTCGTGCTACATGCACATGAAGTTAGAAGTATGCATTTGCCCAAATTTCGACTCGTCGGTGGCATGGGTTTAAGATTCATGAGTCGCGCCATGGCGCGGACTCATGCTTCGCATAGCTTTTGAAAATTTAGAAAATTTCACGAAACTCCCTGACGCATAACTTCTTCGTTATAAGTCCGAATTGGTCTGTTCAAAAGCCTACGATTCACAAATTACATACTCTATGCATTCATGCAAGAATTTTATCTATTTGACTTCGTTTACTAAAAATTTTAACGAAAACAATAAACGTTCGTCAACGTTCAACGCTCGTTTCTTCGTTCTAAGTCGGAATTCGGTCATTTTCGAGTCCGCAACTCTATAATGCCAAATATGACTTATCTCCATCGAAAACCAACGTTTTTGACTTCAAACACAAAATACGACTTCCATTCTGAGAATTTTACGAATTCGACGATAATCGTCCAATCGTGTGAATTTCGGCAAAACTACATTCTTAATGATTCTAAATGGATTTCAACCATCATAAGATCATTACAAATTACTTATTACACCAACTTATAATCAAAGTAGGTTTTGATTTATTCTCATAAGTCAATGACTTATTTAACTTATGAACTACAATTCCTCATGCTTATGACTTTCTATGAACTTAAGTCCATCAATCAATGTTCTCATGCTATAATCAACATATTAACATCATATGACAAGATATGATAAGTTCTTCATGATTCTAAGAACTTATTAGAGTTCAAGTTGCTTATTCACTTATTGGCTTAAGTTCATTCCTTAATGACTTATTACATGTTATTATCAAACAATCCCCTTCTCTATCAATCCTATCATAGAAGAGATAAAGATAAAAGATATGAGTCTTACCTTGAAGACTATGAATTCAATTCACTTTGGAAAATCTAACAAAGGTTGAAGTGGCTTATAAGTGCTTAAGTGGCTTATTCTATCTACCAAATAAGTAGCTTATCTTGAGAGGAGTTGGATGAAATTTGATCAAGCAACAAAATGAAATGAAGCTTGGTATTTATAGCCACTCAAAGCTAGGTAAAATGGTCATTACACCATCCCACCTCCTTATTCCACCTCGTCATCCACCTCCTTAATCCTCCACCTCCTCACTATTCATTCCTTGCTCATCACATCACTTGGTCACCACACATATTATTTTCCCATCAAGACTACCAACTTTACACTGGATTGCCTGGATGGATCATGGCTTAACATTGGGCTTGCTAATTAATCTAGTTAATTCCTTATTGGGCTTGTACTACCATAGTTTGACTCATAACTTATCAAACACTTGGGCTTGATTGTCACATTCTATTGGACTTCCTTCATAAGGCTAATAATCCTACAAGTTCATTACCTCTTATTTAAACAACTTAACATATATACCCCACATATAATCTTCATATGCTAGCTCGTATATTAATTCTTAATATACGTTATCTCATTCTTCATACATAATAGTACAATACGTCGTATTATACTTACATTCATTACCTTCATATAATGAATACACATTATATGATCACAACTTTCTTCCTTTAACGCTTAATAAACCTAACATTCCCAAATTAAGTCCGCATGCGAAATATTACGTTTTCCATACTTAGATTATTATTACATAATCGATATCACCTTGATATTATAACGTTATGTATTTCTTAGAAATTCAAAAAATAATTCGAGAACAAAAATTCAATGAATAGTGTTTTTCAAAAAATTTCTTAAAGTTTTTATTTCATCTTAGAAATTCAAACACCTTAATTCACTCAAGTAGTTAAAATACTACTTGACATTCCAACGCTTTCTAGGTTATAGAATCGACATTCATCTTTCTCAACATAATAATAATAATAAATAATATTATTTTATTCATTATTAAAAGTATTTACAATTGTTCGATTTTCCTCATGCTACATTCTATCCCCTTATAAGGATTCTATCCCTCGTAATCTCGCTATATATATATAAAAAAATTACACAAATAATTGAGGGTAATTCTTTTTCATCATTTCTTCTAACTCCCACGTTGTTTCATTCAGATCGTGGTTCTTCCATATCACCTTTACCAAAGGTATAACTTTATTCTGCAGAACTTATTCTTTTCTATCGACAATTTGAATCGGCGTTTCCTCGTACGTTAAGTCCTTCTCGATATAAATAGGCTCATATTCTATCACATTCTTATAATCTATCTTATAAGGACGTAACACGGATACGTGAAATACATTATGTATTCGTTCTAGGTCTGGAGGTAATGCTATCATATAAGCTACCTCACCTACCCGTTTTAATACCTCAAAAGGTCCTATAAACCTCGGACTTAAATTTCCCTTCTTTCCAAAACGTATCTTTCCTTTCCAGGGAGATACTTTAAGAAATAAGTATAAACCTACTTCAAACTCCTGATTCTCTCTATGCGGATCCGTAAACTTCTTTTGTCTGTCTTGAGCTGCTAGAAGACGATTTGTATCTTCTTCGACAATATCCGCTTATCTGTTGCACCAATTCTCGTCCCAACATTTGCATGCTCTCCTACCTCATCCCAATACGGTGGCATTCTCGCATTTCCTCCCATATAAAGCTTCATAAGGTGGCATACCTATGCTTGCATGATAACTATTGTTATACATAAACTCCACTAATGGTAGATGATCATCCCAACTACCCTTGAAATCCATGATGCAAGATCTTAGCATATCTTCTAACGTTTGAATTTTTCTCTCACTTTGTCCATCCGCTTGTGGATGATATGTTGTACTCAAATTCAATCGCATTCCTAATCGCTTCTTGTAAACTCCTCCAAAAGTTCAACGTGAATCGTGGGTCACGATCCGACATAATCGACATCGGTACTCCATGTCCGGAGATTATTTCCTTAATATAAAGTCTAGCTAATTGGTCTAAGTTATACTTTTTAATTGGCAAAAAGTGAGCCGACTTTGTCAACCTGGGTCCACTATTACCCAAATCGCATCATACCCCCGCCGAGTAGTCTAAGTCCCACCACAAAATCCATCGTGATATTCTCCCATTTTCACTTCGAATTTCTAATGACCGTAGAAAGCCAATCGGTCGTTGATGTTCTACCTTAACTCTCTAACAAGTCAAGCACCTACTCACATATTTGGCGGCGATCTCTCTTCATGTTCGGCCACCGTAAACTCGTCAAGATCTTGATACATCTTAGTGCTACCAGGATGAATCGAAAACCTCAAACTATGAGCCTCTTGCAACACCTTCTCCTTTAATTTCGCCTCATTTGGAACCCAAATTCTTCCTTCAAATCTCAATAATCCTCATTATCAAGATCAGATTTTAGTATCTTTTTCATTGGCTAGCCATTCCTTTACCCGGTCAAGACTCATCCATTTTGAGTTGTACCTCTTTAACTCTCTCTACGATGGTAGATTGCATCTTCGCCGCAAACAACATTTGTCCTCCTTCACTTGGCAGCTTCACTTCCAACTCCATCCTAGCCATCTCTATTATCAACTCAATTTGAACCGTCAATAAAGACAACTTTTCCCGACCCTTCCTACTTTAAGGCGCCAAGAACTACATTGCTTTTCCAGGTGATATAGATTTCACAGTCAGTAATCCTTTATCAACTCCACCATCTCTCTCGCCTCATATTCAACTCCTTCGTGTGAAGATATATTTTAGACTTTTGTGGTCCGTGTATATCTCACATTTTCTCCATAAAGATAATGTCTCCATATCTTTAGAGCAAAAAACTATCATGGCCGGCCAGCATCATGAGTAGGGTAAAACTTTTTCATAATCCTTCAATCGCCTAGATGCATACGTTAATGACCTTGCCATGCTGCATGAGCACACAACCAAGTCCTCTATGCGAAGCATCGCTATAAACTACAAAATTTCCTGTGTCATCAGGCAATGATAAAACAGGCACTTCACTCAATCTCTTCTTTAGTTCTTGAAAACTGTTCTCGCACTTGTCAATCCAAGCATATTTCAACGTCTTCCTCGTCAAGTTAGTCAACGGAGTAGCTATCATCCAAAAGTCCTGGATGAATCTTTGATAGTAACCCGTTAACCCTAGAAAACTCCGCACCTCGGTCGGAGTTTTTGGCTGCTCCCAATTCATCACGGCTTCCACCTTCGCTAGATCTACTGAAATTCCCTCATGGTCAATGACATAACCTAAAAATTGCACCTTCTCCAACCAAAATTCACACTTAGTGAACTTCACATACAATTTCTCCTTCCTAAGTGTCTCCAACACTAATCTTAGGTGTTCAACATGATCTTCCAGCATCTTAGAATAGACTAGAATATCATCTATAAACACCACGACAAACTTGTCCAAATATTGTTTGAAAACTCTATTCATCATATCCATAAATGCAGCTGGTGCATTTGTCAACCCAAACGACATCACCAGAAACTCGTAATGACCATAATGAGTCCTGAATGTGTCTTTGGCACATCATCCTTCCAAACATTCAACTGATGATACCCCGTTCTTAAATCTATTTTTTTAAAAAACTTAGCCCCTTTCAACTGATCAAAGAGATCATCGATCTTGGGCAATGGGTATTTATTCTTTATCGTTAACTTGTTCAACTCTCGATAGTCGATACACAGTCTTAACAATCCGTCCTTCTTCTTGACAAACAATACATGTGTTCCCCATGGCTAAACACTCGGTTGAATGTACTTCATGTCTAACAGTTCTTGCAACTGCACCATCAACTCCTTCATCTCCATCGGCGCCATATACGATACGGTGCCTCGAAATTGGTGTCGCGCCCCGCACAATGTCTATCACAAACTCTGTCTCCCTATCCTATGGAAGACCCGATAATTCACTCAAAAATACATCAGCGAATTCTCTCACTACCTTTGTTTGTTCCATGGTTGCTACCACTCTCTGGGTATCAACAACATGACACATATAACCTACGCATCCCTTTCTAAGTAATTTCCTAGTTTGTGTCATGGTTAGACAACATGAACGTCCCACGATCTATTCCCCGTAAAATACTACCCGAGGTTGTTCTAACATCTTAATGTTCACACATTTATTTTGACAATCTATAATTGCCCCATGGTTTACTAACTAATCCATTCCGAGAATTACATCGAATTCTCCTAACTTTATTTCCAGAATAAATCTACCGATAATTTACAACCACGTATATCTACACAACAACTTTTATGAACATCTTCAACATGAATTATCTCTTCATTTGCTACCTTAATATTTAAAGGTATAGGAAACTTTTTGAAAAGTAATCCTAATCATCTAGCAAAATAGCATGTTATAAATCTAACAAGTAGCACCTTAATCAAACAACACATACGAATTGATATTGATCTGAATAATAATACTCGCGATGACGTCCCCCGATGCGCAATCGCATCTTGGATTATCATGTTAAAGGTATGTATGGCCCATCTACTACATGGTTCACGTTGGTCCACTAATAGCTAACTTACCGCTATTAGTGCCCCTTGCCTCGGCCCGTCCCCTTCTTGGGTAGTTCTTTGCCATGTGGTCAGTTGATCCACATACAAAGCATCCATGGTTCTTCTTCGAACTCAGACAATTAGGCGCAATGTGCCCCTTCTGCCCATAATTGTAATAGACGGCCTTCCCCTTGAGACAGACTCCTACGTGAGTCTTCCCATGTGTCTTGCAGCCTCCATTCTTTTCTTCTTGGTCTCCTTGCTTCACCCGATATTCCCAGAGCTAAATACCTTCTTTTTTTCCGACCTCGCCACTACCCCGGCTCCCTCGATCTTTACTCCCCATCTACCTTACCCTTATTTTTCTTTTCTTTGTGGTATTGGCTCAACGCCTCACTACCACCTTCGGCGATTATCGCCTTCTCTAAAATGGTCCCAAAAGAAGTACTTTGGAACACCGATATGCGATTATAGAGCTGTGGTTTCAAGCCCCGTCGAACCATCGCGCTTTCCTCACCTCAAGATCCACTTGATGTGGAGCTTAACCTTGCCAGCTTCATTAAACTTATGGCGATTGGGGAACCATCATGTCCCCTTGTTTCAACTCCAAAACCGTGATCTCCATCCTCCTTACATGCTCGTGGGAAAGTAGTTCTCAAGAATATCTCCTCGAACCTATCCCACGCCGATTTGATATCCCAACCCTAGCCTCGATTGGCTTCCCACCAAAAGTTGGCCTCTCCTTTCATCATATAGGTCGCTAAAGGCAACCTTTTGGGCCTCATCGACATTTGCTATTACAAATGCATTCTCTATCTCCTTAACCCACTTTTGGGCTTCAATAGGGTCCGTAGCTACTTTGAACTCCGATGGACCCACGCTCTTGAAATCCTTAAAGGTAGTAGCTCGTGCTACTCCTGGATTTATGGGGATATTAGCCCCTGTTCTATTAAAGGCAGCTGTTATCAGATTAACAAACTCCTGCATCGGGTTAACTGGACCTCCCTCTGGTTGATTTACGCTCGCACCTTGATTACGTTGCACTCTTCTTGGCGGCATTTTGCTGATACAATAAACACATTTTGTTATTATTCCTTTCTTTATAGTTATCATTAAGATTAACCATAATTCCAACATCCATAACTCATTGCTTTCCATAAATAGGACTTATATTCATTGTTCGTAGTATAATGCTACATTGGTTACATACACAGCCTAAGCTAATTACATTACTTTCCCGCTATCGCTTTCCAAAAATTGGGATTTACAAAAGACTACCCTTTACTATACAAAAAGGGCTTTACGTCACTACTACTTACAAAATATTTACATATTAATCTATCTACCACTAGTCTACATCCGCCTCAAGGCATTATCAAAATCGCGCTTTGGCAAGACCTAATAATAATATCACGGCTAATAGTATACCGTGTTTGCCCCCACCTCCACATGGGATATCAACTACCGTCATTGAAATCAGATGAGAACTCCTATAGATATAGGACATTCTCCCTATCTTTCACACCTTAGTCTTTAGCTCCTCCTTGAGCTCAAAGACCTCGTGTTTTAAATCCTCGGACTTTGTCCCTAGCCAAAATCCTCTCGTCATGTTCCTCAAGCTCCCACATGGACTCGACATCGCCTTGTCCTCTATAAACCATCCGAGCTCTACCTTCAACTCCTTGACTTCTCGACAAGAATGGATATTTCTATCCAACACCGACATGAAAAGAGACATCATCGACCCCTCAGAGCTATCTCTCGCCGCTATAGCCACCAAGTTAAAGGAAACTATCTCTACCTCCTCCTCTATCATCCCCACAAACACTAACATGTAGTCAGCCTTCCTCCGAGTCTCAAGACTCAATAATCACTACATCCGCTCTCATTGCTATAGAGGTTAAAGATAACCTCTACTTGGTTCACCGATTCTTCACTAATGGTTTGCTCATCTACAAACATTTCATTTACTCCCGACATCTACACAAAACAATTAAGTTGATTAGTACATCGCCAAGAGAATAATAAAAACACATAACATAATCATAATGCATTTTTATAAGGTTATTTTCCTTTCTTGTACTTCTTTGACTCCTCTTAAGGTTATTACTTAAGGTTTTAATCCCCCCTTAAGTTTTATAACCTAATGCTTTGATACACTCGTGACGCCCCCAAATCTCGGGTCTCTTCCAACCCGATGATGGTGCTACACTGCAGTACTACCATTCATTCATTCATTCAATTGAATAGTCTCAAAAGGACTAATATAACTTCTATATATCCAAAATAATATTACATTCCCTGTGTTCTTTATAACCCATTCGTTTGTTCTTGTCATAATATCAAATATATTACAAATCATTCAACTATTCTATTACATAAGCAATCTAAGGGTTCGTCTTCGCTTTCCCTTGTCCTTCGCTCGAGCCTTTTGGTCCGCTTCGATCTTAGTCGTGTTCATATGGTTCAAGCAAGAGTGAGCATGACTAGCTCAAACAAGTACTACAATTTTAATAAACAACATGTTTGAAACATATAACTCATATATCTTCAAGAATCGAACAAGAAGTTCGTAAGTACTATCGATAAATCAAAAGTTTTCCTTCAAAACATTTTACAACAACAATATTCAAGAGAATATCAATTAAGGCTCAAACTATGAGCATTCATAATTTCTTTTGAAAAGGACAACCCGACACTAAGTCCGTAAGTCCCAAGATATATCTTATTTAGCACTTCGGGTGATCACCAATAGTAGTACTCTATGTTGATCAACACTATATTCATTAAACGTGTATACGTTTAAGTTATGGCAACCTCACATGCTTGTCGTTAAACGACAAAAACATTTTAGCATACTTGGTCTTTGATTGAAAACCATACCAATATAACTCGGTAAACATAAATCATGCTTGACAGAATCATAATATAAGTCTAGCCGAAAGAATTGGCTTTAGACTTCATCGTTCAAAACTTCATGTGAAAGAATACATGAATTACAAAACTTGTCGAGACTGAACTTGAACAAGGGTTAGAATACTTGCCTTCAGCATCTGATTACTGATTATCACATGTACACCTTAGGTCTCTAAGTCTCTACAATACATGATCATATAACGTACCACATTAGGTTTTATATAATCAAGTAGGTATATTATTATATCTTACCCTTATTCTCAATCTAAATCCTGACTTGGATTTGTTATTATGGTTTTCGGCTTTTCATTACGTCATTCACATTATGTTCACTTTCAATTGATTATCAACCTTTAATCATCATACATTACATGTAAAACAATGCCTTAACAATGTGATATTAACACCTTAGTTCATTACCAAGAATTCTCTTTCATTATATACTTATAAACATTCTTGTCCATTAAAATTCTAGGACTAGCGCCGCAGCGAGCACTTAACACTTAACTCTCACATCTCACGCCGCAGTCATGAAAGTTAAGAATATACATGGTTCCAAATGTCACGTGCATGGGCTTTTTTATTTGAATCGCGCCGGCGACGTGACTCAGGCTTCTTATAGCTTTGTAAAATTTTGAAAATTTCATTTAAACTCCGGACGCATAACTTCTTCGTTATAAGTCCGAATTGGTCCGCTCAAAAGCCTATGGTTCACAAATTACATACTTATGTCGCTCATGCAAGAATTTTATCTATTTGACTTCATTTGATAAAATTTCACCTATTAGTTCATTTTAACGAAAACGATAAACGCTCGTGAACGCTCAACGCTCGTTTCTTCGTTCTAAGTCAGAATTTGGTCATTTTTGAGTCCGCAATGCTATAATGCCAAATATGACTTGTCTCCATCGAAACCCAATGTTTCTGACTTCAAACACAAAATACGACTTCCATTCCGAGAATTTTACGAATTCGACGATAATCGTCCAATCGTGTGAATTCCGGCAAAACTACATTCTTAATGATTCTAAATGGATTTCAACCATCATAAGATCATTACAAATTACTTATTACACCAACTTATAATCAAAGTAGGTTTTTGACTTATTCTCATAAGTCAATGACTTATTTAACTTATGAACTACAAGTCCTCATGCTTATGACTTTCTATGAACTTAAGTCCATCAATCAATGTTCTCATGTTATAATCAACATATTAATATCATATGGCAACATATAATAAGTTCTTCATGATTCTAATAACTTATTAGAGTTCAAGTTTCTTATTCACTTATTCGGCTTCAGTTCATTCCTTATTGACTTATTACATGTTATTATCAAATAATCCCCCTTCTCTATCAATCCTATCATAGAAGAGATAAAAATAAAAAGACATGAGTCTTACCCTTGAAGACTATGACTTCAATTCACTTTGGAAAATCTAACAAAGGTTGAAGTGGCTTATAAGTGCTTAAGTGGCTTATTCTCTCTACCAAATAGGTAGCTTTTCTTGAGAGGAGTTGGATGAAATTTGATCAAGCAACAAAAATGAAATGAAGCTTGGTATTTATAGGCCACTCAAAGCTAGGGTAAAATGGTCATTACACCATCCCACCTCCTTATTCCACCTCCTCATTCACCTCCTCATTCCTTAATCCTCCACCTCCTTACTATTCATTCCTTGCTCATCACATCACTTGGTCACCACACATATTATTTGCCCATCAAGACTACCCACTTTACACTTGGATTACCCCACAGATCATGGCTTAACATTGGGCTTGCTAATTAATCTAGTTAATTCCTTATTGGGCTTGCACTACCATAGTTTGGACTCATAACTTATCAAACACTTGGGCTTGATTGTCACATTCTATTGGACTTCCTTTATAAGGCTAATAATCCTACAAGTCCATTACCTCTTATTTAAACAACTTAACATATATACCCCACATATAATCTTCGTATGCTAGCTCGTATATTAATTCTTATATATATCGCTATCTCATTCTTCATATATAATAGTACAATACGTCAGATTATACTTACATTCATTACCTTCATATAATGAATACACATTATACGATCACAACTTTTTCTTCCTTTAACGCTTAATAAACCTAACATTCCCAAATTAAGTTCACCATGCAATTAAATATTACGTTTTCCATACTTAGATTATTATTACATAATCGATATCACCTTGATATTATAATTTAAGTATTTCTCTAAAATTCGCTAAATCGATTTCTAAGTTAAAAAAAACTTTTATTTTCGTCTTAGAAATTCAAACACCTTAATTCACTCACGTAGTTAAAATCTATGACATTACGTTTCTAAGTTATTTTCATCTTAAAATTAATAATAATAAATTTTATTTTCATTATTAAAAGAAATTTAAACACCTTAATTCACTACTAAAACATACCTTGAAGGTTAAAATATCCCCAAAATCGGGACAATTTCTCTCCCCGATCTTGTCGTTAATATTATATTGTTCTAGGTTATTAAAATAATAAAAAAAAATTGAGAATAATTAAAATTTTTTTTTTTCTTTTCGATTATCCATTCCACTGAACGTAATAATAATTATACTAAAATCATATTTATTATTATTTGCATAATTATTAAAAGTATTTACAATATATTGATGATTCATTTAACAATTCATAAAGCATGGTATGTAACTCATCACATAATCACATTTAATCCACAAACATCATAGAACCGAAAAAACTTGCCTTGATTGGAGATTACCACAAAATTTAACTTAGAGTTTCTCCACAATTCCTACAGAATTATATTTACATGCACACACATATTAGATAATCGAATATGTTACAAAACATGCATGTATATTCATCAATAACAATTATTAGTTTTATACAAACTAATATTACTTATTCTTACTCAAAACGAATATTAGTTTATTTAGAAACTTAATTCCTTTTGACCTTTCTAAACCAAATAAAGGTCCCTCACATTTGAGTATATAAATATTTTACACTTTGAAGATTCAATCATTTATATTCCGCTTTAGGAATATCTTATGTCTTAACTCATTAATTTAGGACTTAAACAAATTAATAAATAGCTTTTATAGTAAAATTCAATTTACTATACTATTCCTTAATATAAATAATTTTATATTATTATTTTACCTATTTATGAGTCAACTCAATTATTGTATTTTATCCCGCTAACACTTTCGCTTTACTTTTCTTTTTGCAAAGTTGTATTTTCACTATATATGAACGTATTAACTATTACACAAACATGCCATATAACTTGTATGCAGTTATATTTTAAATATTCTCATTGACCACACAATCAATTATATTATTATTATTATTATTATTATTATTATTATTATTTTAACCCATCATATTTCCAAGCAATACTAATAAAGGTCCCATAAAATAATAGCAACCCAAACTTGGCTCTCATTTCAAGCTTAGCTTTTAGCTTGTAGATTCAATTATGTTGAGAAATAACATAAATCTCTTCTTTTAATCTCCCGTCGAATATTATTAATATGCAATAATATTTTATACTAAGGTTACTAACCTTTTAATAACATTTCCTCAAATACTACTAATAATATCTCAATACAATACTATTAGTCATATAAAATAACTCAAATCATTAAACTGTTAATAAACAATTGTTTTCAATTGTTTTCCTTTTCCGTAATTAATAAACTTGTTTAAACATTATAAAATGTCATAAACATCATAACATTATATACCCGACCCAAAGCTTCATCAAAATATGCACAAGACATGCTCAAAGGGTCTCACGCTATAAATCACATTATTCCTATTTTTGGACACTTTTGATTTTCGAAAATTTTACCCAGCCTCGCTAAAACGGCCATAACTCTCGCGTTTTAAAACATTTTTGAGCGATTCTTGAGCCCACGCGAAGATAACTTCCAGAGCTACAACTTTTGTCTCACGACATTTTTCCAAAATCATAACACATCAGTCCAGAAATTTACACAAAGGTGGCTGTTCGGAATTTGATTAACAGTTTTGATACACATCTCCGAACATATAACTACCTCATCCGGAGTCGGAATTAGTCCGTTCGAGTCTATGGAAAGCTAAATCAGAGTACTACAACATATCAAAAGCCCAGAATTTTTAAAGCACAAAAATATGGACGAAATTGTCCCTGCCATTGACTGATCCAAAAGCAGTCCATGAAAACGGATTTATTTTCACAAAATCGATCACTACCCCATGTAAACCCGAATATTTTTGAGATCTACCACTTGGGTTTACTAGCCAACACATATATCTAGCACTACTTTTTTGACGGATCACAAAAATAATGCATAGACTTAAAATGGTGGATTTTCAAAATACATAGAAAGTTTGGGTTTTCTAAACTAGAAAAAATTTATTTTTCTCTTCTTTTGGTTTCAAACCAAATCAACACTCAAAATAGCTAAATCCATACATGAATCTATATAAATCACATATATCTTTGGGTTTTATACACCCAAATCAAAAAAACCCTTTCATAAAAATTCCATAGAAATAATTAGAGGAAAGCTTAGGAAAGTAATTATATACCTTCTTCTTCATCTTCTTCTTCATGGTGGATCTTCCATCTCCCCTCCCTTCCATGGCTGCCGAAGCCTCTCTTCTCCTTTCTTCTCTCTCTCGACTTTCTCACGCTCCTCTCCTCTCCTTCTTTTTTTTTTTTTTTTTCCTTTATCTACTCTTTCCTCATCTAAGCCTTATCTTTTTTTTTTTTTTATAAAATTCTACCAAGTGGCCTTACAATCTTCAAGATTTTGCTTAATTGCTAATTTACTCTCCAAATGACTAAAATGTCCTTCTATAATTGGGCCAAAACTTGGACATTTTATTAATTCCATTGACTTGCTATGTTATTTTGCTTACTAACAAAATAACATTAGCTTTCTCTCTACAAATTAAATAACAATTGGGCTAATTATATATAATCTCTTGGGCTTTCAATTAATTCCTTTGGGCTATGTAATATTTACATAGTCCAATCATTTTCAATTTGGTCTCACCCTAAATATTTAATTAGGGTACTCATTCTAAATAATTAGAATTTAAATCGTCACTCTAGTACACTAAATTTTTATAACCCAATCAAACTTATTTTAATTAAGTTATAAAATTAATAACTTGAGATAATAAAAGTATATCTCATAATTTAATACAATTTACTATTCTCCCACAAGTGGCATAGCTTGGGCCTTTAATTAATTTCATTGATCTAGCCATCTTTACTTGTGTTACTTACTAACAAACACCAATTTGGGCTTTCACCAAAAATTTAATTGGGTCATTACAATTCTTGTCCCACACATAATATTTTGGGCTAGATTATTAATTTAATCGCCCTTAAACCATAATATCTACAAGTCACATGCTTAAATAAATTAATTGGACTTGTTTAAACAATATAACCCCTTTAGTCCATTAAATCTAATTCTTTTGGACTCTAAATAAATTATTAGGCTATGATGTTATTATAGACCATTACTTTTAATTCTATTCCATTCTACCCTTATCATTATATTAGGGTTTACATGCACTCAAGTGAAATAAAAATTCTTACTTAAGTACATTTAATATCTTAACCTAATTAGACTTGCTATAATTAGGCTATAAAATTAATTAACCTGAGATGTATAAAATAAATCTCTCATAATTAGTATATATTCTAAATATCATAATTCTCTCATCTAATAACTCTTATGATATTCAATTCTTCATTCCTAATATATAATTAGGATTACACTAGTTTATTTTATTTGTTTATATAATAAACAAATATAAACCATCACATAATCTTCATATTCCTTTACTCACCTATTCGAATAAAATAATTTAATAAATTGTGATATGCTCCACAATTCTCTTAAATTAGGTCACTAATATAAAAATAAAATATTAGGACCACTAAATAACGATAACCATTTAGGTTATTTAATTATCACACCTAATATATATATTAGGTTACATAACTTAATTCTTACTTCACTCTTATATACAAAATAAATGTATTCACATTATATAATGTATATTTATTTACTCAAATCCGTAATTCACATAATCATAACATATTTCACTTCTCACACTAATTTTGACTTTTCTCCATAAAAGTCAACTGTTGACTTTGACCAAAAGTCAACCTTTACACATTTTGTGCTTATTGTCCATTCTGACTAAATTCTACGTTCTGGACGCAACCGAGCAGTCCATGCTTCAAAATTCTATCTCTAACTCAAATTCTGAGTTTTAAATTACCTCATTCTCATTACTAATCGTTTTAATTAACGACTTTATACTTATTCAAATTCTTATTTGTCAGTCAAGGCCAACACTCAAGCTATGTTAATTACTAACATAGTTTTATCTTGATCCTCATATCATTAACTTAATTCATCATTCCTCTTGCTAAAAAATATATAGCACTTTACTAAGTATATATATATATTTTTATACATATACTCATCTTCGTTTAACCTCATAGCATCTCTTCATGTGAAATCTTACCTCCAATAATAAAATTTCTATATGTACTTATATAACATTTCTTAGACTATTCAGTTCACATCGAATTTACAGGTATCGTAATACCTTATTCTTGATATTCCTCCAAGTACATATTAATTCATTTATAGGGTTTTGGAATTTTATAACCCATATTTTCTCTATTCTCATTCGAATAGCAAACCATATAGGTTTTACTTGAAAATTTTAAATAAATCCTCAAATTCTCATCTAGGTTTTATTCTTTAACCTTTATTCTAATCATTTAAGATTTTAGAAATTTTCGGGTTATCACATTCACCCCTTCTTCTAAGAATTTCGTCCTCGAAATTAAAGCATACTAATCTCTGCTTATTCTCTTATTCATAACTAGGTTTTCAACTTAACCTTTACAATTTCCTCCTTTGAGGATTTCTCTTTCTATCATCATATTTCACCATGACTACTCACTAGGAGTTTACATCTTCTAAACATTCTTCAAAACTAGGTTGTCGTAATAACCTTTATTCAATCATCTCAGATTCTACTCGTACACAACAAGTTTACATTATTTCATATCAATCATCACGTTCTACCACAACATTACTCTGAAGGGTTTAAAAAAAACTTTTCATATCTGTCTGAGGGATCATAAAAATTTTGAACTCTGAGGTTTAGGGGTATTTCTACCTGCTACCTCTTTCAATTAAGAAAGAAAGGTACTCTACCTCTTAAACATTTCTTTAATAGGTATGTTTACAATCACGAAGAAGGTAAACTACCGATGCTGGTACTTTAGATGATCAGTCTATTGTACCTTAGTAATCTGAACGACTATATGCGTCCTTAGATTGGAATATTTTATCCAATTAGTATATCCCCATTTTTAGGGTTGTTCACCTCAGACTTATCATAAGATTCCGCACCAAAACAATTTGGTTTGGCATAAGCTTTCAAAGAATACTTTGAATTTCATAAACATTTGTCTAGCTGAATCAAATAGCTTAGACACATATCAATAATTCGAATTTCAATCGAAATATTTCTGGCCAAATTCAGTTGGCATAAATTATCTTTAAAATTCTTAAAAATCATTTTGACGTTATGATACGCTGCGACCAGTATATACAAATTCAGGTTGAGGATTCCGTCATTTGATGACTTTGTCATACTACATCATACTATAGTGGGGTGATGATCTTTAGATCACATCCAACACTAAGTAATTCTGCATTGATAACTCCATCATTTTTATCATCTTTGTACCAGGTTGCATGATGCATTAATGATATAAAAATACATTTTGACATCTCAAATCATTTTCGTCTAGCCAAATCAATAAGCATAGACTCTTCTTTAAATCGTTCAAAAACCTTTGCAAATATGTTTTATCATCTCAATAGGCAATGAGGTGTCAGAGGCAAGTCCACGCATACACAATGGTCACCCGGAGTTGAGAATAAAATTTATTTTTCAAAAGCACATAGTGCGTATTTAGCTTGATGTCAAAAACTTCGAAGTCTAGCATAGCTAGAAGATTTGGAATACCTATGCTTCCATCATCAACTTAACTTTTTCTACTGATCTATTGCTTCATAAATCTATCTATTCTTATAATCCTCCATGCTCCATTCACCACTTTGCTATACCCCAGTTCATCAAACTTACCACACATTATGAGTTCAGGAACTTGCCACAATCATATGGGTTTAAGAACTTATCCTAGTCAGACCTTTGGCGTCCATTCGCTAAGGGGTTTAAAACATATCATATGATTATGAGTCATGAACTTACCATAAGTATGAGTTTTAAGAACTCGCAACTTAACCTTATATCCTCTACCTATTCGTTATACACATGAGAAAAGAATCACCTTCTCAACATGCATATAACAAATAGCGCGACATTAGGTTCCAATGATTATCATTACCAGAAACTAAGTGGTTGTCAAATCAAACTCGGCCACTAATCAATATAGGAAGCTAAGCGGACAATTCCCCACCCATACAAAGAATTGGTCAACCTAACCTCTATATCGACCGGGAAGCTAAGTGATTCTAAAACCAAGTATAAATTCCCCGCCCATACAAGGAATCATACAACTCAGCTACTGACATGAGTCCTCAGTTGAAAACCCACATAGTCTTAACTTTCTCCTTTCTTAATACGAATTTTCTTTAATCAGTATCTTAACATTTTCCACTCTTTTCTGAGTTTAACATATCATATGTTATTCAATGATTTAATCTGATCACGTGGTGATCTTATTTCGTAATTATTTCTCCTTATGCTTACGATCGTTTTATTTTACGATCTTCTTATTCTTCTCCTTAATCATATTATATTATGATTTTATTAGCACTTTTCCTCTTATAGACATCGTCTATTTAGTATCACTTTTCATCTCTATTACTGGAGTTAGATAACTCCGGATTCTTATTCTTATAGCTCTTTAAGATTCTTCTTTGAATCTTCTTTATCTTTCTCTTTACTTAATGATGAATTTCCATAAATTCACCTCTTATCGCTTAAACTCTATTTGAGTTTATTACTTATCATCTTTGTGGTTATAGCCTAAGGTACACCTACCTAAGGTTTATAACCTACGGCTTTGATACCAACTGTAGCATCCCCAAAATCGGGACAATTTCTCTCCCCGATCTTGTGCGTTAATATTATATTGTTCTAGCTTTAAAACATTATTTAATATTAAAATAGCTAAAAAAAAAAAATTCAGAATAATTAAATTTTTTTTTTTCTTTTTCAGTTATCCATTCCCTGAACCGCAACCTTTACAATTCTTTCTTATACTAAAATCATATTTATTATATGATTTGCATAATCCGTGTAAACGTATTAAAGGCTTAAGTCTCAATACTTCATATCTTTTATATTGATGATTCATTCATTTTAGAGTCATATCTACTCTCATTTCAGAATAAACATTCTTTATCCATTTAACATTTCAAACTATACATAACTGCCAATTACATTTGACACAACTATCAATCATAGATTTATACCATTTTTAATTCAAGGAAATGTATTCATTTTTGCACATCGATCAATCTTCATCATCCGTATAGCAAGTAATATTGCCTAACATCATTAACCTGCAAAAAGTTTGTGTTTGCAAGATTGAGCTCGACAGCCCAACAAATTTAACAGTCTATCATGTTTCACATATCACATATAAATTGAGTTCCATAACCCAATTAATTTAGTCATATTTTGACTTTAACAATTCATAAAGCATGGTATGTAACTCATCACATAATCACATTTAATCCACAAACATCATAGAACCGAAAAACTTGCCTTGATTGGAGATTACCACAAAATTTAACTTAGAGTTTCTCCACAATTCCTACAGAATTATATTTACATGCACACACATATTAGATAATCGAATATGTTACAAAACATGCATGTATATTCATCAATAACAATTATTAGTTTTATACAAACTAATATTACTTATTCTTACTCAAAACGAATATTAGTTTATTTAGAAACTTAATTCCTTTTGACCTTTCTAAACCAAATAAAGGTCCCTCACATTTGAGTATATAAATATTTTACACTTTGAAGATTCAATCATTTATATTCCGCTTTAGGAATATCTTATGTCTTAACTCATTAATTCAGGACTTAAACAGCTAATAAATAGCTTTTATAGTAAAATTCAATTTACTATACTATTCCCTTAATATAAATAATTTTTATATTATTATTTTACCTGTTTATGAGTCAACTCGAATTATTGTATTTTATCCCGCTAACACTTTCGCTTTACTTTTCTTTTTGCAAAGTTGTATTTTCACTATATATGAACGTAGTAACCACACAAACATGCCATATAACTTGTACAGTTATATTTTAAATATTCTCATTGACCACACAATCAATATTATTATTATTATTATTATTATTATTATTATTATTATTATTATTATTATTATTATTTTAACCCATCATATTTCCAAGCAATACTAAACAGCCCCATAAAATAATAGCAACCCAAACTTGGCTCTACAGCCCCAAGCTTAGCTTTTAGCTTGTAGATTCAATTATGTTGAGAAATAACATAAATCTCTTCTTTTAATCTCCCGTCGAATATTATTAATATGCAATAATATTTTATACTAAGGTTACTAACCTTTTAATAACATTTCCCTCAAATACTACTAATAATATCTCAATACAATACTATTAGTCATATAAAAATAACTCAAATCATTAAACCCGTTAATAAACAATTGTTTTCAATTGTTTTCCTTTTCCGTAATTAATAAACTTGTTTAAACATTATAAAATGTCATAAACATCATAACATTATATACCCGACCCAAAGCTTCATCAAAATATGCACAAGACATGCTCAAAGGGTCTCACGCTATAAATCACATTATTCCTATTTTTGGACACTTTTGATTTTCGAAAATTTTACCCGGCCTCGCGCTAAACGGCCCATAACTCTCGCGTTTTAAAACATTTTTGAGCGATTCTTTAGCACTTGAAGATACTTCTTCTGGCTACAACTTTTGTCTCACGACATTTTTCCAAAATCATAACACATCGATCCGAAATTTACACAAAGGTGGTCGTTTGAATTTGATTAACAGCTTTTGATACATCTCCTAACGCATATAACTACCTCATCCGGAGTCGGAATTAGTCCGTTCCGAGTCTGACGGAAAGTTAAATCAGAGTACTACAACATATCAAAAGCCCAGAATTTTTAAAGCACAAAAATATGGACGAAATTGTCCCCGCCATTGGTCGATCCAAAGCAGTCCATGAAAGCGGACTGCTTTTCACAAAATCATCACTACCCCATGTAAACCGAACATTTTGAGATCTACCACTTGGGTTTACTAGCCAACACATATATCTAGCACTACTTTTTTGACGGATCACAAAAATAATGCATAGACTTAAAATGGTGGATTTTCAAAATACATAGAAAGTTTTGGGTTTTCTAAACTAGAAAAATTTATTTTTCTCTTCTTTTGGTTTCAAACCAAATCAACACTCAAAATAGCTAAATCCATACATGAATCTATATAAATCACATATATCTTTGGGTTTTATACACCCAAATCAAAAAAACCCTTTCATAAAAATTCCATAGAAATAATTAGAGGAAAGCTTAGGAAAGTAATTATATACCTTCTTCTTCATCTTCTTCTTCATGGTGGATCTTCCATCTCCCCTCCCTTCCATGGCTGCCGAAGCCTCTCTTCTCCTTTCTCTCTCTCGACTTTCTCACGTTCCTCTCCTTCTCCTTTTTTTTTTTTTTTTTTTTCCTTTATCTACTCTTTCCTCATCTAAGCCTTATCTCTTTTTTTTTTTTTATAAAATTCGGCCAAGTGGCCTTACAATCTTCCAAGATTTTGCTTAATTGCTAATTTACTCTCCAAATGACTAAAATGTCCTTCTATAATTGGGCCAAAACTTGGACATTTTATTAATTCCATTGGACTTGCTATGTTATTTTGCTTACTAACAAAATAACATTAGCTTTCCTCTACAAATTAAATAACAATTGGGCTAATTATATATAATCTCTTGGGCTTTCAATTAATTCCTTTGGGCTATGTAATATTTACATAGTCCAATCATTTTCAATTTGGTCTCACCCTAAATATTTAATTAGGGTACTCATTCTAAATAATTAGAATTTAAATCGTCACTCTAGTACACTAAATTTTTATAACCCAATCAAACTTAATTTAATTAAGTTATAAAATTAATAACTTGAGATAATAAAAGTATATCTCATAATTTAATACAATTTACTATTCTCCCACAAGTGGCATAACTTGGGCCTTTAATTAATTCCATTGAGCTAGCCATCTTTACTTGTGTTACTTACTAACAAACACCAATTTGGGCTTTCACCAAAAATTTAATTGGGTCATTACAATTCTTGTCCCACACATAATATTTTGGGCTAGATTATTAATTTAATCGCCCTTAAACCATAATATCTACAAGTCACATGCTTAAATAAATTAATTGGACTTGTTTAAACAATATAACCCCTTTAGTCCATTAAATCTAATTCTTTTGGACTCTAAATAAATTATTAGGCTATGATGTTATTATAGACCATTACTTTTAATTCTATTCCATTCTACCCTTATCATTATATTAGGGTTTACATGCACTCAAGTGAAATAAAAATTCTTACTTAAGTACATTTAATATCTTAACCTAATTAGACTTGCTATAATTAGGCTATAAAATTAATTAACTGAGATGTATAAAATAAATCTCTCATAATTAGTATATATTCTAAATATCATAATTCTCTCATCTAATAACTCTTATGTTATTCAATTCTTCATTCCTAATATATAATTAGGATTACACTAGTTTATTTTATTTGTTTATATAATAAACAAATATAAACCATCACATAATCTTCATATTCCTTTACTCACCTATTCGAATAAAACAATTTAATAAATTGTGTCATGCTCCACAATTCTCTTAAATTAGGTCACTAATATAAAAATAAAATATTAGGACCACTAAATAACGATAACCATTTAGGTTATTTAATTATCACACCTAATATATATATTAGGTTACATAACTTAATTCTTACTTCACTCTTATATACAAAATAAATGTATTCACATTATATAATGTATATTTATTTACTCAAATCCATAATTCACATAATCATAACATATTTCACTTCTCACACTAATTTTGACTTTTCTCCATAAAAGTCAACTGTTGACTTTGACCAAAAGTCAACCTTTACACATTTTGTGCTTATTGTCCATTCTGACTAAATTGACGTTACGGGACGCAAACCGAAGCGATCCATGCTTCAAAATTCTATCTCTAACTCAAATTTTGAGTTTTAAATTACCTCATTCTCATTACTAATCGTTTTAACTAACGACTTTATACTTATTCAAATTCTTGTTTGTCAGTCAAGGCCAACACTCAAGCTATGTTAATTACTAACATAGTTTTATCTTGATCCTCATATCATTAACTTAATTCATCATTCCTCTTGCTAAAATATATATAGCACTTTACTAAGTATATATATTTTTATACATATACTCATCTTCGTTTAACCTCATAGCATCTCTTCATGTGAAATCTTACCTCCAATAATAAAATTTCCATATGTACTTATATAACATTTCTTAGACTATTCAGTTCACATCGAATTTACAGGTATCGTAATACCTTATTCTTGATATTCCTCCAAGTACATATTAATTCATTTCTAGGGTTTTGAAATTTTGTAACCCATATTTTCTCTATTCTCATTCGAATAGCAAACCATATAGGTTTTACTTGAAAATTTTAAATAAATCCTCAAATTCTCATCTAGGTTTTATTCTTTAACCTTTATTCTAATCATTTAAGATTTTAGAAATTTTCGGGTTATCACATGAACAGTTTGGACTTATGTGTCCTTCCTCTCTGCATCTGTAGCATCTAACTAGAGGTCGTTCTCCTCCCCTAGAATTTGTTGCTGGTGTTGGTGCTACTGCCAACGTCTTACCATCATCGTTAAATCTTCTCTTCTTGAATTTTCCACTTCTATTATCTTGGCCATGATTACCACCGAAGTGGTTACCATTTCTTGCCTGATAATTTCCTCCACGATGTTTATCATTGTTCCGATGACCGTTGCCACCGGTATGATTATTATCGTGTTGTTGGTCGTTGCCTTTTAGTTGTGCTGACTCATTATTGCGCTCTAATAACTGAGCCCTATTTACAACATCTGAATATAAAAAAAAAGTTTGTGAGAAATAAGGTATTGACGTATATCGGGTTTCAAACCTCTTAGAAACATTCGCGTCATTCTCTCTTCATTATCGACCAAATGGGATGCAAACTGGGATAACTCCGCAAATTTAGCCACGTATTGCGACACAGTCATATTGTTTTGCTCCAGCTTGATAAAATCCACCTCCTTCATGTGACGAATACTTTCGAGAAAGTACTTATCATTGAATAACTCTTGTAACTTCTCCCAAGACATCTTGAGTGCGTCAGGTTTGGTACGTTTTACAGATTCCCACCAATAATCTGCCTCTTCACGCAACATAAAGGTGGCGAAGGGAACCTTTTGCTCCTCAGAGCATCCCAAGAGATCAAATATCTTGGTGGTCTGATTTAACCACGTCTCCGCCTTAAGTGGTTCTGGTTTTCCCAAAAACTCCAGCGGTCCCAGCTCCTTGAACTGCTTTGCAGTGACCAGCCGTGGGTTGCCATTGTTTCCACTTGCATTATGAACAGGAGTCTTTCTCGTTTGGTGTTGCATGAATTCTAAAAAGTTCCTAAACATACCACCGTTTGTCATTTGGTCGGTGTTGTTGTTTACGCGAGGATTATTGCCTTCCTGATGCACATTATCCTGGATATTGATCGTTGGTGACTCAACGGTCTCATGTGCTTCATTGCTAATCTCAATATTTTCAAATGCCATTTTCAAACACTATCACAAAACAATGGTTAATTGACATGCCACATATTATCCCTATACTCTTATCGACCAATTAAATACCAAATAAATTTAGGTAGGTCATACTAGCGAAGGAATTCCCCGTCTCTCCCCTCCTAGTTTTGTCTCACATCTCAGTCAGGGATCATATCCCTAAGCTTTGATACCAACTGTGACACCCCCAAAATAGGTATACATTACTAATCTTGGGTCGCCAAATACATGGTACAGAATACAAATACAAACTTAATTATACAACATGAGCTAAGAGTTTTTACAAGAATATTGTCTTCTAGACAATATCCAAACTCAAATAGAGTCCTCATTACATTTATTGGCACACTATTTTATAGAATAGTGAGGACTACTATAACACTATCTCGGGCCATCACTCCGTTCCCCGACTAGTTTCGGCTACGTTCTCATTTACTGAAGAGAACAATGGAAGTAAAAGGGTGAGCTCAACTAGCCCAGTAAGAAATATTATGACTAAGATAATGAAAAATAAGTTATCAATAGCCTTCAACAATGTTAAACTGATAGAATATAATAGACAACGAGTTTAACTGCAGCGGAACAAGCAATCCATTAGAAGAGTCAAGTAGAACATGATATCTACTATCTTCTATGATTTAAAGAGTTTATCATTAACTTTATTGATGTGATTCAGCTTAATAAATAGATCACATCATCGAATCATCCCTACACTACGGGCCAAGGATATTCATTAGTATCACGTCTACAAATTATTCTTGCACTACGGGCCAAGAATTATTCGTGTAATCATCAATGGTCATGACTATACCGAATTAACCCTGGTCATAATCATACCAATCAACAGTCTATCTACGCACATAAGCCAAAGATGACGTTCATCATAATATAAGCATGAGGATGATGACAATAATATAAGAATTCAATAAAACAAGTTGAAGGATAGATTTTTAAAGATTTATAATTTAATTTATCCTGAAATCAATAACGTCCAAATTTTCAACATGATACTACTTTGTAGAGTAAAAATTCAAGAATAATATCCATGTATCAAAAATAATTTGGACAAAAGAGAAATAAATTTTTTGGTGAATAGTAACCCGTGAATAGTACCCTATGAATAGTACTTCAAGAATAGTACCCCGTGAATAGTATCCTGACATGAAAAGTGCCCCGAATACTCGAGTGAATAATATTATAGTGAATAGTAAAATTGGGTGAATAGTAACCCGTGAATACTAACTTGTTAATAGTACTTCAGGTGAAAATATTGATATTTAATAAAAAAGTTCATATCAGTATTCCAATAAAATGATACTGGATGAAGCGTAAAACTCACGGATCTTCCACTAATTTCAAGGATTATAGAAGCAATACTTACCATAGTAAGTTTAGATTTAAGAATATAAAAAGAATTAACATACGAAAACTACAAATGGATTTTCACCTGTCATACGGTACGTAATCCGCGTAGACAAATTATTCTGACATACTAAAGGATGAATACGAAAAATAGTATTCCTTATGAATACAAAAGAAATAATACCCCTTACGAATAAAATAAATAATATCCCTTACGAATGCAACAAATAATATCCCTTACCTTAATAGAAAGTTGGATACTGCAAAAGTGAAGTAGCAGAATACCCTTCTTCTTGCTCTCTGTAGTTTCTCTCTCTATAGTGTCTCTTGTGAATCTCCGTGAATTGGTGAGAATGAAAGAAAAAAGTTAAGCTTCTATTTATAGGAGAATGGACTAAATAGTAACTAATTCACGAACGGTCCAGATTGATTTACTATTAGAACAGACGGTCCATATTGATTATTATTAAAACCACAATAGACGGTCCAGATTGATTTACTTTTAAAACCATCGCCGACGGTCCAGATTGATTACTTTTAAAACCACCACCGACGGTCCAGATTGATTTACTATTAAAACCACCACCGATGGTCCTGATTGATTAACTATTAAAACCACCATCAATGGTCCAGATTGATTAACTATTAAAACCACCTCAATTGTCCAGATTGATTAACTATTAAAACCACCATCAATGGTTCAGATTGGTTTAACTTATTACAACACTTTAGAACCCCTAAAGTTTTCCAAGTTTGCATTATTTCCCTTTAACTTTTGTAATTCACATATCTTCAATAAACACATTCTTAATACTTCATCAATTATTCATCATTAATATTATAACTCACAATATTTAACAACCAGGTCGTTCCCAGGAAAGAGGGGGCTTTCCGATAAGGATTTCTCCTTATTGGCGCGCAATTAGGTGACCAAACCTCTTTTTGACAAAACTTCTAGACATTGTCAATATTGCAAATAATAATATGAATAACTTTATCGTCTCAATTATTGATTTAATAATATATAAAATATCGACAATAATTAAATCAAATAACGTGAGATACTATGTAACAATTACTGTAGCAATAATTGCGTATAACTGAGTGACTTCTCACGTAAACATCAATAATCAATACCGTGTGTTACTATGCAACCACGCGTATTACTGTACTTTTACCACCGGGTAGTTCAACAGTTTAACAGTAAAACTTTCACCGTTATTTTTATGAAAAGATATTTCTGTCGTTTTCTGACAATACTTCCATTGTGGGATCCACCAATGATTGTGCCGTCCTACGAATATTCCCTGTTAAAACGAATATTCCCTGACCAATCGAATATCCACTAACACAACGACTATTTTATATCAACTTGCTTACTTTGCAAAATTTTCCAAATATTACCCACAACTATAACATTATATCATATCCACACCATAATATTCAAAAATATATTTCGAGAAAATTATTCTTTATTCAAAAAAAGTTGGGGTCTTACACTGGTAGTTAGGCGTATTTTCAGATGATCTTCCAGGACTGTCGCCTGATAGAGAAATTGGCTTTTCAGGTTCTTCTTTGAACCTATTCATATTATCTTAACTTATTTCATAAGAATTCTTTGAATTTTCATCAATTAAACTTTATTTGAGTTCATTCTTATTATATTAATCATCTTCATCTTGTACACATCGTCTATTTAATAACACTTAACATCTTATTACTGGAGTCAGGTAACTCCATATTAATATCTTTCAAATACCTCAAGATTCTTCTTTGAATCTTCTCATATAAATTTTCATTTTTTAAAAATTTATTTCTTATCACTTAAACTCTATCTGAGTTTGTTCTTTCATTATCTTCACCTTCCTTCTCTAAGATTATAGCCTAAGGTACTCCTACTTAAGGTTTATAACTACAGCTTTGATACCAACTGTAACGACCCCAAAATTTCAACAATACAACTCTCGACATCGATCGTTATCGATACATCTTTATTCTAACTTTACATCATTAATCGATAAAAATGCAGAATAATTTTAAACTTTTCTGTCTACTTTCTTTACTCCCCTGAATCACAACCTTTATCATTACATATTTATTATTCAAATTTATTTTATGAATCAATTCATCAGAGTTATTATAAACTAAAACTTACAACCAGGTTCAATACCCTTTATACATCGGATAAAATTAAACTTTACAACTCAACACTTATTAAACATCATACATTATCAAATACATCATCTGGAACCTTATTCATGGTTCGAAAACATTAACAACTCAACAAAAGTATATAAATATTGAAGCATTACATTTGATTCATGTCTTTCAAGTAGCATATAGTGTTACCTTGACTTCTTAACCTGTAAAAATGGTTATTTGCAAGGTTAAGCTCGACAACCCAACAAATCTAACAGTTTTCATACAACGCGTAGCACATAAATAACATATCTTATTAATCAACACAACGCTCAATTTGATTATGTTAACTTTCGACTTATATCTCACTATATTTCTTTGTAGATCACACTCGAAGTTCATTCAAGTGTTTAAGTCTTTCTAGGACAACTTATTGGTATTATATTAACCCCATTTCATATCTTATAATTTTCATTTCATTTGACTTAAAACACTTTTTATGTTCATTAACACTTGTTACGACGTTTCGACATTCATTTGTCACACGCCCGATTTGTCTCTCTTGTGCATGCTTAGTATGCTTCTACAACTTATCTAATACATCATTTATTAATGTTACGAATCATTATATTTTCTAATATTCATGTTTTATAACTTATATCAACATATTTTATTGTCAGAAGCACTACGCTTGCATACGTACATACCCGATGCCCTCCGATTGCCTCCTAATACACATCCGTCCCAAAGATGACCATTTTCACCCCTTACGACGACCTCAAATTGACAACCTTAAAGAAAAAAAGTTGTAGTTCTACTTGTCGTCGTTCTGGATCATCTTGAATCGCATCAATCAAAGTTTGTATGAAAATGTTATGCCCATTTTACTAAAACATGTCCGGTCAGATTGTGTCTAACATTTGGTAAGTCTGTTACCCCCTGCCAGGCCGGCGGTTTTATGCTATAAAATCATGTCGAGGCAGGCACCCCCGCTGGGGAGGAATAAAATACACTGGTAACACCCTCCGGGGCGGGCGTACCTAGTATTAGCTTCTACAGTTTGCTATTCTCGCGATTTTTGAATTTTTTCTCATTCTAATCTTCATAACTTGAGTTATACACATCCAAAGTAGTCCATTTTTGATTCTATGGATTTATAATTCATAGAACAACAACAAAACCAAAGAATCAATAATTTAATGAACCATTAACTAACCTATATCTTGACCCAAAACTCATGCTCATACTAAACTTTCATGTTTTCAACATATTTAGCGTAACCGTTCACCACAGATTCGATTCTTAACCAAATCAATCCGTTTAACCTTCATTGTTTTTATTTTTCAATGTATTAACAACATCTTCTATCAATTCATTGAATCCAACATGAATTCCTAATTAATTTTAGCCTCAAAATAGGCCAAAACATATATTTTAACCCAAAACCAAATTCTTCTTATTTAACACCAAAAACACCGATTTTCTTGATTCAAATCAAACTATGGATGATATAAATCACATTATATATATATATATATATATATATATATATATATATATATATTAACGCATATATCAACTTCTCAGCAAATTCTCCATTAAAATCCACTTACAATGACTAACTTGGAGAAAACAAAAACTGAAAATTTTAAAGTGAGTTTATTACCATTGATTCCTTGTTAGTCTTAGATAGATGATGAAGAATTCGCTTACTTCCTCTTGTTTTCCAGAGTTTTCCCCCTCTCAAGATTTACAGAGAATTATTTCTCTTTCAAACCTTCTTCCTCTCCGTCTCTTCTCTATTTTCTCTCTTAAACTAAGAAAATAAACGTAAAACCACATACTACGTGACTCGTCAGTTATACACATGAGTCTTGGCAGTTACAGAATGGCTCTATGCCTTGTTTGGTTAAACCCAATTAACCATCAACTTATTTATTTTAATCATTCACTTATTATATGGTTCACAAATGTCACACTTCATTTGATTAAATTAATTAACCAATATAACTCTAATTTTATTTAACAAATCACAACCTCTCTAATCTAAGTATTTAATTAAATTAGAATATTTCCCATTCCATCAATATTATCACACTTTAAATAATTATTCCAAAACAATTACAATTTAATTAGCAAATCTTTAATCTTTTAATTTAATTAAATTAGATTAGCGTAATAAATAACGCACCAGTTATAAAATCATTTAACATAAATTAAATCAATATTATCATATTTAAACAAATTATTCCCTAATAATTTCCGTCAAATATTTATTCCATAAATATTCCAACTAAAATATTTTTTCTATTCGATAAATATTTTAACTATTTATGAGACTCATAATCGAATTACAATAACATATTACATTTATATGTAATGTGATACATTCTCATTTTATTAAAACAATTATATTAATTCACTATTTAAATTAAGTGAATTACTCACATTATTTAATTCATAATAACTTCTATCGTTACAATAGTAACTAAATTATATTCTCTTATAATATAATTTTAACTTAATCAAATTAACTAAAATTACTCGAGTTAATTTCCTTTTCATAACAATTACATTTATTTTCTTCAATAGTTTAATTAACTATTAAACCTCTTTTTTCCAATACATGAATATATATATTTCTCTTTACACCAAACCACACATTTCAGAATATATATGACATATATACAAATACCCAAACTCAAAACATCTCATAATAAGAATTTTATTTATTAAATTCTTATTTAGATAATCTCAAAAAAATTCAGGTTGTCATAATTTCCAAGGATTGACGACTTATTTGATGAACTGAAAGGAACTAGGTATTTCTCAAAAATAGACTTAAGAAGTGGGTATTTCTAAAAGATCCTGCGACATCTCAATGTCTACACATCAAGGATGAGTTAATAATGTATCAAGATCGCAAGCCCTGAAGAAATATGCAAATATCAAGCAAGTATCAAAGCACAACTGAAAGGGAAGTGAATCAAAATATTTTTCCCTGCCATATACAATACTGTTTGATATATACAATATGTGTTGTACATGACAAAATGGCTAAGTTATTATGTGCAGAAAAATACAAGTCTATCTACGGATCTGTGTATGCGGACTATCAGATCTAACATAGCATCCCTCTCCGAAGAAGGAGGTAAAGTTGAAAGCTCCTGCCTAATGGTATCTACACGAGCTAGCAAATCTGAGGCTAACTGCATGGTGGCATGATGCTGATCAATGTATGCACTCATATCGGCAAGGATGCCAGTCGTAAGGGATCTCACTGAAGTACTAACTATGACGGCCACATCCCGGGAAGATAGGGCAGAATCCCGCTCTAAAATCAATGTATCTCTAGCTGATCTGGCCTTGTCTCTCTGTAATAGAGCTGCGTTTCTCCCATCAAGAACTGTCAACATCAAGGCCCTAGCCTGATCTCTCTCAAAGGTCATCAGATGTAGACTCTAATCCAGATACTATGCTGAATGCTGAATCATAGTAGCACTCATAGTGGGAGAATCCATCACAACTACTGGAAACCCAGTAGTCAAATCCTCCTCGATGGGAATATCAGTCTCCTCCATAGGCTCCTCATCGACGGAATCATTCCCTTGCATTGTGGATACTACCATAGCTGATGTAGTCTCTGTCTCCATCCATGCGGAATACTCTGTAGAACAACCAGTATGGCTGACAGAAAACTCGCCTAGCTCGCGCTGATCCCAACAGGCATACAACCTGGATCTATCCTCTGCTGATAAGTGGCGAGAAGCGAAGCGCTGACTCAATGCCCCCTCAAAAGGATGAAAATCCTAGAACTGATCAAACTGACACATCACGGCCAGTGGGTGGTAAGTAATCATGCCTCTCCAAACAGCCAGAGGGAGATAATCCATGCTCGGAGCATGAGTGATGAAGTTGTAGGGTGACTTGAGCCCTGTATACGGCAATATGTCAAATGGATATCCGATCCCTGCCAGGAAAGTTAACCAAGATGCAGCATCTATACACTACGCAGACTAAAAGGAGTATGACATGTAATATCCCGAGTAAATTTTGAAAAGAGATTTGCTGAAAACCGAGTAAGGGAGGTTTCTGTGATTCCGAGGACGGAATCCTTATAAGGAGGGAAGGATGTGACAACCCGAATTTTTATAAGTTATTAAAATAAGAATTTAATAATTAAAATTCTTATTCTTAGGTGTATATATTTTGAATTATGTGATTTGGTGTGAAGAGAATTATATATTCATATATTGGAGAATGTGAGATTTAATAATTAATTAAACTATTAAAGAAATTAAATAATATTAGTTTATTTAATTAAGTTGAAATTATTTTATGAGATAATATAATTTTAATTATTATGCCTTGTGGGCAATGGAAATTATTATGAGTTAAGTTTCATAAATAGTGTGAATAATTCACTTAATTAAAATAGTGAATTAATACAAGTATAATTGATTTAATAAAGTGAGAAGGTAATATATTGCATGAAAATGTAAATGTTAGTATAATGCCAGTAAAATATTTATTAAGTACATTATAGTTGCAAACTTTATGGAATAAAATGAATATTTATGGTATTAAATAAATATTTGATGAAAATTGTTATGGGATAGTTTATTTAATTGTGATAAAATAGATGAGATTTATCGTATTTTATTATGCTATCTATAATTGTGATATTCTAATTTAATTAAATAATTAATTTAGAGGAGTGAGAATTTGTTAAATAATGTTATGATTATAATGGTTGAATATAAATTATAATTTTACTGATAAGATATTTTATTTCTTAAGGAATTAAAGGTACATAATCTAGTTTATATTTCTAGTTTATGTGTTCTTGAGTTTCTTTTAAAATTGGAGTTTTGGTTAATGAATTTGTGGGTTGCGATGTTTATATGTTATTAGATATTTATAATTTAATAATGGTCATCTAGAAATAAATTCTCAAAAATCAAATTCATGTATTTATACTAAAGAAGAGGAGTTTGAGTTTTGATTGTAATGTGTATTTTTGTGTACTTTGGGACTAAAATTGATGACGAATTCGTGATTGAAACTTTAAATTGATGGATGATTGTTGTTCTCCTCTATAAAACGAAAACAACACAACTTGAACGGATCGAATTGGTTAAGAAATGAATTTGTGATGAATGAATAAACTTAGCATGTTGAAAATAGGAAAAATTAGTATAAAAAAATTAGAATTAGTATAAACCAAGTCCCACATCAACTAAATTGAGAACTTTACCCTTTGCTAAACCTATAAATAGAAGGGCTTGATCCTTTGTTTCATTCACCAACAATAAGGCCTCCAATTTTTGAGAAAGGCTTTATTGTGGGAAGACTTTTTATAAAGATCTCCTTAGTTAAATTTTGGCGTGGAAGTGCATATTCAGTTTGTGAAACTCGTATTTTTGGGTATGTTTCTTATTTAATTTATGGTAATGTTATTGTTTTAAATATTGTATTTAGTTTGTTAGTTAACGTTTAAATTTTGGAAGTTTAGTTAGTTTTGTTAGTAAACTAGTTAGTTTATTATGTTTATTTTGGCTTGTAATTGATTATGTAAATGAGTTCTAATGATTGTAATTAGAGATATGAAGCCTTAACATCGTCCAAGTGTAACCAAAACTCACAAAATAAAATATTTACAAAGAACTATGTTGGACAGTTTTTGGGACTGAGCTTGAGGACCATTTGTGCTTTTAATTTATGTCTAACAGCTTAATTTGACGCTTGTATGTTATATCCCTCTAAGTTCTGAAGATTACCTAACTTGAATAAACCAAAACGGAGTTAAAATGAATCAGTGGTGAAGATTTTAGTAAACCATGTCTAGAAATGAAAATTGAATGAACAGTGACTTTAGTGTCAAATTCTGGAATAGCTATGTTGCCTGAAAATTTTTGAGTTTCTTGGTAGTTGTAGTGCACTGAGTTAGGAAGCCATAGGCTGTGGAATGACCTCATTCCGACCTCGGATGAGGGAGTTACGGTGATTGGAAGGAAATGTGTCGAATTTATCAAACTGAAAGTCAGCAGCGGGAGGTGCTATTCGGGACACTGTTTCGATTAGTTAATATTTCCAGAAACTTCTGGGCTTTTGGTATGTTATAGTACATTGAATTAGCTTTCCATAGACTCCGAAACGGACTAATTCCGACTTTGGAGCAAAGAGTTATGACCATTCAAAATAGTCGCGTCAAAACTGTCTAACCAACTCGGGACAGTCACCTTGAATGAATTTTTTGGAATTCTATGTTTTGAATTTGGAAATGGTCAAAGAATGAAAGTTGTAGCCTCGGAAGTTAGCTTCGCGTGGGCTCAAGAAAAATGTTTTGAAACGAATTAGTTATGACTATTTTAGCAACAAAAGGTAAAGCTAGGAAAGAGTAAAAAACAGATTTGAATGCCCTTTTTGAACATTGTTTTGGACTGTCTATCTTATCCGAAATGGGTGTCCAATAACTTTTAAAAATAGGTTAATATGATTTTTATTGCATACCCAAAGTTGGATGTCATCGAACTTATGAGATATAGCATAAAGTTTACATTACAACTACTATGTGTTAATATATGACTAATGGATATGAATCCATGATTATATAACTGTGTAGGAATACACGAAGTGCAGATAAGCGTTAAGCAGTTAAGTCGTAGTTCATAAACTACGGATCAGGCAAGTCTTTCAGTTTCTATTTGCTATGTGAACTTGATGATTAACTGTTTTAAATCTTTATTGCAAAAAGCATGATGGATTATATGTTGAAAGTATGAAATATTAAAGTCAATTTATGACTATGTTGATTGATTAAAGCATGCTGATTGAGTAAGGACTCAATCTTTATACTTTTATATGAACTGTAGCATGTGTGTTATATCTTGAGCATGTTATTATGTGCTATGTGATGCACGAAAACTGTTAGATTTTGCTGAGCTGTCGAGCTCAACCTTGCAAATAACCACTTTTGCAGGTTCAAGATTCAAGGTAAAGTTATGTGTTACTTGAAAGACATGAATCAGATGTGATACTTGAAGATTTATACACCTTGGTTGTGTTATTATTATTTAAACCATGTTTAAGGTTCCGAATAATGTATTAATGTTGAATTGTAATATCGTTTTGCGATGTAAACTATTGTAGTATTAAAATGATTCTGAAATATTTAGATGTAAAGTTTGAAGGTTTTGGGAACGAGGATAGTTTGTAATAGAAAATTTTAATTACTCCGCAAATTTCAATGGTTGTATTATCGTTTAAGGATGTAAAATTAGAGGTTGAATGTATTATTAACGACCGAAGTCGAGAATTAAATTGTATGAATTTTGGGGGCGTTACATGACAAGGCTATATCATGGGTGAAACAATACCCATGTAACGACCGGGAAATTTGGATTTTATTGTAAAATGATTTTATTAAATTAAATAATATTAAAATCATATTCTATGTGATATCAAGATGGTTGTCATTTTATAACCTAATGATGTTGGAATGTCGTAGTACTTGAGCTACGTGAAGGAATTAAAGTGTTTGAATTTCTAAGACGAAAATAAAAGTTTTTCGAGAAATTTTCTGAAAAACACTATTCATCGGTATTTGCTCGGGAATTATTTTTGAAATTCTGAGAAAATACGTAATGATAGAATATAAAGGTAAAACGGATTATGTAATAATAATCTAGTTATGAAAAACGTAATATTTCGTTTGCAGACTTAATGTGAGAACATTAAAGAAAGCGAAGTATCAGTAGGTAAGTACTAATTGTATGATACTTAGGTATTGTGCAAGGTAATGAAAACAAGTTTAATACGAAGTATTATACGAGTTTGTATGAAGGATGGAATATCGTATATAATAAATTTCTATACAAATTAGAATACGGAATTAATACATAAACAATATGTATATGTATTATGTAATGTTAATGGACTTGGAAGATTGGTTAACAATTGGTACAATTCCAAGTGAATTAAAGAGTGAAGCCCAACTATTAAATTAATAAGCAAGTTAGTGTTTATCAATACAAGCCCAAAGGTTAAGTTAAGTTAAGCCCAAGCTAGAATCCAATGGGTTGATTAACCCATGGGGAAAACCATGTTAATATGGTTAGTCTTGGTTATCAAGTATAATGAGTAATGACCAAGTTAATGTAATGATCAAGTATAATGAGTAATGACCAAGCAAAGGATAGGATTTGTGCTAAGCAAGTAAATGAATAGTAAGGAGGTGGTTAAGGAGGTGGGATGATTTAAAGACTAATAGGACTTATAACGAAGAAGTTATGCGTCCGGGAAGTTCACAAAATTTAATGTATGAAAATTTTTTCTGGTGCACAGAGTTGGAGCCGCGGCGCCAACCCTAGGCCAATTGTGTGTGGAAGCCCATACGTAATAATGATATCTTAGCATCTTTGGAAACTTGTGCGCTTGATCAGCGAATCATAGTACAAATGATGGCGCCACAGCACCATGAACAAACCATGACATTTGGAAAGTGGGCGCATGGCCACTGCCCATCGAAAGTAAGGACTCGCGCCGCAACGCCAAGTCCGAGACCTCTCCATCGTTAACTTCATCAGGCGCAAAATACGAGAGGTAGCTTATATGACCGGCACCGCACATGGCCTTGACCTTAGAACAAAGATGGTGATGAATGGTTATAAGTACAAAGTAAAGAAATGTAATTGATTTCAAAGTAAACATACTTTAAGGAACATAAAATAACATTGTTAAAACTATGTTAAACCTTAAGGATGTTGTATAAAGGTTGAGATAACCTAGTAAGTTTAATGATAAGCCGGAATGGATAGTAAATGAATCTAATACACAATTAGATTGAGATGAAGGGTAAGATAGTCATATACATACTTGATTTTATATGACCTAATATGAGGCAATATATGATCATGTGTGTAGAGACTGGAAAGATTCAATCATAAAGTAATTATACCGTAGCAGACGCTAAAGGCAAGTATTCTAACTCTTGTCTCAGTTGAATCTGAACAAGTTTTTGAAGTTCATGTATCCTTACGCATGAACTGATGTACAATGAAGTTAAAGCCAATTCTTTTGGTTAGACTTGATATATTGAATGGATTATTGATAGTTTATCCATCTATTATCAAGTGTTATTATCTTTTGTCAACTACTTGATATGGTTCTCAAAAGAAGACTGAAATGTTAAACAAATGTTTTGTCGGTAAATGACAGGCACGCGAGGTTGTCACCAATTAAACATACATACGTTTAATGAATGTAGTGTTGATCAACATAGAGTACAATATGCTGATCACCTAGAAGTGCTCGTAAGTAATACCGGGCTTATGGACTTAGTTCCGGGTTGTCCTTTTCAAAGAAGAATGAAATGCTCAAGGTCTCTGACCGGAGTAAATGTTTTATTGAATATTGTTATTATTGTAAAACATTTTGAAAGAAAGATGAAGTGCTATTTTGAATTATCAATAGTACTTCATAACTATTATTCAGTTATTAAAGATATACGATTCGTGTGTGTCAAGCATGTTGTTTATTGAAATTGTCATACTTGCTGAGTTAGTTATGCTAACTCTTGCTTGAACCATATGAATGCAGCTAAGACTGAACGTCCTGAAGGATCGAATAAGGATAAAGGAAAAGCTAAGGCAGATCGTTAAGCTATCTGTGTAATAGTATAGGTTAATGTTGTAATGTTATTGATATTATGACAAAGAACCTTTGTAATGGGTATAAAACTTGGGACAATGTAAATATTATTTTGGTAATATAGAAGAGATGTTCGTTCTTTTGAGGCTTTTCAATTGAATGAATGCATGAATGTTAGTACAGTATAGTACCATCTATCGGGTTGGAAGATACCCAAATTTGGGGGCGCTACAACCCATGCCGTGTAAAAGTGCTAATCGGTCTCAAATGTGACATAAACCACACATACAACATGACCGAGCTGCCTGTAAACACTCCCGTCAGATAAGTGTAGCAGTATGTAGCCGACCTTAGAGTCTCTACTATAATCATCGGTACAATGGTGTGACCCTCCCTAAGAGCTCTCACTGCCATGATAACTCCTATATCCAATTCATCCATGTACCGTGGCATGTAGATATACGACAGTATGCACAATAACAGTACATCCACTCTGGCCAAACGCCAATGATCCTCCGGTGTGGTGAAGTCCCCGGGATGCCGTGTATAACTATCCTTAAAGCTAAATTTGTCAAACAGAAAATGCTAGGATATAACATGGCCGGATGTTAGCTCATCATTCACCACCCTACGTCTCAATCCAATGACGGTCATAAACTTCCTACTCATGTCTCCAATCGCCATATGCACGCAAGGTATGTCCAGTGGCAGCATCGTCAAATGTGCATACTCCTCCAGAGAAGGAGTCAACTCCTGGGGTCCCAAATTGAAAAACATGCCTCTGCGATAACCAGTGCTCCAGCATGCCCTTTATGAATCCTGCGGGAACTACTCAGCTGGTCCGGATCCATATATCTAGATAATAAGTCTCCAAATCACCTCAGAAAGGGTGTGGTAAATTCTTATCTGGAGCTTTTCAAAATGCATTTTTATGACTACATGCATGCATGCACTATTTTAACATACATCTACAGTAGAGTTAAAATGCATGACTACACAATGCCTATATTTTGGAAAATTTTTGTCGTAGTCCCCTTTGTAAATAGGACTGTCCACATGCACATAGGCATGACTAAGTGGCCATTCAGTAGCATACCTACCCATTGTCATATACATCTTACATGCATTAATACATCATAGTAAAAAATTCGTAAGGGTAGCCTAATTACCAGGATTATTTTGCTTTTCCACCTTTACTCATTTGTCCTCAAATAGGATAAGAAATGATAGTAAAAGGTGCCAATTTGACTATTTTAAAAGTTAATTTTTTTCACATTATTACGTTTAGCATGGTTTAATACTAAAATTTACTATGTTGAATATTTTTTATAAAGTCATATCAGCATGCATAATCACTACTATGTGTTTAGATGCATTTTATGTGATAAATTATTTTCCAATGGATAGAAACTGGAAAAGAATACATGTATACGTTACCAGGACAATGAAGAACACTTGTACGGTAGCAGAATTTGAAGAAAGTCGCCCGAACTCAGCAGATCTAAAGAAGAGCTCTCAAATTTCCTTCGCGACGTAACTTGAAAGTGACTTATGAAAGTTGGCCACAGGTCCACCTACAGCTGTCACAGGTGTACCTACGGAAAACCTACATGGGTCCCACCCCTTCGGCTCAGTCCAATTTGAGTTGCAAAGGAGGTCTCACAAGCTGAAAAGGCCAAATCAGGAATAAAAACGCTACGCAATTGAGCAGAATAGCTTGGAATCCTGGTTGTTACAAGTCAAATTATGGCTTCAAATGTCACTCATTGGTATTCACCTAAATACAAGATACACTATACCGATGAGCTCAGCTTTTGTAAATCATACTCGGCAATGCCTTACACAGGTCCGATGCCGACAAATACAAGGTTGTAACCCGAAACAGTGCCCCCGACGGGGGTTACAATGCCGATATCATTGATAAAGTACCCCCGACGGGATCACAACGCAGATTTTCATTCATCCACATATCTCCGGCGGGGGTTACAACGCATTCTTCGTCTATGAACGAATCCCCGGCGGGGGTTACAACGTAATTCAACCATTGATACACACATCAATGAAGGTCAAGCAGCCTTGACAGTTCACCCAACAGGGATCTATCCGTTGATACACACATCAATGAAGGTCAAGTAGCCTTAACAATTCACCCAACAAGGATCTATCCGATGATACATACATCAGCGAAGGTCAGGCAGCCCTGACAATATATACTGGTTGCAGTAACTCCAATAGGACCATGGTATATATTGGTGACACAAACCAGAGAAGACCATCCTCATCGGAGAGGACCGGTGATGGAATATGTTATACACATCCTCAAGCAGACAAAGCTTTATCCCCACAGATCTCTTGCACACGAGAGGCATATATCTTTGTGAAATGATACTAGATGAAGCATAAAATTCAAGGATATTCTACTAATTTCAAGGAGTATAGAAGCAATACTTGAAAAAATGAGTGTAGAATTCAAAATCTGAAATAAAATAATATTACTTACATACTATAGCGTATGGAAGAAAATATTATTTCATATGAATATTAAACAAAAATAATACCCCTTACCTTAAAAGAAGAGTACTTCTGAGTAGTAGGGCGGGGATATTCTTGAAGAAAACTTGTACTGTTTCCTACACTCAAAGTTTCCTTAAACTCTAAAGAAATACGCTCAATATTATAGAAGAAGAATTCCCTGATTCTGGTGTGATTTTTATTTCTAAACTGAGCATCCTATTTATAGGAGAATGGCAGGATACTATTTGAAAAAGAAATTCATGGGTGAACAGAAAATATTTTCACGGATGAAGTTCACGAGCAATTCAACGAAATTTTTTGATTTTAGTATGTTGCGCTATGCAACACTATGTAGTACTATGCATAATAAAATATAATATATTCTATTTTATATAAAAAAAACTTGTAATATATATATATATATATATATATATATATATATATATAACTGAGATAACTTTCTGTCGACGATTTTGAAAAATGGGTAAGTGGGGGTCAATCTAATAAACCAAACTTATAACAAATACTTCATAAAAAAACCCCTCTAATTATCTCAATTCATGTGGCTACACAAAACACATTCTGAACAATATTTATTCATCATTTATAACTCACAATATTAACAACCAGATCATTCCCAGGAAATAGGGGGCTTTCCGATAAGGACTTCTCATTTTTTGCGCCCAATTCGAAGACCAAACCCCTTTCCTCGACAGAACTTTCTAGTCATCGTCAATAATACAAATAATAATATGAATAACTTTGTCGTCTCAATTATTAATTTAATAATATAAAATATTGTGACGATAATTGAATCAATAATGTGAGATAGAATGCAACAATTACTGTGGCATTAATTTAATAAAACTGAGTGACTTCTCACGTAAGCATCAATAATCAAAGATATTCTGCAATACCATGTGCTACTATGTAACCACACGTATTACTATGCTTTTATCACCAGGTATTTCAATAGTTAATTGTAAAAGCCTTGCCGTTATTTTTATAAAAAGTTATTTCTGTCGTTTTCTAATTTCGACAGTAATTTCGTTATGGGATCCACTAATGATTGTGTCATCGTACAAATATTCCCCGATAAAATGAATATTCCCAAACCAAACGAATATTTTATGACAACTTGCATACTTTGCAAAATTTGTAAATATTACCCACAACTATAACATTATATCAAATCCACACCTTATTATTCAAAAATAATATTTCGAGAAAATTAATCTTTATTCCTAAAAGTTGGGGTCTTACAACCTCCCCTTCTTATGAAATTTCATCCTCAAAATTGGTGTACGTACCTGGTATGTTGAAGAGGTGGGGATACCTTGATTTCATTTTAGATTCTAACTCCCAAGTCATTTCCTCAACATCGTGTTTTCTCCACAAAGCTTTGACTTGAGTTATAACCTTGGAGCGTAGAATATGTTCCTTCTTATCCAAGATTTTAACATGTACCTCTTCATATGTTAAATCTTCCGCTATCTCATCTAGTTCTAAATTAATAATGTGGTTCGGGTCTTCCACATATTTACGCAACACAGATATGTGAAAAACGTTATGAACACGAGAAATACTCGGCGGTAAGGCGAGTCTATAGGCCACAGTTCCTACTCGATCGAGGATTTTAAATGGGCCAATGAATCGAGGATTGAGCTTTCCTCTCTTTCCAAATCTCATAACTCTCTTCTATGGAGCAACATGCAACAACACATGATCTCCAACATTGAATTCCACATCACTTCGATGAAGATCAGTATAACTCTTTTGTCGATCTTGTGAGATTTTTATATGTTGCCGGGTCATTTTAATCTTTTTTGTAGTCATGCGTACCAATTCCGGTCCCAACAACATTGCTTCACCCACCTCGTCCCAGTATACTGGGGAATGACACTTGCGTCCATACAACTCCTCGAATGGAGCCATGTCTAAACTTGCTTGATAACTGTTGTTGAAGGAGAATTCCACCAATGGCAAGAACTTGGCCCAACTTCCTTTGAAGTCAAGGACATATAGTCTTAATAGATCCTCAAGAGTTTAAATAGTCCTCTCCGACTGCCCGTCCGTCTGAGGATGATATGCCAAACTGAATCGTAAATTCATGCCCATAGCTTTTTATAAACTAACCCAAAATTGTTAAGTGAATCTTAAGTCTCAATCAGAAACTATGGATACTGGAATACCATGCAGTCTTATAATCTTATTTATATATATACGAGCAAGACGTTCAAGTCAATAAGTTTGTCGTATAGGTAAGAAATGAGCAGCCTTGGTTAAGCTATCAACAATGACCCAAATTACATCTATACCTTGACAAACCTTGGGAAGACCAGTAACAAAATCCATGGTAATGTGCTTTCACTTCCATTTTGGAATTTTAAGTGGTTGCAATGGACCTTTTGGCACATGATGCTCCGCCTTGACACGTTGACAAGATAAACACCTTGAGATAAACTTCACTATCTCTCTCTTCATATTGCTCCACCAAAATGTATGTCGAAGATCATGATAAATTTTGGTACTTCCAGGATGGAATGCAAACAGTGTGTTGTGCGCCTCCATAATGATTTTATACTTCAAATCAAAGTTGTTAGGAACACAAAGTCTAGAGTTGACTCAAAGTATTCCTTCTTCATCGATTCTTACTTCTAGAATAGCACCTTCTTGTACTTTCTTCGTCATATGCATCAGCTCTAGGTCCGTAGCTTGAGCAGCTTTAAGTTTATCGATTAAAGTCGGTTCTACTCATATATTTGACATCATCACGTGGGTTCCTGGAGTCTTTAACTCTATCTCCATCCTTTGTAAGTCAAACAAAATGGGCCTTTGCATTGACAATATCACACTTATACCCGCATATGATTTTCTACTCAACGCGTCAGCTACCACGTTAACTTTTCCAGGATGGTATTGAATGCTATGATCGTATTCTTTCAATAGCTCGAGCCAACGTCGTTACCTAATGTTGAGTTCCTTTTGGGTGAAGAAATATTTGAGTCTTTTATGATCTATATAGATCTCCACCTTCTCCCCATACATGTAATGCTTCCATATTTTAAGCGCAAAAACGACTGCGGCAAACTCTAGATCATGAGTAGGATAATTCATCTAATATTCTTTGAGTTATCGTGAGGCATAGGCTATGACTTTCCCATGTTTTATAAGAACACATCCTAACCCTCTACCTAAAGCATCACTGTAGATGACAAATCCCTCTGAACCAGATGGTATTGTCAAAATAGGTGCTGAAATGAGTCTCCTCTTGAGTTCTTGAAAACTCTTCTCACATTCCTCGCTCCAACCAAATTTTTTATCATTTCGAGTCAGTTGAGTTAATGGAGTAGCTATTCACGAAAAACCTTCAACGAATCTCTGATAATAACCAGCTAAGCCCAGAAAGCTACGTACTTTGGTTACTGACTTCGGTTGCTCCCAGCTTTATATTGCTTCAATCTTCGCTAGGTCAATAGATATTCCGTGATTCGATATCATGTGCCCAAGGAATGTTACATCCTCAAGCCAGAACTCGCATTTCTTTAACTTGGTGTAAAGCTTGTTTTCACGAAGCTTTTAAAGTATCAACCTCAAGTGTTGCTCATAATTTTCATGGCTTTTGGAGTATATGAGGATATCATCAATAAATACAATCACAAAATGATCTAAATATTCCTTGAATACTCGGTTCATCATATCCATACAGGTAGCATGAGTATTAGTCAATCCAAAAGACATGACTAGGAATTCGTAATGCCCGTACCGAGATCTGAAAGTAGTCTTTGGAATGTCATCAGTTTAAATATTTAATTGATGATATCCGGAACAAAGATTGATCTTTGAAAAGAATTTAGCGCCTTGCAACAGGTCATCAATGCAAGGTAACAGGTACCTATTTTTGACGGTGACATGATTCAACTCCCGATAGTCAATGCAAAGTCGTATACTCCCATATTTCTTCTTTACGAATAGAACAGGAGCACCCCAAGGAGACGTACTAGGATTAATGAAACCGATGTATAACAATTCCTGCAGTTGGGTTTTTAACTCCTGAAGTTCAATAGGAGCCATTCGATATGGGGCTTTGGAAATGGGTTTTGTATTGGGTTCAAGGTCAAAAAAAAATCGATAGGAAGTTCTTCAAGGAATACATAAAGAAATTTATTAACGATAGAAAGATCATTCAAATCTGACGTATTTTTGTTTAAATCCGTGACATGGGCTAAGAAAGCCTGACATCCATTTTTCAATAAACGAATGGCTTTATGGCTAGATGTGACAGTGATTGACTTTAGTGGTTTGGTTGCTTGAATTCACATAATAGGTTGGTTAGGAATATGAAAGCTAACAACCTTACAAAAATAATCAATTTTAGCTTGATGAGTAGTTAACCAATCAATCCCTAAAATTACATCAAATGCAAGTATTTTCAAAGAGATAAGATCGACAGGTAATGTGAGGGTCCCAATTTTAATCAAACAAGATTTATACACAGTGGATGTAATGAATGTTTCTCCCAACAGATTTTCAACAAATAAGTCAAAGTCTAATTTCTCTAGAGTTAAATTAAAACATTGAGTGCAAGTAGGAGAAATAAAATATTGGGTAGAACAGATATCAAATAAGGTATAGACTTCGCAAGAGTTTATGATTAGCTTACCCGTGATAACCTCATTCGGGTTCATCACTTTTTGGGATGTCATAACAAACGCTCTCCCTTGAACTACTGGCTTTGACTTGTCTGGGATGACCTTTGGTGCCTCCATCCCAGTTGGACTTGACTTCACTACACGACAAAATCGGGCTAGGTGACCTTATCTTTCGCAATTATAACACATTTTGGATTGATGCGTATAGTTTGGACTGATGTGTCCCTCCCCTCTGCAGTTATATCATATGACTGTTGGTCGTTCTCCTTCCTTGAAAATAGGTGCTGGTGCTGCTATCCTTCCATCATTATTGAACCTTCTCTTCTTAAAATTTCCACTTGACTCATTTCTTCTATTATCTTGGCCAGGGTTACCACCGAAGTGGTTACCATTTCTGGCTTGTTGATTTCCTCAACGTTTGTTGTCACCGCTTCGATGAATGCTACCATTGGTATTATCATTTTGCCGACTGCTATCTTTTGGTTGGGCTGACTCATTATCGCGCTCTAATAACTGAGCCCTATTCACAATATCTTAATACAAGAAAAGTTTATGAGAAATGAGGTATTGACGTATTTCGGGTTTCAAACCTCTTAGAAACATCCGCGTCATATGCTCCTCATTATCTACCAAATGGGATGCAAACTAGGATAATCCCGCAAACTTAGCCTTAATACTGCAATACAATCATATTATTTTTCTCCGGCTTGATGAATTCTACCTCCTTCATGTGATGAATACTTTTGGGAAAGTATTTGTCGTTGAACAATTCTTGGAACTTCTCCCAAGACATCTTCAGTGCGGCAAGCTGAGTACATTTTATAGATTCCAACAAATGATATGCCTCTCCTTACAACATGAAGGTGGAAAAGGGAACCTTTTTCTCCTTAGAGCATCCCAAGACATCAAATATCTTGGTGATTTGCTTAATTCATGTCTCTACCTTAAGTGTTTTTGGATTTCCCAAAAAATTTGGTGGTCCCAGCTCCTTGAATTGCTTAGCGGGGACCAACCGTGAGTAGCCATTGTTTCCACCTGCATTTTGCATAAGAGTCTCTCTCGCCTGATGTTACATGAATTGCAGAAAGCCGCTGAACATCCCATCGTTCATTATTTGGTCGATATTGTTTTCCTGAGGATTATTGCCTTCCTGACGCACATTATCCTGGTTATTGATCGTCGGTGACTCAACGGTCTCATGTGCTCCATTGCTTATCTCAACATATTCAAATGTCATTTTCAAACACTTCCACAAAACAAGGGTTAATTAACATGCCACATATTACCCCTATATCATGACCGACCAATTAAATAACAAATAAGCTTAGGTAGGTCATACTAGCGAAGGATTTATCCGTCTCTCCCCTCCTAGTTCTAGCCTCAAATCTCAGCCAGGGATCATATCCCTAAGCATTGATACCAACTGTGATGCCCCAAAAATAGGTATACACAACCCATTCTTAGTCGCCAAATACATGATACAAAATTCAAATACAAATTTTATTAATACAATACGACAAATGTAAGCTGAGAGTTTTAAAACGAATATTGTCTAATAGACAATATCCAAACTCAAATAGAGTCCTCATTACAATTATTATAACACTATTTTATAAAATAGTGAGGACTAATATAACCACCATCTCGGACCATGACTCCATTCCCCGACTAGTCCCAACTATATTCTCATTTCCTGAAGAGAACAATGAAAGCAAAGGGTGAGCTCAACTAGCCCAGTAAAGACTATTATGACTAAAATAAAGAAGAATAAATTATCGTTAGCTTTCAACATTGTAAAACTGATAGAATATAATAGACAACAAGTCTAACTTTAGGGGAACAAACAATCCATTAGAAGAGTCAAGTAGAGCATAATATCTACTGTCTTCTATGATTTAAAAGTTCATCATCAATATTTTATCGTTGTAACACAGCTCAATAAATAATCCATATCATTGAATTAACCATGCACTATGGGCCAAGGATATTTGTTAGTATCACGTCCATAAATTATCCATGCACTACGGGCCAAGGATATTCATTATTATTATATCCACGAATTATCCATGCACTACGGGCTAAGGATATTCGTTATTATCACCAGTAGTCATGATCATGCCAATAATTGTACATCAATGTACTACCGGCGAATGAGGACTTTTACCACATCATTTGTAACATTACAGGTCACGATTATACCGATACATAGTCATAATCATACCAATCAACAGTCCATCTATACACTACGGGCCAAAGAAGACTTTCATCACAATATAAGCATGAGGATGATGATAATGATATAAGAATTCAGTTAAATGAAAGCTAGGATAAATTTTAAATATTTATAATTCAATTTATCCAAGGTTCAAGAATGTCTAAATTGTCAACATGATAACTGATTTGTGGAGTAAAATTTAAGAATAATATTGTATCAAAAATAATTTGGACAGAAAAGAAATTAATTTTTGTCATGAATAGTACCTTGGGTGAATAGTATCCGAGTGAATAGTACCTTGTGAATAGTACTTCATAAATAGTACCCCGTGAATAGTACCCCAACATGAAAAGATTAAAATTTAACAAAAATATTCAGAAAAAAATCTTTGTGAAACGATACTAGATGAAGCGCAAATTTCAATGATATTCTACTAATTTCAAGGAGTATAGAAGCAATACTTAACAAAATGAGTGTAGAATCGAATCTGAAACGAAATAATATTACTTACATACTACAACGTATGGAAGAAAATATTATTTCTTACGAATATTAAACAAAAATAATATCCTTTACCTTAAAAGGAGAGTACTTCTGACTGGTAGGGTGGGGACATTCTTGAAGAAATATTGTACTATTTTCTACACTCGAAGCTTCCTTAAACTCTAAAGAAATACGATCAATATTATAGAAGAAGAATTCTCTGATTCTGGTATAATTTTCATTGCTAAACTGAGCATCCTATTTATAGAAGAATGGCAGGATACTATTCGGAAAAAAAATCATGAGTGAACAGAAATTTTTTTCATGCACGAAAGTTCACGAGCAATTCAACGAAAATTTTTGATTTTACTATGCAGCACTATGCACACACTATGCAAGTTAATACTATGCATAATAAAATATAATATATTCTATTTTATATAAAAACAAATCTTATAATATATATATATATACCACAGAATTCAAAGAATTCAATTTGACGGTTATGCATAATAAAATATAATATATTCTATTTTATATAAAAAACAAATCTTATAATATATATATATATATATATATATATATATATATATATATACCACAGTTGATCCTTTTCCCTTCTCTATAAAATCAATTCTTCATCAAATGGTGGGATAAGTTTGATGTTAATAGAATTGTTGGTTAGTTCCAGTTAGAATTTCCCATTATTCCTGTTAAGGTTATTCCAGTTTCATCCAAAGAGCCTTCCAGTCAAACAAAAGAGTCAAAACCCAAAGAGTCTAAAGTCAGTCCTACTGGTTCGTCTTGTTCTCGTGACATTTCTGATTTCAATAACTGTTCCAGTAAAGAATTAAAATTAATTGCTGAAGCATTAAATAAAAGAATTGATGAATTACATGAAGAAGCCTCTGCAGGTTCTTCATCTTCTTCTCAGAATGCTTCTACCATTCATTATGATGATGATGATCCATATGGCACCATCAACTTGCAAGATGCTCAGGAGCCATTTGCCTGACATCTCATTTCAGTCTCATGCACCTGCTCCTGCAGCCAGTCAGCTCAAAGATGCCCTTCAACCGAAAGCAGTCCTCTACCACTTGAGTATGTTCCTGCTTTTCCACCGAAAGCATCCTCTAAGTCAAAAGTTTTGGCCACTTCGTCAAAAAGGTTGCCAGACGCGTCCATGAATATTAAAAAAAGTCAGCACTATTTTACTGTTCATCAATAGTAAATCTTGTCTGTAATCATTTACTTTTGTAATATTAACTTTGTAATAGTTTCTTTCCTTATTCTATAAAAGGAAACGGAACTTAGTTATCGAGGCAGACTTTAAAAGACTCTGAGCTCCTTCTCCGACGAATCTTTAGCCTCTACCGCTGTTAACCTCTCTTAACCCCTTCTCCTACTCTTCTTAATGTTTTGAATAAATTTGTAAGTCAAATTTAAATGTCAGTTTTGTAAATATTTTCTGTTATCAATAAAATTGTTTATGTTTAGTAATTAAATTGTGTTATTTATATACACCATTCTTCTTCTGCCCCCAAATGGTATCAGAGCCAAGTTGTTTTTCTACTATTTGTTCATCTACTTACTATTTTCAAAATTCTTCTTTTTACTCTTGTTCCGAAGTCACCTAACTTACTGTAGTCCACCTGGTTCGCGTCTAATCTATGTAAGTCTCTTGGGTGAGCAGTGTCTGGTTAAAGAATATGGGTATGAGTCTACTTAAGGTAAGAGGGTATGAATGGAAGAATAAAGAGTGAAACTTTATTTTGAACTTAGTAAAGGATGAGTAGATTGTTCAGATCTAACTCCTCAGCTAGTAACCGATCAACTTTGCCTCCCGTCCCTGACATAGTTAACCAAGAAGCACATAGTTATGAAAATATAAGTCAAGCTTTACACAATTGGAACATACCTAGGGTTTCCCCTAAAGAAATTTATCAGTCAACCTTTTTAGATAATTTTAAAACAGATTATAATGTTAAAACGGTTGAAAGGTTTATGCAATTAACAAAGAATATGAAAATTGTAGCCTTTTATCTCCAGATGTTATTAAAAACATAGAAAAAAGGGTTATAATTTCATTCATATTGGTTTAGTTCAAGTTGCAGTTAAACCCCTGAATATTAAAGGAATTAATTCAAGTATCTATCTCTGTCTCAGAGATGCAGATTCTTAAACTACTATCCAAGTCTGATTGGTGCTATGGAATTACGTCTGCACAATGGACCTATCCATTTCAATTGCTTTCCTGATTTCACATTAAGCCTAAGTGATCAACATTTACTAAAAGCTTTGACATTAAACATTAAAACTGTTGGAGAAATTACTCATATGATTGAGGGTTCTCAGCCCATTGCTTTGATTTACAAGATTTATTATAAGACTATGAAAACAAACATAAACGTTCATGCTCTTAATAAAAGTCCTAAAGATCAAACTGTATTAATTCAAAGTTCAACTAGTGATGCTAATATTCAGATCCCAAGAACCATCCTCTAGAAGGATATTACGTTACCTAGTCAATAGACTTTACCCAGTGAAATACCTCAACAACCTGTAGTTAACAACCTACTAAATATTGAAAATGTTAAACAATTTTCTGGTGGAACGGTCAAGATAAGCTTTGAGCGTACTAGAAGGCCAGTTATTATAGAAGATTTTACTAGTTCTTCAGCACCTTCAATTCACACCAGAAGAGATACTAAAGTACTTAGTAACCCTTCTGTTAGGGATATTAAATTAAAGGGTATCCTTAATCAAGGTCAAGCTAGTCACCCTTGTTATACTCAAAAGGACCTTGTAGTAGAGGAAGATTATTCTTCTCCTACCCCTTCTGAGTATCCAACTCAATCAGATTTTAAGATTCCAATTAACAATCAATTAAGAATTATTAGAAAAGTTTTCATGTTAGATTGGGACAATCTTGTAAAAGATTTTAATTCCAAATCTAATAAAGAAAAAAGACATTTATTTATATCTAATCATTCAACAGAAAAAGAGCACGATAAAATTGTTTATAGATGGAAGCGATTCATTAATAATGAAAAAATAAACATTACCTTTTACGACTGGTATGATCAATATCAAGGTAAATGTAATGTTATAACTAAAACTCAATGGATTAAAGAAGATAAGTCAAAGGTCTCTTCTAGTCATCTAGTCATCCCCCGCTAGAAACTGTCCTACTTCCAATTAAAAATACATCTGTTGTTGCCAGTCCTTTTAAAATTTTGGATGGTAATAAAGATGATAAAAAAAATTATTGAACAATTAAATTTTAGTAATCAATATCTAGCGACCGTAGGAAGACATCTAGATAGGATTGAAGAAAAATTAGAAGAAACCACTGTTAAAAAACCCGATTCAAAAATTGAACAACCTCTATTAAAATTACCAGAAAATAGAAGTAAATTAGGTTTACCTAACAAAGATAGTAAACTCACTCGACCTATTGATAAGTTATTTTAAAAAATAAAGACTGAGCCTGAATCAAGTGGCACCATTGCAATCATTGATCAAATTGAAACAGACAATGAAAGCAATAGCCAGTCAGATCATTCTGATACTTCTTCAGTCCTAGATTTTGATGATCAGTTAAATAAATTAACAGTTAAGAACACTAGTATAACCAAGAATTGGTAATCTAGACCTACTCCTCCGGATCTACAATTCGAAGAGAGAAATCTAGATAAGCAATTCTCTGTTTCATCCAATAAAATTTACAAATGGAACATAGATGGTTTCAGTGAACAAGAGATTTTAAACAAATTAAATCACATGTCTATGGTAGCAAATAGCTATATAACTAAATTCAACAATCTGACTCAACCAGATATTGTTGAGTTATTAGCTAGTGGATTCACGAGTATTCTCAGGTCTTGGTGGGAAAAACATCTCACTGAAGATACTAGATTATTAATAATTCATGCTGTCTAGTTAGATGATGACGACAACCCCATCTTTGATGAAGATGTTGGTATTGGTCCGCCTGATGGAGTTAACACTTTAATATTTACCATAATTAAACATTTTGTTGGCACTCCCAGTAATATTACTTAGAGAATTCATGATCAGTTAAGTAATCATTTGTCCCACTCTAAGTGATTCTAGATGGTACAAAGATGTTTTTACCTCAAGAGTTATGATGCGAAATGATAGCAATAAGCCATTCTCGAAAGAAAAATTTGTCAATGGTTTACCTTCATTATTTGCTCATAAAGTTAGAGAAGAGTTGAGTAAAGATTTAGGATATATTGATTATGATAACCTAACCTATGGTGACATAATCAGTTATATTCAAAAAATTGGTTTTAAAATGTGTATTGATTTTAAATTGGCCAAACAAGCTGGTAAAGACAAGAAAAAAGCTAAGTATGAATTAGGAACCTTTTGTGAACAATATGGTTTACCACCAGTTGCTCCCTCTAGAAGAAAGCAATTGTATACACATATTGAGCACCATAGAAGTCACAAGCATCGCAAACACAAACGCAGTCATAAAAAGAATAAAAATCAAGATGAATATTATAAGAAACCCAAACTAACAAATAAAAAATATAATAAAGGATCTAAGAAATTTGATAAAAGTAAAATTATTTGCCACAATTGTGGGCAGAAAGGGCACTATAAAAATGAGTGAAAAATTAAAAAGAATTTATCTCAGTTAAATATTTCAAGTGAAGATACTGAAAAACTATTAGAATTAATGAGAATAAAGAACAACGTCAGTAATGGTGAAGGTTCTGTTATCCCTTATTCCTCTAATAGCAGTAGTAGTAACCACGAAACAGATAGTGACAATGACGAAGTTACTATTTGTGCTAACAATTGCAATGAAAAGTGTTGCATTAAACAAGTTAATGTAATTACTAAAGAAGATGAAGATAGTTCTTTGCTCATTGATTTGATTAGTAAGATCTCTGATCCTGAGTTAAAATCTCAGTACACCAAGCAGCTAAAAGATTTATTAACCAAAGATAATAGAGTTAAAGATAAAATTATTAAATCCAAAGAAAAACCAATATTTAGTCTTAATAAAACTCTTGATAGATTCAAGACTCCTGTTAAGGAAGTTACCGTTTCAGAGTTGAATCAAGAAGTTAATAAAATAAAAAGAGAAGTTTCTAACTTAAAATTGGAAGTTTCTAATTTAAGAAAAGAGTTTGTTGACAAAAAACCTGATCTTCAAGTCCATGATTCCTCCTCTAGTAATGAAGAATTGACGGGAGAGACGGGGAAAAGGATCAACTGTAGTATAAGCAATCGTCAAATTGAATTCTTGACCATGAGGACCGGTTACTTTAGTTGGGGTTTTAATGTCATATTGCCATTTAAAGATCCAAGGAATCTTATATTTACTAACAAACTGAAGAATGACAGGGACGCCATCATACTTTGGATTGTGTTTACTGTGGTTGCAAAAATGACTAAGTTGAACTTTCAAAGGTTCAGGAAGGAGGTCATAAGTGGAACCAAACCTTGTCCACCAGTGAGAGAACCAATAAGGGAACTGACTTTTGAACTTATGATCGAACTGAAAAAACCATGAATGACAGTTTAACTCATTCTGAAAAAGGAAAACTCTATACCTAAGCTTTTATATAATCATAATAACAATAAGAGTTATCTTGATTAGAAAGCTGGATGAGATCAGAGGGATGTTTTCCCCAATCAGAGATTAAAATGAACTGTTTGATATATAATGAAATATAAAGTACTTTGGTTCTATCATTATTAGCATAAATGGGTTTAATAAAGATTGACTCGGTTTCAACAAGGATATCCTTATAATACACAAGGGATTTATAAGGAGCGAGAAATTTGAAAATGCCATCCGGAAAGAAAGAATCAAGCTGGCCAATTTTGGTAAGGTCATCTTTAGGTTTCATATGGGGTTAAATATGAAACAGGTGAGTGGTCCATTTAAGGATGTACTCAGAAGGAGGATGACTGAGGTTTGAAACTGAGGCTTTTGACTGATCAAAAAAAGGGTCAACTATGACTGGGTTACTAGCTAAGGCTGAACTGTATGGCTTGGGTATCGTACCAAGACTGGTAAATTTGTTGGTGGTTTGATAAATTGGGTTAACTATATGAGGAACCAAGGTTCCTTTTAGTTGATTACTTAGGCCAGTAGGGCGACCCGGACCACGAGAGGATGATGCTCCTCGCACACTCATGATGGATGGACAGTACCTGTATTAATAAATTGACGAGTGAGAAAATCATGAATTGAATTGTTACTGCCTTTAATGTATTCAATCTCAAAATCAAAAATACTTAATAGGGATTGGCATCAAGCAAAGGAATGTTTAGAGGCAATGTTTTCCACATATTTTTCTAAAACATATTTTGCTGATTTGCAGTCGACGCGAACCAAAAATTTTTGATTTAGTAAGTCACTTTGAAATTTGTTAATACATAATACTAAAGAAAGTATTTCTTTTTAAATAGTACTGTAATTTAACTGTGTACTATTCTATGCACCGGAATGGAAACGAATAATTTGTTCAGGAGAATTGAGTGTTAACTTTTGCTTTAGAATACCTCCGAAGCCAATGTCAGAGGCATCGGTTTCAACGATTTTGAAAGCTGAATCGTTGGAGATGCCAAGGCAAGGCAAGGCCTTAACATATCTTTTAACTTATTGGATGACGGAAGTATGAATGTCAGTCCAAGGGGGAGGATTGTCCGCAAATTATTTGAAAGAGGTTTTTGCAAATCTTAGGAGATTTTATAGAACTTGCCAATATAATTGAGCAAGACAAAAAATCTCTGTAGTTGGGTTTTATTGGTAATTTTATCTGGGAATCTATCGGCAAATTGAATAGCTCTATCAATAGGCTGTATGAGTCCGCGATAAATATTTAAACCAAGAAACCAAACTTTAGCTTGAAACAAGCTGCATTTGGAAGGTGAGAGGACAAGTCCATTATCTTTAACTGTTTTGAAGAACGATTTCAAATGTTTAATGTGTTCTTCAATGGAATTGGAAAAAAAATGAGAATATCATCAATATAAACAACAACAAAATGACTGAAAGGATTCAAAATATCATTGAGGATATTCTGAAATTCACTAGGAGCATTTTTAGGCCAAATGCCTGAACATTCCATTCATAATGGCCAAATGGGGTAGTGAAGGCTATTTTCTATCTGTCACTGGGGTGAATGGCAACTTGCCAGAAACCAGATTTGAGATCAAATTTACTGAAGATAGTGGCATTGCTTAAAAGGTTAATGAGGTCATCCTTATTAGGTAAGGGGTACCTAATCCATTCCAAGACCTTGTTTAATGGTTTGTAATTAATTACTACACGAGGAACACCTCTCTCCTTTTCTACTTCATTGTTAACATAAAAGGCGGTGCATGACCAAGGAGATTTACTAGGTCTAATTAATCCTTTATTAAGGAGGTCATTAATTTCACTTTTGCATAACTCCAATTTCTCGTGATTCATTTGTATTGGCCTGGCCTTAGTAGGAATCAGGTGCTCTTTGAATTCCTTAGCATAAGGAAGCCTTACTACATGCTTCTTTTGATGCCAAAAGGCATTAGGAGAATCAGAACAAAGGTTGTCGGATGGTAATAAAGATGATAATAAAGATGATAAAAAAATAGTTAATCAATATCTAGCGACCGTAGGAAGACAACTAGATAGGATTGAAGAAAAATTCGAAGAAACCACTATTAAAAAACCCGATTCAAAAATTGAACAACCTCTATTAAAATTACCAGAAAATAGAAGTAAATTAGGTTTACCTAATACAGATAGTGAACTCACTCGAGCTATTGATAAGTTATTTAAAAAATTAAAGACTGAGCCTGAATCAAGTGGCACCATTGCAATCATTTATTAAGTTGAAACAGACAATGAAAGTAATAGCAAGTCAGATCATTCTGATACTTCTTCAGTCCTAGATTTTGATGATCAGTTAAATAAATTAACAGTTAAGAACACTAGTATAACCAGGAATTGGCACTCTAGACCTACTCATCTGGATCTACAATTCGAAGAGAGAAATCTAGATAAGCAATTCTCTGTTTCATCCAATAAAATTTATGAATGGAACATAGATGGTTTCAGTGAATAAGAGATTTTAAACAAATTAATTCACATGTCTATGGTAGCAAATAGCTATATAACTAAATTTAACAATCTGACTCAGCCTGATATTGTTGAGTTATTAGCTAGTGGATTCAAGAGTATTCTCAGGTCTTGGTGGGAAAAACATCTCATTGAAGATACTAGATTATCAATAATTCATGTTGTTCAGTTAGATGATGACGACAACCCCAACTTTGATGAAGATGTTGGTATTGGTCCGCCTGATGGAGTTAACACTTTAATATTTACCATAATTAAACATTTTGTTAGCACTCCCAGTAATATTACTTAGAGAATTCATGATCAGTTAAGTAATCACTTGTCCCACTCTAAGTGATTTTAGATGGTACAAAGGTGTTTTTACCTCAAGAGTTATGATGCAAAATGATAGCAATAAACCATTCTGGAAAGAAAAATTCGTCAATGGTTTACCTTCATTATTTTCTCATAAAGTTAGAGAAGAGTTGAGTAAAGATTTAGGATATATTGATTATGATAACCTAACCTATGGTGACATAATCAGTTATATTCAAAAAATTGGTTTAAAAATGTGTATTGATTTTAAATTGGCCAAACAAGCTAGTAAAGACAAGAAAAAAGCTAAGTATGAGTTAGGAACCATCTGTGAACAATATGGTTTACCACCAGTTGCTCCCTCTAGAAGAAAGCAATTGCATACACATATTGAGCACCATAGAAGTCACAAGCATGGCAAACACAAACGCAGTCATAAAAAGAATAAAAATCAAGATGAATATTATAAGAAACCCAAACCAACAAATAAAAAATATAATAAAGGATCTAAGAAATTTGATAAAAGTAAAATTATTTCCCACAATTGTGGGCAGAAAGGGCACTACAAAAATGAGTGCAAAATTAAAAAGAAATTATCTCAGTTAAATATTTCAAGTGAAGATACTGAAAAAACTATTAGAATTAATGAGAATAGAGAACAACGTCAGTAATGGTGAAGGTTCTGGTATCCCTTATTCCTTTAATAGCAGTACTAGTAACCACGAAACAGATAGTGACAATGATGAAGTTACTATTTGTGCTAACAATTGCAATGAAAAGTGTTGCATTAAACAAGTTAATTTAATCACTAAAGAAGATGAAGAGAGTTCTTTGCTCATTGATTTGGTTAGTAAGATCTCTGATCCTGAGTTAAAATCTCAATACACCAAGCAGCTAGAAGATTTATTAACCAAAGATAATAGAGTTAAAGACAAAATTATTAAAGCCAAAGAAAAACCAATATTTAGTCTTAATAAAACTCTTGAAAGGTTCAAGACCCCTGTTAAGAAAGTTACCCTTCCAGAGTTGAATCAAGAAGTTAATAAAATAAAAAGAGAAATTTCTAACTTAAAATTGGAAGTTTCTAATTTAAGAAAAGAGTTTGATAACAAAAAATCTTATCTTCAAGTCCATGATTCCTCCTCTAGTGATGAAGATCACGATGAGCCTGAACCATCAGGAACAAAAGAAGAGCCAGATCTCTTTGTCCAAGGTCTTTCACTTAAACGAATTAAAGATATCACCATTCAAAATTGGTATATCTCGATTAACTTAGTTGTTGATAAAACCTTTTCGATTTAGCTTCCTGCTCTAGTGGATACTAGCGCAAATCTTAACTGTATTCAAGAAGGTCTAATCCCAACTAAATTTTATAAGAAAACAAATGAAAAATTAAATTCGGCTAACGGTAGTCAAATGGAAATAAAATATAAACTGCCTAAGGTTCATATCTGTCAAGATAATATGTGTTTTAAAACATCATTTGTTTTAATCCGCAACCTTACTGATAAGATTATCTTAGGGTTACCATTTATATATTTACTCTACCCTTTTACTACCAGTAATGAAGGATTAAGTTGTAAACATTTAAGAAAAAGAATAACATTTAAATTTCTTATTAAGCCTAAAGAAAGAGATTTAAAATTTATTCAAGAAGAATCTATTTCCAAATCATTAAATTTTTTAAATTGTAAATCCACCCATTTAAATTTCTTAAAAGAAGAAATTAAGTACAAAAGATTTGAAGAACAACTTCAGAATAAGGAAGTTCAAGAAAAAAATTAAAGAATTAAAAACTAATTTGAAAGACAACCTTTGTTCTGATTCTCCTAATGCCTTTTGGCATAAGAAGAAGCATGTAGTAAGGCTTCCTTATGCTAAGGAATTCAAAGAGCACCTGATTCCTACTAAGGCCAGGCCAATACAAATGAATCACGAGAAATTGGAGTTATGCAAAAGTGAAATTAATGACCTCCTTAATAAAGGATTAATTAGACCTAGTAAATCCCCTTGGTCATGCACCGCCTTTTATGTTAACAATGAAGCATAAAAGGAGAGAGGTGTTCCTCGTGTAGTAATTAATTACAAACCATTAAATAAGGTCTTGGAATGAATTAGGTACCCCTTACCTAATAAGGATGACCTCATTAACCTTTTAAGCAATGCCACTATCTTCAGTAAATTTGATGTCAAATCTGGTTTCTGGAAAGTTGCCATTCACCCCAGGGACAGATACAAAAAAGCCTTCACTACCCCATTTGGCCATTATGAATGGAATGTTCAGGCATTTGGCCTTAAAAATGCTCCTAGTGAATTTCAGAATATCCTCAATGATATTTTGAATCCTTTCAGTCATTTTGTTGTTGTTTATACTGATGATATTCTCATTTTTTCTAATTCCATTGAAGAACACATTAAACATTTGAAATCGTTCTTCAAAATAGTTAAAGTTAATGGACTTGTCCTCTCACCTTCCAAATGCAGCTTGTTTCAAGCTAAAGTTCGGTTTCTTGGTTTAAATATTTATCGCGGACTCATACAACCTATTGATAGAGCTATTCAATTTGCTGATAGATTCCCAGATAAAATTACCAATAAAACCCAACTATAGAGATTTTTGGGCTCGCTCAATTATATTGGCAAGTTCTATAAAAATCTCTGGAAGATCTGCAAACCTCTCTTTCAGCGTTTACAGGACAATCCTCCCCCTTGGACTAACATTCATACTTCCGTCGTCCAACAAGTTAAAAGATATGTTAAGGCCTTGCCTTGCCTTGACATCTCCAATGATTCAGCTTTCAAAATCGTTGAAACTGATGCCTCTGACATTGGCTTCAGAGGAATTCTAAAGCAAAAGTTAACACTCAAATCTCCTAAGCAAATAGTTTGTTTCCATTCCGGTGCATGGGCAAGTTTTCGAGTTGCACCATAAAGCCAAAAATGGCTTTTCCAAGACTGCAAAACAATAGTATACTAGCTAATCAAGATGTGCAAGGCACTGCTATGCCCAGATGATTATCTGGCCCGCAATGACCGGCAAGTCCGATCGATCCATAGCTTCAGATTTTGCTAAGATTTTTTCATCTGTCTTTGTACAACCATCTTCATCACAGATAGCGTTCTTACACCTCAACCCAAACCCTCAAAGCTGCTATAATAAGAAATCTTGCAACCAAAGCTAACTTTCAACCCAAACTCACTTGAGGCTAAGCCCATCGAATCTGCTCTGCGGTGAAGTCAGTAATCTGTACAGCATGACAGTCACTGGGTCTGCCTCATATACTATTTTAGTGATCCAATGTTCTGATAAGCATACTACCTTGGTTTGAATATGCATATAGATGACCCTAGACTATGGAATGATGTTGTTTCATATATAGTAAGTCTTTGTATCTTGGTTTGGTATGAGTATTCAAAGAAAACTTAAAGATTTAGAAACTAGTTTGATAAACATTATGTAATACATGTTCTAACTTTATGTGCAAAGGTATTAAGTTCTGATATGCCTTGACATGTGAATTAATATGTTAGTTATATTTTTGGGGATGACATATACTATTCAAGCATGAGTTAAAGAAAAATTCCAAGTAAAAGACCATAAAAGCTATATGTAAATGAACTATGTATTGAACTCGAAAACATGCTATCATAATCTAATTTCATATATCTTTAAGCATGAAAGCATGATTTAGACTATGTGGACTTATCTTGTATACTTAAATAAGTTTGACTAAGGGACACTTAAAAGTTCAAATAAAAACTTGATAAACTATATAGGAACTTGTAAGTATTCTTATATGGTCTAATATGTATATATGAGAGCATGAGGTATAGTAAATGAAGTGGCTTTGCATGCTTGGTGATTTAACATGAGATTTTCAATAAAAATGTTGAAGTTGAAAACCAACTTTGTTAGGGAATACCCTATTAGTATTCTGAACTTTTGGACCATCCTGATAGGACACTTTATGCATCTAAACATGATTATATGTGCATCCATCTAGCTAAGTATGTTCTGAACTAGTCAAACATAGTTTCGAAAGATTTTTAAAGAGATAAAAACTATATTGAATTAAACATGGGTAGAATAACTTGAGCATGTATATTTAAGGTTTATTAACCTCATTATATGGTATAATGGTTAACCATGAGTAACTTGTTAAAAAATGGTCATTTTGCCTTGTCGAGATAGAGATTTTCCTAAAAATAGAACCATGGTATTAAAAGAATCTTGGAATGGCCATAAAAGAGACCAAACCTATTCATAGACATCACGTCGTGTATGATTATGCAAGTGTTGTCCTAAATGTGTTTGGGTGTGAAAGTCTGGCCTAGCTTCAGTTTAGCAGTCTTGGTTTGCACCAGGAGTATCGTGGTCGCGCCACTCTTTAGTACAAACCAAGTGCGGATGCGTCACCCTGCAATGAGATCTGTTTTCTGCTAATAATTTGAGGGTTTATGCATGCCTAGATTGTTACCTTAATTTGTAATACGTGTCCAGTGCAGTATTCATGTGTCAATAAGAATGTTAATGAAAGAATTCTATATTAAATATGTGTTTATATACTTTCGAACGCTAAGTTAAAAGGATGATTAAAGAACTATGTTACTTGATGGCATAGCCTTGCAAACTTATTTTGTGTTAGGTGTATGTAAAGTATGTAATGACTCACGTATAGGACTATACACTTAAGTTAGAATCTTATGTGTATTTTAATTTATATATCGAAATTGTGTATCAGTCGTACATAACTAATGAATATCCTTTATAAGTAATTATGTTATAATAGGATTTGAAAAGGGTTGATAAGCTTTACTTTGGTAAACTACGCTTAAGGCAAGTATCCGAAGTCTATTTTATATTGAGCAAGTTTTCTAACTTAAACAATTTTGAATGTTGTGCAAATATCTAAACTTTATCTTGTGGACGTAAGTTCCTAACCATATATCATTCAAGCTTGTGCTATTATTGCTTTTACAAGTAAATCCTTGAAAGTATAATTCATATCTTATGACTTAATACTTCATAGTTTAGAAATGAAATTGTTTACCATTTTTGAACCTTAATTTCGAATGATAATTGCTCATGTGTAAATTTTAAAAGAAAGTTATCTAAGCCATTGATTCTGCTAGATTATTGGTATATGATCAAAAGCTATCCAAACCAAATTAACTTGGTGCGGACTCTTATAACTGAGATGAACAACCGTCTTGGAAGGGGAAATATATATTTGTCGGGAGACCGACGTGCGCACATGAGTATTATTAAATGTTATGCATGATATAGGGTACTTTAGGCTGATCACCTATTGTATTTGTTTTTGATGGATTATCAGTTTATTACTGTTAATTCTAGAAGAAGTTCATAGTTCTTAGTGACTGTTCAGTATTCATTGCTTGAAATCTTAAATTGATTAAAGCGTTGAATCTTATTGATATCTTTCAGTCCATAGAGACCTTTATTGAGAATTGTTGATAATTTCTAAATTATTATTCATACCCTTAAAGATTAAACTCTATATATGACTTTTCATTATTGTGATATTACTTGCTAGGCAAATTTGTTGCTCATCCTTGCTTTCCTTAAAATTTTCAGTTAAGGCAGAACGTGGTGAACCATTGGGCAAGGACAAGGGTAAAGATAAGGCTTTGGAGTAGTTTTGTTTCATAGTACTAGGAATGTACTATTATTATGTTGTAGAAGAACTTATTTACTATGATATATTAAGCTATGTTTAATTTAAGTTGTATTGTATTAGTAACGGTTGCGAGACCTTGGGACGAAAATAATTATATTATAACAATTTAATTTATTCTATCTTTCCATTGTTGATGATTTTAGTATATTATTAGAGTTAGCACGTGACAACCAAATTTGAGACAAGTGTGGTCTGAATTTGGGGGTGTCATATTTTATTTATGGGTAGTTATATGCTATTTATTTTAATGAGTGAACACCAAATCTGTGAGAAATTCGAGTACCTTGATTTGGGGGTGTCACATCGATCACCAAGCAACCTTAATTACTCTTGCCGATGCGCCATGAAACATGGAGTAGTCAGGAAAACAAGCGCTTATTGGGAGGAAACCCAATTTTTAAGTTATTTCAGTTTTTATTTCCAAATTTTATAATTCATTAGATTAGTTATTAGTTATCAAAATTTAGTAGTCAAATTTTTTGCAATTCCTAGGATAGTTAGTTAATTAGCTCATTAGTTAGTCAATGTGTGTTAATAACAGCTTTCTTGCTTATTCTCCATGATACTAAATCTAACTTTGGGTTTTATATGATATCTGGAACAACAAATGCAGCTAATGTGCGTGCAAGACAAAAATTAGAAGTTCATTTTTTTTGCAGGAAATTAGACCCTGCCTCGACGAGCCAAAACCAAGCCTGACACACCCACCACTTGCTACGGGTGTTCTCTGTTTCTATCCCCCCCCTACAGCTCCAAAATTAAAAAGACCCACCTAATGGGGAGGGGGGTCCTCATCCGCCCCGTGCAAGCGCCACGGATCTCAATTTCAAAAAAACTATTCTTAGTCGTGACTTCTACACTTCTTTCTCACATAAACTGACCTCTAACACATGATACCTCCCCAAAACTCTTATTACCCACCAAATTCGGCCCTCTATCATACTCCTATACATACTCAACTGCAATTTCACAAATCCACACCAAATTTTAGCTTTCTATCACAAATCTAGGGTTTCTCCACCCAATTGATCAATTATCAAAGCTAACGTTCTGAAATCCGGATTTGGGCACAATTTGGAAGGAAATCACTACATGTTCATCAAATGCAACGAATTCAACAGTGGGTAAGCATTCTTAGTTGATCTTCCTCATACTTGGTACTTGTTGTGCAATTTGGGGGTGGATTTTGTTCTTTGTGGTATTATACACACCAACTGTTCGAAGAAACGTCCAATTAAAAAAGTTTGGGGGATTTTTCCTAAATTGATACAAAATGGCTCCTAAGACACCGGTCAAGCGACAACGGGGTGAAGGCTCCTCACCACCCACACGAAGTTTTGACAAGAGAAAATTTGTCAGTGTCGCGGTAACGAACAAATTTGACTACTTAGACCCGAAGGCATTTGACACCCGAGTAGGAATTGAGGCTAGAATCGTTTGATGGGCAGATGTGCCGACAGATTCATAAGCAGGGTTTGGATTCATTCACTGACCAACTTGACCCAACAGTGGTAACGGTAGTAAAGGAGTTCTACTTGAATATTGAAGATAAGGCTCCATTCATTGCATTTGTACAAGGAAAGCAAGTTTCGTTTAGTCTAGAGGCTATCAACGAGTTTTAAAATGTGAGGGTCCCGACCGTATGTCAGTATGCACAGTTGCAAGATAGCAATCTCGATTATGACCAAATTCTAACTGAGATTTCAAAGGCTGGTATGACATGGGTCAATGGGAAGAGAGGCATAACACTATTTATGTATAAAGATTTGAGCTTGTACGGGAAGATTTGGTATGCTTTTTTGTGTGCAAAGTTGTTTCCGTCCCAGCACACGAGTGAGGTTACAAAAGAGAAGGTTTTTCTTCTTTACTCTCTCGTGAAGGACTTTGATATCAACATTGCAGAGATTATCAATTTTTCCATCTGACGTTGTCTATGAAGCGTGTTTTCTAGGGGGTTGTGTAAGACCCAAACTTTTATGAATAAAGATGAATTTTCTATAAATATCATTTTTGAATATTATGGAGTGAATTTAATATAATGTTATAGTTGTGGGTAATATTTATAAATTTTGCAAAGTATGCAAGTTGTTATATTATATTTGACTGGTCAGGGAATATTCGTTTTAATAGGAAATATTCGTACGATGGCACAATCATTGGTGGACCCCACAACGAAATTATTATCAGATTGAGAAAACGATAAAAATATCTTTTATAAAAATAACGGCGAAAGTTTTACCGTTAACTGTTGAAATAATTGGTGTTAAAAGTACAGTAATACGCGTGGTTGCATAGTAGCACATGGTATTTATTATTGATGCTTACGTGAGAAGTCACTCAGTTATACTCAATTATTGGTACAGTAATTGTTGCATCATATCCCTCATATTATTGATTCAATTATTATCACAGTATCATCTGCATAATATTTTATATTATTAAATCAATAATTGAGACGACAAAATTATTAATATTATTATTTGCAATATTGACGATGTCTAGAAGTTTTGTCAAGGAGAGGTTTGGTCACCTAATTGCGCGCCAATAAGGAGAAATCCTTATTGGAAAGCCCCCTCTTTCCTGGGAACGACCTGGTCGTTAAATATTGCAAATTATAATAATGATGATAAATGTTATTAAAAATATTGAGGTGATTTTTATGAAGTGTTTTCTGTAAATTTTGGCGTATTATTTGCACCCCCATATACCCATTTTTAAAAATAATCGGTAGAAAGTTATTCGTATATATATATATATATATATATATTCACGTGAGTTAGGATTTCTGAGATTTCTGTTGGTTCACGGGGGTGTATCATGGGTTGCTTGTTCATTGCAGATTAAACTTGATGTCTATTGTATTTTATCGGTTTATCATTGTTGAAGGCTAATGATAATTTATTCTGCATTATCTTAGTCATAATATTTCTTACTGGGTTAGTTGAGCTCACCCTTTTACTTTCATTGTTCTCTTCAGGAAATGAGAACGTAGCAGGAACTAGTCGGGGAACGGAGTGACGGTCCAGATGATAGCATTAGTAGTCCTCGCTATTCTATGAAATAGTGTGTTAATAAATGTATTGAGGACTTATTTTGAGTTTTAATACTGTCTAGAAGATAATATTTGTATTAAAACTCATAGCTCATGTTGTATATTTAAGATTGTATTTATATATATATATATATTAAAGTTTTCATTTTATTAGAATATTTTATTTGCATAGTATATATATTGTTCACCCGTGATTTTTTATACAAATATTGTCCTCCCATTCTCCTATAAATAGGATGCTTAGTTAGAATTGAAAATCACACCAGAATTATAGAAATCTTCTTCTATAATATTGAGTGTATTTATTTAGAGTTTAAGAAAGCTTTGAGCGTAGAAAACAGTATAAGTTTTCTTCAAGAATATCCCCGCCCTACCAGTCGGAATACTCTTCTTTTTAAGGCAAGGGATGTTATTTTTGTTCAATATTCGCTTGAAATAATATTTTTTTTCCATACTCTGTAGTATGTAAGTATTATTATTTCGTTTCAAATTTCTAATTCTACACTCGTTTTTTTGAAGTTTTGGCTTCTAAACTCCATGAAATTAGTAAAATATCATTGATATTTGCGCTTCATCCAGTATCTTTTCATGGAAATATTATTCTGAGCATTCTTGATAATTTAAACTTTTTTATGCCGGAGTACTATTCACGGGGTTACTATTCCCAAAGTACTAATCATGGGGTACTATTCACTTGAGTACTATTCACCTGGGTACTATTCATGATAAAAATTGATTCATTTTCGGTCCAAATTATTTTTGGTATAATATTATTCTTGAATTTTACTCCATAAAGCAGTGTCATGTTGACAATTTGGACGTTATTGATTTATGGATAAATTAAATTATAAATCTTTAAAAATTTATCCTTGAACTTGTTTTATTGAATTCTTATATCATTGTCATAATCCTCATGTTTATATTATGTTGAAAGTCATCTGTGACCTGTAGTGCATAGATGGACTTGGTATGATTATGACCAGGGATTATTCGGTATAATCATGACCATAATGTTACAAATGATGTGGTAAAAGTCATTATTGACTCGTAGTGCATTGATGGACAATTGTTGGCATGATCATGCCCATTGAGGAATACACGAATATCCTTGGCCCGTAGTGCATGGATAATTCGTGGTCGTGATACTAATGAATATCATTGGCCATAGTGCAGGGATGATTCGATGATGTGGATTATTTATTAAACTGAGTCTCAGCAATAAAATTGATGATAAAATTTTTAAATCATAGAAGATAGTAGATTGTATGCTCTACTTGACTCTTCTAATGGATTGCTTGTTCCGCTGTAGTTAAACTTGATGTCTATTATATTTGATCAGTTTAACATTGTTGAAGGCTAACGATAAATTATTCTGCATTATCTTAGTCATAATATTTCTTACTGGGCTAGTTCAGCTAACCCTTTTGCTTTCATTGTTCTCTTTAGGAAATGAGAATGTAACCGGGACTAGTCGGGGAACGGAGTGACGGTCCAAATGTTTGCATTAGTAGTCCTCACTATTCTATGAAATAGTGTGATAATAAATGTATTGAGGACTCCATTTAAGTTTAAATATTGTCTAGAAGATAATATTTGTATTAAAACTCTCAATTTATGTTTTGTCGTACTTTACACGACAGTTGTATTATTAAGTTGTATTTGAATTTTGTACCATGTATTTGGCGACTCAAGATGGGTGATGTATACCTATTTTGGGGGCGTCACAGTTGGTATCAAAGCTTAGGGATATGATCTCTGGCTAAGATGTGAGACAAGAACTAGGAGGGGAGAGACGGGGAATTCCTTCGCTAATATGACCTACCTAAGTTTAATTGGTATTTAATTGGTCGATTAGAGTATAGGGATAATATGTGGTATGTCAATTAACCCTTGTTTTGTGGCAGTATTAATGACATCCGAGAATGTTGAGAATAGCAATGGAGCACAGGAGACCGTTGAGTCACCACAGATGAATACCCAGGATAATGTGCAATAGGAAGACAATAATCTGTAGGTAAACAACAATGATCAAATGATGAATGATGTGATGTTCAGAGGGTTTATGAAATTCATGCAACATCAGGCGAGAGCAGCTCCTGTCCAAAATGCAGGTGGAAACACTGGTAACTCTCGGACGGTCACCGCTAAGCAGTTCAAGGAGCTGGGACCACCAGAGTTTTTTGGAGAGCCAAAAACACTTAAGGCGAAGACATGGATAAAGCATATCAGCAAGATATTTGATGTCTTGGGATGCTCCGAGGTGCAAAAGGTTCCCTTTGCCACCTTCATGTTGCGAGCAGAGGCAGATTACTGGTGGGAATTTGTAAAGTGTACTCAACCTGCCGTACTGAAGATGACTTGGGAGAAGTTCCAAGAACTATTCAATGACAAGTACTTTCCCAAAAGTATTCGTCGCATGAAAGAGGTTGAGTTCATTAAACTGGAGCAAAACAACATGACCGTGTCGCAGTACGAAGCCAAGTTTGCCGAGTTTTCCCGGTTTGCGTCCAACTTAGTTGATAATGTGAAGAGAATGACGTGAATGTTTTTAAGAGGTTTGAAACCCGAGATACGTCAATACCTTATCTCTCATAAACTGTGTTTATATTCAGATGTTGTGGATAGGGCTCAGTTATTGGAGCGTGATAATGAGTCAACCCAACCAAGAGAGAGCAACCGGCAAAATGATAATACCAGTGGTAGCAGTCATCGAAGTAGTTACAACAAACGTGCAGGGAATCAACATGCCAAAAATGGTAACCACTTCGATGGTAATCATGGCCAAGACAATAAGAATGGACATTTCAAGAAGAGGAGATTCAACAACGATGGAAAGACGTCAGCATCAGCACCGATTGTTAAGGAAGGAGAACGACCACATATCATATGCTTCAAATGCGGATGGGAGCGACATATCCGTCCAAACTGTGCGCTGCAGTCCAAAACGTGTTACAATTATAGAAGAGAAGGTTGTGAGATCCCAAATTTTATGAAATACAATTATTCAATTTTTTTATTTTGGTAAATAGTTAAATTGATAAAAGTTTAAAGTTAAGGATCATATTTGAAAATTTTAAAAAGTAAGCAAGTTGTCATAAAATAACGGTAGTAAAAGAACAGTAATACGTGTGGTTGCATAGTAGCACATGGTATTGATTATTAATGCTTATGTGAGAAGTCACTCAGTTATACTCAGTTATTGCTACAATAATTGCTGCATCATATCTCTCATATTGTTGATTCAATTATTATCACAGTATCATCTGCATAATATGTTATATATTATTAAATAAATAATCGAGATGACAAAGTTATTCATATTATTATTTGCAATATTGACAATATCTAGAAGTTCTGTCAAGGAGAGGTTTGGTCACCTAATTGCGCGCCAATAAGGAGAAATCCTTATCGGAAAGCCCCTCTTTCCAGGAACGACACGGGTTGTTAAATATTGTGAGTTATAATATTAATGATGAATGTTATTAAAAATCAAAGTTGAGTTTGGAGTTGAATTTGGAGATGCGGATGTGATATTTGAGTCCGAAATGATGAAATTAGTGGAAATAGACTATAAACACAAAATTTGCTGGGGTTGACTTTTTAGTCAAAAAAGTCAATAGTTGACTTTTCAGAAAAAAGTCAAACTTTGAAATTTCAAAAATGATATTTTTGAGAAAAATATTTCCATTGTGTTGGGATTGTTAGTGTTAGTGGAAATCGACATTTATTTCGATTGTAATTGATGTCTGGAGGTTATATTGACCAAACGGGTAATTAATTGAATAAATGAGCAATTAATTGCTATTAATTCACATAATTATAACTATTTGTTCACATGTGTACTATTGATTCACATTCATGTACTATTAGGGGAGGTGGTGCAAGATTGATAATACTTGCATGACTAAGTTAAAAATGGAGGTATAGATGGAGGTACTATACTGTAATTCGTATTTTCACATGATTATAACTATTGAGTCACATGAATGAACTGTTAATTCACATGATTTACTATTAGGGGAGGTGGTGCAAGTTTGATAATACTTGCAGGACTAAATTAAAAATGAAAGAAAAGTTGAAGGTATTGTACTGTAATATTTCGAGGCCCAAAATGTGCAATTATCGAAACTGTATTTTCCTATAAATAGAAGCTCATTCCTTCATTATTTTTCACCAATTCACTAAAGCTATAGAGCAATTATTATAGAGAGAAATTATAGAGAGAAAGAAGAAGAGAAGTTTGCTACCTCACTATTCCAGTATCCAGTTTTCTTCTAAGGTAAGGGATATTATTATTATTATAGTAAGGGGTATTGTTATCCAGTATCCAATTTCACCAAGAGAGCTATTGTTATTCCATTCCTTATTATTATGTTGGAATAACCTGTCTATGCAAAGTACTGCATGTGACACCCCAAATCCAGGTACTTCATTCCCACAGGATTTGGTGTTCACTTAATCAAACATTCATATCTAACTACCCAATCACAATAAAACTGGATAAATAAAATCTTTCCCATTAAAGGGTTACATAATAAAATCTCCCAGGTTATCTAACCTTTAATTACAATCATTCAAATGCGGAAATTAAATAAACTTCATTAAAACCAAGTCTAAGATCATCATAATAAAAATCTAACATCTCAATCAAAGTAAAATTACAAGTCTTCATCACTTGCACATTTTTCCCTTTCCTTTGCTAGATGAAGGTTCATCTACCTTCTCTTCTTTAGCTGCAATGAGTTTTAAAATATGTAAGAGTGAGCAAAACAATTGCTCACTAGATACAATATGAAATCAATAAGAGTATAGTAATAATAACTACCAATAATAGGCTCATCAACAATGAATAGTACTTTATCATCAATAATCAAAAACTGAAATCCAAAATATAGAATAACTATAACTGAGGGTCATAAGACCATGAACTATGTCCACAGTTGCGAGTAATCTTTCAACTCCAACTTTAATAGTCATAAGACTATAAGGACTCCTCATACTTAGGGGATCGACCCTTCGCATCATGTATTGTGCATTAAACATTTAACGCCACGGCGTAAGTTAACCCCTAATAATAATAGGGTTGTTCATCTCAGTATTTGGAGTACAAGTTCGCACCAAAGAGAGTTTGGTTTGGATAAGCTTTCTAGGGTAATTTGAAGTTCAACGATAATCAACTAGAGGACTAGTTGAATTAATAACATCATAATATAGAATAATCGTAATTTAATCAACATGGTAAACTAAAATCATTCTTTAGGAATAATCTAATAGCATATATTTTGAATAATTATAACATGCCTTGCTTGAACAATACTAAGTCAAGGTTAAATTAGAATTGGGTACTAAGCATGCATAACAGTTTGAACGATGAAATTGCTCAACATTAGTATAAATAGTTGTGCATGCTAAACAACAAGTTAATTACAAGAATAACTTGTCAACATTAAACCAAAGTTTAGAAAGCTTGCATCATTCATAAGGTAATCGAATTGAAACAATAAATAGTTCAACAAGATGAAGAATTAGAAATCTTGCATTATTATATTAGGAATAATAATTGATTCCAATTACAAAAGTAGAGTTAGAGAACTTTCCTTACTCGTTGGCTAAACCAAATCAATATGAATCACAATATCCTATAAACATATGTCATCATGACATAATTAGTCATTACCATCTTACAAACATAACTAAGTACGTTCATCATTTAAAATTTGATTTTTTTTAATCACATAATCGAGTTATAACACAAGTTAATTGTTAATAACATACTTATTCATAGTATAGAAATACTAAAATCAACATTTAGCAGTCCTACTATCATCACATAACAATTCCTTAAATTTTCAAGTACAAAATCAACATCATCAGACCATTACGCTAACTTTCACACATGGCGCCACGATTTACATTGTGGGTCGCTACAAGGTCGTGTGAGCATGGCGATGTTAGCGGAACAAAAGGTATAAAGCTTACCGTACTGTATGGTGTATAGCCGTCATATGTCATGTGAAACTAACATCTTCTTGGTGGGCATGTACACAAGCAAATTGCAATTTCGACCGACACCACGCAATAGTGCGGGGAAAAACCCAATTTTGGCCTACAAGCTTGTTTCTAACAAAATTTAAATTGCATATAATTCATACAAAAACTTTATGTAAACAAAATTCAAGAATTCCTAACATGTTTCTATCCATACAACAATATAAACAACAAATTTAGCACATTCAATTTCACTGTTTTTGATAAAAACTCACTTTTTGATATTTCAATGAAAATCAACATTGTAAATTTTTTTTTTCAACTAAAACCACTAATTCAAAGTGTCTTTATCAATGATTATACATACTCTAACAAATTAAACGTTCAATTTATCAACTAATCACTAATTCACCCTTAATTTCTACTTTAAGCTAAACAATATATTTGCATAAAAACTCTCTGTAAAAACATTTTCTTCATAAATTACATATATATCATCAATTCATTGATTATAATCATATATAACCTATGAAAATAACTTTACAACAATGGTTTATCATATGAACACACATAAAATCAACAATTATCCTATCACAAGAATTTCACAGAGAAAAATAGGAGAAGGGAAAGCTAAAGGAAATAGGAGAATACCTTGATTGTAGAAGATGATGGCTATCCCAAACTTCTTTTCCCCAATTCTTTTCTCAATTCTCTAGCCTTCCTTCTTCCCTTCTTTTCTTCTTCCCTTCTTCTTCTTCCTCTGTGTTTTTGTTTTTCTTCCTAAGTCTAGAGCATACTAACAACTAACGTATATAACATATAATATATATATTAATTATATAACATAACTCTAACTTACTAACATCAGTTATATTATTTTGAAAACCAAAAACAATAAGGCTTGTTTGGCTAGCCACTAACAAAATAACCCATTAATCCTAACACATTGTTTGGTAAAACTCAAATAAATTAAAGACTTAATAGACCTTAGGCTTTGTTTGGCAAAACTGAATTAAAACTCCTTTAAGTTATTTTAGTAACTCCTTTATAACAAGGTTATTTGTCACACATTAATTTAATTAAATTAATTCTAAAAATAATTTATCAAATCACTTTAACACATAAATCAATATCATAAAATTATAATTTTCTATACAATTATAACTTTATTTAATCAACTAACACATCATTTAAAATTTACAAATTCCAATAAAAGGAATATTAATTCAATTAATCAAAATTTCTAACTTAATAATTAAATTAAATTAGCAAAATAATTAATTTTCCTTAATTATTTATTTAGGAAATAGTTAACCACATCAATTCAAATTTGAACAATTATTTATTCAACAATAAACACATCCATTAAATATTTAAATAGTTCAATAAAAATTAATATAACAATTAAAATTCTAGAATGTTACATCATTCCCTCCTTACAAGGATTCTGTCCCCAGAATAACAATTCAAACAATTCATTCGTCACATTCTCCCCTACTTATAAAGATTCTGCCCCCAGAATCGAAGACATAGATTAAACAAATAACTCTGGGTAATTCTTTATCATTTCAGATTCGAGTTCCCACGTAGCCTCTTCGACATTGTGGTTCCTCCAAATTACCATCACAGATTATTCCTGAGCACTTGTTCTTTCCTGTCGACTATCTGGATAGGAACCTCTTCATAGGACAAGTCTTTCTCAACTTGTAATGGTTCGTACTCAATCACGTGCTTGTAATCAGGTTTGTATGGTCGTAACACCAAAACGTGAAAAACATTATGAATGTTTTGCAATTCTGGAGATAGAGCTACCTCGTAAGCCACCTCTCCAACCTTTCGCAGCACCTCGAAGGGTCCAATAAATCTCGAACTTAGTTTCCCCTTCTTACCAAATCGAATTTTTCCCTTCCAAGGAGAAACCTTTAGGAAAATGTAACTTCCTACGTCGAATGCACGATCTTGTCTATGTTGATCAGCATATTTCTTTTGTCTGTCTTGAGCAGCTATCAATCTTGTTCTGATGAGTTTGACAACCTCGTGATTTGTTGTACCGATTCCGGTCATAACAGTTGGCGTTCACCGACTTCATCCCAAAGGTGGAGTTTCGTGACTTTCTACCATATAATGCTTCATAAGGCGGCATGCCGATGCTAGCATGATAACTGTTATTGTAGGCAAATTCCACCAACGGTAATTGTTCATCCCAGCTTCCTTTGAAATCCATGATGCATGCTCTCAACATATCTTCTAATGTATGAATCGTTCATTCACTTTGGCCATCTATTTGCGGGTGATATGTTGTACTCATTCGCAATCGTGTTCCCATACATTCTTGTAGTCTCTTCCAGAAGTTTGATGTGAACCTCGGATCTCTATCTGACACAATTGATACTGGAACTCCACGTCTTGAAACGATCTCCTTAACGTACAGTTTCTCCAGCTGATCAAGATTAAATCTAATCTTTATTGGCAAAAAGTGTGTAGATTTTGTAAATTTGTCCACTATCACCCATATCGTATCGTATCCTTTCTGAGTTGTTGGAAGACCTACCACAAAATCCATTGTGATATGCTCTAATTTCCATTCTGGTATCTCCAACGGTTGAAGTAACCCGCCTGGTCTTTGATGCTCGGCCTTGACTCTCTGACATGTCAAGCACTTTGCAACGCATTCTGCAACGTCTCTTTTCATATTTGGCCACCAAAAATGTCGCCGCAAATCTTGACACATCTTCGTACTTCCCGGATGAATCGAATATCTCGAGTTATGAGCTTCGGTCAAGATTTCTTCTTTAACCTCTGGTACTACTGGAACACATATTTGTCCTTCAAATAGCAGCATTCCATCGGTATCAATCTTGTATTTCACCTCTTTTTCCTCAACCACACTTTTTCTGATTTTTCTGCATTCCTCATCCTGCAATTGAGCGTTCTTTACTTTATCCACCAAAGTTTTACTGGCTTCCATCTGGTAACATCTTTCATTGGATTCTTTTGGAAATTTGATTTCCAACTCTAACATTGACATTGCTGTAATAAGCTCCTCTTTATCAGTTAACAACATCAACTTTTCCCTGCCTTTCCTACTCAAGGCATCGCAACCACGTTTGTTTTTACTCGGATGATAAAAGATCTCACAATCATAATCTTTTATCAGTTCCATCCATCTTCTTTGACGCGTGTTCAGGTCCTTCTGTGTGAAAATATACTTCAGACTTTTATGGTCTGTGTAAATCTCACATTTCTCTCCGTAGAGATAGTCTCTCTGTAGACATAGTCTCTCCATATCTTCAGAGCAAACACAACTGCCGCCAACTCTAAATCATGAGTCGGATACCCTTTTTCATAATCTTTCAATTGTCTTGATGCATACGCGATGACTTTACTATTTTGTATAAGAACACATCCTAATCCCTTGTGTGAAGCATCACTATACACCACAAAATTTCATGTATTATCTGGTAATGACAACACAGGTGCCATACTTAGCTTCTTTTTTCAATTCTTGGAAACTTTCTTCACACTTCTCCGTCCAAACAAATTTTATAGATTTCCTCATTAAATTTGTTAACGGAGTGGCAATCTTGGAAAAATCCGGGACAAACCATCTATAATACCCTGCTAATCCCAAGAAACTTCTCACTTCTGATGGAGTTCTTGGTTGTTCCCAATTTATCACAGCTTCGACCTTTGATGGATCCACTGAAATTCCATCCTTGTCAATTACGTGCCCAAGAAATTGTACACGTTCCAGCCAAAATTCACATTTAGAGAATTTCGCATACAACTTTTCTTTTCTTAGCATCTCCAGTGTTAGACGTAAATGTTCCACATGTTCCTCTTGAGTTTTAGAGTACACCAGAATATCGTCAATAAACACCACCACAAACTTGTCTAAAAATGGTTTAAACACCCTATTCATCAAATCCATGAACACTGCAGGGGCGTTTGTCAAACAAAAAGACATCACCAAAAATTCGTAATGTCCATACGTAGTTCAAAATGCCGTCTTCGGTACATCCTCCTTCCTTACTTTCAGTTGGTGATACCCACTTCTCAAATCTATTTTTGAGAAATATCTAGCACCCTTCAATTGATCAAACAAGTCATCAATTCTTGGCAATGGATACTTATTCTTAATAGTGACTTTGTTTAACTCCCTATAATCAATGCAAAGACGCATTGACCCATCCTTCTTCTTTACGAATAACACCGGTGCTCCCCACGGTGACACACTCGGCTGAATGTATTTCTTGTCCAAAAGCTCCTGTAGTTGTACCATCAGTTCTTTCATCTCCACCGGAGCCAGTGTGTACGGGGCTTTCGATATCGGAGCGGTTCCTAGCACTAAGTCGATCACGAACTCGATTTTTCTGTCAGGAGAAAGTCCTGGCAATTCCTCTGGAAACACGTCCACAAACTCCCTAACTACTGGTATTTCTTCCGGCCAAGACCCTTCTTACGAGTATCGATTGTGTAAGCTAAATAACCCACACAAACCTTGACTCAACAACTTCTTGGCTCCATCATCATCGTCGCCGACATTTCATTTGTCTAAAGCGATTTTCTACCATTGAATACTACCTTTGACGGAGTCCTAAGGTTTACACATTTCTTTTGGCAGTCAATTATCGCTCCATAATTGAACAACCAATCCATTCCCAAAATAACGTCAAAATATCCTAGCTTGATCGGAATCAAATCTACCATCAAAATATTTCCCTTAATGTTCACCCTATAGTTCTTATATACGAACCTAACAGGAACTACTTCCTTATTCGCAATTTCTATGTTTAAAGGGAAATTCAATTCTTCACTAAGCAATCCTAATCTCATAGAAAATTTATCAGATATAAATGAGCAAGTAGCACCTGAATCAAATAATACATAAGCATCAATATCATTGATCGGGATTATACCTGACACCACATCCTTTGATTGGACAGCAACTTGAATAGTCATGTTGAAGGTTCTGGCTGTGGGCTTATTTGTTGTTGTTGGTCCAGCAATAGCCAACGCACTTCCGCTAACATTTCCCTTGCTCCCATTTGTCTCACCAGATCTCTTCTTAGGGCATTCACGAGCAAAGTGATCCTTAGATCCGCACGTGAAGTACACTTTTTTCTTAGCTTGAGTGCAATTTGGGGCGATGTGACCCTCCCGCCACAATTGAAGCATACTACACGCTCCCAAAGAAACACACTCCCTTATGAAACTTTTCGCACCTAGCACATGCTTCAAACTTCTTATTTTGCTGGTTTCTTTGCTGATTTCTAGCTCCTCCATTCCCATTCCACTTCCTTTTCAGGTTGTTGCCATTACTACCGTTACCACCACTCTTAGCTTCACCTTCACTTTTCTTCTTTCTCCGCTCTTGATTATGCTTTATTCTTCGCCTCACCTCAACTTTTTCGCCGAGAATCTCCTTCTCCATCATCTGCTTTGCAAATGTCTTCAATTGGAATAGGAAACCTCATCAGATAAACTGTGGTTTTAGTCCCTACTCAAACCTCTTTGCCTTGCGCTCGTCTGTGCTGACCTGATATGGCGCAAACCTCGCCAACTCGTTGAATTTCGCGGCATACTCCGACACCGTCATCGTTCCTTGCTTCAACTCCAAAAACTGGACCTCTAGCTGATTCTTCGAACTCTCAAGGAAATAAGTCTCGAAGAACAGCTCCTTAAACCTATCCCAGGTCATTACTCCTGGTCCTTCCCGAGTCTTGTTGGCCTGCCACCAATAGCTAGCCTCCTCCTTCAACATAAAGCGTTAAAAGCGGTCTTACGATTCTCCTCTACCCTAGCAACATCAAAAACCTTCTCGATCTCCATAATCCAAGTCTGTGCTTCAACTGGGTTCATGGATCCACGAAATTCTGGTGGTCCAACCGCCTTGAAGTCCTTAAACGTAGCACCTTGGTTCTGAGGTTGATTTTGCGGTTGATTTTGCGCAGCACTGCACAAGAACGCCACCGACTCTTGAATGAGGATTAGCTTCAAAGATTATCGTTTTGGATCCTTCAGCGGTTCTCTGACGGGGTGGTTGACGTCTTGGAGGCATTTTCTATTAAAAATTACATTCATTAGATTATTACTCAACTCTTTTCAAGTAATTTCTACTTAGCTTGCCCCCATGAAAGTAATCATTCCATAACACATAACACTTTGGATAAAGAAAATAATATCTTTTATTCAAAACTTCTTTGAAAACATCATATCAATAGCATCACTGCTATTTACATTATTTTCCTGAACTATTAAAGTTTCACGACATCATCATCATATCCCATAGGTTGCATAACACTTGGGATTAACAAATTATTTATCATAACATAACTCAAGTACACTCAAATGACGATGTCCTATTAAGATATTGCAAGGCCTTACGACGCTCTTCTCCATAACTTTCGGAACATGGTCAAGCGGTCCCGAGATGAACGAGGGTAGCGTCTCGAACTGAATTGGATAACCCATGACCCGATCTTGAGCTCGATTGATCGTAGTGAACACGTTATCCATTTCTTCCATCTTCCTTCTCTTTGCTTGTGCGTCTCCCTTTGCTATTACGGCTTGTTGATAAGCTTCACTGTACGCATCTTCGACTCTTGCCCTTTTTGCAGATTCTTCTCTCAACTTGCTCTTCAACTCTGAAATCTCAGCTCTCATTTGATCGTTCTCTTCTTCAGTGTGAACCAACTTCTCTTCAACATTGTTCGACCGTTCTTCTCGATCCTCGAATCTCATCGCCCTTCCGTACAACGAAGTCTCATTGTTCATCTACTATCTCTTGCAATTCCTCAGCAAGATCTTGAAGTTCCACGTTCAAGGCCATATATACCTCATCGTATATACAACCAACTATCGAGTTAAGTGGAATCCTTTCCTTCTCGTCCTCTTCATCCGTCTGCGGCAGCTCCACAGGATCTTCCTCATCTGTTTCTACATCATCATCATCATCATCCTCGACCACTGCGAGTAATGGAGCTGACTCTCGTGGAAGCAATTATTCCCAAACCACTTGAATATCACGAGATTCCTCCTCTCTAGGCATCTGAGGTCCTTCCTCCCTAGCCTAACTGGATTCTCCGATATTAGTCATCCTGACAACAAGATTTTTTAGTTTTAGTTATTAATCATCACTACTCGACTCTAACGAGCACATAAGTTGTAAACACATAAGCACATAAGTGTTTTATTACTTTCTCCTTGAAAGTCGATAATAGTTTATCATCACTATCTTCTCGAAGGTTACTTCCTAAGGCTTTTCCCCCACCTAAGGTTCATAACCTAAGGCTTTGATACCAACTTGTGACACCCCCAAATCCAGGTACTTCATTCCCACAGGATTTGGTGTTCACTTAATCAAACATTCATATCTAACTACCCAATCACAATAAAACTGGATAAATAAAACCTTTCCCATTAAAGGGTTACATAATAAAATCTCTCAGGTTATCTAACCTTTAATTACAATCATTTAAATGCGGAAATTAAATAAACTTCATTAAAACCAACTCTAAGATCATCATAATAAAAATCTAACATCTCAATCAAAGTAATTACAAGTCTTCATCACTTGCACATTTTTCCTTTTCCTTTGCTAGACGAAGGTTCATCTACCTTCTCTTCTTTAGCTGTAATGAGTTTTAAAATATGCAAGAGTGAGCAAAAGAATTGCTCACTGGATACAATATGAAATCAATAGGAGTATAGTAATAATAACTGCCAATAATAGGCTCATCAATAATGAATAGTACTTTATCATCAATAATCAGAAACTGAAATCCAAAATGTAGAATAACTATAACTGAGGGTCATAAGACCATGAACTATGTCCACAGTTGCGAGTAATCTTTCAACTCCAACTTTAACAGTCATAAAACTATAAGGACTCCTCGTACTTAGGGGGATCAGCCCTTCGTACCATATATTGTGCACAAACATTTAACGCTACGCGTAAGTTAACCCCTAATAATAATAGGGTTGTTCATCTCAGTATTTGGAATACAAGTCCACACCAAAGAGAGTTTGGTTTGGATAAGCTTTCAAGGGTAATTTGAAGTTCAACGATAATCAACTAGAGGACTAGTTGAATTAATAACATCATATTACAGAATAATCGTAATTTAATCAACATGGTAAACCAAAATCATGCTTTAGGAATAATCTAATTGCATATATTTTGAATAATTATAACATGCCTTGCTTGAACAATATTAAGTCAAGGTTAAATTAGAATTGGGTACTAAGCATGCATAACAGTTTGAACGATGAAATTGCTCAACATTAGTATAAATAGTTGTGCATGCTAAACAACAAGTCAATGTTAAATTAGAATTGGGTACTAAGCATGCATAACAGTTTGAACGATGAAATTGCTCAACATTAGTATAAATAGTTGTGCATGCTAAACAACATTAAACCAAAGCTTAGAAAGCTTGCGTCATTCATAAGATAATTGAATTGAAACAATAAATAGTTCAACAAGATATAGAATTAGAAATCTTGCATTATTATATTAGGAACAATAATTGATTCCAATTACAAAAGTAGAGTTAGAGAACCTGCGTTACTCGTAGGCTAAACCAAATCAATACGAATCACAATATCCTATAAACATATGTCATCATGACATAATTAGTCATTACCATCTTACAAACATAACTAAGTACGTTCATCATTTAAAATTGGATTTTTTTAATCACATAATCGAGTTATAACACCAGTTAATTGTTAATAACATACTTATTCATAGTATAGAAATACTAAAATCAACATTTAGCAGTCCTACTATCATCACATAACAATTCCTTAAAATTTCAAGTACAAAATCAACACTGTCGGACCATTCTGCTAACTCGTGTCGCGGCACCATAGTTTACATGTGGTCGTGGTGGCGTTGGCGTAAGCATGGCGGTCTTGGCGTATAAGCCGGTCTCTTGTGTTGTGAAACTAACAATCATTCTTTGGGTCATGACTAGCAGCAAACTGATTTCATAGGATCGACACTTGACAACAAAAAGGAAAAACCCAATTTTGGCCTACAAGCTTGTTTCTAACAGACTAAATAGCATATAATTCATACAAAAACTTTATGTAAACAAAATTCAAGAATTCCTAACATGTTTCTATCCATACAACAATATAAACAACAAATTTAGCACATTCAATTTCACTGTTTTTGATAAAAACTCACTTTTTGATATTTCAATGAAAATCAACACTGTAAATTTTTTTTTTCAACCAAAACCACTAATTCAAAGTGTCTTTATCAATGATTATACATACACTAACAAATTAAACGTTCAATTTATCAACTAAACCACTAATTCACCCTTAATTTCTACTTTAAGCTAAACAATATATTTTCATAAAAACTCTCTGTAAAAACATTTTCTTCATAAATTACATATATATCAACAATTCATTGATTATAATCATATATAACCTATGAAAATAACTTTACAACAATGGTTTATCATATGAACACACATAAAATCAACAATTATCCTATCACAAGAATTTCACAGAGAAAAATAGGAGAAAAGGAAAGCTAAAGGAAATAGGAGAATACCTTGATTGTAGAAGATGATGGCTATCCCAAACTTCTTTTCCCCAATTCTTTTCTCAATTCTCTAGCCTTCCTTCTTCCCTTCTTTTCTTCTTCTCCTCTTCTTCTTCTTCCTCTGTGTTTTTGTTTTTCTTCCTAACTCTAAAGCATACTAACAACTAACGTATATAGCATATAATATATATATATTAATTATATAACATAACTCTAACTTACTGACATCAGTTATATTATTTTGAAAACCAAAAGCCATAAGGCTTGTTTTGCTAGCCACTAACAAAATAACCCATTAATCCTAACACCTTGTTTGGTAAAACTCAAATAAATTAAAGACTTAATAGACCTTAGGCCTTGTTTGGCAAAACTAAATTAAAACTCCTTTAAGTTATTTTAGTAACTCCTTTATAACAAGGTTATTTGTCACACATTAATTTAATTAAATTAATTCTAAAAACAATTTAACAAATCACTTTAACACATAAATTAATATCACAAAATTATAATTTTCTATACAATTATAACTTTATTTAATCAACTAACACATCCTTTTAAATTTACAAATTCCAATAAAAAGAATATTAATTCAATTAATCAAAATTCTCTAACTTAATAATTAAATTAAATTAGCAAAATAATTAATTTTCCTTAATTATTTATTTAGCAAATAGTTAACCACATCAATTCAAATTTGAACAATTATTTATTCAATAATAAACACATCCATTAAATATTTAAATAATTCAATAAATATTTAATATAACAATTAAAATTCTAGAATGTTACATCATTCCCTCCTTACAAGGATTCTGTCCCCAGAATAACAATTCAAACAATCACAATTCAAACAATTCATTCGTCACATTCTCCCCTACTTACAAAGATTTTTCCCCCATAATCGAAGACATAGATTAAACAAATAACTCATGGTAATTCTTCATCATTTTAGCTTCGAGTTCCCACGTAGCCTCTTCGACATTGTGGTTCCTCCAAATTACCTTCATAGATTATTCCCGAGTACTTGTTCTTTCCTGTCGACTATCTGGATAGGAACCTCTTCATAGGACAAGTCTTTCTCAACTTGTAATGGTTCGTACTCAATCATGTGCTTGTAATCAGGTTTGTATGGTCGTAACACCAAAACGTGAAAAACATTATGAATGTTTTGCACTTCTGGAGGTAGAGCTACCTCGTAAGCCACCTCTCCAACCTTTCGCAGCACTTCGAAGGGTACAATAAATCTCGGACTTAGTTTCCCCTTCTTACCAAATCAAATTTTCCCTTCCAAGGAGAAACCTTTAGGAAAACGTAACTTCCTACGTCGAATGCACGATCTTGTCTATGTTGATCAGCATATTTCTTTCGTCTGTCTTGAGCAGCTATCAATCTTGTTCTGATGAGTTTGACAACCTCAGCAGTTTGTTGTACCGATTCCGTCATAACAAATTGACATTCACCGACTTCATCCCAAAGACGGTGGAGTTCTCGCACTTTTACGCCATATAATGCTTCATAAGGCGGCATGCCGATGCTAGCGTGATAACTGTTATTGTAGGCAAATTCCACCAACGGTAATTGTTCATCCCAGCTTCCTTTGAAATCCATGACGCATGCTCTCAACATATCTTCTAATGTCTGAATCGTTCATTCGCTTTGGCCATCTGTTCGCGGGTGATATGTTGTACTCATTCGCAATCGTGTTCCCATAGATTCCTGTAGTCTCTTCCAAAAGTTTGATGTGAACCTCGAATCTCTATCTAACACAATTGATACTGGAATTCCATGTCTTGAAACGATCTCTTTAACGTACAGTTTCCCCAGCTGATCAAGATTAAATCTAATCTTTATTGGCAAAAAGTGTGCAGATTTTGTCAATCCTCTCCACTATCACCCACACATCGTATCCTTTCTGAGTTGTTGGAAGACCTACCACAAAATCCATTGTGATATGCTCCCATTTCCATTCTGGTATCTCCAACGGTTGAAGTAACCCTCTTGGTCTTTGATGCTCGGCCTTGACACTCTGACATGTTAAGCACTTTGCAATGCATTCTGCTACGTCTCTTTTCATATTTGGCCACCAAAAATGTCACCGCAAATCTTGACACATCTTCGTACTTCCCGGATGAATCGAATATCTCGAGTTATGAGCTTCGATCAAGATTTCTTCTTTAACCTCTAGTACTACTGGAACCCATATTTGTCCTTCAAATCATGAGATTCCACTCCAGATCAATCTTGTATTTCACCTCTTTTCCTCAACCACACTTTTTACGATTTTTACGCATTCCTCATCCTGCAGTTGAGCGTTCTTCACTTTATCCACCAAAGTTTGATTGGCTTCCATCTGGTAACATCTTTCATTGGATTCTCTTGGAAATTTGATTTCCAACTCTAACATTGACATTGCTGTAATAAGTTCCTCCTTATCAGTTAACAACATCAACTTTTCCCTGCCTTTCCTACTCAAGGCATCTGCAACCACGTTTGCTTTGCCTGGATGATAAAAGATCTCATAATCATAATTTTTATCAGTTCCATCCATCTTCTTTGACGCGTGTTTAGGTCCTTCTGTGTGAAAATATACTTCAGACTTTTATGGTCTGTGTAAATCTCACATTTCTCTCCGTAGAGATAGTCTCTACGTAGAGATAGTCTCTCCATATCTTCAGAGCAAACACAACCGCTGCCAACTCTAAATCATGAGTCGGATACCCTTTTTCGTAATCTTTCAATTGTCTTGATGCATACGCGATGACTTTACTATTTTGCATAAGAACACATCCTAATCCCTTGTGTGAAGCATCACTATACACCACAAAATTTCATGTATTATCTGGTAATGACAACACAGGTGCCATACTTAGCTTCTTTTTTTAATTCTTGGAAACTTTCTTCACACTTCTCCGTCCAAACAAATTTTATAGATTTCCTCATTAAATTTGTTAACGGAGTGGCAATCTTGGTAAAATCCTGGACAAATCGTCTGTAATACCCTGCTAATCCCAAGAAACTTCTCACTTCTGATGGAGTTCTCGGTTGTTCCCAATTTATCACAGCTTTAACCTTTGATGGATCCACTGAAATTCCATCCTTGTCAATTACGTGCCCAAGAAATTGTACACGTTCCAAATTAAAATTTACATTTAGAGAATTTCAGATACAACTTTTCTTTTCTTAGCGCTCCAAATGTTAGGCGTAAATGTTCCACATGTTCCTCTTGAGTTTTAGAGTACACCAGAATATCGTCAATAAACACCACCACAAACTTGTCTAAATATGGTTTAAACACCCTATTCATCAAATCCATAAACACTGCAGGGGCGTTTGTCAAACCAAAAGACATCACCAAAAATTCGTAATGTCCATGCCGAGTTCGAAATGCCGTCTTCGGTACATCCTCCTTCCTTACTTTTAGTTGGTGATACCCACTTCTCAAATCTATTTTTGAGAAATATCTAGCACCCTTCAATTGATCAAACAAGTCATCTATTCTTGGCAATGGATACTTATTCTTAATAGTGACTTTGTTTAACTCCCTATAATCAATGCAAAGACGCATTGACCAATCCTTCTTCTTTACGAATAACACCGGTGCTCCCCACGGTGACACACTCGGCTGAATGTATTTCTTGTCCAACAGCTCCTGTAGTTGTAGCATCAGTTCTTTCATCTCCACCGGAGCCATTCTGTATGGGGCTTTCGATATCGGAGCGGTTCCTGGCACTAAGTTGATCACGAACTCGATTTCTCTGTTAGGCGAAAGTCCTGGCAAATCCTCTGGAAACACGTCCACAAACTCCCTAACTACTGGTATTTCTTCCAGTTTCGCACCCTTCTTCTGAGTATCGACTATGTAAGCTAAATAACCCATACAGCCTTAACTCAACAACTTCTTAGCCTACTTCATCGTCAGACATTTCATATGTCTAGGCGATTTGCTACCATTGAATACTACCTTTGATGGAGTCATAAGGTTTACACATTTCTTTTAGCAGTCAATTATCGCTCCATAATTGAACAACCAATCCATTCCCAAAATAACATCAAACTCTCCTAGCCTGATCTGAATTAAATCTGCCATCAAAATATTTCCCTTAATGTTCACGAACATGACTCAACCAAGGAAAGCGGAGATTGACAGACTCGAGAAACTTTCTGCATTGTTAGCACAGATGGAGACACTTTCGAGGATGTTTGAAGCTTTTGAAGCTCATCGTCGTCAAAGTGTGGCGGTTACTTGTGATTATTCATTTGATGAGTGAGTTTTATACTCATAATTAAATGCGTTTGAGCTTAAACTTTTGCTTGATTTTAAGTGTTTGTGTCTATTCATGCATGTTTTACGTTGTTTTGAAGGAATTGGGACAAAAGTTACTTGGATCGACGTTCGGGGTGGCTAGATTCACGTTTTCGGCTTGCCATTTACAAATTAGTCACTTCAGAGCCAATTTGAGTATTTCTATAGACCTTATTTAGAAAAACCCAAAGAATGAAAGTTGTAGATCTACTTTTCCTCTTTTTGGATCATCTTGAATCATCAAAATCGGAGTTCGGACGAAGAAGTTATGACCATTTTCCCAAAGGACGTCACAGAAGAAAATGTCAGAACTTGGGGCCAGCTCCGGGGCGCCCAAAATAGGTCTATACCCAGCGCCGGGGCGCTAGGGGGCCAGGTTTAAGCGTCAAGCCCAGCGCTGGGGTGCTGGGGAAGGGCTTGGTGATGGCCTGGACGAGTTTTTGAGCGAATTTTGACACCTTTTTTACTCAAAATTAGATTGAGTTTGTTCCTAAACTAAAAATTGGACTTTTAACCTATAAATACATGATGTGAGGCATAAAATAATGGGGGATTACATAGATTAGACTAGAGATACACTCCATTAAATTAGAATCTAAACCCTAGTTCTTAGCTAGCCATTGGAGATTGAAGCAAATTGAAGAACTTTGAAGATCAAAAGAAAGAAGAAGAGGGAGCATCGATTTCTTGACAATGATTCTATTCTCTTCTCTTATCATACTTTTATCTTTTAATGTCTATTCAGTTGTGGATTCTTGGTTTTAATTCATTAATTATGAACTAACTCTTTTAGTAAGATTTCAATTGAACCTTTTATGGCTATAAATTAGTTATTTAATTTATTCCAATTATTTGTGTCAAAGTGAGTTATTTATCTTGCCTTATGCTTATTGATTAATTATCTGATCAGTAATTACCTTGTTACTCTAGAAGGAATTGAGAAAGGAATTCTAGGGTTAGAACTGGGCATGATATCATGTGACTTAGTTATTTGCACAGTGAATAATTAGGTTTGTGAATAGAATGAGAATATCTATTTGCCGCATGTAACACGTAAGGAATTGGGATTGTAGCGAGTTTTATTCAATTGTTTAGCATAAAGATATAGCAAAATTAATCTAGGTTAAATAGAACTCAAATGATCGCTTGGGAAAGGGCTTTTGGCATTTGAGAATTCCTGTTAACAATTCAGTAGACATAATAATTGGGATAATCGGATAATTGGTTTATAGTTCATAAATGGGGATATTGTAGTCTTAACTTTTATTTATTTGAATTTATTTATAAAGCAATTCAGTGTAATTAATTAATTTAGTTTTCTTAATTAGAAAAATCACACTTTGCAATTGTTTAAATAAAATTGATTTGGTTAAGAGTTAGTACTTGGTGATTTTTATTAAATAATTCCTCGTGGGAACGATACTCTACTTTCACTTTATTACTTGTTGACCGTGTATACTTGCACGTGTTCATTGATTATGTAAATCGATCAACAAGTTTTTGGCGTATTCTTAGGAAATTAATTTAATAATTATTTTCCAATATTAATTTCAATCAAATTAGTCTTAATTTAAACATTTTTATTTTTTTTATTTTTAATTTCCATTTATATTTCTCTCTTTTTAGGTACCATGGATGACTTTGCGTATCAATGGCCATACACTAACATGACTCAACCAAGGAAAGCAAGAGATTGATGGACTCGAGAAACTTTCGCATTGTCAATATGCTGACGGAGACACTTTCGAGGATGTTTGAAGTTTTTGAAGCTCATCGTCGTCAAAGTGTGGCGGTTACTTGTGATTATTCATTTGATGAGTGAGTTTTATACTCATAATTGAGTGCGTTTGAGCTTAAACTTTTGCTTTATTTTAAGTGTTTGTGTCTATTCATGCATGTTTTACATTGTTTTGAAGGAATTGGGACAAAAGTTACTTGGATCGACGTTCGGGGTGGCTAGATTCGCGTTTTCGGCTTGCCATTTACAAATCAGTCACTTCAGAGCCAATTTGAGTATTTCTCCAGACCTTATTTTGAAAAACCCAAAGAATGAAAGTTGTAGATCTACTTTTACTCTTTTTGGATCATCTTGAATCATCGAAATCGGAGTTCGGGCGAAGAAGTTATGACTATTTTCCCAAAGACGTCAGAGAAGAAAATGTTAAAACTTGCGGCCAGCTCCGGGGCGCCCAAAATAGGTCTATACCAGCCGCCGGGAAGGCTGGGGGTGGTTTGAGCGTCAAGCCATATTTGGGTCATTTGGGAAGGGCTTAGTGATGGCCACGGACGCTGCTTTTTGAGCTTAATTTTGACACTTTTTGACACCAAATTAGATTGGGTTTGTTCTAAACTAAAATTGGACTTTTAACCTATAAATACATGATGTAAGGCATAAAATAAAGGGGGATTACATAGATTAGACTAGAGATACACTCCATTAAATTAGAATCTAAACCCTAGTTCTTAGCTAGCCATTGGAGATTGAAGCAAATTGAAGAACACTTTGAAGATCAAGAAGCAAGAAGCAAGAGGGAGCATCAGATTTCTTGACAATGATTCTATTCTCTTCTTTTATCATACTTTTATTTTTAATGTCTATTCAATTGTGGATTCTTGGTTTTAATTCATTAATTATGATCTAACTCTTTTATTAAGATTTCAATTGAACCTTTTATGGCTATAAATTAGTTATTTAATTTATTCCAATTATTTGTGTCAAAGTGAGTTGTTTATCTTGCCTATGCTTATTGATTAATTATCTGATCAGTAATTACCTTGTTACTCTAGAAGGAATTGAGAAAGGAATTCTAGGGTTAGAACTGGGCATGATATCATGTGACTTAGTTATTTGCACAGTGAATAATTAGGTTTGTGAATAGAATGAGAATATCTATTTTCCGCATGTAACACGTAAGGAATTGGGATTGTAGCGAGTTTTATTCAATTGTTTAGCATAAAGATATAACAAAATTAATCTAGGTTAAATAGAAGTCAAATGATCGCTTGAGAAAGGGCTTTTAGCATTTGAGAATTCCTGTTAACAATTCAGTAGACATAATAATTGGGATAATTGGATAATTGGTTTACAATTCATAAATGGGGATATTGTAGTCTTAACTTTTATTTATTTGAATTTATTTATAAAGCAATTCAGTGTAATTAATTAATTTAGTTTTCTTAATTAGAAAAATCACACTTTGCAATTGTTTAAATAAAATTGATTTGGTTAAGAGTTAGTACTTGGTGATTTTTATTAAATAATTCCTCGTGGGAACGATACTCTACTTTCACTTTTTTACTTGTTGACCGTGTATACTTGCGTGTTCATTGATTCTAAATCGATCAACAAGTTTTTAGTATGCATTCTTAGGAAATTAATTTAATAATTATTTTCCAATATTAATTTCAATCAAATTAGTCTTAATTTAAACATTTTTACTTTTTTATTTTTAATTCCGCGCTATATTTCTCTCTTTTTAGGTACCATGGATGACTTTGCGTATCAATGGCCATACACGAACATGACTCAACCAAGGAAAGCGGAGATTGACAGACTCGAGAAACTTTCTGCATTGTCAGCACAGACGGAGACACTTTCGAGGATGTTTGAAGCTTTTGAAGCTCATCGTCGTCAAAGTGTGGCGGTTACTTGTGATTATTCATTTGATGAGTGCGTTTGAGCTTAAACTTTTGCTTGATTTTAAGTGTTTGTGTCTATTCATGCATGTTTTACGTTGTTTTGAAGGAATTGGGACAAAAGTTACTTGGATCGACGTAGGGGGTGGCTAGATTCGCGTTTTCATCTTGCCATTTACAAATCAGTCACTTGAGCCAATTTGAGTATTTCTCCATACCTATTTCGAAAAACCCAAAGAATAAAAGTTGTAGATCTACTTTTACTCTTTTTGGATCATCTTGAATCATCGAAATCGGAGTTCGGCCGAAGAAGTTATGACCATTTTCCCAAAGACGTCAGAGAAGAAAATGTCAAAACTTGCGGCCAGCTCCGGGGCGCCCAAAATAGGTCTATACCAAGCGCCGGGGAACTGGGGGGCAGGGTTTGAGCGTCAAGCCCATATTTGGGTCATTTGGGAAGGGCTTAGTGTGATGGCCTCGGACGCGCTTTTTTTGAGCGAATTTTGACACACTTTTTGACTCCAAATTAGATTGGGTTTGTTCCTAAACTAAAAATTGGACTTTTAACCTATAAATACATGATGTAAGGCATAAAATAAAGGGGGATTACATAGATTAGACTAGAGATACACTCCATTAAATTAGAATCTAAACCCTAGTTCTTAGCTAGCCATTGGAGATTGAAGCAAATTGAAGAACACTGAAGATCAAGAGCAAGAAGAAGAGGGGAGCATCAGATTTGCTGACAACAGATTCTATTCTCTTCTCTTATCATACTTTTATCTTTTAATGTCTATTCAGTTGTGGATTCTTGGTTTTAATTCATTAATTATGAACTAACTCTTTTAGTAAGATTTCAATTGAACCTTTTATGGCTATAAATTAGTTATTTAATTTATTCCAATTATTTGTGTCAAAGTGAGTTATTTATCTTGCCTTATGCTTATTGATTAATTATCTGATCAGTAATTACCTTGTTACTCTAGAAGGAATTGAGAAAGGAATTCTAGGGTTAGAACTGGGCATGATATCATGTGACTTAGTTATTTGCACAGTGAATAATTAGGTTTGTGAATAGAATGAGAATATCTATTTTTGCCGCATGTAACACGTAAGGAATTGGGATTAGAAGCGAGTTTTATTCAATTGTTTAGCATAAAGATATAGCAAAATTAATCTAGGTTAAATAGAACTCAAATGATCGCTTGGGAAAGGGCTTTTGGCATTTGAGAATTCCTGTTAACAATTCAGTAGACATAATAATTGGGATAATCGGATAATTGGTTTATAGTTCATAAATGGGGATATTGTAGTCTTAACTTTTATTTATTTGAATTTATTTATAAAGCAATTCAGTGTAATTAATTAATTTAGTTTTCTTAATTAGAAAAATCACACTTTGCAATTGTTTAAATAAAATTGATTTGGTTAAGAGTTAGTACTTGGTGATTTTTATTAAATAATTCCTCGTGGGAACGATACTCTACTTTCACTTTATTACTTGTTGACCGTGTATACTTGCACGTGTTCATTGATTGCGAAATCGATCAACAAGTTTTTGGCGCCGCTGCCGGGAAATTAATTTAATAATTATTTTCCAATATTAATTTCAATCAAATTAGTCTTAATTTAAACATTTTTATTTTTTTTTATTTTTAATTCCCTGCCTATATTTCTCTCTTTTTAGGTACCATGGATGACTTTGCGTATCAATGGCCATACACGAACATGACTCAACCAAGGAAAGCAGAGATTGACAGACTCGAGAAACTTTTCGCATTGTCCTGCATGCACGGAGACACTTTCGAGGATGTTTGAAGTTTTTGAAGCTCATCGTCGTCAAAGTGTGGCGGTTACTTGTGATTATTCATTTGATGAGTGAGTTTTATACTCATAATTGAGTGCGTTTGAGCTTAAACTTTTGCTTTATTTTAAGTGTTTGTGTCTATTCATGCATGTTTTACATTGTTTTGAAGGAATTGGGACAAAAGTTACTTGGATCGACGTTCGGGGTGGCTAGATTCGCGTTTTCGGCTTGCCATTTACAAATCAGTCACTTCAGAGCCAATTTGAGTATTTCTCCAGACCTTATTTTGAAAAACCCAAAGAATGAAAGTTGTAGATCTACTTTTACTCTTTTTGGATCATCTTGAATCATCGAAATCGGAGTTCGGGCGAAGAAGTTATGACTATTTTCCCAAAGACGCAGAGAGAAGAAAATGTTAAAACTTACTGGCCACTCAAGGCGCCCAAAATAGGTCTATACCAAGCGCCGGGAGGCTGGGGGGGGGTTTGAGCGTCAAGCCCAACGCTGGGTCGCTGGGGAAGGGCTTAGTGATGGCCTGGACGCGTTTTTGAGCGAATTTTGACACTTTTTTGACACCAAATTAGATTGGGTTTGTTCCTAAACTAAAAATTGGACTTTTAACCTATAAATACATGATGTAAGGCATAAAATAAAGGGGGATTACATAGATTAGACTAGAGATACACTCCATTAAATTAGAATCTAAACCCTAGTTCTTAGCTAGCCATTGGAGATTGAAGCAAATTGAAGAACACTGAAGATCAAGAGCAAGAGCAAGAGGGGAGCATCAGATTTGCTGACAACAGATTCTATTCTCTTCTTTTATCATACTTTTATTTTTTAATGTCTATTCAATTGTGGATTCTTGGTTTTAATTCATTAATTATGATCTAACTCTTTTATTAAGATTTCAATTGAACCTTTTATGGCTATAAATTAGTTATTTAATTTATTCCAATTATTTGTGTCAAAGTGAGTTGTTTATCTTGCCTATGCTTATTGATTAATTATCTGATCAGTAATTACCTTGTTACTCTAGAAGGAATTGAGAAAGGAATTCTAGGGTTAGAACTGGGCATGATATCATGTGACTTAGTTATTTGCACAGTGAATAATTAGGTTTGTGAATAGAATGAGAATATCTATTTTCCGCATGTAACACGTAAGGAATTGGGATTATAGCGAGTTTTATTCAATTGTTTAGCATAAAGATATAACAAAATTAATCTAGGTTAAATAGAAGTCAAATGATCGCTTGAGAAAGGGCTTTTAGCATTTGAGAATTCTCATTAACAATTCAAGAGACATAATAATTGGGATAATTGGATAATTGGTTTACAATTCATAAATGGGGATATTGTAGTCTTAACTTTTATTTATTTGAATTTATTTATAAAGCAATTCAGTGTAATTAATTAATTTAGTTTTCTTAATTAGAAAAATCACACTTTGCAATTGTTTAAATAAAATTGATTTGGTTAAGAGTTAGTACTTGGTGATTTTTATTAAATAATTCCTCGTGGGAACGATACTCTACTTTCACTTTTTTACTTGTTGACCGTGTATACTTGCACGTGTTCATTGATTCATAAATCGATCAACAAGTTTTTTAAGCGCCATTACTTAGGAAATTAATTTAATAATTATTTTCCAATATTAATTTCAATCAAATTAGTCTTAATTTAAACATTTTTTTTTTTTTATTTTAATTTCCGCATTTATATTTCTCTCTTTTTAGGTACCATGGATGACTTTGCGTATCAATGGCCATACACGAACATGACTCAACCAAGGAAAGCAGAGATTGACAGACTCGAGAAACTTTCTGCATTGTCAGCACAGACGGAGACACTTTCGAGGATGTTTGAAGTTTTTGAAGCTCATCGTCGTCAAAGTGTGGCGGTTACTTGTGATTATTCATTTGATGAGTGAGTTTTATACTCATAATTGAGTGCGTTTGAGCTTAAACTTTTGCTTTATTTTAAGTGTTTGTGTCTATTCATGCATGTTTTACGTTGTTTTGAAGGAATTGGGACAAAAGTTACTTGGATCGACGTTCGGGTGGCTAGATTCGCTTTTTTTGGCTTGCCATTTACAAATCAGTCACTTGAGCCAATTTGAGTATTTCTCCAAACCTTATTTTGAAAAACCCAAAGAATGAAAGTTGTAGATCTACTTTTACTCTTTTTGGATCATCTTGAATCATCGAAATCGGAGTTCGGCCGAAGAAGTTATGACCATTTTCCCAAAGACGTCAGAGAAGAAAATGTTAAAACTTGCGGCCAGCTCCGGGGCGCCCAAAATAGGTCTATACCAAGCGCCGGGGAACTGGGGGGCAGGGTTTGAGCGTCAAGCCCAACGCTGGGTCGCTGGGGAAGGGCTTGGTGATGGCCTGGACGCGTTTTTGAGCGAATTTTGACACTTTTTTGACTCCAAATTAGATTGGGTTTGTTCCTAAACTAAAAATTGGACTTTTAACCTATAAATACATGATGTAAGGCATAAAATAAAGGGGGATTACATAGATTAGACTAGAGATACACTCCATTAAATTAGAATCTAAACCCTAGTTCTTAGCTAGCCATTGGAGATTGAAGCAAATTGAAGAACACTGAAGATCAAGAGCAAGAGCAAGAGGGGAGCATCAGATTTGCTGACAACAGATTCTATTCTCTTCTTTTATCATACTTTTATTTTTTAATGTCTATTCAATTGTGGATTCTTGATTTTAATTCATTAATTATGATCTAACTCTTTTATTAAGATTTCAATTGAACCTTTTATGGCTATAAATTAGTTATTTAATTTATTCCAATTATTTGTGTCAAAGTGAGTTGTTTATCTTGCCTATGCTTATTGATTAATTATCTGATCAGTAATTACCTTGTTACTCTAGAAGGAATTGAGAAAGGAATTCTAGGGTTAGAACTGGGCATGATATCATGTGACTTAGTTATTTGCACAGTGAATAATTAGGTTTGTGAATAGAATGAGAATATCTATTTTCCGCATGTAACACGTAAGGAATTGGGATTGTAGCGAGTTTTATTCAATTGTTTAGCATAAAGATATAACAAAATTAATCTAGGTTAAATAGAAGTCAAATGATCGCTTGAGAAAGGGCTTTTGGCATTTGAGAATTCCTGTTAACAATTCAGTAGACATAATAATTGGGATAATTGGATAATTGGTTTATAATTCATAAATGGGGATATTGTAGTCTTAACTTTTATTTATTTGAATTTATTTATAAAGCAATTCAGTGTAATTAATTAATTTAGTTTTCTTAATTAGAAAAATCACACTTTGCAATTGTTTAAATAAAATTGATTTGGTTAAGAGTTAGTACTTGGTGATTTTTATTAAATAATTCCTCGTGGGAACGATACTCTACTTTCACTTTTTTACTTGTTGACCGTGTATACTTGCACGTGTTCATTGATTGCGAAATCGATCAACAAGTTTTTGGCGCCGCTGCCGGGAAATTAATTTAATAATTATTTTCCAATATTAATTTCAATCAAATTAGTCTTAATTTAAACATTTTTACTTTTTTTATTTTAATTTCTCATTTATATTTCTCTCTTTTTAGGTACCATGGATGACTTTGCGTATCAATGGCCATACACGAACATGACTCAACCAAGGAAAGCGGAGATTGACAGACTCGAGAAACTTTCTGCATTGTCAGCACAGACGGAGACACTTTCGAGGATGTTTGAAGCTTTTGAAGCTCATCGTCGTCAAAGTGTGGCGGTTACTTGTGATTATTCATTTGATGAGTGCGTTTGAGCTTAAACTTTTGCTTGATTTTAAGTGTTTGTGTCTATTCATGCATGTTTTACGTTGTTTTGAAGGAATTGGGACAAAAGTTACTTGGATCGACGTTCGGGGTGGCTAGATTCGCGTTTTCATCTTGCCATTTACAAATCAGTCACTTCAGAGCCAATTTGAGTATTTCTCCATACCCTATTTCGAAAAACCCAAAGAATAAAAGTTGTAGATCTACTTTTACTCTTTTTGGATCATCTTGAATCATCGAAATCGGAGTTCGGCCGAAGAAGTTATGACCATTTTCCCAAAGACGTCAGAGAAGAAAATGTCAAAACTTGCGGCCAGACCGGCGCGCTAAAATAGGTCTATACCAGTCTGTCGGGAACCGGGGGTAGGGTTTGAGCGTCAAGCCCAAATACTGGGCTACTGGGAAGGGCTTAGTGATGGCACGGGCCGCTTTTTGAGCGAATTTTGACACCTTTTTGACTCCAAATTTGATTGGGTTTGTTCCTAAACTAAAAATTGGACTTTTAACCTATAAATACATGATGTAAGGCATAAAATAAAGTGGGATTACATAGATTAGACTAGAGAAACACTCCATTAAATTAGAATCTAAACCCTAGTTCTTAGCTAGCCATTGGAGATTGAAGCAAATTGAAGAACACTGAAGATCAAGAGCAAGAAGAAGAGGGGAGCATCAGATTTGCTGACAACAGATTCTATTCTCTTCTCTTATCATACTTTTATCTTTTAATGTCTATTCAATTGTGGATTCTTGGTTTTAATTCATTAATTATGAACTAACTCTTTTATTAAGATTTCAATTGAACCTTTTATGGCTATAAATTAGTTATTTAATTTATTCCAATTATTTGTGTCAAAGTGAGTTGTTTATCTTGCCTTATGCTTATTGATTAATTATCTGATCAGTAATTACCTTGTTACTCTAGAAGGAATTGAGAAAGGAATTCTAGGGTTAGAACTGGGCATGATATCATGTGACTTAGTTATTTGCATGATGAATAATTAGGTTTGTGAATAGAATGAGAATATCTATTTTCCGCATGTAACACGTAAGGAATTGGGATTAGAGCGAGTTTTATTCAATTGTTTAGCATAAAGATATAACAAAATTAATCTAGGTTAAATAGAAGTCAAATGATCGCTTGAGAAAGGGCTTTTGGCATTTGAGAATTCCTGTTAACAATTCAGTAGACATAATAATTGGGATAATTGGATAATTGGATAATTGGTTTATAATTCATAAATGGGGATATTGTAGTCTTAACTTTTATTTATTTGAATTTATTTATAAAGCAATTCAGTGTAATTAATTAATTTAGTTTTCTTAATTAGAAAAATCACACTTTGCAATTGTTTAAATAAAATTGATTTGGTTAAGAGTTAGTACTTGGTGATTTTTATTAAATAATTCCTCGTGGGAACGATACTCTACTTTCACTTTTTTACTTGTTGACCGTGTATACTTGCACGTGTTCATTGATTGCGAAATCGATCAACAAGTTTTTGGCGCCGCTGCCGGGAAATTAATTTAATAATTATTTTCCAATATTAATTTCAATCAAATTAGTCTTAATTTAAACATTTTTACTTTTTTTTATTTTTAATTCCCTGCCTATATTTCTCTCTTTTTAGGTACCATGGATGACTTTATGTATCAATGGCCATATATACACGAACATGACTCAACCAAGGAAAGCGGAGGAGATTGAGACTCGAGAAACTTTCGCATTGTCGGCCTGAGACGGAGACACTTTCGAGGATGTTTGAAGCTTTGAAGCTCATCGTCGTCAAAGTGTGGCGGTTACTTGTGATTATTCATTTGATGAGTGCGTTTGAGCTTAAACTTTTGCTTGATTTTAAGTGTTTGTGTCTATTCATGCATGTTTTACGTTGTTTTGAAGGAATTGGGACAAAAGTTACTTGGATCGACGTTCGGGGTGGCTAGATTCGCGTTTTCATCTTGCCATTTACAAATCAGTCACTTCAGAGCCAATTTGAGTATTTCTCCATACCCTATTTCGAAAAACCCAAAGAATAAAAGTTGTAGATCTACTTTTACTCTTTTTGGATCATCTTGAATCATCGAAATCGGAGTTCTACCAAGAAGTTATGACCATTTTCCCAAAGACGTCAGAGAAGAAAATGTCAAAACTTGCGGCCAGCTCCGGGGCACCCAAAATAGGTCTATACCGGTCTTAGGAGGCCCTTTGGGGGTAGGGTTTGACGTCAAGCCCAGTATTGAAGTGACGGGGAAGGCTTAGTGATGGCACGGGCCGCGTTTTTGAGCGTAATTTTGACACCTTTTGACTCCAAATTTGATTGGGTTTGTTCTAAACTAAAAATTGGACTTTTAACCTATAAATACATGATGTAAGGCATAAAATAAAGTGGGATTACATAGATTAGACTAGAGAAACACTCCATTAAATTAGAATCTAAACCCTAGTTCTTAGCTAGCCATTGGAGATTGAAGCAAATTGAAGAACACTGAAGATCAAGAGCAAGAAGAAGAGGGGAGCATCAGATTTGCTGACAACAGATTCTATTCTCTTCTCTTATCATACTTTTATCTTTTAATGTCTATTCAATTGTGGATTCTTGGTTTTAATTCATTAATTATGAACTAACTCTTTTATTAAGATTTCAATTGAACCTTTTATGGCTATAAATTAGTTATTTAATTTATTCCAATTATTTGTGTCAAAGTGAGTTGTTTATCTTGCCTTATGCTTATTGATTAATTATCGATCAAGAATTACCTTGTTACTCTAGAAGGAATTGAGAAAGGAATTCTAGGGTTAGGCTGGGCATGATATCATGTGACTTAGTTATTTGCACAAAGTGAATAATTAGGTTTGTGAATAGAATGAGAATATCTATTTTCCGCATGTAACACGTAAGGAATTGGGATTAGAGTGAGTTTTATTCAATTGTTTAGCATAAAGATATAGCAAAATTAATCTAGGTTAAATAGAACTCAAATGATCGCTTGAGAAAGGGCTTTTGGCATTTGAGAATTCTCATTAACAATTCAAAGAGACATAATAATTGGGATAATTGGATAATTGGTTTATAGTTCATAAATGGGGATATTGTAGTCTTAACTTTTATTTATTTGAATTTATTTATAAAGCAATTCAATTGTAATTAATTAATTTAGTTTTCTTAATTAGAAAATCACACTTTGCAATTGTTTAAATAAAATTGATTTGGTTAAGAGTTAGTACTTTGTGATTTTTATTAAATAATTCCTCGTGGGAACGATACTCTACTTTCACTTTATTACTTGTTGGTAGTGTATACTTGCACGTATTCATTGATCATGAAATCGATCAACAAGTTTTTAGGCGCATTACCGGGAAATTAATTTAATAATTATTTTCCAATATTAATTTCAATCAAATTAGTCTTAATTTAAACATTTTTTATTTTTTTTATTTTTAATTCCCTGCCTATATTTCTCTCTTTTTAGGTACCATGGATGACTTTGCGTATCAATGGCCATACACGAACATGACTCAACCAAGGAAAGCGGAGATTGACAGACTCGAGAAACTTTCTACATTGTCAGCACAGATGGAGACACTTTCGAGGATGTTTGAAGCTTTTGAAGCTCATCGTCGTCAAAGTGTGGCGGTTACTTGTGATTATTCATTTGATGAGTGAGTTTTATACTCATAATTGAGTGCGTTTGAGTTTAAACTTTTGCTTGATTTTAAGTGTTTGTGTCTATTCATGCATGTTTTACGTTGTTTTGAAGGAATTGGGACAAAAGTTACTTGGATCGACGTTCGGGGTGGCTAGATTCGCGTTTTCGGCTTGCCATTTACAAATCAGTCACTTCAGAACCAATTTGAGTATTTCTCCAGACCTTATTTCGAAAAACCCAAAGAATGAAAGTTGTAGATCTACTTTTCCTCTTTCCGGATCATCTTGAATCATCAAAATTGGAGTTCAGACGAAGAAGTTATGACTATTTTCCGAAAGGACGTCGGAACAAAAAATGTTAAAACTTGGGGCCAGCGTCGAGGCGCTGGGGGGCAGGGTTTGAGCGTCAAACCTAGTGCTGGGGCGCTGGGGAAGGGCTTGGTGATAGCCTGCACGCGTTTTTGAGAGAATTTTGACACCTTTTGACTCCAAATTGGATTGGGTTTGTTCCTAAACTAAAAATTGGACTTGTAACCTATAAATACATGATGTAAGGCATAAAATAAAGTGGGATTACATAGATTAGACTAGAGATACACTCCATTAAATTAGAATCTAAACCCTAGTTCTTAGCTAGCTATTGGAGATTGAAGCATATTGAAGAACACTGAAGATCAAGAGCAACAAAGAAGAGGGGAGCATCGACGGTTTGACAATGATTCTATTCTCTTCTCTTATCATACTTTTATCTTTTAATGTCTATTCAATTGTGGATTCTTGGTTTTAATTCATTAATTATGAACTAACTCTTTTATTAACATTTCAATTGAACCTTTTATGGCTATAAATTAGTTATTTAATTTATTCCAATTATTTGTGTCAAAGTGAGTTGTTTATCTTGCTTTATGCTTATTGATTAATTATCTGATCAGTAATTACCTTGTTACTCTAGAAGGAATTGAGAAAGGAATTCTAGGGTTAGAACTGGGCATGATATCATGTGACTTAGTTATTTGCACAGTGAATAATTAGGTTTGTGAATAGAATGAGAATATCTATTTTCCGCATGTAACACGTAAGGAATTGGGATTAGAAATGAGTTTTATTCAATTGTTTAGCATAAAGATATAACAAAATTAATCTAGGTTAAATAGAAGTCAAATGATCGCTTGAGAAAGGGCTTTTGGCATTTGAGAATTCCTGTTAACAATTCAGTAGACATAATAATTGTGATAATTGGATAATTGGTTTATAGTTCATAAATGGGGATATTGGAGTCTTAACTTTTATTTATTTGAATTTATTTATAAAGCAATTCAGTGTAATTAATTAATTTAGTTTTCTTAATTAGAAAAATCACACTTTGCAATTGTTTAAATAAAATTGATTTGGTTAAGAGTTAGTACTTGGTGATTTTTATTAAATAATTCCTCGTGGGAACGATACTCTACTTTCACTTTATTACTTGTTGACCGTGTATACTTGCACGTATTCATTGATTGCGAAATCGATCAACACTCCAGTTCTATTCGTGAAGAAGAAAATGGGAGTATGCTACGGTGTATTGATTATAGGGAGTTGAATCATGTCATCATCAAAAATAAGTATCCATTGCCACGTATTGATGACCTTTTTGACCAGTTGCAAGGCGCCAATTTCTTTTCAAAGATTGATCTTCGTTCCGGATATCACCAATTGAAGATTAAAACCGATGACATTCCAAAGACGGCTTTCAGAACCTGGTACGGGCATTCTGAATTCCTAGTCATGTCTTTTGGATTGACTAATGCTTTTGCTGCCTTCATGGATATAATGAACCAAGTATACAAGGAATATTTGGATCATTTTGTGGTTATCTCTATTGATGATATTCTCATATACTCCAAAAGTCGTGAAGACCATGAGCAACACTTGAGGCTGATAGTCTAAAAGCTTCGTGAACACAAGATATATGCCAAGTTGAAGAAATGTAAATTCTGGCTTGAGGAAGTTTTATTTCTTGGGCATGTGATATCAAGTCATGGAATATCTGTTGACCCAGCAAAGATTGAATCTATTCAAAGCTGGGAGAAACCTAAATTAGTGACCGAATTACGTAGCTTTCTCGGCTTATTTGGTTATTATCGGAGATTCATATAAGGGTTTTCTCGAATCTCTACTCCATTAACTTAGCTGACTTGGAAAGATACAAAATTCGGTTGAAGCAAGGAATGTGAGAAGAGTTTTCAAGAACTCAAGAGGAGACTCATTTCAGCACCTGTTCTGACAATACCATCTAGCTCGGAGGGATTTGTCATCTACAGTGATGCTTCAGGCAAAGGGTTAGGATGTGTTCTCATGCAACATGGGAAAGTTATAGCCTATGCCTCTCGACAACTCAAGGAATATGAGAGGAATTATCCTACTCGTGATCTAGAGTTGGCAGCAGTTGTCTTTGCACTTAAAATTTGGAGGCATTACTTGTATGTGGAGAAAGTGGAGATCTATACGGATCAAAAAAGCCTCAAATATTTCTTCACCCAAAAGGAACTCAACACGAGGCAACGATGTTCGCTTGAACTATTGAAATATTATGATCATACCATTCAATACCATCTTGGAAAAGCGAACGTAGTAGCTGACGCATTGAGTAGAAGATCATATGTGGGTACGAGTGAAATATTGTCAACAGAAAGGCCCATTTTGTATGACTTACAAAGGATAGAGATAAAGTTAAAGATTTCAGGGACCCATGTGATGATGACGAATATACGAGTAGAATCGACTTTAATCGATTAAGTTAAAGCTGCTCAAGACACAAACCTGGAGCTGATGCGTATGAGGAAGAAAGTGCAAGAAGGTGCTATTCTGGAAGCAAGAATCGATGAAGAAGGAATACTACGAGTCAACTCTAGACTTTGTGTTCCTAACGACCCTGATTTAAAGTATAAAATCATGATGGAGAAACACAACACACCGTTTGCAATCCATCATGGTAGTATAAAAATGTATCATGATGTTCGACATACTATTTGGTGGAGCAATATGAAGAGAGAGATAGCGCAATTTATCTCAAGGTGTCTAACTTGTCAATGAGTCAAGGCAGAACATCAAGTGCCAAAAGGTCCATTGCAACCACTTGAAATTCCAGAATGGAAGTGGGAGCACATTACCATGGATTTCATTACTAGTCTTCCTAAGGTTTCTCAAGGCATAGATGCAATTTGGGTCATTATTGATAGATTGACCAAGTCTGCTCATTTCTTACCTATACGAGAAACTTATACACTTGAATGTCTTGCTCGTATGTACATAAATGAGGTTGTAAGATTGCATGGTATGCCAGTATCTATAGTTTCTGATCGAGACCCAAGATTCACTTCAAGATTTTAGGTTAGTTTGCAAAAAGCTATGGGTACGGATTTACGATTTAGTTTGGCTTATCATCCTCAAACGGACGGGCAGTCGAAAAGAACTATTCAAACTCTTGAAGATTTATTAAGACTCTGTGTCCTTGACTTCAAAGGAAGTTGGGACAAGTTCTTACCATTGGTGGAGTTTTCCTACAACAATACTTATCAAGCAAGTATTGGCATGGCTCCATTCGAGGCGTTGTATGGACGTAAGTGTCGTTCTCCAGTATGTTGGGATGAGGTGGGTGAAGCAACGTTGTTGGGACCGGAGTTGGTACGTATGACTACAGAAAAGATTCAAACGATCCAATAACGTATAAAAGCCTCACAAGATCGAAAAAAGAGTTTTGCTGGTCTTCATCGAAAGGACGTGGAATTCAATATTTGAGATCGTATGTTGTTAGGTGTTGCTCCATGGAAAGGAGTTACGAGATTTGGAAAGAGAGGAAAGCTCAATCCTCGATTCATTGGCCCGTTTTTAATCCTTGATCGAGTAGGAACTGTGGCCTATAGACTCGCCTTACCGCCAAGTATATCTCGTGTTCATAATATTTTTCACAAATTCATGTTACATAAATATGTGAAAGACCCGAACCACATTATTGAGTTAAAACCAGATGAAATAGCGGAAGATTTAACGTATGAAGAGGTTCCTGTTAAAATCTTGGATAAGAAGGAGCATATTTTACACTCCGAGGTTATACCTCAAGTCAAAGTTTTGTGGAGAAATCACGACGTTGAGGAAATGACCTGGGAATTAGAATCTGGAATAAAATCAAGGTATCTTCACCTATTCATCATACCAGGTATGTACCCTAATTTCGAGGGCAAAATTTCATAAGGAGGGGAGGTTGTAAGACCCCAACTTTTATGAATAAAGATGAATTTTTGATAAATATCATTTTTGAATATTATGGAGTGAATTTAATATAATGTTATAGTCGTGGGTAATATTTATAAATTTTTCAAAGTACGCAAGTTGTTATATTAAATTCGATTGGTCAGAGAATATTCGTTTTAACAGGGAATATTCGTACGACGACATAATCATAGGTGGACCCCAAAACGGAATTATTGTTAGATTGAGAAAACGACAAAAATATCTTTTTATAAAAATAACGGCGAAAGTTTTACCGTTAACTGTTGAAATAACAAGTTGTTAAAAATGCGATGTCTGGCGTGGTTGCATAGTAGCATTACGGTATTGATTATTGATGCTTACGTGAGAAGTCACCGGTTATACTCAATTATTGAGTACGAAGAATTCTTTGCATCATATCTCTCATATTATTGATTTAATTATTATCACAGTATCATCTGCATAATATTTTATATTATTAAATCAATAATTGAGACGACAAAGTTATTAATATTATTATTTTCAATATTGACGATGTCTAGAATTTCTGTCAATGAGAGGTTTGGTCACCTAATTGCATGCCAATAGGGATAAATCCTTATTAGAAAGCCCCCTGATTCCTAGGAACGACTTAGTCGTTAAATATTACGAATTATAATAATGATGATAAATTTTATTAAAAATATTGAGGTGATTTTTATGAAGTATTTGTTGTAAATTTTGGCGTATTATTTGGACCCCCATTTACCCATTTTTCAAATTAATCGGTAGAAAATTATTGAATATATATATATATATATATATAGGAAGGATCAAGAGCATTCTCCTTAAATAACATTCCTCCTTAAATAACATTCATTTATTAAAACTACGTCGTTTTGGAGTTTCTTTTAAAAAATAAGTGGGGGCGCGAGTGGTATTTTTGTAAATAAAAGAAAAATAAGTGGGACCACTCTCTTTTAAAAATTTTCAAAACGACGTAATTTTATTAAAGGAGTGCTATTTAAGGAGGAATGCTAGATAAGGGGAATGCTCTTGATCCTTGCTCTCTCTCTCTCTCTCTCTATATATATATATATATATATATATATATATATAGAGAGAGATTCACGTGAATTAGGATTCACTGAGGATTTCCTGTTGGTTCACGCGGGGGGGGGGGGTGTATCACGGGATATATATATATATATATATATATAATTCAAAATTTTCGTTTTATTAGAATATTTTATTTGCATAGTATTTTACTATGCAATGCATAGTAAAGACTTGTGAAAATCGAATTCGGCGTCCGTGATATATATATATATATATATATATATATTGTTCACCTGTGATTTTTTATTCAAATAGTATCCTTCCATTCTCCTATAAAATATGATGCTTAGTTAGAATTGAAAAACACACCAGAATCAGAGAATTCTTCTTCTATAATATTGAGCGTATTTCTTTAGAGTTTAATAAAGCTTTGAGCGTAGAAAATAGTATATGTTTTCTTCAAGAATATCCTCGCCCTACCAGTCAGAATACTCTTCTTTTTAAGGTAAGGGATGTTATTTTTGTTCAATATTCGCTTGAAATAATATTTTCTTCCATACTCTATAGTATGTAAATATTATTATTTCGTTTCAGATTTTGAATTCTATACTCGTTTTGTTAAAGTTTTGGCTTCTAAAATACATGAAATTAGTAGAATATCCTTGATATTTGCTCTTTATCCAGTATCTTTTCATGGAAATATTATTCTAAGCATTCTTGATAAGTTTTAACTTTTTCATGTCAGAGTACTATTCACGGGGTTACTATTATTGAAGTACTATTCACGGGATACTATTCACTTGATTACTATACACCCGGGGTACTATTCATGATAAAAATTGATTTGTTTTTGGTCCAAATTATTTTTGGTACAATATTATTCTTGAATTTTACTCCACAAAGCAGTATTATGTTGATAATTTGTATGTTATTGATTTCTGGATAAATTAAATTATAAATCTTTAAAAATTTATCCTTGAACTTGTTTTATTGAATTCTTATATCATTGTCATCATCCTTATGTTTATATTATGTTGAAAGTCATTTGTGACCTGTAGTGCATAGATGGAGTTGGTATGATTATGACAAGGGATTATTCGGTATAATCATGACCGTAATATTACAAATGATGTGGTAAAAGTCATCATTGGCCCATAGTGCATAGATGGATATTTGTTGGCATGATCATGACCATTAATGAATACACGAATATCCTTGGCCCGTAGTGCATGGATAATTTGTGGTCGTGATACTAAAGAATATCCTTGGTCGTACTGCAGGGGTGATTTGATGATGTGGATTATTTATTAAACTGAGTCTCAGCGATAAAAGTGATTAAAAACCTTTTTAAATCGTAGAAGATAGTAGATTTTATACTCTACTTGACTTTTCTAATGTATTGTTTGTTCCGCTGTAGTTAAACTTGATATTTATTATATTTGATCAGTTTAACACTGTTGAAGGCTAACGATAAATTATTCTATATTATCTTAGTCATAATATTTCTTACTAGGCTAGTTGAGCTCACCCTTTTGCTTTCATTGTTCTCTTCAAGAAATGAGAACGTAGTCGGGACTAATCGGGGAACGGAGTGACGGTCCAGATGTTTGCATTAGTAGTCCTCAATATTCTATGAAATAGTGTGATAATAAATGTATTGAGGACTCCATTTGAGTTTGAATACTGTCTAGAAGATAATATTCATATTAAAACTCTCAATTTATGTTTTTTCATATTTTACATGACAATCGTATTATTAAGTTGTATTTGAATTTTGTACCATGTATTTGGCGACTCAAGATGGATGATGTATACCTATTTTGGGGGCATCACAACTTGCCTCACATATCGTTGATTTGTTGACTATGCCATCAGTTAGGTGTGAGATGGACGACATATGAGCCTGTGTAACAGCCCCTAGAGTTGCTACACCCGCAACTTATTGTAAGATATACGGTCTGGTCAGGGGGTGAATCACATCCTCGTGGGCTTGGTTTCATATTTATAGATGCTCTAGAGGAGGAGGAGGAGGCAGAAGCAAGTTCAGAGGATGATAAATTTTGGGTTGATGAGCTATCTAAGGGTGACGATGATGTTGTGCCTGGTGCTTCTAGGCCGACCAAATACATGTTTAGTACACGATTTTGAAGCTTATAGTGTCACATAGATGCCAGAGACAAACATGAAGATCGAAAGCTTAAAAGGATTGCAGCGCGACAGGACCATGCCTTTGCTACTCAAAACGTGTTCAATGTATCCATGGCAGAGGCATTCACTTATCTAAACCATGCTTCTAAACCTTTCTAGTTCCCCATTCCTCAGCCACTGCCTGCATATCCACCTTCTAACTTAGATGTCGAGGAGGTGCCACCTACTGCCTAGCAAATTTAGGGAAGTCCTCTGTACTTTATTTCCGTATATTGAACAATGAGGACATTATTATTTTTTAGTTTAGGGGTGTTGTGTTGTGTTCTATGTATTGTTAGTATAGTTCTGTGCATTATTAGAGTAGTTTTGCATTGATAGTTCATATTTAGTTTAATTTTCAATTGCATGTTAGTTGTGTATGTTCATATAGTATAGTTTTAATTTTTGTGAATAGTTTTCATTTTGAGTTATTTTTTCCTAAAAACAAACTTGAAAATGGAAAATTACAAAAATAGTAGTTAGTTAAATGTTTATATATTGCATTTAGTTAGTATTTGCATGATTCAAGCTTGTTAGATAGTTGAAGTTAATCTGGCCAATGATGAGATTGGAATTATGTAGACAAAAATTAGTATTGACAGCCAGGGCTTAGATGTAATTTCATATCATGACCTAAATCTTTACCTGTTTGAAAATGATATAATCAGGATAGCACAGTAGAATGACTATGTTGATTGACTTAGTTTAAATTTATACATAATTGATTTCTTCAAGGAAATTTAGATTTAATGAAAGAAATTCAGTGAATATGGGGTGAAGGCTAAGATTAGGCAGAAATCTAAGTTTGGGGGAAGATATGGGAAATATAAAAAAAGGAATAAAAAAATAAGAATAAACACCGTGATTAGTTTAGTTATGTGGCCTTTGTTACTTGAGTAAGTATGCCCGAGGGGATGTCTCTACATCCAGCGCCCTAAAGCTATCTGGTTTGGTAGTCGTTGGTCGAAAGCTTGCTAATGGGTAGCACTGAAAAGCCTAAGAGTACTAGACATTGCACAGTCATGAGTAAAAATAAGTGAAATACGAGAAAAAGATCGAAATGCCCCCGTAAGTGAATAAGAAAGCAAAAAATATCCCATATTGACTTCTATTTTGGTATCTGCTAAGTTTTAGCCGGATCTTTGCTTGTTTATAGATTTCTTAACATTGAACTATTTTTCTCCTTTAAAGAAGCATATTATGTGTTTTATTTAATTTACAGTCAGTTTTCATAGTTGTTAACCACACACGAACTATGTCAGTAATAACAGGGATTGATTTGGTGATTGATATGAGGTTATTGACTTTTTTGGAAAGATTTATTGTTCATATTTATTGTAATTTCTCTGAGGCCATTTGATTAGACTTCGTATTATCTGATAGCTGGACTCGTAGGCATGTAGGTAGTTTCATTGCATTGCATTTTGTTGTGCTTGAGGACAAGCACTGTCTAAGTTTGGGAGAATTTTATGAGTGGGGTTTCATACCTACGAATTGGATAGTTTTTTAGACTTAAACAGTTGTTTATCCGTATGTTTTAGTACTATTATATATTGTGTATTATGTTTATGTTGCAGGTTCAATATTATTGGCTAAGGCGAGGTTTGATTGGCAAGGTAGTGAAAAGAGCAGGAAAAGCCAAAAATAAAATAAAATAAGTGAAGTATAGAGAAAATGTCCGTCGGGGCATGGCTTCATAGTATAAATTTATTCATAGAAAGTAGTCCAAATCATCATTAATTTTAACCCCGCCTTGAGAGGGGTTACCAAGAGAAAAATGCCTTGGCGGGGTAAAAGTGCTGTGATAGAGATGGAAGACTTATGATGTAATTCTACTTCTAATGTTGCGAGACTTGTGGACTTAGTACGTGATTGGAATAGGATAAGAAGATTATTCAGTTACAGAAAGGGGATAACCATCAACTCCATTCATCATTTAAGATTACAATTAACAAACCCTAGATTTTAAGAAGATTTTGGAGGAATTGACGCAAGGAGGTGGAGCACGAAGATTTTAGAGTGAATTGAAGAAAATAGTGATTCTATTTACTATTTTCATTCTTCAATTTCATTTTTGTAATCAAGAATATTAATTCTTTGATCTTTTTCAGTTTTTAATTCATTAGCTATGAACTAAATTCTCTTATTAAGCCTATGATGGATCTTATTGCCTAATGAGGATTGTTATGCTTTAACTTTAATTTAATGAAGCTATTTTCAGTTCATCTATTATGGTTTGTGCGTAATTTATGAGTTTCTTGATCACTAATTCTTTCTGAACTCGTATGAACTCCAGAGATAAAACATGGGTTTAGAATTAATTATAATAGCATGTGATTGTGATATCTACGTTTTATTGGGATTAATAATTTATGTCTAGGATAGAGATATTATGCATCACATGTAATCTTATGAGAACTTGGGATTAAACCTTCTTTAATTATAATTCACATAGAGATATAGTAAATTAGTTAATTATGGTGTTTTGCTTAATTCTATCATATGTGGATTAAAGTTGACATGGATAAAGTGCATCAGGAGATGGTTATATCTACTTTCGTATTCTTGATTAATGAACTGGAATAGTTAATTTGAATTAAAAAGAAGTGTGACAATCTAAATGAAGCATAAGTGAAATTGTAGTCTTAATTCTCGAATATCTTATTAAAGTTTGTGGTAGTTAGTAGTTTTTCTTTTATTTAGTAGTTTTTCATTAATTTCATTATTAAATCATTAGTTTAATAAAATTAAGATAATATAAGATTGGTAATTGCTAGGATAAAATTTAATATTTGTCTCTGTGGGAACGATATTTGACTTATCATTATATTACTTGTTGATCACGTATACTTGTGTGCCGTGTATAATTAGATTTTACCCAACACCAGACTACAAACATGTTATAGAATATGAACCACTACAATTTGAGAAAGATTTATCTTATGAAGAAGTTCATGTTCAGATAGTCGACAGGAAAGAACAAGTGCTCAGAAATAATGTAAAACCTTTTGTTAAGGTAATCTAGAGGAACCACGACGATGAAGAAGCTACGTGGGAACTCGAAGAACAAATGATGAAAAATTACCCTCATTTATTTGCTTAATATATGTGTAGCGATTCTTGGGATATAATCTTTTTAAGGGGAGAAGAATGTAACAGGACAAATCAATTGAGCCATGATTCTGGGGACAAAATCCTTTTAAGGAAGGAAAGATGTTACGAAATAGACTTTTGTAATTAATTTTAAATATTTATTGAATTGAATAAATATTTTGTGGATTCATTTATTGAGTTAAATAAATATTTAATGATATTGTTGTAGATTAATTTAATTAAGTGTCACAGTAATTAAATTAATGAGAAATAATTTTATAGTTCAAAGTTATACTTTATTTGGGATTATTAAATTAATTTAGTTGGTAATAATTATAATGTTGTTCTAATTAATTTAATAATTAATTAGAGGTTTAACGATTTGTCATAATTAATAAATGTTAATTTTAATTATGTCATAATTTGATTTAATGAGTAATGTTGCCTTTAATTTAATTAACTTTAAACAATATTATTTGGTTAATTAAAGTGTGACAAATAAACTATATAATAAACAAGTTCAATAAAATAAACTAAATAGGGGTGTTTTATAGCCAAACAAAACATGGCCTTAAGAACATAGGATCAGTTAAAGCCATGATGCGCTTAACTGATGCCCATGTTGTGCCAGTTATTAATTACGCGTATTATATTATGTTATCAGCCTTATTTTTTATATACTTTTTCCTAAGACCTAAGCCTGAGAAAAACAGAGAGAAAAGAGAGAGTTTTGACAGAACTGAGATTGAGGAAGAAGATTTGGAGAATCAAGGAGGGTCTCCTATCATCTAAACAAGGATCAATGGGTGAGAATTCGAATTACAATCTTTGTTTATTATATTCGTGAGTTTTCCCATCAAAATATATTTTAGTTCCCTGTAATTGAGTGTTCATGAGTAAATTATTGGGAAGTTGTTTATATTAGTTAATATGCACTTCTTATGACACCCCCAAATTTGGGTACTTCATTCCCACAGGATTTGGTGTTCACTATCTAAACATTCATTTATAACTACCCAAATTCAATAAAAATTAAGCAATAAATCTTCCCATTAAAGGGTTACATAACATAAACCAATAAATCCCAGGATGTCTAACCTTTAAACATTCATCAAATGCGGAAAATTAATTGATTACAACACATTTAAAACCAAGTCTAAAAAAAAAACACAAGTCTCAATAAATTAACAAGTGTTCAACATTTGTTCATCTTTCATTTTCCTTTGCTAGTAGTTGGCTCGTAAACCTTCTAAATTTTAGCTGCAATTGTTATATATATGCAAGAGTGAGTGAAATAAATGCTCACTTGAAAGGACATAATAACTGGCAATGAATAATCTTAACTAAATTGAATAACATTTTATAGTATCGATAATCAAGAACTGATATTGAAATTCATCTGAGGGTCACAAGACCATGAGCTATGTCACAAGTTTAAGTATTTCTACCTAAACCTTTAACAGACCTTAGACTATATGGACCTACTTTCTCGTATTTAGGGGGTTCAACCCTTTTACCATATATTGTGCACAAACATCTTAACGCTTTTGGGTAAATAATCCCCTATAATAGGGTTGTTCATCTCAGTTTTAATATATGAATCCGTACCAAAGAAAGTTTGGTTTGGATAAGTTTCATGTGTAATTTAGAGTTCAACGTACATCAACTAAGGATTATTTGAATCAAAAGTTCAATGACAATGTAAAGGTTCAACAACAACGTAATACAAAGTAGTTATGAACCATAAATGAATACTGTAATGCAACAAGTTCATGCTCTAAGATTAAAGTTCAAAGCATTGAGAAGATATAATAAACCTTGTTGGAACAAAATGGTAAGCTAAGGTTACAATTTCCAATAAGGAAACAAGATCAAAAACATTACTCAACAGATTTCAAGAACTTGCTTAAAATAAAAGTAAGGTTCAGAAACTTACTCAAATAAAGTTAGGGTTGGAGAACTTGCCTTGCGTGTAAGATAAACAGTTATAACTTATATTCCCAAATACTCATGACATAATTAGTTACCACATGATCATGGTACACAACTGAATATTTATTTCATTTACACCTCTTAGTCTTAGGTTTAACCACATAATTAAACCACACTTTTAATGCAATAACACAAATCTTCAGTTATCATATAATTCATTAATTACTAATAATAATTTACATATTTAGTATTATAACAATACCACAATATGATTAATTACATTTTATAGTCATAAAATCACACTATATTAACAATTATAGAATTGTATATAAAAAATCAAATTTTTGGGCTAAATTGCTAGTTAGAAATATTTACATTTCCAGTTTATTGAGGAGGTGGCGGCGTGGCACAGGCGCCACTGCAAGACAAAAGCTTGAAACCCAGTATTCATAATGGTCTCGGTATTGACTGTAACCATTTTTTACTCAGTAAGGTGATGCAGCGTGTACTCGTCAATAGGCATTGAGAAGCGTTGTGGCATACTGCTTTTTTTCTGAGCTGGCGGCTATGGCCAAGGCAACAGATTGCACCAGACGGTGTTCATAAAGAACACAAAATAAAGCCAAATTTTCCTAAATGCTCCTTTCTAACAACCATTCCAACTTACCCAAGTTGTATAAACTTCACAGAAACAATAATTAATATTCCTAACATGTTTCTAACCATATAAACACATAAACTTCCAAATTACAACCTTTAAATTCATTGTTATTACTATTTCTTCACTTTTTGACATTCTTAGCGAAGTTAATCACTGTGAATTCGTTTTTCAACCAAAACAATTTGTTTAAAACCCATTGTTTTCATTTCTTCATATATTTACACAATCAAAAATTAATTTAATAATTATAACATGAATTGAACATAAATTTTGATTCCAAAATAAGCCATATCATATATATATATATATATATATATATATATATATGTATATCTTTATTTTTCTATAAACATAATTTCTTCACATATATCATATTTTCATGGATTAACCTACTCTAAATCATATACCAAACATATACAAATAGTTTGTATAAACAAGTTAATATATACAAACCATATAATAAACAATTAATCATCAATATAAATTCTGTAAAGAATTTCTCATACAACAACTAAAACTTTAGAAAGTAGGATTATACCTTTAATTGCTAGCTTAGGTTAGCTAGGAGATAAAATTAACCTCTCCACCTTCCTTGGCTCTCAAAATCACAAAATTTTTCTTCTTTCTTCTTTCTTTTCTATCTTTTCTCTTTGTGTTTTCTCTTCTTTCTTTTCTCTGTTCTTTCTTTAGTATTAGGCTTAGACTGATATAACTTAACGTAAAAAAATGTAAAATAAAAAAACTAACATATAATAATAACCATACTTACATATCAGTTATTATTATTAATTTTTAAAATTCAAAAGCCATTAAGGCTTGTTTGGCAAAACTAATTAAAAATAAAGACTTAAAATCCTTAAGCCTTGATTAGTAAAACTAAATTAAAACTCCTTTTAGCTTATTTTAATAACTCACTTACTATATAGTTTATTGTCACACATTATTTAATTACATTCTAATACTCAAATTTAATTAAATAAAGTCACACTCACTTGCCACAAAATCCAATTGCTACAAAATTATAATTTTCATTATAATTTTATTTAACAAATTAGTACATAACTTTTTAATTACTAAATTAAATTAAAACAACATTATAATAATTTATTTAATCATTATCAACTTTCTAATTTAATTATTAAATTAAATTAGAATAGTACCACTTAATAATTAATTCATCACTCTTTTATTTTAATTAACTTCAAAATACCAAATTACTGAATGTCAACTTAATTAACATAATACACTTAATCAAGTTAATTCCCCACAGCTCATGAATTATTTGTTTAAATAATAAATAATTAAATTAAATAAATATTTGTTTAACAATAGACACATCAACTTAAATATTTGTTTAATTCAATAAATATTTGAAATTACGTATAAAAATTCTAGATTATTACATCCTTCCCTCCTTACAAGGATTTTGTCCCCAGAATTGAAGACATAGATCAAACAAATAACTCAAGATAGCTTTTCATCATCTTGTCTTTGAATTCCCACGTACCTTCCTCGGCATTGTGGTTCCTCCATATCACCTTCACAGAAGGTATTACTTTATTCCTGGACACTTGTTCTTTCCTGTCAACTATCTGGATAGTAATTTCCTCATAAGACAAATCTTTATCAAATTGTAATGGTTGATACTCAATCACATGCATGTAATTTGGTTTATACAGTCATAACATCGAAATATGCAAACATTGTGAACATATTCTAATTCTAGAGGTAGAGCTACCTCGTAGGCCACTTCACCTACTCTTCGCAACACTTCAAAGGTTCCAATAAACCTTGGGCTTAACTTTCTTTTCTTACCAAATCGAATCTTGCCCTTACAAGGAGAGACTTTTAGGAAAACAAAATTTCCAACGTCAAATTCGCGTTTTTGTCGATGTTGATCAGCATATTTCTTTTGTCTGTCTTGAGCAGCTACCAACCATTTTCTGATGATTTTTACAACCTCAACTGTCTGCTATACAAGTTCCAACCCTAACAGTTGACGTTCACCAACTTCATACCAGCATAGTGGAGTTTTTCACTTTCTACCGTACAATGCTTCGTAAGGAGGCATGCCAATGCTCGTGTGGTAACTGTTGTTGTAGTTGAATTCAGTCAATTGTAAATGATCATCCTAGTTTCCTTTGAAATCTATAATGCATGCTCTAAGCATATCCTCTATCGTCTGGATTGTTCGTTCGCTTTGGTCATTTGTCTAAAGATGGTATGTCGTGCTCATTCTCAACTGTGTTCACATGCATTCTTGTAATTTCTTCCAAAAATTTGACATAAATCGCGGATCTCTGTCTGACACAATTGAAAATGGATCTCAATGTCTCAAAACGATCTCCTTGACGTACTACTTTATGAACTGATCAAGATTGAATCTAATCTTTATTGGCAAAAAGTGTGTTGATTACGTTAGCCTATCCACTATTACCCAAATTGTATCGTACCCTTTCTGAGTAGTTGGAAGACCTACCACAAAATCCATTATGATATGCTCCCACTTCCATTTCGATATTTCCAAGGGCTGAAGTAATCTACTTGGTCTCTAATGCTCAGCTTTGACTTTTTGGCATGTCAAGCATTTCGCAATGCACTCTGCAACATCTCTTTTCATATTTGGCCACATAAATGCTGTCGTAAATCTTGATACATCTTCATATTCCCCAGGTGAATTGAATATCTTGAATTATGGGCTTCAAATAAAATTTCATCTTTAATTTCGGGTACTGATGGAACCCAAATTCTTCCCTCGAACCTTAGTAATCCTTCGGCATCGATCTTGAACTTCATGTCACTACCTTCAGACACTCTTTTCTTGATTTTCTCGCATCCTTCATCTTGTAGTTGAGCATTTTTCAATTTGTCCACTAAAGTTGGACTAGCTTCCATCTAAAACAATATTTCGTCTAATTCCTTCGAAAATTTTACTTCCAATTCTAGTTTAGTCATTGTTGAAGTAAGCTCCTCCTGAGTAGTTAACAACATCAACTTCTCCATACCCTTTCAACTCAAGGCATCAGCAACCACATTTGCTTTACCCGGATGATAAAAAAAATTCCCAATCATAATCTTTTATCAATTCTAGCCATCGCCTCTGACGCATGTTCAGATCCTTCTGTGTGAAAATATACTTCAGACTTTTATGGTCCGTATATATCTCACACTTCTCCCCATAGAGATAGTGTCTCCATATCTTCTGAGCAAACACTACTGCAACCAATTCTAAATCATGGGTCGGGTATCCTTTCTCATAGTCCTTCAGTTGCCTTGATGTACACGCAATGACTTTGTCATTTTGCATAAGCACACATCCTAGTCCTTTATGTGATGCATCACTATACACCAAAAAGTTTCTTGTATTATCCGGTAATGACAACACAGGTGCCATGCTTAGCTTCTTTTTTAATTCCCTAAAAACTCTCTTCACATTTCTCCGTCCAAACAAATTTTTTGCCCTTCCATGTCAAATTTATTAACGGAGTGGCAATCTTGGAAAAGTTTTGAATAAACCGTCTGTAGTAACCTGCTAGTCCCAAGAAACTCCTCACCTCTGATGGAGTCCTTGGTTGTTCCCAATATATTATAGCTTTGACTTTGGATGGATCCACTAAAATCCCATCTTTGTCAATCACATGCCCAAGAAATTATACACGTTCTAGCCATAATTCACACTTAGAGAATTTCGCATATAACTTTTCCCTTCTTAGCATCTCCAACATCAAACGTAAATGTTCCACGTGTTCCTCTTGAGATTTGGATTACACTAGGGTATCATCAATGAATACCACCATAAAATTATCTACGAATGGTTTAAATACCGTATTCATCAAATCCATTAATGTTATAGGGGCATTAGTCAAACAAAAAGACATTACCAGAAACTCGTAATGTCCATACCGAGTTCTGAATGTTGTCTTTGGTACATCCTCCTTCCTTACCATTAGCTGATGATACCCACTTCTCAGATCTATCTTCAAGAAGTATCTAGCTCCTTTAAGCTTATCAAACAAGTCATCTATTCTTAGTAATGTATACTTATTCTTAATAGTTACTTTATTTAACTCCCTATAATCTATACAAAGATGCATCGACTCATCCTTCTTCTTCACGAATAACACCAGTGCTCACCACGGTGATACACTCGGCTGAATGTATTTCTTGTCTAGCTGCTCTTGTAGTTGTACCATCAGTTTTTTCATCTCAATCGGAGCCATCCGGTATGGGGCCTTCGATATTGGAGCATTCCCTGGTGCTAAATTGATAACAAACTCAATCTCTCTGTCAGTCAGAAGTCCTGGCAAATCATCCAGAAATACATCCACAAAATCCCTAACAACTGGTATCTCCTCCAGTTTCACACCCTTCTTTTGAGTATCGACTATGTAAGCTAAATATCCTACACAACCCTATCTCAATAACTTCTTAGCTTATATAATCGTAAGACCGCTCACTTGTCTAGGCTATTTGCTACTATAGAAAACTACCTTTGACGGAGTCATAAGGTTTACACTTTTCTTTTGGCAATCAATTATCGCTCCATAATTGAATAGCCAATCCATTCCCAATATAACATCAAATTCCCCAAGTTTATTCGGGATTAAATCCACTGTCATAACATTTGCCTTAATATTCACCCTACAATTCCTATATAGGAATCTAACAGGAATCACCTCCCTATTCGAAATTTCTATATTCAAAGGAAAATTTAACTCTTCACTAGGTAACCCCAAACTCATAGCAAATTCATCAAATATAAATGAGCAAGTAGCACCCGAATTAAATAATACATAAGGTTTTGGCCGTGGGTCTGATTGTCAACGTTGGGCCAGTAATAGCCAAAGTACCTATACTACCACCTCCCTTGCTTCCAGTTGCATTTCCAGCTGCCTTCTTAAGACACTTACGACCTAGATGATCCTTTGACCCGCATATGAAATAAGCACCCTTCTTCGGTTGAGAGCAATTCGGAGCATTGTGACCCTCCTAGCCACAATTATATCACACCCGTTTACCTCTCAAGCACACTCCAGTGTGATTTCTTTCGAAAGTAACACACGCTTCAATTTTCCTCTTCTGTTGGCTACCCTGCTGACTTCCAGCCCCTACACTCTCATTCCATTTTCTTTTAGGGTTATTATTTCTGCCACTGCTACCACCAATTTTGCCATCATTCGTATTCTTCTTCTTTCTCTGTTCTTGATTATATTTTGTTAAGGCACCGCTTCCACCTTCCGCGATAATTGCCTTCTCAAGTACTGCTACAAAAGCCTTTCACTGAAACATAGAGACTCTGTTGTACAACCATGGCTTTAGTCCCTGTTCATATCTTCTTTCTTTGCACTTGTTTGTGTTAACCTGATACGGCGCAAACCTCGCCAACTCAATAAATTTTGCTGCATATTTTGACATAATCATCGTAGCTTGCTTCAGCTCTAAAACCTGGACTTCCATCTGATTCAGTGAGTTTTCAAGAAAATAGGTTTCAAAAAATATTTCCTTAAACCTATTCCATGTCATCACCCCCTGACCCCCTCTTGTTTTATTTTCCTACCACCAGTAGCTGGCTTTTGCTTTTAACATGAACGTTGCAAAAGTAGTCTTCTGGTCTTCACTGACTCTAGCAATGTCGAAAACCTTCTCTATTTCCATGATCCAGATCTGTTCCTCAATTGGATTCATGGACCCATTAAACTCTGGTGGTCCTATTGCAAATCTTTAAAGGTCGCAGCTGTATTCTGTGGTTGATTCTGCAGTGCTCTTGTTAGTAATGTCACCAATTGTTGAACTGGGTTAGCATTGGCATTGTTGTTTTTGGTAGACCCCTCAGGGGTTCACTGTCGTGGTTGACGTCTTCTTGTAGGCATTTTCTGTTAAAACACACTTATTAGATCATTACTCAATCTCTTAAGTTTTTTCTATTTAACTCGCACATCATAGATGATCATCACATGACACATAATGTCTTGAATAAATATTAACATTTTATTCATTTATAATCTTTTAAAAACATAGAAATGATTGCATCACAGCTATTTATATCACGTTGCCGAACTGACAAAGTTTCAGGATAACATCATCATATCCCATTGGTCACATAACACTTGAGATTTACAACTTATTTATTATATAATTTCTCATTCAATAATTAAATTTTCTGTTACGGCCTACTAAGACGTTGCACAGCCTTACGGCGCTCCTCTTCCATGATATGGAACATCGTTCTATGATCTAACATATATCACGGGAATTCCTCGAACATGAGTCGGATAATACATGACTCGATCTTGATCTAGGTTTATCACATTGTTAAAAACACAGTCCAACTCTTCCATCTTGACTTTCTTTGCTTGAACCTCTCCCTCTGCTATATCTGCACACTGGGAAGCCTTCTCGTAAGTATCTTCAAATGTTTCTCTCTTGGCAAAATCTTCTTTCAGATTATCCTTCAGTTTCGCAACATCCTCCATCAGCTGCTTCTTTTCCCCCTCTGTGTGAACCAGCTTCAATTCCACATTACCGAGACATTCGTCAAGATCCTAGATCTCAACGTCCTTTTGTGCCATCGAAGTGTGATGTTCATCTACCAGCTCCTCCAATTCGCTGACTCTATCTTGAAGCTCAATGTTACAGTTGTACACCTCGTCATATAATTGAGCTGCAATAGAGTTTGGTGGAAACACTTCCCCTTCCTCCTCATCATCTATTTGTGGCAGGTCCGCAGGGTCCTCCTCATCCGTCTCTACCACATTCTCATAATCAGGTATCCTATCCTGCTCATACTCCGGGGCATAACCAACCACTGTGACCAAAGAAGATGACTCCCTTGGCACCAGTTGTTCCTAGACCACCTGAATATCTCGAGGCTCCTCCTCTCAAGGCATCTGAGGCACCTCCTCCCTAGCCTGACTCGATTCTTCCATATTAGCCATCTTGGCAACAAAAAATTTAATTTTTTTAACTACTAACCGACACTACTCGACACTCACGAGCACATAGGTTGCAACCACATAAGCACATAGAGTGTTATATTATTTCTTCCTTAAAACTTAATAAGAGTTTATCACCACTATATTTTCAATCTCCTATAAGGTTACTTTCTATGATTTTTCCCCCACCTAACTAAGCTCTGATACCAACTTGTGACACACCCAAATCTGGGTACTTCATTCCCAAAGGATTTGGTGTTCACTATCCAACCATTCATTTATAACTACCCAAATTCAATAAAAAAATATGCAATAAATCTTCCTATTAAGGGTTACATAACTATAAAAAAAACAAATCCCAGGTTGTCTAACCTTTAAACATTCATCAAATGCGCAAAATTAATTAATTACATCACATTTAAAACCAAGTCTGAAAAAAAAACACAAGTCTCAATAAATTAACAAGTCTTCAACACTTGTTCATCTTTCTTTTTCATTTGCTAGTGGTTGGCTCGTCAACCTTCTCAATTTTAGCTGCAATTATTATATATATGCAAGAGTGGGTAAAACAAATGCTCACTTGAAATGATATAATAACTGGCAATGAATAATCTTAACTGAATTGAATAACAATTTATAGTATCAATAATCAAGAACTGGTATTAAAATTCATCCGAGGGTCACAAGAATATGAGCTATGTCCCAAGTTATAAGTATTTGTACCTGAAACTTTAACAGTCCTTAGACTATATGGACCTTCTTTCTCGTACTTAGGGGGATCATCCCTTCGTATCATGTATTGTGCACAAATATTTTAAAGCTTTCGCATAAAGAATCCCCTATAATAGGGTTGTTCATCTCAGTTTTAATATACGAGTCCGTACAAAAGAAGTTTTGTTTGGATAAGTTTTATGGGTAATTTAGAGTTCAACATACATCAACTAAGGATTATTTGAATCAAAAGCTCAATGACAATGTAAAGGTCCAACAACAATGTAATATAAAGTAGTTATGAACCATAAATGAATACTGTAATGCAACAAGTTCATGCTTTAAGATTAAAGTTCAAAGCATTGAGAAGATATAATATACCTTGCTTGAACAAAATGGTAAGCTAAGGTTACAATTTCCAACAAGGAAACAAGATCAAAAACTTTACTCAACAGATTTCAAGAACTTGCTTAAAATAAAAGTAAGGTTCGAAAACTTGCTCAAATAAAGTTAGGGTTAGAGAACTTGCCTTGCGTGTAAGTTAAATAGTTATAACTCACGTTCCCAAATATCCTATACACATGTCATCATGACAAAATTAGTTACCACATGATCATGGTACACAACTGAATATCTATTTCATTTACATCTCTTAGTCTTAGGTTTAACCACATAATTAAACCACACTTTTAATGCAATAACATAAATCAGCAGTTATCACATAATTCATTAATTACTAATAATAATTTTCATATTTAGTATTATAACAATACCACAATATGATTAATTTTATTTTATAGTCATAAACTCATACTATATTAATAATTATATAATTGTATATTAAAAATTAATTTTTTGGGCTAAAATCGCTAATCGGCATCGCTGCAGCGCCTCAGTTTATCTTGACGGTAGGCATTACGGCACTAGCATAAGTTTTGCTTACATGAGACAAAAGTTTCAAGCTGGCGTTGCAGTTATCTCGGTGCTACAACGCTTTTGTTTACTCACTGAACCGACGATGCATCGCCTGTACTAGTCAATAAGTCTTCGCCTGCTTTTACTGAATCTGGGGCCTGTATGGTACATTGCACAAGTCTTGCGTAGATAGTGTTCGCGAAGAACACAAAATAAAGCCGAATTTGCCTAAAAGCTCATTTCTAACAACCATTCCAACTTACCAAAGTTGTATAAACTTCACATAAACAATAATTAATATTCCCAACATATTTCTAACCATATAAACACATAAACTTCCAAATTACAACCTTTAAATTTACTATTTTTACTATTTCTTCACTTTTTGACAGTCTTAGAAAAATTAATTACTAGGAATTCATTTTTCAACTAAAACAGTTTGTTTAAATCCCATTGTTTTCGTTTCTTCGTATATTTACACAATTAAAAATCAATTTACTCATTATAACATGAATTGAACATAAATTTTGATTCCAAAATAAGTTATATCATATATACATATCTGTATTTTTCTATAAACATAATTTCTTCAAATATATCATATTTTCATGGATTAACCTGCTCTAAATCATATAGCAAACATATACAAATAGTTTATATCAATAAACTAGTAAATGCAAACCAACCATATAATCAACAATTAACCATCAATATAAATTCTATAAAGAATTTCTCATACAACAACTAAAACTTTAGAAAGTAAGATTATACCTTTGATTGCTTGCTTAGGTTAACTAGGAGATAAAATTAACCTTTCCTCAGTCCTTGGCTCTCAAAATCACATAACTTTTCTTCTTTCTTCTCTATTTTCTATCTTTTCTCTCTGTGTTTTCTCTTCTTTCTCTTCTCTGTTCTTTCTTTATTATTAGGCATAGATTGATATAACTTACCGTAAAAAAAAGTAAAATAAAAAAACTGACATATAATAATAACCATAGTTAATAAGTATAAGTTATTATTATTTTTTAAAATTCAAAAGCCACTAAGGCTTGTTTGGCAAAACTAATTAAAAATAAAGACTTAAAATCCTTAAGCCTTATTTGGTAAAACCAAATTAAAACTCCTTTTAGCTTATTTTAATAACTCACTTACTATATAGTTTTTTGTCACACATTATTTAATAAAATTCTAATATTCAAATTCAATTAATAAAGTCACACTCACTTGCCACATAATCCAATTGCTACAAAATTATAATTTTTATTATAATTTTATTTAATAAATTAGTACATCACTTTTTAATTACTAAATTAAATTAAAACAACATTATAATAATTCATTTACTCATTATCAACTTTATAATTTAATTATTAAATTAAATTAGAATAGTACCACATAATAATTAATTAATCACTCTTTTATTTTAATTAACTTCAAAATACCAAATTACTGAATATCAACTTAATTAATGTATTACACTTAATCGAAAGGACGTGGAATTTAGTATTGAGGATCATGTATTATTGCGTGTTGCTCCATGGAAGGGAGTTACAAGATTTGGGAAGAGAGGAAAACTCAATCCACGATTTATTGGTCCATTTCAGATTCTTGACCGAGTAGGAAATGTGGCCTATAGACTCGCGTTACCTCCAAGTATGTCTCGTGTTCATAATATTTTTCATATATATGTGCTTCGTAAATATGTGAAAGACCCGAACTATGTTATTGAGTTAGAACCAGACGAGATAGCCAAAGACTTAACGTACGAGGAGGTACTTGTCAAGATCTTGGATAGGAAGGAACATGTCTTACGTACAAAGGTCATGCCACAAGTCAAAGTTTTGTGGAGGAACCATTCTATTGAGGAAATGACCTGGGAGTTGGAAACGAAAATGAAAGCGATGTATCCTCACCTTTTCGAAACACCAGGTACATACGTCAATTTCGAGGATGAAATTTCATAAGGAGGGGAGGTTGTAAGACCCCAACTTATTATTAAATGAAATTGAAATTCCTCTATTTATTATTTTGAAATAGTAAGGGTTGATTTGATTAATGTGGTTAGTTATGGGTAAAATGCGCAAATATTTCAAATAAGCAAGTGGTTATAAAATATTCATTGTTGTTGGGGAATATTCGTTTGGTCGTGGAATATTCTTAATGTCTGGGAATATTCGTACGACGGCGCAACCTTGTGTGGACCCCATAACGGAAAACGTTTGGATGAAGAAAATGACAAGTATAAGTTGTTTATAAATAATTGGCAGTAGTTGTTACAGTTAATTATCTTTGTTGGAATACTAAATTGGTTAAAAACACGGTAGCTTTGCGGTATTACACCAATTATTGATTCTTACGTAAGAAGGAACTACTCAATAATTGTTACAGTAATTACTATTCAATATTTTATTTTATTGATTCAATAATTGCTACGTTGATATTTTATATTATTGTTGTTTCAATAATTGTCACTGCACAATATTTTCCTTTATCAAATCAATAATTCATATTATTTGAATAATATTATTAGATAGCATTATTGGCAATGTCTAGAAAGTTCCGTCTAAGGAGAGGTTTGCTCATCTAATTGTGCGTCAGTAAGGAGAAATCCTTATTAGAAAGCCCCCTCTTTCCTGGGAACGTCCTGGTTGTCAGTATTGTGATTCTGTAATATTATTTATGGATAATTAATTATTGATTTATATGATAAGGGAAATATTCATTTTATGTGGATATAAATGGAGAAATATTTTAATGTGACAATTGTTGAAAATTGATATTTTATCTTTTCTGATAAAATAATTCATTTAAATATATTATTATATTTTAATAATATAATAATTGTGATATTTTTACAATGAATGTGGGATATATGAATAAATGAGGAGGAAGAGTATTTTTGTTGCAATAAATGTTAAAAACATGTTAAACATGTATGTGGGCCCATTTCTTGACTGATATTTGATCATAACCTGTAAAATCGATCGTTTGTGGATTTCAGTCAACTTCTGTTTGGAATTTGGAAAAACTTTCTTTTGCAAAGTTGTAGAGAATGAAATTTCCTATAGAAAGGACATAAGTTTTGAATTTTTCTTATAAAAGGGCTATTTATTATAAATTATTGAAGTTCTGAAGTTCCAGAATAATTGATTTTTGAAGTTTTAATTATTTTTTTAAAGAAAAAAGTTTTTTTGCAATTAAGTGGGCTCAAATGTGATATAAATGTGTTGAATTCAGTAGGTCTAAGATGGGCTTGAAATTTTGTAATTATATTATTATTTTATTAAATTTCCTACTTTGATGTTCTAAGCAATTTCCTATAAATAGGGTGCTTAGGTTAGAATTGAAAATCACACCAGAAACTGAAGTTTTCTCTATCTATATTATTGACTGTATTCTTGTGAGTATTTTGATACTTTGAGTGTTGCTATACGGTGCAAGATTCCTTCAACACTATATCAAGTGTTCTAGTCAGAAGTACTGTCTTTTCGAGGTCAGGGATATTATTTTTTTGTAAATGATATTATTTCTTCAATATCATTATGCCGGAATATTGGTAAGATTTTTCTTATGAAATTCTTGTCTTTTAGTGTCGGGTTACTATTCACGTATACGGCACTATTCACAGACAAATTAAATTTTTATTTTTTGTCCAAAATATCTATTATGGATACTAGCTTTGATTGTATCCATGTTTTGATCATTCTTGAATTTTATTCCATTACGATTATTTATGATGTACTTTTGAACTCGGATTGTTTAAAGTACAAATCCTTAATATTTGTTCTTTTGTTTCACTGGATTCATTTTCTTTAAAATATTTTTCATCATCCTCAGTGCTAAATGATGATATTACTGAATATCTTTGGCCTGTAGTGCAAAGATGAATGAATTTTTTAAGAATATCTTTGGCCTGTAGTACAAAGATGAATAGGTGTTTAGATGAACATGACCAACTAATGAATATCTTTGGCCTGTAGTGCAAAGATGAATATTTGATTCAAGATGAATATTGATTGATGTTACAGGGATAAAATATTGATGATGGACTTTTAAATTCATAGATAATAGTAGATTTCATTCTCTATGTAATTGTTCTATGAATTATTATTTTCGCTGCGAATATTGATCTAAAATTTGTTATCTATTGTATTTTATCAGATTTTCCTTGTTGAAGAATAACGATAATTTGTTCTATATTATCTTAGTCATAATATTCTTTACTGGGCTAGTTGAACTCACCCTTTTCCTTTTTGTTCCATTTTTCTTCTCAGGAGGCGAGAATGTAGTGAGTTCTAGTCGGGGTATGGAATGATGGTTCTATAGAGTTGTTTTAGTAGTCCTCACCATTTTTGTAAAATAATGTATCAATAATTATAATGAGGACTTATTTGAGTGTGGATATTGTCTACATGACAATATTTGCATTTAAACTCACAGTTTATGTGTTGTTGTATTTTGCACGACAATTGTATTAATAAAGTTGTAGTTGTTCCTGTACCATGTATTTTGGCGACTCAGAATGGGTGTTGTATACCTATTTTGGGGGCGTCACAGTTGGTATCAGAGCTTAGGGATATGATCTTTGGCGGAGATAGGGGAATAGAACTAGGAGGGGAGAGACGAGTAAATCCTTCGCTAGTTTGTCCTACCTAAGCTTATTTGTTGGTTGGTCAGTATATAGGGATATTATGTGATATGCTAATTTATTTAATTAACCCTTTTTTTATGGCAGTATTTGAGAATGGCGACTGAGAATGTTAACAGTGGAGTAAATGAGATAGTGGAGACACCTTTACTCATTAATGAGGAGAATGTGTAGCAGGCCGACAATGTTCCTCTTGTAAACAACACCATTGATCAGACGATGAACGACGGAATGTTTAGAAGCTTTTTGCAGTTCATGCAAAATTAGACGCGGGAGACTCGTGCACAAAATACAGGTGGAAATGATAACAACGCACAGTTTGTCACAACCAAGCAGTTCAAAGAGTTGGGACCACTAGAATTCTGGGGAAACCAGGATCCGATTAAGGTAGAAACGTGGGTCAAACAAATTACCAAGATATTCAATGTCTTGGGATGCACGGAGGAACATAAGGTTCCATTCGCCACCTTTATGTTCTGTAATGAGGCAGATTACTGGTGGGAATCTGTGAAGAGTACCCATCCAGCCGCACTCAACATGTCTTGGGAGACGTTTCAGAAACTGTTCAATGACAAGTACTTTCCTGAAAGTATTCATCATATGAAGGAAGTGGAGTTTAATAGATTGGAAAAAAATAACATGACGGTGTCCCAGTACAAGGCAAAGTTTGCAGAGTTATCCAGGTTTACACCTCATTTGGTGGAGAATGAGGAACGTATGACGCTGATATTTCTGAGAGGTTTAAAACCCGACATACGTCAATATCTCATTTCTCATAAATTTTCTCTCTATTCAGATGTTGTCAACAGGGCTCAATTATTAGAGCGAGGTAAAGAGTACGTTCAACCGAGGAACCACAACCAAGATCATACCGGTGACAGCAGTCATCAGAACAATGATAACCAGCGGAGAAAGAAAAATATGGACAAAGGCGGTAACCACTCTGGTGGTAATCATGGCCATGAAAATAGAAGAAGCGAGTCGGGGGGAGATTTTAAAAAGAGGAGATTCAACAATGACAATACAAAGACGTCAGCACCAGCAGCAACTGGTTCTAAGGGAGAAGAACGACCATCGGTCGTATGCTATAAATGCGAGAAAGAGGGACATATCAGCCCAAACTGCTCACAACAGTTCAAGGTATGTTATAATTGTGGAAAGGAAGGACATATCGCTCGAGATTGTACAGTAGCGAAACAAAGTCCAGCTGGGATGGTGACTCAAAAGGCTGTCCAGAAAAGTCATAGTCAACAATTCCTTGAAGAGCATTTGTCGTGACTGGTCAAAATGTGAGGAACCTAAACGAGGTGATCACGGGTAAGCTAATCATAAATTCTTGTGAAGTTTATACCTTACTAGATACTAGTGCTACCCATTCATTTATCTCTCCTGCTTGTGCTCAACGTTTAAACTTAACTCCGGAGAAATTAGACTTTGATCTATCTGTGGAGACACCGTTAGGAGACACTTTTATTACATCCACTGTTTATAAATCGTGTTTGATCCAAGTTGGCACCATCACATTACCTATTGACCTTATCTCTTTAAAGATACTTGCTTTTGATGTGATTTTAGGGATTGATTGGTTAACTACTCATCATGCCAAAATTGATTGTTTTCGTAAGGTTGTTAGTTTTCATATTCTTAACCAACCTATTGTACGAATTCAAGCAACTAAACCACTAAAATCAATCATTGTCATATCAAGTCATAAATCTATTCGTTTATTGAAAAACGGATGTCAAGCTTTCTTAGCCCATGTTATGGATTTGAATAAAGACACGTCGGATTTGAATAATATTCTCGTTGTTCAGAATTTCGGCGTATTTCTCGAAGAACTTCCCGGTCTACCCCCAGAACGTGAAGTTGAATTCTTTATTAATCTTGAACCTGGTACAAAGCCTATTTCTAAAACCCCATATCGAATGGCTCCTATTGAACTTCTGGAGTTAAAGGTCCAACTACAGGAGTTGTTGGACATCGGTTTCATTCATCCTAGTACATCTCCTTAGGGTGCTCCTATTTTATTTGTAAAGAAGAAAGACATAAGTATGCGACCTTGTATTGACTATCGAGAATTGAACCATGTCACTATCAAGAATATGTATCCGCTACCTCGCATTGATGACCTGTTTGACCAGTTGCAAAGAGCACAATTCTTTTCAAAGATCGATCTTCGTTCTGGATATCATCAACTGAAGATTAGAACTGAGGATATTCCAAAGACTACCTTCAGAACTCGGTACGGGCATTATGAATTCTTAGTTATGTCTTTTGGATTGACTAATGCTCCTGCGGCTTTAATGGATATGATGAACCGAATATTCAAAGAATATTTGGATAAGTTCTTTGTTGTCGTTATTGATGACATCCTCATATATTCCAAAAGTCGTGAAGATCATGAGCACCATTTGAAGCTGGTACTCCAAAGGCTTCGTGAAAATAAGTTATACGCTAAGTTGAAGAAATGCGAGTTCTGGCTTAAGGAAGTAGCATTCCTTGGCCATGTGGTGTCAAAACATGGAGTATCTATTGACCCGACGAAGATTGAAGCAATACAAAGTTGGGAGCAACAGAAGATGGTGACCGAAGTACGTAGCTTTCTGGGTTTAGCTGGTTATTATCGGAGATTTATGGAAGGATTTTCTCGAATTGCTACTCCGTTAACTCAGCTGACTCGGAAAGATACAAAATTTGTATGGAGCGAGGAATGCGAGAAGAGTTTCCAAGAGCTTAAGAGGAGATTTATTTCGGCACCTGTTCTGACAATACCATCTGGTTCGGATGGATTTGTTATCTACAGCGATTCTTCAGGCAAAGGGTTAGGTTGTGTTCTCATGCAACATGGGAAAGTCATAGCCTATGCCTCACAACAACTTAAAGAGTATGAGAGGAATTATCCTACTCATGATCTAGAGTTGGCAGCAGTCATTTTTGCGCTAATGATCTGGAGGCACTATCTATATGGGGAGAAAGTGGAGATATATTCAGACCATAAAAGCCTTAAATATTTCTTCACCCAAAAGGAACTCAACATGCGGCAACGATGTTGGCTCGAGCTGTTAAAGATTATGACCACACCATTCAATACCATCCTGGAAAAGCAAACGTGGTAGCTGACGCGTTGAGTAGAAGATCGTATGCAGGAACGAGTGTGATGATGTCAATTATAGGCATAGAACCAACTTTAATCGATAAAGTTAAAGTTGCTCAAGCCACAGACCCGAAGCTGATGCTTATGAAGAAGAAAGTACAAAAAGGTGCTATTCAAGAAGCAAGAATTGATGAAGAAGGAATACTTCGAGTCCACTCCAGACTTTGTGTTTCTAACGATTCTGATTTAAAGAACAAGATCATGATGGAGGCACATAATACATCGTTTGCAATCCATCCTGGAAGTACCAAAATGTATCGTGATCTTCGACATACATTTTGGTGAAATAATATGAAGAGAGAGATTGTGAAGTTTATCTCAAGATGTTTAACTTGTCAACGTGTAAAGGCGGAGCATAAAGTGCCAAAGGGTCCATTATAACCACTTGAGATTCCGAAATGGAAGTGAGAACACATTACCATGGATTTTGTTATGGGTCTTCCCACGGTTTCTCAAGGCATAAATGTTATTTGGGTCATGGTTGATAGATTAACCAAATCTGCTCATTTCTTGCCGATACGGGAGACTTATTCCCTTGAACGTCTTGCTCGTATGTACATGAATGAGATTGTGAGATTGCATGGCATGCCAGTATCCATAGTTTCAGATCGTGACCCAAGATTCACTTCACGATTTTGGGTTAGCTTGCAAAAAGCTATGGGCACGGATTTCTGATTGATTGGCATACCATCCTCAAGCAGACGGACAACAATCGAGAGGACTATTCAAACTCTTGAAGATCTATTAAGACTCTGTGTCCTAGACTTCAAAGGGAGTTGGGATAAATATTTACCTTTCGTGGAATTCTCCTACAACGACAGTTATCAGGCAAGTATAGGTGTGGCTCCATTCGAAGCATTATTTGGACGTAAGTGCCGCTCTACAGTATTGTGATTCTGTAATATTATTTGTGGATAATTAATTATTAATTTATATGATAAGGGAAATATTCATTTTATGTGGATATAGATGGAGAAAATTTTTAATGTGATAATTGTTGAAAATTGATATTTTATCTTTTTTGATAAAATAATTCATTTAAATATATTATTATATTTTAATAATATAATAATGGTAATATTTTTACAATGAATGTGGGATATATGAATAAATGAGGAGGAAGAGTATTTTTGTTGCAATAAATGTTAAAAACACGTGAAACATGTTTGTGGGCCCATTTCTTGACTGAAATTTGATTATAGCCTGTAAAATCGCTCATTTGTGGATTTCGGTCAACTTTTGTTTGGAATTTGGAAAAACTTTCTTCTGCAAAGTTGTAGAGAATAGAATTTCCTATGGAAAAGACATAAGGTTTGAATTTTTCTGATAAAGGGGCTATTTATTATGAATTATTGAAGTTCTGAAGTTCCAGAATAATTGATTTTTGAAGATTTAATTATTTTTTAAAGAAAAACATTTTTTTGCAATTAAGTGGGCTCACATGTGATATAAATGTGTTGAATTCAGTTGGTCTAAGGTGGGCTTAAAATTTTGTAATTATATTATTATTTTATTAAATTTTCTACTTTGGTGTTCTAAGCAATTTCCTATAAATAGGGTGCTAAGGTTAGAATTTAAAATCACATCAGAAACTGAAGTTTTCTCTCTCTATATTATCGAGCGTATTCTTGTGAGTATTTTGATACTTTGAGTGTTGCTATACGGTGCAAGATCCCTTCAGCACTATATTCAGTATTCCAGTCAAAAGTATTGTCTTTTCGAGGTAAGGGATGTTTTTTTTTGTAAATGATATTTATTTCTTCAATATCATTATGCCGGAATATTGGTAATATTTTTCTTGTGAAATTCTTGTCTTTTAGTGTCGGGTTACTATTCACGTATACGACACTATTCACAGAAAAATTAAATTTTCATTTTTTGTCCAAAATATCTATTATGGATACTAGCTTTGATTGTATCCATGTTTTGATCATTCTTGAATTTTACTCATTTATCATTATTTATGAAGTATTTTTAAACTTGGATTGTTTAAAGTACAAATCCTTAATATTTGTTCTTTTGTTTCACTGGATTCGTTTTCTTTAAAATATTTTTCACCATCCTCAGTCCTAAATGATGATATTACTGAATTTCTTTGGCCTGTAGTGTAAAGATGAATGAATTTTTGATGAATATCTTTGGCCTGTATTGCAAAGATGAACAGGTGTTGAGATGAACATGACCAACTAATAAATATCTTTGGCCTATAGTGCAAAGATGAATATTGATTGATGTTACAGGAATAAAATATTGATGATGGACTTTTAAATTCATAGATAATAGTAGATTTCATTCTCTATGTAATTCTTTTATGAATTATTATTTCCGCTGTGAATATTGATCTAAAACTTGTTGTCTATTGTATTTTATCAGATTTTTCCATGTTAAAGACTAACGATAATTTGTTCTATATTATCTTAGTCATAATATTCTTTACTGGGCTAGTTGAGCTCACCCTTTTCCTTTTTGTTCCATTTTTCTTCTCAGGAGGCGAAAATGTAGCGAGTTCTAGTCGGGGTATGGAATGATGGTTCTAGAGAGTTGTTTTAGTAGTGCTCACCATTTTTGTAAAATAATGTATCAATAATTGTAATGAGGACTTATTTGAGTGTGGATATTGTCTAGATGACAATATTTGTATTTAAACTCACAGTTTATGTGTTGTCATATTTTGCACGACAATTGTATTAATAAAGTTGTAATTGTTTCTGTACCATGTATTTTGGCAACTCGGAATGGGTGTTGTATACCTATTTTGGGGGCGTCGCAAAACACATCATCTATAATATTTATTTAATTCAATAAATATTTAAAATTACATATAAAAATTCTAGATTGTTACAATTCTAATCTGCTATATGCTGTTTACAAATGATTTTAGAGTAATTTAATCCATGAAATCTGTTAACGCATGAAGAACTTGAATTTTGATGATATATATACAATATGTATGATTTTGATGTTAAAAATTTGAAATTTTGTTAATGAATTGAGTAGATAGTTGTTATATATGTTCACATGTATATATAATCTGTTATATCTAATTTAGAAACAATTTTCAGAAATTAAATTTGTATGAAATAGGTTTTAAAGTAAAGATTTGAGTTTTATGAAAATATTTAAAAAAAGACTGATTTTAAGGTCAAAATTAGTGTTCAATTCTTGTTGTAATCTGTTAATTGATAGTTGTTATTGTTAATATGCTTACATACAAAAATAATGCATGTTATATGAACTGATTTAATCAAGAAATGAATCTATGGTGAGATGATTTGCTAAGGATGTCTAAAATGAGGTTTTTAGCAAGAACATGAATTTAAAGAGGTAAAATCTTATGTATTGTTGTTTTATTATTTTAAATCGATTTATGCATGCTTGGTAACGATTATGCGAAGTCTATGTGTAACGCCCCTATATCTATACTCCCACGGTATCCAATATGGTGCTTACTATAAATCGATATATAATGCATTTAAATCTATACACCCATGGTATCTGATTAAAAGATTGAATTAAATAGAGGGACTATCAGATATAATTCCCATAGATCCAAAATTCATAGTATCCCATAACAGATGTCAATTTTCAAGAGAACTATTATTGTGTTTGGATTCCCTCACTTGGATATATGAACTGTATCTGTGACTAGAGTCTATCTATCCGAAATTTAGAGTACCAGTAATAACATGAACATTCCATATTACTAATATCCTCACCCAGATGTATAGTTTAAGCCAAACGAATTTATACTATAGTATCGATAGTAACTATCTATCCGAAATCCAGAGTATCAATAACAACATGAACAGTCCATGTTATTAATACCCTCACTAAGATAAATAGTTCCAAGGATCTCAACTAGATTCGAAGAATTCTAATTTAACATCTATCTGTGTAAGAAAACACGATTGCGGAAATAAAAGATGTTATATATATATATATATATAATATTAAGATTCGATTACATGATTCGCATAATGAGTTTCTTATTACAAGGTATTCAAACGAAAAAGAATATAATCTAATCTATGTAGGGACGCTTCCCTTTATCTACTCTAGATGTTCCAGGGTTACCATCTAAAACTGCAAAAGAGAATAATTTGCAAGGGTGAGCTATGACATGCTCAACAAGTTTTGTATTTATAACAATATATGATTTGAAGATACAATAATTCAAAGTTCGACTGATAGTTGTCACCATTTCACTATAGATTTATATTTCTGTTAGTCACACAGACTTAGAAATATTATTCAGATATGAGATAGGGGATCAGCCTATTCAACATCCTAAGAGTATGCATCTCATCCTACCAGTGCTCAAACGCACCCAACATTAGTGTCAATATATTATCGACCGAAGATGCCATACGGGATGCCCAACTTCAGATTAGGATGTCTTACCAATCAATTTGGTTTGACACAACAATTTAAGCTTAACAATAAATATGAATAAGCAATTCATTTCCTGGTTATGCTGAAGCTATAGCAATAACCTTACAATAAGAGGTAATTCAAATGCAGGTGTAGTATATTATATCAACAACATATCAAGATAAAAAATCTTGTTCAACGAGTAAATAGGTTCAAAAAATTTGCATAAGTAGTTTAAAGTTTAAGAAGAACTTGCGAAAGTAATAACTTGGGTATAGGAAACTTGCCTGAGCGTAGATCAGTCAAGTTATGTTATTCAATCGTTAATAAATACCTACGATGTTCATATATATAAATCTAACACGTTAGTATTGATAACAATACTCAAATATAACATTTATATAATATCGGGTTACATTTAATAGGGTTTCGGTGTTTAATACCTTACCAAATATTGAATAAGTTGATAAATGGACTAAATTTTATTTATTATAATTTTAGATAATTTATATATCCATTATAATAATTTTTGAAGTTCAAAATAGTTTTAAAACATTTATTTATCCTTTAAATAATTTTTAAATCATTTATTTCTATTTTAGGTAATTATTATTTACTTAAAATTTTACAAAAACATTGTTTATTATTTTTAAATAATTTATAATCATTTATTATAATTTTTATATCATTATTATTATTTTTCCATAATTATTTAATATTTATAAATAAATATTCTAATTTCTTTATTAATAAGTTAATTATTAATAATATCTAAATAAAATAAAATAATAATTAAATTTATGTAAAAATATCAGAATTTAATTATAATTATTTAATATAATTTTTAAAACTATTTTTATATTTATTTATTAATTATTTATAATTTTCATAATTTATTTTTAGAAAAATCAATTTATGTCTGTCGCTAAAGCCCTTCAGTGATGGAAAGTGTCGTTGTAGGTGTTCTTAAGTTTCTGGGCAACAGTTCGGTCATGGTCGAGTGATTAGTTTGACCACTAGATAAAATGCTACTGATAATGATTCTTGGTTTGTTCAAGAGTTGATGTTGTAGTACTCATACAGTAGTACAACATGAATCAAAATTTAGGCTTTAACCTACATATAACATGAAGTTATAGAGGCTCAAAGTCACTGTCAGAGCTGTTCTTGAGTTTCTGGGTAACCCAGAACAGTAGTCATGATCGGTCAACGGTTTTATGGCTTGAATATCTTTGATTCTTTGTATTCGATGTGTATGGTGTTTGTTGTAACATGTAGTATATATGTCAGGGTACATATATATAACATTAACATGAACAAAGCATAACTCTAAGGTCTCTAATTATCTTTGGTCAAAGTACGTACCCAAATTTGTTCTTCGTGTTCTTGATTTTTAAATGACCCAGAGAACTTGGTCAAGCTTGGTCAACGACTTTTGACCATTAATTCCAGTAATCCTATTAGTTGTTTTAGTAGTTTGAGATCATAGATATGTAGTACATATAACAGGGTATTGATCTATAACAAAACATTACAAAAACAACAAATAGAAAACGATTAAAAAGGTTGGTCAAAGTAGTCGGTTGGACTGTTCTTGAGTTTTCTGGGTAACCCAGAAAACTGTAATCCGTGAACGGTTAACCCACTTTGACTATTTATAACTTGAAATCTATGGTTCAAATGAACCTATTTTTTTTTCCAAATTAAAGACCTACTAATAGGCTACAAATACCAAACAATTAACAGATCTAAATAGAAACACATATGAATCTATAGGCCCTGACATTCGGATGTCAGACTTAGTTTTCAAAACTTCCATATTTCTTAAAACACTTAATTAAGGCATCTAGATGTTATGAAAACGTGTTCTACAAATCTTACATACTTTTCTAACATACTAATAAATAATTCTAAACATCTAAACAACAAAACTAACATAGGATCAAAGAACTAATTATAAACTAGGGTTTGTACCTTTTCTTGAATGATTTTTGATTCTAGCTTCTGACGTTGTTGCTGTTAACATCCAAGCTTGATTTGGAAAGTTTATAAGTGTATCTAGGCTTAGAAATTTCGTGAGTTTGCTCAGCTCTAAGGTTCCTATTTATAGAATTCTTCAACTTGGCTTTTTGGTCATTTTTGAGCAACTTGCCTCTACAAATATCTTATGCAAAGTTACTTATGCTGCTTAGGGTTTATTATCAGCTCATGTGCAGCCTTGGAACTTGGTTAGGTGACTTCTAACCTACTTGTAAGCTAGTTAGGTTTGTTTAGTAGCTTAGTTTTGTTCAAATCTTAACTAATCTTGATTAAGGTTTTGTTTTTATTGATTAGGAATGTTAAGTGATGTTTATTAGTACCTAATTGAAGTTTACTAACCATGACTAGGTGTTAAGATAAGATAATTAGGGTTAGGTTAGCTAATTAGGATTAGGTTTACAAATTAGGGTTAAGATTTTGCTAATTAGAGTTAGGGTTTGTTAATCTAGGATTGTTAACCTAAATTTCTCACTAATCTTAACAAGCACGACAAAGCGTTTTGTCAGTGTAAGCATGACAAAGCAACTTGTCAAAATAATTTTACTGAAAAGTTCGATTACGGGAAAAAAAATATATTTAAGCACGAGGTGTCAATCACGACATTTTTCAGATAAAACATTTATTTGGTCAAATTTGTTAAACAAAGTATATATTAACACATAACACATTCAGAACGGAGAAATTTTATTTATATATCGGGATTTTACACATACAAGTCTTATTAGGGTTTAGGGTTTTTACATTCACCCCCATTAATAAGAATTTTATCCTAGAAATTACAGTACAAGTTAAGTAAATAATTGAGGATAATTCTCGCGCATTTTATCTTCAAGTTCCCATATAGCTTCTTCAACCTTTTGATTTCTCCAGATTACTTTGACCGATGCTATCACTTTATTTCTCAGGACTTGCTCTTTATGGTCGACGATCTGCACAGGTTCTTCTACATAAGAAAGATCTTCTTCTATTTGGATTGGCTCATATTTTATAACGTGTTTATAATCAGGTTTATATTGTCGTAATACGGACACATGGAACACACTATGAATATGATTCAACTAAGGAGGTAGTGCTATTTCATAAGCAACTTCACCAACCCTCCTCAAAATTTCAAAAGGTCCAATGAATCTCGGACTTAGTTTTCCTTTCTTGCCAAAACGTATTTTGCCTTTCTGGCTTCCTACGTTAAAGTTTCGTTGTTGACGACGTGGGTCAGTGTATTTTCTTTGTCGATCTTGAGATGCTTGTAATCTTTATCGAATAATTATGTTGGTTTCAGTTGTTTGTTGAACTATTTCAGGTCCTAACATTTATCTTTCCCCAACTTCATTCCAACATAAAGGTGTTCTACACTTCCTCCCATATAAAGCTTTATAGGGTGGCATGTTGGGCTTCGGCACAGAAACGCACAGTGGAAATTAAAATTTTAAAGCAATTTCCGAAATCCTAAAACAGGATCCATGCAAAAATCAATTAATTCAGAGGTTTAGAGATTATACCAGATATAAAAAAAAACGAGAATCGAAATCGATCAAGGCTCGAATCTCCAACGCATAATACAAACCGATTGCGCCTCTACCAGTATCCACATCGAACGCCTCACGAACAACCGTCGAACGATTCTGCAATAAGAAGGACTTGCGGTACTAGCCACCAAAAGGAATGGATTTTGAAACTGTTTTCTCTCTAGTCTCTCTCTAAGAGCGGCTAGGGTTTTTCAATTATGATATCCTACCCTAAGTAGCTGCTATATATCATATATATAGTAGTTAAAAGGAATTAATCAAATCAAAACCTAATTTTATAAAATCCGAATTTATATATATATATATATATCTCTTAATTAAGTCTTACTTAATTAATATACATATATACAAATTATCCTTTTAATTTAAATTCGTGATTTAAATACTATTAATCATATATATTTAAATCCTTAAAATTTAAATTAATTCCCTTTTAAATAACGTTCTATGTGTGTGACCTATAGGTTATTATTACGTTGGCAATAATTTTAAAATCGTATTATAAAATTATAAAAAAGTTGAGCTGGCATCTAGTAATGCATCACTTCGCTACCCAAGTAATAATAAGATCGATGATTCGATGCAACCTTTTCGTGACCAATGTTTCAATGTAATTTAATCCTTTTAACCTTAATATCCTAGATTAAACTCGAGTCATGGAATGTGTCATACTCTTCATAATTTAATCTGAGTTTTCTTGATCAATGAGTAGACTATATGAAACAAATCACTATTTGAGCATGACCATGCATTTCATAGTCCTACTCAATCAAGAGGCCTATGGATATCACCCATAATATATAGGATGGTTAAATTCCATCTAGATCACTCATATTTCTCACACGATTAATGATGAACCCAATAATCACCTTTATAGTCCACCCTATTAAAGGTGACATTTGATGATATCAAAGTACATAAATTCTCGTGTAGTAATATAGCGATTTCGTGCTCGGAGGACCATTACATCATTGTCACTATGAGAATTGCTAATGACACTTCGCATAATGCTCCATATATAATTCTCATGGTGGGTCATCCGATTACAAGACATCTCTAACATGTACCTATGCATTGACTTAATATCTCATATATTTATGACCAATGAGATTTAGTCATCAATCGATCCACATACTAGTCTCAATGCATCATTGTTGTCCCATCAACAATGATACTCGATTAGGGACATTTAAGAACAACGATACTAATGGTAATATATAATCTCATGTTCAAGTCACATACTTGAAACTATATAATTTGTATCACTATTCTAAGGAATTTTATTATGTTAACAATTATATTACGCAATAAAAAACCATAATAAAATCATATATTTATTCAATCAAATATAATATCAAAGCGTTAAGTAATTATATCAAATAATTGGCCTCTAGGGCATAAACTCTAATGAGATCTCACACTTGCACTAGAGCCAATCACTCATGTATCTAATACCCATGGAACTAGTGTGACCGTCGTGCTTTTGTCATGACAAAGCCTTGGTTAGTGGATCACGCAACATTATCATCTGTTGGCACTCTTCCTATATGTACATCTCCTCTATCAATGATTTCACGGATGAGATGGTACCGCCTAAGTATATGCTTGGATCGTTGGTGAGATCTGGGTTCCTTAGCCTGTACAATGGCTCCATTATTATCACAGTATAGAGCAATTAGATCAATAATGGTTGGAACAACACCAAGTTCAGTGATGAACTTTTTAATCCATCTGACCTCCTTGCATTTTGCACTAGAAGCAAACAATATACTCGGCCTCATTGTTGTAGAATCACTCATCGTCTCTTGCTTGAACTTTTCCATTAACAACACCACCATTAAGGCAAAACACAAACCCGACCGAGACTTATAGTCATCATTGTCGGTCTGGAAACTAAGCATCTGTGTAACCCTTTCTTCGCTAGTTCGTCTTCACCTCCATATACCAAGAATGAATCCTTAGTCCTTTTCGGTGCTTGAGGATATTCTCGATTGTTGTCGATGACCTTCACGGATTCGATGAGTATTCGCTTCGTCATGCTCAAAGCATACTGAGACATCCGAACAGTACATATCATTGCATACATAATAGATCCAATTCGACGAAGCATAAGGGATCTTTCTCACACGCTCCTCATCATCTTGTGATTTAGGACATTGGGCCTTAGAGATCTTTACACCATGAGTCACGGGTAAGTTTCCTCTTTTCGCCTCTTCTGCATTTGAACCGTTTCAACACTTTATCAATATATGTACTTTGACTTAAGTAGAGCATTTTCTTGATCTATCTCTATAGATCTTGATACCTAAAATGTAGGCGAAAGATCGCCCAAATCTTTCATGGAGAAACATTTTCCTAACCATGTTTTTACAGCCTGTAAGGAAGGAATGTCATTCCCAATAATTAATATGTCATCAACATATAATACTAGGAATACAATGTGACTCCCACTAACCTTCTTATATACACAAGGTTCATCTTCATTTTTAATAAAGCCAAATTCTTTGACTGCTTCATCAAATTGAAGATTCCAACTCTAAGAGGCTTGCTTCAATCCATAAATGGATGGCTGCAGCTTACATACCTTTCCAGCATCCTTTGGAGTGACAAAACCCTCAGGTTGTGTCATATACACATCCTCAAGGAGATTTCCGTTAAGGAAAGCAGTTTTGACATCCATCTGCTAGATTTCGTAATCATAAAAAGCTGCAATAGCAAGTAAGATCCTGATGGATTTAACCATTGCCACTGGAGAGAAGGTTTCATCATAGTCAACACCTTGAATTTGTTTGAAACCTTTTTCTACCAAATCGACCTTTATAGGTTTGTACATTACCATCCATCTCGTTTTCTTCTTGAAAACCCACTTGCACCGATTGGTTTTACCCCTTGGTGGATCAACCAGAGTCCATACTTGGTTAGTATACATGGAGTCCATCTCAGATTTCATGGCTTCAAGCCATTTCTCAGAATCTTGTCCATTCATAGCTTCTTGGAAGGAAGCAGGCTCATCTTGATCTATGAGCATCACATCGCCGTTTTGAGTCACAAGATATCCATAATATCTCTCGGGCTCTTGGCGTGTCCTACCAGATTCACTGAATGACTTGTGTAATTTGAGCAAGTTCACTTTCCACAATTTCTTGTGGTTCCGCTCATGTTCCAACTCGAGTTCAATGATATTTTGTGGTTCTCGAATTTCTTGAGTTCTACTTTCCTCCCATTTGTTTCCTTTAGAGACAAATTCTCTTTCTAGAAAAATACCATTCGAGAAACAACCACTTTGTTCTCGGAAGGTTTGTAGAAATAATACCTTTTGTTTCCTTTGGGTATCCCACAAAATTACATTTGTCGATTTGGGTCCGAGAGCTTGTTTAATTCAAACGCGTTTTCTTAACGCCTCGCAACCCCAAATCTTCATGAACGACATACTAGGACGTTTCCCAGTCCACATTTCATATGGTGTCTTCTGAACCGTCTTTGTAGGAACACGGTTAACTATGAATGCAGTTGTCTCTAGGGCATGACCCCAGAAGCTTATTAGAAGATCTGCATGACTCATCATTGATCGTATGCAAGTGTCCAACAAGGTTCGATTCCTCCTCTCGGATACACCATTCCATTGCGGTGTTCCGGTGGAGTGAGTGTGATATAATACCACACTCCTTTAGAAGGTCATCAAAGTCTTGGCTTAAGTATTCACCTCCTCGATCGGATCGAAGGGCTTTTATGCTTTTGCCAAATTGGTTTTGAACTTCATTCTTGAATTCCTTGAACTTTTCAAAGGATTCGGATTTGTGTCTCATAAGATACACATATCCATATCTACTAAAGTCATCAGTAAATGTAATGAAGTAATAAAACATACCTCTTGCTAACGAACTCATGGGTCCACATACATCACTATGTATAAGTCCCAATACATCGCTAGCCCGTTCACTGTGTCCAGTGAAAGGGGCTTTAGTCATCTTGCCTAATAAGCAAGACTCTCATTTCTCATATGATTAAAAATTAAATGAATCCAAGAAACCATCTTTATGGAGTTTGGATATGCGTTTCTCATTTATATGGCCTAAACGACAGTGCCAGAGATATGTCGGATTTGAATCATTTGATTTAAATTGTTTTGTATTTATGTTATAGATAGGCATTTCTAAATCAAGAATATAGAGACCGTTAAACAATTGTGCAACACCATAACAAATATCATTTAAGTAAAACAAACAACGATTGTTCTTTATTATAAATGAAAAACCTTTCTTGTCCAAACAAGAAACCAGAAATAATGTTTTTGCTTATAGCAGCACAAAATAACAATCTTCTAATTCTAAAACTAGCCCAGTGGGCAAAGATAAATGATAAGTTCCTACGGCCAGGCAACAACTTTTGCTCTATTTCCAACTCGTAGGTCAACCTCTCCTTTCATTAAAGTTCTACTCCTTCGGAGTCCCTGCACATTAACACAAATGTGAGAACCACATCCAGTATCCAATACCCATGATGTAGAAGTAGATAAGTTGACTTCTATAACATATATACTTGAATCAAAAGTCGTACTTCCTTTTCTTTTCTTCACTTCTTCCAGATAAGCATGACAGTTCCTTTTCCAGTGTCTAGGTTTTCCACAGAAGTGACATTCACCTTCTTTAGCCACCCCACCTTTAGGTTTTAAAGCTGTTTGGTTTTGGAATTGGGTTTGGCAAAAGATTTAGATCCTATCTTCTTCTTGCCTTTCCAATTCCCTTAGCATTCCCCTTTGCACCATCATTATGGGAGCGGGTCCGCCTTTTTCATGTTGTTCTCGGCGGTTCTTAACATGCTCAACAACTCGAGAAGGGTTTCTCAATTTCATTCATAAGATAGTTCATAACAAATTGAGAGTAGCTGTTGTTCAAAGATTGCAAAACAAGGTCAGTTTGGGCTTCCGGAGTGATTGGAAAACCCAACCTATCAAGGTACTCAATATACCCAATCATTTTCAGCACATGTGGACCAACTGGATCACGTTCACCCATTTTGCAGTGATACAACGCCTTGCTTGTATCATACCTCTCCCTATCGAGCATGCCCTTGAACAATTTCTTGAGATGCTCGATCATCTCATAAGCATCCATTAACTCATGTTGCTTCTGAAGCTCAGCGTTCATGGTTGCTAGCATGACACAACTCACATCCAGAGCATCATCTTGATGCTTCTTGTAAGCATTATGCTCCGCACGTGGTGCAGTGACAGCTGGTGCTGCAGGAATGGGCCCATCAAGGACATATAGCTTACGCTCTTGTTTGAGGACAATCCTCAAGTTCCTATGCCAGTCAAGGAAATTAATTCCACTTAGCTTGTCCTTTTCAAGGGTGATCGTAATGAAAGACTATTTGTGTTGTTGTTGTTTGCCATTTGATATCTACAATTTATAAGTGCAACAATAATAAGTCAAATTACTGAGTTGATATTATATAATTGATAATAGTACATTCAAAAATATACCTCCCACTATTTTATTCAAATTAATAGCCCTCACCATTAATTCGGAAAGCATTTTCTATTAAATCTTTCTAGTGAGCCAAGATCCATATTTCATTATGCCCTAAGTTAGCTTTGGCTATTCTCTCAAAACATAATTATTTAGGTAGACAACCCTTTGTCAATTATATCATATATAACTCCTGGATAGTTTGGTAAACAACATTTGTTTCTAGTCCATCTAATGGTACCAACCAAACACTATGCCTCTAAGTCCACAATCCTATTGAGATAACTTAGTTAAGTCGGGCCCAATGATTTTAATAGTTTGGATATCACAATTATCCTATCGCATCTTACCTAGATAAATAGGGTACTTTGCTTTGGCAAACCTCCATCTATTGATCAAGGTCTTGATGAGTGTTATTCATTGGAAGGCATCTGATTTAGACTTAATAATTTAATGAGGTATTTTATTAATTTAGATCTCACCAATTTTAATCTTGTTAAGCATGCACATTATTAATCATATCATATCACATACAAGCATAAATAAAGTGCAAAATTAAATGTGTCACGATTATGGCCCAATCCAATCGTCAATCTTTTCAAGCTAATGAAAGATTGAAGGTCAATCTAAGGTGGTAAAAGATCTTAAAATAAATAACTTCCTTGGATTTTCCTCTAGCAGACGCGCCTCCTCTCCATCATCATCTTTCCATTGTGTTCTCCATCTTGACATCTTCATCTATTACTGATTATTACATGACATAAAGAAACCTCGAGTTACATTCGAGGGATTTAGATGAGAAGAGAATATTACATTAGAATTTATAGAAAGGCACGACATGCAAGCCGTATTTCAAAACCAAAACCACTAACCTATGGGTCAAAAGGCCATAAGCGTGCACCATGCATATCACAATAAGCACATAACAATTTATATATAATTAAAGAAAACTATATAAAAATATAGGGGACACGACCATCATCAAGCGCTACGACGGGGTCCAAGGGGGTCTCCACTCCCAAGCGGGTTTGGGCGGCGCCCGAAAAAAAATTTGAACTACATTACAGATTGCAGATTTTTTCCATACGAATCTCAAACAGTTTTGAGAATCATACATTTTAATCCACCAAAACACCCATAATAACAAATCATATATGTCCGGGCCGATTTAATCATATTAAAACAAATAACAAGACACCTGAATTTATCATATATTTCGATTTGATTAATCATATTAAAACGATTCTTTATGCTTCTAATCCGATTAGAATAGTTATATTGTTATTCCACCGATTAAAGATACGATTAACAGTATCATCATATATATTACCAGAATACACATACAACGGAATATCATATATTCAATTTTATATCGGTAAACATGCTTCATCATATATCATATATATCGAATACAATTAAAACACGTAATCTGAATTAATCTTTTAGCAAGTAGCTCGATACCTTTGTTGGGCTTTAGACGTAAATGCACAATGAAATTAAAATTTTAAAGCAATTTTCGAAATCCTAAAACGGGATCCATGCGAAAATCAATTAATTCAGAGGTTTAGAGATTATACCAGATATAAAAAAAACGAGAATCAAATCGATCGCGCCTCGAATCTCCAATGCAATACAAACCGATCACGCCTCTACGGTATCCCACACGAACGCCTCACGAACCAACCGTCGAACGATTCTACGCAATAAGAAGGACTTGCAGTACTAGCCACCAAAAGGAATGGATTTTGAAACTGTTTTTCTCTCTAGTCTCTCTCTAAGAGCTGAGCTAGGGTTTTTCAATTATGATATCCTACCCTAAGTATGCTTTGCTATATATCATATATATAGTAGTTAAAAGGAATTAATCAAATCAAAACCTAATTTTATAAAATCCGAATTTTATATATATATATATATATATATATATATATATCTCTTAATTAAGTCTTACTTAATTAATATACATATATACAAATTATCCTTTTAATTTAAATTCGTGATTTAAATACTATTAATCATATTAATATATTTAAATCCTTAAAATTTAAATTAATTCCCTTTAAATAACGTTCTATGTGTGTGACTTATAGGTTATTATTACGTTGGCAATAATTTTAAAATCATATTATAAAATTATAAAAAGTGAGCTGGCATCTAGTAATGCATCTTCGCTATCCAAGTAATAATAAGATCGATGATTCGATGCAACCTTTTCGTGACCAATGTTTTAATGTAATTTAATCCTTTTAACCTTAATATCCTAGATTAAACTCGAGTCATGGAATGTGTCATACTCTTTATAATTTAATCTGAGTTTTCTTGATCAATGAGTAGACTATATGAAACAAATCACTATTTGAGTATGGCCATGCATTTCATAGTCCTACTGAATCAAGAGGCCTATGGATATCACCCATAATATATAGGATGGTTAAATTCCATCTAGATCACTCATATTGCTCACACGATTAATGATGAACCCAATAATCACCTTTATAGTCCACCCTATTAAAGGTGACATTTGATGATATCAAAGTACATAAATTCTCGTAGTAGTAATATAGCGATTTCGTGTCGGAGGACCATTACATCATTATCACTATGAGAATTGCTAATGACACTTCGCATAATGCTCCATATAGAATTCTCATGGTGGGTCTATCCGAAGACATCGTTTCTAACATGTACCTATGCATTGACTTAATATCTCATATATTTATGACCAATGAGATTTGGTCATCAGTCAATCCACATACTAGTCTCAATGCATCATTGTTGTCCCATTAACAATGATACTCGACTAGGGACATTTAAGAACACTGATACTAATGGTAATATATAATCTCATGTTCAAGTCACATACTTGAAACTATATAATTTGTATCACTATTCTAAGGAATTTTATTATGTTAACAATTATATTACGCAGTAAATAAAACCATAATAAAATCATATATTTATTCAATCAAATATAATATCAAAACGTTAAGCAATTATATCAAATAATTGGCCTCTAGGGCATAAACTCTAACATGGCATACCTATGCTAGCATGATAACTATTGTTATAGGCAAATTCAACTAAGGGTAACTGATCTTCCCAACTTCCTTTGAAGTCTATGATACAAGTTCTCAACATATCCTCTAATGTTTGTATGGTTCTCTCACTCTGTACATCAGTCTGAGGATGATAAGCTGTACTCAATCTTAATTGTGTTCCTAAGTGTTTCTGAAGGCTTTTCCAAAAATTTGAAGTACAACGTGGATCTCGATCTGATACTATGGAAACAGGTACTCCATGCCTAGAGATAATTTCATTGATGTACAGTTTGGCAAGGTGATCTAGGTTATGAGTAATTTTAATAGGTAAAAAGTGAGCTGATTTTGTTAAACGGTCAACTATTACCCAAATGGCATTATGGCCCTTTTGTGTAGCTGGAAGACCAACAACAAAATCTATAGTTATATGTTCCCACTTCCATTCAGGAATTGGTAAGGGTTGAAGTAAACCACTTGGCTTTTGATGCTCAGCCTTAACCCTTTGACACGTGAGACATTTACTTACCCATTTAGCTATTTCTCTTTTCATGTTTGACCACCAAAAGTGTTGACTTAAATATTTATACATTTTTATACTTCCAGGATGTATGGAAAATTTAGAATTATGAGCTTCGTTTAAAATTTCATGTTTTAAAGCTTGGTTTAACGGAACCCAGATTCTATTTTCATATCTTATTATTCCATCCTTATCTATTCTGAATTTGTTATACTTGACATGATTTATATTAGACTTATACTTCTGACATTCTTTATCTTTTTCCTGTATCTCTTTTACTTTATTAAGTAGAGATGAAACTCCTTCTAAAATATATAATTTTTGGGTAGAGGTAGTTGGACATTCCACCTCAATTTCTAAATTTTCTAAGTCTTTTATTAACCTATCATTGGTGGTTAATACATTCAATTTTTCCTGATTCTTTCTACATAATGCATCAGCTACGACATTGGCTTTACCGGGATGATGTAAGATTTCACAGTCAAAATCCTTTAACAGTTCTAACCATCGTCTTTGTCTTAAATTTAATTCCTTTTGTGTAAAAATATATTTCAGGCTTTTATGATCTGTATATATCTCGTACTTTTTCTCGTACAAATAATGTCTCCAAATTTTTAGAGCAAAAACTACTGCGGCTAACTCTAGGTCATTAGTAGGATACCTCTTCTCATAATCCTTGAGTTGTCGTGATGCATAAGCTATCACTTTCCCATGTTGCATCAACACACACCCTAAACCTTTGTGTGGTGCCTCACTATATACTACAAGGCCTCCTATATCATCTGGTAAGGATAACACTAGAGCCATGCTCAATCGCTTCTTCAACTCTTGGAAGCCTTCCTCACATTTATCTGTCCAGACGTATTTCACCGTCTTTCGAGTTAAATTGGTTAATGGGGTTGCTATTTTTGAAAAATCTTTTATAAACCGTCGATAATAACCCGCTAAACCGAGAAAACTTCGTACTTTTGTTGGAGTTATTGGTTGTTCCCAATTTACAACCTTTTCGATCTTAGCTGGATCTACAGATATTCCATTCCTGTCAATTACGTGACCTAAAAATTGAACTCTCTTCAACCAAAATTCACACTTGGAAAAATTTACATAAAGTTGTTCCTTTCGTAATATCTCTAAAACGACTCTCAAGTGTTCAGTATGCTCTTCCCGTGTTTTTGAGTATACCAGAATATTGTCGATAAACACTACAACAAATTTGTCCAAGCATGGTTTAAACACTCAATTCATTAAATCCATAAATGTTGTCGGTGCATTTTTTAATCCAAAAGACATTACAAGAAACTCATAATAATGTCCATAGCGTGTCCTAAACACTATTTTTGGCACATCCTCCTTTCTTACCTTTAATTGATGATAATCTGTCCTAAGGTCAATTTTTGAAAAATGTTCAGCCCCTTTTAATTGGTCAAACAAATCATCAATCCTTGGTAAAGGATATTTATTTTTAATAGTTAATTTATTTAGCTCCCTATAGTCTATACATAGTCTAATAGTTCCATCCTTCTTCTTTACAAACAACACTAGTGCTCCCCAAGGTGAAACACTAGGTTGTATGTACTTTTTATCTAAGAGTTCCTGTAATTGTATAAGTAACTCTTTCAGTTCTATAGGTGCCATTCTATACAGTGCCTTAGAAACTGGTGACGTTCCTGGTGCAAGATCAATGACGAACTCAATTTCCCTATCTGGAGGTAAACCTGGTAAGTCATCTAGAAGTACATCGAGAAATTCCTTAACTATAGGTATTTGATCTAGTTTTACTCCTTCCTGTCAAATATCAACTACATAGGCCAAATATCCTAAACAACCCTTTCTAAGTAATCTTTCTGCCTGGATTACGGTCAAACATCAAGATTGCTTAGGTGAACAACTATCGTTGAACACTATCTTTGACTTCGAAACAGTTAAAAGGTTTATACGTTTTTGATGACAATCAATCATTGCGTTATGGTTAATAAACCAATCCATTCCTAAAATTACATCAAATTATCCTAAATAAATTGGTATCAAATCTACTTTAAAATTATGTCCTTTTATTACAACACTACAGTTCCTATATATGTTCTTAACCGGAATCCTTTCATTATTAGTAATTTCTACACAAAATGGTTTGTCTAAATTTTCACAAGGTATATTTAAGTTTGTAGAGAAATTTCTAGATACAAAACAACATGTAGCACCAAAATCAAATAACACATATGTATTTAAAGTGTTTGTAGGGATGATACCTGTCACCACGTCCTGTGAAGGAACAACATCCCTAACCGACATATTAAATGTTCTCGCGGTAGGTAAATTCTGAACCCTAACTGCAGCTACTGTTGACTGATTATTTTCTGGTACTCTATTCCCCCTTCCTCCTTGGTTCTTAGGTTTGGGACAATTCTTTGAAAAATGGTCCAATGAACCACAATTAAAACATTTATTTTTATTTGGAAGAGGACACTGTGGAGAAAAATGTCCCGATTGTCCACAATTATAACATTTGTTACGAAAGCATTCTCCTTTATATTTCTTACCACAAGTAGTACAAGGTTTAATGATATTATTACAAAAATTATTATTAGCATTACTTATCTTTTTCCCCAAGTTGTTAGAAAAAGTATTATCCCATTTTCGTTTGTTATTTAACCCACCTAAACTGGGTTCTGTCCTAGGTTTCCCTTTTTCATTCTGACTTTTCTTGTCCTGATGAAAATTAGCAAGACTCTCATTCTCACTTTCGGCTATAGTGGCCTTCTCCAGTATTTTAGAGAAAGTCTTTATTTGAAGTACTGACAACCTACTTCGAATCTGAGGTTTTAAACCTTCTTGAAGCCTACGAGTCTTTTTAAGTTCAGTAGTTACTTGATGAGGAGCAAACCTGGACAATTCATTAAACTTAGCTGTATACTGGGTACAGTAAGATCTCCTTGTTTCATGTCCAAAAATTTTATTTCCATTCGATCTTTAAGGGATTGGGAAAAATAGTTTTCAAAGAACAACTCTTTGAATCTATCCCAAGGAATAATTTCAGTTTCTACACGACCTTTGGTTGATTCCCGCCAATAATTAGTCTCACCTTTTAAGAAAAAGGTTGCAAAAGTTGTCTTCTGATTATTATTAACATTGGTTACTAGGAAGAATTTCTCTATTTCAGAAATCCAAATTTGTGCCTCTACAGGTTCTGATGTACCTTTGAATTTAGGTGGTCCAACTAATTTAAAATCTTTGAAAGATGTGTTTTGGTTTATAGGTCTATTTACAACTCCTAGCATAAGGTTTACTAATTGTTGGGTAGAGTTGTCATCATTATTCATTTCTCTTTAGGGTCTTCTGGTTGGTGGCATGATTCTATATAAAATAATAATAAAATTCACATATGAATTTGAATAACACAATATATTGTTTGTTTTATATATCACAACGATCTTTCACAGCAACTTCATAGTTAAACATACTACTATCTTACAAAGTACTGATTACAATACAAACTTTGAATGCTTCTTTATTCATACTAATATAAAGCATTCAACCACCTATGCTACTCTCTAGAATTCATTGATATCATCAAAGGAATCCTGAATTATGTGACAAACCATAGATCGATCGATGAGATAAGCCATTTTCTTCTCCTCTACCGGATATCAAACTACACGGCAATGCAAATCGTTAAAAGTATCTCGAACACCCAGAGATGTTTTAAGAAGCCTTGACTGAATTTCCTTTATGCCCCTCTGTACATGGTGCAGTTGTACTTTTAGTCGTTGACTATGTCCCCTCTCATGCTGTAGCATTCCCTTAGCTATATCAGCCCTAAACTTCATTTTATTATATATTCTCATATTCTGTTGTCTTCATCAATGATGCCATTGCCTCATCATGTTCATCAATTCTCATTAATTATCCTGCTACTGGATCTTCCTCTTCCTCAGCATCTAGCAGTTGTTGATCATGAAGCAATTCCTCATCTTCTGCATCACTAGCTATAAATGACTCAATTTATGGTGGATTGTTTACTATCACAATTTCTTCAGCATTGAAGTTAGCCATCTATAGAAGAAAACTCCTTTAATACTGGTATAGAAATTTACACAACGTAATAGTTTTAATGTTATATTTTATGTGTACTTTAAAAAAAATTTACGGACTCGAAGACTATATACTAAGATTTCGCTTCCTTATATCTATAGCCTTGAAGCTTTGATACCATTAAATTGTAACGCCCCCATATCTATACTCCCACGGTATCCGATATGGTGTGTACTATGAATCGATATATAATGCATTTAAATCTATACACCCATGGTATCTAATTATAAGATTACATTAAATAGAGGGACTATAAGATATAATTCCCACATATCCAAAATTTATAGTATCCTATAACAGATGTCAATTCTCAAGAGAACTATTACTGTGTTTGGATACCCTCACTTGGATATATGAACTGTATCTGTGACTAGAGTCTATCTATCCGAAATTTAGAGTTCTAGTAATAACATGAATAGTCCATATTACTAATACCCTCACCCAGATGTATAGTTTAAGCCAAATGAATTTATACTATAGTATCGATAGTAACTATCTATCCGAAATCCAGAGTATCAATAACAACATGAACAGTCCATGTTATTAATACCATCACTCAGATAAATAGTTCCCAAGGATCTCAACTAGATTCAAAGAATTCTAATTTTACATCTATATATGTAAGAAAACACGGTTACGGAAATAAAAGATGTTATATATATATATATATAATATTAAGATTCGATTACATGATTCGCATAATGAGTTTCTTATTACAAGGTATTCAAACAGACAAGAATATAATATAATCTATGTAGGGACGCTTCCCTTTATCTACTCCAGATGTTCTAGGGTTACCATCTAAAAATGCAAAAGTAATAATTTGCAAGGGTGAGCTATGACATGCTCAGCAAGTTTTCTATTTATAACAATATATGATTTGAAAAAATACAACAATTCAAAGTTCGACTGATAGTTGTCACCATTTCACTATGGATTTATATTTCTGTTAGTCACACAAACTTAGAAATTTTATTCAGATATGAGACAGGGGATCAACCTATTCAACATCCTAGGAGTATGCATCTCATCCTACCAGTGCTCAAACGCACCCAACATTAGTGTCAATATATTATCGACCGAAGATCACATACGGGATGCCCGACTTCAGATTAGGATGTCTTACCAATCAATTTTGTTTGACACAACAATTTAAGCTTAACAATCAATATGAATAAGCAATTCATTTCTTAGTTATGCTGAAGCCATAGAAATAACCTTACAATAAGAGGTAATTCAAATGCAGATGTAGTATATTATATCAACAACATATCAAGATAAAAAATCTTGTTCAACGAGTAAATAGGTTAGTATTGATAACAATACTCAAGTTGGGTATAGAAAACTTGCCTGAGCGTAGATCAGTCAAGTTGTGCTATTCAATCGTTAATAAATACCTACGAAGTTCATATATATAAATCTAACACGTTAGTATTGATAACAATACTCAAATATAACATTTATATAATATCGGGTTACATTTAATAGGGTTTCAGTGTTTAATACCTTACCGAATATTGAATAAGTTGATAAATGGACTAAATTTTATTTTTTATAATTTTAGATAATTTATATCCATTATAATAATTTTTAGAAGTTTAAAATAGTTTTAAAACATTTATTTATCCTTTAAATGATTTTTAAATCATTTATTTCTATTTTAGGTAATTAATATTTACTTAAAATTTTATAAAAATATTGTTTATTATTTTTATATAATTTATAATCATTTATTATAATTTTTATATCATTAATATTATTTTTCCATAATTATTTAATATTTATAAACAAATATTCTAATTTTTCTTTATTAATAAGTTAATTATTAATAATATCTAAATAAAATAAAATAATTATTAAATTTATGTAAAAATATCGTAATTTAATTATAATTATTTAATATAATTTTTAAAACTATATTTATATTTATTTATTAATTATTTCTATTTTTTATAATTTATTTTAGAAAAATCAATTTCTGTGTGTCGCTAAATCCCCTCAGTGACAGAAAGTGTCGTTGTAGGTGTTCTTAAGTTTCTGGGGGTCATGGTCGAGTGACCAGTTTGACCACTAGATAAAATGCTACTGATAATGATTCTTGGTTTGTTCAAGAGTTGATGTTGTAGTACTCATACAGTAGTACAACATGAATCAAAATTTAGGCTTTAACCTAAATATAACAAGAAGTTATAGAGGCTCAAAGTCACTGTCAGAGCTGTTCTTGAGTTTCTAGGTAACCCAGAACAGTAGTCATGGTCGGTCAACCATTTTGTGGCTTTAATATCTTTGATTCTGTGTATTAGATGTGTGTGGTGTTTGTTGTAATATGTAGTATATATGTCAGGGTATATATATATATATATATATATATATATATAACATTAACATGAACAAAGCATAACTCTAAGGTCTCTAATTATCTTTGGTCAAAGTACGTACCAAACGATGCATTCTTCGTGTTCTTGTTTTCAAGGTACCCAAAAAACATGGTCAATCTTGGTCAACGACTTTTTGACCATTAATTCCAGTAATCCTATTAGTTGTTTTAGTAGTTTGAGATCATAGATATTTAGTACATATAATAGGGTATTGATCTATAACAAAATATTACAAAAACAACAAATGTAAAATGATTAAAAGGTTGGTCAAAGTAAGCTTGGTCGATCGTTGTTGAAGTTTTACGGGTAACCTTGAAAAACGCAATCCATGAACAGTCAACCCACTTTGACTACTTATAACTTGAAATCTATGGTTCAAATGAACCTATTTTCTTTTCAGATTAAAGACCTACTAACAAAAGTTACAAATACCAAACAATTAATGTAATTCAAAACATAAACACATATGAATCTATAGTTACGACATTGGTACATTGGACTTAGTTTTCAAAATTTTCGATTTTTAAAACACTTAATTAAGGCATCTATATGTTATGAAAACGTGTTCTACCAATCTAACATACTTTCTAACATACTAATACATAATTCTAAACATCTAAACAACAAAACTAACATAGGATCAAAGTGCTAATTATAAACTAGGGTTTGTACCTTTTCTTGAATGATTTTCGATTCTATCTTCTGATGTTGTTGCTGCTAACATCCAGGCTTGATTTGGTAAGTTTATAAGTGTATCTAGGCTTAGAAATTTCGTGAGTTTGCTCAGATCTAAGGTTCTTATTTATAGAATTCTTTAACATGGCTTTTTGGTCATTTTTGAGCAACTTGCCTCTACAAATATCTGATGCAAAGTTACTTGTGCTGCTTAGGGTTTGTTATCAGCTCATGTGCAGCCTTGGAACTTGGTTGAGTGACTCCTAACCTACTTGTAAGCTAGTTAGGTTTGTTTAGTAGCTTAGTTTTGTCCAAATCTTTACTAATCTTGATTAAGGTTTTGTTTTTAATAATTAGGAATGTTAAGTGATGTTTATTAGTACCTAAATGAAGTTTACTAACCATGGCTTGGTATTAAGATAAGCTAATTAAGGTTAGGTTAGCTAATTAGGGTTAGGTTTATAAATTAGGGTTAGGGTTTCTTAATTAGGGTTAGGGTTTGTTAATCTAGGATTGTTAACCTAAATTTCTCACTAATCCTAACAAATTTCTCACGACATTTTTCAGATAAAAATTTATTTGGTCAATTTTGTTAGACAAAGTATATATTAACACATAACACATTCAGAACAGAGAAATTTTATTTATATAACGGGATTTTACACATACGAGTCTTATTAGGGTTTTTGATTTTTACATTATGTCTTTTGGGTTTGTTAAATTTAATGGTTATATGTGAAATTCATGAGTTTTGGGCTGATTAATAGTGCAATCGCGAACTGCAGAATCTGAATCTAGGTAAGCTCGCCCCGGTGGGTGTTACCAAGTTAAACTATGCCGCCTCGGCGGGCATTTTCTTAGTACAAAACCCCAGCCCGACGGGGGTACCCAGAGTTAAGATGTTTTGGTTATCTTTGTGTACTGTCCATTACATGTTAGTCTAACCTAGTCTAATGAACATGATAATGTAACGCCCCAGAAAATTTGGATTTTTGAGAATTAAATTTTTATTTTGATTATATGGATTAAATGAATTTAATTAATTATTTATGGGAATACGCTAATTGAAGATCGTTCTATGACCTAGACATATCGGAATGTCGTAGTATTTTGGCTATATGGTAGAATTAAAGTGTTTGAATTCCCAAGACGAAAATAAAAACTTTCTGAGAAATTTTCTGAAAAACACTATTCACGCATTTCTGCTCGGGAATTATTTTTGAACTTCCGAGAAATACGTAATGATAGAATATCGAGGCGAGATGGAATATCCAATAATATTTCAGTGATGGCAAACGCATTTTTTCGCTTGCGGACTTAAAAACCTAACGGTTAGGAAAAAGTGATTTCCGAGAAGGAAAAGGGAAGGTGTATAATGAGTTAAAGCGATATTCGTATAATACGTAGGTATTATACGAGGTAATGAATACGAGTATAATATGCGGTATTATATGAGTATGTACGATTGATGGTATGTCATACATGAATAAGTGTACGAGTTAGAATACGAGATTAATACGTAAATTATACGTTATAAGGCTTTAAGCCAAATGTAATGGACTTGTAGGATTGATTAATAAATTGTAAAGTCCAATGAGATATTGATAAGGCCCAAGTGTAGGAATGTGTAAGCCCAATGCAAGCTAATGGTAAAGCCCAAAGAATTATTAATGCAAGCCCAATGTATAAGTTAGGTTAATTAAACCTTAAGCCCAAAATAAGATCCAATGGATAAAGCTTGATCCATGGGGCAACCCATGGGTGAATTGGTGACCAAGAATTAAGTGTGATGAGCAAGTAGACTTAAGGGTTAAGCAAAGGATAAGTTAAGTAAGTTAAAAGCTAAATAAAGTGCTTATATGTGATGAGCAAATAAAGGGCTTAAGTGTGGTGGCCAAGTTTACTTAATAAGCTAGGTAATGAATAGTAAGGAGGTGGAGTGGCTTAATGACCAAGTAGACTTAATGGCCAAGTGTTGTGGGGAGCAAGTTAACTTAGTGTTTAAGTTAGGAATAGTAAGGAGGTGATTAAGGAGGTGGGATGGCCTAATGACCAAACTACCCTAACCTAGCAAGTCCTATAAATAGCATGCTTTGGATTTCATTTATTCCTTGTTCAAAAACACCAACAAGTTGAGAGCTTATTGGTTAGAGAGAATAAATGAGAATAAGTTAGAAAAGCTAGAAAGCTAGTTTTCATAATTTAAGAAGCAAGAAGGAGAACAAGGATTAATCAAGTGATCTTCATAGGTAAGGACTTAAACCATAATTCTCTTTCTCTTCTATTGATAGGGAAATGGGTAGTGGTAGAACATATATGCTAAGAAATGATAAGAATGAGTAATCAAGGGGCTTAAGTCTTAATAAGCCGTATAAGTCATGAATAAGTAGTTCATAATCATATAAGTTATGAAATAAGGAAGAACTTGTAGGAACTTGTTTTATGTTGAAATAATAAGGTTGTATGATAATAAGAAGTAAGGATGATGGTTAAAAGATTTAAGCTATGATAAGTCATACAAAGTGAATTCATAAGTACTTCATACTTTTACAAGTTATAGACTAATGAAGAACAAGTAATAACTTATCATGTCAATAAGTTAATGAAGTATGTTTGTCAAGATGTTAATATGATTGATTGAATCCATTTAAAACGATGAACAAGTCATAAGAAATTAAGTTAAGGCGAAATTTACGAGTTTGGACGATAATCGTCGAATTTGTGAAATTCTCGGAATGGAAGTCGAATTTTGATATTGAGCTTGGAAACATTAGTTTTCAACGGAGACAAGTCATATTTGGCATTATAGAGTTGCGGACTCAAAAATGACCGGATTTCGACTTTGAACGAAGAAACGAGCGTTGAACGTTCACGAACGTTTATCATTTTTGTTAAAAATGAACTAAAAGGTGAATTTTTAGCAAATGAAGTCAAATAGATAAAATTCTTACATGAACGTGTAGAGTATGTAATTTGTGAACCGTAGGCTTTTGAACAAGCCAATTCGGACTTCTAACGAAGAAGTTATGAGTCCGGGAGTTTCATAAAATTTTTAAATTTTGCAAACTAGCTGAGGCACAGAGTTGGCGTCGCGGCGCCAACCCAAGGCCAAATGATGGCACTGTAGCACCGAGCACAGTTTCATTGCCTACTACTAACTCACGCCGCGGCGCGAGATGAAGAGCTAAGTGTGGAACCGCGGCACCAGCCCCAGAGTTTTGACAGATAAGAATGTTTACAAGTATAGAAGGAAAGATAACTCATTAGTAATGAAATAAGGTGTTAATATAACATTGCTAAGGCATTGTTAGACACTTAATGTATGATGATTAAAGGTTAATAATCAATTGAAGATAAACGTAATGATAACAACGTAATGTGCTAAGCCGGCTGTAGAAATTTGTTGACCAAGTTGATTATGAATCCAATGGTTTGCAATACCAGTATGTGTTATATAATTACATAATGAACATGATAAGACCTTTCCTAAATCACTGTTATAGTAATGACTTTAGGAATTTAATGTTGTTTAATGAGTAGTTAAACGACGAACTTAAAGTATAAAGAACGTATACCGTATTCAATAATGATAAGACCTATAACGTTAAGAGTTACAACTAAAAGTTGTTAAGTAATACGTGAACGTAAACGGTATGCAATAAAGTGTACTTAACAAATGACGATCGAGTTTCAATTAATAATGTAAGGAAGCCATGAGGAAGGATGATTAACTCAAAACGAGTTGGATTAATGAAGTAAATCTATGTAAGACATAGAAGAGAAAGAAGTTGGTAAGAATAATGTAAAATATAATGGCAAGCTAGAACCAATAGTAACAAATCTAATATATGAATAGATTGAGAAGAAGGGTAAGATTCATTAGGAACCATGTATGTTCATTCATGACCTAATGTGGTATGTTATGTGGTTATGTATTGTAGAGACCGTAAAGACTGAAAGGAAAAGTTATTTTTACTGTAGCAGACGCTGAAGGCAAGTTTTTTCTTAAATGCTTGTCTAACCTTCGTGTTAGCCAAGTTTTCTGTGATTCATGTTATGAGATGCATGAAGTGTTTTACTAAAGGGTCGATGCTGGTTTATCTCGGCTAGACAAATCTTGAAGAGTTGATTGATTTATTTACAAGTCTTTCAATATAAAATTGCTACAGTTATCCTACGCCAATTGTTTGGTACGGATTCAAGGTAAGCCTGAGTATAAATAAACAAATGTATTTTTCATCGATTATTCGATGGGTACGCGAGGTTGCCAAAACTTAAACGTACATACGTTTAACAGGATGTAGTGTTGATCAACATAGAGTACTATAGGCTGATCACCTAGAAGTGCTTGTAAGATATGTCGGACTTACGAACTTAGTGTCGGGTTGTCCTTTTCAAAGAAATTATGAAATGGTCATGGTCTTGAGCCAGAATTGATGTTTTATTGAATATTGTTATTGTAAAACGTTTTAAAGGAAAAGAAATGCTATTTTAAATTATTGATAGTACTTCATAACTATTATCCAGTTATTGAAGATATACGATTCCTACATTTCAAGCATGTTGTTTAAAAGAAATTGTTTTAGTTGCTGAGCTTGTTATGCTCACTCTTGCTTGAACCATATGAATGCAGCTAGGACCGAACGAACCGAGGGATCTGACAAGGATAGAGGCAAGACAAAGCTGAATGATTAGTTTACCTTGTAATAAACTAGTAAGTTGTATATATTATAGAATGATGAACAAAGAATGTAATGGTTTTAGAACACAGGAGCAGGATGTAATATTATTAATGTAATAAGAATGTCGTTGATACACACATTTTGATGTCGTTTCAATAGAATGAATGTATAAAGTTATGAGAGTTGTGTAGCACCATCGTCGGGTTGGAAGATACCCCGGATTTGGGGGGCGTCACAAAGTTAGTATCAAAGCATTAGGTTATAAAACTTAAGGGGGAAGAACCTTAGGCTAATAACCTCGTTAAGGAAGGAAAGTCCAGAAGGAAGTAAACTCAAGCTTTACTTCAGTTTAATGAGTTAATAATGTATTGAGGAAACTTAGTACCGAAAGATTTAAAAGATGGAAAGTAACCCTAAATAAATTAAATGTGATTTGTGCTTATATTATTGTGTGTTATGTACTAATTAACATATGTGTTATTGTAGGATGTCGATCGATAGCTTGATGTATAGAGATATATACGCGGTGAGCGAAGGAACTGTGAACAGAGTAGAACCTGTACCTATGCCGGTGGCAGAGGTACCATTATGATTCTAGAAGAGATGGAGGCAGTGGAGTACTTTTCTGAGGAAGATTACTCCGAGGGAGATATGGATATAACATCATATCTTAATATGATGATCAATGAGGAGGAAGTAATGGAGATAACGTCGGTTAGTACGGTGGTACCTACCTTAGAGTCATCGCCTCCAGATGCAATGAGAGCATTGTATCTGGCAGTGCTTGACAGGAATGTGCAACTGGGTACAGTTGTGCAGAATCAGAATGAAGAGATTAGTGCTCTTTATATAGCGAAGGAGTCTGTAGAAGCAGATTTTGAGTCAGAGCACGATGAGAAGGTGCTCATGATAAATAAGGCTAGGGATTATTTGAATGAGGTGGTAGAGCTTCGTAGGAAATTGGAGAAGAAGGATCAAAAGATAGCACGGATGTCTTACATCCATAAGAGTGCTCATAAGGATTTCAAGCTTAAAGTTGCTTGTTATTCTATAGAGTCGGGGCAGACTCAACATACTATTAGTCGGGATACTGTAGCGAATATTGCGAATGAGAAACACGAGGACGCTGTTATGCATTATTAGAAAGCTAGAATTATAAATATGTGTGTAGTGACTCAAAACCCTCTTTTGTATAAAAAAATGGGTAGTATCTTTGTAAATCCCAACTTTTGAGAAGTTCAATTGCGGGATAGAAATGTAATAGCCTTGGGTTATGTAAGCAAATTGTAAATAGTTTTGACTATGAAGAAGCATATGAATATAATGAAGTTTTTATTTAATAAGCTTTGTTATGGTATGAGTTGTTATGAGACGAATAATAACGAAGTAAGTAAATATATAATAATGAAATTCTATTTAATCAGAAAATGCCGTCAAGGAGAAGACAACGTAATCTAGAAGCGAAATCAAGTAATGATAATCAAGGGGGGGTTAACTTAACCCTATGCAAGAGTTCGTTAATTTATTAACGGCTGCATTTAACTAAATCGGGGGTAGAGTACATGCGGAACCTAGGTTAACCAGAATGACTACCTTTAAAGAATTTAAAAGCATAGGTCCGCCGGAGTTCAAAGGAACGACGGACCCATTAGAAGCCCAGACATGGGTAATAGAATTAGAGAAGGCATTTGTTATTACAAAACGTAGGTGAGGCGCAATAGACTTCTTTTGCGACTTACATGATGAAAGGGGAAGCCAACCTTTGGTACGAGGCTCACCATGGTGGGGCTAGAACATATGGGGTAACGTGGGAACAGTTCAAGAAGGTTTTCTTCGAGAATTATTTCCCTACAAGCATGTAAGGGAGGATGGATATTTAGTTATTAGAACTTAAACTAGGGAACATAATGGTTCCCTAATACACGACAAGATTCAATGAATTGGTAAAGTTGCTCCACATCAAGTGGACACTGAGGAGAGGAAGGCTCGTGGGTTTGAGCAGGGCCTAAAACCCTAGCTCTATAGTAGGATTTCGGTGTTTCGGATTGTTTCCTAATGGAACATTCTGGAGAAGGTAATTATAGTAGAGGGTTGTAGTGAGGCGTTAACCCAATACCACAAAGAGAGAAAGAATAAGAGCAAGGGAGAGGGAGGAAGTAAGGAAGAGAGTGCTAGTGGTAGTGGCAGTATGTCAAAAGGAAAGAATTTTAACTCCGGGAATACTAGAGTAGGACAAGGGGATCCTAAGCGTAAAATCGAAGTGAGTAAGACATGTGGAAAACTCATCTACGAGTCTATTTGAAAGGGATTATAAGTATCTTTAAACATTATGGTAAATGTAACGACCCGGGAATTTGGATATTTCCAGAATTTAAGTTTAAAGAATTAGTTATTAATAAAATGAATTTTTATTAATAATATTATGTGCTATGTGTTTATTAATCGTTCTAGAACCTATGATGATTATAAGTTGGGAGGATTCTGGCTACGAGCTAGACTGAACAAGTAATATTTTTCAAAAAAAAAATGAAAATTTTCCGGGAAAAAAATATTTCCGGGGAAAAAGACGAAATAGGCAGTATTCACCCGACGAAACCTAAGGGTTAGGGTTTGAATAACCTAAGCCTTTCTGAGAGTTCGGTATGTAGAAATGACATTCTGTCGAAAGATTTGACGATAATATATCTTGAAAAGTTAATTAAGCCGATAAAAATTTTTCTCGAAAAATGTGCAGAAATAGGATAAAATAAAAATGACTAAAAGTACTGTTATGTACTTTTTATTCATTCAGCTACGTTGGGGTAAAACATGAAGGAAAACGCTTAATGCCAAAAAGTGTGTTTCAGTTTTTCAGGAATCCGAAGAATACGTAAAATTTAATCGGTAAAGGAAAGGCGGAATATCCAAAAATATTTGGATTCCGAGAATCGCAGTTTTTAAAATTGTCGGACAAAAACCCGAAAGACGGAACCACGAAACTTAAAGGCTAAGTAGACTTAAGGGCTAAGTTAACTCAACACTTAAGTCATGAATAGTAAGGAGGCATGAATAATAAGGAGGTTAGGGGGTGAAATGACTAAAATACCCTTAGCTTGGAAATTCTATAAATAGTAAGCTAGATTTCATTTAAATGGGATTTTGGAAAATCCTACACTAGAGAGAGAGAGAGAGGATTCAGATGGAGAGAGAGAAGGAAGAGCATGAGCATGATTGATCGGATAAAAAATGTTCGTGAAATAGAAAGGCTAACAAATCGCCGGTTTTGGCTAGCGGAAGAAAAATAAAGAGGAAAGGTATTAAAACCTAACTTCTATGTTAGATTTTCTGTAAGTTTTATATGTTTTAAGCATAACTTAATAAGAATAAGAAGTAGATAATGTTAGGGATGATTTCATATGGTTGAAATCATGAGAAATAAGAAAAATAAGAATTTGAAGTTTAGTAAATAAATTTCTTAAGGAAGTATAGGATTCGTAATGAATTAGAATGATTTGAGTTGATTATATCAATAAGTAGATGAAATAAGAAAGGAATAATGTTCTATAACATCAAATTCCAATAAAAAGTGAAATCGTAATCCAAAATATCGATTAAAATGAAGAACGAACGAAGAACACGAAGAACGTTGTTGATGGACAAATTTAAAACCATCGTAGGATAATTTTTATTAATGGACAAGTTTATAACCATCGCGTATAAGTTAGATGCTTATTGCTTGGTTAGGAACGATAGAAACGTTCATGAAGAACGGATTAAAACTTAGCTATAACGAAGTTATGGCAAAAACTTCGTAAAAGACAAATGAGAATTAGAAAGTTAGTAAATGAACCCGAATGTGTAGGGTTTCATAAGAATGTAAGAAAACATAGAAAACGTGAGTCGTGGACTCAAGAACGAACGAATTTTGAGTTCGAATGACCAAATTACGGACGAACAAACAAAGAGAGTTAAAAACGTAAAATGAACGAAGGGTGAAGATCAAGCCAATCGAATGACACGCTAACGGATTCAGAATGAAGTTCTGTCTGGGGGTATTGAAGTACATAAGATAAGGAAGACAATGGCTTTGGAACGACCTCGTTCCGAGTTATAAGAAATAAATTATGGAAGCGGGAACTTGTTTGTTAGTTGTTTGTGGGAAACCACTCAGAGTACCATATGGACTACTAGCAGAGATGCGATGTGTGCTGAATCTTAGAGAAGTAATAAGAAGAAGATAATATGTAAAACATCAAAGATGATGAACGTATAAATAAGACATCTCTGTATGTCATGAAGCCGTAGAACGGTAGGGAAAGTGGTCGCGTAAACTTAGGTTGTAAGAACGTGAACCCTAAGAAGTAAAGTTAAGTAAACTAATGCATAAGTCAAAGATGTATGACTAATTGGTGTATGTGGTATTTTCTTATGTGTTACATAGGAATTGAAATAAGCAGTTCAATGAAAGTTGTAGCTGGGCGTAAGGCAAGTTTCCTAACTTCATTCATATTTCAAATGAATACTAGTTTCTTAAACTTCTCAGATGTTGAACTTGAGAAGTTTCTGTTTATGTGCTAATGTGCGATATTTGTGTAAAGTGGTAGAACATATGAGGCCTTGTGCCACAATGTGAACCCTTCTGTGTTTCTTTGAGATGAACTGTTCTGTGATTTAACTGATCAATAAGAGAATGCTCTGTTTATACATGATCCGATATTGTTAAGTCTGTGCTAATGATTCTAGCCAGACAAAATGTGTATGGAAAAGGTAGAAGAATTGAAGTATTTCAAAGTTCATGTGAATAATGTTTTAAAATGATAGGAATCGAGATTACTCCTATTATTCAAGCTGCTTCATGACCTTTGTTCGGTTATTGAAGTTCTAAAGGAACGTTTAAACTCTTGAAGTTGTTTGTTCAACTGCTATGACTTGTTGGGCAATTGAATGCTCACAATTATTTTAAATGAAAAACATTTTTTAGCGAACGATGTTAGAAGAATTTAAGGATCCCATAAAGATCAAGTTGACGGTATCCAGATGAAGTGCCATTCAGAATGTGGATGAGCGAGAAGCTCAAGTGAAGACTTGTAATATAAAATAAGTTAAATGAACTTTAGATTAGTTTAATGAACTGTTATGTATCCTTAATAGCAGATGAAAGTCACTCGTGTAAGATGTAAAGGATAATGTAATTATCGTTATTTATAATGAAAAAATGTTATAAGGTTTTTAGAACCTGGGATTTGAGAGTATATGTTATATTTAGCTATATAATGATGTATGTTTGGAAGAAGATGGGATCGTGACGTACGGAATCCGGGTGTGAAGATAGATCGGATTTTGGGGCGTTACAGATTGGTATCAAAGCTGATAGGTTATAAATCTTAGGTAAGAGTATCTAAGACTATAATCGTAGAGAGAGGGATAAGAAGATCACCACGTGATCATAGTTAATCGTAGTAACAGATGAGCTGTTAAACGATGAATGATTTATAGTACTAAGAAGTAGTACAGAAAGAAGAACTCAGATTGAGTTGTGAAGGATAGTATATGAATTAAAGAAAATTCATATTAAGTTAAGAGAGATTTAGGAGTTGTAAAATTTCAATTGAGGACTCATGTGATAGCTGAGTTGTATGAACCTTTGTATGGGCAGAGGTTTGTGCTTGGTGTTTCAAATGCTTAGCTTATTACAGTGATAATCATTGGAATTGGTCGAGCTATCAAGATGTATATAACGAGAAGGTGAATCTTTTTTCTTATGTATAAACTTGATAGGTAGAGAACGATAAGGTAGGTGCGACTTCTTGAAACTCATACTTATGGTACGTTCGTGACTCATAATGATATGGTAGGTTTTTGAACTTCTCAGCGAATGGACGCTTATGGTCTATCTGAGATAGTTCTTAAACTCATATTATTGTGGAAAGTTCCTGAACTCATAATGTGTGGTAAGTTGATGGATTGTACTAAGGTAGAGGGATGTTTAGACTGAAAATAAGTTGTTTTCAGTAGGCTTAGTATTGAAGGTGCTAGAGAAGATTAAGTATTATCGTAGTAAGACAATGAAGGAAGATGGAGAATAGGATATTCCAAGTCATCTAGCTATGCTAGATTTCGAAGTTTATTGAACTCGTGCTGATATGTACATTTTGAAAAATGAAAGAATTGGTTCAGCTTTTGGAACCAATAGATTTTTAAAAGAGCTATTCTTGGTATGTCTATGCTAATTGCTTCGGCTAGACAGAAATTGATTTGAAATATCAAAAAGAATTTTATATCATTAGTGCATTTGATGCAAGGATGGTAAAAGGTTGGAGTTATTAATGAAAATGAACCTGGTGTTGGATGTGATCTTAGGATCAACAACTCGCTATGGTATGATGTATAATGACGATGTCACAAACTGATGAAGTCCTCAACGTACTATGAAAAGTACGGTATCATGACATCATAAAACATTTTGATGTATTGCGAAAAGAATTTAAAGAAGTAGTCGATGTCAATTGAGTTGACTAGACGAATGTTTCACGTTGATATCCAATTTATTGGTATGGTCTAAGCTACTTGATTCGACTAGACAAATGGTATGTCATCGAGCTTTCTTTGAAAAAGTTGTGCCAAACCAAATTATTTTGGTGCAGAATCTAATGATTTAGCCTGAGGTGAACATATCCTGAAATGGGGTACACGATGGGTAAGAGGTAGTTTGCTTTCTTTGTGACTGTAAACTGACTGTGGAAGAAAGGTTACGGCGTTATGCTGTTAAACTGAGTAAGAGTTCATGGTCAATTTGACCCCTTAGCAAAAGTATGAAACTTTTTAAAAAGGAAATTTTATATTCCTTGTTATTCTATCTACTTCATGATTCTTAATAGGTTATGGAGGTTAGGAATGATGGAAAGATAAGAACTTCTTTGAAGAAAATTTGAGAAGATGGGTAGGCTAAAATTTCGAGGACAAAATTCTGTGAAGAAGGGGTGAATGTGATGACCCGGCTAAGGGTGTGGTTTGAAGAAATTCTGAGGATGGAATTTTTATAAGGGGGGAAGAGTGTAACGACCCGAAAATTTGGGATTTTCCAAGATTTAAGTTTAAAGAATTAGTTATTAATAAAATGAATTTTTATTAATAATATTATGTGCTATGTGTTTATTAATCGTTCTAGAACCTAGGATGATTATAAGTCGGGAGGATTCTGGCTACGAGCTAGTCTGAACGAGTAATAATTTTCAAGACAAAAATGAACATTTTCCGTGAACAAAAATATTTTCGGGGAAAAAGATGAAATAAACACTATTCACCCGACGAAACCTAAGGGTTAGGGTTTGAATAACCTAAGCCTTTCCGAGAGTTCGGTATGTCAAAATGACATTCTGTCGAAAGATTTGACGATAACATATCTTGAAAAGTTAAGTAAGCCAATAAAAGTTTTTCTCGAAAAACGTGCAGAAATAGGATAAAATAAAAATGACGAAAAGTACTGTTATGTACTTTTCATTGATTTAGCTACGTTAGGGTAAAACATGAAGGAAAACGCTTAACGCCAAAAAGTGTTTTTCAGTTTTTCAGGAATCCGAAGAATACGTAAAATTTAATCGATAAAGGAAAGACGGGATATCCAAAAATATTTGGATTCCGAGAATCGCAGTTTTTAAAATTGTCGGACGAAAACCCGAAAGACGGAACCACGAAATTTAAAGGCTAAGTAGACTTTAGGGCTAAGTTAACTTAACACTTAAGTCATGAATAGTAAGGAGGCATGAATAGTAAGGAGGTTAGGGGGTGAAATGACTAAAATACCCTTAGCTTGGAAATTCTATAAATAGTAAGCTAGATTTCATTTAAATGGGATTTTGGAAAATCCTACACTAGTGAGAGAGAGAGAGAGGATTCAGATGGAGAGAGAGAAGGAAGATCATGAGCATGATTGATCGGATCAAAAATATTCATGAAATAGAAAGGCTAGCAAATCGCCGGTTTTGGCTAGCGAAAGAAAAATAAAGAGGAAAGGTATTAAAACCTAACTTCTATGTTAGATTTTCTGTAAGTTTTATATGTTTTAAACATAACTTAATAAGAATAAGAAGTAGATAATGTTAGGGATGATTTCATATGGTTGAAATCATGAGAAATAAGAAAAATAAGAATTTGAAGTTTAGTAAATAAATTTCTTAAGGAAGTATAGGATTCGTAATGAATTAGAATGATTTGAGTTGATTATATCAATATGTAGATGAAATAAGTAAGGAATAATGTTCTATAACATCAAATTCCAATAAAAAGTGAAATCGTAATCCAAAATATCGATTAAAATGAAGAACAAACGAAGAACACGAAGAACATGCGAAGAACACGAAGAACGTTGTTGATGGACAAATTTAAAACCATCGTAGGATAATTGTTGTTGATGGACAAGTTTAAAATCATCGCGTATAAGTTAGATGCATATTGCTTGGTTAGAAATGGTAGAAATGTTCAAATGAATGCTAGTTTCTTAAACTTCTCAGATCTTGAACTTGAGAAGTTTCTGTTTATGTGATAATGTGCAATATTTGTGTAAAGTGGTAGAACATATGAGGCCTTGTGCCACAATGTGAACCCTTCGGTGTTTCTATGAGATGAACTGTTCTGTGATTTAACTGATCAATAAGAGAATGCTCTGTTTATACATGATCCGTTATTGTTAAGTCTGTGCTAATGATTCTAGCCAGATAAAATGTGTATGGAAAAGGTAGAAGAATTGAAGTATTTCAAAGTGCATGTGAATAATGTTTTAAAATGATAGGAATCGAGATTACTCCTATTATTCAAGATGCTTCATAATCTTTGTTCGGTTATCGAAGTTCTAAATGAACGTTTAAACTCTTGAAGTTGTTTGTTTAACTACTACGATTTGCTGGGAAATTGAATGCTCACACTTGTTTTAAATGAAAAACATTTTTCAGCGAACGATGTTAGAAGATTTTAAGGATTCGGTAAAGATCAAGCTAACGGTATCTAGATGAAGTACCATTCAGAATGTTGATGAGAAAGAAGCTCAAGTGAAGACTTATAATATAAAATAAGTTAAATGAAATTTAGATTAGTTTAATGAACTGTTATGTATCCTTAGTGGTGAATGAAAGTCACTCGTGTAAGATGTAAAGGATAATGTAATTATCGTTATTTATAATGAAAAAATGTTATAAGGTTTTTAGAACATGGGATTTGAGAGTATATGTTGTTATATTTAGCTATATAGTGATGTATGTTTGGAAGAAGATGGGATCGTGATGTACGAAATCCGGGTGTGAAGATAGACCGGATTTTGGGGCGTTACAGATTGGTATCAAAGCTGATAGGTTATAAATCTTAGGTAAGAGTATCTAAGACTATAATCGTAGAGAGAGGGATAAGAAGATCACCACATGATCATAGTTAATCGTAGTAACAGATGAGTTGTTAAACGATGAATGATTTATAGTACTAAGAAGTAGTACAGGAAGAAGAACTCAGATTGAGTTGTGAAGGATAGTATATGAATTAAAGAAAATTCATATTACGTTAAGAGAGATTTAGGAGTTGTAAAATTTCAATTGAGGACTCATGTGATAGCTGAGTTGTATGAACCTTTGTATGGGCAGAGGTTTGTGCTTGGTGTAACAACTGCTTAGCTTATTACAGTGATAATCATTGGAATTGGTTGCGCTATCAAGATGTATATAACGAGAAGGTGAATCTTTTCTCATGTATATACTTGATAGGTAGAGAACGATAAGGTCGGTGCGAGTTCTTGAAACTCATACTTATGGTACGTTCGTGACTCATAATGATATGGTAGGTTTTTGAACTTCTCAGCGAATGAACGCTTATGGTCTGTCTGAGATAGTTCTTAAACTCATATTATTGTGGAAAGTTCCTGAACTCATAATGTGTGGTAAGTTGATGTACTGTACTAAGGTAGAGGGATGTTTATACTGAAAATAAGTTGTTTTCAGTAGGCTTAGTATTGAAGGTGCTAGAAAAGATTAAGTATTGTCATAGTAAGACAATGAAGGAAGATGGAGAATAGGATATTCCAAGTCATCTAGCTATGCTAGATTTCGAAGTTTATTGAACTCGTGCTGATATTTACATTTTGAAAAATGAAAGAATTGGTTCAACTTTTGGAACCATTAGATTTTTAAAAGAGCTATTCTTGGTATGTCTATGCTAATTGCTTCGGCTAGACAGAAATTGATTTGAAATATCAAAATGAATTTTATATCATCAGTGCATTTGATGCAAGGATGGTAAAAAGATGGAGTTATTAATGCAAATGAACCTGGTGTTGGATGTGATCTTAGGATCAACAACTCGCTATGGTATGATGTATAATGACGATGTCACAAACTGATGAAGTCCTCAACGTACTGTGAAAAGTACGGTATCATGACGTCATAAAACATTTTGATGTATTGCGAAAAGAATTTAAAGAAGTAGTCGATGTCAATTGAGTTGACTAGACGAATGTTTCACGTTGATATCCAATTTATTGGTATGGTCTAAACTACTTGATTCGACTAGACAAATGGTATGTCATCGAGCTTTCTTTGAAGAAGTTATGCCAAACCAAATTATTTTGGTGCGGAATCTAATGATTTAGTCTGAGGTGAACATATCATGAAATGGGGTACACGATGGGTAAGAGGTAGTTTTCTTTCTTTGTGATTGTAAACTGACTATGGAAGAAAGGTTACGGCGTTATGCTGTTAAACTGAGTAAGAGTTCATGGTCAATTTGACCCCTCAGCAAAAAGTATGAAACTTTTTAAAAAGGAAATTTTATATTCCTTGTTATTCTTTCTACTTCATGATTCTTGATAGGTTATGGAGGTTAGGAATGATGGAAAGATAAGAACTTCTTTGAAGAAAAGTTGAGAAGATGGGTAGGCTAAAATTTCGAGGACGAAATTCTGTGAAGAAGGGGTGAATGTGATGACCCGGCTAAGGGTGTGGTTTGAAGAAATTCCGAGGACGGAATTTTTATAAGGGGGGAAGAGTGTAACGACCCGAAAATTTGGATTTTTCCAGGATTTAAGTTTAAAGAATTAGTTATTAATAAAATGAATTTTTATTAATAATATTATGTGCTATGTGTTTATTAATCGTTCTAGAACCTAAGATGATTATAAGTCGGGAGGATTCTGGCTACGAGCTAGACTGAACGAGTAATAATTTTCAAGACAAAAATGAAAATTTTCCGTGAACAAAAATATTTTCGGGGAAAAAGACGAAATATGCACTATTCACCCGATGAAATCTAAGGGTTAGGGTTTGAATAACCTAAGCATTTTCGAGAGTTCGGTATGTCAAAATGACATTCTGTCGAAAGATTTGACGATAATATATCTTGAAAAGTTAAGTAAGCCGATAACAGTTTTTCTCGAAAAACGTGCAGAAATAGGATAAAATAAAAATGATGAAAAGTACTGTTATGTATTTTTCATTCATTTAGCTACGTTAGGGTAAAACATGAAGGAAAACGCTTAAGGCCAAAAAGTGTTTTTCAGTTTTTCGGGAATCCGAAGAATACATAAAATTTAATCGGTAAAGGAAAGACGGGATATCCAAAAATATTTGGATTCCGAGAATCGCAGTTTTTAAAATTGTCGGACGAAAACCCGAAAGACGGAACCACGAAACTTAAAGGCTAAGTAGACTTAAGGGCTAAGTTAACTTAACACTTAAGTCATGAATAGTAAGGAGGCATGAATAGTAAGGAGGTTAGGGGGTGAAATGACTAAAATACCCTTAGTTTGGAAATTCTATAAATAGTAAGCTAGATTTCATTTAAATGGGATTTTGGAAAATCCTACACTAGAGAGAGAGAGAGAGAGAGGATTCAGATGGAGAGAGAGAAGGAAGAGCATGAGCATGATTGATCGGATCAAAAATATTCGTGAAATAGAAAGGCTAGCAAATCGCCGATTTTGGCTAGCGGAAGAAAAATAAAGAGGAAAGGTATTAAAACCTAACTTCTATGTTAGATTTTTTGTAAGTTTTATATGTTTTAAACATAACTTAATAAGAATAAGAAGTAGATAATGTCAGGGATGATTTAATATGGTTGAAATCATGAGAAATAAGAAAAATAAGAATTTGAAGTTTAGTAAATAAATTTCTTAAGGAAGTATAGGATTAGTAATGAATTAGAATGATTTGAGTTGATTATATCAATAAGTAGATGAAATAAGTAAGGAATAATGTTCTATAACATCAAATTCCAATAAAAAGTGAAATCGTAATCCAAAATATCGATTAAAATGAAGAACGAACGAAGAACACGAAGAACATGCGAAGAACACGAAGAACGTTGCTGATGGACAAATTTAAAACCATCGTAGGATAATTGTTGTTGATGGACAAGTTTAAAACCATCGAATATAAGTTAGATACATATTGCTTGGTTAGAAATGGTAGAAATGTTCATGAAGAACGAATTAAAACTTAGCTATAACGAAGCTATGGCGAAAATTTCGTACAAGACAAACAATAATTGGAAAGTTAATAAATGAACCCGAACGTGGAGGGTTTCATAAGAATGTAAGAAAACATAGAAAACGTGAGTCGTGGACTCAAGAACGACCGAATTTCTAGTTCGAATGTCCAAATTATGGACGAATAAACAAAGAGCGTTAAAAATATGTAGAATGAACGAAGGGTGAAGATCAAGACAATCGAATGGCACACTAACGGATTCAGAACGAAGTTCTGTCCAGGGGTATTGAAGTACATAAGATAAGGAAGAGAATGGCTTTGGAACGACCTCGTTCCGAGTTATAACAAATAAATTATGGAAGCGGGAAGTATGCGTCTCAAATTGGATTTAACACTTAGAAAATTTTTTAAGGTTTAGGGCTTGGTCGCCGCAGCCGCCAACCATGTTTTAAGGCAAGGTCGCAAGACTGCAGACAGAAGAGCCAGTACTACAAAATCATCTGCATGCGCGAGAAATAGAAGGGAGAGTGGCGTCGCAGCGCCAGTGTAGGGAAAAAGCCAAAGAAGAGCTTTTAACTGCTCAACTCTTTGGGGGAAACGTACGGGAAGATAAAGAACATAATGTGTAACTAATATAACACTTAAATAAGTGAATTAAACCTTTAATGAAGGTCAAACGAAAAGATTAAAAGAGAAAGAATATAAACGCGAATTACGGAACCGATATTCGGGGACCGTAGTTACGATAAACGAACCTGGAGGATTGCTATGGTTGTTATTCCTTAAACGTTGAGCGACGAGGGTAATGAATAACATTTTGATGTTATGTCATGATAGTGAGAGATAAGTGTAAAGAGTATAGACGCTGCAAATGCAATGCTGTTGCGATATACGAGCGGTCTTAGCATACAACGAACGGTATGGCTTGGACATTAAGAATGACTAATGAACATGGAGTTCAAGTAATGGATAACGAAAGTAATAAGTAAGATATTAATGGTATTAAGAAAGCCATAATGAATGGTAATGAGATTAATGGAAGCCGAATGTGAGTCAGATGAGAACGTTAGAATAAAATGTAAGCGTTTAACACTTTAACCGACGTAAAGATTGAGGGTACGCAAATATTAAACGGATAGAACCTACACCCCGTGTATGGTTTGACCGTAAGATGATGAAGATCAATGATTAAACCGTGAATGGTAAAGGAGTTGAATTAAAGATAATAACGTTTAACTTAATGAAGTCGAGTTAAGGATTAAAGCGAATGATCGTTCTGAGTATAAAAAAGACTGTATGACTTAGACGATAAAGAATGAATCCTGATGTGCCGCATTTTGTTGCCAGGAAGCCATAAGGAATGAGAAATTAACTTTTGAAGATTATAGTTTAATAGTTCAGATAAGTTAAGATAAGTAAGTTGTAGTATAATCGTAACCTTTGATGGTTGACATATTGGAGCTGGGCTAAACAATTCCTTTAGAGAGCGAAGGTATATACAAAACTGGCAACCGATCTAACTCACTGTTATGGGCAGTGTAGACGAGATGGGAACTTGTTTGTTGGTTGTTTGTGGGAAACCACTCAGAGTACCATATGGACTACTAGCAGAGAAGTGATGTGTGCTAAGTCTTAGAGAAGTAATAAGAAAAAGATAATATGTAAAACATCAAAGATGATGAACGTATAAGTAAGACATCTCTGTATGTCATGAAGCCGTAGAATGGTAGGGAAAGTGGTCGCGTAAACTTAAGTTGTAAGAACGCGAACCCTAAGAAGTAAAATTAAGTAAACTAATGCATAAGTCAAATATGTATGACTAATTGGTGTATGTGGTGTTTTCTTATGTGTTACATAGGAATTGAAATGAGCAGTTCGGCGAAAGTTGTAGCTGGGCGTAAGGCAAGTTTCCTAACTTCTTTCATATTTCAAATGAATGCTAGTTTCTTAAACTTCTTAGATGTTGAACTTGAGAAGTTTCTGTTTATGTGCTAATGTGCGATATTTGTGTAAAGTGGTAGAACATATGAGGCCTTGTGCCACAATGTGAACCCTTCGGTGTTTCTTTGAGATGAACTGTTCTGTGATTTAACTGATCAATAAGAGAATGATCTGTTTATACATGATCCGTTATTGTTAAGTATGTGCTAATGATTCTAGCCAGAAAAAATGTGTATGGAAAAGGTAGAAGAATTGAAGTATTTCAAAGTGCATGTGAATAATGTTTTAAAATGATAGGAATTGAGATTACTCCTATTATTCAAGCTGCTTCATAACCTTTGTTCGGTTATCGAAGTTCTAAAGGAACGTTTAAACTCTTGAAGTTGTTTGTTCAACTGCTATGATTTGCTGGGAAATTGAATGCTCACACTTGTTTAGAACCTGGGATTTGAGATTATATGTTGTTATATTTAGCTATATAATGATGTATGTTTGGAAGAAGATGGGATCGTGACGTACGGAATCCGGGTGTGAAGATAGACCGGATTTCGGGGCGTTACAGTAAAGGAGGAGGGAATAACTTTTATTGATTATATTTGTGGAAATGGCTTCATGAATAAGGAATGCAAGCAAGTATTGGTAGATAACTACCGATAAAGTTGAGAGAATTTGAAGTAATTCTCGGTATGAATGAGTTGATTAACTATAGAACTTTAATAAATTGTTAGAATAAAAGTATGGATATTCGGTTTCTAAGTAACCCAAGGTAGTATTTTATGGTAATAAAATACCGCGACGCTCGTGTTGTCTAATGATGAAGCAAGTTAGGAGGATGTTAAGGAAGAGGATGAGTCATTACGGTTGCGTATCGACTATCGTAATAAGAGTAAGTTAGCAATTAAGAATAAATACCCATAGCCCAAGATCGATGCTCTATTTGATCAATTTAAGAGGGCAAAGAATTTTTCTAAGATAAATTTGCGTACGGGGTATAGTCGGTTGAAAGTTAGAAAGAAGAAGGAGGTACCTAAGATGACATTCAGAACTCGTTATAGTTATGACAAGTTTCTGGTTATGTTAATTGGGTGGACTAATATACAGAAGTTAGATTTTTCGTGAGAGGCGCTGAGCAAGTCGGGGGTAAATTGATAGGTACCCTTATGAGGTGCTATGATTAAAAGTACCATTAGCGTCACAGGTTGGTATTGTCGAAATGGGAAGTGAGAAAAAAATAGTTGTCAGGAACTAAAAAGGGAAGTTAAGTGAGGTACCTGTATTGTCTCTATCAGATGATATGGGGAATTTTGTAGTGTATATCGATGTTTCGCATAGATGACGATATTGCGTGTTTATGTAGCATGGCAAAGTCATTGGGTATGTATCATGCCAGTTAATGGATTATGAGATGGTCTATCCTACTTTTGATCTATAATTGGCAGTTGTAGTTTTTGAATTAAAAATTTGAAGATAGTATTTATACGGTGAGAAGTGTGAGATATACACGAACTCTAGGAGTCTGAAATATATCTTCACACAAAAGGAGTTGAATATGAGGTAGAGAAGGTAATTAGAATGGATAAGAGATTTTGACGTTGATATGTTATATCAATCCAGGAAAGTTAACGTAGAAGCCGACGCGTTAAGTAGAAAGGGTAGGGAAAAGTTATCGATGTTAACAACTCAGAATGAGTTAATAACGGAAATGGAAAAAACGAAGTTAGAAGTTAAATTGTGGAATGAAGTAGTAGAAATGTTATTCACAGAGTAAACTCAATCCATGATACTTGAACGAGTTAGGTAACTACAACTAGGTAATGAGGAATGTACGCGAATGAAGAAGAGGATGCATGATGAAGAGAAGATAAAGTATAATCTTGTTTTGAAGGAGGAATTTGAGTTTCAAATAATTTTAAAGTTAAAAGAAGAATTAATCAGAGGAAGATAGCATAATATGTTAATAAGTATTTAAACTTCCAACTCAAATTATTGATAGGAAGTGGCAAGTCATGAAAAATAAGATAATACCTTCGTTGAAGGTGAAATGAAAGAACCACAACGTTGAAGAAGCATTGTGGGAACTTGAGATTAAAATAAAGGAAAATGTTTTCTTAAATGGTGTATGTATTATTAGCGTGATTCTGGGGACGGAATCCTTATAAGGGGGGAAGAGTGTAACACCCCAGAAAATTTGGATTTTTGAGAATTAAATTTTTATTTTGATTATGTGGATTAAATGAATTTAATTATTTATTTATGGGAGTAAGCTAATTGAAGATCGTTCTATGACCTAGACATATCAGAATGTCGTAGTATTTTGGATATGTGGTAGAATTAAAGTGTTTAAATTTCCAAGACGTAAATAAAAACTTTCCGAGAAATTTTCCGAAAAACATTATTCACGCATTTTTGCTCGGGAATTATTTTTGAACTTCTGAGAAATACGTAATGATAGAATATCAAGGCGAGATGGAATATCCAATAATATTTCAGTTATGGCAAACGCAGTTTTTTGCCTGCGGACTTAAAAACCTAACGGTTGGGAAAAAGTGATTTCTGAGAAAGAAAAGAGAAGGTGTATAATGAGTTAAAGTGATGTTCGTATAATATGTAGGTATTATATGAGGTAATGAATACGAGTATAATACGAGTATGTACGATTGATGGTATGTCATACATGAATAAGTATACGAGTTAGAATACGAGATTAATACGTAAATTATACGTTATAAGGCTTTAAGCCAAATGTAATGGACTTGTAGGATTGAGTAAGAAATTATAAAGTCCAATGAGATATTGATAAGGCCCAAGTGTAGGAATGTGTAAGCCCAATGCAAGCTAATTGTAAAGCCCAAAGAATTGTTAATGCAAGCCCGATGTATAAGTTAGGTTAATTAAACCTTAAGCCCAAAATAAGATCCAATGGATAAAGCTTGATCCATGGGGCAACCCATGGGTGAATTGGTGACCAAGAATTAAGTGTGATGAGCAAGTAGACTTAAGGGTTAAGCAAAGGATAAGTTAAGTAATTTAAAAGCTAAATAAAGTGCTTATGTGTGATGAGCAAGTAAAGTGCTTATGTGTGGTGGCCAAGTTTACTTAATAAGCTAGGTAATGAAAAGTAAGGAGGTGGAGTGGCTTAATAACGAAGTAGACTTAATGGCCAAGTGTTGTGGGGAGCAAGTTAACTTAGTGTTTAAGCTAGGAATAGTAAGGAGGTTATTAAGGAGGTGGGATGGCCTAATGACCAAACTACCCTAACCTAGCAAGTCCTATAAATAGCAAGATTTGGATTTCATTTATTCCTTGTTCAAAAACACCAACAAGTTGAGAGCTTATTGGTTAGAGAGAATAAGTGAGAATAAGTTAGAAAAGCTAGAAGCTAATTTTTATAATTTAAGAAGCAAGAAGGAGAACAAGGATTAATAAAGTGATCTTCATAGGTAAGGACTTAAACCATAATTCTCTTTTTCTTCCATTGATAGGGAAATGGCTAGTGGTAGAACATGTATGCTAAGGAATGAGTAATCAAAGGGCTTAAGTCTTAATATGCCGTATAAGTCATGAATAAGTAGTTCGTAATCATATAAGTTATGAAATAAGGAAGAACTTGTAGGAATTTGTTTTATGTTGAAATAATGAGGTTGTATGATAATAAGAAATAAGGATGATGGTTAAAAGATTTAAGTTATGATAAGTCATGCAAAGTGAATTCATAAGTAGTTCATACTTTTATAAGTTATAGACTAATGAAGAACAAGTAATAACTTATCATGTCAATAAGTTAATGAAGTATGTATGTCAAGATGTTAATATGATGGATTGAATCCATTTAAAACGATGAACAAATCATAAGAAATTAAGTTAAGGCGAAATTTACGAGTTTGGACGATAATCGTCGAATTCGTGAAATTCTCGGAATGGAAGTCAAATTTTGATATTGAGCTTGGAAACATTGGTTTTCAATGGAGACAAGTCATATTTGGCATTATAGAGTTGCGGACTCAAAAATGATCAGATTCTGACTTAGAACAAAGAAACGAGCGTTGAACGTTCACGAATGTTTATCGTTTTCGTTAAAAATGAACTAATAGGTGAATTTTTAGCAAACGAAGACAAGTAGATAAAATTTTTACATGAACGTGTAGAGTATATATTTTGTGAACCGTAGGCGTTTGAACGAGCCAATTCGCACCGCGGCGCCAACCCAAGGCCAAATGATGGTCTTTGCGGTAGCGCACGCGATGTCATTACTCTATCGCTAACTTCATGCCATGCATGAGATGAAGAGCTAAGTGTGACGCCGCGGTGCCAGTCCCAGAGTTTTGACAGACAAGAATGTTTACAAGTATAGAAGGAAAGATAACTCATTAGTAATGAAATAAGGTGTTAATATAACATTGCTAAGGCATTGTTAGACACTTAATGTATGATGATTAAAGGTTAATAATCAATTGAAGATTAACGTAATGAGAACAACGTAATGTACTAAGCCGACTGTAGAAATTTGTTGACCAAGTTGATTATGAATCCAATGGTTTGCAATACCAGTATGGGTTATGTAATTACATAATGAACATCATAAGACCTTTCTTAAATCACTATTATAGTAATAACTTTAGGAATTTAATGTTGTTTAATGAGTAGTTAAAAGAAGAACGTAAAGTATAAAGAAGGTTAATCGTATACAATTATGATAAGGCCTATAACGTTAAGAGTTACAACTAAAAGTAGTTAAGTAATACGTGAACGTAAACGGTATGCAATAAAATGTACTTAACAAATAACGATCGAGTTTCGATTAATAATGTAAGGAAGCTGTGAGGAAGGATGATTAACTCGAAATGAGTTGGATTAATGGAGTAAATCTACGTAAGACATAGAAGAGAAAGAAGTTGGTTAGAATAATGTAAAATATAATGGCAAGCCAGAACCAATAGTAACAAATCTAATATATGATTAGATTGAGAAGAAGGGTAAGATTCATTAGGAACCATGTATGTTCATTCATGACCTTATGTGGTATGTTATGTGGTTATGTATTGTAGAGACCGTAAAGACTGAAAGAAAATGTTATTTTTACTGTAGCAGACGCTGAAGGCAAGTTTTTCTTAAACGCTTGTCTAACCTTCGTGTTAGCCAAGTTTTCTGTGATTCATGTTATAAGATGCATGAAGTGTTTTACTAAAGGGTCGATGCCAGTTTTAACAGGATGTAGTGTTGATCAACATAGAGTACTATGGGCTGATCATACAGAAGTGCTAGTAAGATATGACGGACTTACGGACTTAGTGCCGGGTTGTCCTTTTCAAAGAAATTATGAAATGATCATGGTCTTGAGCCAGAATTGATGTTTTACTGAATATTGTTATTGTTAAACGTTTTGAAGGAAAAGAAATGCTATTTTGAATTATTGATAGTACTTCATAACTTTTATCCAGTTATTGAAGATATATGATTCCTATGTTTCAAGCATGTTGTTTAAAAGAAATTGTTTTACTTGTTGAGCTTGTTATGCTCACTCTTTCTTGAACCATATGAATGTAGCTAGGACCGAACGAACCGAGTGATCTGACAAGGATAGAGGCAAGACGAAGCTGAATGATTAGTTTATCTTGTAATAAACTAGTAAGTTGTATATATTATAGAATGATGAACAAAGAATGTAATGGTTTTAGAACCTGGGAACGTGATGTAATATTATTAATGTAATAATAATGTCGTTGATGCAAACATTTTGATGTCGTTTCAATAGAATGAATGTACAGTTATGAGTACCGTGTAGCACCATCTGTCGGGTTGGAAGATACCCGGATTTGGGGGCGTAACGGATAATGTATTGGACATGTAATAAGATGTTATATATCAGATTGTTAACATACATATGGTGAAATTTCATGATGATTTGATAAGTTGTATAAGGGTTAAAATGTGATGTCCATGAGAGGATTTAATGTTGTTTAAACTAAAGATTTGAGACTTCAGTCTTGTAATATGTGATTGATGGTAATGAGCAGAACTTAAACTAAGTTAACAAGTTGTACTAAAAGTAGGAACTAAACTTATAAAGTTAATATTAGTGTAACTAATGAATGTTGTGAATACATATGGTATATATTTTGGACTTGTGGTGAACATGAGTAGTAATCGTTTAGCCTACGCACGAGGCAAGTTCCTTACCCTATTTTGATTACGATTATGCAAGTTTCCTTACTATATCATAATTATAATTACGCAAGTTCCATGACTCTAAACTTTCATTGAGCAAGTTATTAAACCTTATTATTATATTGAAAGCTTCGTATTCTTATTTTGAATTGTTCAAAGCATACTTATTCAAGTTCATGATTCCAAATGAAATTTTCTAACTATGTTGAAGTATTACATTTGTTATACAATGTTCATTCAATTGTATAGAGTTGAGATTCAATCTTTGATTTGAATATCAATTAAATTAACGTATTGGAACCTTGAATGGATAGTGAATCTTTATTGATTCGACTAATCCTTAGTTGATGATTATTGAACTCTAAATTACCCTTGGAGTTAATCCAAACCAAATTTCCTTTGGTGTGGAATCTAATGTCAAAGCTGAGATGAACAACCCTATTACGGGGGATTATATCACGCGATAGCATTAAGATGTTGTGCACATACATGATATTAAAGGCTGATCCCCCTGAGTACGAGAAGTAAGGTTCATATAGTCTTATGACTGTTAAAGGTTTAAAGTAGAAATACTTGATAACCTAGGACATAGTTCATAGTCTTGTGACCCTCAGATGTACTTTTCATTCCTATTCTAATCTTGATTCAAAAGCTAAGCAATCTTTTGTTTAATATCCATTGTTTATTCACATGTTACTATTTCTATTATTATTGTTATACTTATGGGCAATCATTGCTCACTCTTGCATAATAACATTGTAGCTAAGGTTGAAAGAGTTAATAAGCCATCTACTAGTAAGGGTAAAGGCAAAGCAAACAAGTGATGAAGACTTGTTGATTATTTAAGAATTTTGATGCTAATACTTATTATGTTATGTTTCAGACTTATTCAAATTATGTTATGTTTTCGCATTGGTGTATTAAGGTTAGATTACCTGGGATTGATTTGTTAAGTTGTTGTAACCCTTTATTGGGAGGATTTCTATTTTAGTTTTATTGTTATCTTTACTGTTCGGGCATAATCTACCGACCCCTATGTGGGCTAAAGGTCTGGGTTGAGAAGGGTTTACTGAGCCCAATGGACCGAAGTCAGCAAAGGGGTTAATGATGTTCTTCGAGTTCAGGCGTCCGAGTCCTCTGGGTTGGCATGTTGTTTGGTTTGTTGATGTTCGGGGTCAAGCGTCCGAGTCCTTTAGGCCGGAGCTCAGACCAGTTTATAGGGGTTCAGATTGTTTGGCTCATATAGAAGGTTATTCCTCGTATGGAGTCCGGAATGATAAGGATTTTTAGTGGTTAAGGATTTAGATCCTAACAATATTTAAATACTAACGCCAAAGGTAAGTGTTTGGATCATATCCAACTTGCACCATTTAAGGAGATTGAGTTGGACCCAAACATAGCTAACTGTCATGTTTAGGAGTCCTAATCTGATTCGGAGATGGACTTTACGTGATGAGAGTGTCTATAAATACAAGGCTTGACTTCTATTAGCAGGAAATACACTTTTGAGCACTAAATAATATTACCTCCATTGTTAAACCTTGTACCAGCCTGTACTCATTTTCACACTAGAGCTATCACCCGGTGGTACAAGCCGTCAAGCTTCCTGTGTGATCTGTTAATGTGTAAGTGTAAGTGCGTGAATTTAGTGATTGGACGCGCCGACAAAACTTGGTGTTAACATTGGTGCTAGAAGGAGGGCATTTTAGTGCTAGAAGGAGGGCATTTTAGTGCTTTAACAATCACTTTTGAAATTTTCCAGCTGAAAGTCATGGCGAGCAGAGATAGTAGTGCTTCAAACTAGGAAAAAGCAAAAACTCACCAGACGACCCAAGTTAGAGGATCAGTCAAAGACAGACTGGGGCTAAAAAACTAGGAAGGTAATTCGCAACATGGCTAGTTAGCACAATGACGACTATTTTTGGCCAGTCAGCATACTCTAATCCCCGTCAGTCACGCCGAGGACAATTAGTCCCGAGCATATGAATGACGAGGGAAGGATCGAGTTGAAGACAGCCAGGATCACTGTTAATTCATCTTGTTGAAAGTAATGCAACATAACAAAGACGCCAAGATGGCCCTACATCTTCAACAAGAAGAGCTTGATGAGTAGGTTTTACACCTACGAATCGGCCTCTAATTCGGACTTGAACTATTTTGATCCAGTGTATTTATGTTCCTTTTTACTTGTTTGTGTTTGTTTTATGTTTAGATGGCGTGGGGTAGCATTTGTGGCATAAATGTGGCTTTGTGTCAAGAAGTGGCATCAAAATGAGCTAAAAGCGCATCAGAAAATACCTTCGTCGGAAGTGGAAAATATAAATGAAATCCCACCGGGCAAGGAGGTACATGATCAACTACAAAGACCCTTCACGGGAAATGAACCTTTCTGAGAACAAAAACCCCCGTCGGGGCAGGGGTATGGAGCAAGAACAAGAGCTTTATTTCAATTAGAGTTCTGCAGCAGCGTGAAGGAAGCAAGTTGGTATGGCTTTGGACTTCGATTGGCGACGGTTTTATGACTAAATATATTACTTATGATGATATAACCATAAATACTTAGAGAGACATATAACATCAATCATATAACAAGATGACCTGGTTGTTAAATATTGTGAGTTATAATATTAATGATGAATAAGTTCGTGTTGATCAAAAGATGAAATTGATAGTTCCATTGTGTTGGAATTATTAATGTTAGTGGAAATCGACATTTATTTCGATATTAATTGATGTTTGAAAGTTATGCTGACCAGTCGGGTAATTAACCGGATAAATGAGTAATTAATTGCTATTAATTCACATGATTATAACTATTTGTTCACATGTGTGTACTATTGATTCACATTCTTGTACTATTAGGGGAGTTGGTGCAAGATTGATAATACTTGCATGACTAAGTTAAAAATGGAGGTATAGATGGATGTACTATGTTGTAATTCGTATTTTCACATGATTATAACTATTGATTCACATGATTGAACTATTAATTCACATTATTTACTATTAGGGGAGGTGGTGCAAGTTTGATAATACTTGCAGGACTAAATTAAAAATGAAAGAAAAGTTGAAGGTATTGTACTATAATATTTTAAGCCCCAAAACGTGCAATTATCGAAACTATATTTTCCTATAAATAGAAGCTCATTCTTCCTTCATTTCTCACCAATTCACTAAAGCTATAGAGCAATTATTATAGAGAAAAATTATAGAGAGAAAGAAGAAGAGAAATCTGCTACCTCTCTACTCCAGTATCTAGTTTCTTTCTAAGGTAAGGGGTATTATTTCTTTCGTATTCATGAAGAGAGCTTCTGTTATTCCATTCTTTATTATTATGTTGGAATAACCTGTCTATGCGAAGTATCGCATATATGGTGAAATTCTTCTATTATTCAATTCTTTATTATTCTGTTGGAATATCCTGTCTGTGCGGATTACGCTAGACCTAGTTCCATTCTTTATTATTCTATTGGAATAACCTGTCTGTGCAGTCTATCACATGCATGGTGAATTCTTTGTTATTCCATTCTTTATTATTCTGTTGGAATATCCTGTAATGCCCCGAAATTCGGTCTATCTTCACACCCGGATTCCGTACGTCACGATCCCATCTTCTTCCAAACATACATCATTATATACTGAAATATAACAACATACACTCTCAAGGGTGGTTTGGTAACTAGGTTATGCCGAACTGCTCATTTCAATTCCTATATAACACATAAGAAAACACCACATACACCAATTAGTCATACATCTTTGACTTATGCATTAGTTTACTTAACTTTACTTACTAGGGTTCGCGTTCTTATAACCTAAATTTACTCGACCACTTTCATTACCGTTCTACGGCTTCATGACATACAAAGATGTCTTAGTTATACGTTCATCATCTTTGATGTTTTATAAACTTATCTTCTTCTTATAACTCTTCTAGGACTCAGTACACATCGCTTCTCTACTAGTAGTCCATATGGTACTCTGAGTGGTTTCCCACAAACAACCAATAAACAAGTTCCCATCTCACCAACAATGCCCACACAGTGAGTTAGATTGGTTGCCAGTTTTGTATATACCTTCGCTCTCTGAAGGAATTGTTTAACCCAGCTCCCATATGTCAACCATCAAAGGTTACGATTGTACCACAACCTAAATTTATCTAAACTTATCCGAACCATTAAACTTATTGTTCGTTAAATCAATTTCTTATTCCTTACGGCTCTCTGGCAACTATATGCCATACCTTAGGATTCATTCTTATACGACTCACCTTCGACTTTTATTACTCTTATTACTGTTCATTACGGCTTTCTCGATAATTCACGTCTTATTTAATACCTTTTTCAACGTCTAGGTCATACAACCAGGGTATACTTAGAACGTTCGTTCGACGCGAATAAGATTTACGAGGATCATTTATGTATTCAACGTTCACGTTGCTCGTCTCTTAATCTCTCATTCAACCTTTACTCAAGGTTTTAATCGGTTTCGATCGTTATCCATCCCATGAACCCCATGTTCATTATTCCTTCTTATCACAATCATAGCAATCCCCCACGTTTTTTTATCGCGACTACGGTCCCCGGATATCGGTTACGTAACCCGCGTTCACATTCTTTATCTTTTAATCTCGATTAATCTTTCTATTCAACCTTCATTAAAGGATTAATTCACTTGTTTAAGTGTTGTATTCGATTAACTATACGCTCAATAGTTTTCGTTACACTTCCCCCAGGATTTGAGTAGTTAAAAGCTCTTCTCTGGCTTTTTCCATACACTGGCACTTCGGCGCCACTCTCCCTTCTATCTCTCACGTTTCAAAGACAAGTTTACAAGATGCGGCTCCCTAGTGCTGGTGTTTGAAGACCGCTTTTATATAAGGAGGCATTTGAAATACAGTGCCGCCAAGCCCTTCTTCTCGAAATTTTTCTCTAAGTGTTTACACTAGTTTGAAACGGTTACTTCCCGCTTCCATAACTTATTCGTTATAACTCAGAACTAGGTCGTTCCAAAGCCATTCGCTTCCTTATCTTACGTACTTCAATCCCCCTTGGACAGAACTTCATTCCGAATCTGTTAACATTTCATTCGATTGGCTTAATCTTTGCCCTTCATTCGTTTTATGTTTTAATTCTTTTTTTTCGTTCGTATGTAATTCGGTCATCCGAACTCGGAATTCGTTCGTTCTTGAGTCCACGACTCATGTTTTCTACATTCTCTTATTTTCTTATGAAACCCTACACATTTGGGTTCACTTACTAACTTTCTAATTCTTGTTCGTCTTTTACAAAATTTTTGCCATAACTTCGTTATAGCTAAGTTTTAATCCGTTCTTCATGAACGTTTCTACCATTCCTAACCAAGAAATAAGCATCTAACTTATACCCGATGGTTTTAAACATGTCCATAAACAACAATTATCCTAAGATGGTTTTAAATTTGTCCATCAACAACGTTCTTCGCGTGTTCTTCGTGTTCTTCATTCGTTCTTCATTTTAATCGATATTTTGAATTATGATTTCACTTTTTATTGGAATTTGATGTTATAGAACATTATTCCTTACTTATTTCATCTACTCATTCATATAATCCATTCGGATCATTCTAATTCATTACGAATCGAACACTTCCTTAAGAAATTTACAACTAAACTTCTAATTTCTTATTTATTCCTTTCTTATGATTTCAACCATATAAAATCATTCTTAATATGTTTTACTCCTTATTCTCATTAATCTATGTTTTTGAACATAGAAACTTAAAGAAAATTTCTAAGAGACTAGGTTTCGGATTACCTTTCTCCTTTGATCTCTTTCCGTCGGACAAAGTTTGCTCACGAGCAACTTTTCCTTCTCCTTTTCCTCTTCTCCCTCATCCAAAATCTCTCTCTCTCTCTTTCTCAAATGTTGGACAATTTTCAAAATTACAAACAAATGAAATAAGCTTCCTATTTATAGAATTTCCAAGCTAAGGGTACTTTAGTCATTTATAGAATTTCCTATTTATATGACTCACCTTCGGCTTTCATTACTCTTATTACCGTTCATTACGGCTTTCTCGATAATTCACATCTTATTTACTACCTTTTCCAACGTCTAGGTCATACAATCAGGGTATACTTAGAACGTTCGTTCGACGCGAATACGATTCACGAGGATCGTTTACGTATTCAACGTTCACGTTGCTCGTCTCTTAATCTCTCATTCAACCTTTACTCAAGGTTTTAATCGCTTTCGATCGTTATCCATCCCATGAACCCCATGTTCATTATTCTTTCTTAATGTCAAAGTTATCTCGCATTCGTTTGTATGCTACGACCGATCGTTCATTGCAACAACGTTACATTTGCAGCATCTATATGCTTTACACTTATCTCTCACTACCATGTCATAACATCAAAATGTTATTCATTACCCTCGTTCCCCAATGTCTAGGGAATCACAATCATAGCAATCCCCCACGTTTGTTTATCGCGACTACGGTGCCCGGATATCGGTTATGTAACCCGCGTTCACATTCTTTATCTTTTAATCTCGATTAATCTTTTTGTTCAACCTTCATTAAAGGTTTAATTTACTTGTTTAAGTGTTACATTTGATTAACTATACGCTCAATAGTTTTCGTTACACTTCCCCCAGGATTTGAGCAGTTAAAAGCTCTTTTCTAGCTTTTTCCATACACTAGCGCTGTAGCGACACTCTCCCTTCTATCTCTCGCGCTGCGGCTTGAGTTTGCGATGCGGCTCCCTAGTGCAGCGCCTAAAGACTGACTCTACAAGGCAGGTATAACCGAAGTCATGGCGCCAAGCCCTTCTTCTCGAAATTTATCTCTAAGTGTTCTAAAGCCATTCTCTTCCTTATCTTACGTACTTCAATCCCCCTTAGACAGGACTGCGTTCTGAATCCGTTAACATGTCATTCGATTGGCTTAATCTTTGTCCTTCGTTCGTTTTATGTTTTAATTCTTTTTGTTTGTTCGTCCGTAATTCAGTCATCCGAACTCGGAATTCGTTCGTTCTTAAGTCCAAGACTCACGTTTTCTACGTTCTCTTATTTTCTTATGAAACCCTACACATTCGGGTTCATTTACTAACTTCTAATTTTTGTTCGTCTTTTACGAAATTATCTCTATAACTTCGTTATAGCTAAGTTTTAATCCGTTCTTCAGGAATGTTTCTACCGTTCCTAACCAAGCAATAAGCATCTAACTTATACCCGATGGCTTTAAACATGTCCATCAACAACAATTATCCTACGATGGTTTTAAATTTGTCCATCACCAACGTTCTTCGCGTGTTCTTCGTGTTCTTCATTTGTTCTTCATTTTAATCGATATTTTGGATTACGATTTCACTTTTTATTGGAATTTGATGTTATAGAACATTATTCCTTACTTATTTCATCTACTCATTCATATAATCCATTCAGATCGTTCTAATTCATTACGAATCGAACACTTCCTAAAGAAATTTACATCTAAACTTCTAATTTCTTATTTATTCTTTTCTTATTATTTCAACCATATAAAATCATTCTTAATATCTTTTACTCCTTATGTTCATTAATCTATGTTTTTGAACATAGAAACTTAAAGAAAATTTCTAAGAGACTAGGTTTCGGATTACCTTTCTCCTTTGATCTCTTTTCGTCGGACAAAGTTTGCTCACGAGCAACTTTTCCTCCTCCTTTTCCTCTTCTCCCTCATCCAAAATCTCTCTCTATCTCTCTCTAAAATGTTGTACAATTTTCAAAATTCCAAACAAATGAAATAAGCTTCCTATTTATAGAATTTCCAAGCTAAGGGTATTTTATTCATTTCACCCCCCTAACCTCCTCATTATTCATGCCTTAAGGACTAAGTTAACTTACTCCTTAAGTTTACTTAACACTTAAGTCTACTTAGCCTTTAAGTTTTCTTAACTCTTAAGTTTACTTAACACTTAAGTTTACTACTTCCACCTCTTTAGTTAACCTCCTTACTATTCACAAAACTTAGCCTGTAAGTTTCTTGTTTCCGTCTTTCGGGTTTTGTCCGACTGTTTTAAAAACTGCGATTCTCAGAATCCAAATATTTTTGGATATTTCGTCTTTCCATTATCGATTAACTTTTACGTATTCTTCAGATTTCTGAAAAACTGAAAAACACTTTTTGGCGTTAATCGTTTTCCTTCACATTTTACCATAACGTAGTTAAACGAGTGAAAAATACACAAGCAGTACTTTTCGTCATTTTTATTTTGTCCGATTTCTGCACGTTTTTCGAGAAAAACTTTTATTAACTTACTTAACTTTTCACGACATATTATCGTCAGATTTTTCGACGGAATGTCATTTCGACATACCAAACTCTCAGATCGGCTTAGGTTATTCAAACCCTAACCCTTAGGTTTCGTTGAGTGAATAGTGCCTATTTCGTCTTTTTCCCCGAATATATTTTGTTCCTGGAAAATTTTTAATTTTGTCTTGAAAATTCTTACTCGTTCAACCTAGCTCATAGCCAGAATCCTCCCGACTTATAATCATCCTAGGTTCTAGAACGATTAATAAACACATAACACATAATATTATTAATAAAAATTCATTTTATTAATAACTAATTCTTTAAACTTAAATTCTGGAAAATTCGAATTTCTGGGTCGGTGTACACTCTTCCCCTCTTATAAAAATTTTGTCCTCAGAATTTCTCAAAACCACACCCATACCTGGGTCATCACATTCACCCCTTCTTCACAGAATTTTGTCTTCAAAATTTTAGCCTACCCATCTTCTCAACTTCTCTTCAAAGAAGTTCCTATCTTTCAAACATTCTCTCACCTTCACAACTTATCAAGAATTATTGAGTAGAATGAACAATGAGGAATATAAGAATTCCTTTAAACCATTTCACACTTTTGCTGAGGGGTCAAATTGACCATGAACTCTTACTAGGTTTAATAGCATTTCACCGTATACCCTTCTTTCACGGTCAGTTTACAATCACCAAGAAGGTAAACTACCTCTTCCATACATAGGTGATCAACCCATCGTATAACCCCATTTCAGGGTATGTTCACCTCAGACTTATTCATCAGATTTCGCACCAAAACAATTTGGTTCGGCACAAGTTATTAAAGAAAGCTCGATTTTCTTATAACATGACATACCATTTGTCTAGCCGAATCAAATAGCTTAGACCATAGCAATAAATTGGATATCAACTTGAAACATTTGTCTAGTCAACTCAATTGACATCGACTACTTCTTTAAATTCTTTTACAACACATCAAAACGTTTTATGACGTCATGATACCGCACTTTTCACAGTACGTTGAGGACTTCGTCTGTTTCTGACTTCATCATTATACATCATACCATAGCACTTAGTTAATCACAAGATCAAATCCAACACTAGGTTTAATTATATTAATAACTCCATCCGTTTACCATCTTTGCATCAAATGCATTGATGATATGAAATTCATTTTGATATTTTAAATCAACTTCTGTCTAGTCAAAATAATTAGCATAGACATACCAAGAATAGTTCTTTTAAAATCTATTGATTCCAAAAGTTGAATCAATTCCTTCCTTTTAAAAAAAATGTGCACACATAAGCACGATTTCAAGAAACTTTGAAATCTAGCATAGCTAGATGACTTGGAATATCCTATTCTCCATCTTTCTTCATTGTCTTACTGAGACAATACTTAATCTTCTCTAGCACCTTCAATACTAAGCTTACTGAAAATAACTTGTTTTCAGTCTAAACATCCTTATACCTTAGTACAGTCCAACTTAACACACATTATGAGTTCATGAACTTTCCACAATAATATGAGCTTAAGAACTATCCCAGACAGACCATAAGCGTCCATTCGCTGAGAAGTTCAAAAACCTACCATATCATTATGAGTCACGAACGTACCATAAGTATGAGTTTCAAGAACTAGCATCTACCTTATCGTTCTCTACCTATCAAGTATATACATGAGAAAAGATTCACCTTCTCGTCATATAAATCTTGATAGCGCGACCAATTCCAATGATTATCACTATAATAAGCTAAGCAGTTGTTATACCAAGCACAAACCTCTGCCCATACAAAGGTTCATACAACTCAGCTATCACAAGAGTCCTCAATTGAAATTTTACAACTTCTAACTTTCTCTTTACTTAATACGAATTTTCTTTAATTCATATGTTATCCTTTACACTCAATTGGAGTTCTTCTTCCCATACTACTTTGTAGTACTATAAATAATTCATCGTTTAACAGCTCATCTATTACTACGATTTGCTATGATCACGTGGTGATCTCTTATCCCTCTCTCTACGATTATAGTCTTAGATACTCTTACCTAAGATTTATAACCTATCAGCTCTGATACCAATCTGTAACGCCCCGAAATCCAGTCTATCTTCACACTCAGATTCCGTACATAACGGTCCCATCTTCTTCCAAACATACATCATTATATACTGAAATATAACAACATACACTCTCAAATCTCATGTTCTAAAAACCATATAACCTTGTTCATTATAAATAATGATAAATACTGTATTCATTCCATCTTACAAGAGTGACTTTCATCCTCCACTAAGGGTACATAACAGTTTATTAACTAATCTAAAGTTCATTTAACTTATTTTATATTACAAGTCTTCACTTGATCTTCTCGCTCATCCACATTTTGAATGGCACTTCATCTAGATACTGTCAGCTTGATCTTTACGAGATCCTTAAGTTCTTCTAACATCGTTCGCTGAAAATGTTTTTCATTTAAAGCAAGTGTGAGCATTCAATTGCCCAGCAAGTCATAATAGTTGAACAAACATCTTCAAGAATTCAAACATTCTTTTAAGAATTCAATAACCAAACAAAGGTTATGAAGCAGCTTGAATAATAGGAATAATCTTGATTCCTATCATTTTAAAACAATATTCACTTTTATTTTAAAATACTTTCATTCTTCTACCTTTTTCATACACATTCTGTCTGGCTAGAATCATTAGCACAAACTTAACAATAACGGACCATGTATGAATAGAGCATTCTCTTATTGAATAGTTAAATCATAGAACAGTTCATCTCATGATAGAAACACTGAAGTATTCACGTTGTGGCACAAGGCTTCATACATTCTACCACCTTGCACAAATATCGCACATTAGCGCATAGACGGAACTTCTCAAGTTCAACATCTGAGAAGTTTAAGAAACTACAATTCATTTGAAATATGAATGAAGTTAGGAAACTTTCCTTACGCCCAGCTACAGGTTACGCCCAACATATCATTTCAATTCCTATATAACACATAAGAAAACACCACATACACCAATTAGTCATACATTTTTGACTTATGCATTAGTTTACTTAACTTTTCTTCTTAGGGTTCGCGTTCTTGAAACCTAAATTTACGAACACTTTTATTACCGTTCTACGGCTTCATGACATACGAAGATGTCTTACTTATACGTTCATCATCTTTGATGTTTTATAAACTTATCTTCTTATTATAACTCTTCTAGGACTTAGTACACATCGCTTCTCTACTAGTAGTCCATATGGTACTCTGGGTGGTTTCCCACAAACAACCAATAAACAAGTTCCCGTCTCATCTACACTGCCCACACAGTGAGTTGGATCGGTTACCAGTTTTGTATATACCTTCGCTCTCTGAAGGAATTGTTTAACCCAGCTCCCATATGTCAACCATCAAAGGTTACGATTGTACCACAACCTAAACTTATCGAATCTTATCCGAACCATTAAACTTAATGTTCGTTAAATCAATTTCTTATTCCTTACGGCTCTCTAGAAACTAAATGCCATACCTTAGGATTCATTCTTATAAGACTCACCTTCGGCTTTCATTAATCTTATTACCGTTCATTACGGCTTTCACGATAATTCACGTCTTATTTACTACCTTTGTCAACGTCTAGGTCATACAACCAGGGTATACTTAGAACGTTCGTTCACGAATACGATTCACGAGGATCGTTTACGTATTCAACATTCACGTTGCTCATCTCTTAATCTCTCATTCAACCTTTACTCAAGGTTTTAATCGCTTTCGATTGTTATCCATCCCATGAACCCCATGTTCATTATTCTTTTTTAATGTCAAAGCCATACTGTTCGTTGTATGCTACGACCGATCGTTCATTGCAACAGCGTTGCATTTGCAGCGTCTATATGCTTTACACTTATCTCTCACTACCATGTCATAACATCGAAATGTTGTTCATTACCCTCGTTCCCCAATGTCAAGGGAATCACAATCATAGCAATCCTCCACGTTTGTTTATCGTGACTACGGTCCCCGAATATCAGTTACGTAACCCGCGTTCACATTCTATATCTTTTAATCTCGATTAGTCTTTTTGTTCAACCTTCATTAAAGGTTTAATTCACTTGTTTAAGTGTTACATTCGATTAACTATACGCTCAATAGTTTCCGTTACACTTCCCCCAGGATTTGTGTAGTTAAAAGCTCTTCTCTAGCTTTTTCCATACACTGACGCTGCGGCGCCACACTACCCGGCTCCCTAGTCTGGCGCTACAGCAACGCCTTACAAGGCATGGCTAGCGCCGCGGCGCCAAGCCCTTCTTCTCGAAATTTTTCTCTAAGTGTTTACACTAGTTTGAAATAGTTACTTCCCGCTTCTATAACTTATTCGTTATAACTCAGAACGAGGTCGTTCTAAAGACATTCTCTTCCTTATCTTACGTACTTCAATCCCCCTTAGACAGAACTGCGTTCTGAATCCGTTAACATGTCATTCGATTGGCTTAATCTTTGTCCTTCGTTCGTTTTATGTTTTAATTCTTTTTGTTTGTTCGTCCGTAATTCAGTCATCCGAACTCGGAATTCATTCATTCTTGAGTCCACGACTCACGTTTTCTACGTTCTCTTATTTTCTTATGAAACCCTATACAATTGGGTTTATTTACTAACTTTCTAATTCTTGTTCATCTTTTACAAAATTTTTGTCATAACTTCGTTATAGCTAAGTTTTAATCTGTTCTTCATGAACATTTCTACCGTTCCTAACCAAGCAATAAGCATCTAACTTATACCCGATGGTTTTAAACATGTCCATCAATAACAATTATCATACGATGGTTTTAAATTTGTCCATCAACAACGTTATTCGTGTTCTTCGCGTGTTCTTCATGTTCTTCATTCGTTCTTCATTTTAATCGATATTTTGGATTACGATTTCACTTTTTATTAGAATTTGATGTTATAGAACATTATTCCTTACTTATTTCATCTACTCATTCATATAATCCATTCAGATCGTTCTAATTCATTACGAATCGAACACTTCCTTAAGAAATTTACAACTAAACTTCAAATTTCATATCTTTTACTCCTTATTCTCATTAATCTATGTTTTTGAACATAGAAACTTAAAGAAAATTTCTAAGAGACTTGGTTTCGGATTACCTTTCTCCTTTGATCTCTTTCCGTCGGACAAAGTTTGCTCACGAGCAACTTTTCCTCCTCCTTTTCCTCTTCTCCCTCATCCAAAATCTCTCTCTCTCTCTCTGAAATGTTGGACAATTTTCAAAATTCCAAACAAATGAAATAAGCTTCCTATTTATAGAATTTCCAAGCTAAGGGTATTTTAGTCATTTCACCCCCCTAACCTCCTTACAATTCATGCCTTAAGGACTAAGTTAACTTACTCCTTAAGTTTACTTAACACTTAAGTCTACTTAGCCTTTAAGTTTTCTTAACTCTTAATTTTACTTAACACTTAAGTTTACTTAACACTTAAGTTTACTACTTCCACCTCCTTAGTTAACATCCTTACTATTCACGAAACTTAGCCTGTAAGTTTCATGGTTCCGTCTTTCGGGTTTTGTCCGACAGTTTTAAAAACTGCGATTCTCGGAATCCAAATATTTTTGGATATTTCGTCTTTCCTTTACCGATTAACTTTTACGTATTCTTCAGATTTCTAAAAAACTGTAAAACACATTTTGGCGTTAATCGTTTTTCTTCACGTTTTACCCTAACGTAGTTAAACGAGTGAAAAGTACACAACAGTACTTTTTGTCATTTTTATTTTGTCCAATTTCTGCAAGTTTTTCGAGAAAAACTTTATTGGCTTACTTAACTTTTCACGACATATTATCGTCAAATCTTTTGACGAAATGTCATTTCGACATACCGAACTCTCAGAACGACTTAGGTTATTCAAACCCTAACCCTTAGATTTCGTCGAGTGAATAGTGCCTATTTCGTCTTTTTCCCCAGAAATATTTTATTTCCGAAATTTTTTTATTTTCGTCTTGAAAATTCTTACTCGTTCAACCTAGCTCGTAGCCAGAATCCTCCCGACTTATAATCATCCTAGGTTCTAGAAAGATTAATAAACACATAGCACATAATATTATTAATAAAAATTCATTTTATTAATAACTAATTCTTTAAACTTAAATTCTGGAAAATTCGAATTTCTGGGTCGTTACATATCCTGTCTGTTCGGATTACGCATGACCTGGTTCCATTCTAGAACTCACCAGACGACCCAAGTTAGAGGATTAGTCAAAGACAGACTGGGGCTAAAAAACTAGGAAGGTAATTCGCAACATGGCCAGTCAGCACGGCAACGACTATTTTCGGCCAGTCAGCATACTCTAATTCCCGTCAGTCATCCCGAGGACAATCAGTCCCGAGCATATGAACGGCGAGGGAAGGATCGAGTTGAAGACAACTAGGATCACCATCAATTCATCTTGTTGAAAATGATGCAGTATAACAAAGACGTCATGATGGCCCTACATCTTCAGCAAGAAGAGCTTGATGAGTGGGTTTTACACCTAAGAATCGACCTCTAATTCAGACTTGAACTATGTTGATCCAGTGTATTTATGTTCCTTTTTATTTGTTTATGTTTTTTTTATGTTTAGATGTCGTGGCGTAACATTTGTGGCATAAATGTGGCTTTGTGTCAAGAAGTGGCATCAAAATGAGCTAAAACTGCATCTGCAGAAATACACCCCGTCGGGGCGAGAAAAATACAAAGGAAAACCCCCACCGGGGCGGAGGTAAATGATCAACTGTAGAAGACCCCTCCGCCGGGGCGGACCTTTACAAAATAAAAACCCCCGTCGAGGCAGGGGTATGGGGCAAGAACAAGTGTTTTGTTTCAATTATAGTTCTGCAGCAGCATGAAGGAAGCAAGTTGGTATGGCTTGGGACTTCGATTGGCGACGGTTTTATGACTAAATATATTATTTATGATGAGATAACCATAAATACTTAGAGAGACACATAACATCAATCACTTAACAAGCAAGAGCCCTAATTTGAGTGAAGAAATTTGGAGGAAAGAATTGAAGGTCAGAATCACAAAGATTTCAAGTTGGAGCGAAGAAGAAGGGTGGTTTTGTAACTATTCTATTTCTTTAATTCAATTTTTGAAATTGGGGGTATGGGTTCTTGAATTTTGTGTTTGAATGGAACTTGATGAATGTTAGGATATAGATATATCTTGCATCTCATGTAATTGGGTAGAGAACTTGAATTTAAACCTTATTTGATTTTAATTCACATAGAGATATAGTGAGTTAGTTGATTAGGGTGCTTAGCTTAATTCTATCAATTTTGTAGATTTAAGTTAATATGGTATTAGTGCATCGAGAGATGGCTAATTCTACTTAAGTGTTCTTGATTAATAATCTGAGATAGTGAATTAAACTGGAATAAGGTGTAACAGTTGGTGTGAGACTTAAAGTGAAGTTGTAAGCCTAATTCTCCATTATTTGCTTGAAATTGCGGTTTTTAAGTTGTGTTGTTTGATTGGTATTTTTAGTATTTTAGTTTTTCTTATTTATAATCCTTAATTTGAATAGTTTAATAAAATTGGGTTAATATAACACTGGTAATTGTTAGGTTTAATTTCATACTAATCTCTGTGGGAACGATACTTTTTCTTGCTACTATATTACTTGTTGACCACGTGCACTTGCGTGTGAGCATAATTAGATTTCGACCAACAAATTTTTGGCATCGCTGCTGGGGACAATATTGATTTTAATATTTTTCAAAATCAGTTTAATCAGTTCAGTTTTACTTAAACAATTTTTCTTTTATTTTGTTCTTTCTTGTTTCAAGTTCTGTAGCAGCCCCGAATCCGGGTCCCGAATCGCCGCGGATCCGGTTCGCTATTTCTACAACTGTTTGCGGAAGATATAAACATAGATTATTTATACATTAAACTTTACACACATTTCCCCAAAATCGAGTAACCTTCACTTATACACAATCATGAACTATCTAGCACATGACAATACTATTCTTCAACATACTTTACAACTTAACTTCACATTTTGTACCAAGCTGAACTTGGCATTATCCTTTTTCAGATTCGTCAGTATTCGCTTTTATCGCAATGTTTTATCATGATATAGCAAGGGTGAGCATGAAAGTTGCCCAGCAAGTTTAAAAACAACAAGGTAAAGATATATCATGATTAAAAGAGTTTGAATAATAAGTTGGCTATCCTTCACAATGTAGTTGTGAATTAGCATGAACAAAATTTCAAAGCTGAATGAACATTGAAAATGAACATAACAATTATATCTGAACTGAATGGTAATGAAGGTGATCAGCCTTTCATACCTGATGAATACATGCAATATGTACAGAGTACAATTCATAAGCATATCTGTCTGAAACCACTCTTAAAAGAGTTTAAGTAAAAAGAACTTGAAAAACTTGCTCGAACTGCTGATTACAGAACGCAATATAATACGCTTCTCCCAAGACCTAATATTAATAATATAGATCTCCAATATTAGAATAATATCATCATCGTTATAAAATAACTTAAACACATTTCCACATACTCCTATCAGTCTATACAGCATATAAAACCTATAATAGATCTTTCGCTTAGTCATAACATATAGTTAAGTATTAGACATTAGTTTTAAGTCTTAATATTATTATTATACTTTGATATTCTTTTAATCACATCATAACTTATACTTATAAGTTATTCATTTTTATATGTTATCCTAGTAAATTAGATAACATCTTAGTAAACCGAAATACCATTTCAGTAAGACGGATTTTATTTCAGTATCCCGAAATTCACTATTCTTTTCACGAAAAATACCAAATCAACTTATTATTTTTTTATCCTTTGGTCAAACATATATACATGTATTTCATACATAAAAAATATTTTTCCGTAATTTTTCAATTTCTTTTACTATTTTCCAAAAATCATAATTAGTGCGTGACTTAAGAAAATTAGCTACCTCGTGCTTAACTCCAGAAATGCCCATCTTTTGACATAACCTTATATATGTTAACTTGATGCTCCATTTTAAATTTCGTGGCAATCGGAGTTGTAGAACTCCAGTTATAGCGATTTCCGTCGGAAAATCACAAAAATTGAAATGGTCATAACTTGGTCGTTTTAAGCCGGAATTAGCTCATTTTTGGACACGAGCTACATATTACCATATATTTTCATTTCCCAAAAGCCTGTAATTTTTCTCATTAACTAAATGTCCAAAACAGCCCTCGGAAAAGTTTGGCCAGAAACTTTTTGCACTTTGGCAGTTTTGGAGTCCTTCACCAAAACTTAAATAAATCGAAATCTGTAACTCCGATTAATGATCCGTCAATTTTTTTGGATTCGTATCTTTCCGAACTACAGTTTTCATCTATCACAATCCATATTTGGACATGTTAAGCGCCCGGAAATTAGCCCGGAAGTGGCTGTTACAAACTGTTACTCTAACAGTTTTTCTTACCTTTGAGTAGTTTGGGAGAAATTTCATAACTCTCTCCTCCGATGTCGGATTTAATCCGTTTCGGAGTCTATGGAAATCTTATTGAATGTACTATAACATACCAAAAGCCCAGAATTTTTAGAGCAAGCTAGCTAACACCGAAATTTCCGTTTTAGGTCAGCAGTTTACTAGTTTTCACACTAAAAAAAAAATTAGTTTTCTTTCCCTTCCTTACTTAAGCTTTTCACTACCAAAAATGGTTAGATCTACTCATCAAACACTCTAAATCATGTAGATCTAGAGTTTTGAAGATCAAGAACATAACTCCATGTTTTGATTTAAAACAACAAGAATAACTAGCTAAATGTAGTTTAATACCTTAATATCTTGCTAGCCCTTCTTAATCTTTCAAAGTAGATGATGATCTTTGTTGTTGTTCTTGGCTTGCTACATGATGTTCCTAGCTCATCTTCTCTCTCTCACTCTAATTCTTGAAATGTAAGAGAGAGAATGGCTTTATAATAATGAGGAGTAAAGTAAGTATTTTTCTTACTTTAAATCTCCTAATTTAGGTTTAATGTATCTAGTTGCTAGGTATTAACATTGGATGCTACTTAATATAGAGCACATGGCTAGGCTAGAAATATTCCCACTCATTATTTGCTAGATTTGTAAGATAACATAGGATTCTTTAGCAATTATTCATCAAAATGGGACAAAAGGGTAAAATGGACATTTCCACATTAATATTAGATTTTTTTTTTTTTTTTTATTTCCTATTTAGCATACCAAATGTCCAATATGTCCCTCCTTAATTGGGCTTAAATTTGGGTCACCATTTCCATCTTTTGGGCTATCAATAAATAATATATTGGACTTAAAATTTAATTCTTTGGGCCATGTAAATTAACATAGTCCAATACTATTAATTCTTTTCCAACCCAAATCATAAATTTAGGGTTTTCATTTTCCTCAATTATAAATTAAATCCTTACTCATGCACATTTATTTCCTTAACCCAATTAGACTTGCTAAAATTAGGTTATAAAATTAATTAATTGAGATGTATAAAATAAATCTCTCATAATTGGTATATATATTCTAAATACCATAATTTTCTCATCTCATAACCCTTAAGTTATTAAATTCTTCATTCCTAATATATAATTAGGATCACATTAGTTTCTTTTATTTGTTTATATAATAAACAATATAAACCATCACATAATCTTCATATTCCTTTACTCACCTATTCGAACAAAATAATTTAATAAATTGTGACATGTTCCACAATTCTTCTTAAATTAGGTCACTAATATAAAAATAAAATATTAGGACCACTAAATAACGATAACCATTTAGGTTATTTAATTATCACACCTAATATATATATTAGGTTACATAATTTAATTCTTACTTCACTTTTATATACAAAATAAATGTATTCACATTATATAATGTATATTTATTTAATCATACACATAATTCATATTCATTACACACATAACTTTTTAATCCCTTTAGGGTTTTATACAAAATATTAGGATTTCTAATTTAACAATTAGGGTTATCCCTAATATATAATCACAAATACTTAAGCCATTATATTTAGCCTTTGACTTCCCAAATTAGGGTTTTCAAACATGAATTAGGATTTTGGATTCTTGCATCAAATTAGGTTTTCAACCCGATTTCTAGGGTTTCTTATAAATCGTAATAATTTTATAACCTAACGTTGACGTTTAATAATATTAGGTTTGACATGATATATAATTTATCCGGTAAACACTTGACCCTTAACCACATTCTCGTATACATAATACCGTAATCACGTAATATATACACACATACCCTTAATCTCGAATAATCCACTAAAAGAAATTTTAAATCCTCAAAATTCCTTTTCGAAAACATCAAACACATACACTTATTCTCCTGCTCAGGTCTATTATTTGACCTTAAACCAATCATTTAAGATTTTAATAATTTTCTAATTTCTCGGGTTGTCACATTCACCCTTCTTCTAAGAATTTCGTCCTCTAAATTAAAGCATACTAATCTCTCGCTCATTCTCTTATCCATAACTAGGTTTTCAACTTAACCTTTACAATTTCCTTCTTTGAGGATTTCTCTCTTCTATCATCACATTTCACCATAACTACTCACTAGGAGTTTACATCTTCTAAACATTCTTCAAAACTAGGTTGTCAGAATGACCTTTATTCAATCATCTCGCATTCTACTCGCATACACAATGAGTTTACATTATTTCATATCAATCATCACGCTCTACCACAACATTACTCTCAAGGGTTTAAAAAAAACTTTTCATATTTCATTCCGAGGGATCATAAAATTATGAACTTTGAACTTCGAGGTTTAGGGTATTTCTACCGCTACCTCTTTCAATTAAGAAAGAAAGGTACTCTACCTCTTAAACATTTCTTTAATAGGTATGTTTACAATCACGAAGAAGGTAAACTACCGATTCTGGTACTTTAGATGATCAGTCTATTGTACCTTAGTAATCCGAATGACTATATGCGTCCTTAAATTGGAATATTCTATCCAATTAGTATATCCCCATTTTCAGGGTTGTTCACCTCAGACTTAGTATAGAATTCCGCACCAAAACAATTTGGTTCGGGAAATTTCTTTCAATGAACACTTAGAGTTTTCATAAACATTAGTCTAAATTTGATCGAATAGCATAGACTCATATCGATAATTCGATTCAATAGAATTATTTAAGTATAGCCAAACCCCATTGGCAAAATTAAAATTTTGAAAACATTTTTCGAGAATGACGCTCATGATGCCGCATCAGTATTTATAAATCCGTTGAAGATTCCGTCATTTGGTGATTTTATCATACTACATCATACCATAGTGGGTCGACGATCCCGAGATCACATCCAACACTAAGTAATATCGCATTGATGACTTCATCATTTTTTATCATCTCTCGCACTAAAGTTCGTATGGTACATAAGTGATAAATAAAATAACTTTTGACATTTCAAATCATCTGCGTCTCAGCCAAAAATAAGTAGCATAGATCAGACTTTAAATCGTTTCAAAAATCTTTGCAAATCGCTTTTATCATCTCAACAGTAACGAGGTGTCTATGGCCCAAGTCCACGATACACAATAATCACCGTGGAGTTGAGAATAAAAATTCATTTTTCAAAAGCACATAGTGCGATTTAGCTTGATGTCAAAACTTCAAGTCTAGCATAGCTAGAAGATTTGGAATACCTATGCTTCCATCATCAACTTCACTTTTTCTACTGATCCATTACTTAATAGATCTATCTATTCTTATAATCCTCAATGCTCCATTCACCACTTTGCTATACCCCAGTTCATCAAACCTACCACACATTATGAGTTCAGGAACTTGCCACAATCATATGAGTTTAAGAACTTATCCTAGTCAGACCATAGGCATCCATTTGCTGAGGGGTTCAAAACATACCATATGATTATGAGTCATGAACTTACCATAAGTATGAGTTTTAAGAACTCGTAACTTAACCTTATATCCTCTACTTCTACCTATTCACGTATACACATGAGAAAAGAATCACCTTCTCAACATGCATATAACAAATAATATGACTTAAACATTTCAATGATTATTATTGCATGTAAACTAAGTGGTTTTTACACCAAGTACAATTCAGCTCCCATACGAAGAATTATACACTCAAATTGCCGACATGAGTCCTCAATTGAATCCCCACCTAACACTAACCCCATTCTCCATACCTAATTTAATTCAGATTTATAATTCTCTTCGGATCTGTATCAATTTATAGTACAATTCATACACGGCAATCTTGTCAGTAAACTTTTCATCATTCTCTTGATCTTTCTTCATACCATAATCTTATTAGATCACAGAGTGATCTCATCGTATATATTATTTATTCATTGCTATTCGTGATCGCTTTTATTTTACGATCTCTTATCCTTACACTTGTAATCTCTTAGACTTTATCTATCCACTTCCTATACTTGGTACACATCGAGTCTCTAATAGGTTTTTTAATATGGTACGTTGAGTGGTTTCCCACAAACAACCAACAAACTAGGTTCCGAGTTGCTAGTTCAGATATACCTCCGCTTCTATGAAGGAATCGTTTAGCCCAGATACCATACATCAACTACTTTTCGAAAGTACAATGGTACCATACTTAAACCTAACTTTTTGACCTCTCATGAGATTCTTCAACTAACTCTATGTGAGTTAGTACTTATCTTAATCACTGCAAGTTGTTATTGGTCTCGTGTATTGCTATCTAAGCTTCATAACCAACAACTTTGATACCAATCGTAGCATCCCCGAATCCGGGTCCCGAATCGCCATGGATCCCGGTTCGCTATTTCTACAACTGTTTATGAAGATATAAACATAGATTGTTTATACATTAAACTTTACACACATTTCCCCCAAAATCGAGTAACCTTCACTTATACACAATCATGAACTATCTAGCACATGACAATACTATTCTTCAACATACTTTACAACTTAACTTCACATTTTGTACCAAGTCGAACTTGGCATTATCCTTTTTTCCAGATTCAGTCAGATTCGCTTTTATCTCGCAATGTTTTATCATGATATAGCAAGGGTGAGCATGAAAGTTGCCCAAACAAGTTTAAAAAAACAAGGTAAAGATATATCATGATTAAAAGAGTTTGAATAATAAGTGGCTATCCTTCACAATGTAGTTGTGAATTAGCATGAACAAAATTTCAAAGTCGAATGAACATTGAAAATGAACATAACAATTATATCCGAATCGACCGGTAATGAAGGTGATTAGCCTTTCATACCGATGAATACATGCAATATGTATGAGTACAATTCATAAGCATATCTCGTTCGAAACCACTCTTAAAAGAGTTTAAGTAAAAAGAACTTGAAAAAACTTGCTCGAACTGTTAATTACCGTAACGCAATATAATACGCTTTCTCCCAAGACCTAATATTAATAATATAGATCTCCAATATTAGAATAATATCATCATCGTTATAAAATAACTTAAACACATTTCCACATACTCCTATCACCTATACAAACATATAAAACCTATAATAGATCTTTGCTAGTCATAACATATAGTTAAGTATTAGACATTAGTTTTAAGTCTTAATATTATTATTATACTTTGATATTCTTTTAATCACATCATAACTTATACTTATAAGTTATTCATTTTTATATGTTATCCTAGTAAATTAGATAACATCTTAGTAAACCGAAATACCATTTCAAGAAGACGGATTTTATTTCAAAGATCCCGAAATCACTATTCTTTTCACTTAAAAATACCAAATCAACTTATTATTTTTTTTATCCTTTGGTCAAATATATATACATGTATTTCATACATAAAAAATATTTTTCCGTAATTTTTCAATTTCTTTTACTATTTTCCAAAAATCATAATTAGTGCGTGACTTAAGAAACTTAGCTACCTCGTGCTTAACTCCAGAGATGCCCATCTTTTGACATAACCTTATATATGTTAACTTGATGCTCCATTTTAAATTTCGTGGCAATCGGAGTTGTAGAACTCCAGTTATAGCGATTTCACGGAAAATCACAAAAATTGAAATGGTCATAACTTGGTCGTTTTAAGCCGGAATTAGCTCATTTTTGGACACGAGCTACATATTACCATATATTTTCATTTCCCAAAAGCCTGTAATTTTTCTCATTAACTAAATGTCCAAAACAGCCCTCGGAAAATTTTGGCCAGAAACTTTTTGCACTTTGGCAGTTTTGGAGTCCTTCACCAAAACTTAAATAAAACGAAATCTGTAACTCCGATTAATGATCCGTCAATTTTTTTAGATTCGTATCTTTCCGAACTACAGTTTTCATCTATAACAATCCATATTTGGACATGTTAAGCTCCCGGAAATTAGCCCGGAAGTGGCTGTTACAAACTGTTACTCTAACAGTTTTTCTTACCTTTGAGTAGTTTGGGAGAAATTTCATAACTCTCTCATCCGATGTCGGATTTAGTCCGTTTCGGAGTCTATTGAAATCTTATTGAATGTACTATAACATACCAAAAGCCCAGAAATTTTAGAGCAAGCTAGCTAACGCCGAAATTTCCTTTTTAGGTCAGCAGTTTACTAGTTTTCACACTAAAAAAAAAATTAGTTTTCTTTCCCTTCCTTACTTAAGCTTTTCACTACCAAAAATGGTTAGATCTACTCATCAAACACTCTAAATCATGTAGATCTAGAGTTTTGAAGATCAAGAACATAACTCCATGTTTTGATTTAAAACAACAAGAATAACTAGCTAAATGTAGTTTAATACCTTAATATCTTGCTAGCCCTTCTTAATCTTTCAAAGTAGATGATGATCTTTGTTGTTGTTCTTGGCTTGCTACATGATGTTCCTAGCTCATCTTTCTCTCTCACTCTAATTCTTGAAATGTAAGAGAGAGAATGGCTTTACAATAATGAGGAGTAAAGTAAGTATTTTTCTTACTTTAAATCTCCTAATTTAGGTTTAATGTATCTAGTTGCTAGGTATTAACATTGGATGCTACTTAATATAGAGCACATGGCTAGGCTAGAAATATTCCCACTCATTATTTGCTAGATTTGTAAGATAACATAGGATTCTTTAGCAATTATTCATCAAAATGGGACAAAAAGGGTAAAATGGACATTTCCACATTAATATTAGATTTCTTTTCTTTTTTTTTTATTTCCTATTTAGCATACCAAATGTCCAATATGTCCCTCCTTAATTGGGCTTAAATTTGGGTCACCATTTCCATCTTTTGGGCTATCAATAAATAATATATTGGACTTAAAATTTAATTCTTTGGGCCATGTAAATTAACATAGTCCAATACTATTAATTCTTTTCCAACCCAAATCATTAATTTAGGGTTTTCATTTTCCTCAATTATAAATTAAATCCTTACTCATGCACATTTATTTCCTTAACCCAATTAGACTTGCTAAAATTAGGTTATAAAATTAATTAATTGAGATGTATAAAATAAATCTCTCATAATTGGTATATATATTCTAAATACCATAATTTTCTCATCTCATAACCCTTAAGTTATTAAATTCTTCATTCCTAATATATAATTAGGATCACATTAGTTTCTTTTATTTGTTTATATAATAAACAATATAAACCATCACATAATCTTCATATTCCTTTACTCACCTATTCGAACAAAATAATTTAATAAATTGTGACATGTTCCACAATTCTCTTAAATTAGGTCACTAATATAAAAATAAAATATTAGGACCACTAAATAACGATAACCATTTAGGTTATTTAATTATCACACCTAATATATATATTAGGTTACATAATTTAATTCTTACTTCACTTTTATATACAAAATAAATGTATTCACATTATATAATGTATATTTATTTAATCATACACATAATTCATATTCATTACACACATAACTTTTAATCCCTTAGGGTTTTATACAAAACATTAGGATTTCTAATTTAACAATTAGGGTTATCCCTAATATATAATCAAAAATACTTAAGCCATTATATTTAGCCTTTGACTTCCCAAATTAGGGTTTCAAATATCTAATTAGGATTTTTGGATTCCTCTGATCAAATTAGGGTTTCGTAACCGATTTCTGTGGTTTCTTATAAATCGTAATAATTTTATAACCTGAACGTTGACGTTTAATAATATTAGGTTTGACATGTATATAATTTATCCGGTAAACACTTGACCTTAACCACATTCTCGCATACATAATACCGTAATCACGTAATATATACACACATACCCTTAATCCTGAATAATCCACTAAAAGAAATTTTAAATCCTCAAAATTCCTTTCTGAAAACATCAAACACATACACTTATTCTCTGTCTAGGTCTATTATTTGACCTTAAACCAATCATTTAAGATTTTAATAATTTTCTAATTTCTCGGGTTGTCACATGTTCTCTGAGTTTGTTTATGCAAACTCGGTCTATACTGTAATATTTTGAGCCCCAAAACGTGCAATTACCGAAACTATATTTTCCTATAAATAGAAGCTCATTCTTCCTTCATTTCTCACCAATTCACTAAAGCTATAGAGCAATTATTATAGAGAGAAATTATAGAGAGAAAGAAGAAGAGAAGTCTGCTACCTCACTATTCCAGTATCCAGTCTTCTTCTAAGTTAAGGGATATTATTCTTTTGTATTCATGAAGAGAGTTATTTTCTTTCAATACTTGTAAGGGTTGTTATTCCATTCTTTATTATTATGTTGGAATAACCTGTCTATGTGAAGTACCGCATACATGGTAAAATTCTTCTATTATTCCATTCTTTACTATTCTATTGGAATAACCTGTCTATGTGAAGTACCGCATACATGGTAAAATTCTTCTATTATTCCATTCTTTACTATTCTATTGGAATAACCTATCTGTGCGATCTATCGCATGCCTGGTGAATTCTGTTATTATTCCATTCTTTATTATTCTGTTGGAATATCCTGTAATGCCCCGAAATTCGGTCTATCTTCACACCCGAATTCCGTACGTCACGATCCCATCTTCTTCCAAACATACATCATTATATACTGAAATATAACAACATACACTCTCAAAGGTGGTTTGGTAACTATTCTACTTCTTCAATTCAATTTTTGTAATTGGGATGATGGGTTCTTTTATTATTTTAGTTTTTATTTCATTCATGATGAACTAAGTTACTTTTTAGGCTTATGATGGATCTTTATGGTTGAACAATGGTTGTGAATCCTTGAATTCAGTTTAAGAATAATATCAATTCAATTTATCTATTGTGATTTGTGCTTTAATTTTTGAATTTCTTGATCACCAATTTTGCATAGATTTGTATGGATTCGAGAGATGATGTATAAATCTAGACTTAGTCACTTTATCATGTGTTCTTGAATTTTGTGTTTGAATGGAACTTGATGAATGTTAGGATAGAGATATATCTAGCATCTCATGTAATTGGGTAGAAAACTTGAATTTAAACCTTATTTGATTTTAATTCACATAGAGATATAGCGAGTTAGTTGATTAGGGTGCTTAGCATAATTCTATCAATTTTGTAGATTTAAGTTAATATGGTATTAGTGCATCGAGAGATGGCTAATTCTACTTAAGTGTTCTTGATTAATAAACTGAGATAGTGAATTAAACTGGAATAAGGTGTAACAGTTGGAGTGAGACTTAAAGTGAAGTTGTAGGACCCTAACTCAGAACTCAGATGATTCAGAACTCTGTTCAGTTTGGGGGATTAGCCAACGACGATCCGAATGAGCACTTGGTTAGCTTTCTGGAAATATGTAACACCGTTTGATATAATGGTGTGTTAGATGATGCAGTCAAACTTCACTTATTCCCGTTCACACTGCAGGACAAGGTGAAAAGTTGGTTACACTCTCTACCGCTAGGGTCGATTACTACATGGGATGACCTCGCTCAGAAATTCTTGGCCAAATTTTTCGCACCAGCCAAGACTGCGAAGATAAGTAACGAAATCACCATGTTTGAGTAGTAGCATGGGGAATCATTATATTAGGCATGGGAGAGGTATAAGGAATTGCTCAGAAAGTGCCCACATCATGGATTACATAAATGGTTGCAGATGAATATGTTCTATAATGGATTGAATGGGAATCTCAGAAGAACATAGATGCAACTTCAGGTGGAGCATTTATGGCTAATAGCTATGGGGAGGCATATGAGCTAATATATAGAAACAATGGCAGAAAATAACTACCAGTGGACTACAGGCAGAATGACATAGCCTAAAGTAGCTGGGGGTGTTAGAGGTAGACGGGGTAACAATAAGACCCCAACTTTTATGAATAAAGAATAATTTTCTCAAAATATATTTTTGAATATTATGGTGTGGATTTAATATAATGTTATAGTTGTGGGTAATATTTACAAAATTTTCAAAGTAAGCAAGTGGTTATATAATATTCGATTGGTCAGGGAATATTTGTTTTTACAGGGAATATTCGTACGACAACACAATCATTGGTGGACCCCACAACGAAAGTATTTTCGTAGTTAGAAAATGACAGAATTATCTGTTGAAATACCCTGTAGCAAAAGTACAGTAATACGCGTGGTTGAATAGTAGCACACAATATTGATTATTGATGCTTACGTGAGAAGTCACTCAGTTATACTCAATTATTACTCCAGTAATTGCTGCATCATATCTCTTATATTATTGATTCAATTATTGTCACAGTATCATCTGCATAATATATATTATTAAATTAATAATTGAGACGGCAAAGTTATTCATATTATTATTTGCAATATTGACAATGTCTAGAAGTTCTGTCAAGGAGACGTTTGGTCACCTATTTGCGCGCCAATAACTAGAAATCCTTATCAGAAAGCCCCCTCTTTCCAAAGAATGACCTGGTTGTTAAATATTGTGAATTATAATATTAATGATGAATAAGTTCGTGTTGATTAAAGATGAATTGGATAGTTCTATTGTGTTGGAATTATTAGTGTTAGTGAAAATTGACATATATTTCGATAATAATTGATGTTTGGAGGTTATATTGACCAATCGGGTAATTAACCGGATAAATGAGCAATTAATTGCTATTAATTCACATGATTATAACTATTTGTTCACATGTGTGTACTATTGATTCACATTCTTGTACTATTAGGGGAGGTGGTGCAAGATTAATAATACTTGCATGACTAAGTTAAAAATTAAGGTATAGTTGAAGGTAATATACTGTAATTCATATTTTCACATGATTATAACTATTGATTCACATGATTGAACTATTGATTCACATTATTTACTATTAGGGGAGGTGGTGCAAGTTTGATAATACTTGCAGGACTAAATTAAAAATGAAGAAAAAGAGGAAGGTATTATACTATAATATTTTGAGCCCCAAAACGTGCAATTATCGAAACTATATTTTCCTATAAATAAAAGCTCATTTTTCCTTCATTTCTCACCAATTAACTAAACCTATAGAGCAATTATTATAGAGAGAAATTATAAAGAGAAAGAAGAAGAGAAGTCTGCTACCTCACTATTTCAGTATCCGGTCTTCTTCTAATGTAAGGGATATTATTCTTTCGCATTCATGAAGAGAGTTATTTTCTTTCAAAACTCGTAAGGGTTGTTATTCCATTCTTTATTATTATGTTGGAATAACCTGTCTATGCGAAGTACCGCATACATGGTGAAATTCTTCTGTTATTCCATTCTTTAATATTCTGTTGGAATAACCTGTCTGTGCGATCTATCGCATGCCTGATGAATTCTGTTGTTATTCCATTGTTTATTATTTTGTTGGAATATCCTATCTATACGGATTATGTATGACCTGGTTCCATTCTTTATTATTCTGTTGGAATAACCTGTCTGTGCGGATTATGCACGCCTGGTGAATTTTTTTGTTATTCCATTCTTTATTATTCTGTTGGAATAACTTGTCTGTCCGGATTACGCATGCCTGGTGAATTCTTATGTTATTCCATTCTTTATTATTCTGTTGGAATAACGTGTCTATGTGGATTACCGCATGCATGGTGAATGATCCTTCGTATTCATTCCTTATTAAATTGTGGAAATGATCTGTCTACGTGGATTACCGTATGGCGGGTAAAAATCCATTTGCGGTTTCATATATTCTATTATACTCAGTTGGTTTATGTTTTGGCTTCTATACTCCATGAAATTAGTGGAATGAAGCAATGAAGCACATAAGACCGTTGAGTCACCACAGATTAATACCCAGGATAATGTGCAACAGGAAGACAATAATCCTCAGGTAAACAACAACGATCAAATGATGAACGATGGAATGTTCAGAGGTTTTATGAAATTCATGAAACATCAGGCGAGGGCGGCACTTGTCCAAAATACAGGTGGAAACACTGACAACTCTCGGACGGTCGCCGCTAAGCAGTTCAAGGAGTTGGGACCACCGGAGTTTTTTGGAGAGCCAAAACCACTTAAGGCGGAGACGTGGATAAAGCAGATCAACAAGATATTTGATGTCTTGGGATGCTCCGAGGAGCAAAAGATTCCCTTTGCCACCTTCATGTTAATGTAATGTGAGGCAGGTGATTCTTGGTAGGAATCTAAAGCGTACTCAACCTGCCGCATTGAAGATGTCTTGGGAGAAGTTCCAAGAACTGTTCAACGACAAGTACTTTCCTGGAAGTATTCATCACATGAAGGAGGTAGAGTTCATCAAGCTTGAGAAGAACAATATGACCGTGCCGCAGTACGAAGCTAAGTTTGCTGAGTTGTCTCGGTTTGCGTCCTATTTGGTTGATAATGAGGAGAGAATGACACGGATGTTTCTAAGAGGTTTGAAACCCGAGATACATCAATACCTAATTTCTCATAAACTGTGTTTATATTCGGATGTTGTGAATAGGGCTCAGTTATTGGAGCGCGATAATGAGTCAACCCTACCAAGGGAGAACAGCCGACATGTTGATAACACCAGTGGTAGCAGTCATCGAAGCGGTGACAACAAACATGGAGGGAATCAACATGCCAGAAATGGTAATCACTTCGGTGGTAATCATGGCCATGACAATAAGAGTGGACATTTCAAGAAGAAGAGATTCAACAATGATGGAAAGACGTCAGCACCGGCACCTGTTGTTAAGGAAGGAGAACGACCATCGGTCGTATGTTACAAATGTGGAGGGGAAGGACACATCAGTCTAAACTGCGCGATACAGTCCAAAGCGTATTACAATTGTGGAAAATAAGGTCACCTAGCCCAAGTTTTTCGTGCACCAAAGTCAAGTCCAGCTGGGATGGTGGCATCAAAGGGTTTCCCAAATAAGATAAAACTCGTAGTTCAAGGGAGAGCGTTTGTCTTAACCTCCCAAAAAGCGAGGAATCCGAACGAGGTGATCACGGGTAAGCTAATCATAAACTCTAGAGAAGTTTATACTTTATTTGATACCGGTTCTACCCATTATTTCATTTCTCCTACTTGTGCTCAACGTTTAAATTTGGCTCTGGAGAAATTAGACTTTAACTTATCTGTTAAAACTCCGTTGGGAGAAACCTTCATTACATCCACTATTTATAAGTCTTGTTTGATTCAAATCGGTAATCACATGTTACCTATCGATCTTATTTCCTTGAAAATACTTGCATTTGATGTGATTTTAGGGATTGATTGGTTAACTACTCATCATGCTAAAATCGATTATTTTTGTAAGGTTGTTAGCTTTCATATTCCTAACCATCCTATTATGCGAATTCAAGCAACCAAACCACTAAAATCAATCACTGTCATATCAAGTAATAAAGTTATTCATTTATTGAAAAACGGATGTCAAGCTTTCTTAGCCCATGCCACGGACTTAAATAAAAATACGTCAAATTTGAATGATATTTCTATTGTTAATAAATTTCCTGTCGTATTCCCTGAAGAACTTCCTGGCCTACCCCCAGAGCGTGAAATTGAATTTTTTATCGACCTTGAATCCGGCACAAAACCCATTTCCAAAGCCCCATATCGAATGGCTCCTATTAACCCATCAAAGATTGAAGCAATTCAAAGTTGGGAGCAACCTAAGTCAGTGACCGAAGTACGTAGCTTTCTCGGCTTAGCTGGTTATTATCAGAGATTCGTGGAAGGATTTTCTCGAATCGCTACTCCATTAACTCAGCTGACTCGAAAAGATACAAAGTTCGGTTGGAGCGAGGAATGTGAGAAGAGTTTTCAAGAACTCAAGAGAAGACTCATTTTAGCACCTGTTCTGACAATACCATCTAGCTCGGAAGGATTTGTCATCTACAGTTATGCTTCAGGCAAAGGGTTAGGATGTGTTCTCATGAAACATGGGAAAGTCATAGCCTATACCTCTCGACAACTCAAAGAATATGAGAGGAATTATCCTACTCATGATCTAGAGTTGACAACAGTCGTTTTTGCGCTTAAGATTTGGAGACATTACCTGTATAGAGAGAAGGTGGAGATCTATACAGATCATAAAAGCCTCAAATATTTCTTCACTCAAAATGAACTCAACATGCGGCAACGATGAAGGCTGGAGTTGTTGAAAGATTATGATCATACCATCCAATACCATCCTGGAAAAGCGAACGTAGTAGCTGACGCATTAAGTAGAAGATCATATGAGGGCACGAGTGCAATATTGTCAACGCAAAGGCCCATTTTGTATGACTTGGAAAGGATGGAAATAGAGTTAAAGACTCCAGGGACCCATGTGATGATGGCGAATATATGAGTGGAACCGACTTTAATCGATAAAGTTAAAGCTGTTCAAGCTACAGACCTGGAGCTGATGCGTAAGAGGAAGAAAGTGCAAGAAGGTGCTATTTCAGAAGCAAGAATCGATGAAGAAGGAATACTTCGAGTCAACTCCAGACTTTGTGTTCCTAACGATTCTGACTTGAAGTATAAAATCATAATGGAGGCGCACAACACACCATTTTCAATCCATCCTGGGAGTTCTAAAATGTATCGTGATCTTCGGCATACATTTTGGTGGAGCAATATGAAGAGAGAGATAGCGGTGTTTATCTCAAGGTGTCTAACTTGTCAACGAGTCAAGGCGGAGCATCAAGTGCCAAAAGGTCCATTGAAACCACATGAAATTCCAGAATGGAAGTGGGAGCATATTACCATGGATTTCATTACTGTTCTTCCGAAGGTTTCTCAAGGCATAGATGCGATTTGGGTCATTGTTGATAGATTGACCAAGTCTGCTCATTTCTTACCGATACGAGAAACTTATACACTTGAACGTCTTGCTAGTATGTACATAAATGAGATTGTAAGATTGCATGGTATGCCAGTATCCATAGTTTCTGATCGAGACCTAAGATTCACTTCAAGATTTTGGGTTAGTTTGCAAAAAGCTATTAGCACGGATTTATGATTTAGTTCGGCATATCATACTCAAACGGATGCGTAGACGGAAAGGACTATTCGAACTCTTGAAGATTTATTAAGACTCTATGTCCTTGACTTCAAGGGAAGTTGGGACAAGTTCTTATCATTGGTGGAGTTTTCCTACAACAATAGTTATCAAGCAAGTATTGGCATGGCTCCATTTGAGGCGTTGTATAGAAGAAAGTGTCTTTCTTCAGTATGCTGGGATGAGGTGGGTGAAGCAACGTTGTTAGGACCGGAGTTGGTACGTATGACTACGGAAAAGATTTAAACAATTCAATAACGTATAAAAACATCACAAGATCGATAAAAGAGTTATTCTGATCTTCATCGAATGGACGTGGAATTCAATATTGGAGATCATGTGTTGTTACGTGTTGCTCCATGGAAAGGAATTACAAGATTTGGAAAGAGAGGAAAGCTCAATCCTCGATTCATTAGCCCATTTATAATTCTCAAACGAGTAGGAATTGTGGCCTATAGACTTGTCTTACCGCCAAGTATGTCTCGTGTTCATAACGTTTTTCACATATCTATGTTACATAAATATGTGAAAGACCCGAACCACATTATTGAATTAGAACTAGACGAGATAGAGGAAGATTTAACGTATGAAGAGTTATCTGTTAAAATCTTGGATAAGAAGGATCATATTCTACGCTCCAAGGTTATACCTCAAGTCAAAGTTTTGTGGAGAAACCACGATGTGGAAGAAATGACCTGGGAGTTAGAATCTGAGATGAAGTCAAGATATCCTCACCTCTTCGATATACCAGGTACGTACCCTAATTTCGATGATGAAATTTTATAAGAAGGGGAGGTTGTAACACCCCAACTTTTATGAATAAAGAATAATTTTCTCGAAATATATTTTTGAATATTATGGTGTGGATTTGATATAATGTTCCGTTGTGTGTAATATTTATAAATTTTACAAAGTAAGCAAGTGGTTATATAATATTCATTTGGTCGGGAAATATTCGTTTTCACAGGGAATATTCGTACAACGGCACAATCAATGGTGGACCCCACAATGGAAGTATTGTCGTAGTTAGAAAATGACAGAATTATCTTTTTATAAAAATAACGGCGAAAGTATTACCGTTAAAACTATTGAAATACCGTAGTAAAAGTACAAGAATGTCTGGCGTGGTTGCATAGTAGCACACACAAGATTGATTATTTATGCTTACGTGAGAAGTCACTCGGTTATACTCAATTATTGCTACAAGAATTGATGCATCATATCTCTCATATTATTGATTCAATTATTATCACAGTATCATCTGCATAATATATACTATTAAATCAATAATTGAGACAAAAAAGTTATTCATATTATTCTTTCCAATATTGATAATGTTTAGAAATTCTGTCGAGGAGAGGTTTGGTCACCTAATTGCACGCCAATAAGGAGAAATCCTTATCGGAAAGCCCCCTCTTTCTTGGGAACGACCTGGTTGTTAAATATTATGAATTATAATATTAATGATGAATAAGTTCGTGTTGATTAAAGATGAATTGGATAGTTCCATTGTGTTGGAATTATTAGTGTTAGTGAAAATCGACATTTATTTCGATAATAATTCATGTCTGGAGGTTATATTGACCAATCGGGTAATTAACCGGATAAATGAGCAATTAATTTCTATTAATTCATATGATTATAACTATTTGTTCACATGTGTGTACTATTGATTTACATTCTTGTACTATTAGGGGAGGTGGTGCAAGATTGATAAAACTTGCATGACTAAGTTAAAAATGGAGGTATAGTTAAAGGTAATATACTGTAATTCGTATTTTCACATGATTATAACTATTGATTCACATGATTGAACTATTGATTCACATTATTTACTATTAGGGAAGGTGGTGCAAGTTTGATAATACTTGCAGGACTAAATTAAAAATGAAGAAAAAGAGGAAGGTATTATACTATAATATTTTGAGCCCCAAAACGTGCAATTATTGAAACTATATTTTCCTATAAATAGAAACTCATTCTTCCTTGATTTCTCACCAATTCACTAAAGCCATAGAGCAATTATTATAGAGAGAAATTATAGAGAGAAAGAAGAAGAGAAGTCTGCTACCTCACTATTCCAGTATCCATTCTTCTTCAAAGGTAAGGGGTATTATTATTTTGTATTCATGAAGAAAGTTATTTTCTTTCAATACTCGTAAGGGTTGTTATTCCATTCTTTATTATTATGTTGGAATAACATGTCTATGCGAAGTACCGCATACATGGTGAAAATCTTCTATTATTCCATTCTTTACTATTTTGTTGGAATAACACATACATGCAAGGATCTATCGCATGCCTAGTGAATCTCGTTGTTATTCCATTCTTTATTATTCTATTGGAATATCATGCATAAGGCCTATCGCATGCCCGGTGAATTTCGTTGTTATTCCATTCTTTATTATTCTGTTGGAATATCCTGCTTTTTATGTTACACACATGACGGTTCCATTCTTTATTATTACATTCGAATAACTCTTCATGCATGCGGATTACGCATGCATGGTGAATTCTTATATTATTCCATTCTTTATTATTCGGTTGGAATAACATATGCATGCGGATTATGCACACTTTGGTGAATTCTTCTATTATTCCATTCTTTATTATTACATTGGAATAACTCGCCTATGTGGATTATCGCATGCATGGTGAATGATCATTCGTATTCATTCCTTATTAAATTGTGGAAATGATCTGTCTACGTGGGTTACCACATGACGGGCAAAAATCAATTTGTGGTTTCATATATTCTATTATACTTAAGTTTGTTAAAGTTTTGGCTTCTATACTCCATGAAATTAGTGGAATATCCTTGATATTTGCGCTTCATCCAGTATCTTTTCATGGAAATATTCTTCGGAGCATTCTTGAATTTTACTCCACAAAGAATTATCATGTTGACAATATGGACGTTATTGATTTCTGGATAAATTAAAATTATAAATCTTTAAAATTTATCCTTGAACTTGTTTTTCTGAATTATTATGTCATTGTCATCATCCTCATGCTTATATTGTGATGAAAGTCATCTTTGGCTTACGTGCATAGATGGACTTGGTATGATTATGACCAGGGATTATTCGGTATAATCATGACCGTAATGTGACGAATGATGTGGTAAAAGTCCTCATTGGCATGTAGTTCATTGATGGACAGTTGTTGGTGTGATTATGATAAGGGATTATTCGGTATAGTCATGACCATTGATGATTACATGAATATCCTTGGTCGTGATGCAGGGATGATTCGATTTTATTTATTGTCGAGTCTCAAATGATAAAGTTGATGAAAAACTTTTTAAATCATAGAAGATAGTAGATTTTATGCTCTACTTGACTCTTTTAATGGATTGCTTGTTCCGCAGCAGTTAAACTTGTTGTCTATTATATTCTATCAGTTTAACATTGTTGAAGGCTAATGATAATTTATTCTACATTATCTTAGTCATAATATTTCTTACGGGGCTAGTTGAGCTCACCCTTTCTTTCATTGTTCTCTTCAGGAAATGAAAACGTAGCCGGGACTAGTCGGGGGATGGAGTGATCATGGGATGATAGCATTAGTAGTCCTCACTATTACATTAAATAGTGTGACAATAAATGTAATGAGGACTCCATTGAGTGTGGATATTGTCTAGATGACAATATTCTTATTAAAACTCTTAGATTATGTTTTGTCGTATTTTACACGACTGTTGTATAATTAAGTTATATTTGAATTTTGTATCATATATTTGGCGACTCAAGATGGGTGATGTATACCTGTTTTGGGGGCGTCACAGTAATATCATTGGCGGCACAAATTTTAGCATTGTCAAAGAAAATGGATACTCTGACAGGTGCACAAACACAGTAGGTTGCATATGTGTGTGAATTGTGTATGGGGAAACATCCTACAGATCAGTGTGCCATTAACCCAGCATCGGTATAGTTTGTGGGTAGCTACAATAGGATTCCACAGAATATGTAACAAAATGCCTACAATCCAGGGAATCGAAATCAACCTAACTTCTCGTGGAATAACAACAAAAATTAGCAGGGTCCATGACCATCCAATCTCCCGGGGTTTCAAAATCAGAATCAACATGTAGCTCCACAGCATGAGAAAAAGTCAGATTTGGAAGAGCTACTTTTGAAGTATATAGCAGGAAATGAGGTGGCCATGAAAACACAAGCGGTAGCGACAAATAACTTAGAGAATTAGATGGGACATCTTGCATTAGCTTTGAACAACAGGCCTCATGGGACGTTGTCGAGCGATACAGAAAAGAATCTGAGAGGAAAGCACGAGCAATATAATGAGATTACACTTAGGAGTGGTAAAGCCTTGGGTGCCGATTGTGATGGGAAAGCAAATACAGAAGAGGTTTGTGACGAAGAGAATGATTTGACAAGGAAAATTGAAGAAAAATTTGTGGAAAAGTCGAAGGAAGATAAACAGAAGATAATTACACCACCGATACCTTTTCACCAAAGGTTGGACAGTCAAAGGCTAAAGGATCAGTTTTCAAGGTTTATGGATATATTTAAGTAATTGCACATCAATATTCCATTTGCCGAAGCACTTGAGCAAGTGCCACGTTATGTCAAGTTCATGAAAGAGATACTTTCAAAGAAACGCAAGCTCAAGGAATTCAAAATGGTGGCGTTGACCAAAGAATGTAGTGCGATTCTGCAGAAAAAGCTTCCCCCTAAATTAAAATATCCGAGGAGCTTCATAATTCATTGTGCGATTGGTAATCAAGATGTGGGGTGAGCTCTATGTGATATAGGAGCGAGTAAAAATCTTATGCCACTATCCATTTACCGAAAGCTGGGGTTAAAGGAGTCAAAGCCAACAACCATCAATCTACAGCTCGCAGATAGATCAATTACATATCCACTAGGGATAGTAGAAGATGTGTTGGTGAAGGTTGACTCTTTTATCTTTCTAGCTATTTTGTGGTGCTAGATTTTGAATAAGATAAAAATATCCCTATCATATTGGGACAACCATTCCTTTCAACTGGACGAACATTAATTGGCGTGCCTAACAGAGAATTGATCATGAAAGTGTTCGATCAGGTAGTTACACTGAAAGTATTCAAGGAAATTTTGATTCCTACTGACAAGGATGAAAGGGATATGAACGAGGTGTCTACACATGTAAAGTACAAAGGTTATAAAGAGGTTGGTGGTCTAAAAGCTATAATCGAGGATATAAAGTCAAATTCAATCTCTGAAATGCAGTTGAACGGATATGCAATAAATCATTGTTGGTGTTGTGCGATAAATAAACATGCTGAGAAGATTCCAACCGATCTAGGTTAACACAAGGAGTAGTCAGGCAGAAAGACTCAAAAACAAGCGGTCATTGGGAGGCAACCTAACTTTCGTATCTATTACAATACTTTTGTTTTATCTCATTTAATTTGTAGTTTAGTTTATAATTTTAGTTCAATTGTGTATAAGTTGTAGTTAGCTAGTTAGTAATTCGTATCAATTTCGACCTTACATGCTAAACCTTCATGATGTTATCTTATGTTTATGATTTAATTATCTCAGGTACTTGGGAAGCTTTTGGACATGTGTATGATTAGAAGAAGTTGAAAATTCAAAGCCATCTACATAATACACCCCCCTCCTTGGGGCGGGCATTTTGTGAAGAATACCCCCCGCTAGGGTGGGGGTCTTAATCAAAGAATAGTGTACCACCCCCCCATCGGCGGGCTCAAGAATGTAAATACCCTCGCTTGCCGAGGTGAAGTACGAGAACTCAAGAGTTTTTAACTAATTCGGCACTTGATTGTCCCACTTCTCCACTACTCATTCCTGCCAACTGACTCATATACTCCAATCATCCCACGAATTCACTCAAGAACTCACATATTACCCCATCAATCTGCACCAAATACGTACACCATCTACACTATATATATATATATATATATATATCAAACCTAACTAATCCACACCATTACATACCCATTATCTATCAAGTTCAGTTATCATAAAGCTAGGGTTCTTCAAGTTCGATTTTGACAGCGACAAGAAAGTGGAAAAATAACAAAGTGTCACCACCAACTTGGAATTCATAATTTAACTGGGTCAATATGCTGTGGGTAAACAAATATTTGTAATTTATCATCATTTAGCACTATAGTTGAAGTTCAATTATCATATTTGAGGGTATTGTGAGTCGTGCACACCACGTGTTCGATGAATTATGCAAGTGAAGTTTGGGGAATCTGTGATCGAATTGACTACCATGGCACTTAAGTCACCATCCAAGCGACAATGGGGCGAAGGTTCAGGGTCTACACCACCTGTAAGGGCCTTTGATAGGAAGAAATTTTTGAGTGCCAACGCCGCCGACAAGTACGATTATCTAGTGCCCAAAGCACTAACTCCTAAGCAGGGCTTGGCACCAGACAATATCGATGGGCAAATGAGGAGGCAGGTATATGAGCAACGCTGGGAGATATTGATAGACGAACCCGACCCGCGATAGTCAATGTAGTGAAGGAGGTCTATGCAAATGCTGAGGATAGGGCGCCGTTTATTGCATTCGTGAGGGGTAAATAGGTGGCCTTCAGTCCAGAGGCCATTAACTACTACTTCATCCTGTGAGCCCCTACTATACGCCAATATGCTCAATTGCGTGACAGTGGTCCCGATTATGATCAGATTTTGACTGAGATTACTAAGCCGTGTACTACATGGTTTAAAGGATGAAAGGGCGGCACAATCTTTCTCAGTAAGGAGTTGAGATGTTATGGCAAGATATGGTATGCATTTTTGTGCGCTAAGTTGTTTCCATCCACGCATACCACTAAAGTGACGAGGGAGAAAGTGCTTCTGCTATACGCAATTGTCAAGGACTTCAACATTGACTTAGGCGCCAATATCAGCTTCTCTATACGGCGATGCCTGCGAGGGCCATTTTCCGATGGCCTACCACACCTATCCCTCATTTGTGGGTTATGCAAGCAGGCTGGTGTTAGATGGTCCGGAGATGAGCCTTCCCAGTAGCCTCTCTAACTATTGGACTCTCGTATAATTGCATGCTACACGGTCTGGCCTAGGGGAAAGTCACATCCAAGAGGAATCAGGTTTATATTTCCACCAGCCTCTGAGGATGAGGATGATGTTGAGGACACCTCTGAAGATGACGAGTTCCAGGCTGATGAGATTACTGGGGAGCAAGAGACTGCAGAGAGTTAAAGGACTGGTAGGTTTATGTTTAGTAACCAATTTCGCAGTCTCCAACGCCTTGTTGACAAAAGGGATAAAGAAGCCAACCGACAAATGAAACGACTGGCGGCCATGCAAGACCATATGTTCAATTCCACGAACACGTCCTTTGCCTCCCTAAATGCAGCATTACAAACTCTAAATCTAGCCGCGGCCCACCAGTTTCCATACCATCCGCCAGAGCCTATGCCACAATTCCCACCATCTAATTTTGACAATGAAGAGCGCCGACTTTATGAGCCACGACCGCCATCACCACCATCACCTCAACCTTAGATGATTACAGGGAAGTCTTCTTATACTTATTGCTATATTTTTAGAATGAGCACATTGTAATTGTTAAGTTTTGGGGAGTTAGTTTAGTTTAGTTTAGTTCGTTATTGCGTGTTTAGTTTAGTTTGTTATATTGTTATATGTTGTCATGTTTAGGTTTAGGTTCATTATGTTGCGTTCATGTAGTATAACTGCATTATAGTTTAGTATTGTTATTCTAGTTTTGTTTTTATTTAGTTTTTTATATTGTTATTCAGTTTTTAGTAAAAAAATGGAAAATTTTGCAAAATTACAAAAATAGTAGTTAGTTTATTATGTTTATGTTAGACTATCTTGAATGAGTCTAGCTGTTTGATATGTTACAGTCTATTTTGGCCAATGACGAGACTAAATTTTAGTAGACAAGTATAGTATTGACTATTAGAGCTTTGATGTGATTTCTTGTTATGAATTGAATCTTTTTCTGTTTGAAACTGGTATAAAAAGGTTAGCACAATAATAACAACTATGTTGACTGATTAATTTCAAATTAATACATAATGGAACTCTAAAGGATGATGCTAATTTGAATGAAAGAATGACAAGAATAGGTAAAGAAGGCTAAATTTAGGCAAGAACCTAAGTTTTGGGGAAAATTTGGGGTTTATAAGCTATATCTTAAAAATGAATAAACACTGTGGCTAGTCTAGTTTCGTGGCCTCTGTTACTTGAGTAAGTAAGCCCGGGGGGATTGTCTTTACACCTAGTGCCTTAAGGCGTTCATTAGTTTGGGAGTCGTTGGTCGAAAGCTCGTTAAGGTAGCATTGAAAAGCTTAAGGGAATTAGACATTCCATAGCCATGTGTATAAAAAAAGAATAAAATGGGAAATAAGAGCAAAAAGCCCCCGTAAATGAAAAATAAAGCATAAGTACCTTATTTTGACCCTTGATATTGGTAATTGTTTGATTTTAGTTGGATCTTAACTATTTTTTAATTTCTTGAGTTTACATTGTATGATGCCTTCAAAGAGACCTAGTATATGTTAAATTTGATTTTGTATCAGTTAGCTTGGTTGTTGAGCACACACGCATTATATCAGTGATAACAGTTTAAGATTTGATGATTGATTGGGAAATTACTGATTTGTTTTAATATGAGGTATTATCATGTTTACTTGATTTCCCTGAGGCCAGTTGAACAGACTTGTTTCTGTCTTTACTGCTGCATTCCTAGGCATGTAGGTTAGTTGCATTGCATTGCATTGCATTTTTGTTTTGTTTTGTGCTCGAGAACTAGCATAGGTTTAAGTTTGGGGGAGTTTGATGAGTAGGTTTTACACATATAAATCGGCCTCTAATTCGAACTTGCACTGTGTTGATCCTGTGTATTTATGTTCGTTTTTACTTGTTTATGTTTAGATGGCGTGGCATAACATTTGTGACATAAAGGTGGCTTTGTGACATGAAGTGGCATCAAAATGAGCTAAAAGTGCAGTTACAGAAATACCCCCCGCTGGGGCGGGCAAAATACAAAGGAAAACCCACGCCGAGGCGGGGGTACATGATCAACTGCAGAAGACCCCTCCGTCGGGGCGGACCTTTATAAAACAAAAACCCCCGCCGGGGCGGCGGTACGGGGCAAGAACAAGAGTTTTGTTTCAATGAGACTTCTGCAGCAACGTGAAGGAAGCAAGTTGGTATGGCTTGGGGCTTCGATTGGCGTCGGTTTTATGAATATATACATGACTTATGATGAGATAACAACAAAAACATAGAGAGACACATAACATCAATCAATTAATAAACAAGATCCCTAATTTGAGTGAAGAACATTGGACGAAAGAATTGAAGGTTAGAATCATGAAGATTGCAAATTGGAGCGAAGAAGAAGGGTGGTTTTGTATCTATTCTACTCCTTTAATTCAATTTTTGTAATTGAGATGATGGATTCTTTTATTATTTTAGTTTTTATTTCATTCATGATGAGCTAAATTACTTTTTAGGCTTATGATGGATCTTTATGGTTGAACAATGATTGTGAAGCCTTGAATTCAGTTTAATAATCTATCAATTCAGTTTATCTATTGTGATTTGTGCTTTAATTTAAGAATTAGTTGATCACCAATTTTGTGTGGATTTGTATGGATTCGAGAGACGATGTATGAATCTAGACTTAGTCACTTTAGCATGTGTTCTTGAATTCTGTGTTTGAATTGAATCTTGCTGAATGTTAGGATATAGATATATCTAGCATCGCATGTAATCGGGTAGAGAACTTGAATTTAAACCTTATTTGATTTTAATTCACATAGAGATATAGTGAGTTAGTTGATTAAGGTGTTTGGCTTAATTCTATCAATTTTATGGATTTAAGTTAATATGGTATTAGTGCATCGAGAGATGGCCAATTCTACTTAAGTGTTCTTGATTAACAAACTGAGATAGTGAATTAAACTGGAATAAGGTGTAACAGTTGGAGTGAGACTTAAACTGAAGTTGTAAGCCTAATTCTCCACTATTTTCTCTAAATTACGGTTTTTAAGTTGTGTTGCTTGATTGGTATTTTTAGTATTTTAGTTTTTCTTATTTATAATCCTTAATTTGAATAGATTAATAAAATTGGGTTAATATAAAACTGGTAATTGTTAGGTTTAATTTCATATTAATCTCTATGGGAACAATACTTTTTCTTACTACTATATTACTTGTTGACCACGTGCACTTGCGTGTGAGCGTAATTAGATTTCGACCAACAGAGCTTGAAGAGCATATGGCAAGGATGGCCAGAGAACAAGAGGCTTCGTCAAAGAAGCCCAGACATCATAGCTGATCCAGGACACATCATTTGGACGAAGCTGGTAGGAACAGAAGCAGACCCAAGAGTCACTCTCAGGAAGGAAGGAGCCGAAGAAGGAGTCATTTCAAAGACAGAAAATTTGAGTACCAGGGCAAATCGGGACATAAAATGAGGGTCGCGTCTCCTGAATACGAGAGGGACAGACCTAGGTCATCCCCTCGTAAAGAGGAGTCTGACCCACTTGCCAGAAGAGTTGCAGAATTGGAGAAGCAGCTTCCAGCAAAAAATCAGATCGGATGACCCTCGAGCTGCCCCAGTTCACAATTCTCTCCCGAAATCAATCAGGTCACAGCCGATCCGAAGAAGAAGATGCTCCCAAATGGAGACTTACGATGGATTGGGGGATCCGTATGACCATTCAGATGGATATGATAGGTTAATGACTTATTATAGACATTCGATGCCGCTAAATGTCATATGTTCACGACAACTTTGAAAAAGAGTGCCAGAGAATGGATGGGGACCTTGGCATTGGGTTCGATCGGCTCTAGGAGCGACCTTTAGGAAAAATTTAATGCCCGGTTCGGGAGCAACAAAAGAAGAGGGAAGATCACTGCTTCTCTCATGCAGGTAAGGTAGCATTCGGATGAAAGCCTCAGTCAGTCATCAAGACGTTCCGAGAAGCGGTGGGATCAGTGGCATAGTTAAATTCACCTCAAGCCTTGGGGTTCTTCATGACATGTCTGAACATAGGAAAGTCAAAGAAGTTGATGAAAGTCTTGGTGATCAATCCTCCAACCAACCTAACTGAAGCTTTTCATCGGGACGAAGGGTTCATCGCCATAGAGGAAGCTATGAGAAACTTTAAGCCACATTCATAGTCTTACGATAAGTCTAAGAATCGAGATAATCAAACTTATCAACGTTCGGACAACAATCAGGGGAGATCAGATAATCAGGGGAAAAAGAATTATAATGGTGGTGGATCGGGCAGTGGCTGACCACCCTTCCCGAGTAGGAACGTCAATAAAGTTTATACCCCTATCAATACCGATCGGTCTAATATACTGAAGGAGATTCAGAACAAACCATTCTATGAGCCCTGCTCGATGAACCCAAAGCCTGGAAGAGAAATCGGGACAAATTTTGTGAGTATCATCAGAGCTCGGGACATACAACAGAGAAGTTCTAAGACTTGAGCGATCTGATAGAGAAAAATGAGCAGAACGGCCAGTTGGTCCATATGTAGCAGGTTGGGAAAACGTTGAGGCACAGTAGAGGGAGCAAAATAGAGGGCAGGACACATAGCCAAAATAGAACCAGCCTGTTCGAGGCGTGACTGATGTTATTTCTGGCGGTTCTGTAGGGCGTGTGACCGGAAAGAAAAGAAGTGAGCATCTTGATTCAGTACTGTCGGTGGCAGGATCATCGGCAAGAGGGGATCTGGCCTTCTCAGGGACAACCATTTCCTTCTCAGATGAAGACTATCCCACTAATCCCATAGAGCCACGTGACGTGGCGTTAGTGATAATAGCCTAGCTCGGACTAGTAGACATGAGAAGAATGATGATCGACAACGGGTCCTTAGTCGATATATTGTATACCCATGCCTACCAGAGGATGGATTTAGAGGGAAAGAAGATGGAGTTGGGAGGGGAAGGCCCCTTGTACGGATTCAGTGGAGACTCGGTGCATGTGTCAGGCACGATTGAATTGTCTATTAGGTTCGGCACAGCTCCTCAGCAGGTGGAGGTTATGGTAAGATTTTTTGTGGTCAAAGTAGATTTTACATACAATGCAGTCTTGGGAAGGCCGACCCTAGCAGCATTCCAAATAGTTACGTCCATACCACACTTCAAAATCAAGTTTCCGACACCGAATGGGATAGGGGAAGTAAAAGGTGATCTTGATATCGCCCGAAGGTGTTATCGGAATACATTGATCTCTTCGGGAGTTGGGGGAAGAAAGAAAAAGAAGACAATGTCCATCGAGATAGAGCCATTTATCGAGGGTAGTACAGAACCACTTGCCTTGCCTGTCGAAGAGACAGAAGATGTGGAGTTAATCCCGAGGAATTAAGGGAAATTGATAAAGATAGGACTAAGATTGACAGAATTGTTTCAGACCAGGCTAATAGATCTATTTCGGGTGTACGCTGATATCTTTTCATGGGTACCCAGTGACATGCGAGGGGTCGATGAGTCGGTCGCATTGCATAGTTATATGTGGATCCTAAAAAGAAGTCAGTCATACAAAAAAGAAGAATTTTTTCCCTGGAAAGACAGAGGATCATTGATGAGGAGATTGCCAAACTTCTGGAGGCAGATTTCATCTTCGAGATTGACTACCTAGAGTGGCTGGAGAATGTGGTATTGGTGCAGAAACAGAATGGGAAATGGAGGCTATGCATTGACTATACAGATCTGAATAAAGCCTGACCAAAGGATTTCTATCTTTACCCAATATTGACCGACTGATCAATGCCACTTCGGGGTATGGCATGTTGAGTTTCATGGACGCCTTTTTGGGATACCATCAAATCTCAATCCGGAGGGAGGATATCCCTAAAACTAGTTTGATCACACATCGGGCCATTTATGCTTATAGGAAAATGACCTTCGGATTGCTTAATGCTGGAGCGACATATCAATGGATGATGAACTATGTGTTTACAAGGCAGCTAGGCTGAAGCATGGAGGTTTATATGGATGACATGATTGTAAAAAGCATGTCAGTCAGGGACCACCTGGAGGACCTAGAAAGCTTCTTTGAAACAATCATGGAGCATAAGTTGTGCCTTAACCCGACTAAATGCACCTTCAGATTGGGTTCAGGAAAGTTTCTGAGGGTATCTGATCAGCAAAAGGGGCATTGAGGCAAATATGGAGAAGATCCATGCAATCTTGGATATGAAATCATCGAAGACATACAAAGATGTGTAGAGGTTGATAGGTCGGATAGCTACACTTTGGAGATTTGTGTCAAGATTAGCCGAAAGATGTTTGCTCTTTCTTAACACATTGAAGGGCCAAAAAATGAGAAAAATTTATAGTGGACTTTAGAGTATGAAGATGCGTTCCAAGGGATCAAGCAATATTTGTCTTCGGCACCTTTGTTAATGAAGTTGATCCCTTTGGAACCTTTGTACTTATATTTGGATGCAAGCTCGATGGCAGTAGGAGCGATGTTGGTACAGGACAAAGGGGGGAAACAGTTCCTAGTTTATTATGTCAACCATGTCCTTCGAGATGCAGAAACCAGATACCCAAACCTGGAAAAGTTTACATATGCTTTAATCATTGCAAGTAGGAAGTTTTGACACTATTTCCAAGGTCGGTTGGTGGTGGTATATACTGATCAACCATTGAAAAAAGTGCTATATAGGCTAGAAGTCTCAGGTTGACTTGCTGCATGGGAAATGGAATTGACTCAGTTCGTTCTGGAATACCACCCCCGAACAGCAATTAAAGGACATGCATTGGCAGATTTCATAGTGGAACGCTCTTTCTCCGAATTGGACGTGGGTTCGGTTACAAAGACACAACTGGCACAAACCTCATGGACTCTCTATGTGGACGGGTCATCAACTTTGGACATAAGTGGAGCAGAGGTTATTCTGATAAGTCCCGAAGGGTTTAAAGTCCAACAGACCATTCAGTTTTAGTTCAAAGCCACGAATAATGAAGCAGAATACGAGGCGTTTTTTGTTAGACTTCGATTGGCCCGAAGCTTGGAAGTTCAGAGGCTAGTTATTTATAGCAATTTGTAATTGGCTATTAAGCAGATATCTTGAAAATATGAGGCCCGAGGGGCAATGATGATAAAATACTTGGCCGAGGTGAAAGACAAATTCACTTACTTTAATTCACACAATTGCCAAGGGATAGATCGATCCTATAATATCGTAGCAGATGCTTTGGCCCGATTGGAAACAACTGAAGTGAGTTCATTCAATGGATCAGTATATGTAGAAGTATTGGAAAGGCCTAGTGTTCAGAAAGAGGATGTAATGGCTTTGGATCGAATGGACTGTTGGCTCACGCCGTATATCTCTTATCTTGTTGATGGGGTTCTGCCTTCTGATCGCATTTATGCAAGGAAGATCAAGCACATGAGTTCAAACTTCATCTTTATTGATGGAGATCTGTACCGAAGGGCTTTCAGTTCTCTACTACTCAAGTGTTTGACTCCTTCAGAAGCTAAGTATGCTATTCGAGAAGTGCACGAAGGAATCTGTGGAGATCATATAGGATCCAAGTCATTGGAATGCAAAGTTCTGAGGTAGGGGTACTATTGGTCGACCATCTTTTAAGAAGCAAAGGATTTTGTCAAGAAATGCCCTAAGTGTTAGCTAAATAGTTCTATCCCTCATCAACCTCCCAAAGAGTTGTATTCGGTTTTATCCCCGATTCCATTTGCTATGTGGGGGATTGATATCTTAGGGCCACTACCAAAAGCCAAGGGACAAGTTAGTTTTATGATTGTGGCTATTGACTATATGACCGAGTGGGTAGAAGCTAAACCGTTATAGAAGATCACCGAATAGGAATGTCTTATGTTTTTCAAAGAAAGTGTCGTGTATCGGTTCGGCATCCCGATGGTCCTGGTTTAAGATAATGGCAGAAAGTTTGTGGGAACAAAATTTGAAGCTTTTCTAAAAGAGTTGGATATCCAACATAGAAAGACTTCGGCTGCACACCCTCAATCAAATGGACAAGTAGAAGTCACTAACCGAACTCTACTTAATGGAATTAAAAGAAGGTTGGATGAGTTTAAAGGGCATTGGCCTGAAGAATTGTACATTGTTTTATGGGCGTATCAGACTACATCGAGGACGACAACAGAGGATTCTCTATTCAAATAAGCCTATGGAACCGATGCACTTATACCTGTTGAGATCAGGCCTCCTACACTTCGGGTTAGTCAGTACAAAGAGTTATGTAATGACGATGACCTAAGACTAAATTTGGACCTTCTGAAGGATGTTTGGGATTCAACTCTGGTAATGTTGGCTATCTATCAGAAGTGAGCTGCCTGACACTATAACCAGAAGGTGAAACAAAGAAGGTTCAAAGTTGGGGATTTGGTGCTTTGGAAATTAGAGGCATCTACCCCCTAGAACACGAGCAAGTTAATGCCAAACTGAGAGGGGCCCTATGAGGTGATATAAGTGTCGAAGCCAGGTACTTATCGGCTTAAAGAAATGGATGGTTCGGAGGTAAAGAATATATGGCATGCTGGAAGACTTAGGAAATAGTATCAGTGAAAGTTATGTTATTCTTATGTTTACTCTTGTAAATTATTTTACTCATTAATAAAATAAATAAGAATTTATCTTCGGCAAATTTTTACTTCATTTATATTCATATGTTTTTACAAAACTGATCAGATAAGCTTTGAACAAAACCGATCAAAGAAGTTACAAATAACATAACTGATCGAGAAAGTTACAAACATAACTGATTGAGAAAGTTACAAACAAATAATGACTATAAAATTACAAGTTAAAATCCTAAAAGTGACTATTCTTTTGGGCCCCCATCCTTGGCTTCGGAATCTTTGTCAGAAGAGTTAAGGACAACAGTATCGAGCTCTGTAGCCGTCATCTTTGCCCAAACCTTCTCCGTATAAGCCTCATAACCTTCTGCAAACTGGTTCATGATCTAATCGGCAAGGGTGGGTGATTCTTCATACTACTTGATAGCTAATTGTTTAACCTCGGCACATTCCTTCCCCAAGGTAGTGTTCTCCCGAATCAACGACATCATCTGGATGTGCATATCGGGTACCTTGTCTTCGAGGGCGAGGATGGTGTTCTGCTTATGTGACGCCCCCAAAATAGGTATACATCACCTATTCTGAGTCGCCAAATACATGGTACAGAATACAAATAAAATCTTAAATATACAACAAGAGAGCTGTGAGTTTTAATACAAATATTGTCTTCTAGACAATATCTACTCTCAGAATAAGTCCTCATTACATTTATTAACACACTATTTAACAGAATAGTGAGGACTACTAATACTATCATCTGGACCGTCACTCTGTTCTTTGACTAGTCCCGACCGTCACTCTGTTCTTTGAGCTCAACTAGCCCAGTAAGAAATATTATGACTAAGATAATGCGAGAATAAATTATTATTAGTCTTCAACAATGTTAAACCGATAAAATACAATAGACATCAAGTTTAAGCTGCAATGAACAAGCAATCCATTAAAAGAGTCAAGTAGAGAATAAAATATACTATCTTTTATGATTTAAAAGTTTTCATCACTTTTATATTTGAGACTCAAATTTTAATAAATATTCCACATCATCCCTGCACTACGGCCAAGGATATTCATAAGTATCACAACCACAAATTATCCATGCACTACGGGCCAAGGATATTCGTGTATTCATCAATGGTCATGATCATGTCAACAACTGTCCATCAATGCACTACAGCCAATGAGGACTTTTACCACATCATTTGTAACATTACGGTCATGATTACACCGAATAATTCCTGGTCATAATCATACCAAGTCCATCTATACACTACAGGCCACAGATGACTATCAACAAAATATAAATATGAGGATGATGACAATGATATAAGAATTCAATAAAAAAAGTTCAAGAATTAATTTATTCAGGAACTAATAATGTCCAAATTGTCAACATGATACTTCTTTGTAGAGTAAAATTTAAGAATACTCAGAAGAATATTTCCACGAAAAGATACTAGATGAAGCGCAAATATCAAGGATATTCCACTAATTTAATAGAGTATAGAAGTCAAAACTTTAACCAACTTAGTATAATAAAAAATGGAATAATAAAAGAAATCACCATGCATGAGGTACTTCGCATAGACAGGTTATTCCAACAGAATAATAAATAACGGAACCAGTCGAAGACGTAATACGCTTGTAAGCAAAGATATTCCAATGAATAATAAAGAATGAAATAACAATGAAATCACCATGCATGCGGTACTCAGCATAGACGAGTTATTCAACGAGAATAATAAATAACGGAACCCAGTCCCGTAAAACGCATGCGCAGATGGGATGTTCTAAAAGAATAATAACTAATGGAATAACAAATGAAATCACCAAGTATAGGATAGATCAGCGATATCTGAGTTATTCCAATGGAATAATAAAGAATGGAATAATGAAGTTCTCTTCATGAATATGAAAAAATAATACCCTTACCTTATAAAGAAGAGTACTCTAAGAACCGGTAGAGGCGGGGATATACTTGAAGAAACTTCACACTACGCTCAGAGCTTTTTAAACGCTAAAGAAATACGCTCAAGTTAGAAGAATAATTCTCTCTACGGTTTCTCTCTAGAGTTTCAGTGAATTTGTAAGAAATAATGAAGGAATGAGCTTCTATTTATAGGAGAATGGACTGCATAGTAACTAATTCATGAACGGTCCAGATTGATTTACTTTAAATGGACAATTCAGATTGATTTAATAAAATATTCTAATAAAACAAAATCTTTTAAATAAAATATAATATATTCTATTTATTGTCTAATAAAACAAATAACTTTATAAAGTGTTCATTTTATATAAAAAAATTTACTATACAAAACACTATGCAGGCACTATGCAAACACTATGCATAATAAAATATAATATATTCTAATTATTATCTAATAAAATAAAAACTTTATAAAAGTATTTTGTTTTATATAAAAAATTTTACATTTTATTACATTAATAATACTAATAAAACAAAACTTATAATATATATATATATATAATATATATATATAAATATATATATAATATATATATATAAATATATATATATATATATATAACAATCAACAATAATTGAATCAAATAACGTGAGATGCTTTGCAAAGAACTCATCGTAGCAATAATTGAACAAAACTGAGTGACTTCTCACATAAGCATCAATAATCAATACCGTGTGCTACTATGCAACCACGCATATTACTGTACTTTTACTACTGAGTAGTTCAATAGTATTAACGGTAAAACTTCCACCGTTATTTTCATAAAAATATTTTTGTCGTTTTCTCAATCCGATAATAATTCCGTTGTGAGGTCCACCAATGATTGTTCCGTCGTACAAATATTACCCGACACAAAGAATATTCCCCGACCAATCGAATATAATATACCAACTTGCATACTTTGCAAAATTTATAAATATTACCCACAACTATAACATTATATTAAATCCACGCCATAATATTAAAAAAAAAATTGAGAAATTTAAATCTTTATTCGTAAAATTTGGGATTTTACAGATGATCCTTGTTCTTCTCTGACACAAGCTCCTTCTCCTTAATAACTTGTTTAGCATACTTGTCGAGACCAATGAACTCTTTTTGAAGTGTGTAGTGTTGTTTCTTTAGATCGGTGGTCTGACGTTCGGCATGAGTCACTTTATTTCTAGTGTCAGCATGAAGGTCTTTCTCCTTCTTCAGATCTGACGTAAGGCTTCGAACCTCAGCCTCGAGCACCTCTACATCGCACCTCAGTTGTGCCTCCTTTTTAGTGGTGCTTGTTAAAGGTGGAATGGCTCGGGAGAGGACGATATTCTCCTACAATTAAGTGAAGGTATAGGTTTGACATAATGAAAATAGGGAAATCTAGAGGACATAGCAGTTTATCGGGTTTACCTGACACTGGAACTTCGCATATTTGACTAAATATTTCTCAGAAGTGTAGCCCTTAAACCGCTCTTCGTCTCCAGGCAGCCTGAAGTATTCAAGTAGGTCAAAGGAGAATGCTTTCGAAGGGCTCTTTGGCCAAAAAGTGTTAGGTGTCCCATGGGAGGAACTGGCGTCAGTAGTTGGTCGGGATGAAGTGGTTGATGCTCGTAGGGGGGGTCAGCCTCTATGATCTGCAGATTAGACTTCTCGGTTCGGCTTGACCTCTTGGGGCAAGGTTCGAGAGTCTCCTCCTCGGTCTCCTCGAGATCTTCAAGGTCAGCAATAGGTGGAGTTGGCAGAGGGGTTATCTTTGGAACGACCGAAGAACATGGCTTGGAGGGGCCCTTGGTGAGGGGCTTCTTCTTGCTTTTCTTTAAAAAGGCCATCTTCTCTTACCGATCAGTCTGCATGATGTTCTTGGAAGGTTCATATTTGGTTGAGGGGGGAGCGGCACCTGATGCGGAGCTGGTTGAAAGCTCAGAAATCAGGATGGCATCTTCTTCGGGTGACTCGTCAGTAATTAGTTAGCAGATTGGTTCAGATTTGATGGGTAGTGGGGCTAAGGATTCTTCAGCTCCTTCAGGTTTGAAAATTGTCACTACAAAAAGGAAAATAAGTCAGAAGATTAGTTTGGAAAGCTAGTTAAAGAAGGTAATTAAAATTTTAATGGGTTCGGGATAAGGTACTTACATCCATGTTTGTATAGCCAAATCTCGTTTGATAAGACTTCCAGACCTCATTCGGTCTTTCTTAGCTTCTGGTAAAACTCCTTGAAGGCGTCTGCTTGATCCTTCCGAAATTTTGATACTTTGGCAATGGGGTCTTCGGGGGTGGCCTAGTTCGGGAGGAGTTTGAGGTCGGTTCCCCTTATGAAGATCCATTGGTAATTCTGCTGGATGGAGTTTTGATGAAAGTGGCTTGGCTTGGTTGTTAGTTTAGTTTCCAAAGCTCAGGTTCTTTGGACCTGCCAACGGTGAACAAGACGAAGAAGAAGTCAAGGCCAGGGGTAATTCCTACCTCATGGCATAGGGCTATGAAGCTAATGAGATGAATATATGAGTTTGGCACAAGCTATGCAAACCCGATCCCCACGAAGCATAGGAAGGAGGCGATGAACCCGTGGAGGGGGAATCGTACCCCATACTTCAGAGCCCAGAGTGGAACGGCGACCCACTGGCATTCGGGGTGCCATAAAATTCTTTTGTTTGACTCTAGCACCCAAAGCTTGTATTCCTTTGGGATATTAAATACTGTTCAGATGTCAAAGATCTGGGAGGTGAGGATGGAAGATTTGGTGTTGATGTGGGAGAAGTCGCTATCGGAAGTGTAGATAGTTCGTATTTTTATCTCATCACCATCAGTGGTGATGTCAATAAGATCAGCTGGTAAATTGATCAGCACCAAATCAGCGGTGGCGATGGTGTTGGAACTAGGAGCATTGTCAATCAGTGGGGTCTGCTCAGTGGTGGAGGAGGATGGGAGGCTAGAATCTGCCATTGAGGTGAAAATAACTTAAATGTGGTGTTTTGCAGATGGAAAGGAATAGAATATAGAGACAAAGAGATAAAACTAATTTTGTATTATGTTATTGTGTATATATTTACAACAGAGATGTCCTCTTTATATATACATATATGATAACAACTAAAGGTAAAATCAAGGAATCAGATATTCTAAGATGGCATGAATCAAGAAGTCAAATATTCTAAGGAGATGATTGTGGAAATTCAAAAACAATACTTAATTTAATCGCTAATTATTAGCTAGTGCTGATATCCCCCCACAAGCCAAAGGATAGTCTGGAAGACACTTTGAGCTTGTTTTGGTTGTACAAAAAATGGCTGGTTGGTAGTGGTCTAGTGAGAGCGTCGGCAACATTATCTTGAGAGGAAACAAACTAAATAGAGACCTGTTTGTTCGCAACCATTTCACAAACAAAGTGGTAATCGATCTCAATATATTTCGTATGTGCATTGAAGACAGGATTAGAAGCAAGGTAAGAGGCACCAAGATTATCACACCATAACACATGCAAGTGATGAAGGGGCAGTCGCAACTCCGTGAGCAGGGAACAAAACCATTTTAGATTTGCGGCTGCGTTAACAATGGCTTTATACTCAGACTCTGTAGAAGAACGAGCAACTGTTCGTTATTTTTGAGAAACCTAGGAAATTAAGTTGCTGCCCAAGAAGATTGCATTTCCAGCAGTGGATTTTCGATCATCTATGTTGCCATCCCAGTCCGCATCTGTAAAGGCATTTAGAGTGTGAGAGGCCTTTGCTGAGAAAAATAAACTATGGGACAAAGTGCCTTGTAAGTAGTGCAGAATCTGTTTTACTGTAGCTAAGTGGAGAACAGTGGGTTTATGCATAAAATGACAAACTTTGTTTACAGCGAAGGTGATATCCGGCTGAGTGAGGCTGAGATATTGAAGTGAGCCAACAATTTGCTGATATAGAATAGAATTGTCAAACATGGTGCCTAAAGAGGAGGATAATTTATTTGATGGAGACATAGAAGTTGGTTGGGGTTTACAGTGTGACATAAATGCACGAAGTAAAATATTTTGTATATATTTTTTCTGAGAAAGAAGAAGATCAGCCTCGTTTCGTACAACCTCGACACCCAAAAAATATTGTAAAGATCCTAAGTCTTTGAGGGAGAACTCAGCACCGAGAGTAATCAGTGGATTCGAAAGAGATTGTCTTGAATTACCTGTGATTAAAATATCACGAACATATACAACGAAAAATAAATGAGTGTTAGAATCATTATAAATGAATAAAGAAGTATCATTTTGAGACTGTTGAAAATTGTGAGTCAGAAGAAAGGAAGATAGACGTGAAAACCAGGCCCTGGGTACCTATTTTAATCCATATAGTGAACGCTGCAGTTTACACACATAATTTGGATGTTTGGCATCAATAAAACCTTGTGATTTCTGCATATAGACAAGCTCTATTAAAAAACCATTGAGAAAAGCATTGTTCACATCAAGTTGTCGAATGGGCCACTGGTTGGTAACTGCCAAGGATAGAATTAAACGAATGGTTGTCGGTTTAATAATCGGACTGAAAGTTTCAAAATAGTTTATCTAAGGTTGATGATGAAAGCCTTTAGCAATAAGACGTGCTTTGTATCGGGCAAGAGAGCCATCAACGTGGGTCTTAATGCAAAAGACCCACTTATTTCTGTCAATATTCATGTGAGGAGATTTAGGCACCAATGTCCAAGTTTGATTTTTGTACAAGGTAGTGAGTTTATCTACCATTGCTCGACGCCAAACGGGACTTTGATTTACTGTTTGGAATGAGGTAGGCTCTGTGGTGAATACAGAGATAGTGTGAGCTTGTTTGTGAGAGCGAAGAACCATGGGGTGGATTCGGTGGAGAGACGATGATTGTGTAGTAGAATTATTAGGAAGAGAATGGGATGAAGAAGTTAATGCAGGCATATGAGAGGTATCATTGGGAGGAAGTTGCAGCGGAGTATTGGAGGAGGAGGATTGGACAGGAGGTGAGAAAGATTTTAGTGTGGGCAGTTGTGAGTTCAACATACATTGGGTGGACATAGATTGGGTTTGATCAGAATGTGGGGATTAAGAACCAGAAGCAGGGAGAGTACGAGCATAAATATTACTTAAGGGGTCAGTCCGATAAGGGTGGACGAACGAAGAAGAGGCATTGTGATAATATTGTGGAAAAGCAGGCAATTGTTCACCAGACTGTCTGAATTGAGTCTCATGGTGTCTGGATAGGGTAGAAGATGGTTCTCAGGGTGTCTGGAGTGCGAAGCAGAGTGACGGGGATGGGTGTTAGGGGGTCTTGATGTAGAAATGGACGGTTCAGACTGTCTGAATTCTGTAGATTTGAAAGCTGAACCAAGAGAAAGAAGTGGACTCAATAAGAATGGAGGTGTAGGAGGGGGATGAGACTTAGTTGACAAAGGTGAAAAAGCCAAAGCGTGAGAGTGAGAAAAAGGAAATTGACTCTCTTCAAATCTTACATGACGAGCATGATAAATTTTTTATGATTTTGGTTCAAAACAATAGTATCCTAAGTGAGTATAACTCTAACCCAAGAAAATGCACGGGAGAGACCGGTATTCAAATTTGTGTTTATTGTATGGCCTTAAGAAGGGAAAACATAAACACCCAAAAATTTTCAAAAAATTATAATTTGGTGGCTTGGAAAATATTTTTTGAAAAGGAGAAAGATTGTGGTTAACTGAATATGGCATGCAATTTATTAGATAAGTTTCACATTCAAAGGCATAGTCCAAAAAAATCCCTAGAACTGAGGCTTGGGCTAATAAAGTTAAGCCAGTTTTAACGACTTGATGGTGACGTCTCTCAACAAGCCCATTTTGAAGTGAAGTTTGTGGACATGAAATACGATGAATGATGCCATTTTAAGAAAAATGAGAATACAGTGGTAAAAAATCCTTAACACCATCAGTTTGAAAGTATTTAATTTTGGAGTGAAAAGGACGTTCCACCATGGATTAAAATTGCAGAAATTTAGAGGGAACCTCACTGCGAAACTTAATAAAATAAATCCAAGAGAATTTTGTTTAAGCATCGACAAAAATTACATAATATTTATTTCCATGCAAAGAGGTGAAGGGAGTAGGACCCCAAACATCACAAATTATTAATTCAAGAACATGTTGGGCAGAAAATGAACTACTATTAAGAGGAAACATATAGGCCTTGCCCATATGACATGTCATACAGACAGAAGACCCTTGATTAGATGACACACCTAGACTATGTTTGGAAATAATGTGACAAAGAACACGTTCATGAGGATGACCCAGACGTTGATGCCAATCTAACAGAGTGACCTTGGAAGCAAAAAGGGCATGGAATGAGCGAGGAATTTGTAGAGTATATAGAGGCCATCCTTAGTTGGGCATTTGAGAGAAGCATTTTTCATGAGACAAGATCCTTAACATGAAAACAAGATGGGTGAAATTCAAAATAGACATTATTATCTCGACAAAACTTATTGACAGATAACAATTTTTTTGAAGCAGATGGAACGTGCGAAATTTGAGAAAGATGAATTTTTTTATTTTTGGGATTGAATGTGGTGGAACAGAGATTATTTATAGGAGCAACATTACCATTGGAAACTTGAACATGATCCAATCCATTGTACTCATCAACATGATTGATACCAGCAAAGTCTGGTGTAACATGATAATTAACGCCTGTATCAGGATACCATTGGAGAGAAAAGAGGGATGGTGATGACAGGTTGGAGGAATTGATGGGTGTAGTGGCAATAAAGTTAACAGCTGGAGGCGAGGAGACAAGAGGCGGACTAAGGAGACCTGCAGAAGTTGAGGATTGAGGGGGAAAATAACACCTGTACGATTCATGATTGGAGCCACCACAAAACACATAGCGTGGATGAATAAAATTGGAGGAATATGGAGGGATAGGTGGGCGAAAATTTCCTCACCCACGACCTCGAGTACCACAGCCGTGACCACGATGGTTGTTGAAGCGTGGAGCACTGGTGAGCAAACGTTGGACATTATTGGCCGATGGTGCAGAGGGAGAGTCAACTAAAATATTTGGTTCGGTAATGAACTCGTGACTGAGACATTTGCTTAGTAATGCAGAGAATGACAAAGGAGTATCAAGCATGGAGAGAGAGGATTTGAGGGACACAAATTTAGTACGAAGACCTTTTAAAACAGTAACTAGGAAATCAGATTGAGAGATGGGTCATGCAGAGGCTGATAATTCATCAAAAATTCATTTTAGATGATGAAGATAGGCACTTAGAGCTTCATCATGTCTTTGCGGAGAATACACTTCCATGGAGAGGTGAAGCATACGTGTGTTGGAAGGACTGGCAAACGCTGCAGAGAGGGTGGACCAGAGTTTAGCAAATGAATTGAGTATGATTGCAAGGTGTACCACATCTTCACTAAGGGAGGAGATGAGTAGAATCATAAGAAGTTTTTCCTATGTATCCCATGTTTGTGCCGCTGGGTTGGATATAGGAGAAGTGGTAGAAGTAGTGGAAGAAGGACTGGATGACAGAAAAGATGGAGGGCGGGCGAACTCGTCGGTGATATAACCAAATAGATTGTGGCCTTGCAAGTATGGATCAATTTGTGTACGCCATAAGAGATAGTTGGAAGAATTTAATTTTAGTGTGATATACTGATGGGCTTGAGAGATAATAACAGATGAGGAAGGAAGGTTGAAGATTGTGGTAGAGGAGGTGGATATGGGGAAAGAATGAAGTAGCAGAATAGTGAAGGATTGTCGTTAGGCTCTTGGCATTAATACCAGAATAGAATATATATAGAGAGAGATAACACTAATTTTGTATTATGTTTTCTTGTATATATTTACAACAAAGATGTCCTCTTTATATATACATATATGATAACAACTAGAGCTAAAATCAAGGAATCAGATATTCTAAGATGGCTTGAATCAAGGAGTCAAAAATTTTAATGAGATGATTGTGAAAATTCAAAAATAATATCTAATCTAATCTCTAATTATTAGCTAGTGCTGATAAAAAGGCCTAAATCAGAGAAGTTTGGTAAGGGTGATTTCTCAACGGAAATCGCACTTACAGAGAGCTCTAAGAGAGGAGGTCGAAATGGAGAAGAGTTGGAAAAAGTGACAGTTGTGTGTGGAATGGGGGTTTTATAGTGTTGTTGAACGAATTCCAAAGGCGGCTAATGATGACGAGTGGGGCCCGTTTCTTAGGAAATGTGTATTATTTAAATACGGCTGTTTGGATTCCGTAGGCATCTCTTTGAGTCTCTAATTATAAACATCTTATAACAAGAGACTGGGGGCAATGTTCGGGCATAATCTACTGACCCCTATGTGGGCTGAAGGTGTGGGTTAAGAAGGGTTTACTGAGCCCAATGGGGCGAAGCCAGTAAAGGGGTTGATGATGTTCTTCGGGTTCGGGCGTCCGAGTCCTCTGGGCCGGCGTCCTGTTCTGTTTGTTGATGTTCGAGGTTGGGCGTCCGAGTCCTTTGGGCCGGTGCCCAGACCAGTTTATAGGGGTTCGGATGGTTTGGGCCCATATAGAAGGTTATTCCTCGTATGGAGTCCGGAGAGAGAAGGATTTTAAGTGGTTAAGGATTTCAATCCTAACCACATTTAAATACTAACTCCAAATGTAAGTGTTTGGATCATATCCAACTCGCACCTTTTAAAGAGATTGAGTTGGACCCAAACATAGGTAACTGTCATGTTTAGGAGTCCTAATCCGATTCGGAGATGGACTTTAGGTGATGAGAGTGTCTATAAATACAAGGCTCGAATTTAATTAGCATGTAATACACTTTTGAGCACTAAATACTATTGCCTCAATTGTTAAACCTTGTACCAGCATGTACTCATTTTCACACCGGTGCTATCACCCGGCGGCACAAGTCGTCAAGCTTCCTGTGTGTTCTGTTATTGTACAGGTGTAAGCGCGTGAATTTAGTGATTGGACGCACCGGAAAAATTTGGCATTGACATTTATTATGGATAAGTAGATATTATTTATTTTGGTGAGTGAACACCAAATCTGTGGAAAATTATAGTATCGAGATTTGGGGGCGTCACAGTTTGGCTATGTTAAAAAAATAAATGAAATATTAGCATGGGATGATTCTCGACGTGTTATATATAGATGCAAATGTAGTTCCTTGTACAAATGCAAATAATGGTATATATAGATATGTGAGGCCGTTACTCTTGTGTAGACATATGCTTTGGTGCTAGGAAGAATGAACATGTTGTGTTTATGGTGTAAGATCTAATTTAGTATCATTCTACTTTTAATTAGTCTTATCTCTTTTTTTTTTACTTCTGTTGCCTAATGAATATCTCGAGCAATTTTTTATATGCATTTTCTTAGATGGACTACGAAGAAATTTACTAAAGTTTAAAGCTGGAGTTTTTATCATACTTTTTTTAATAATTAAAATAAATAAATATAATTTTATCCGTCCTGTTTGTTATACTATATTCTGATGATTTTCTTTGTAAAGTTTTTTTTTAGAAGTATTGATATCTTCCTGAAAAACTTTCTAATGTTGCTTGTGGTTATGTTGTCCAAACATGCTGTCACTGCAATGGTCCAGCAAGCAATGCGATATATTAATGAAACACCAGATGTTGAAACTAAGACTGAGCTGATTAAAACACTTAATAGTGTATCTGCGGGCAAGGTGAATACTTTATTATGAATTTAAGAAGGTTTGTATGATTGTCTTTCATTTTTGTTCCTTTTCTTGACGGGACTTGCTTCTGGTAGATTTATGTTGAGATAGAGCGGGCAAGGTTGATCAAGATACTGGCAAAAATTAAGTAAGAGCAAGAAAATATAGCTGAGGCTGCAGATTTGATGCAAGAAGTTGCGGTCAGTGTCTGATAATATTTTGTTCATTGATTTCTTATATTTTCAATTTTTCGTACATATTGTAAATTTGAGTTGACTTATTTATTCTTTTATTAGCTCCTTTATCTAATTTGTTGAGTTACAGGTTGAAACATTTGGTGCAATGGCAAAAACTGAAAAAATAGCATTCATTCTTGTGTTTAGAGTGAAATTAGTGTTCAAATTTTAAACCCTCTTAATGGCTCAGATATGTGTAAGGAACAGACTGCTGCTCCAGCTTAATTGAACGAAATCCACAGCTAATCTAGTAATGGAAGAAGAGTTTCTTCCTGTAAAAGAAAGGAATTATTGAAGGAGGGAGGAGCTAATTAGAAGAAAGAGAGAGAAATAGATTTTTATTCAATCATCGCATATCCCAATACAACTCATTTCCTTCCCTTATAGCTCAGCATTCAGCAACAAAAATGTAACAAACTCCAAAACAGAAAAGGCAATAAAAGACTGATATGTCCTTGGACTAAAGTGAACAAGGACTACTCTGTCCTTACATACTAAATCTGGAAATTAATAATTAATATTAACCAACTGTTCTTATTAATAGGAAATGAAACTAAAGAAACTAATGCACTGCACTAAAGAAGAAGGATTGAGCTACTGAGCATGATCTTGCACTAAGATAGGCCTTACAATTCCTCCCCCCTTAACATCAGCCTTGTCCTCAAGGATGAAATTATGGAAACCTGCTATGAAGACTATCCCAATCTTCCCAAGTTGCCTTGGAGGGTAGTGTATTAGACCACTGTATAAGGACCTCCACAGCTGCAACATTGTTCTTCTTCGCCATCTTTCGGTCCAATATAGCCAGAGGTTCCACTAAGAATTATCCTTGGTCATTGATTGGAGGTAAAGTAGGAGAGCTGGGGCAATTTAAACTAACAAACTTTTTAAGCAAAGAGACATGGAACACTGGATGTACTTTAGCATCATCTGGTAATTGTATTTTATAGGCCACATTGCAAATTTTCTCGATCACAAGGAAAGACCCAAAATACTTAGGATTTAATTTTCCAAACCTGGTTTGAGAAAGACTAGTTTGTTGATGGGGTTTGATCCTCAAATAAATCAAGTCTCCTACCATAAAAGACCTCTCAGTTCTAGACTTGTCAACATAATGCTTTATCCAGGCCTGAGCCTCAACCAAGTTCTGCTTTAATAGCTTAAGGAAATTGGTTCTGTCCTGACAGAAACTTCTAGTAGTGGAATCATGCACCCTCCCTTGTTGGTGAAAATTGAAGTATGGTGGTTTGTAACCATAAAGAGCTTCAAAAGGAGTTGCTTTTAACCCAATGTGATGGTGAGTGTTATACCACCATTCTGCCAAGGGAATCCAGATAGTCCAACTAGTTGGTTTTTGAGCCACCATGCACCTCAAATAACATTCTAGCACTTGATTCAACCTTTTGGTTTGGCCATCTGATTGGGGATGATAAGTTGAGCTTAAATGCAACTTGGTTCCCCCTAATTTAGACAAGGACTGCCAAAACAAACTAACAAAGACCTTGTCTCTATCTGAAAACAATTGTAGAGGGAAACCCATGCAACCTATATATCTGTGCAATATAAATTTGAGCCAAATCTGAAGCTGAGAAAGGGTGTTTGAGTGTTATAAAGTGGCCATATTTGGTAATTCTATCGACCACTACCCAGATAGTAGTATACCCATGTGAATTAGGCAAACCTTCAATAAAGTCCATGGAAATGTCTGACCAAGGAGATTCAGGGACAACAAGTGGTTGAAGAAGGCCAGGAGGTGCTACTGTCTCATGTTTCTGTCTTTGGCATATACCACACCCTCTGACCAGCTGAGTTACATCACCTCTTAGACTTATCCAAAAAAAATACTTGCTAATTCTTTCATAAGTCCCTCTAATTCCAGAATGACCTCCTAAAGGAGAAGCATGGAATTCTGTCAATAATTTATTCCTTAGTGCTACATCAGGACCCATCACCAGCTTGTCCAAGAACTTGAGACTCCCATTAGTATAAGAATAGCTTGTTAAAGATTGAGGATCAAGTACTAATTGAGCTATCATATCCTTTAGACCTTCATCAGCTTCCCAAGAAAGAGCTAATTCTGAAATCCACTGAGGAATCGCTGCAGATATAGCTAGGCAAGAAGAAGTGTTAGAATCCTCACTTATTGGTCTGGAAAGGCAGCCAGCTAGTACATTTTCTTTTCCCTTTTTGTAAACAATCTCATAATCTAGTCCTAATAGCTTGGTAATCCATTTCTACTGGTTGACAGTGGACACCGTTTGATCTAGTAAGTACTTTAAACTCTGGTGGTCAGTTTTGATCTGAACTTTATTCCCAAGTAGGTAGTGCCTCCACTTGTCCATAATATGATGCATCAGCTTCTAGCACAAATGGTTTGGTAAAGTCGGGCATTGCCAATACTGGAGATTTGGTCATAGCATCTTTGAGGGCCAAAAAAGCTTCTGTAGCAGTTGTAGTCCATTGAAATCTGTCTTTTTCAATAAATCAGTTAAATGCCTACTTATAATCCCATAGTTCCTGATAAATCTTCTATAATATCATGTTAAACCCAAAAATCCTCTCAAGCTTTTGAGGTTTTGTGGTGGAGGCCATTTAACCATGAAATCAATTTTGTCTGGATCAGTTAACACACCTTTATGAGATATGATATGCCCTAAATAATGAACTTGCTCAGTCCCAAATGTGCACTTACTTCTCTTAGCATATAATTGGTTAGTCTCCAGTAGTTGTAGTGTCAATTTAAGATGGGCTAGATGATCCTCCCATTTCTTGATATACACCAATATGTCATCAAAAAAAACCAAGAAGAACTTCCTAAGGAAAGGTTTGAATACCTCATTCATAAGGGACTGAAAAGTAGCTGGAGCATTTGTGAGGCCAAAAGGCATGACCAAAAATTTGAAATGTCGTGTGTATTTTGAATGCAGTCTTTTGTATATCAGGTTCATGGACTCTGATTTGGTGGTAACCAACCCTCAAGTCTAGCTTCGAAAACCACTTTACACCATGCAACTCATCTAGCAATTCATCAATGGCAGGGATTGGAAATTTATCCTTAACCGTTTGCTCATTTAAGGACCTATAGTCTACACACATCCTCCATGATCCATCTTACTTTTTAACTAATAAGACTGGAAAAGCATAAGGGCTATTACTTGGTTGGATTACACCAGATTGCAGCATCTCATTGACTATCTTCTCAATCTCCTCCTTTTGCATATGAGGGTACCTGTAGGGCCGTAAGTTCACAGGTTGACTACCCTCCTTTAGGTTAATGTGGTGGTTATGAGTTCTATTGGGAGGTAAGTGTTTGGGTTCTTGGAATATCACAGAATATTCTTCAAGCAAAGCTTCTAGTTGGTGGTTGAATGATGACTCATTTTTCTTTGCCCAGATAGCATCCTCTCTATTAGCTGTTACTTTTTCTTCCATGGTATCATGGACAATGCCAAACAAATACCCAAAATAACCATGGGTGGTAGTATTGAGAGTATTGTTGAATTCACCATAAGCCATAATCTGGACAGTGGGGACCACAGAGTCTGATTCCCCTTGCAGCATCACTGGCTTTCCATTTTTCATGAATGGAAGTTGTTGATTGAAGTCAAAGGTGGTAGGGTTGAATTCCTTTAACCACTGAACTCCAAGCACATCATCAATACCTCCCAATGGTAGAATTTTAAAGTCAGTGTTGAATTCCTCTCCTTGTACTGTCCAATGAAGGCCTAAGCACTCACATTTACTCTCGACTTTGAACCAATCAAAGAAAAGACACGATGAATTGGTTTGGTAGTCTGTACTTTAGCTCTGAATCTTTTGGCTGCTACTAGATCCAAAAAGTTATTAGTACTGCCACTGTCAATTAAAATCTTGAGGAACTTTCCATGAGCCATCCCCAAAATCCTAATAGTATTGTTCTTACTATGCCCAGATAAGGCATGTAGGGTTATATGTGCCTCTTGTGTACCCCCATCATTCACAACCTCCTTAGCATCTAGCCCATAGCACTCCTCATCCTCAATATCAACAACCTCCTCTTCAGATGGCAATAACATAAACAGGTGGGGTTTCTTACATTTGTGCCCAAAAGTATATGGTTCATCAAAGGAAAAACATAACCCTTTCCTTCTCTTCTCAGAAATTTGTTCTCTGGTCAGTCCTTTAATGGGAAGAGACCGGCTATACTCCATCTGGTTAATAGGAGCACCTGAATTAGAACTACCAGTTATCAATGCAGGCTTAAGAGAGGTACCACTGCACTCTTCTGAGAATTTCCCATCATACCAAATTTATTACTTATCCTGCTCTTTTTGACCCAAGCTCAAACTTAGCCTCCTCCACCCTTGACACCCTAATTAATTACTTAAGAGTAGTGGTTTTTCAGCTCCTGAATACCTAAGCTGATCTCCTCCTTTAGACCACCAATAAAGCAGTCCTAGAAGAAGGACTCATTGAGGGTAGGGTTCCTTGAAAGAGCCCAACCCTTTAATTCTTCAAATTTTCTTCTGTATTCATCTACAGTCCCATTCTGCTGCAGGTTCTTAAGTTCACCTATTGGATTTTCCTGGGACTCAGGACCAAATCTAGCTACAATTTCATCAAGGAATCCATTCCATGTCAGTTCTACTCCTTCGTGAACAAATCCAGCATAACATTCTTCAGCATCTGCTTCCAAATTCATGGTGGCTAAATATAATTTTTGATCTTTAGCCACAATATGATGTGCAAACAATTTATTACATCTTCTAACCCATGACATAGGGTTAGTTCCATCAAATTTTGGAAACTCAAACTTAATAGGTTTGAAAATGCTATTACTAGCCCTGTCATTACTTCCCCCACCATCCAAAGGACCTAATATTGAACTAGATGGATTGTTGGGATTACCAGTATTATTTTGAACCACAGGTAGCCTCATTGCTAGCAGAGCTTCGAACCCTTGCATCATCTGCTGCATCTTCTGATCTATTTTTACTACAAAGTCTTGTTTGAGACCACCCATTTGTGCTCCAAAAACCTACTTAAGACTCACCTGCTTGACTCTGCAATTGTGTCTTAAAAGTCGCAACAAGGACTCGTGTGATCCCTATCCGCTCTTCCAAGTTCTTTGAGAGTATTTGGTTATTTGTTGCCATGAAGGAATCGATCGACTCTGATACCAAATTGTAAGGAACAGACTGCTGTTCCAGCTTAATTAAACGAAATCCACAGCTAATCTAGTAATAGAAGAAGAGTTTCTTCCTGTAAAAGAAAGGAATTATTGAAGGAGGGAGGAGCTCAGAAGAAAGAGAGAGAGAAATAGATTTTTATTCAATCATTGCATATCCCAATACAACTCATTTCCTTCCCTTATAGCTCAGCATTCAACAACAAAAATGTAACAAACTCCGAAACAGAAAAGGCAATAAAAGACTGATATGTCCTTGGACTAAAGTGAACAAGGACTACTCTGTCCTTACATACTAAATCAGTAAATTAATAACTAATATTAACCAACTGTTCTTATTAATAGGAAATGAAACTAAAGCAACTAATGCATTGCACTAAAGAAGAAGGATTGAGCTACTGAGCAAGAACTTGCACTAAGATAGGCCTCACAATATGGCTTCTATTTTATTGCCCATAATTGATGTAAATGCATATCAAGGACATTCTTTCTTAGACAGATCTTATTACATTAGATATTATCCAAGTCTAATTAACTAACTATTCGATCTGTTGAAACGTGGTTATGGTATCAATTTCAATGCCTCTTTCATTATCTAGAAATTTTAACCTTGTGTAATTTCCATGAACTGCTGCATCAAACTCCATCAAGAATTCCGTAAAATTCACAGATGATATGTGCACACTTCATTTTTCAAATTTATGTCCTTCATAAAAAGCATGTGACTCGAGCATAACTGATTTAAGCTTTCCTACAAGAATTGCATTAACAGATCAATATTTAATGCTTCAACACTGTCGTGCATAACTATAGAAGTTTTTATATAATTTTGAATTTCCGAAGCATCTAATTTAAGTTTGAAGTCACCTTAAGGCCTATATGATAAAATTGAAAACTAAGATTTGAAAATTTTAAGAGCTGAATACTTTAAGTTACTGAATTTTGAGCCATGAGCTGTTTGTTAATTGTTTGAATTTAGTAAAGTGGAAGTTAATGTAATCATATAAAAGAAAATAAAAGGCAAAGATCATCAAACAGACTACGTGATTATAAGCTCTCAAAAATGAAATAAGGACAATAGTTATATACAATATGAATTAACTTGCCTACGCGCCGTACGCCACACACACATATATATGGATATATGTATATATACACATTATTTTGGGGCAAAATTGTAATATTAAAAAGTAATTACAATGTCTAGAAGCTTATTTGTTGTGTTCAATTGTATCAAATAGCCCTAAGCTTCTTCAACATTTAGTTATTAAGACTTAGAATTTTAGTTATTTATTGGCCACTTTTTAAGAGGAGCTTAGTCTTTTAGTCATACGATTAGAAATTGTCAAATGGACTTAATTAGTAAGATCACTCAATGCATTATGTTTTAACACCCTTTGTGAGTTTTACAATGGAGAGAAAAAAAGGTGTATCTTTGAGTTTTTTAGCTGGACAGAAAAGAAGAGGAAATAAATTAAAATGTTATTTTGAGTTATTTAGCAGGAAAGAAAAGAAGAGAAATCAAGCGTTTATTTGGGCTAACAGACATAAAAAGTGTTATTTGGGCTCAAAAATTTTCTTCTCACTTTTGGAGGTCGATGAGCACTTCCCTTCTCTTCATTTATTTTCTCTCTAAAAAACTCCCAGGCAGTGTATGACTTGAGTGAATTAATAAACAAATTTTGCCATAAGTAAGTTGCAAATGTACATTACTGGGCACAATCTTTTTCAAGTTTCGTTCTACTCATTGTCCAATTTCACGTGGGCACTTTCGTTTTAGTGTTTTTGGCATGGATTTCGGACATGCCAAAATCATATTTATATATTGTATCTTTTATATATTTTTAATAAACCTTCCTGCTCATGAATAGATAGATTCTCTTTTCTTTGTTCATTAGATCTCCAAATAATAAGATCAACCTACCTTTATCTGGAAGGTGTAAACTTGTTCGGTTTGAATCCCTTCTGATCTCGGGTGGGTTGTTGATTCAAGCCCGCAAAGTGGTTCGTTTCTTTGTCCATCGCAAGGAGTAAGCTACCACTGGGCTCACACAATAGCAGATCTTCCAGATTCCAATGCGCTGATCTTTGGGACATAAAAGCTCACGACATTATAACTCCACCCATTGCTTCCCCTGCATGATAACAAATCTCATTGGCATAAAAATTGAATGACGAAATATAAACTTAATCATGATACAGTTGAATTCATAATAATCAATATACCAGGTTTTGAACTAACACATCTAGGTGAGAAACCACTCTATTCTACAATTTTTCAATTTTTCACTCTTTCATTAACTTTTCTCCCAACTATTTATTAAACACTTGGACATTTACCTGGAGTCTATCTCAAGCGAGACCGACTATATCCAGAAAAGAAAAAAGATGGGCAAATTAACTATAAGGGTGCCTTGGCATACGCGGGATGAAGAGATTGCGTGTTTTTTTTTTTTTTTTTTTACAAAGAATCTTGAAAAGAAACTTCAGTCATACAATCTTGGTGAGCCGTAAAAGAACATCAACTATAAGGTGCCTATATTCAAGACACAACTAACTAAAACAAGCCAGACACCAAAACACATTGCAAACTAAAAACTAAATATAACAAGATTACAATTTGTGCTCACCAGTATTGATTGTGAACCATGAACGAGTCAGTTTCCCATTTTCTTTCCTTCATCATTGCGATACTCACTGCCCTCTAAAAGAAGATATTAATGTATGAAAAGTAAACTTTGAAAATTGTAGTAGTTAGAAAGAGAATTTCATGGGTGGCCGTCGAACTTTGTGGACAAACTAAATTATTTATCATATTTAGAAAGTATCAAAAAGGACATAGAACTAGTGTAAGAACCCGAATTTTCAGAAAATATTAAAATAAGAATTTAGTGAATAAAATTGTTAAAGCATGTGAAGTGTTCGGGAGCGTTATGTCGACCTCCAACTGGGCCGAAGCCCTGACATTAGAAGGGATTTGTAAGCTCAATGGGCCGAAGCCCATAGAGAGGACGAGGGTGTTCAGGTTCTGTAATAACCCGAGATTTTCTATATAAAATAAATAAGAAATTTTGCGTATAAATTTATTTATTTATTTATTTAATGACGAGAATAAGTGAACGATAGATACAAATATATTTATTACTTGAAAAATTAGAAATAATTTTGGAATAATCAATTACCACAAATTATATTGTTATGGTAATTAATTTCTGTAAGCAGAAATGTTTTATTAATTATTTTCCATGAAAACATGATTGGAAATAATATATGAAGTGATAATTAGAATTTATATAATAAATATTTTATTATATGATTTGTTCAGAATATTTAAGTTAATTATTTTAGCTTGATTATCGATGCTGTGTACGAAGAATAAGTCAGATATGAGATCCAAACCCTGGATTGGGATTGGGATTGTGATCAAGAGATGAGAATAATAATATTATAGTATTATTATAATGATTTTCTGAGACAATAATTATGTATCGTGTGTATGATGACAGAGATAATATGGTGCAATGACGGTGATTCAATTAGGTCATAAAGCATATTACCCGTCTTGTGAAACCCTAATTATTAAACTCGGTTATGAGAAATGACCGAGTAGTGATATGCATATGAAGTTCTGTGTGTACGAATGTCTGTAATTAGAAGAAAACCCTAATTACTATTTTTATTTGTACCGATAATTAGACAAACCCTAATTATTACAACCCTAATCGGTTGAAGTTAGAGACCGTAATGACTGTGTTAGTAACATACACAGATCATTAGAGAACCCTAATGGTCAATTAGAAACCCTAATTGATAGCGTTAAGAAACCCTAATTTTTCAATCGAAAACCCTAATTTTAAATTATCGGGTTTAATTACGATGTTAATGAACAAGTATTTTAATTTACCAAAGATAGAAAGTAATTGGTAAATGATAAGAATTACCATCTAGTGATTAAATACTACATTTAATTTCTATGTACAAAAATGCCCTTGAAATTTTATGCGAAATTACCAAAATGCCCTTTTGGTTTATTAGTGTATTATTAGTTGAATTATTGGTAGATTATTGCTAGCCAACACTCTTACCCTACCCATCTAGCATCCAATGCTCAATCATTCAAGTTGAATCATCCAATGTATCTAATATATTTTTATATAGATTAAAGAGAGGGGAAATGACCATTTTACCCTTTTTGTCCATCTTAGTGCATTATTTGTGCATTATTGTGCTACCAATCCCACCAAATCCGCCAACCACTCCATAATTATCATGTGAGCTCAATTATACAAACCAAATCACGGCCTCAAAGCATCTAGCATGGCCTATAAATAGAGATCGAGGAGATTGAATGAAAACACACACTAATATTTTCTAAACTCTCTAGCCACACTCTCTCAACCTCTAGCCAACGAAATTATCTTACCCATAAGCTCATAATCAAAGACCAACCATCACAAACCACAAATCAGAAGCATCAAGAAGCCAGAAATCAAAAATCAAGCTTGAAAAGGTAGGAAATCCTAAATTCTAGAAATCCTTCGATTCGATGTTAATTGATGCAATTGATTGTTTAAAGTTGTGTAATAGAGAGTCTATTAATGTTTTGGATTATTAAATTCATGACCCATAACATCAAAGTGCTCAAAATCAAAGTTTTTCCAACTTTTGAAAACAAGATTACATTATTTTGGGCAAATGTGAAGCCTTATATCTCTGTGATTATTTACTGTTTGTGGTGTTTTAAAGATGGTATGTGTATCTTGTTATGTGGTCTTTAAGATGCAAAACGAATCAAGTCTAGATCAGTTTTAGATTGAGAGGTATAAGCGGTCAAAACTCGTTGACCAAATCTGCCAAACTAGCGAAACCAGATTTTTCATGAACAAGTTCCGTGTTGCACTTTGACCAACGATTTCCGGTTAGATATTATGTTTTTATGATGATGTTAAGGTTTGGAGTTACAGTCCTACATGTTTTCTACACACTGGAGTTGATATATCACCAAAACGTTACACGATCATCAAGTTATAGAGGTCCAAAGTAAGCACCTCAAACTGTTCTTCGTGAAGAACAACTTTGGAAGCTACTTTGATGGCTGATTTCTCCCAGATCTGATGTTTTTTTAAACGTTATGATTGTTGGTAATTGTTGTCTGGTATTTTCTCTACAAGACCCAATTTATAGATTGTCCAAATTGTTCGGATGAGAGAGTTATATACTCGATTCAAACGTGCTACTACCGCTTAACCGCGCTTTATGAAATGCGGGTTGGTGAAGAACACCTATAGCGACGCTTCTGTCACTATAGGGGCCTTTAGCGACGGTTATTATTATTATTTTTCAGAAATTGATTTAAAAATTAGAAAAATTAGATTTTAATTATTAAAAATACCAAATAAATTCTGAAAAATTATTTTAAAGTCCAGAAAAATAGTTTTTAATTATTTTGAGTATATTTCATAAATATTTAATATTTTTGGAATATAAAAAGTATTTATTTATTTAATTATAATATTAAATAAATTATTTAAAATAGTTTTAATTCATGAAAAATCATGAAAAATTATATTATGGTATAAGAAAATATTTGAAGTTATTTTCCATGACTTTTAATATTTTGTGATGAATTTCATTAATTAATTATATATTAATGATATTAAAGTTATTTATTGATTATATTAAATAATTAGTTTAAAAATGATTTTAATATTTTAAAAATCATTTTAAATGAAAATAAAGTATTTAAAGATATTTTGAGTTATAAAATATAACTTTTAATATTTAGAAGATAATTTCATTAATAATTATATATTAATGATATTTAGTTAATGATTTGTGATATTAAGTTTATTTAATATTTATATTAAATAAATAGTTTAAAATGGTTTTATTTATTTAAAAACCATTTAAAGAGGATATTAAGGATTTAAAAATATTTTAAGTTATAATTAATGACTTTTAATATTTGGATGAATAGTACATTAATATTTAAATATTAATGGTAATTATTTAAAAATGATTTTAATTATTTTAAAAATCATTTAAGGGTAATATAAATATTTTAAAAATAGTTGGAGTTATTATAAATAACTTTTATATTTTGGCAATGGTTTCATTAATAGTTTAATATAAATTAATTATTAATGACAATGGAATTGTTTAATGTTTAAATCATTTAATTATGATTCCGATGTTTGAAAGTTATAGCCGGCCAAACTAGTTGACTTGAGAACCGATTATGAAGTTATAAAGTTTTGAAGAACACCTATAGTAACAGTTATATCACTATAGGCCCTTTAGTGACAGATTTGAATTATTTTAAAATTTTCAATTTCTGGAAATTTCAAAAATGGTTAAAAATAAGATGTCTGATATTTACAGATGTTGAGGTATAGAATAAGAGTCTTAGACTCAGTATTTACCCGATAAAGTTGTCGGTATCTTAAACAAATGTAGAATCTCTATAATAGAAAAGAAAAGGCTCTTTGTAAGAGCATGGATGAGATATTTGAAAAATGTATAAAAATATTTCAAGTATAGAATAGGAACTAAAAGTATGATCAGTGTGATTATGTGCTGACTGTAATAGACAATACTATGTGTTAAGATATATTGTTCTAATCGAACGAATGATCTGATTATTGATAGGTTGTGATAAAGAGATAAAACCTGAGTTGAGATTTGTAATCAGCGAATCACGCAAGTATCCTACCTTTGCATTTTCTTTATGCAATGGACATGAGTAAGAAGTTTCAAAATTATTCTATTCCTGTACAGATTATGTACGCTTTGATTATCAACATGTTATCTCAGATATATATTCTGTTAAGTTGATTTCTAAATGGTTAAACAAGTGTCCCCACTTGGATAATCATGGCATTTATTCACATGTTGATATACCTTTGTCAATTACCCGTATACATATATGTTGAATTACATATTATTGTTAAGCAAGATTAAAAACCTTCGGGTTTGGAAACGGGCATGTATGAACATCCCTATATGGGAATTTTTTGCGACCAAAGCGCGGACAGAGTGAGCGATGAATTTCGTTCAAGTTATGTAGTATTGATCAATCTGAGGTACAATGGGTGATCACCCTCCGTACAAAAAGTAAGCTAGAAGCGATTTATGGATGAATTCTCGCTAAACCTTTTCGAAAATGAAAACAATGTATCATAGTATGTTTCTTAAACCCTATTCATGGGTAGAGCCTAATTTCAAGAATTTGAAAGAGAGTTGTTATGTGAATTTTTATCGGTCTGATTACTTCACAACTTTTGCTTCGTTGTTGAAGTGTTATGTAAAGAGAATACTTATATTCTTTCAAATTATATATATAATTGTTATTACTTACTTTGGGCACTCAAATGCTCATCCTTGCTTAAATTAAATGTTTTCGATTATGTATGAGCAAACCCGAAAGCTCGAGCACGAACAAAAGGAAAAGGAAAGTGATCGAATAAGTGTGTATTATGAGTTAATGGTTATAGTTGTATTGGTATCTATTCAAGTATTGTAAGGAATGTATTTGAAGGTCTCGTACCTGGGAAGTAAACTTTGATGTATGTAAATTAAGTTTGAATGTAATATTACTATTGTATGATTCAACTTATAGAAATGGTATCGTGAAGCACCGAGTTCGGGTTTCAAGTACCCGGATTTGGGGGCGTCACAGGTTGGTATCCGAGTCCTTTGGGCCGGAACCCTACTGTGGTGAAGATGTTCGGGGTCCGGCCTTTGAGTTCTTTGGACCGAAGCTCAGACCAAATGGCGAGTTCGGTTGGATTAGGCATGCATGTCTGGTCGGGGCATCCAGCGTCTGAACTCAAGTCCTAACAAGTATTTGAATAAGGTAACTCCAAATGTAGTATTTGGATTGGATTCCACTTTCACCTTTTAAGGAGATTGTGCTGGACCTAAATTATGGTAACTGCCATGTTTAGGAGTCCTAAATCGACTCAGAAAGGGATTCTAAGGTACGAGAACATTATAAATACAAGGTCAGGGTTACAATTAAGAGGTAATACATCTTTGAGCACTAAACACTTAGCCTCCTTTGTTAAACCTTGTGAATGGCCTGTACTTATTCTCACACTAGAGCTATCCTCCAGCGGCACAAACCGTCAAGCTTCGTGTGTGATCTGTTATTGTCTTGAGTGTTCAAGCGTGGATTACGTGATTGACGCTACCGGCCGCGAAACTCAAGCGTTAACACTGGCGCTAGAAGGAGGGCTAAGTGTTTAGTGCTCAAAGATGTATTACCTCTTAATTGTAACACTGGCCTTGTATCATGTGTTACGAGGTATGTGGTATTGTGTTACATAAATATGCGTTATGTAATGAGTGTGGTTGTGTTTAATAAATATATATATCGTTATTATATATTTGTTATAAATTATAGAGATGAAATTAGTAAGAAGATGGATAAAAATTTATCGATTGATATTAAATAAATTATGTGAAATTATTTTATAATAGTAAGTTGGTGACGTTAAAATATCTTTAATAATCACCAATTTCTTGAGTATATGTACGAATGAGTATCAAGTCTAAGGTAGTGCAATCATACTCTTTAATGGTGGATGTATAGAAGCTGGGCTAAACAATTCCTTCAGAGAGCGGAGGTATATACGAATTAGTAACCAATCTAACTCACTGTGAAAATAGTGTAGACGAGACGAAAACTAATTTGTTGGTTGTTTGTGGGAAACCACTTAGTGTACTATATTGAATACTATTAAAGACTCGACGTGTGCTAGGTTTTGACTTGTATGCGTGTACGTTGTCGACGAGAGAAGAAAATCGATATACCTTTAAAGTTGTTAGAGAATTATTGTGTAAATTGATACACGGCGAGAAGTAAGGATTAAAGGAATGTATGTATGTGTTATATTCGAGTTTTGTGTTATTGGTGGTAAGAAGTTGTTAAGGAAATGTTATAGTTGGTTAAACTAATAAGGGAAATAGAGTTTTAAAACTCGAAGTGCGATCCTTAAATTGTTAAGGAAAGTAGTAATCGATGATGTGAAATCAAAGAGAGGATTGATGTTAGACGAGTTAACACTTAAGGAGGATGTGTAAATTATTTAGAAGAATAGGTTTCATTTCTGCTGATGCAAAACTTGTCTGCCTCTGATTTTGGAATGGCAAAGATGTGCCATTACCAAGCCTGTGACCAGCGCAGCTGCGCCGGTCTGTAGGATCAGTTTGTGAAATTAAAATTCAAGAAATGGATTCTAAGGACTCATAGGGATACATGTATACATCTATATACGTATATGGATGTATAAGGGGAGTATTTGAATACATATGTATAAAGACTAGTATATTAGCATTATGTACAAGTGAAATAATAAAATGTAACATGGTGCAATAGACCACTCCCATGACCCTTAGAAATGTATAAAATTGGAGTTAAATAGCTTGCTAGATAGCTCATATGATAACAATGATGGTTAGCCCAATGGCTAGGGTACAATGAATAGTAGTAGTTGGTGGGAGTTAGCCACCAACTCTTCTTTGCCCCTTGTGTAATGACCATAGGAGGGTAATAGATTGGTTATGAATAAAGACCATTAAATTAGTGCTAGTATATAAGCTATGAGAACCTATAATGTAATGATATTACATTATGACCATATTATAAGATGTAATGTTAAGAGTAATATTATTATGTAAGATTGTATTATTATAAGATTGTGGACTATTAATTATTAAGTTCACATATGTAGGTCTTGTGTGACATAACTGAGGAAGTTAAATCAAAGGGAGATTTAATGGGAAGTATTAAAAGAAAATAGATTGTGAGTTAATAAATAATTGATATTAATTATCATTATGATAATTGGGTATATTTGAGGTGATAAATTTTATGGAAAATGATGGCTTGAGAATATCCGACTAAATTATATGTAGCCCAATTAAAATATTATGAGGACTAGTATACATGGATTGTATGATTATGGGTATATGTACCCCTAATTTATCATATAGTAATAACATTAAGTTATTAAATGTAAGCTAATAAGTCCAAAAGAAAGTAAATATAGATATCTTAAATACCCATTTTGCTAATGCTGAGAAACCAAATGGGTTGTCCCATTTTGTGAATCTCATTTCCTTACTCACATGTATAGGCCATTAGCCTAGTCTATAAGCTCATTGTATAAAACTCAGCAAAATGAAAAGGCTAAGAGGAAGATGATGATGGTTATGAATTGGTGGTTGGCGAACTCCTTTGTAACCATTGTTCCTTTCTATTATACCATGGATTCCAACTTCCATGTAAACCTAAAATCTAGTCCATCATTTCTCTATATAAAGCAGCTACCTTGTTCATTTTTATGTTGCTAAGTTTTGTCTGTGAAACCTTGAGAAATTGAGTATGAGAATTTGTGATTCAAAGAGGAGTCTAGCAAACTCAAAAGGGAGAAATTAAGCAAACTAAGCATTCAAGAGGTAATAATGCTAACTTATGCTTTTGATTCCTAAGTTTTCAATTCCATAGGAATAATAAGAAAACGTAGCTTTTGAATCACAAAATTGACGGCTAAGGATTGTTGTAATCCATGAATTGTTGCTAGATACCGTTAATATAGTTAGAAACGAAAACAACGAAAGTTAAACGAACCAATTTGGTTTAGAAACGAGTTCGTAGCGAATGATTTCGCTAAATAGTCCAAAACATGAACTTTTGCATGAACATGAGTTGTAAATTCATATTTAGGTTAGTTAATGTTTATGTTAGTTGATGGGTACTTGGTATGTTGTAGATTTATGAGTTACAAACTCATAGAATCGAAAATGAGTTAATTTGGATGAGTATAACTCATGTTATGATGATGGGAAGGAGTAGGGGTCTGTAAAATCGCAAAGAACAGAGTCTGAGAAGTCATTCTAGTTCCCAGGTCGCAGCTGCGCTGCCCCCAAGGCCAATTGGGGCGCAGCTGCATCGGGCTTCAGTGTTGGGTAGACTGCTCTGACCTGCTGAAGTAAATTAGGCATAACCTTTTCATATGAACTCCGATTGAGGTGATTGAAGATGATCCGGAACGAGGACGAATAGACCTACAACTTTTGTTCTTTATGTATTTCAATTTGAGGTAATTGGGAAGGGTCAAACCAGTCATCTTTGTGACTATTACGTAATAGGAGGCGATCGGAGGGCGTCGAATGAGCACATATGCAAGTATAGTGCTCCCGGCGGTGGAATATGTTATTCTAAGTGATAAAACATAAAAATGAAAGATAATAGACATGACATAAAAGATTACCATACTCATAATGGAATGCCTTAGCATGACTTAGTATGTGTTTTGAAAAGAAACTTGAAGATTTCGAAAACAAACCTTGACGAACTTTAAGTCATTTGAGTTCTTACTTTGTAGTGAGCATATGGTGGAGTCATGCGAGCATAAAATGTGATCTTAAGTTACTTGGTATAACTCGTATAGCTTGGATAGTATGTGTTTTCAATGAGAAATTCAAGTTTTGAAAACTAATAATCATGAGTATGGTGTCGCCTACATTTCTACCTTGTAGGAATGTGTAGAAATATGCACAAATGAATATGACATATGACTCAAAGTTGTCTTGCATGATTTGGTTGGCATGACATAGATTTGAAGAAAAGAAACTTAGACATTTTGAAAACATTATTCGTGAGCATTGTATCTTTTTGTATGTAAACTTCTGAACTTGTAGGATGACATACTAGTATCTGTTCGGTCTTTAAACATGGCCTATAAGTGCAAACACATAGTTTGACACTATGTAAGTCATTGGAACATGATTTTATAAGGTTTTAAAGTGATGGACGAAACAAGTTATGTATAAATTATATGAAATACTCGCGAGTGTGCATTATATAACCCTCTCGTATGAATAGATGGATAATATAGTTAACCTCATGATTTCATGAACTTGGTTGGCCTTAACTTCGTAGAAATTTCCAACTAGAGACATATTGTGTAAAAGTGGACTTGATATGACTTTGAGAAAGTCCAAGATCTCTTAAGATGTATGCTTGCTATGTGTTAATATTCTGGTATACTAAAAAGAAGTGGAATTAAAATCAGAAGATAAAAGCTCAACTTTGGTCTAGTAAAGGGGATGGCAGTAGCTACATGGATCCCAAGCCCTAACTTTCTCGGTTGCAATTTGCTCTACTGAGAAAGTTTGGTCTAAACATTTTATTTGCTTTCTGATTTTGGCAACATACTTATAGTACTATCCTAAGTTATAGTACTTGACATGGATGATGTTTAAGCCTAAGAGCATGTAATGGTTATATAAAACCCAAATTTGATAAAAGTTATTAAAGTTTGCAAAATGCAAGAACTATATGAAACATTCATCTATGAGTTTGAAATGTGTAACAAACACATAGCGATTCACGTGTGTAATAGATTTATGAATGTTGATATTGAACATGTGTAGCTAAGGTATACTATACATACCTAGCTATTCTAAGCGTATGATGAGAAAGTGAAGTGTACATTTTATGAACCTAGTTAGGAAACAATGTAACATTTTTATTACATTGAGAATACATGAAATATTTTACTAATGGATATGAATCCATGATTATATAACTGCGTAGAAATACACGAAGTGCAGATAAGCTTTAAGCAGTTAAGTCGTAGTTGATAAACTATGAATCAGGTAAGTCTTTCAGTTCCTATTTGTTATATGAATTCGATAACTGTTAGTTGAGGTATATTATGTTATGCAAATATTGAATTTTATATATGAAATGCATATGAGATATGTATGAAAGTTAAAAGTTGATCTTTGATGACATGCTTGCGAAGTAAATCTCTATGCCTGTTATGTGAGAAGTAACATGCGTAGTAAATAATAATTGATTATGAATGGATGAACTGAATATGCTATTATATGCTATGTGCTGCATGAAAACTGTTAGAATTGCTTGGCTGTCGAGCTCACCCTTGCAAATAACAACTTTTGCAGGTTAAGGATGCACGGTAAAGGTTACGTGCTACTTGATTGATAAAGTCCAATAGTATCGAAGGAGATTGATTTATTATTTAACTAGATGCTCTTGAACCATGTTTAGGTTCTAGTAGATGTACATGATAGTAGTTTATAATGTGTAATACCTGTTAAGTTGTACTATGTGATACATAGAGAAATTCGAATTGAGATGTAAAGATTTATACAGATATTGAATAAAGTGAATCATAGAATAATTTGTTTCAGGTTTTTGTAATTGATTCGAGTTAAGATATCAATAAAAGATTTATTTTCAAGGGATATTGAAAAAGTTTAAATTATTCCGCATATTTTTATAACATGAAATATGATGTAAAACAGGAATGGTAAATGACCAAGATTTGAAACTCATAAAAGTTTTGGGTCATTACATAGATCTTGGAAATGGAAAGAATTTATATTCTAAATTGTAATAATTAAAGTTATATTTAAGTTATGAATAAAAGATATAATAGTTTGACGATAGTAGTATCGTGGCGGACCGGATCCGAGGTTCGAAGGGACCCGGATTTGGGGGTGTCACAACTAGTGAATGTCTACTATCCATACAATTTCAATTCTGTAAAAGATCATTTAGGAAATGTTACTCTTAAATACAACAACCATACAAATGGGATTGATAAAGGGTTATAATCTTAGTCACATACTACAAATTGAAAGTTTCTTGCATAATTTATCCCCTAAGAAGTACTAATGGTACACTAACAACTACTCCTTCAGGCCCCAAAATGAGAAAATAAACTATCAAATAAACCTAGCCCAATACTACTAAACACATCTGAACTTAACCAATTAAAGACAGTAGACAAACAAAATTAAAGTCAGTAAGTAAAAGAAAAGATACTAATACCTGAACCAGCTCATATGTGATCATTTGTCCTATATAGATCACTTAATTACCACATTAGTAAGCCTTGTTCTGTTCATAGAAATAGAAAACTAAATTTTAGTATCAACTGCATATTCATGCTACATATTCTCAATTGGGTGATAAATTATAAGTGGATCAAATTTTGAGATTTTGTAGCATGAAGAGTGTAATACCGCTGACATTCTCTATGTCCACAACTTAAAGCAAGCTTAACTTTCTAATATACTAAAGTAGCCTCAAACCCCAGACAATCCGATTGGTGTTCCAGTTTAATGTATTGTGGTATCTTATCCTCCAAAAGCATATTTAGACAAAAATGGTAGATTTAAAAGTTGAACTTTTTTAAGGTTTAAATTCATTTTGTTCATTTAATAGTACATATAACAATTGCCAAAAATATAGAGAGTAAATTGAAGAGTGACCATTGATTTTCCATTGATGAAGAACTCGAAAGAAGGAAAAAGAAATAAATTAAGAAGTATAATATGTCGCTCTCAAATCTTGGGACATCTTTGAATAAGAGTCCACTATGAATATCAGGATACATTGATGATAATTTTAATATCTATCGTTGCTTACATAAATGTATAGTACACTACATTTTAAGTGGGGGATCTTTTCCTGGGATGCTAGACGAACAAAATTCAACAGTGTCATATTCAAAAATTTGAATTTAGCATTTAGGTAAGCTAAGATATATCTAGTTTAATGGAAAAATATAAATTTTGTGGAACACGGAGGTAGTATTTTCCATCTGAAGATGATTTAACCATGGGATTCCAACAATGAATTATGGTGTATTTTGTGTTTACTATGGCTATATTCAACAGTTAAATTCCATCCCCTATTACCCCGAATACTTTCTCTTCTATTGGAGGAAACTCATTTAGATAAATTAAAATTAAAGATGTATAATGAAATCTAGAAATCAGTACCGAATCTACTATACTAAAATCTAGAAATCCTAGAAATCACTATACTGAAACCTAGAAATCTATTCACATAAAACCTAAAAATCACTATACTGAAATCTAGAAATCCTTACCGAATCGGAGATGAGATACATTAAGGAAGTTGAGATCGAAGAAGTCGAGATCAAACTGATGAACTAGGCATTTGATTTGGTCTGAAATAGTTGGATCCGTACTTTCCCCCTCTACAGCTTCTTTGTTCAAGTCTGGAACGGGAGTTATGTTTTGGGGGGAAAAATGACATGGGAGAGAAGACTTACACGAAAGCCGTGTTTTTTTTTGTTTTCAGCCAAAAAGACATCGTTTTTGGCTGACTGTGTAAACAAAAAATTTGCACGGCTGTGCATACCCATTTTCCCCTTATTTCTTATTATATATATATATATATTCTTATCATAATACAAGCACAATTATGATGAGTTTTTGGTATCACAAGTCATTACGAAATTCTTCACGACACCAATGGGTCCTAATGAGTTTGAGTTTCGAAATTGGATTGCTCAAGTTCATACCCAAGTTAGTGATAGGGTCTCATGGAGATTTAAGGACACTAGTCTATGAGGAATAGCATGAAAAGGGAATTGGGCGGCACTCGAGGGCTAGGACAACTATTATAAGGATTTAACGGTATTTCTGTTGGGAAGATCTGTAAAAGGATATCATTAAATGGGGCACTCACCTCCTGACCTTCTTCTGCCCTTACCTATACCAATTACCATTTAGAGGGACATCTCTATGGATTTTAGCACAGGGCTGCCCAACTCTAGAGGATTTGAGAGCATTGGATTATCATTGACAAAATGAGCAAATATTCCTACTTTTTACCCCATATGCAACCTATCACTACTAAGTCCATAGCTCAACTCTTTTTGAGAACATTTACAAGTTACATAGACTACCTATCTCTATAGTTAGTGACATGCATTCGATTTTTTTTATAATTCTGGCAGGCACTTCTAAATTAGTTTGGACCATGTTACATTTAAGTACATCTTACCACCCTTAGAGTGATGGATGTACAAAGAGAGTCAAACGATACCTAGAAAGCTAGAACAGTACATAAGATGAGAATCTAGAATATCTAGAATATTCTCCAAGTTACAACCTCACTAGTCCTGTTGTCCGTGTGCAGATTGTGTAGGATGAGAATTATTCCTTGTTAAGCTTATGTTAGCAATAGATAGAAATCTAGTATAAATAACGTGAGTCCTATTGTTCTCTAAATTATTTATGATGAATATATGAGAAAGTCGCATTGTGCTCCTCCCTCATCTCTTCCTCAGCACCATTATTCCCTATTTCTCCCCCTTCTCTTTCCCCTCAAGTGTGATTCAGTTTATCTATTCTCAGATTATTCTCTAATGCGGTTGAAGAACAAGCGTGTAAGTTTATGGAAAGATTTAATAGATTTAATACAATTTATGGAAATATTTGATAAATTATGGAAAGATTTGATCTAGTGGCAATTTGGTAATTTCTATCAAGTTTGTAGTGTTGGATTTTGGCATTTTTGGAGCCTAATTTCATTGGAAACGGGTCATCTATCAAAAGTCACAATGTTTTGCTCATGAATTACAGGGTTTTTTGGTCAAATTCCATTGTTTAGGCCTTCAAAATTATATTTTATTATTTTCGGGTTATTTTTGTAATTTTCTTTATTAGTTTTCTTTTTCTGTTTTGGATTCCGCTTTTAGGGTTTTGTTATTTAAATGTTTGTTATGATGGGATCAAGCAGCTTTTGATAAATAATAAATTTCTCTTATTTTTCAAAATTCTCTGAATTAGAATTTTGTTGCCTATTTCTTGGAATTCATAGAATCAACAGGTTGTAGAAGGTTATCGTTGGCAATCATGCGCGATTCAACAATTGATAACGATTTTTGTTTACTTCTGCTACGTCAATTGGTATCAGAGCCTAAGCCATATTCACCGTGCAACCTCGTAGAGAATGACATGTCGACGATTTTTATGGGCGTGAGGATCTGCAGCGCCTTGAGCAGCAGTTCGAGCAGCAAATTGAACAACTGATGGAATAGGGAATGAACACTATAATGGATGGACTGACACTACAGATGGGTGAGTTGCTGGCAAACCAAAATAGGGCAAATCCAAATCTCGGGAGGAACCCTAATTATGATGATTGGAGGAATCCTTTCGCAGTAGAGAACGATGACGGCGATGACTTTGATGATGATTATGAGGGGGCACCTTGTTGGCGTCGTCGACCATATGCAGTGGAGGATGATAGGAGACGTTGGGAGACTAGTATGAGGACTGAGATTCCTCAATTTCGTGGTACCCTCCAACCAGAAGAATTCATCGACTGGCTGACCAAGGTAGAAGAGATCCTTGAATATAAGGGTGTCCCTGATGGTAAACGAGCACCCTTGGTTGCTACCAGACTTAGAGATAGAGTGATGGCGTGGTGGCAGCAACTCAGGAAAACGCGGGTTAGATTGTGGAAGTCAAAAATTACGAATTGGGCGAAGATGAAGAAATAGTTGCGGGCGATGTTTCTACCTTATAAGTATCAGCGATTAATGTACCAGAGGTTGCAAAATTTGAGGCAAGGAGGTCGTATAATTGATGAATACGCAATTGAATTTTATCAGATAATTGCTCGAAATGAGGTGCATTAGACAGAAGATCAGTTGGTAGCCCGATATATTAGGGGGTTACAAGAACAAATTAAAGAAATAGTCAACATGTTTGATCCGATGTCTGTTTCTATGGCACATTAGTGGGCTGTGCAGATTGAGAAGAGGTGTCCTGGTGGTTTTGGAAAATCTTCTAGTGTTGGGTATTCAGGAGGAGGTTTCAATAGAGGTCGTTCAGGCGAGGTTGCAGCTGCGGGGCAATAGCCAAAACGAGAGCAGTAACAAATAATAACAGGAGGATTGGCCCAGTAAGTGGTATTACATGTTTTGCATGTGGTGAAGCGGGGCACAGGCAAGCTGATTGCAAGAAGACCGAAAAAAGGGCAATGTTTGTTGAAATAAATGAGGGTTATGCTATCGAGGATGAATCCTTTCTAACTGGTGAACTGATCTTTGATTCAGAAGGCGTGGATGAAGAGGTGGTGACTTGTGATGTTGGGATTGCATTGGTGGTGAGGAGGTCATGCCTTACACCTAGGGCTGTTGATGATGATTAGCTATGAAAAAACATTTTTCAGTTAACCTGTACTGTTAAAGGGAAGGTGTGTAAGTTTATAATTGATGCGGGCAGTTGTGAGAATATAATTTCAGTGGAGGCAGTCCAAAAGTTGGAACTAACAACTAAAAAGAACCCAAAGCCATATAAGTTAGCCTGGTTAAAACAAGGGGGCCAGGTGACTGTCTAAAAACATGTACTGGTATCCTTTTATGTGGGGACAAAATACAAGGATGAGGTTTGGTGTGATGTAGTAGCTATAGATGCATGCCACCTACTGTTGGAATGACCTTGGCAATTTGATAGAGAGGTGGTTCACAACGATAAAACAAATACTTACAGCTTTATGTTTGAGGGGGTAATGTTTGTGTTAGTGCCCAAGCAGAAAGAAAATAAAGGCAGTGCTAGTTTGTTGACTTTGGCACAATTTGAGGAGGCGGTGCAGGAGACGAAAATAGTGTATGCCTTAATCGTGATGATGGTTGACAAGGACGTAGAGGTTCCGGATGTAGTCAAACCAATTTTAGATGAGTTCAATGATTTATTTCCAGAGGAGCTGCCTGAATGATTACCCCCAATGCATGATATACAACATCAGATTAATCTGGAGCCCGGGGTAGCCTTACCCAATCTCCCTCATTATAGGATGAGTCCTGGAGAACATGAAGAATTAAGGAAACAGGTGGAAGAGTTACTGGCCAAGGAGTACATTCGGGAGAGTTTGAGTCCTTGTGCGGTACCAGCCCTTCTGACACTAAAAAAAGATGGACTTGGTGGATGTGTATCGACTGTAGAGTCATCAACAAAATAACGGTCAGGTATCGTTTTCCTATTTCACGCTTAGATGACCTGCTGGATCAGCTTAGTGGAGCTACTATTTATACTAAATGATATTTGAAGAATGGGTACCATCAACTCTAAATTCGAGCTGGCGATGAATGGAAGACAACTTTTAAGACGAGGGAGGGATTGTACGAGTGGATGGCTATGCCGTTTGGGTTGTCTAATGCACCTAACACCTTTATACGTCTTATAAATTAGGTTTTGAGGCCTTTCATTGGTAAGTGTGTTGTTGTGTATTTTGATGACATTCTTATATACAGTGCTAACCTGAGCGAGCACCTTAGTCAGTTGCAAGAAGTTCTTCATGTGCTGCGTAGGGAGAAATTGCATGCTGCAGCTAAAAAGTGTCTTTTTAACACCAGTCTGTATCGCCTTGGTTACATTGTGTGTACGATGTAGAAATTTTGCGGTAGATGAGTCCAAAGTAGAGGCAGTGAAGCATTGGCCAAGACCTAGTACCATTACTGAAGTTAGGAACTTCCATGAGTTGGCCTCCTTTTATCGACGTTTTATTCCTCACTTTAGTAGCATTATGGCTCCTATTACTTATTGTATGAAGCAAGATGGTAAGTTTGCTTGGACAGGTGAAGCAGACGAGGTGTTTAAGCTAATTAAATACTGCCTTACCACAGCTCCTATTCTAGTATTACCTGATTTCCATAATCCTTTGAGTTGCACTCTGATGCTTCCAACATAGGAATTGGAACTGTTTTGAGTCAAAACAGCATGCCAATGGCATATTTTAGTGAGAAACTGTCGGGTGCCAAGTTGCGTTATAGTACTTATGATGTTGAGTTTTATGTTGTGGTTCAGGCTATTAAGCATTGACACCATTATTTTTTTCAGCGGGAGTTTATCTTGTATACTTATCATGAGGCTTTAAAACATTTGCACATTCAAGATAAAGTTTTTGCTAGACATACGAGCTGGGTTGCCTACCTCCTAAGGTTCACTTTCGTGGTGAAAGACAAGTCTAGAGTTACCACTAGAGTGGCTGATGCTTTGAGCAGGCATAAGGGGCTGTTAACTCGACTTTGTGTGGAGGTACCTAGTTTTGATTCATTTGCTAAATTATTTGAAACTGATCTGTATTTTTCTGGTATTTTGGCTAAGGTTCGGGCAGGGGAGAGGGCAAATTTCCATTTGCATGTTGGATTTTTGTTTAAAGACAACCAACTATGTGTTCCAGATTGTTGTTTGCGGTTGAAGATCCTTAAGGAGATGCATGGCGAGGGACATGTAGGAAGAGACAAGACCTTGCAGTTAGTACAGTCTAATTACTTCTGGCCTACTATTCGGAAGGAGGTTGAAAAATTGGTGCAACATTGTCGGGTTTGCCAAGTCGGTAAGGGAACAACAACTAATACAGGCTTATATATGGCTCTCCCAGTTCCATCACAGCCATGGGTGGACATCAGTATGGATTTTGTGCTTGGATTAGCACGTACCCAGCGAGGTAATAATTCTATTTATGTGGTAGTTGATCGTTTTTCCAAGATAGTGCACTTTATTCCATGTAAGAAGACCATAGATGATGTTTGTGTTGCTCACTTGTTCTTTAGAGAGATTTATAGATTGCATGGCTTACCGATGTCTATTGTGTCTGACCGTGATACTCGATTTCTTAGCCATTTTCGGCATAGTTTGTGGAAGATGGTGAACACACAGTTGAATTTTAGTAGTGCCTACCACTCGCAGATGGATGGGCAGACTAAAGTGGTGAATCGGTCTCTAGGCAATTTGCTGAGGTGTTTGGTTGACGAACATGTGAAGAGTTGGGATATAAAGTTATGTCAGACATAGTTTGCCCATAATCATGTAGTTAACAGGAGTACTAGATTTAGTCCTTTTGCAGTAGTGTATTCTGTTACTCCTAGGGGACCACTTGACTTGCTGCCGGTAGACACTCGAAATTTTCTTTTCTTGTTACTTACTCTTTAGGAGGGCAAAAGCGTCTTTTTCACTCCAGAGATAACCCTGGAAGACCACAAAATCCATTCCAACCTCAGAGATAACCCTGAGGATATTTAGAGTCAACAGCATGACAACCTCAAAGATAACCCTACAAAAAGACAGCTACAAATGTGTAAAAATCAGAGATAACCCCGGGAGGGGCAAAATGGTTATTTTGCCAACTCAACTGCACTTCAAACCAAATACACTCATTTCAACCCAAATTTCTTCGATAGAAGTCCCAGAAGACTCATATCTTAACTTCGGAACGCAAACTACGCAAAACAGCTCATCGGATTGCTTGACGAAAACAAAAAAAATGTTATTTCAGTCATGGACCCATCTTCCCAGACCTATGTCATTTCATAGCTATCGAAAAGAGCTTTACAAAATGGTATGGCACGATTCAATCGGAGGCTCAGATTGAAATTCTGTAAGTTCGAGCAGACATCACGTTGCACGTGTGTACGTACTTCGAGACAACAGGACCCGCGAAGCCCGGGGCAACCCGGGCAGCTGCAGATGCATCTGCGGCTCCCGCAGGTACACCTGCGGCTCCCCCCTCTATATATATAGGGATTGGGGTGGCCATATTTGCAAGAAAAAATGGGAGGAAGCCCTGTCCAATTTGTTTTGTACACATTATAAACTAAGTGCTTGCTCTTTTTAAACACTTGTGAGATTATAGTCTATCATATTTTTACCGGCGGGAGCCGAGTGTTCATCCATTTAGAGTTATAAAAGACTGCCTTGGCAACCCACTATATGCCTTCTTATACTCTATAAAGCCTTTCTCTTCATCTTTGCACACAATATTCTACACATTGAGAGTCGTGTTGTGTGCGTATGCCTGGACTTTGGTCCGTGGTTTTCATTTATGTCTATATATATATATATGTATATATTTATATATGGACTAACATTTTCGAGTTATGCCTCGATTGAGCCTAGACTTATGTCTGGAGCGTTTACTTGCTTTTATATATATATATATATACTTATATAATTGTTGTCAGACATATCTGATGAGCCTGGATTTTACATCCGAAGCGTTTATTTGCTTATATATATATATATATATATATATATATACTCATATATATAATCATTGTCGGAACATATCTCGATGAGCACGGATTTTATATCCAGGGCGTTATCGCTATATATATATATATATATATATAATTGTTGTCGGACATATCCGATGAGCCTAGATTTTATATCCGGTGCGTTTACTACTTATATATATATATATATATGTTTACATCTCTGTCAGGCCTGGAGTTTATTCCAGGCTTTTTACTTCTTTATTTACATTTAGTCCCACCTGGAGTTTATTCCGTGGCGGTTTGTCGCATTTACTGCTTTATTTACTTTTCTGATCCCCTATGGAGTCACTTCGTGGTGGTTGATCATGTCCATATATTTATATTTACCGCTTTTACGATCCCCCATGGACTTGCTTCGTGGTGGTTAATCATGTCTGTATATATATATTTACAACTTTTATATATATAACTGCTTACTGCATTCCATACAAACTACGGTATCATGTGAGCCTAGGAATCATGTGATCACAGATTCAGTCTACTGAATCTAGATTCGGTTCCCGTGATGGACATTTTTCAGCTGTAAGTAGCTTGTACATTATTTACGGTGTATGAATTTCCTTGGATGGCTGTCATGCCCATAAAGAGTTCGGTACTGTTGTATATTATATTCTCGAAGATGCCTCGCATCTCGAAAATAAAAGCAAACAAGCCGAACATTTTAATAAAAAAATGGAAGTATGAAAAGGTCTCAATTCCTATTGAGCACAAGGTTTGAAAAACCTCTTTTAACTTCATTGGTATATCTTGCTTAAAACTGAATTTTTCTATAAATTCAAACCCTTTGTATGTAGGTGCGACCGAGACCTCGCACTACTTTCAAATAATTGCACATTGATCCACACACACACACACATATTCATATAACAGTTTCTTGAAAAGTGGCGGTCACCGTGACAACACGGATGTCGGGGGGTGCCTAAAACCTTCCCTCCGCATAATCAAGCCCCCGAACCCAAATGAATCTCGGTTTCACAGACCTGTTTAGCAGTGTCACATCACTGGGTCAATGTGCAAACCTTTTCCGGTTGCGTTGGTGCAACCAGTTAAAAACACCAACTGGCGACTCTTAAAGTCAAATCGTCTACATTACACATGTCAGACCTTTTTCACTTATTTTTTCAAACAAATCTCACATTAACATGAGAACACCAAAGAATAAGTAACGAAAAGGGACAGCTAAAAATCCTGACGTCGACAGGTGGCGACTCTGCTGGGGACTCCAGTAAGAGGGCTTAAGCCGCTATTATAATCTTTATAAAACTGTTATATGCTTGTGTGTGAATGTTGCATTTACATTTTTGATTAATGTGTACGAATGCATTTTACTTACTGCACTGCAAAATATCTATCTGTGATATTAGTGCTTCGCACATGTCATCATTTTCATGAATGGTGAGACGCGTTGTATGTGAATGTATGTTGTGTGGTTCCTCCACCAGGAGGCTATCATGTCGGTGTTTGATTACTGGACTCGTAGGGAGACTAATTCCAATGAGGCTCAGGAAAGGCACCACCCAGATTCGCTCCAGTTGAAAGACCGGATTAACTTCCCGTCAAGTAAATTGCGATGATCTGGGAACCTTCATGCCAAAAAGCCACGAGAGTAACCCTAAGATAGGTCAACCTGTGATAAACCAAACGCGGAGGAAAGTCTCTTCATGCTTTCCATTTTTAATTACTTGTAAAAGCATTTACTTATAATTTCATTCCATGCTCATCTTTACGTAATGGAAAATATAAAGAATATATGTGCATACATGACATGTTATCAATTAACACCCATTTTTGTAGGATAATATTCCTAAAATGGACACATTATGATAGCATTTACATTATCCCTAAGACTAAATTATGTAAGTCTTTTTGTAGGGAAGCAATTGGGCCCGTTTCCCGTTCAAAGTCCAAAAGGGCATTAAGCTCGTAGTCAGACATGGATAAAAGGGCCCAGCCTGATCCAACTCATGTCTCTCGTGAGGAGTTCGAAAGATTAAACTATCAAATTATGGAGTTAGCTGTTATGTTCAAAGAACTACACCAATATACTCAGGGTCCACAAATACCCCTCCACACAGAATCCTCTGCACATGGAGGAATCCAGGGCCAAACAATGCCTATTCAACCAGAGTCATCCACACCAGGGGGCAGTCAGGGTATTGGCAAAAAGATGGAAACCTAGATAACTAAACCTCATTCCAATAAAGAAATCATAAATCTCATGGATGATCGAGAAAATGGGGATATAAGAAAGAATGTCCAACAAATGGAGGAGACCATCCGGTCAATCAAAGGGACTAGAAACTATGGGACTGTCACGTATTCAGATCTGTGCATATTCCCAAGGGCTTGATATCCTGCAAAATTCAAAGTCCCAGAGTTTGAAAAGTACAATGGGGCAGGCGATCCCTATACGCATCTGAAAGTGTACATTGGCGAACTGGGGTCTTATGCTGAAGATGAAAGCCTCAGAATGCAACTTTTTCAAAAGAGTCTCACCGGAGAGGCTAAAGCCTGGTATACCCGACTTGACAATGCCAAAATACACAACTGGGAAGAATTGGCCCACGCCTTTCTAAATCAATATAGTTTTCAGTCACAAATGGCACCAGATCGATACCAGGTGACTAAAGTCAAAAAGTAAAGTACTGAATCTTTCTGAGAATATGCCCAAAGGTGGAGACATCTCGCAGCGCAAGTCATTCCATCAATGACGGAAACTGAGATGGTAATGACGTTTATTGACATTCAAGAGGAGCCTTACTATGAGAGGATCCTAGCAGGCATAGGAAAGCCATTCTCAGAAATGATCAAACATGACAAAATGGCAGAAATGGGCCTAAAGGCAGGCAAGATTAAAGACTTCACTGCCTTGGAAGCACTTGCCATGCATATATAGACTGGCAAGTATGCGAGCGATCCCAAGGGTGTACCCAATAAAGGCATTGAAGATGTATCCCTTGTTGTACAGGGGCAAGTTAGGAGACCAACCTACAGTCCCCCCATTTGGAAAATGCAAGACAATCTGCCATCTCAACAACAGGTTGCGTTCAACCAATACCGAGATAGGAAAAGAAAATTTGAAAGAACGGAAAATCGGGTGTTCACTCCACTAGATGATTCCCTTGAAAATGTGTTGGCAATATTAATGGATCACAAGAAAATTACAGAACTGGCTCCACCTCTGGAACCAAGGAGCAAAAGATATAATCCAAGCCAAAGATGTGCCTACCACTCAGGGTCTCTAGGACATGATACAGAAGATTGTTGGTCCTAAAAGCATAAAATTCAAAATCTGATCGAAAGTTGATCAATAGAATGTCAACCCCAACCTTCTGTTGCAGCATGATACGAGGGAAGTAAACATGATTGGGTCAAAAAGCGCTAAAAGTTATCCAATTCGTAAGATAGAAGAATACCCCCAAAGGCACAAATCAAATGTCCTTAAATGGGAAAACTCGGAGGAGGGTACGATAGTAATGCAAAAATTAGAGACAATCCATAATCAAGTAAATCTGCTAGCTAAGCTGATAGTGCGCCAACAACAGGATAAGAGACAGTTTTTCACTCAACTATCAGAAGGCAAAGAAAAGGGGGATGATAAAATTGCTAGAAGATCTCGCCAACAGAAAAATTTCTCAGGGGAATGCGAATTCTCAAAGAAGATAGATCAAACAACCTCCACAAGAGTCCGAAAATTCACCCCCTTTAAGCAAATCCAATGAAGAAGTGCTACACTTTATGATAAGCAAAGGAAGGATTACTGAGTTGCTGCCTCCTATAAATCCCAAGATAAAGAGTTATGATTCCACCAAGATATGTCTCTACCATTCTAACTCACTTGGACATACGACTGAGGAATGCTGGTCTTTACAACATAAAATACAGGATCTCATTGAAAATGGAGAGCTGGAGATAGAATTCCCCATGACCAAAAAAGGCGAAAAGGAAATAAAAAGCTTAAGATGTCCACTCGAGACAGGCAGTTCATATGAGGTGAAGGCTACGAACGATAATCCTGGTAGAACACAAGATGGACTGATCCTAATGCATCAAATGATAGAGGAGACACGAGAATCCCCAAAGGATATTCCTTCGCCAACATCAAGCATCTTCTAGTCCAAAGATAGTATCCACGTTCCTGATTTTATAACCTTGGATGATGCAGAGGAAATACTAATCCTTTCCAAGGAAGAAAAAGCCAAAAAGAAAAGTTCCCTGCATGAAATGCAACCACCGTTCGAGGGAGATTTCATAGTCAAATCCTCTCAAGCTCAGGAAAAATGCGAAGGAACAGATGAAGGAAAAGGTGGTGAGGTTATCGGAGAAGCCAACCAATTGAAGAATCAGGAATTCATCCCTTTTTACGATAGGTCCACTACAAGTGTCCCTGAGGAACATATCGAATCAGGAAGTGATCAAGTTATGGCTATAAGTGAAGATATTAAGAATCAAGAGGTAACCTCTATCGCGAGCCTTGAAGGCAACATAACCACTGACAACTGGACTATCAGGCATTAACTAGCCAAGAAGATATAGATCCAGGGAATAAGGTTGCGAGTTCCAGAAGATGTTGGGACGGTATGACTTTCTTCGTAATATGCCTTTTATTTTTCATGCATGTAAATATTGAAAAAAAAGAAAAAAAAAGGAAAAAGAAAAGAAAAAAAGAATTAAAAAGAAAAAAAAAGAAAAAAAAAAGAAAAATCAAAATAAAAATCAAAAATCAAAAATCAAATCATTCAGGTTTCAGCTCATCAAGCCTGAACTACGAAAGACCCGATCTCCCCTCATCAATGGGAGTACGTAGGTAGCCATTTATGGTGCGGTCAAACCAAACAAAAACCCAAACAAGCACTTCTCAAACAAACAATTCTCAAACAAACACTTCTTAAACCGTTTATCTTATCAAGCAGGAACTACGTAGACCTGATCTCCCTCACATATAGGAATACGTAGGCAACCATCAGTGGTACGATTTGAACCTCAAAAGAAACATCAAAACCTAAACATCAATCCCAAGTCTACGCCCAAGAACAACACTCCAAGTCAGCGACCTATGTGGAGAATACCCAACAACACTTCAATGTCAATCCATCAATTTTTGTAAAAATCCCAGAAAAGAAGAAACAACGATACACTAAGACAACCAGCCGCGAGGACCTTCAAGGAGCTGATACCCTCAAGTCTTCATTAAATCAGAAGAAAATAGTCAAAGCCGATTGCGCAAACAAGTCGGGAACAATGATTGAAGGCATCAAAGCCTAACTCCTATACTTGTTCACCATCTGGTATAGAGGTAAAAGTCTCTTACGATCTTGATATCTTATCAGCCCAACTATCAAAGCAGCTATCCCGGACCACAAGCAATGCTGGGGAAATTTCAAAATTGGCGACAACCTGATATTAGAAACCTTACAACAAGACTGGGGCAATCTAGAAAACAATGACAACTCAACACTGGGGCATTTATCAACCATCCTAGAGAGGAAAATGCACCAGTCAACACCATCAGCATGGTACATCATCATCAAAGCCCAAATCCACTACCTGTTCACCATCTGATACAAAGGTAAAAGCCTCTTGCGATCTCAACATGCTAGCAAAGCAACTATCCCAGACAGCAAAGCAAGGCTGGAGCAATTTCAACATTGGCGATAACCCGATATTGTGACCCTTACAACAAGACTCGAACAATCTCTGAAATCGCGACAACTCAACACTGGGGTATTTATCAACCATCCTAAGGAGGAAAATACACCAGTCAGCACCATCAGCATGGTACATCATCATTAGAGCTTCCCTCATATCATCTCATTGGTGATTTGGATATTGCTCACTCGCGATTTGGTCAACAAAGATAGTTTCTCATATGAATACTCGACATCAACATGCAAAAGGACTGGGGAATTTTCCGATTCCAAGAAAGGGAGGGAGTTTAAGGCAGGACCAAGCCTCTCATCAAAAGAAAGGGGAGAACTCCTATCACGGTGATATAAGCTTGCCCCTACAGAAAAAGGGGAAAATTATCAAAAAAGTTCTTAACTCAAAAGTAAAGGCCTAATGACAAAAGGTTTTGCAAATGAAATCTACACCATCAAACATGTTAACCTACGTCAAATCCTCATAAGTTGAGGCCTCTACACTAAAGTTCAAATCTGGGCAGCGAAAGAATGAGTTGAACCTTCCAGGGATATCAGCGGCATTCAGGTCATCGGTTCAGCCGGGTTGCGAATCAAACGCTCAAGGAAATGGGGCACAAGCACCCAACAGAGAAAGGAAACTCCAAATCACCTCAAAAAGGGTGAGAAATTTTTTTTACTCTATACAAATTATAATCTGCATCAACCTAGGACGATAGACTCCTAAGAAAATCTAGATCATCGCATCATGCATGATCTGCACATGTGCAAATGCGCTACATCAACGTACATCTCTATCAAGCATAACATCAGGTAGAGTCTGGCGAAGCAAACCTTTGGATCTTACTTCAGCGAAGGTATCAGAAGATCCAGTATTCGAAACTATTGGCATCAATTCAGTGTAACATCAAGACAGTTCAGTGATGAAAGCTTTGTATACCACCGTTCGAGTGGGAATCAAAATAGTTTGGCGATGTCAGCATATTCAACTACCAGTAGGGTAGGATCCGTTGTCAAACTACCATCAAGGTAGGCACCATTAAAAACTATCAGTGTATGCATCAGCGACATCTCAATTTCTCTTCATCAAACAGGCATTAGCGACACCGACAAAAAGTCAAACCGTTGTAGTCAACACTAGCATAGGCATCAGCAATCCCCGTTAAGGGTAAAACGATTTGCAAAAACATTTTAAACATGCATCATAACATTTATTACATTGCGATTTGCGATATCCAATATTCAAAATGCGATGTGCGAGTTACGAAGTGCGATTGGCCAAAAGCGAAATGCGAAGTCCAAAATACGATGTGCGATTTGCGAACTGCGATTTGCGAAAACATTTTAACATTCATCATCACATTCACTACATTTTGCATCATTAAAAATACCTTGGCATATTTCAAGTGTCTACTAATCTTTATCATGTCCATTCCATTGCATTGCATGAACATGATAAAGAGGGGAATCTGTAGACACTCAAAATTTTCTTTTCCTATTACTAACTATGCAGAAGGGAAAAATTGTCTTTTTCACTCCAGAGATAACTCTGGAAGACCACAACATCAATTCCAACCTTAGAGATAACCCTGAGGATATTCAAAGTCAACAGTATGAGAACCTCAAAGATAACCTTGCGAAAAGACGAATACAAATCTGTGAAAATCGGAGATAACCCCGAGAGGGGTAAAATGGTCATTTTTCCAACTCAAGTTTACTTCAAACCAAATACACTCATTTCAACTCAAATTACTTTTATAGAAGTCCCAAAAGACCCAAATCTTATCATCGGAGTGTAAACTACGCAAAACAGCTCACCGAATTGCCTGACAAAAACCCGAAAATGCAATTTCAGTCATGGACCCATCTTCCCAGAATCAAAAAGGGGAAATCCTATGTCATTGCATAGCTATCAGAAAGAGCTTTCCAGAATGGTATGGCATGCCTCAAGCGGGGGTTCGAATTGAAATTTTGCAAGTTCGAACGGACATCACATTCTTGGCGCATACAAGTACTTGAGACCAGCGAGGACCATGAGCTCAGGCTGACTTAGGCGATGTGAGATGCATCTGCAATGCCAGTAGGTACACTGGCTCCCCCTCTATAAATAGAGGGCTTGGGGTGGCCATATTTACAAGAAAAAAGGGGAGGATGCCCTATCCAATTTGATTTGTACACATTATAAACTCTTTTTAAACACTTGTGAGATTATAGTCTGTTATATTTTTACCGGTGGGAGCCGAGTGTTCATCCATTTAGAGTCATAGAAGCATGCCTTGGCAACCCACTGTAAGCCTTGTTATACTCTATAAAGCCTTTCTCTTCATCTTTGCACACACTATTCTACATACTTAGAGTCGTGTTGTGTGTGTATGTCTGGACTTCGATCCATGGTTTTTATTTCTGTCTGTATATATATATTTATATATGTATATATTTATATATGGACTAACATTATCGAGTTATGCCTCGATTGAGCCTAGACTTATGTCTGGAGTGTTTACTTGCTTTTATATATATATAAGTAAATAAACGCTCCGGATGTAAAATCCAGGCTCATCAGATATGCTTGACAACAATTATATATATAAGTGTATATATATATATATATATATAAACTTATATATTACTGTTATCAGACATATCTGATGAGCCTGGATTTTATATCTATGAGCCTAGATTTTATATCCGGAGCGTTTACTGTTTATATATATATATATATATATATATATATATATATATATACATTTTTATCAGGACTGGAGTTTACTTCGAGGCCTTTTACTGCTTTATTTACATTTAGTCCCGTCTGGAGTTTACTTCGTTGCGGTTGATCGCATTTACTGCTTTATTTACTTTTCTTATCCCCCATGGAGTCACTTCGTTGTGGTTGATCATGTCTGTATATATATATTTATAGCTTTTATATATATAACAGCTTACTACTTTCCATACAAATTGCGGTATCATGTGAGCCTAGAAATCATATGATCACATATTCAGTCTACTGAATCTAGATTCGGTTCTCGTGATGGACATTTTCAGCTGTAAGTAGCTTGTACATTATTTACGGTGTCTGAATTTCCTTGGATGGTTGTCATGCCCATAAGGAGTTCGACACTACTTTATATTATTTTCTCGAAGATGCCTCGCATCTCTAAAATAAAAATAAACAAGCCGAACATTTTAATAATAAAATGGAAGTATGAAAAGGTCTCAATTCATATTGAGCACAGGGTTTGAAAAACCTCTTTTACAAAACTTCATTGCTATATCTTGCTTAAAACTGAATTTTTCTATAAATTCAAACCCTTTGTATATAGATACGAACGAGGCCTCGCACTACTTTCAAATAATTGCACATTGATCCACAGACACACACACACACGCACACATTCATATAACAATTTTTTGAAAGTGGCGGTCACCGTGGCAACACGGATGTTAGGGGGTACCTAACACCTTCCCTCCGCATAATCAAGCCCCCAAACCCAAATGAATCTCAGTTTCACAAACCCGTTTAACAATCTCATATCACTAGGTTAATGTGCAAACCTTTTCCGGTTGCATTGGTGTAACCAGTTAAAAACACCAACTAGCGACTCTTAAAGTCAAATCGTCGATATTACACATGTCGGACCTTTTTCACTTTTTTTTTCAAATAAATCTCACATTAACATGAGAACACCAAAGACCAAGTAACGAAAAGGGACACCTAAAAATCCCGACGTTGACACTGCCATTACCAGTAAAGACGCGAGTTCATGGGACGGCAGAGACTTTTGTGAATGGATTGTAGGAGGTTCATAGGGCTGTCCGTGATAATCTGCAACAGGCTGCGAGCAAGTATAAGCAAGCTGCTGATAAGAAACGGCGTCATGTTGAGTTTGAAGTGGGAGATTATGTGTGGGTTGTTATTACTAAGGATAGATTTTATGTGGGTGACTATAATAAGTTATCTGCCAAGAAGATTGGGCCAGTGGAAATCATTGAGAAGATCAATCCTAATGCATATCACTTGTGATTGCCGAGTTATATTCGTACAATGAATGTTTTTAATGTCAAGCATTTAATTCCTTACACAGGCGATTCTTCTTCTGATGACAATTCGAGGGCTAATTTTGTCTACCCTGGGGAGAATGATGCGGTTAAAGAACAAGTATGTAAGTTTATGGAAACATTTGATAGATTTGATCCAGTTTATGGAAAGATTTGATCTAGTGATAATTTGGTAATTTTTATCAAGTTTGGAGTGTTAGATTTTGACGTTTTTGGAGCCTAATTTCATTAGAAACGGTTCAACAATCAAAAGTCACCAGCGTTTCGCTCGCGAAATATAGGGTTTTTTGGTCAAATTCCATCGTTTAGGCCTTCAAAATTACATTTTATTATTTTTGGGTTATTTTTGTTATTTTCTTTATTAGTTTTCCTTTTCCACTTTGGATTCCGCTTTTAGGGTTTTGTTATTGAAGTGTTTGTTATGATCGGATCAAGCATTTTTTGATGAATAATAAATTTCTCTTATTTTCCAAAATTCTCTAAATTAGAATTTTGTTGTCTATTTCCTGGAATTCGTAGAATCAATATGTTATAGAAGGTTATCGTTAGCAATCATGCGCGATTCAATAATTGATAACGATTTCTCTTTACTTCCCCTACGTCACCCTCCCTTATTATGAACTCATTTGCTTCCTTACCATTTTTGTCCTTACAATATCTCCATCAATTTGTATATTCAAATGTATCATGGTCACCTATTTTAACTTTATTCTGCCCTGGCTTATATCTTTTCAGTAGTGGTCTTATCATGCTTGTCAAGTCATCAACTAGGTGACGCTTAGTCATCCAAGCGGATCAAAAGTTGCAAGGCGTCCCCACGACTTGGAGAATGCTGCAAAGGTAAGCGCCTTGGCTAGGTAGTCCTAGCCTTGGGTCCCCTAAGCGACGCTTTGGATGCCTACCAAGGAAGGCGTATGCTCTTGGTAGGAGTATGCTAACCAAGAGAGATAGATAGAGTGATTTGTTTGGTACCTAGCTACCTAACTTCAAATTAAACCAAGAGAACCTTCGTTGCTCTTGAGAAACCTTACGGAGAGAGCTGCGATTGCCAGACTTAGCTTTGTTCATCTCTTCCGAGAATCGCTACGACGTTGGTAGTTCTAGAGGGAGGGGGAGAGAGAGAGAGAGCTGAATGGGTTTATTTGTTGGGTATTTTTGTTGCCTACTACCAGGACCCAACAGTTAAAACATGTGGCCCATTAGACTCCATTCATGTAAATGAGAAACGTGGTACTCTTAGAAGACTTCACTCAACCAAACTAGCATAGCTATATACTACTAAATGTAGTCAATATTATATACTCCCTTCGTTCCATATTAAACGTCCTAATTTTTTTTAAGATGTTCCACAATAAATATCCTATTTCTAATTTTTCGCTTATATCCTCATAATCTTATTACTCAATTTTTGTTGGAAATTAAAGAAATGAGAAAAGATTTACATTGGGAACTGATGAAATATTATACCACTTTCTCTCTCATATTACTAGTATAACATGTCTTCTATTTAATGGCTCTCTGGACTTTGTCTTTATTCATTCTAGCTTTTTGTACTTATTGGGAATGTGTGAATAACAAAAAGAATGATCTAGAAAACTAATTCACATGGGAAGAAGTAATATTAATATTATATATGTAGCACAATAAATTAGAATTATATATTTTTGTTATGCATTATGTTGGGAATTGCATATTAAAATTTGATGTTAAAAGTAAATAAACATGCTTATATGTAAAGTCCTTCTAAAGAACACATATATAAGGACTTAGTGATAAATCAAAGATTGTTAGGTTTGATCTGTGCTTAATTTTTATCACTCTGTAAATAAATATATAGATGAAAAGATCAAAGCTGTTAAGGTTATCTATTTTGAGATGTAATAGATAGGCATCAACAGACTCGTAGTCTGTCGAGCCAGCCAAGGGATTGCAAAAGCCAAGACATAATTGTAGAGTATCGAGAAAGTTACTACAGAACCGTAGTCTGTTTTGGAGGGCACTCAAAATCGTAGAGTTGGTCCAAGCGCTTGCCAAGCCAAGTCAAGTATTGTACTCTGCTCTCAAAAGCGTAGAGTCTATAAAATAAGCAAGTAAGATAGTAGTCTATCAGTGCTTAAGAGAAATTCTAGTGTTCTTTTATATCAGGTTGAATCAAGCACGAATATAATAAGACACCACTATCATGATCGTAGTGTATCTCCTGTCAGCATCAGAAGCATCGAGCTTTGTCCATTTGTTTAAAAATAAGATGCAACAAATGACGATTGAATTATAGACATTGAGGCTTTCGATAATTCCAATGATCTAACACTCATCCTTAGTATATATCGAAGAAGCGTATTAAAGAAGCTAAGGAAAAGACTGTATACCTACTGAAAACTTCTTTTCAGGTGTTAGGTGAGAAAGCACTCTGCTGTGTCAGTGAGTCAGACGGTTGAACAACATATTTCCAGGAAGTCACCATCGGTGCTTAGAAATGTCTGATGCATTTAATGCTTCAACGGATGCCTTTAAACAGACATATTTTAAAGGCTCTTTTATATATAAATCAGACACAGATGCAACAAGCAAGCAAGTACACAACAAAATCTGAAGAACACTCAACGCTCAACTCTACGATCAAGAAAGAAAGCTTGCTTCACTACACAGTTCTTTCGAACATATGCTTAACAGTAACTGAGTAGCACTAGCCAAGAACTCAACTCTCATCAAGTGTATTCCAAGTCCACTGGACATGAAAGAACTAAGAAGTTCCAAGACTACTGGTCTTGAAGGAATCTAAGTGATTCAAAGATTGTAAAGATATCCTTAGTGGATTTCGTACTCGAGGAGTAGAAGAGTGGACTAGGAGCCTTAAGTGCTCTGAACCACTTAAAAACATTGTTACTTTTATATTCTTGCTATAACTGATATATCTGTCATAACTACTTATCACCTATTAACTTGGTTTATCTTAAAAGAGAATAAACAAATCTTATATTCCACTGTGGTTAATTTATTAACAAATCTGACAAGTATTTTGAAAAAGAAAATTTTAAAAATATTTATTCAACCCCACTTCTAGATAACTATTGTGCCTTTGGGAACTAACAATTGGTATCAGAGCAGGTTCTCTCAATCAGCCTACAAAGCTTGAGAAGATCAAATGACACAACTGATAAGCAAGTCCAAGACTGGAGGACCCAACAAACCACAAATGTGAAAAGGAGACAAATTTGCCAACCGGAAAGTTCGCATGCAAGCCTACATGGATTCAATAGATGAAGAGCTATTTGAAACTGTTATGAATTGGCCCTACGTTCCAACAAAGCTTACACCAACTCCAGATGATCCAAACAGAGTTCAAATCAAGATCAAATCAAAATGGACTGATAACGAGAATAAAGCAATCCAACTAGACAAAAAGGCCAAGAACATTTTGTTCCAGTCTTTAGAAGATGACCTGTTTGAGAATGTGGTCAATAGCGAAACTACCAAGGAAGTTTGGGAAGCATTGCTCATTATGCATGAAGGAACATAATAAGTCAGAGAAAACAAGAAATCTCTTCTGACTCAACAGTATGAGATGTTCGCCCATGTTCTAGGAGAAAACGTCACTTCCACTTATGAAAGATTCAATGTGTTACTCAACTCTTTTTTAGCTTTTTGAAAAATCTATCCAAACAAAGATCTTATCATAAAGTTCATGAGGGCACTATCGAGCAAGTGGGATGCCAAAACCACTGCAATTAGAGAATCAAAGAACCTCCATGAAATGACAGTTTAACAACTCTATGGCAACCTTCTCACCTATGAACTAGAGCTGACCCAACGAGAAGAGACTCTATCGGAAGGAAGAAAGAAGGACAAAGGAGTTGCTCTCAAAGCAACCGAAACCATCTCCAAAGCTCACGCTGAAAATGATTCTGACTCTGAGGAAGATGATGACAAGGATATTGCAATGCTGGTAAGAAGACTCAAAATTTTCATGCGGAAAGGCAGAAGAAGCAAACCTAAGAGATTCAACAATAACAATAGCAAGGAATAGATCAATGACTTATCCTAAAACTGCAAGAAGCCCAGCCATTTCATTGCAAACTGCACCAAACCTCTTAGAGAAGAGTTAAAGAGGAAAACAAATCCAAAGAAAGAATTCAAAGGTAACAAAAGGCTCCAGAAGAAACACAAAGGTCTTGTGGCCGGAGGATCATAGAGTAACTCAGACAACAACATAACTCATGAGTTTGGAGATGATGAAGAACTTCAAGTAGTAAATCTGTGTTTAATGACCAAAAATGCAAAGGACAAGAAAAGCACTAACCATCATGAAGTAAGTATTGACTAGGTATTCGACTTTAACTCTCCTGATGTAGATATTGATGATTTAAGAACTGTGCTACATGGCATAACAACTGATCTGCATCCATACATGAAGTGGTTCAAAGTTTTGTCTAAATATTATCCTTTTCTTCAAAAAGAGAAAGAGAAAGTTCAAGAAGAACTGGAGAAAACTCTACTAAGTACTATCTCTCTTTAAATTTGAGGCCGAGAATAAACTCTTAAGACAGACCAATGAACTTAACGTACGAAGAAAGTCAAATCTAACTCTAAGATTGAGGAACTAGAAAAGACAATCTTAATGTGGAATAGATCTTCTTCATCTATGGACTCCTTGTTCTCCAGTCAGAGAAGTGCATCTGACAAAATAGGTTTAGGTTTTGGGGAATCTTCCTCAGCACCATATATGGAAAAGCTAAAGGAAACTAACATAAGTAGTGTTTCAAATTTTAATAGAAGCATTACATTTGTGAAATCCTCACAAAAGGAAGAAACAGTCCATCCCTGCTCTTCTAATCCAATCCATGTTCCAAGACATAATGGATCCCATGTTGGCCTAGGGTTCAGAAGAAAGAAGAGTAACTTAGTCAATACACTCCAACCTCGAAGTATCGTAGAGTCGAGTAAAATCAACTCCACGAACCAACTAGGAAGGAATAGTAGAGTTAAGTTTCACTCTTCACAAATCATGAATCACAAGGATACATGGAAAAAGAGGAATCAGTATAAAGGAAAGACTACCAAGAATCCATATAAGTCCAAATGGAGAAAGAATCCACACACACACACAAGCATACATCATACTAGATTTTTTCTATGTGATAAAAATGGTCATAAGGCTACAGTATGTTATAATTATCCTCTGCATATTAAACCCAATGTCAAGCAGATTTGGGTCCCCAAGGGCACTAACAAGGTAGGACCCATGCAAGTATGGGTACCAAAATTAGAGTTTAACCTCACTGCAGGAACAGAGCTCCACGATCACAACTTACTATTTGGACAATGCATGCTCACGACACATAACCGGGAACAATGCCCTCTTGTCTAACTTCACAGAAAAAGGAGGGTCCAACAATTATCTTTGGAGACAACTGGTTCTGGCAAAACAAAAGGATATGGATCAGCTAGGAATGGTGCAGTGACCTTCAACAAAGTAGCCTATATGGAAGGGCTAAAGCATAATCTTCTGAGCATAAGTCAACCTTGCGACAAAGGTCATCAAGATTCCTTAAACTGTGTTCTGAGCATAAGTCAATATTGGAACGTCTACACTGTTAATCTTGGTAAACTGTGTTCTGAGGAGACAATATGCTTTTTTGCTGAAGCCTCTGAAGAAATGAGCTGGCTATGGTATATAAGGTTGTCTCATCTCAACTTCAAGAGTATGTCAAAACTGGCCTCCAAAGATCTAGTAGCAGGTTTACCCAAGCTCAGCTTAATCAAAGAAAGACCATACAATGCCTGTCAACTTGGAAAGAAATCTAGGAGTTCATACAAAGGCAAAATGATCAACTCAATTGATAAGCCCCTACAGTTACGTCACATGGATCTTTTTGGGCCAATTCCAACTATAAGACTTGGAGGGAAGAGATACTCATTGGTCATAGTGGATGACTACACTAGATTTACATGGGTGTTCTTTCTAAACTATAAAGATGAAACAAGCTCTCAACTCATCAAAATGTTCAAGTTGGTGATGAACAAAAAAGGGGAGAAAATCAAAGCTATAAGGAGTTATCATGGTAGAGAATTCGACTTCTCTGAGATGGGTCAGTTTTGCACAGACAATGACATCAGTCACAACTTCTCAGTTCCATGAACTCCATAGCAAAACAAAGTAGCTGAAAGAAAGAACAGAATATTGAAGTAGGAAGGACTCTACTAGCAGCAGCTCATCTACTTGAATACTTCTGGGAAGAAGCTATCAACACTGTATGCTACACTCAGAACAGGTCTCTTGTTCACTCCACGTTAAAGAAGACTCCCTACGAGTTGTTGAGAGGAAGAATGCCAAATGTCAGCTACTTCCATGTGTTTGGCTGTGTATGCTACAATCTGACTAAGTTCCAACCCAAGTAAGACAAAGTAATCTTTCTCGGATATGCCATAGCCAGTAAGGCCTATAGAGTGTTCAATAAGAAAATACCAAGTGTTGAAGTCTCGATTCAAGTCATCTTCGATGAAACAGACTCAGACAAATTTGTGCCTCAAGAAACTACGATTTATGACTCAAACACTACGAATGAGGTGGTAGAGCCCAACACCATGATCGCAGCTATAGAAGATGAAATCGTTGAGCCTAAAGAGGAGATCGTGGAGAGAGCTACACCAGACGACAAACCTCTACAACAAGAAATAGAGGTTGATCTCGAAAAATTCAGACAAGAAGGCACTAGAACAGATGTTCCAACAGGGCAGATGGGAAAGAGATCCCACTCAAGACTTGATCATTGGAGACCCAAATGCAAGAGTCAAAACAAGATCTCCCACCCAGAATGAGTGTTTCTATCTGAGCTTTCTGTCCCAAACGGAACCCAAGAAGATAGAAGATGCTATGGAAGACTCGAGTTGGATAGAAGCCATGCAAGAGGAACTGAATCAGTTTAAAAGAAGAAAAAATAGATATTAGTCCCAAGACCAAGAACTCACCCAGTTATTGGCACCAAAATGAGTCTTCAAAAATAAGATGTATGAAGATGGGTAATCACAAGGAACAAGGCAAGACTAATGTCCAAAGGTTATTCCTAAGAAGAAGGCATCGACTATGGCGAGACCTTCACACTTGTTGCCAGATTAGAAGCCATCAGGATATTCCTTGCTTTTACTGCCCACATAAAGTTCAAAGTTTTCCAAATGGATGTCAAGAGTGCATTTCTGAATGGTGAACTTCAAGAAGAAGTATATGTGGAGCAACCTCTAGGTTTCATCAATCCAACTCTCTCTAATTATGTCTATAGATTAGACAAAGCCTTATATGGACTTAAAGAAGCACCTAAAGCATGGTATGAAGCACTAACTAACTTTCTTATTGAAAATGGTTTCACTAGAGGTAGAGTAGATACCACATTATTTCTTATGAGGCACAAAAATAAAATCTTACTAGTTCAAATATATGTAGATGATATTATCTTTGGTTTTACTGATGAAAATCTATGCAAGATATTTTCCAAGTTTATGCAGAGAAAGTTCAAAATGAGTATGATGGGTGAGCTGAATTTCTTTCTTGGACTGCAAGTGAAGCAGACTGATGAAGGTATTTTCATTAACCAAGCCAAGTATATTAGAGACTTACTTAAGAAATATGGCATGGAATCAGCCTGTCCCATGAAAACACCAATTCTCCAACAACTAAACTTGAAAAAGATAAGAAAGGTAAAAGTATTGACATTACTCAATACAGAGGTATGATAGTCTTTCTTCTATATCTAACATCCAGTAGACCAGACATAATGTTTGAAATATGCATATGTGCTAGATTTCAAGCTAATCCTAAAGAATCACACTTAACTACTGTAAAGAGAATTTTTAGGTATCTCAAAGGCACACCTCACTTGGGACTTTGGTATCCCAAGGAGTCCTCCTTTGAACTGACAGGACATACAGATGCTAATTTTGCAAGCTGCATGATTGATAGAAAAAGTACTAGTGACACTTGTCAGTTGCTAGGAAATAAACTTGTGTCCTGGTTTAATAAGAAACAAAATTCAGTATATACACCAATAGTAGAAGGTGAATACATTGTTACTGGCAGATGATGTGCTCAAATCTTATGAATGAAAAACCAGCTAGTAGACTATGAGTTTGATTTCAAGTCTATACATGTTCATTGTGATAACACAAGTGCCATAACAATAACACATAATCCTTTTATGCATTCTAGGACTAAGCATATAGAAATAAGATATCATTTTATTAGGGATCATGTTCAAAATGGAACTATATCTTAACAATACATCCCTACTAAAAATAAACTTGCTGATGTCTTTACAAAACCTTTAAATGAATCTAGATTTAATAAATTGATAAGTGAGGTAGGTATGCTAAATCTACGACCATAAACTCTATGCTCTAGTTGGATCGGGAAGTGGATGCTCAGCTCAAAGAAGACAAAGAGCTCAGGAAAAATTCTCTATGGGAGGTACATAAGCATAATCATGCAATCTGCTTTTGGTGACTAAATTAGAGACAAGGAAGGAGAACCCATCAACCCCAACAGAAGAATGACCCAGTAGCTATTTCAAAACTGGAAAAGAAACCCTGCAAAAAATGTGAGGATGATGTCTGAATCTAGTGGAAGGACTGGTGAAGTAAAGATATCTAATCTACCGAGAAATATGTCGGTTGTAAGGGAAGCCGAGGAAGAAGAAGTAACTAAAAAGGAACTCATTTCTTTAATCAAAAAAAGTAAAGGCAAGATGAAATTGAATGTTCAAGCAACAGCAGAGCCTCAAGGCTCAACCACTGATGCGCCCCAAGAGAGTTTGGGTACTAAAATTTTGAAGGAAATGAAGAAGAAAGTAGCAGACTGAAGAGGAAGAAGACAGATCCACCATCTCTCAGCTGCTTAAGAAGTGAAAACACGGCCATAAATCAAATAAGTCTTCACTCATCTCGATCGTAGAGTCACTACCGATTATAGAGTCTAGACTTGCCAACCCATCGGAAGGTGGATCTTTGCATGGTATCTCGGCTGAACAAGCAATCAATTTTGAAAGTCAAGAGTGTGTTAAGGCTGTGGCTCATCCCAGAAGGACAAAGAAAATGTTTATAAAGAAATATGTTCTTGCTAATGAGAATTCCTTGAAGGAAGAAGAAAGAAAAATAGCTTTCGAAAAGGAGCTGCTCGAAGCCATTGAAGAGAATACAGTTCTTGTTGAGGGGGAGCTTCTTGAAGCCCTTGAATACGTAAGTGCTTCAACTGAGGGGGAGCTTCCTGAAGAACTAGAACATATAGATGATAACATTGAGGGTGGGCCTCGCGAAGTCCCTGTGTCAAAGAAGGCTATAGCTGAGGAGGAGCTGCAAAGAGATTATCATGAACCTCCCTCAGTTCCTCAAGAGATCTTAGCCTCTGAAACTATGGAAATGAAGAGGGTTGAAGCTATAGAGGCGGAGAGGGAAGAAGAATAGAGAAGAAATGAAGAGATGTTCTTGCTAATGAGAATTTCTTTCAATGAACACTTAGAGTTTTCATAAACATTAGTCTAGCTAAATCGAATAGCGTAGACTCATATCAATAATTTAATTCAATCGAATTATTTAGGTGTAGCCAAACCCCGTTGGCAAATTAAAATTTTGAAAACATTTTTGAGAATGACGTCATGATGCCATACTGTATTAACAGTCCATTTGAGGATGCCTTCATTTTATGACTTTGTCATAACACATCATACCATAGTAGAATAGCGATTTTAGATCAAATTCACACTAAGTATTCTTGTATTTACAATTCCATCACCTTTTTATCTTCTCTGCACCAGGTTACATGGTACATAAGTGATAAATAAAATAACTTTTAATTTTTCAAATCATCTTCATCTAGTTGAAACAAGTAGCATAGACTATACTTTAAACCATTTCAAAAATGATTACGAGTCTACATTTTTTTTAAAATCACGTAGTGCGTATTTAGCTTGATGTCAAAATTTCAAAGTCTAGAATAGCTAGGAGTTTTGGAAAACTTATGTCTCCACTAACAATCATTTGCTTAAACAGTCTATCTATTCCTATAATCCTCAATACTCCGTTCACACACAACTATACCCAGTTCATCAAACCACACTTATGAGTTCATAAGCTTGGCACAATTATATGGGTTTAAGAACTTACCCTAGTCAGACCTTTGGCGTCCATTCGCTGAGGGGTTCATAAACATTTCATATAACTATGAGTCAAGAATGTCACATAAGTATGAGTTTTAAGAACTCATACTTAACCCTATATTCTCTACCTATGACCTATCTATCTGTTATAGACATGAGAAAGGAATCACCCTCTTAACATGCATATAGTAAATAGCGCGACACAACATTTCAATGATTATCAATGCCAGATACTAAGTATCTTTTACACCAAGTACAATTCCCCGCCCATACAAGGAACCATACAACTCGACTACCGACATGAGTCCTCAATTGAAATCCCCACCTAATCTTAACCCCTTCTCAGTACGAATTTCATTTAATCCGTATTCATAATCCTTTCCTGAATCTGTACCAATTCATAGCACAACTGATACACAGTAATCTTGCTATAAACTTTCCAATCATCAGATTGATTCTTTTCCCATATCATAACCTTATCAGATCACGGGGTGATCTAATCGTATATATTATGATTCATTTCTGTATCTTGATTGTTTTATTTTATGATCTCCTATCACTGTACTTTCAGTCTTTTAGACTTGATTTACTCATCACTACTGTTCAACTTTATTATCAGAGTTAGGGAACTCCGTATCTTTATAACTCGCCGAGATTCGTCTTTGAATCTTACTGACTCACTAACTCTATTTGAGCTAGTACTTATCCTAATCACTGCGGTTATTGGTCTCAGGTATTCCTACCTAAGCTTCATAACCAACAACTTTGATACCAACTGTGACAGCCCCAAATTCGAGTCCCAAATCACCATGGATCTGGTACAATTATTCATTACTATTGCGGAAGATATAAATATAAATTGTTTATACAATACACTTTACACACTATTCCCCAAAATCGAGTAACCTTAACTTATACACAAATTATAAACTATCTAACACATAACACTATTATCCAACTATATTATTACAAACTAGCCGCACATTTTATCCCAAGCTAAACTTGGCATTATCCTTTTTCATGTATCCGAATGCATTCGTCTTATCTGCAATGTTTATCATGATATAGCAAGGGTGAGCATGAAAGTTGCCCAGCAAGTTTAAATACAATTTAAAGATATATCATGATTGAAAGAGTCTGAATAATAAGCTGGCTATAATTCATCAATATAATTGAGAACTAGCACGAACAAACTTTTGACTAAACAAGTATTAAACAAGAACAAATATATCTGGACCAACTGGTAATGAAGGTGATCAGCCTTTCATACCTGACTTATACATGCAATATGTACAGAGTACAATTATCCATGGCAATCAGCAATGATTAACCATAAGCATATCTAAATGAAACAACTCTTAGTAGAGTTAAGTAAAACTTGCCTGAACCCTTAATTACCGCTACACAATTTATATCACTTTATCTGAAGACCTAATATTAGTAATATAGATCTCCAATATTAGAATACTATAATCACAATATAATACTATTATATATATAATTATAAAATTACTTAAACACATAACACATAGCCCTATCAGTCCACAAACTACCAAGACTCTAGTATCAAGTCAAACTATTTAAGTGCGAGTTGAAACCAACACAAATATGACATCCAAGCGGTTACAGTCGGACAATTCACTGAGTTTAAGTTCAATTAAACTCTGCCTTAACACTTAACAATTATCTTAGATAATCATATTATGAGTCAAAACATTTTTCACAAACTTGTAATAATTTCCAGATAATTATTACCATTTAAAATGATTTTTCCAATCATTAATATTATATTTATATAATATCAATACCACATAATTCCTTAATCATTAATATTTTTTATAATTAAATATTAATGAAAATCATAACATAAGATTATAATATAATTATAATATCACAAAGTATTTTTAATACTTTAAAATCATATTTATATGATTTTTAAACCATTAAATCCATTATTGAATAATTGATATTAATATTAAAATATTAATATTTTCATGGAAAAATATCAAAAATTATATTTTATAACCTAAAATATTTTTATAACACATAAATCATTTTTATATGATTTTTAAATCATTAATTCTATTTTTCCATAATTTATTTAATATATTTATTAAATAAATTAATTATCATTAATAATAAATTATTAATGAAATTCATCACAAAATATTAAAAGTCATCAAAAAATAGCTTAAAATATTTTCTAACACCACAATATAATTTTTCATTTTTTTATGAATTAAAACCATTTTTAAATAATTTATTTAATATTATAATTAAATAAATAAATACCTTTATATTACAAAAATATTAAATATTTTTGAAATATACACAAAATAATTAAAAACTATTTTTAGGACTTAAAAATAATTTTTCATAATTTAATATGTATTTTTAAGAATTAAAACCATTTTTCTATTTATTAACTAAAATAATTAATTTCCAGAAATAAACTGTCGCTAAAAGTGGCTTAGGCGACAAATCTGTCGCTAAAGGTGTTCTTGGTGTTCTTGGTGTTCTTGAGCAAGAAGCCAGAAAACCATGTCATTTAGCAGGGTAGGTACTTTGACTACATTTAATTCCTTGATCAGAAGGTTTCTAGGAAATCTAATGTAATATGTTTGTAGTATTGATGTAATACTATAACATAAAGCAAGTTTCATGGCCAAAACAAATAAGATATGCAAGATCTAAGCCTCCCAAATCTTGTCAGACACTGTTCTTCAATTTCTGGGTTTTCTGGAAATTGAAGAACAGTCGAGGTGCTACCTTCCAATCCTTGTAACTTGCAGTCTATGCATTGTTTGTGTGATCTAAAGGTTCGATCTTGAAGAGCATATGTCAGGGTACAATTATATAGCATCATATCATTATAACAACAAACATATTAACAGATTAAGGCTGGTCAAACCACACTAGAATTTTTGGCTTTTGAAGGTTCTGGGTTTCCCAGAAACCTTCTTAAGCAAATCGATCAACGTAGTTTGACCTTGATTAATTTCTACAGTGATCATGTTTTGAGTAATCTAATTGCTCTCATATGTAGTCTTGATGATAGGCTACAAGGATCCACCAACAAAATCAACAAACAACAAACAACCTGACAGATCTAGGCGTTGCAAAACCTATTAGCCGCTGGTTTCAAACTTCTGGGTTACCCAGAATGTACTCGGTCATGCCCGGTCAACGGGTTTTGACAGAGTATAACATTAAATCTATACATTAACTGACTTTGATTTCACTTGGAGATGAAAGAGCGCATACCAAGCTACAGATCTAAAATATAAAACCACAAAAATCAACAATGGAGAAAAATCTATGGACTCTGACATTAGCTTGTCAGGCCATATATTTCAACTTTTCCAGATTTCTAAAAATGCTAAATTCGAGCACTTTGATGTTATGGATCTGGGATTTAACAACCCAGATCACTAAATAACATCATAATACACAACATTAACAAATCAACAACAACATTTAACATCAAATCATGAGATTTCTAGGTTTAGGATTCAAATACCTTCTAAGCTTAGATCTTTGAATCTGATCTTGGATTCTATTCTTGGGTGATCTAAGGCTGTATAAGTGACTGATCTACCTTAGATTTTCGGATATGAAGAAAGAGAGAGAGAGTGTTGTGGGAGAGCAAGTTAGCAAATGAGCAACTTTTATGACTTTTTCTTTCTTTTAATCTCTTTTATTCATTGAATGGAGCTAATATAGCTGCTGATTTGGTGATATAAGTCACATGTCTAGGGTTTAGGGTTGGTGAACAACCCACACTAGAACATAACTTACAAATAACCTAATAAATAATGCAAGATGGCTAGTTTAGTCATTTAGCATTTAATTTTAATGGCATAAAGGTCAATTGATACAAACCCTTAGGGTTTAGGGGTTTAACCCTTTTGAGTCTTGACAAAATGATTTCTAAAATTTCCAATTTAGGTTTTCAACATTAGAAAATTAATATTTTTTTAATTTGTAATTAGGATTCTATAATTATAATAAGATTCCTAATCACAAAGTTCAATCTTGCTAATTAGGATTATTATTTCCTAATTAAAATTGCTAATTTAGCAATTAGGGTTAAAATTTGTACATTAGGGTTTATAACCCAAGAATTAGGGTTTTACATAGAAAATAATATTTCTAATTTTAGAAATTAGATTTCCTAATTAGATTAGGGTTATCTAATGACATATAACTTGAAAATTAGGATTAATGTTTCCTAATTAATATTGCTAATTTAGCAATTAAATACACAATTGTGCATTAGGGTTTCTAACATAATAATTAGGGTTCAAAAATTTGAAATTAGGGTTTGCTAATTAATTAAGCTTTAGCCTGATTAACATCATAATTAATAGCACTTAAGCGTTATAATTATTCTTTAATTTCCCAGATTAGGGTTCTAATTTCCAAATTAGGGTTTCGGATTTCCGTAACTGAAATTAGGGTTTCTTATTAAACGTTACGATTTTCTAACAGAACGTTGTCGTTGTTAATATATACTTAGGGTTTGACACTGATAAAATTTACCTGGTCAACCCTTGACCCTTAACCATATTCTGAACACATACATAACCATATACACAGAACATATTCACATATATACTTAATCCTAAATAATTCACCTAAATCCTTCACAGAATTTTGAAACCCTCAAAATTCCTTCCCAAAAATATCAAATGCATACACTTATTTTCTGTCTAGGTCTAGTATTTGACCTTAAATCAATCATTTAAGATTTGAATAAATTTTCTAAATTCTGGGGTCGTCGCATTCACCCCTTCTTCTAAGAATTTCGTCCCCGAAATTCACCTTACACCTTACACCGTACTACTTACACCATTCACACACATCATCACATGCTACCCAATACACCACTCACAAGAGTAAAAGTTTACAAATTAAGCTAAGGCGTCATATAGACCATGAACACATAGTTTTAACGGTATTCAAACCGCAAAACTATACATTACTTGGTATGTTTACAATCACAAAGAAGGTAAACTACCGTTGCTAGTACTTTAGGTGATTAGCCTATCGTACTCTTACGTCATGCATAACGTATTAATCATGTCTAGCGAATACTTACGCTACTTGATTGGATTATTTATCCAAACAACATAGTTCACCTCAGTCTTATCATAGGATTCCGCACCAACACAATTTTGTTCGAGAAATTTCTTTCAATGAACACTTAGAGTTTTCATAAACATTAGTCTAGCTGAATCGAATAGTATAGACTCATATCAATAATTTAATTCAATCGAATTATTTAGGTGTAGCCAAACCCCGTTGGCAAATTAAAATTTTGAAAACATTTTCGAGAATGACGTCATGATGCCGTACTGTATTAACAGTCCATTTGAGGATGCCGTCATTGTATGACTTCGTCATAACACATAATACCATAGTAGAATAACGATTTTAGATCAAATTCACACTAAGTATTCTTGTATTTACATCTCCATCACCTTTTTATCATCTTTGCACCAGGTTACATGGTACATAAGTGATAAATAAAATAACTTTTGATTTTTCAAATCATCTTCGTCTAGCTGAAACAAGTAGCATAGACTATACTTTAAACCATTTCAAATATGATTACGAGTCTACATTTTTTTTAAAGCACGTAGTGCGTATTTAGCTTGATGTCAAAATTTCAAAGTCTAGCATAGCTAGGAGTTTTGGAAAACTTATGTCTCCACTAACAATCATTTGCTTAAACAGTCTATCTATTCCTATAATCCTCAATACTCCGTTCACACACAACTATACCCAGTTCATCAAACCACACTTATGAGTTCATAAGCTTGGCACAATTATATGAGTTTAAGAACTTACCCTACTCTGACCTTTGGCGTCCATTCGCTGAGGGGTTCATAAACATTTCATATAACTATGAGTCAAGAATGTCACATAAGTATGAGTTTTAAGAACTCGTACTTAACCCTATATTCTCTACCTATGACCTATCTATCTGTTATATACATGAGAAAGGAATCGCCCTCTTAACATGCATATAGCAAATAGTGCAACACAACATTTCAATGATTATCAATGCCAGATACTAAGTAGCTTTTACACCAAGTACAATTTCCCGCCCATACAAGGAACCATGCAACTCAACTACCGACATGAGTCCTCAATTGAAATCCCCACCTAATCTTAACCCCCTTCTCAATACGAATTTCATTTAATTCGTATTCATAATCCTTTCCTGAATCTGTACCAATTCATAGCACAACTGATACACAGAAATCTTGCTGTAAACTTTCCAATCATCAGATTGATTCTTTTCCCATATCATAACCTTATCAGATCACGGGGTGATCTCATCGTATATATTACGATTCATTTCTGTATCTTGATCGTTTTGTTTTACGATCTCCTATCACTGTACTTTCAGTCTTTTAGACTTGATTTACTCATCACTACTATTCAACTTTATTATCAGAGTTGGGGAACTCCGTATCTTTATAACTCGCTGAGATTCGTCTTTGAATCTTACCGACTCACTAACTCTATTTGACCTAGTACTTATCCTAATCACTGCGGTTATTGGTCTCAGGTATTCCTACCTAAGCATCATAACCAACAGCTTTGATACCAACTGTGACAACACCAAATTCGGGTCCCAAATCACCACGGATCTGGTACAATTATTCTATTACTATTGCGGAAGATATAAACATAAATTGTTTATACAATACACTTTACACACTATTCCCAAAATCGAGTAACTTTAACTTATACACAAATTATAAACTATCTAACACATAACATTATTATCCAACTATACTATTACAAACTAGCCGCGCATTTTATCCCAAGCTAAACTTGGCATTATCCTTTTTCCTGTATCCGAACGCATTCGCCTTATCAGCAATGTTTATCATGATATAGCAAGGGTGAGCATGAAAGTTGCCCAACAAGTTTAAATACAATTTAAAGATATATCATGATTGAAAGAGTCTGAATAATAAGCTGGCTATAATTTATCAATAAAATTGAGAACTAACACGAACAAACTTTTGACTGAACAAGTATTGAACAAGAAAAAATATATCTGGACCAACTGGTAATGAAGGTGATCAGCCTTTCATACCTGACTTATACATGCAATATGTATAGAGTACAATTATCTATGGCAATCAGCAATGATTAACCATAAGCATATCTAAATGAAACAACTCTTAGTATAGTTAAGTAAAACTTGCCTGAACCGTTGATTACCTCTACGCAATTTATATCGCTTTATCCGAAGACCTAATATTAGTAATATAGATCTCCAATATTAGAATACTATAAACACAATATAATACTATTATATATATAATTATAAAATTACCTAAACACATAACACATAGCCCTATCAGTCCACAAACTACCTAAGACTCGGTATCAAGACAAACTATCTAAGTCTGAGTTGAAACCAACACAAATATGACATCCTGACGGTCTAGTCGGACAATTCACGAGTTTAAGTTCAATTAAACTATGCCTTAACACTTAACAATTATCTTAGATAATCATATTATGAGTCAAAACATTTTTTCACAGACTTGTAATAATTTCTAGATAATTATTACCATTTAAAATGATTTTTCCAATCATTAATATTGTATTTATATAATATAAATACCACACAATTCCTTAATCATTAATATTCTTTTATCATTAAATATTAATGAAAATCATAACATAAGATTATAATATAATTATAATATCATAAAGTATTTTTAATACTTTAAAATCATATTTATATGATTTTTAAACCATTAAATCCATTATTCAATAATTGATATTAATATTAAAATATTAATATTTTCATGGAAAAAAATCAAAATTATATTTTATAACCTAAAATATTTTTATAACACATAAATCATTTTTATATGATTTTTAAATCATTAATTCTATTTTTCCATAATTTATTTAATATATTTATTAAATAAATTAATTATCATTAATAATAAATTATTAATGAAATTCATCACAAAATATTAAAAGTCATCAAAAATAGCTTAAAATATTTTCTAACACCACAATATAATTTTTCATGTTTTTTATGAATTAAAACTATTTTTAAATAATTTATTTAATATTATAATTAAATAAATAAATACCTTTTATATTACAAAAATATTAAATATTTTTGAAATATACACAAAATAATTAAAAACTATTTTTCAGACTTAAAAAATAATTTTTCATAATTTAATATGTATTTTTAATAATTAAAAACCATTTTTTCTATTTATTAACTAAAATAATTAATTTTCAGAAATAAACTGTCGCTAAAAGTGGCTTAGGCGACAAATCTGTCGCTAAAGGTGTTCTTGGTGTTCTTGAGCAAGAACCAAGAAAACCATGTCAGTTAGCAAGGTAGGTACTTTGACTACATTTAATTCCTTGATCAGAAGGTTTCTAGGAAATCTAATGTAATATGTTTGTAGTATTGATGTAATACTATAACATAAAGCAAGTTTCATGGCCAAAACAAATAAAATATGCAAGATCTAAGCCTCCCAAATCTTGTCAGACACTGTTCTTCAATTTCTGGGTTTTCTAGTAATTGAAGAATAGTCGAGGTGCTACCTTCCAATCCTTGTAACTTGCAGTCTGTGCATTGTTTGTGAGATCTAAAAGTTCGATCTTGAAGAACACATGTCAGGGTACAATTATATAGCATCATATCATTATAACATCAAACATATTAACAGATTAAGGCTGGTCAAACAACACTAGAATTTTCGGCTTTTGAAGGTTCTGGGTTTCCCAGAAACCTTCTTAAGCAAATCGATCAACGTAGTTTGACCTTGATTAATTTCTATAGTGATCATGTTTTGAGTAATCTAATTGTTCTCATATGTAGTCTTGATGACAGGCTACAAGGATCCACCAATAAAATCAACAAACAAAAAACAACCTGACAGATCTAGGCGTTGCAAAACCTGTCAGACGCTGGTTTCAAACTTCTGGGTTACCTAGAATGTACTCGGTCATGCCCGGTCAACGGGTTTTGACCGAGAATAACACTAAATCTATACATTAACTGACTTTGATTTCACTTGCAGATGAAAGAGCGCATACCAAATCATGAGATTTCTAGGTTTAGGATTCAAATACCTTCTAAGCTTAGATCTTTGAATCTGATGTTGGATTCTATTCTTGGGTGATCTAAGGCTGTATAAGTGACTGATCTACCTTAGATTTTTGGATATGAAGAAAGAGAGAGAGAGTGTTGTGGGAGAGCAAGTTAGCAAATGAGCAACTTTTATGACTTTTTCTTTCTTTTAATCTCTTTGATTCATTGAATGGAGCTAATATAGCTGCTGATTTGGTGATATAAGTCACATGTCTAGGGTTTAGGGTTGGTGAACAACCCACACTAGAACATAACTTACAAATAACCTAATAAATAATGCAAGATGGCTAGTTTAGTCATTTAGCATTTAATTTTAATGGCATAAAGGTCAATTGATACAAACCCTTAGGGTTTAGGGTTTAACCCTTTAGGTCTTGACAAAATGATTTTTAAAATTTCCAATTTAGGTTTTCAACATTAGAAAATTAATATTTTTTTAATTTGTAATTAGGATTCTATAATTATAATAAGATTCCTAATCACAAAGTTCAATCTTGCTAATTAGGATTATTATTTCCTAATTAAAATTGCTAATTTAGCAATTAGGGTTAAAATTTGTACATTAGGGTTTATAACCCAAGAATTAGGGTTTTACATAGAAAAATAATATTTCTAATTTTAGAAATTAGATTTCCTAATTAGATTAGGGTTATCTAATGACATATAACTTGAAAATTAGGATTAATGTTTCCTAATTAATATTGCTAATTTAGCAATTAAATACACAATTGTGCATTAGGGTTTCTAACATAATAATTAGGGTTCAAAAATTTGAAATTAGGGTTTGCTAATTAATTAAGCTTTAGCCTGATTAACATCATAATTAATAGCACTTAAGCGTTATAATTATTCTTTAATTTCCCAGATTAGGGTTCTAATTTCCAAATTAGGGTTTCGGATTTCCGTAACTGAAATTAGGGTTTCTTATTAAACGTTAGGGTTTTCTAACAGAACGCTGTCGTTCTTAATATATACTTAGGGTTTGAAACTGATAAAATTTATCTGGTCAACCCTTGACCCTTAACTATATTCTGAACACATACATAACCATATACACAGAACATATTCACATATATACTTAATCCTGAATAATTCACCTAAATCCTTCACAGAATTTTGAAACCCTCAAAATTTCTTCCCAAAAATATCAAACGCATACACTTATTTTCTGTGTAGGTCTAGTATTTGACCTTAAATCAATCATTTAAGATTTTAATAAATTTTCTAAATTCTCAGGCCGTCACACTATTGAGTTTACACATTTGAAACTCAAGTTTCCTTTTGAAATCAAGCTATGAGAGTGATTATATGAAAGGCAACATATCTATTATGTCAAGGACTGAAATAAGCTTAACTAAGTTTTATTAGCATGCTCCATAAACCAGATATTATAACAAAACAACCAACAAAATTTGCAAAGGGTGCGAAAGCCGCCATATTTGTACTTAGGGAGAAGCAGCCAGCGCGCCACTCCGTTCAATCGAGACTTCTAGCCTTCAAGCAAATAACAAGCCAACTACCAAATTTTCTTCACTAATTCGACTATAACCAAGCTGCATTGAATACTAAACATATTAATAAGCTTATAAAACAACTACATAAGTGTTCTACAACCCAATTACAATTCAACTTGGCAAAATCAAGAAATTGGTAATTCAAGAATGGAAATTTTGACAGAACTCAAAATGAAGAACAAGAAGAAATCTTATACCTCTGTAATTAGCTTGCTAATTCACACTCCTTCTACTGATATGTATACAATCACTCACTCTATCTATGCTTTCAATCCCACACCTTAGCAATTCTCTGCAATGGATATTAGAAGGAGATGGGTGGTATTTATAGGGAAACAAAACACAGAAAATGCATATATACACAAAATTAAACTCATGGATTAAAGGATTACATGAAGGTTAAGAAGGAGTTGGTAAATGGCAGTTGAAGATCATCATCATAGCCACTCCCCCCATAATCATGAGCTAGAAGGAGCTTGGAAGAAGAAAAGGAAAATAGCTTATAGCCTTTATGTTTTACACGTGAAGGAGAAATGAAGAGCAAATAGGACTCTAATTTTGGGACAAGAAAATTAACTCAGCATTCCTGCAATACTAATTCAATCTCCTATTCTTATGTTATATATTATATATACATATAAACCATACATTATAACTTAGTGCCACAATATGATTTACATATTTAATATTTCAAGGTAGTAGATGTAAGGAAATATAACATACATATAATCCATGTATTTTAACTACACGTAGTAAAATATCGCCGTTAGGCATTATTGTCTGGATAGTTCCATAATTATCCCTACTACTCATATAACCAATATAATAACCTTATTATATTATTTATTCACATAGTTAAAAAATATGTACACATTTTCATGATCACCTAGGCATCATTTGAATAACTTTTACATTTTATTAATCTTATTATATAACTTCTATGGTATATAATATAGTTATTATTAGGTGTCACATTTCACACTCTTCTTAATGTAATTACTAAACATTGCCACATACTTGGCACAGATGAATTAAATAAATAATACATACCCTAGTTATGAAATTTACTTTACTCACAATAACCATTAATAATCACAATTTATTAATTAATCACCATAAATATTTAATTGATATAACCATTAACAATTAATATTTCTTAATTGCTCACTTGGCAATTCTTTTGTTAATTAATGTTATATTAATATTTCCCATCACCGTGACACACAAGACTTTTAACGAGTTCATCACAAACTCCACATATTCTTCCATTATTCAATTATTTAATATAATTGAGCTAACTTATCTCGTAACACAAAACCATTTATATTCAAATAAATATTTATTTCCATTAACATATTCATAAGTTATGGAAATTCTCGGGTATTACATCTCTCATAATAATCCTAATAATCATATCATATATACAATAATCATATATTCACAGAAAACAAATAATAACTATTTTTATTACAAAATTAATTTATTATAAGAATATAATCTATAATGATCAATAATTCTTAAAAAGAAATTATTTACACTATTTATTACATAAGTACATATACTTTACTTTGCACATATTCTCATCCTATATATATATATATATATATATATATATATATATATACAAAAATTTCTTATTGAAAATATTGGGTTATTACATCCACCCTCCCTTATAAGGATTCCGTCCCCGGAATCACCTCTTTAAAACCTATAGACACTAGGGCAAATAGCATACACAGTCATTTCAAGTATATCTCGATCAAATTTGATCGAACTGATCTTTAACGAAGTTGGTCCCGTTATCGCCATTGTTCCACTGCCTTTTCCCGCATTCACGCTCCCTATATCCATTCTCCTTTTTGGACAGTCATTCACCTTATGCTCCGTGGATCCACACATAAAACACCCATTGCTCATCCTAGGATTGGGGCAGTTAGGAGAGATATGTCCCTCCTGCCCACACTTGTAGCACACAAACTTACCCTTAAGACACTAACCTGAATGACTCTTCCCACAATTCTTACACTGCACAGCCTGCTTTTTTCACACCTTCCTGCTTGACTTGGACACTCCCAACATTGCTCCACTTTCTCTTCTCACCCCTACTTCAACTACCTACTTCTACCTTCCCGGCTCCATCACCCTTATTCTTTCTCTCCTTATTGTAAAGGCGCATGGCCTCACTTCCCCCTTCCGCTATGACAACCTTTTCTAAGAGTGCGACAAACGTATTGATCTGCAACACCGCCACCTTATTGTAGAGCCAGGGTTTTAGGCCTAGCTCAAACCTCATTGCCATTATAGCCTCCATATCCACTTGGTGTAGAGCGAACCTAGCTAATTCATTGAACTTTGCGGCATACTTTGCAACTATCAAGTTCTCCTGCTTCAATTATAAAAACATCACTTCCATCCCAGCCTGCACACTAGCTGAGAAATAATTCTCAAAAAATAACGTCTTAAACCTATTCCATGCTATCACTCCTTCTCTTGCCCTAGCTTGATTTGCCTCCCACCAGAAATTTGCCTCTCCTTTCATCATATAGGTGGCAAAAGCTATCTTTTTCCCCTCATCTACCCTAGCGACTATAAATGCTTTTTCTATTTCCTTAACCCAAGTTTGGGCTTCTATCGGGTCAGTGGTACCTCTAAATTTGGGCGGTCCTACAGCCTTAAAATCCTTGAAGTTCACAAATCGGTTGTCTAGCTGATTTCCCGCCGCTAACATTCCATTTTGCATGGCCTGAGCTACCATGTTCGCAAAATTCTGCATCAGGTTTGGTTATTGTCCTCCAGAATTGTTGACAGATTCTTCTTCCCTCTAGTTTCGTGTTTGACGTCTTGGCGGCATTTTCTAGTTAAATAAAACAAAATTTGTATTTTATTAACTTATATTCTAAACCTTATCGTATAAGTTTAATATTTCAAACTTATTCATTTAATTAAACATAGATTTATATTCATTTTACTAATTCATAGTACACAGCATAACACATGTTGCTTTAAACATCTAATATTCCTTTGTGACCACTAAAGTCGGGATTCACCACCACAATTTTTTTAAAAGTGAAAATATTACACCGACATACTTATCATAGAACATACATATTCAAACAGTACTTAGACTATTTATTCACTATGCCTTCTCCTGATCTTTGACAACCTTTCGCTCGATGACCTTCCAATCCACAAACAAAACATGCGCCTTGCTTTGGATTGGGACAATGAGGAGAAATATGTCCCTTATATCCGCAATTGTAACATATCTTTCTCCCTTTCCCGCATACGCCTTCATGTTTCTTGCTACAGTTTGTACACTTTTCTATTTATTTAAGGTTCCCTTGGTTGTTATCGGAATTTCCTAAATCGCGGTCTTTCATCTTTCGTTTCCCCTTCTCGCTTGGAGTTACACACAATATGTTGCTTTTAGCTCCCATCTGATCAATTTGGATCTTAAGCTTATCTTGTTCTTCCATCATTTCGATTAACGCCTTTCGCAATTGACCATTTAGTAGCTTTTCTATTTCCTACAACTTTTCCAAAGAAGAAACTTATTCCTCAGATTCTGCACTTCAGTTGATGCTTGATCAGCATCAACTTCGGTGTCCGAATCACTATCTATTAGTTCTACCATTTCTGGGTCCAGTTCTATATTTTTCCAAAATGATCACCTCTTCTAGGTTATCTTCAACGTGAGCCTCTATTTTAGCTATAGGCTTTGATACTGGCTCCTTCTTCACGATCTTAGGGTATCCTAATCTTTTTCCTCCTGACATCTACACATAAATTATCCTGATTAGAATATAATATATACACACAACAAATAATATAAGTTATCTTTTATTTTTGTTTGACGATGAATTTATTAGATTCATCTCCTTTTAAACTCTATATGAGTTATTTGTACTTTCAACATTTTTCTCTGCTCTAAGGTTATAGCCTAAGGTCTACTCCCACCTATGGTTTCTAACCCTAAAGCTCTGATACCAACCTGTGACGCCCCCAAATTCAGGTACTTGAAACCCAAATTCAGTGCTTCACGATACCATTCCTTTGAGCGGAATAATAATAATATTGTCATAAATATCAAACTTAATTTACATATCAGAGTTTTCTAAATCCTAGGTACGCGACCTTAAAAACATTTCATTACATGATAGATAATAAAAAACATCATCTTATTTAAGTCTAACTATTACATAAGATAACACAAACTTATTCTAAAAGCTTTCCTTTCCCTTTATTCATTGCAGAGCCCTCTGGCTGGTCATACTTAACTGAAAATATTTAATTTAAGCAAGGATGAGCATTTGAGTGCCCAACAAGTAATAGCAAACAATAAACATTAGCTGAAAGGATTAAATGTTCTCTTTGAGTGACACTTCTACAACGAAGCAATAGTTGTGAAGTAACTGAAACAATTCTAATCAATATACCAATTATATTTCATGTTTTTGAAACTACGTACTGACTATAAATAGAAATCAGTTGACAGACTATGAACATTGTTTTCTATTTTCTAAAAGGTTTAACAGAACTTCATTTGTAAACCGTCATAACTTACGGGCACGGGGGGTGATCAGCCCGTTATGCCCTGTATTGATCAAAACTACATACCAGAACGATATTCTCGTTCATCATAACCACTTTGGGCGCACAAAAATTTCCCAGATTCGGGATGTTCATACTTAGCCTGAATCCGAACCAAAACAATTTGGTTGGATAACAATAGTGTTCTATCATGTTCAATGATATTCTTAAATCTGTGTCTAGCCGAGTCAAATAGCTTAGACGATTTTTAATTAAAGTATACATACTGGAAATCAACAAGTATGTATCAACATGTATAATAATTATCCAAGTGAGGACACTTGTATAATCATACATAGAATTTAACGAACATAATATATATATATATATATAAATCTTACAGTAATACTATACTGATAAACAATGAACGCATAAAGTTCGAGAACTTGCATGAATACGAATACTTGGATACATAATTAATAACAATAGAGTTTAATAATCTGGCATAACGATAAGATAATTCTGAAACTTTCTTACTCGTGTCCATTGCATAAAGGAAATGCAAAGGTTAGGATACTTGCAAAATGTAAAAGATGGTGCAAATACTTGCTCAATGCTATTATTAATAATAATAAAGTTTGAAAACCCGTATAACCGGAATATAATTCAATAACTTACTTACGCAGGTTTATTGCATAAATAGATACAAAGAGTAAAGATACTTGCACAATGTAAAGGATAGTTTAGATACTTACTCAAGTAAAAGAGTAAGAATTAAGAAACTTGCCTCAAGCATAGTTTACCGAAGTAAAGCTTAATATCAATCCAATGCACTATTATATCCTATTCATGTATAATCACATTAGTTATACAAGTTAAACATGTACACCTATTATCCTAATTTTCTATCATACACAAGTGAAATTTATCAATGCCAACATATAGTGCTAGTCCTCTATTCGTATAATCTTATACGTATGCCATCACATGAAAATTTGTTCATAATACTCCATGTCATAGTTGAAATCATAATTTGACTTTAATTAAAGTGGTAAACACATATTCATCATAAGATCCTATCAACAACATGCTTATTAACACATGAATACTACACTGAACACGTTTTACAGATTAGAGTAACAACTTAGGCATTTATGAAACTACAGAACAACTACAGAAATCTGATCCTACTGCAGGGTGCCACGACTGCGCCTGATTTGCACTAAGGATGTGACGCCCCCAAAATAGGTATTCATCACCTATCTTTAGTCGCCAGATACATGGTACATAAATTCAAATACAACTTAATTATACAACAGTCATGCAAAATACGACAACATATATACTGTGAGTTTTAATACAAATATTGTAACGTATATAATACGACAATATTCATATTCAAATTAATGCATGCCATATAAAGTACAGCAGCAAATATTTCAAGTCTCCAAAGGGATACAAGAAGATTTATGTTCTCTTCATTTTACTGCGGTGCACTTTTGACGTTTTCAGGGTCGGGTTCTCATTACCCTATTGTTGTTCACCAAAATCAATTATTAAGTGACGTATAAAATACGACACACACATCTTAGGTCCTCAATACAATTATATGTTGCATGTCATGCCATAGTGAGGACTACTAACGCTATCATATGGACCGTCACTCCATTCCCCGACTAGTCCCAGCTATATTCTCATTTCCTGAAGAGAACAATAAAAGAAAGGGTGAGCTCAACTAGCCCAGTAAGAAATATTATGACTAAGATAAAGCAGAATAAATTATCATTAGTCTTCAACAATGTTAAACTGAAAAAATATAATAGACATCAAGTTTAACTCTAGCGGAATAAGCAATCCATTAGAAGAGTCAAGTAGAGCATGATATCTACTATCTTCTTTGATTTAAAATGTTTTCATCAATTTTTATCGCTGAGACTCAGCTTAATAAATAAACCACATCATCGAGTCATCCCTGCTCTACGGGCCAAGGATATTCATTAAATTATCAATGGTCATGACTATACCGAATAATCTGTGGTCATAATCATACCAAAAACTGTCTATCAATGCACTACAGGCCACTGAGGACTTTTACCACATCATTCGTCACATTACGGTAATGATTATACCAAATAATCCCTAGTCATAATCACACCAAGTCCACCTATGCACGTAAGCCAAAGATGACTTTCATCACAATATAAGCATTAGAATGATGACAATGTTATAAGCATTAATCAAAGGAAAACAATGATAAATATTAAAGATTTTAAATTTATCCAAATATTATCAATCACTTAATAAACTCATAATCTAATATTATTAATATTATGACAATATTTTAATCACTTCTTAAACTTATAAACAATTTATTTAAATTATTTACACTTTACCAAATAATGCATTTAATCATTCAAAAATGTCATACTCATAAGATTTCATCACCAACGATCAAATCACTCATCAAAAATCTGCATATACCCTATATAGGATTTTCAAGCCATAAAATCATATTTATCAATTTTTCAACTTCACATAACATATTTAACTCATATGTTCGTAACTAACCATTTTCATGAAAAATTTCCAAATCAACTTATTATTTTTCTATCCTTTGTCCAAGCATATATACATATATTTCATACACAACAAGTATTTTTTTATAATTTTTCAACTCCCTTAAGTATTTTTCAAAAATTAATATCTAATTAATTCCTTAAGAAATTAGCTACCTCAAGTTTAACTCTAGAAATTCCCAAATCTTGGAAGGATCTTACACATGTTAACGTGAGATTCCAGTTTAAATTTCATGGTCATCGAAGTTATAGAACTCCGGTTATAACATTTTTTGTCGAAAAAACCTAAATATTGAAATAGTCATAACTTGCTCATTTTAAGTCGGAATGAGCTCATTTTTGGACAGGAGGTACTTTATACCATATATTTTCATGTCCCAAAAGGCCGGAATTTATTTCACAAACTAAGTGGCCGAATATTTCCTTTTAAATTTCTGGGCAATAGCTTTTTGGTACATTGCAGTTTTTGACTCATTTGCTAAAATCAGTCCACACGAAAATCTACAACACCTTTTCCAGTGATTCCACTTAGATAATTTAGAAAACTCAAAGATCTAACTCTAGAACTTGACCACACTCAAAAATTCGAAACATAATAGGAGATATGGTCATTTGAATTTCATGTTCTATTTTAACCAAAATCTAATTTTTCAAGCCTTTGTGATTTCTAAGAAACTTTCATGTTTTCACATAATAACCAACATAACTCATCATGTCACTTACTAATACTACATATATCCATGATTTTCATCCGTCCAATGCTTTTATTATGACTTTCATCATAATCAACAGTCCAATGCTTATATTATGACTTTCCAAAATTTTTTTATGGTCAGAAAAATTACGAAACTGCAAATGGATTTTCACCCGCCATGTGGTAATCCACGTAGACAGATCATTTCCACCATTTAATAAGGAATGAAATACAAAAAATCATTCACCATGCATGTGGTAATCCATATATACAGGTTATTCCAACAGAATAATAAAGAATGGAATAATAGAAGAATTCACCATGCATGCGATATATCGCACAGACAGGTTATTCCCAACAGAATAATAAATAATGGAATCATGTCATGTGTAAATGCACCGACATGATATCACGACAGAATAATAAAGAATGGAACAAGGTCATGCGTAAACGCACAGATAGGATATTCTGACAGAATAATAATGAACGGAATAACAACAGAACTCACCATGCATGCGATAGACCGCACAGGCAGGTTATTACAACAGAATAATAAATAATGGAACCAGGTCATGCGTAATATGCACAGACAGGATATTCCAACAGAATAATAAAGAATGGAATAACAAAAGAATTTCACCATGTATGCGGTACTTCGCATATACAAGTTATTCCAACAGAATAATAAGGAATTGAATAACAAAAGAATTTCACCATGTAGGCGGTACTTCGCATATACAGGTTATTCCAACAGAATAATAAAGAATGGAATAACAGAAGTTCTCTTCATGAATACGAAAGAAATAATACCCCTTACGAGTACAACAAATAATATCCCTTACCTTATAAAGAAGAGTACTCCGACGGGTAGGGTGGGGATATACTTGAAGAAAACTTGCACTACGCTCAAAGCTTTCTTAAACTCTAACAAAATACGATCAAATTTTTAGAAGAAGAATTCTCTGAACTTCTGGTGTGATTTCAATTCTAACTAAGCATCTTATTTATAGGAAAATAGAAAGGATACTATGCAATAAAATATATAATATATATGTATATATATATTACTTAAAATTGAAATAAATATACTATGCAACATCATTTGACACCCCATTATACCTGAAGGTGTCACAAATTTCCAGAAAGCTGACTAAGTGTTCATTTGGGTCATCATTTGCCAATCCCCCAAACTGAACTAAATTTTGGATCATTTGAATCATCCCAAGCTTGATTTCAAAGGTGTTCGCAGCTATAGCAGGCCTGGTGATACTTGACTGCAGTTCAGTCACATTGGGTGTAGCAAAATCCCTCAATGCTTTCTGATCTTCAGCTGCCATTGTTTCTTCTTTTTCAGAGTTTTTGAATTATTCTCTTGTTTCATTGATCCACTTACATAACCTCTGAAACCGTTTCTCAATGTCGTCCTCAAAAGACAGCAAGTCTGGATTTTTGGAAGAAGTTTGCATAAACCACTTCAAAAACCTGAAATAAGAGGAACAAAACAAAAATAAAAATGTTTAAGTAAAACTGGACTAATTAAACTGATATCGTAAAAATATTAAAATCTATACTAAATTTGTCCCCGGCAATGGCGCCAAAAACTTGTTGGGTAAAATCTAGTTACGCACAACACTTAAGTATACGTGATCAACAAGTAATATACTAGTAAGTAGAGTATCGTTCCCACAGAGATAATTAAGTAAGAATTTAACCTCACAATTATCAATTTCCTATTAATCCTAATTTTATTAAGCTAGCAAAATCAATGATTAAAATTATAAAAACTAAATTATTAATAAGTATAAAATCACAACCAAACACATTAATAAAAACTGAATTTTCAAACAATTATTGGAGAATTAGGCTTACGATTTCACCCTATGCTTCACTATGAATTTTTCACCTTAATTCCAGTTCAATTTACTATCCCAATTTATTAACCAACAACACGAATGTAGCACTAGCCACCTCTCGATGCACTAATACCGTATTAACTTAAATCCACAAATTAGATATAAACAAGTTAAACACCTTAATCAACTAACTCACTATATCTCTATGTGAATTATAATTAAAGAAGGTTTAAGATTAAGTTCTCTATCAGATTACATGCGATGTCAAACATATCTCTACCTTAACAATCATCAAGAATCTGTTCATTCACAAAATTTAAGAACACATGTCTAGATTCATACTTCCTCTCTCGAATTCATACAAATCCACAAAGAACTGTTGATCAGATAATTCATAAATTCAAGCTCAAATTAATATAGATAAATTGGAAATTAGTTCATTAAATTGGAAATCAAGGCTACATAATCATTGTTTCACTTAAAGATCCATCATCAGCCTCAAAAGTAATTTAACTTAGATCCACAAATTAGATAGAAACAAGTTAAAACACCTTAATCAACTAACTCACTATATCTCTATGTGAATTATAATTAAAGAAGATTTAAGATTAAGTTCTCTATCAGATTACATGCGATGTCAAGCATATCTCTACCTTAACATTCATCAAGAATCTATTCATTCAAAAAAATTCAAGAACACATGCTATACTAACTAAGTCTAGATTCATACTTCCTCTCTCGAATTCATACAAATCCACAAAGAACTATTGATCAGGCAATTTATAAATTCAAGCTCAAATTAATATAGATAAACTGGAAATTAATTCATTAAACTGGAATCAAGGCTACATAATCATTGTTTCACATAAGGATCCATCATCAGCCTAAAAAGTAAATTAGCTCATAATAAATGAATTAAATACTGAATAAAGAAAAGAACATCATCCCAATTACATAAATTGAAATCAAAGGAGAATGGTAATACACCACCCTTCTCGTCCTTCAATTATGCAATCTTCGTGAAAATCCTCCTCTTCTTCGTTCCTCCAAGCTCTTGTTCTTCAATCTTGTTTCCAAAAGTGTGTATGAATAATAATGATAATTCTCCTTTCACACATAACATAAATTTGCCTCACTTTAGCTCCACACACTCAATCCTAATCCAATTCTAACTCATTACCAAGAAAATCTACAAGAAGTCCAAATCCTTTTCAAAACCAATAAGTCATTAATCAAAGACTCCCAAAAGTAAGAAATAACAACCATAACACAATCCTATTGCAAACGTATTACATACAGAATTTATAGCTTCCAAGACTTCCCATTTTCCATCATATAACAAATCCTACCCAGCTCGAGTCCCGTAGCAGTGCGCCCCACGCTATGTATTACTCCTTCGCAGTGCGGCCCGCGCTACCCAATCTGTGACCAGCTACGCACTAGCGCACCCCGCGCTATGGAGTCAGAAAGTCCAAAATTGCTTGATAAATCCTTCCAATGCTAGCATCTTGATAAGCTCGCTAATTATCCTACAACTAGCACAAAACCCATCAAGAGTAACATGAAAATAACTAAAAACAAACAATATAACAAGCTAAATGAATATAAATCATAGGTTAAAAACCTACTCATCAACCACTTCCCGTACCTAAGATTTTTGCTGAGGTTATGTCGGCCACTCAAGAAATGATGTCATTGGGACATCAGCCTGGACAAGGGCTTGGCAAAAATTAGCAGGGTATTAAGCACCCAATTCAAATGTCCAGTCAAACTGGGACATCCGGACTAGGCTATTCTGCCAGTTCTAGTCACAGAAATCCTCATAAGCACAAACAGATTCCTCAAGCTTCTGCCCCACGTCAATTTTCTCCACCTGCACCTCATGAGTTGATACAATCTCCAGTAAAGGTACCAGCCCATGTTATGGCTATGCTGTTTCTCAAACCAGTACCATTCAAAGTAAAAGGGGTCCTGATTCCTGATCTCGAAGTGGAAGAGAGGGAACAGAAACGTAAACATGACATCACCCTAATGATGTTAGTCATACACATCATTGTCCATGATGAACATATAAACAGATATACCCCAGACGATGATTGTCCAGATGTTATGGTCATCATCGGGAAAAGGAGGACGGTGACAGTCCCACCATCACTGCAGTCCATTAGGACTTTACCCTCGACAATTGGAGCAGCATTCTATGCATTGGTTGACGAGGGTAAAATGGGCAGAAATCCCTCTACCATGTAGATAACTTTAATTGCTTACTTTTATGTACAGTATTAGCAGTTATTTTATCAGTACATGTTAACACTATTGTATGATTAAACAATTTTATATATTAAGTGAAAGCATATTTTGTTTCAGGACTCTGAATTTAGATGTGCTTGTACTTGTTGATGAGGTGCCTTTTCTCGACAAGGATTGTAACTTTGATGAAAAGTTGGACTAAAACTTGATGGAAATCCAAGAGGACATTTAGACACCTCAGAAGATTAAGGAATGGGTCGAAGACAAGCCTAAACCTAATCTTTATCAAACCATTCCTTTCAATCTTAGAACCTTAGAAAGCCCTAAGCTAATCCAAATTGGTTTAGACCTAACCCCAAACCAAAGGAATGACATGGTTGCATGGTCTCACGAAGACATAGTGGGTTTGTCCACTGACATTGTCCTTCATCGCCATCCCATTAAGGAGGGATTTAAGCCAGTCAGGTAGAAGCTCAGGCGATTGAAACCTGAGTGGAGTTTAAAGGTGAAATAAGAAATTGTGAAACAATTTCAAGCTGGCATTATCATGGTGTCCACATATTTGGAATGGATATCCAACATTGTTCCCATGCTAAACCAAGAGGAAAAGTTCGAGTTTACGTGGATTATCGGGTTCTGAACAAAGCTTGCCTTAGAGATAGCTTTCCCTTGTCCTTTATCCACATTCTTATTGACAATACTGATCAATACGGCATGTACTCCTTTGGGAATTGCTTTGCGGGGTATCATCAGATTATTGTCGCTGAAGAGGACCGTAAGAAAACTGCTTTCATCATTACTTAGGGAACCTTTTACTACAGACAGTTGTCATTCGGCCTCATTAATGCCGGGACAACCTATCAACGAGCTATGATGGCTCTTTTCCACGATTTAATACATAAAGAGATAGAGATCTACGTGGATGACATCATTGTCAAGTCCCGAAGGGAAGAAGACCACTTAGACCATCTCAAAAAGCTATTCAATAGGTTACGTAAGTACAACTTGAAGTTGAATCCAGCCAAGTGCGCCTTTGGCGTTAAATTAGGCAAGTTGCTAGGTTTCCTAGTCAGCCACAAAGGAATTGAGCTGGATCCCACCAAAATATAGGCTATCAAGGAAATGCCCATTCCTCAGACAGAGAAGGAAATACGAGGATTTTTGGGAAGAATCAACTTCATTAGCAGGTTTATATCTCAACGACAACAACTTGTGAGCCCATTTTCAAATTGTTAAGGAAGAACTCCTCCATGAAATGGAACAACGAGTGTCAGAAAGCCTTCTTTACAATCAAAAAGCAGATGGTTAACGCTCCTATTTTGGTACCTCCCAGGGATGATGTTCCCCTATTCATGTACCTATCCATTAATGACAATGTTATGGGTTGCATGCTGGGACAAAAAGACGATAGAGGCCAAGAACGAGCTATCTATTACCTCAGGAAAAGATTCAGCAATAGTGAACATAAATACACTCTGATTAAGAAGACTTGTTATGCTTTAGCATGGGCTTCCATGAGGTTACAATATTACCTCCATGGTCACACAACTCATCTTACATCCCGCGTGGATCCTCTCAAGTATGTCTTCAGTAAGCCCATACTGAATTGTCAGCTGTCCAGATGGCAGTTGATCCTACAACAATTTGACATCATCTACGTGATGCAAAACTGTATCAAAGGTCAAGCAATTGAAGATCAACTGGCTGTCGTACCTGTAGGGGATTACAAACCCATGGAAACATATTTCCCCGATAAAGGGGTCATGATAGTTCAGCAACACCATCCGTACGATGCATGCCACACACGGAAAATATATTTCGATGGAGCTGTTAACACATAAGGTTCTAGAGCTTAAGTAGTTCTAGTATCTGGTATGGGGGAGCAGTATCCCGTCATCGTCAAATTATAGTTTGTCAACACCAACAACATAGCTGAGTATGAAGGCTGTATCGTGGGGCTAAAACTTGCTCGTTTAATGGGCATCAGGCGGTTAACTGTCTTTGGGGATTCAGAGTTGGTAGTCAAACAATCCACAGGAATCTATCAAACCAAAGAACTACATTTGCTGCCTTACCATCATCAAGTTCTACAGATGGCTTCGGAGTTCGAAGAAATCTCCTTTCTACACATTCCTTGTAATAGGAATGATTTTCCAGATGCATTAGCAACGTTGGCCTCCTTGATTCACATACCTGACAAGGAAAACATGCCAAGCATCACATTTTCCCTGCAAAAGGCCCCAGCTTATGGGAACTATGTTGGAGAAGTATCAGATGAGTTATCTCCCATCCACAACCCTTGGTATCAATATATCAAGGAGTATCTGCGAGATGGATCTACTCCCGCTGAGGTGAGCCCGACTGAAAGGAGGTGGATCCATCGACTTGCTATGAAATTCTACCTGAGCGGAGATACACTCTACAAAAGAGATGCAGGACTAGGTCTCCTCAGATGTATGGACAAGGACGAAGCTCAGAGGCTCATGGATGAGATCCATGGTGGAGTATATGGCCCACACATGAGCGGACCCCTACTTGTCAAGAAAATCCTCATAACAGGGCATTATTGGCTTACACTCAAAGCTTAGTGTGATGATCACGTTAACAGGTGCTATCAATGCCAAATTCATGGGAATGCTATCCACACCCCCCAAGGGAACTCCACAATATGAGTTCGCCATGGCCCTTCTCAATGTGGAGAATGGACGTGATCTGGCCCATCGAGCCCAAAGCCAGTAATGGACATCGATTCATATTCACCATGATTGACTACTTCACTAAATGGGTAAAAGCAGCCTCCTTTCCCAGGGTTACCAAAGAAGTCATCATTACTTTCATCAAAAACAATATCGTTTGTCGATATGGACAACCAGAGGTCATTGTGTCAGATAATGCTAAAAACCTCAACAACAAAATGAAGGAGGAGTTATGTAGTAAATTCCACATCAAACACCTTAACTCCGTCATCTACCATCCAAAGATGAATGGTGTTGTTGAAGCGGCTAATAAAAACATCAAGAAGATCATGCAGAAAATGTCCACCAATCACAAAGGATGGCATGACTTCTTGCCTCTGACTTTATTAGCCTATAGAACTTCAATACGTACTTCCACTGGGGCAACACCCTACTCATTAGCCTACGGGATAGAAACAGTGCTCCCCATAGAGGTGGAAATGGAATCCCTCAAAGTGTTGATGGACGCTTAGCTGGATGAAGACCAATGGGTACACGATAGGTATCACCAATTGTCTCTAATAGACGAAAGGCGAACCACGACTATCTTCCATGGTTAGTTATATCAACAAAGGATCACAATATCTTACAACAGGAAAGTCTGGCTATGACATTTTAAACAACATGACTTGGTTTTAAAGAAGATCATTGACAACCAAGATTAATCTAAGGAAAAATTTGCTCCTAACTGGGAAGGCCCGTTTGTTGTCAAGGAGGTATTGACAGGAGGCGCTCTTAGGCTACAGGAAATTGATGGCGATGAATTTCCACAGCTTATTAACTCATACACCGTGAAACGGTACTATGTTTGAGGTTATCATCAAGCAAACATCCTAGTTTTTGATCATCAAATCAACAGTCATTCTAATATTCTGACCCTTTTTACATACTCTTCTGCCCCTCAGGGAAACATACACTTCAAATCAGCAACCTGGTTTCACCTCATTTCAAACCTTTCACACAATTTCGGTTATCCCCCCAGGGATTGAACCTTTCACACCTGCAGTTTATCCTGAAGACGGGATTAAACTTTTTTACGCTTGCAGTTTGTTCTGAAGATAGGATCAAACTTTTTCACACCTGTTGTTTGTCCCAATCATGGGATCAAACTTTCTCCTCCCTGCAGTATAGCCTGCACATGGGATTCATACTTCTCTTCGACTGCAATTTGTCCTGAGGGGCGAACTACGTCAAACATGATCTCCTTGATACGCGGGAGTACGTAGGCAACCATATTCTATATGGCCCGGTTGCAATAAAAAATACAACAAACATATTTCTACCCTTTCTCTACAAAAACAAAAAACCACAAAAACACTTCTACACCCTTCTTCATCAATAAAGCTTATACACGGTACTGGGATCAAACTTCTATCCAACACATTTCATCGGCTTCAGACCAAATGGATGGAACTACCTAACCTCTACTCACAAATAGGAGATTCGGCGACCATCTAAGCTACGGTTGTGCCTCAAAGAGCAACACCAATCCATAAGAGATGGAATTAACTAGGCTTCTCACAAATAGAAGTACTGGCGACCATCTGTGGTGCGGTCAATCTCAGTGAGGAAAAGTCACACTCATCTCCACATCTACATACATAAACCAGTCCCAAGACACCAAAGATGGTAGGGATACACACATATCAATGATCAGTTCTAAAAGATCCTGTGATGTCTCAATGTCCACACATCAAGGATGAGTTCAGAATGCATCAAGATCACAAGCCCTAAAGAAATAGGCAAATATCAAGCAAGTATCAAGGCACAATTAAAAGGGAAGTGAATCAAAATATATTTCCCTGCCATATATAATACTGTTTGATATATACAAAATGGGTTTTACATGACAAAATGGCTAAGCTAGTCTGTGCGGGAAAATACAAGTCTATCTACAGATCTGTGTGTATACAGACTATCAGATCTAACATAGCATCTCTCTCCGAAGAAGGAGGTAACGCTGCAAGTTCCTACCCAATGGTATCTACACGAGCTAGCAGATCCAAGGCCAACTGCATGGTGGCATGATGCTCATCAATGTATGCACTCATATCGGCAAGGATGCCAGTCGTAAGGATCTGATTTGAAATCTATATGCTCTGTGATGACGGTCACATCCTGGGCAGATAGGGCATCATCCCACTCTAAAATTAATGCATCTCTAGCTGATCTAGCCTCGTCTCTCTCTAATAGAGCCGCATCTCTCCCATCAAGAGCTGTCAACATCAAAGCCCTAACCTGATCTCTCTCAAAGGTCATCAGATGTAGACTCTGCTCCAAATAATTTGTTGAATGTTAAATAATAGTAGCACTCGTAGTGGGAGAATCCATCACAACTGCTGGCAACCCAGTAGTAAAATCCTCCTCGATGGGAATATCAGCCTTCTTCATAGGCTCCTCATTGTCAGAATCAGTCCCCTGCACTATGAATACTACCGTAGCGGATGCAGTCTCTGTCTCCATCCATGTGGAATACTCTGCAGAACAACCCGAATGGCTGATGAAAAACTCAGCTAGTTCTCGCTGATCCCAACAGGCATATAACTTGGATCTGTCTTCTGCTGATAAGTGGTGAGAAGCGAAGCGCTGACTCGATTCCCCCTCAAAAGGACAAAAATCATGAAACTGATCAAACTGACACATCACGGCCAGTGGGTGGTAAGTGATCATACCTCTCAAGCCAGCCAGAGGAAGATAATCCATGACCGGAGCATGATTGATTAAGCTATAGGGTGAGCTAAGCCCTGTACACAGCAATATAGCGAACGGATCTCCAATCCTTGCCAGGAAAGCTGACCAAGATGCAACATCTGTACACTCCGCAGACTGAAAGGAGTATGACATGACTATATCATGGTTGAAATAATACCCATGCCATCTAAAAGTGCCAATCGGTCTCAAGTGTGACATAAACCACACGTACAACATGATTGAGCTGCCTGTAAACACTCCCGTTGGATAAGTGCAGTAGTATGTGGATGACCTCAGAGTCTCTTCTATGATCATCGGTCTGATGGTGTGACCCTCCTTGAGAGCTCTCACTGCCATGATAACTCCTATGTCCAACTCATCCATGTACCATGGCATGTAAACATCCGATAGTACGCACAATAGCAGTACATCCACTCTGGCCAGACGCCAATGATCCTTCGGTGAGGTGAAATCCCCGAAATGTCATGTATAACTATCCTCAGAGCCAAATCTATCAAACAGAAAATGCTGGGATATAACGTGGCCAGATATGAGCTCATCCTGCACCACCCTATGCCTCAAGCCAGTAAGGGTCATGAACTGCCTACTCATATCTCCAATTGCCATATACACGCAAGGTCTATCCAGTGGAAACATCATCAAACGTGCATACTCCTCCAGAGTAGGAGTTAACTCCTAGGTACCAAATCAAAAAACATGTCTCTCCGATACCTAGTGCTCCAGCATGCCCTCTATGAATCCTATGGGAACCTGAAACATCAACAGGGTCATAGTATGCTACAACAAATGATCTACAGTTACCCTGTCTGATGGTGATATGCTATTATAGCACGATCGCATACCAGATGCCCCCAATAATGGTGGGGTATGATCAATACTGCTAACTATCTAAGAAGACATCTATACGGGCCGTGTCATAAGACCATCCAGGGGTCAATGCTGAATATCACTGGACATACATATATATGTATAACAAAATAACATGCATGATACAATAGATGACAATATGATATAGGAAATGGAAAATTGTACATACATTCCAAAGTATATCATCATCTAATACATCTTTGTACAGCTAAAATACAGGGAAATGGGGCACATTCGCCCTACACCTAATAGATGCCTATCAACAGATATAGAGAGAATGGGGTGAAGCTACCCAATCTCTAACAGAGGCCTATCAAAAGAGATAACGAGAATATACATTAGAAGAAGGTAATAGTGTCAATGTTTACATCATCAATCCTGTCTACCTGATGTAACTCCTCCTAAGTCACTGGATCTCTATCCACAGGGATGTCAGGCCTATACAATGGAGTATTTGCACCGGGAAAACAATATGGGTCACCTAAGGGGCCAGCGCCAGAGCTGGAAGGATCAAAAGTATCTGCCTCTAAAGGATCTCTGCCCAAGTGTTGGATAAAGAAATGTGCCCAGTCAAACTGCCGGGTCAAACTGTCAATCTGTGTCACATGAGTCGGATCTCTGACACAGGCTAGCCAATCCGTCATCATCACGGATCACCGGAACCATATCCCCCATGAAATTTGAGTGGGCGCGGGTCTAGGCTCCAATAGTGCGAGGAACCACCAATTTGGAACATCTCCTAAGTGCGGGGACCTCTCGATAATGTGGAACCGTCAATCCCCAACAATGGAATATCAATGACAGGTGACTGTGAAATAGGCCAATAATGCCTGGCAGGAGTCAAGATCAGCATTCAAATCTCTCATGTAGTGCTCCTGATAGCATACTCTCCTAAGTAAAGCTCCCATCCTCCATCTGTGAAGAGAGGAATCCTACGAGTGGAAATCACATGCTCGACACCAGTCGGGTACCCATCCTTAAATCCAATGCTCAAATGCTCCCAAAGTAGGGAACCCACGTGATGACATCCGCTGTCAACAACTCTAGCTGTAGGCGGCAATGAGTAAAACCCTTAGCAACAGGGACCTCCACCAGTATGGAATGATGCCGTATTCGTCCTCGTGGATAGGTGTCTAAACCTAACACACTCACATGACGTAAATATAGGAGCCTCTCATAGGCCCAAAACTGCCAACACCAAGGCAAACATCTGCTGTCAGTTAACACTCTGAACCTATACATGGGAAAAGATAAGAGAAATACTCACCCGCAGAAATGGGTAGAATCCTAACCAAGCCTCGGTCAAGCCCTACGATCGCATGCGCATTCCCCTGAGGAAATAGGCGAAGTTATAGGAACCACAATCATAATATCCTATACGGTCCACGTGTCGAGTGGCACTGATCAAAGTGAAGGACACCGTAAAAGAGTTATCTGCTATGAAGCAGCCCCAAATGATCATCAGGAACAATCGCCGAAGAATGCGATCACTGACTCTCACATTATCGGGTAGAGGCTCACTCAACATCCTGCTCATAGCATCTACGCTTAAAGGACCTGTACGAACAGTCCTGCCCTTGAGCGCCCTATCTGGAACTCTTATCAAGGATCTGACAACAGTAGGGGTGATATCTGCCATACAAGGCACTAGCTCCCCTCCAAACTCCATACCTGTGATAAACCGCCAATCCATCGACGTCATCATCACCTCATAGTCCAGCAAATAGAGTGACTATGTCTGGTGAAACCAACGCTCAGACAATGCCCTGAGGTAACCCCAGGGACAACGATAGGGAAGAATGGAAAAGAATGTCCTGAATCCCAAGCCATATTCAATCGCTCTATAGTCATCATGCAAAGCCTGATATATAGAGTGGATACTGAACCAATTCCCTCGAGGCTGTGTAAAGCTGGGAACCTACATCAAATGTAGATCAACATCAGAAGCCTTTACTCCTCATCAATAAGAAATAAGGAAGATTAAGATCTAACTTTATACCTCGTTTGCGTGCAGGTAAACTGAAGTGTGTCAACTCAAATCACCCAAGAGATCTGGGTTCACCACTTGAATGCTTGGCAAATCCCTATGGGGAACAAGTGCAGCAGGAGCGGCGTCCGCAACCGGCACATCCTCCTCCTCGTCCTTGATGTTCGGCACTTCAACCAAGATTGAATGTATCACCGCCTCCACCAAACGACGAGGCTGTCTAACAGAACGAGGTCGAGGCACTTCAGAAGCCCTTCTCTGTACACCATAAGTGGTCCTGCGGGAACTACTCGACTGATCCGGATCCATAATATGTGGACAACAAGTCTCCAAATTACCTCAGAAAGGGTGTGGTAATGTTTAACCTGGAGCTTTTCAAAATGCATTTTTATGTCTACATGCATGCATGCATTATTTTAACATACGTCTATAGTAGAGTTAAAAATGCATGAGTACCCAATGCCTACGTTTTGGAAAATTTTGCCGTAGTACCCTTTGTAAATAGGACTATCCATATGAACATATACATGACTAGGCGGCCATTCAGTAGCACACCTACCCACAGTAATATACATCCTACATAATATATCACAGTAAAAAATCTGTAAGTGTAGTCTAATTACCAGGATTATTTTGCTTTTCTACCTTTACTCATTTGTCCTCAAATAGGATAAAAAATGACAGTAAAAGGTGCCCATTTGACTATTTCAAAAGTAAAATTTTTTCACATCATTATGTTCAGTATGGTTTAATACTAACATTTACTATGTTGAATATTTTTTATCAAGTCATATCAACATGCATATTCACTACTATGTGTCTAAATGCATTTCATGTGATAAGTCATTTTTCAACAGATAGAAACTGGAAAAGAATACATGCATACGTTAGCAGGACAGTGTAGAACACTTGTACGGTGATAGAATTTGCATAAAGTCACCAGAATTCAGTAGGTCTGAAAAAGAGCTCTCGAATTTCCTTCGCGACGCAACTTGAAAGTGACTTATGATAGCAACTTGCTGGCTTTACATAGCCACAGTTGGTCGCAGGTCCACCTGTGGCTGCCGTAAGTGTACCTGTGGCACCCCTACATGGGTCCCACCCCTCCGGCTCGGTCCAGTTCGAGTTGTAAAGGAGGTCTCATAAGCTGAAAAGGCCAAATCAGGACTAAAAACGCTACGCAATTGGGCAGAATAGACTGGAATCCTTGTTTTCACGGGCCAAACTTTGGCTCCGCACATCACTCATTGGTATTCGGTTGAATGCAATGTATACTATACCGATGAGCTCAACTTTTTCAAATCATGCTCGGTAATGCCTCACACACGTTCGATGCCGCCAAACATAGGGTCGTAACCCTAAAAGACATAATCCCCAGCGGGGGTCATAACGCCGATTTGAAACATTGATAAAGAATCCCTAGCGGGGGTTACAACACAATTCGACCATTGATATACACATCAATGAAGGTCAAGCAGCCTTGACATAATTCCCGGCAGGGGTTACAAAGCAATTCGACCATTGATATACGCGTCAATGAAGGTCAAGCAGCCTTGACATAATCCCCGACGGGGGTCACAACGTAGTACGACCATTGATGTACGTGTCAATGAAGGTCAAACAGCTTTGACATCGTTTCAACCGATGACAAGTAAACCCATCAAAGCATCAGAGGCCATTCGATGATCTCATCCATTAGTGAACTTATCCACAACCTTCCCCAGCGGGGGTCACAATGCAATGCAACCATTGATACACACATCAATAAACGTCAATCAGCCTTGACAGTTTGCCCAGTAGGGATCTATCCTGTGATACACAATGAAGGTCGAAGGTCGCAAATGATCGACAATACATGTTGGCGATAAATCAAGACAGGATCGTGGTATATGTTATACACATCCTCAAATAGACAAAGCTTTATCCCCACAGATCTCTTGTACATGAGAGGCACCTCTGCTGAGTAAAGTCTGTATCAAGGATTCATGACTTTGGTGATAACCCCAACGTCAAGATTTTTGAAGACTTGGATCGCATGTCCAAGACATCAATGATTGTCATCCTCGACAGGATTAACAAGGAACCGATAATCATTCCATCATGTTGGAAAACAATCTAACAACATACATGCATCGTGCATTTGCATCATGTTGTTGTACATAGCATCATATTTATCTTGTTGCATTTCAAGTGTCTAGGATTCTTTATCCTATCCATGCCTTTCATTGCAAGAATATGATAAAGAGGGGCATCTATAGACACTCAAAATTTTCTACACACCTATTACTAACATTGTAGGAGGGCAGATTCGTCTTTCAGAGATAACCCTAGAGGACAGTTCACATCCATTCCGGATACTACCGGAAGTTCAGTCTCAACCCCAGAACACACACTGGGAGTATCAATTCCAACCTCGGAGATAACCCCGAGTTTTGTCCTTGAAGATAACCCCAATGAATGTCATTGCAGTTCCGGCAATAACTCCGGAAATGCTTGTTTCAAATGCATGCAATCAGCTTCAATCTCAGACCTCCTGCTGAGGCACTCATTCCAAAGACCCAGAGCTAACACCGGGAAGACATGCACACTTACAGATGACCTTGCAGAATTCAAACTCTTGCAGCAGTCCAATCTCAGATGTAACCTTGAGCAACGTCTGCTATCAGCCCAAACCGGAGATAACCCCAGTGAGGGGAAAAATCTTCATCTTGCCACCTCAACCCCAGTGCGTCATCTAAACATTTCATACATACATTTTTACATAGAAATGTCCCACAAGAGCCAAGGAATTCCAATCCTGAGTGACTATTACGCGTGGCAGCACACCGGATAGAATTTGAAACTTAAAGACCATGGGCATGGTCCCCTCTTCCTGACTTCGTACAACCTCTAATCCCATGTTATTGTGTAACTCTCAATAAAAGCGGTCCGAAGAAGGTCTTGTACACCTCATTCGGATGCTCGGATTAAAGTTCTGCAAGTTCGAGCGGACATCACAGTGCACAAGTGCACATACTTTGAGATGGTGGGACCCACGGAGCCCGGGGTACCCCGGGCAGCTGGAGGTGCATTTGCAGCTGCCGCAGGTACACCTGCAGCTCATATCTCTATAAATATAGAGCTTGGGGTGGCCATTTGTAAGAGAAAAAGAGGCGAGGAAGCCCTATCCAATTTATTCCGTACACACCCCATATTTAGTGCTTTCTCATTTTTAACACCTGTTAGATCACATATAGCTATATTTTACCAACGGGAGCTAAGTGTTTATTTATCTAGAGTCATAGAAGCCTTCCTTGGCAGCCCACTGTAAGCCTTCTCATACTCTATAAAGCCTTTCTCTTCATCTTTGCACACAATATTCTTCACGTTGAGAGTCGTGTTGTATGTGTATGCTTGGACTTCGGTCCATGGTTTTCATTTCTGTCTGTATATATATATACTTATATATGTATATATTTTTATATATGGACTAACATTATCGAGTTATTCCTCGATTGAGCCTAGACTTATGTCTGGAGCGTTTACTTGCTTATATATATATACTTATATATATAAACTGTTGTCGGATTATATCTGATGAGCTTGGATTTTACATCCAGAGCGTTTACTTGCTTTTATATATATATATATATATATATATATATATATATATATATATATGAACTATTGTTGAACTCTATTCTATGAGCTGGATTTTATATCCGAATTGTTTTTTGCTATATATATATATATATATATATATATATATATATATATATATATATATATATATATATCGACAAATCGCTAAAATTATAAACCGAAGTAGGGTATAAGAAACATCCCCATGCGTTCATCGCTTATATATTTATTTACATCAGGGCACTGGAGTTTACTTGCATTGGCCTTTTCTTTCGCTTTATTTACATTTCGTCCCGCCTGGAGTTTACTTCGTGGCGGTTGATCGTTTTTACTGCTTTCTTTACATTCAGTCCCGACTAGAGTTTACTTCGTGGCGGTTGATCGCATTTATTGCATTATTTACATTTTTTATCCTCCGCGGAGGTGCTTCGTGGTGGTTGATCATGTCTGTATAAATATATATATATATATATATATATATATATATATTTACAACATTTATATATATAACTGCTTACTACTTTTCATATAAACTGCGGCATCATGTGAGCCTAGGAATCATGTGATCATAGATTCAGTCTACTAAATCTAGATTCGGTTCCCATTATGGACTTTTTCAGCTGTAATCATCTTGTACATTATTTACAATGTTTGAATTTACTAAGATGGCTGTCATTCCCATGAGGAGTTCGGCACTACTGTATATTATTTTCTCGAAGATGTTTCGCATTTCGAAAAAAATAAAAGCAAACAAGCTGAACATTTAATAATAAAATGGAAGTATGAAAAGGTCTCAATTACTATTGAGCACGGGGTTTGAAAAACCTCTTTTACAGAACTTCACTACTATATCATGTTTAAAACCGAATTTTTCATATAAATTCAAACCCTTTGTATATAGGTGCCATTGAGGCCTTGCACTACTTCCAAATAAATTGCACAGTGATCCACACACACACACACACACATACACATTCATATAATAGTTTCTTGAAAAGTGGCGATCAGTGTGGCAACACGGATGTCGGGGGGTGTCTAACACCTTCCCTCCGCATAATCAAACCCCCGAACCTAAATGAATCTCGGTTCCACAGACTCGTTTAGCAGTATCACATCATTGGGTCAATGTGCAAACCTTTTCTCGGTTGCGTTGGTGCAACCAGTTGAAAACACCAACTGGTGACTCTTACAGTAAAATCATCGACATTATACATGTTGGACCTTTTTCACTTGTTTTTTCAAACAAATCTCACATAACATGAGAACACCAAAGAATAAGAAACGAAAAGGGACAAATAAAAATCCCGACGTCGACATTAGGTCGACTTACAAATGGGTTACTGGACTTTTTTTTTCTTACAATCAACTCACTGAACATTAGTTACTAACAAAACGTTTGCAATTTTGTTAACTTTGTTGACTTTTAACGAAATTTGACACATAAGTTACTAAGTTGGAAAAAAAAAAGTTTGTGTCACTAATTATCCCACGTGGCCTTGATTATGTGGATCTAAAAAGAAAATTTATACTAAATTAATTTTTATGTAATTCTTTACAAATAATAATATAAATTAGAAAAGTTTGCCAAAAAAAATAGGAAAATAAATGAAAAATATATTTAAATATTTTTTTAATTAATATCAAATGAATTTTTGTTTAATTATTTACAAATATAATAATATAAATTAGAAAAGTTAGTCAAAAATAAGAAAATAAATAAAAATATATTTAATTATTTTCTAATTAATATCAAATAAATTTTTATTTAATTCTTTACAAATATAATAATATAAATTAGAAAAGTGTTTCAAAAAATAAGAAAATAAATGAAAACAAATATTAACCATACAGACCTCTATTATTTACTTAAACCCTCACTAAAGGATTATTAAACAACGATTATTAAACGGAACAAAAACCATACTTAAAGCTGAAAAATAAAATGTGTATTTCTAATACTATGTGTGTGTGTGTGTGTGTGAAATAAGAAAGAAATAAAAGCACCCACTTAATTTGTTCGTTGATATCGGATTCACCATCCGCATACTTCTGGCGAGCAAAAGAATCTTGAGGAACATTGCGCATGAACATAAGCTCCTTTTTCACGCACCTCTTTAAAGAGTTCAAAGACAACCCCAGTAATCGGTCGGTTGTTGGTGTTCACGAGAGAGAAAGTTGGAGCAGCTTTAAGCAACATGATTATGGTTATTAGAGCGAGAAGAGAGAGAAATTACAAAGAGAAATGGAGAGAAAATAGAAGAGGGGCAAATGGAAATTGAAAATGATTGTGCGGTGAGAGAGTCCCTTATTTATTTTCTTATTTTTTGCAAATTTTTTTAATTTTTATTATTATATTTGTATAGAATAAAATAAAAATTCATTTGATATTTATTAAAAAAAATTAAATATATTTTTCATTTTTTTTATTGTTTTTGACTAACTTTTCTAATTTATATTATTATATTTGTAAATAATTAAACAAAAATTCATTTGATATTAATTATAAATTTTTATTTATTTATTTCCTTATTTTTTTGGCAAACTTTTCTAATTTATATTATTATTTGTAAAGAATTACATAAAAATTCATTTGGTATAAATTTTCCTTTTAGATCCACATAATCAAGGCCACGTGGGATAATTATTGACACATAAGTTTTTTTTCTAACTCAGCTATTTATGTGTTAAATTCTGTTAAAAGTCAACAGATTTAACGAAATTATAAACGTTTTGTTAGTAAACTAAAGTTCAATGAGTTGACTATAAGAAAATAAAAGTCCAATGACCCATTTATAAGTCGACCTAAAGTAGACTAACCTAAAAAATATTTATCCCAACAAACTCACGGCTCTAACTTGGTTTACATGACTCAGTTATATGTTTTTAAATTCTCAACACCTCCTGCTTGCTATATGTTTAATACATATAACATATATTACATACCTTTTTACATTATACTCATACATATTTAATGTATTATAATTAATTATTCTTTTCAATAAAAATGGAACTTATACACTAAATAAAATATCACATTTAATGTAATAAATCCACTATATTAAAATAATTGTAATATTATTTTAATTTACTTATATAATGTATACAACAATTTTTGTATAATTAAATTTAATCATTTCTTTCCTTCCATAAATTATTTTAAACAATTTATTTACATTCGGTAAATATATATATACATATATATATATATATATATATATATATAATAATATATTCAACTCTTCACAAATAATCACATATAACCATATATTTCATAACACACATTCATTATGCAGTTCAATTCAACATATCATATAATACGAATTTTATTTATTAAATTTTTATTATTCGGATGGTTACATTCCTCAACACTTTAGACTTTGATTCCCCTTAGACTTCATATATCAGGTGATCATTTGGTAAGTGACTTCAGACGCGGAACTAGGGAGGGGGGGCAATGACCTTGGTATTTAACGACTCTCCCTAGTACTTCATTTTGTTGTGGTCTTTGCCCTCGCTCGGCGGGCGCCCGCTACGACTTGGCTCTGGCTTAGTCTTCTTCTTCGTCAATTCGTCTGCAACAGGTTAGGTTTTTTTTTAACTAACATGAAACGACGTCGTTTCATAAAAAAAAAAATATTTTCTACCCTCTCATCTTATCAGGCATTAGGATTTAGGCTTAGACACAAACAAATTTTTCTTTTTTCTTCTTCGCGACTTCGCCTCTTCGGTTCTTCTGCGGCTTTACCGACTAGTCGCTCACTGCCTCACTCCTCAGGGCTCAGCCACTCACGGCGTCGACGCACCTCTCCACCTCTGTCTCGGCTGACCGCCATGGCGCTCATCGCTTCCTTGCTCTCACCACCACCGGGATTGCCATTGCCTCCATTCTCTCAATCCTCCTGTGAGGTCGACTCTCCTTGGGCCTTCCTCTCCTTAATTTCCTTTGGTAATTTCTAATTTTCTTTGGTAATTCCTTCTCGAGATATGCTTGTTGTATTGTTATTGTTGTCGCCTTCCTCTCTTTAATTTCCTTTGGTAATTTCTAATTTCCTTTTGTAATTCCTTCTGGATATATACTTATTGTATTGTTACTGTTGGAGGCTTGGTAGTTGGTACTTAATTTATTTCCCATAATTCCATTAGGTTAAATGAAATCATTAGGTTAATTGATAAAATTATGTTAAAATGTTTGAATAATTGAATTGATGAATGATGAAATTATAATGAAATGTTTAAATTGATGAAATTACTGATTAACAATTGATGTTTTTATTTATATTAGATTATGGATAAATACTTGATTAAGCGAAAAAGAACTATAATTATTTTTATTTAAGTCGTACAACTGAAAGAAACACTTCAAGCGTCAATAAATAATTTTTTTTACTGATGTATTTTGACCCCTCTATAAAAATATTTTGGTTCCGCCACTGAGTGACTTAATCCATCAGCATCCACGCGCGTGCAAGCCCAAGTGCCTAGCTTCCGTGGCTAGCACCGCGGCCCTTGCCATCAAATGCCTTGGTGCTGGCATCCGTCCCTAGCGTCGCGGAGCCTTTTCTCAAGCGCCTAGGCGCTGATCTATCCGTGCACCAATTTTGCATGTGCTGCTTATTTGTCATGCCATACCATAGCTCATTTTGGCCCACTTGCTACACCAACCTACCCAAGGCCACATGTCGCACACACTTGAGTCCCTTTTTCCACCTTTTGATGCACGACATACAATAATTCATCTAATTTGACATCATTTAACAAACCTTTCTCTTCCAATCACTTTTCACGCAAAAACACAATTAAATGAATAAAAATAAATATACAATACTCAAGGACACACAATTTTATAGGCCAGAAGTACTCAATTTGTAAGTATAAAACTCACTCATCACTTAGTCGACTAGTCGCTTAAGCGGTTGGATTGAGCCTTATCAACTATGGGTCCTATCTACTTTTAGAAAAAGAAAAGCTCTGTTGTGGTTTTATGTGTTGACTGATGTCAAGGCTCCTGCCGCCGCCTCCTCTCTCCCTCTTATATTTTCTCTTGCCCAATTGAAAAATCAACACTAGGCTTTGGCGTTTGGTGTGCATTTTTGGTGATATGGTAATTATGATTGTATAATATATTTTAAACATATTACTAATGGGCTATTAAAGGGAAGAAATCTGTTATGGTGTGGCCTCGAGCTGCATTTCTTTTTGAACCATTTACTTATAGATCTTCAGAGGCACGGGGTTTATAAATGGGAATTTATCTAAGAACTGATTATTAAAGTTTGCTTCAGGAAGAAGAATTCTATGTTCTTGTGTTGTTTTTAATTTTAGTTTATATTTTATGTTTGTTTACATTAGGTATGAAAAGTAAACATGATTATGATTGAAACTACCCGTGAAGATTTTGTAAACGAGTGGAGTTCTATTATAAGTTTGTTGCTTAGTTCATAATTTGTTATTGGGATCTTGGTAGTTATATGCGCAATAGCTAAAATGTTAAGAGAATTCTGACACTCTTCTCTTTCTGTATTGTGGATAGACCCCTCGGAAGTCTTGTGTGGTATCAATATTGTACGACTTCTCAACAATCAATGTTGCATCTAAATTTTATACTCATTATTATCGATTCAACTTTTAGAAATTTGAAGAGCATAGTTGTTAAGGCATTACGGCGAGTCATGATAGTAGCCGACTACCTGGACGCCTAGGCGACCGCCATGGTGTCCTTATGGCGACAAGTCGTTTACAATATGCAATGTATATATTATTTATTTTACTTACAAGTATATTAACAATACAATGTCATATACATTAAAACTCAAAACATATCACTATGGGATAACATTAATGACATAATTATGTAAATACTTAGTAGTAACAATCTAAAAACAAAACACTTGATATTAAAAAGTTAAAGAAATGAAGAATTCAACAAACATCATATACAAAATAAAGTTGTAACCAACCATCACAAATATGTAGTCTGATAACTAATAAAACACCATATAGTAAGCCAAAATAAAATAAAAAATATTACACACACACACACACACACACACACACACATATATATATATAAACTGCTAAGTTTATATAATATATATTGCAGTTAATAGAAATGAATGATAAGGAAAACTTAAAAAAAAGTTAAATAGTAACATAAGTATATATATATATATATATATATATATATATATATATATATATATATATATAAATTTATATATATATAAACTCAGAAGTTTATATATAACAATCAAATAAGTTTATATAATATATATTGCAGTCAATAGAAATGAATGATAAGGGGGTAGGTCATATGACCACCCAATCCTGAAAGCTGAAGTATGGTAATGTTAGTTAAACTTATATTTGTTATGAGATGGTATTAATTTAATTATTTTTTCATATCTTTTCACCTATAATAAATTAACAATATTAATTATGAGATAAAATATGTTAAATAAATTTGATGATTAATTAATTAATATTACACTCATCTGTCTTATTGACTTAATGTATTAATTTTTTTGTAAATGAGAATACCTTAATTCATTTTCTTACTTAAAGTAGCTCCTTTCAGTTGTCTCCAAGGAAGATGACAAAAACCACAATATAAGGTTTTGAATATGTTGGGAAATTACATATTTAAATTTGATGTTGAAAGTAAATGATCATGCTTATATGTAAAGTCCTTCAAGGAATACATGTACAAGGACTTACTGATAGATCAAAATTTTTAGGTTGATTTATCTTTTGAGATGTAATAGATAGACATCAACAAAATTGTAGTCTGTCAAGCCAGCCAAGAGATTGTAGAGGCCAAGGCAGAATTGTAGAGTATCCAGAATCGTAGTCTGTATGCTTTAGAGGGCCTCTACCAGTATTGTCGAGTGGTCTAAACGTCTACAGAGCAAACTCAAGAATCGTAGTGTGCTCTCGGAAGCGTAGAGTCTGCAAATCAAGCAAGCAAAGATCATAGTCTACCAGTGCTTAAGAGAAATCGTAGTGTTCTCCTATATCAGTCTGGATCAAGCGAATATGTCAAGACACCACGATCATGATCGTAGTGCATCATCTGTCTACATCAGAAGTATCGAGTTTTCTCCATTTGTTGAGACTCTCAGGAATCCCAATGACCTAACACTCATCCTTAGTATATAACAAAGAAAAATATTGAAGAAGCTAAGGAAAGTACTACATGTCAGCTGAAAATACCTTTTCAGGTGTTAGGTGACATAACAGTCTGCTGTGTTAGTGAGCCAGACGGCTGGACAGAAGATTTCCAGGAAGTCACCATCAGTGCTCAGAAATGTCAAATATAATTAACACTTCAATGGATGGTTTCAAATGGACATATTTCAAAGTCACCTTATATGAAAATTAGACACAGATGCAAGAAGTAAGCAAGTACACAACGAAAAGCTGAAGAACACTCAACGCTCAACTCTATGATCTGTAAAGAAAGCTTGCTCAGCTACTCAGTTCTTTCAAACATAAGCTTAACGACAACTGAGTAGCTCCATTCTTGAACTCAACTATCATTGAGTGAAATAAGAAGTTCCAAGTCTGTTGGACTTGTAGAGTTCTAAGTGAACTAAGAAGTTCTAAGTCTGCTGGACTTGAAGAGTTCTAAGTGAACTAAGAAGTTCCAAGACTGCTGGTCTAAGTGATTTTAAGATTATAAAAACATCCTTAGTGAATTTCCTACTCAAGAAGTAGAAGAGTGGACTAAGAGCCTTGAGTGCTCTGAACCACTTAAATTCTTTGTGTCTTTTATATTCTTACTTTAACTGCTTTACTTGTTATAACTGCCTGTTAACTATTAACTCTATTTATCTCAAAGGGGAACAAAAAAATCATATATTCCGCTAAAATTGATTAACAATATCTGACAAAGGATTTTTGAAAAAGAATTTTTAAAATATCTATTCAACCCCTCTTCTAGATAACTATTGTGCCTTTTGAAACTAACAATTGGTATCAAAGCAGGTTCTCTCAATTAGCCTACAAAGCTTGAGTAGATCCATTGACACATCTAATAAGCGAATCAAAGACTGGAGGAGGCAGCAAGCCACCAATTTGCAACAAATATAATTTTGCCAACTAGAAAGTTTGTATGCAAGCATACATGGACTCAATAGATGAAGAGCTATTTGAAACTATCATAAATGGGCCCTACATTCCAACAAAGCTCGCACCAACTCCAGAAGATCCAAACAGAGTTCAAATCAAGGTTAAAACTGAGTGGACTGACAATGAAAAGAATGTTGTCCAACTCGACAAAAAGGCCAAGAACATTATGTTCCAGTCTTTAGAAGATGATCTGTTAGAGAATATGGTTAACATCAAAACTTCCAAGGAAGTATGGGAAGCATTGCTCATTATACCGGAAGAAACTGAAGAAGTCATAGAAAACAAACAATCTCTTCTGACTAAACAATATGAAATGTTTGCCCATGTTCCAAGGGAAAATCTCACTTCCACTTATGAAAGATTCAATGTTCTGCTCAACTCTCTTCGAGCTTTTGGAAAGATCTATCCAAACAAATATCTGATCATAAAATTCATGAGAGATTTACCAAGCAAGTGGGATACCAAAACCACTGCAATCAGAGAATCAAAGAATCTCTATTAAATAACTGTTCAACAACACTATGGAAACCTTCTCACCTATGAACTGGAACTGACTCAACTAGTAGAGACTCTATATAAAGGTAGAAAGAAGGACAAAGGAGTTTCTCTCAAAGCAACAGATACCATCTCCAAAGCTAACAGTGTAAATGACGTGGACTCTGAGGAAGATGATGACGAGGATATTGCAATGCTAGTAAGAAGACTCAAGAAGTTCACGCGTAAAGGCAGAAGTAGCAAACCTAAGAGATTCAACAACAACAACAACAACAACAACCAGGAGCATATAAATGACTTATGTTATAACTGCAAGAAGCCTGGCCATTTCATTGCAAACTGCAACAAACCTCTTAGAGAAGAACTAAAAAGGAAATAAAATTCAAAGAAATAATTCAAAGTCAACAAGAGGCTCCAGAAAAAAGACAAAGGTCTTGTGGTCAGAGGATCATGGAGTGACTCAGACAACGACACAACTCCTGAGTGTGGACATGATGAAGATCCTCAAGTAGTAAATTTGTGTCTAATGGCCAAAAATGCAAAGGATAAGAAAAGCACTAACAATCACGAAGTAAGTATTGATGAGGTATTTGACATTAACTCTCCTGATGTAGATATTGATGATCTAAGAACTGCACTACATGGCATAAGATCTGATCTGCATTAATACATGAAATAGTTCAGAGTTTTGTCTAAAGATTATTCTCTTCTTCAAAAAGAGAAAGAAAAAGTTCAAGAATAACTGGAAACAACTCTTCTAAGGGCTATCTCTCTCCAAATTTAAAGCTGAAAATAAACTCTTAAAATATACTAATTAACTTAATACACAAAGAGAGTCAAATCTAACCTCTAAGATTGAAGAACTAGAAAAGACAATCTTAACGTTGAATAGATCCTCTTCATCCATGGACTCCCTAATCTCCAGTCAGAGAAGTGCATCTGACATAACAGGTTTAGGATTTGGGGAATCCACCTCAGAATCGAATGTGGAAAAATCAAAGGAAACTAACATCAGCAGTGCTTTAAACCTCAATAGAAGCATTACATTCGTGAAATCCTCACAGAAGGAAGAACCAGTCCACCTCTGCTCTTCTGATCCAATCTATGCTATAAGGCATAATGGATCCCATGTTGGTCTAGGGTTAAAAAAAGAGAAGAGTAACTTAGTCACTACTCTCCGACCTCGAAGGATCGTAGAGTCGAGCAAAATCAACTCCACGAACCAACCAGGTGGGAATAGTAGAGTTAAGTTACACTCTTCACAAATCATGAATCACAAGGACACATGAAAAAAGAAGAATCAGTATAAAGGAAAGACTGCAAGAAATCCACATAAGTTCAAATGGAGAAAGAATCCACACAGACACATAAGCATGCATCATGCTAGATGTTTTATATGTGATAAAACTGGTCATAAGGCTACAATATGTTACAATAATCTTATGCATATTAAACCCAAAGTCAAGCAGATTTGGGTCCCCAAGGGTACTAACAAGATAGGACCCATGCAAGTATGGGTACAAAAAGGAGAGCTTAAACCTCACTAAAGGAACAGAGCTCCACGATCACAACTTGGAACCTGGATATTTGATGCTCACGACAAATGATTGGGAACAAAGCCCTTCTATCCGACTTCATAGAGAAAGAGGGTCCAATAGTCATCTTTGGAGACAATGGCTTTGGCAAGACAATAGGTAATGGCTCAGTTGGGAATGGTGCAGTATCCTTCAGCAAATTAGCCTATGTGGAAGGACTAAAGCATAATCTTCTGAGCATAAGCCAGCTCTGTGACAAGGGTCATCAAGTTACCTTTCTCAACAATCAATGTCAAGTTAGAGATCTGAAGACCTCTTCTATAAAGTTGACGGGAATAAGAGAAGGAAACGTCTACACTATTAATCTTGGTCAACTAAGTTATGAAGATACAATAAGCTTTTTGGCTAAAGCCTCTAAAGAAATGAGTTGGCTATGGCAGAGAAGGCTGTCTCATCTCAACTTCAAAAATATGTCAAAACTGGCCTCCAAGGATCTAGTAGTAGGCTTACCCAAGCTTAGCTTTGTCAAGGAAAGGTCATGCAACGCCTGTTAACTTGGAAAAGAAACTAGAAGCTCATTCAAAAGAAAAATTGTCAGCTCAGTTGATAAGCCCGTATAGCTACTTCATATGGATCTATTTGGACTAATTCCAACAACGAGCCTTGGAGGGAAGAGATACTCATTGGTCGTAGTGGATAACTATACAAGATTTACATGGGTGTTTTTTCTAAACTCAAAAGATGAAACAAGTTCCCAACTCATCAAGATGTTTAGGCTGGTGATGAACGAGAAAGGGGAGAAAATCAAGGCTATAAGGAGTGATCATGGTAGAGAATTCGACTTCTCTGAGATGGATCAGTTCTGCACAGACAATGGAATCAGTCACTACTTCTTAACTCTATGAACTCCACAGTAAAATGGAGTAGCTGAAAGAAAGAACAAAATGTTGATTAAAGCTGGAAGAACTCTACTAGCAATGCGAAATCACTGAATAATTACAGGCGAGAATGTGTATCAACACTGCATGCTACACTCAGAACAGATCTCTTATGCACTCTAAGTTAAAAAAGACTCTCTACGAGCTATGGAGAAGAAGAAAGCCAAATGTTAGATATCTCTATGTGTAATGAGAGATATGCGTAAAGCATATAGATGATGTGAACGCAACATAGTTGCGATGAATGATCGGTCTTAGCATACAACGAACTGTATGGCTTCGACATTAAGAAAGAATAATGAACAGTATCAAGAAAGTCATAACAAACGGTAACAAGATTAATGAAAGTCGAATGTGAGTCGGATAGAGAATATTAGAATGAAATGTAAGCGTTAAACACTTTAACCGACGTGAAGGTTAAGTGTAAGCGAATATTAAACGGGCAGAACCTACACCCCATGTATGGTTTGACCGTAGGGTAATGAAGCCAAATGATTAAACCTATGAATGGTGAAGAACTGAATTAAAGATAATAACGTGTAACGTAAAAAGCTGAGTTAGTAATTTTTAACTTGGATAACGTTCCGAATAAAATGAACCAGACATTGTAAGATAAAAATAAGGTAATGTAAAATGATTAGATGATTAAGAATGAATCCTGAGGTATGTCATTTAGTTGCTAGAAAGCCAAAAGGAATGAGAAATTGACTTAACAAACATTATAGTTTAATGGTTCGGATAAGTTAAGATAAGTTTAGGTTGTGGTACAATCGTAATCTTTGATGGTTGACATATGGGAGCTAGGCTAAATAATTCCTTCAGAGAGCGAAGGTATATACGAAACTGGAAACCGATCTAACATACTATGAAAGACAGTGTAGATGAGACGGGTACTTATTTGTTGGTTGTTTATGGGAAACCACTCAGAGTACCGTATGGACTACAAGTAGAGACACGATGTGTAATGAGTCCTAGAGGAGTTATAAGAAGAAGATGAGAATACAAATCATCAAAGATGATGATCGTATGAGTAAGACATCTCTGTATGTCATGAAGCCGTAAACCGATAAGGAAAGTTGGTCGCGTAAACTTAGATTGCAAGAACGCGAACCCTAAGAAGTAAAGTTAAGTAAACCAATGCGTAACTCAAGTATATGACTAACTGGTGTATGTTTTATTTCCTTATGTGTTTTATAGGGATTGGAATAAGCAGTTTAGCGTAAACTGTAAGCTATAGCTATGCGTAAGGTAAGTTTCCTAACTTCATTCATATTTTAAATGAATGCTAGATTCTTAAACTTCTCAAATGTTGAAATTAAAAAGTTCTGTCTATGTGTAAATGTTTGATATTTGTACAAGGTGGTAGAACGTATGAGGTCTTGTGCCACAATTTGAACACTTTGGTGTTTCTATGAGATGAACTGTTCTGTAATTAAACTGCTCAATATGAGAATGTTCTGTTTATACATGAACCATTATTGTTAAGTCTGTGCTAATGATTCTAGCCAGACAGGATGTGTATGAAAAAGAGTAGAAGAATGAAAGTATTTCAAAGTTAATGTGACTAATGTTTTAAAATGATAGGAATCAAGATTATTCCTATTATTCAAGCTGCTTCATAACCTTTATTCTGTTATCGAAGTTCTAAAGGAATGTTTGAATTCTTGAAGTTGTTTATTCAACTGCTATGACTTGCTGAGCAATTGAATGCTCGCATTTACGTATGAGTAAAAGAACTTAAGAATCCCGTAAAGATCAAGTTTATCGGTATCTAGAAGAAATACGATTCATTAGATGAATGAGCGTGAAGATCAAGCGAAGACTTGTAATGTATAATAGTTTAATTAAACTATAGACTAGTTTAATGAATTGTCATGTATCCTTGGTGGCGGATGAAAGTCCCTCGTGTAAGATGTAAAGAATATTGTAATCATCATTATTTGTAATATTATAAGGTATTAGAACTTGGGAATTGAGAATGTATGTTGTTATATTTCACTATATAATGATGTATGTTTGAGAAGAAGTGGGACCGTGACGTAAGGAATCTGGGTGTGAAGATAGACCGGATTTTGGGGCGTTACAAAGTGGTATCAGAGCTGATAGGTTATAAACCTTAGGTATGAGTACCTAAGACTATAATCGTAGAGGGAAGGATAAGAAGATCGTTGAGTTAAACGATTAAGGAATAAGATCACCACATGATCATAGTGAATTGTAATAACAGATGATCTATTAAACGATGAATGATTTGTAGGTAATACTATAAATGAATGGTACTATGAATTAGTACGGGAAGAAGAACTTAGTTTGAGTTGTAAAGGATAACATATGAATTAAAGAAAAATCGTATTAAGTAAAGAGTAAGTTAGAAGTTGTAAGATTTAAATTGAGGACTCGTGTGATAGCTGAGATGTATGAACCTTTGTTATGGGCAGAGGTTTGTGCTTTGGTGTAACAACTTCTTAGCTTATTACAATGATAATCATTGGAATATGTCGCGCTATCAATATGTATATGACAAGAAGGTGAATGTTTTCTCATGTATATGCTTGATAGGTAGCGAATGATAAGTTAGGTGCGAGTTCTTGAAACTCATACTTATGAAAAGTTTGTGACTCATAGTTATATGCTAGGTTTCCGAGCCCTAAGCATATGGATAGTCCTTGATTTGTTCTTGGATTAAATATTAAGAAGAGAAGTTCTTAAACACATATGGTTGTGGAAAGTTCCTAAACACATAAAGTGTGGTAAGTTGATGGACTATACTAAGGTATAGGAAAGTTTAGACTGAAAGCAATTATTTTTAGTATACTTTGCATTGAAGGTGTTATTGAAGAATAATTATTGTCGCAAGTAAGACAATGAAGGAAGATGGAGAAATAGGATATTTCAAGTCATCTAGCTATGTTAGATTTCGAAGTTTATTGAAATCATGCTTATGTGTGCATTTGAAAAGGGAAAGAATTGGTTCAACTTTTGGAACCAATAGATTTTAAAAGAACTATTCTTTATATATCTATGTTAATTGTTTCGACTAGACAGAAATTGATTTGAAATATCAAAATGAATTTTATATCATCAGTGCATTTTATGCAAAGATAGTAAAAAGATAGAGTTATTAATGCAATTGATTCTAGTGTTGGATGTGATCTTAGGATCAACAACCCGCTATGGTATGATGTATAATGACGTAGTCATAAACTGACGAAGTCCTCAACGTATTGTGAAAAGTACGGTATAATGATGTCATAAAATGTTTTAATGCATTGTAAAAGAATTTAAAGGATAGTCGATGTCAATTGATTTGACTAGACGAATGTTTCAAGTTGATATCCAATTTATTGGTATGGTCTAAGCTATTTGATTCGGCTAAGATAAATGGTATGTCATGTTATAAGAAAATCGAGCTTTCTTTGAAGAGTTGTGTCAAACCAAATTGTTTTGGTGCGGAATATAATTATTAAGTCTGAGGTGAACACACCCCGAAATGGGGTTATACAATGGGTTGATCTCCTACGTATGAAAGATGTAGTTTACCTTCTGGGTGATTATAAACTGACCGTGAAAGAAGGGTTACGTTGTCATGCTGGTAAACCTAGTAAGAGTTCATGGTCAATTTGACCCCTCAGCAAAAGTATTAAATGTTTTAAAGGAATTCTTATATTCCTCGTTATTTATTCTACTTCGTGATTCTTGATAAGTTATGAAGGTTAAGGAATGTTTGAAAGATAAGATACTGTTTGATATATACAAAATATGTTGTACATGACAAAATGGCTAAGCTAGTCTGTGCGGGAAAATACAAGTCTATCTACAGATCTGTGTGTATACGGACTATCAGATCTAACATAGCATCCCTCTCCAAAGAAGGAGGTAACGCTGCAAGTTTCTGCCCAATGGTATCTACATGAGCTAGCAGATCCAAGGCCAACTGCATGGTGGCATGATGCTCATCAATGTATGCACTCATATCGGCAAGGATGCGGTCGTGAGGGATCTCCTTTGAGCATCGCATCTGTGATTTGGCCACATCACAGGCGAGATAGGCAAACATCCCACTCTAAAATTAACGCATCTCTGGCTGATCTAGCCTCATCTCTCTCTAATAGAGATGCGTCTCTCCCATCAAGAGCTGTTAACATCAAAGCCCTAACCTGATCTCTCTCAAAGGTCATCAGATGTAGACTCTGCTCCAAATAATTTGTTGAATGTTAAATAACAATAGCACTCATAGTGGGAGAATCCATCACAAATGCTAGCAACCAAGTAGTAAAATCCTCCTCGATGGGAATATCAGCCTTCTCCATAGGCTCCTCATTGTCAGAATCAGTCCCCTGCACTACGGATACTACCGTAGCCGATGCAGTCTTTGTCTCCATCCATGCGGAATACTCTGCAGAACAATCCAGATGGCTGACGAAAAACTCAGCTAGCTCTCACTGATCCCAACAGGCATATAACTTGGATCTGTCCTCTGCTAATAAGTGGTGAGAAGCGAAGCCTTGACTCGATGCCCCATCAAAAGGATGAAAATCATAAAACTGATCAAACTGACACATCACGACCAGTGGGTGGTAAGTGATCATACCTCTCAAGCCAGCCAGAGGAAGATAATCCATGCCCGGAGCATGATTGATTAAGCTATAGGTTGAGCTAAGCCCTGTACACGGCAATATAGTGAACGGATCTCCGATCCCTAGCAAGAAAGCTGACCAAGATGCAACATCTATACACTCCGCAGACTGAAAGGAGTATGACATGGCTATATCATGGGTGAAATAAAACCCATGCCATATAAAAGTGTTAATCGATCTCAAGTGTGACATAAACCACACGTACAACATGATCGAGCTGCCTATAAGCACTCCCATCGGATAAGTGCAGTAGTATGTGGATGACCTCAGAGTCTTTGCTATGATCATCGGTATGATTGTGTGACCCTCCTTGAGAGCTCTCACTGCCATGATGACTCCTATGTCCAACTCATCTATGTACGGTGGCATGTAGACATACGATAGTACGCACAATAGCACTACATCCACTCTGACCAGACGCCAATGATCCTTCGGTGAGGTGAAATCCCCGGAATGTCATGTATAACTATCCTCAAAGCCAAATCTGTCAAACAGAAAATATTGGGATATAACGTAGCCAGATATGAGATCATCCTGCACCACCCTACGCCTCAAGCCAGTAAGGGTCATGAACTGCCTACTCATATCTCCAATCGCCATATGCACGCAAGGTTTGTCCAGTGGAAACATCATCAAACGTACATACTCCTCCAGAGTAGGAGTCAACTCCTGGGTCCCAAATCAGAAAACCTGTCTCTCCGATACCTAGTGCTCCAGCATGCCCTCCACGAATCATGTGGGAACCTAAAACATCAATAGGGTCATAGTATGCTTCAACAGATGATCTACAGTCACCTTGTCTGATGGTGATATGCTATCATAGCACGATCGCATACCAGATGCGACCAATAATGGTGGGGTATGATCAATACGACTAACTATCGAAGAAGACATCTGTACGGGTCGTGCCATAAGACCATCCAGGGGTCAATGCTGAATATCTCTGGACATACATACATATGCATAACATAATAACATGCATGATACAATAGATGATAATATGATTTAGGGAATGGAAAAATGTACATACATTCCTAAGTATATCATCATCTAATACATCTCTGTACAACTAAAATATAAGGAAATGGGGCACAATCGCCCTACATCTAATAGAAGCCTATCAAAAGATATAGAGAGGATGGAGTAAAGCTACCCAATCTCTAACAGAGGCCTATCAAAAGAGATAAAAAGAATATACATCAGAAGAAGTTAATAGTGTCAATGTTTACATCATCAATCACGTGCTCGACACCAGTCGGGTACCCATCCTCAAATCCAATGCTTAAATGCTCCCCAGAGTAGGGAACCCACGTGATGACATCCGCTGTTAACAACTCCAGCTGTAGGCAGCAATGAGTAAAACCCTTAGCAACAGAGACCTCCGCTAGTATGGAATGATTTCGTCTTCGTCCTCATGGATAGGTGTCTAAACCTAACACAATCACAGGACGCAAAAATGGGAGCCTCTCATAGGCCCAAAACTACAAACACAAAGGCAAACATCTGCTATCAGTCAACTCTCTTAACCTATAAATGGGAAAAGATAAGAGAAATAATCATCAGCAGAAACGGGTAGAATCCTAACCAAGCCTCGGTCAAGCCCTGCGATTGCATGCGCATTCCCTTGAGGAAATAGGCGAAGGTATAGGAACCACAATGATAATATCCTATACGGTCCACATGTCAAGTTGCACTAATCAATGCGAAAGACACCGTAGAAGAGTTATCTACTATGAAGCAGCCCCAAATGATCATCAGGAACAATCGCCAAAGAATGCGATCCCTGACTCTCACATTATCGGGTAGAGGCTCACTCAACAGCCCGCTCATAGCATCTACGTTCAAAGGACCTGTACGAACAGTCCTGCCCTTGAGCGCCTCGTCTGGAACTCCTAGCAAGGATCTGACAGCAGTAGGGGTGATATCCGCCATACAAGGCACCAGCTCCCCTCCAAACTCCTTACCTGTGATAAATCGCCAATCCATCGGCATCATCATCACCTCACAGTCCAGCAAATAGAGTGACGAAGTCTGGTGAAACCAGCGCTCAGACAATGCCCTCAGGTAACCTTAGGGACAACGATAGGGAAGAATAGAAAAGAACATCCCAAATCCCAAGCCATATACAATCGCTCTATAGTCATCATGAAAAGCATGATACATATAGTGGATACTGAACCAATTCCCTCGAGGATGTGTAAAGTTGGGAATCTACATCAAATGAAGATAAACATCAGAACCCTTTACTCCTCATCAATAGGAAATAAGGAAGATTAAGATCTAAATTTATAACTCATTTGCGTGCAGGTAAACTGAAGGGTGTCGACTCAAATCACCCAAGAGCTCTGGGTTCGCCACTTGAATGCCTGGAAAATCCTTATGGGGAACAAGTGCAGCAGGAGCGGGGTCCGCAACTGGAACATCTTCCTCCTAGTCCTCGATGTTCAACACTTAAACCTGGATTGGACGTATCACCGCCTCTACCAAACGACGAGGCTGTCTAACAAAACGGGGTCAAGGCACTTCAGGAGCCCTTCTCCGTAAACCATAAGTGGTCCTGCGGGAACTACTCGGCTGATCCAGATCCTTAATATCTGGACAGCAAGTTTCCATATCACCTTAGAAAGGGTGTGGTAATGTTTAACCTGGAGCTTTTCAAAATGCATTTTTATGTCTACATGCATGAATGCATTATTTTAACATACGTCTACAGTAGAGTTAAAAATACATGAGTACCCAATGCCTACGTTTTGGAAAATTTTGCCATAGTCCCCTTCGTAAATAGGACTATCCACATGGACATAGGCATAACTAGGCGGCCATTCAGTAGCACACCTACCCACAGTAATATACATCCTACATGCATTAATACATCACAGTAAAAAATCCATAAGTGTAGTCTAATTACCAGGATTATTTTGCTTTTCTACCTTTACTCATTTGTCCTCAAATAGGATAAAAAATGACAGTAAAAGGTGCCAATTTGATTGTTTCAAAAGTCAAATTTTTTCACATCATTATGTTCAGCATGGTTTAATACTAACATTTACTATGTTGAATATTTTTTATCAAGTTATATCAGCATGCATATTCACTACTATGTGTCTAAATGCATTTCATGTGATAAGTCATTTTCCAACGGATAGAAACTGGAAAAGAATACATGCATACGTTACCAGGATAGTGTAGAACACTTGTACGGTGATAGAATTTGCAGAAAGTCACCCGAATTTAGTAGGTCTGAAGAAGAGCTCTCGGATTTCCTTCGTGGCGCAACTTGAAAGTGACTTATGAAAGCAACCAGCAGGCTTTACATAGCCATGGTTGGCCGCAGGTCCACCTGCGACTGCCATAGGTGTACCTGTGGCACCCCTACATGGGTCACACCCCTCCGGCTCAGTCCAGTTTGAGTTGTAATGGAGGTCTCACAAGCTGAAAAGGCAAAATCAAGAATAAAAACGCAACGCGATTGAGCAGAATAGCCTGGAATCCTTGTTTTCATGGGCCAAACTTTGGCTCCGCACATCACTCATTGGTATTCGCCTGAATGCAAGGTATACTAAACCGATGAGCTCAACTTTTGCAAATCATGCTCGGTAATGCCTCACACAGGTTCGATGTCGCTAAACATAGGGTCGTAACCCTAAAAGACATAATCCCCAGCGGGGGTCACAACGTCGATTTAAAACATTGATAAAGAATCCTCGGCGGGGGTTACAACGCAATTCAACCATTGATATACGCGTCAATGAAGGTCAAACAACCTTGACATAATCCCCGACGGGGGTTATAACGTAATTTGACCATTGATATACGCGTCAATGAAGGTCAAGCAGCCTTGACATAATCCCTAACGGGGGTCACAACGCAGTATGACCATTGATGTACGTGTCAATGAAGGTCAAGCAGCCTTGACGTCATTTCAACCAATGGCAAGTAAACCCATCAAAGAATTGAAGGCCATTCGATGATCTCATCCATCAATGCACTTATCCACAAACTTCCCCAGCGGGGGTCACAACGCAATGCAACCATTGATACACACATCAATGAACGTCAATCAGCCTTGATAGTTTGCCTAGTAGGGATCTATCCGGTGATACACACATCAACGAAGATCAGGCAGCCCTGACAATACATACTGTTGATAGTAACTCCGACAGGATCGTGGTATATGTTATAAACATCCTCAAACAGACAAAGCTTTATCTCCATAGATCTCTTGTACACGAGAGGCACCTCTGTAGAGTAAAGTCTGTATCAAGGATTCGTGACTTTGGTGATAACCCCAACGTCAACATTTTTGAAGACTTGGATCGCATGTCCAAGACATCACTGATTGTCATCCCCGACAGGATTAACAGGGAACCGATAATCATTCCATCATGTTAGAAAACAATCCAACAACATATATGCATCATGCATTTGCATCATATTGCTGCACATAGCATCATGTTTATCTTGTTGGATTTCAAGTGTCTAGAATTCTTTATCCTATCCATGCCTTGCATTGCAAGAATATGATAAAGAGGGGCATCTATAGTGTGATGCCCCCAAAATAGGTCCACACGACCGATTCTGAGTCACCAGATATCTCACTATAAAAATCAAATACAAACTTCATTTATACAACTGTTGAACTGTGAGTTTCAATACAAAATCTATGTAACTCTCATGGTGCCTCGACCACAACACCTTACAAAGTTACTTTACATAAAAGTACATTCAATAACTGTTTTAGAAATTATAATCTTTGGAAAATGCTCAAGGAAACCTTCATACATGGGAGGTCATGCATCTAAGTTATGATATATATCATATGACTCAAGAATTATCCTTGGTTTACCCAATAGACCCCAAAGAAAAATGAGAAGATTACTGTCATGCTCTTTCCAATGGTGAGTCTTCTCTTGATATATAATTATCTCCATTGTCTCCAATTGAGAATTATAATTCAACCAAACTCCAAGACTATATAGGTAGTGCTCATAGATATAATCAGCAAGTGCATGTGCACAACCTTGTCTTATGATAACACCAAGTCATGTATCATTAGACATCTTGTATGATAGTGGCAAAATACCCTTCCAACGTTGGGTTCACCTCTCCCTATTCGGTTCACCAAAATCAACGGTTAAAATGACGTATAAAATATGACACACTTATCTGAAATTCTCAATAAAATTATTTCCATACTGTTTTAGGGGAAACCTCAACAACTATAGACCACCGTTCTAATCCCCTGTTACCCCCGCTCGACCCAGCTACACTTTTATTATCTAAAAGGAATTGTGAAGCAAAAAGGGTGAGCACAACTAGCCCGATAAAGAATATCATGACTAAAGATAATTAAATTATCAATAGCCTTCGTCAATAATAAATTACAGATTTAGAACATATGGTAGATGATAAAACTTTTCAACCATAGTTGCAGCGGAACGAGCAATCCATTAGAAGAGTCAAATAGACCATAGGGTCTATTATCTTCTCCATGTTAAAAGTCCACCAACAATGTTTATCCCTGTAACATCAATCAACAATTCCTATCCACAATCATGTGAATAACTCATAATCATAATTGTGATTCTAAATTCCTCTTCGCACCCAGGGCGAAGATAATTTTCATCACTGTCTTTACCTAAAACATCAAAAATTATGGTTATACTAAATCACAATTCTTGTTCATAATCATACTAATAAATTCATCTTTGCACTACTGGCCAAAGATATTCATTAACAATTCATCTTTTGCTCTACATGCCAAAGACATAAAACTGTATTATAGAAGAGTCAAGTAGAGCATGATATCTAATATCTTCTATGAATTAAAAGTGTATTATCAATATGTTATCGCTGAGACTCAACTTAATAATTAATCCACATCATCGAATCATCCCTATACTACGACCAAGAATATTCATTAGTATTACGACCACAAATTATCCATGCACTATTGGCCAAGGATATTCGTGTTTTCAACAATGGTCATGATTATACCGAATAATTCCTAGTTATAATCATACCAACAACTGTCCATCAATGCACGTAAGCCAAAGATATACAACTATAAAACCAATAATCAACGGTCCATCTTTGCACGTAAGCCAAAGATATACAACTATAAAATCAATAATCAACAGTCCATCTTTGCACGTAAGCCAAAGATATACAATTGCAAAATCAATAATCAACAGTCCATCTTTGTAAGCCAAAGATATACAATTGTAAAATCAATAATCAACGGTCCATCTTTGCACGTAAGCCAAATATGACTTTCATCACAATATAAGCATGAGGATGATGACAATGATATAAGCATTAATCAAACAAAAATAAGGATAAATATTAAAGACTTTAAATTTATCCAAATATTATCACTCACTTAATAAACTCATAATCTAATATTATTAATATTATAACAATATTTTAATCACTTCTTAAACTTATAAATAATTTATTTCAATTATTTATATTTTACCAAATAATGCATTTAATCATTCAAAAATGTCATACTCATAAGATTTCATCACCAATGATCAAATCCCTCATCAAAAATCTGCATATACCCTATATAGGATTCCTAAGCCATAAAATCCTATTTTCCAATTTTGTTACTTCACATAATATATTTCATTCATTTACTTATAACAAGTTCATTTTCATGAAAAATACCAAATCAGTCCCACAAATATTTCTTTTCTGGGATTTAGCAGAATATAGTCCTATATTGAACATATATTTTTCTCAGAATTTTTAAAATTCATTTACTATTTTTTATATGGTCAAAACTGCCGAATATTTAGACATTTATCATAAATTGTATTTTTGTCCAAAAATTCTAAAATTTACAGGGTATACTCCTGTTATATACATGTACTCCCAATAAACATTTCATCAATTTTGGAGTTAACCACAAGGAGTTATAAGGGTTTACTTTTAAAATAGTCTTTTCCCATAAAATCCATAACTCTTAATCTATACATCCAAAAATCACCATTTTTGGACACAATCTAGAAAACTCATCAAATTATCATTTCAAATATTTCCAGAATTTTTGAGGGTCAGAAAAATTATGAAACTGCCCCTGGTAGAAACCCCTTTTGAATGAAAATACTATTCATATGAATACAAAGGATCATTCACCATGCATGCGGTAATCCACATAGACAGGTTATTCCAATAAAATAAAAAAGAATGGAATAACAAAAGAATTCACCATGCATACGGTAGTCCACATAGACACGTTATTCCAACAGAATAATAAAGAATGGAATAAAGAAGAATTCACCAGGCATGCGATAGACCACACAGACAGGTTATTCCAATAGAATAATAAATAACGGAACCAGGTCATTCGTAATTCACACAGACAGGATATTCCAACATAATAATAAAGAATGGAACCAGGTCATGCGTAATCCGCATAGACAGGATATTCTAATAGAATAATAAAGAATGGAATAACAACAGAATTCACCAGGCATGCGATAGACCGCACAAACAAGTTATTCCAACAGAATAATAAATAATGGAATCAGGTCATACATAATCCACACAGACAGGATATTCCAACATAATAATAAAGAATGGAACCAGTTCATGCGTAATCCGCACAAACAGGATGTTCCAACATAATAATAAAGAATGGAATAACAACAGAATTCACCAGGCATGCGAATGGAATAACAGAAGAATTTCACCATGTATGAGGTACTTCGCATAGACAGGTTATTTCAACATAATAATAAAGAATGGAATAACAACCCTTATGAGTATTGAAAGAAAATAACTCTCTTCATGAATACGAAAGATTAATACCCCTTACTATAATAATAATATCCCTTACTATAATAATAATATCCCTTACCTCAAAAGAAGACTGGATATTGGAATAGTGAGGTAGCAGACTTCTCTTCTTCTTTCTCTCTATAATTTCTCTGAATAATTGCTCTATAGCTTTAGTGAAATGGTGAAAAATAATGAAGGAATGAGCTTCTATTTATAGGAAAATATAGTTTCGATAATTGCACATTTTGGGGCTCAAAATATTATAGTATAATACCTTCCTCTTTTTCTTCATTTCTAATTTGGTCCTGCAAGTATTATCAAACTTGCACCACCTCCCCTAATAGTAAACCATGTGAATCAATAGTAAATCATGTGAATCAATAATTATAATCATGTGAAAATACGAATTACAGTATAGTACCTTCAACTATACCATCATTTTTAACTTAGTCATGCAAGTATTATCAATCTTGCACCACCTCCCCTAATAGTACAATAATGTGAATCAATAGTACACACATGTGAACAAATAGTTATAATCATGTGTATTAATAGCAATTAATTGCTCATTTATCTAATTAATTACCCGATTTATCAATATAACCCCCAGACATCAATTATCATCGGAATAGATGTCGATTTCCACTAACACTAATAATTCCAACACAATGGAACTATCAAATTCATCTTTAATCAACACGAACTTATTCATCTTTAATATTATAACTCACAATATTTAACAATCAGGTCGTTCCCAGGAAAGAGGGGGCTTTGTGATAAGGATTTCTCCTTATTGGCGCGCAATTAGGTGAACAAACCTCTCATTAACAGAACTTCTAGACATTGTCAATATTGCAAATAATAATATGAATAACTTTGTCGTCTCAATTATTGATTTAATAATATAACATATTATACGGATGATACTTTGACAATAGTTAAATCAATAATATGAGAGATATGATGCAGCAATTACTGTAGCAATAATTGAGTATAACTGAATGACTTCTCACGTAAGCATCAATAAAAAATATCGTGTGCTACTATGCAATCACGCGTATTACTGTACTTTTACTACCGGGTAGTTCAACAGTGTTAACGATAACACTTTCGCCGTTATTTTTATAAAAAGATAATTCTGTCGTTTTACTACAATACTTCCGTTGTGGGGTCCACCAATGATTGTGCCATCGTACGGATATTCCCTGATAAAAAGAATATTTCCCGACCAAACGAATATAATATAACAACTTGAATACTTTGCAAAATTTTAACATATCACCCTTAACTTTAACCTTTTATTAATTTAACCATTTACTAAATAAAATAATTATAAGAAAATTGAATACTTTCATTTTGTAAAATTTGGGGTCTTACATATAGACATTCAAAATTTTCTACACACCTGTTACTAACATTGTAGGAGGGCAGATTCGTCTTTCAGAGATAACCTTGGAGGATAGTTCACATCCATTTCGGATACTACCGGAAGTTCAGTCTCAACCCTAGAACACACACCGGGAGTATCAATTCCAACCTTGGAGATAACCCTGAGTTTTGTCCTTGAAGATAACCCCAAGGAATGCCATTGTAGTTCCGGCGACAACTCCGGAAATGCTTGTTTTAAATGCATGCAATCAGCTTCAATCTCAGACCTCCTGTTAAAGCACTCATTCCAAAGACCCGGAGCTAACACTGGGAATATATGCACACTTATAGAATTCAAACACTTGTAGTAGTTCAATCTTAGATGTAACCCTGAGCAACGTCTCCTATCAGCCCAAACCAGAGCTTGGGGTGGCCATTTGTAAGAGAAAAAGAGGCGAGGAAGCCCTGTCCAATTTGTTACGTACACACCCCATATTGAGTGCTTTCTCATTTTTAACACCTGTTAGATCACATATAACTATATTTTACCCGCAGGAGCTAAGTGTTTATCCATCTAGAGTCATAAAAGCCTGCCTTGGCAGCCCACTGTAAGCCTTCACACACTCTATAAAGTCTTTCTCTTCATCTTTGCACACACTGTTCTTCACGTTGAGAGTCGTGTTGTGCGTGTATGCCCGGACTTCGGTCCATGGTTTTCATTTCTATCTGTATATATTTTTATATATGGACTAACATTATTGAGTTATGCCTCGATTGAGCCTAGACTTACATTTGGAGCATTTACTTGATATATATATATATATATATATATATATATATATATATATATATATATATATATATATATATATATATATAAGCTGTTTGTCGATTATATATCGATGAGCCTGGATTTTACATGGGAGGCGTTTACTTGCTTTTACATACATATATATATATATATATATAGCGACAAATCATTTGAAATTATAAAACCGAAAGTCGAGTATGAGAAACATCATGTGCGCATCTTTATATATATATATATATATATATATATATATATATATATATATATATATATACATTCTGTCAGGCCTGGAGTTTACTTCGTGGCCTTTTATTGCTTTATTTACATTTCGTCCCGCTTGGAGTTTACTTCGTGGCAGTTGATCGTTTTTAATGCTTTCTTTACATTCAGTCCCGACTGGAGTTTACTTTGTGGCGGTTGATCGCATTTATTGCTTTATTTACATTTTTGATCCCCCACGGAGGTGCTTCGTGGTGGTTGATCATGTCTCTATATATATTTACTGCTTTTATATATTTACATTTCTGATCCCCCATGGAGGTGCTTCGTGGTGGTTGATCATGTCTGTATATATTTATATCTACAAAATTTATATGTATTACTGTTTACTGCTTTTCGTATAAACTGCAGCATCATGTGAGCCTAGGAATCATGTGATCACAGATTCAGTCTACTGAATCTAGATTAGGTTCCCGTGATGGACTTTTTCAACTGTAAGCAGCTTGTACATTATTTATAGTGTTTGAATTTCCTAAGATGGTTGTCATGTCGATGAGGAGTTCGACACTGCTTTATATTATTTTCTCGAAGATGCTTCACATTTTGAAATAATAAAAGCAAACAAGCTGAACATTTAATAATAAAATAGAAGTATGAAAAGGTCTCAATTACTATTGAGCACAGGGTTTGAAAAACTTTTTTTACAAAACTTCACTGCTATATCATGTTTAAAACTAAATTTTTCATATATATTCAAACCCTTTGTATATAGGTGCGAATGAGGCCTCACATTACTTCCAAATAAATTGCACATTGATCCACACACACACACATACACATTCATATAACAGTTTCTTGAAAAGTGGTGGTCATCGTGGCAACACGGATGTCGGGGGGTGCCTAACACCTTCCCTCCGCATAATCAAACCCACGAACCCAAATGAATCTCGGTTCCACAAACTCATTTAGCAGTGTCACATCATTGGGTCAATGTGCAAACCTTTTCTCGGTTGCGTTGGTGCAACCAGTTAAAACACCAACTGGCGACTTTTACAGTCAAATCGTCGGAATTATACATGTCAGACCTTTTTCACTTGTTTTTTCAAACAAATCGCACATAACATGAGAACAACAAAGAATAAGAAACGAAAAGGGATAAATAAAAATCCCAACGTCGACATTAGGTCAACTTATAAATGGGTTACTGGACTTTTTTTTTCTTACAATCAACTCATTGAACTTTAGTTTACTAACAAAACGTTTGCAATTTCGTTAATTCTGTTGACTTTTAACAGAATTTGACACATAAGTAATTGAGTTGGAAAAAAAAAGTTTGTGTCAATAATTATCCCACGTGGCCTTCATTATATGGATCTAAAAAGAAAATTTATACCAAATGAATTTTTATGTAATTCTTTACATATAATAATATAAATTAGAAAAGTTTGCCAAAAAATAGGAAAATAAATAAAAAATATATTTAAATATTTTTTAATTAATATTAAATGAATTTTTGTTTAATTATTTACAAATATAATAATATAAATTAGAAAAGTTAGTCAAAATAAGAAAATAAATAAATAATAAATTTAATTATTTTCTAATTAATATCAAATGAATTTTATTTAATTCTTTACAAATATAATAATATAAATTAGAAAAATTTTCAAAAAATAAGAAAATAAATGAAAACAAATATTAACCATACAGACCTCTATTATTTACTTAAACCCTCACTAAAGGATTATTAAACAACGATTATTAAACGGAACAAAAACCATACTTAAAGCTGAAAAATAAATGCGTATTTCTAATACTATATGTGTGTGTGTGTGTGAAAGAAGAAAGAAATAAAAGCACCCACTTAATTTGTCCGTTGATATCGGATTCACAGTGATCCGCATACTTCTGGCGAGCAAGAGAATCTTGAGGAACATTGGGCACGAACATAAGCTCCTTTTTCACCTCTTTAAAGGGTTCAAAGACAACCCTAGTAAACGGTCAGTTGTTGGTATGCTTCACCGCCTAACAAATGATCGACCCATTTACGAACATCGTTGGCAACGAGACGGAGGAGACCAGAGGGGTCAGATTCTCGTCGAAATTGGTGTTCACGAGAGAGAAAGTTGGAGCAGCTATAAGCAACATGCTTATGGTTATTAGAGCGAGAAGAGAGAGAAATTACGGAGAGAAATGGAGAGAAAATAGAAGAGGGGAAAATGGAAATTGAAAATGATTGTGTGGTGAGAGAGTCACTTATTTATTTTCTTATTTTTTGCAAAATTTTTTAATTTTTATTATTATATTTTTAAAGAATTAAATAAAAATTTATTTAATATTTATTAAAAAAAATTAAATATATTTTTCATTTGTTTTATTGTTTTTTTGACTAACTTTTCTAATTTATATTATTATATTTGTAAATAATTAAACAAAAATTCATTTGATATTAATTATAAAAATATTTTTATTTATTTTCTTATGTTTTTGGCAAACTTTTCTAATTTATATTATTATTTGTAAAGAATTACGTAAAAATTCATTCGGTATAAATTTTCCTTTTAGATCCACATAATCAATGCCACGTGGGATAATTATTGACACATAAGTTTTTTTTTCTAACTCAGCTGCTTATGTGTCAAATTCTGTTAAAAGTCAACAGATTTAACGAAATTGTATTCGTTTTGTTAGTAAACCAAAGTTCAGTTAGTTGACTATAAGAAAAAAAAAATCCAGTGACCCATTTATAAGTCGACCCAAAATAGACTGACCTAAAAAATATTTATCCCAACAAACTCACAACCCTAACTTGGTTTACATGACTCAACTATATGTTTTTAAATTCTCAACACCTCCTGCTTGCTATATGTTTAATACATATAACATATATTACATACCTTTTACATTATACTCATACATATTTAATGTATTATAATTAATTATTCTTTTCAATAAAAATGGAACTTATACACTAAATAAAATATCACATTTAATGTAATAAATCCACTATATTAAAATAATTGTAATATTATTTTAATTTACTTATATAATGCATACAACAATTTTTGTATAATTAAATTTAATCATTTCTTTCCTTCCATAAATTGTTTTAAACAATTTATTTATATTCAATAAATATATATATAATAATATATTCAACTCTTCACAAATAATCACACATAACCATATATTTCACAACACACATTCATTTATGCAGTTCAATTCAACATATCATATAATACGAATTTTATTTATTAAATTTTTATTTTAATATTTTCTCAAAAATTCGGATGGTAACATTCCTCAACAGTTTAGACTTTGATTCCCCTTAGACTTCATATAGCAGGTGATCATTTAGTAAGTGACTTTAGAGGCGGAATTAGGGGGCGGGGTTAGGGGGGGCAACTAACCCTGGTATTCAGGGCGACTCTCCCTAGTACCCTGCTATTGTGGTCTTTATCCCGCCCGCGGCGGCGCCGTATGGTGAGATCTTGCTCGATCTTCTTTTTAAATCAATTTATCTCCATAATGAGTTAGGTTTTTTTTAACTAACATGAAACGACGTCGTTTCGTAAAAAAAATTTATTTTCTACCCTCTCATCTTATCAAGCATTAGGATTTAGGCTTTGACACAAACAAATTTTTCTTTTTTCTTCTTTGCGACTTCACCTCTGCAGTCCTGACTCCTGCTTGTGCCTTCCTCTCTTTAATTTCCTTTGGTAATCTCTAATTTTCTTTGGTAATTCCTTCTGGAGATATACTTGTTGTATTGTTACTGTTTTCGCCTTCCTCTCTTTAATTTCCTTTGGTAATTTCTATTTTCCTTTGGTAATTCCTTCTAGAGATATACTTGTTGTATTGTTACTGTTGGAGGCTTAGTAGTTGGTACTTAATTTATTTCCCATAATTCCATTACGTTAATTGAAATCATTAGGTTAATTGATAAAATTATGTTAAAATGTTTGAATAATTGAATTGATGAATGATGAAATTATAATGAAATGTTTAAATTAATGAAATTACTGATTAACAATTGATGTTTTTATTTATATTAGATTATGGATAAATACTTGATTAAGCGACAAAGAACTATAATTATTTTTATTTAAGTCGTACAAACGAAAGAAACACTTCAAGCGTCAATAAATAATTTTTTTTACTGATGTATTTTGACCCCCCTATAAAAATGTTTTGGTTCCGCCACTGAGTGTCTTAATCCATCAGCATCCACGCGCGTGCAAGCCCAAGTTCCTAGCTTCCGTGGCCAGTACCGCGGCCCTTGCCATCAAATGCCTTGGCGCTGGCATCCGTCCCTAGCGTCGCAGAGCCTTTGCTCAAGCGCCTAGGCGCTGACCTATCCGTGCACCAATTTTGCATGTGCTGCTTATTTGCCATGCCATACCTTAGATCATTTTGGCCTACTTGCTACACCAGCCTACACAAAGCCACATGCCGCACAAACTTGAGTCCCTTTTTCCACCTTTTGATGCACGACATACCATAATTCGTCTAATTTTACATCATTTAACAAACATTTCTCTTCCAATCACTTTTCACGCAAAAACACAATAAAATGCATAAAAATGAATATAGAATACTCAAGGACACAATTTTATAAGCCAGAAGTACTCAATTTGTAAGTATAAAACTCACTCATCACTTAGTCGACTAGTCGCTTAAGCGGTTGGATTGAGCCTTATCAACTATGGGTCCTATCTACTTTTAGAAAAAAGAAAAGCTCTGTTAGGGTTTTATGCATTGACTGATGTCAAGGCTCCTGCCACCGCCTCCTCTCTCCCTCTTATATTTTCTCTTGCCCAATTGAAAAATCAACACTAGGCATTGGCGTTTGGCGTGCATTTTTGGTGATATGGTAATTATGAATGTATAATATATTGTACACATGTTAGTAATGGGCTATTGAAGGGAAGAAATATGTTATGGTGTGGCCTCGAGCTGCCTTTCTTTTTGGACCATTTACTTATAGATCTTCAGAGGCACGAGGTTTATAAATGGGAATTTGTCTAAGAACTGATTATTAAAGTTTGCTTCAGGAAGAAGAATTATATGTTCTTGTGTTGTTTTTAATTTTAGTTTATATTTTATGTTTGTTTACATTAGGTATGAAAAGTAAACATGATTATGATTGAAACTACCCGTGAAGATTTTGTAAACGAGTGGAGTTCTATTATAAGTTTGTTGCTTAGTTCATAATTTGTTATTAGGATCTTGGTAGTTATATTTGCTATAGCTAGAATGTTAGGAGAATTCTGACACTCTTCTCTTTCTGTATTGTGGATAGACCCCTCGAAAGTCTTGTGTGGTATCAATATTGTACGACTTCTCAACAATCAATGTTGCATCTAAATTTTATACTCATTATTATCGATTCAACTTTTAGAAATTTGAAGGGCATAGTTGTTAAGGCGTCACGGCGAGTCATGATAGTAGCCGACTACCTGGACGCCTAGGCGACCGCCATTGTGTCCGTATGGTGACAAGTCGTTTACAATGTGCAATGTATATATTATTTATTTTACTTACAAGTGTATTAGCAATAAAATGTCATATACATTAAAACTCAAAACATAACACTATGGAATAACATTAAAGACATAATTATGTAAATACTTAGCAGTAACAATCCAAAAACAAAACACTTGATATTAAAAAGTAAAAGAAATGAAGAATTCAACAAACATCACATACAAAATAAAGTTGTAACCAACCATCACAAATATGTAGTCTAATAACTAATAAAACACCATATAGTAAGCCAAAATAAAATAAAAAATATTACACACACACACACACACACACACACACACACACACACACACATATATATATATATATATATATATATAAATTGATAAGTTTATATAACAATCAGATAAGTCTATATAATATATATTGCAGTCAATAGAAATGAATGATAAGGGAAACTTAAAAAAAATTTAAATAGTAAACATAAGTACATATAATTATATAATTATATATAGATATGTATATATATATATAAACTCATAAGTTTATATATAACAATCAAATAAGTTTATATAATATATATTGCAGTCAATAGAAATGAATGATAAGGGAAAGTTAAAAAAAAACCAAATAGGTACAGTCGAAGTCATATATAGTAGTCGATACTAAAAAAAAGAAGAAAAAGGAGTAGCATAATAGGACAGTAGCAAAGAAAATAAACAAAAAGAAAAAAAGAAGAAGGAAATACCTGTCGAAGTGTTGATTGGAGTCGCGCAACTCACCGAAAGGGACGACGGAGTAGCGCAGCTCGCCGGAAGGTACTCGCTCTCTCAGTCTCTCTCTTAGTCGCTCTCACAGTCGACTCTTTTTCTCTTCTTGTTCGACTTCAATCTTCGTTCTTCACTTCTGTAACGTTGATCAGTTCGACTAGGGCTAGTCCAGTTCCAAGAGACGTCATTTAATTTTTTTTACCCAGTGGGTCGATCCATACCCGAAGTAGTCTACTCGGTCGATCTGCTAGAATGTCGTCAAAGTTGTCGACTTAGACGCTTCGACGTCGAGTACCGTGGCTAGGCGCTCGACTTTTACCTCAAACCCAAGTCGCACGATCGAAGGTTTAGTTAGGAGTTCTAGTTCTGCTTAAGCATGGGAATAACTGGGGGGAGAGGGGGTAGGTCATATGACCCCCCCAATCCTGAAAGCTGAAGTATGGTAATATTAGTTAAACTTATATTTGTTATGAGATGGTATTAATTTAATTGTTTTTTCATATCTTTTCACATATAATAAATTAACAATATTAATTATTAGAAGATAAAATAATGTTAAATAAATTTGATGATTAATTAATTAATATTACACTCATTTGTCTTATTGACTTAATGTATTAATTTTTTTTAAATGAGAATAACTTAATTCATTTTCTTACTTAAAGTAGCTCCTTTCAGTTGTCTCCAAGGAAGATAACAAAAACCACAACATAAGGTTTTGAATATGTTGGGGAATTGCATATTTAAATTTGATGTTGAAAGTAAATGATCATGCTTATATGTAAAGTCCTTCAAGGAATACATGTACATGGACTTAGTGATAGATCAAAATTTTTAGGTTGATCTGTGCTTAATGTTTATCGTTCTGTAAATGAATGTATAGAATAAAATATCAAAGCTGTTAGGTTGATCTATCTTTTGAGATGTAATAGATAGACATCAACAAAATCGTAGTCTGTCGAGCCAGCCAAGAGATTGTAGAAGCCAAGGAAAAATTGTAGAGTATCGAGAATCGTAGTCTGTCTGCTTTAGAGGGCCTCTACCAGTATCGTAGAGTGGTCTAAATGTCTGCAGAACAAACTCAAGAATCATGGTGTGCTCTCGGAAGCGTAGAGTCTACAAATCAAGTAAGCAAAGATCGTAGTTTACCAATGCTTAAGAGAAATCGTAGTGTTCTCCTATATCAGTCTGGATCAAGCAAATATGGCAAGACACCACGATCATGATCGTAGTGCATCCTCTATCTACATCAGAAGCATCGAGTTTTCTCCATTTGTTGAAGAATAAATTACAACAAATGTGGAAATGACTATAGACATTGAGACTCTCGGGAATCCCAATGACCTAACACTCATCCTTAGTATATAACAAAGAAACATATTGAAGAAGCTAAGGAAAGTAGTACATGTCAGCTAAAAATACCTTTTTAGGTGGTAGGTGAGATAACAGTATGCTGTGTCAGTGAGCCTGACGGCTAGACATAAGATTTCTAAGAAGTCACCATCAGTGCTCAGAAATGTCAAATATAATTAATACTTCAATGGATGGTTTCAAACAGACATATTTAAAAGTCACCTTATATAAAAATCAGATACAAATGCAAGAAGTAAGCAAGTACACAACGAAAAGTTGAAGAACACTCAACGCTCAACTCTATGATCTATAAAGAAAGCTTGCTCAGCTACTCAGTTCTTTCGAACATAAGCTTAATGACAACTGAGTAGCTCCATTCAAGAACTCAACTATCATTAAGTGAAGTAAGAAGTTCCAAGTCTGTTGGACTTGAAGAGTTTTAAGTGAACTAAGAAGTTCCAAGTCTACTGGACTTGAAGAGTTCTAAGTCAACTAAGAAGTTCCAAGACTGCTGGTCTAAGTGATTTTAAGATTGTAAAAACATCTTTAGTGAGTTTCCTACTCAAGGAGTAGAAGAGTGGACTAAGAGCGTTGAGTTCTCTGAACCACTTAAATTCTTTGTGTCTTTTATATTCTTGCTTTAACTGCTTTACTTGTTATAACTGCATGTTAACTATTAACTCTGTTTATCTCAAAGGGGAACAAAAAAATCATATATTCCGCTGAAATTGATTAACAATATCTGACAAAGGATTTTTGAAAAAGAATTTTTAAAATATCTATTCAACCCCTCTTCTAGATAACTATTTTGCCTCTAGGAACTAACAATTGGTATCAAAGCAGGTTCTCTCAATTAGCCTATAAATCTTGAGTAGATCCAATGGCACATCTAATAAACGAATCAAAGACTGGAGGAGGCAGCAAGCCACCAATTTGCAACAAAGATAAATTTGCCAACTAGAAAGTTCGTATGCAAGCATACATGGACTCAATAGATGAAGAGCTATTTGAAACTATCATAAATGGGCCTTAAATTCCAACAAAGCTCGCACCAACTCCAGAAGATCCAAATAGAGTTCAAATCAAGGTTAAAACTGAGTGGACTGACAATGAAAAGAATGTTGTCCAACTCGACAAAAAGGCCAAGAACATCATGTTCCGGTCTTTAGAAGATGATCTGTTAGAGAATGTGGTCAACATCAAAACTTCAAAGGAACTATGGGAAGCATTGATCATTATGCCGGAAGAAACTGAAGAAGTCATAGAAAACAAACAATCTCTTCTGACTAAACAATATGAAATGTTTGCCCATGTTCCAGGGGAAAATGTCACTTCCACTTATGAAAGATTCAATGTTCTGCTCAACTCTCTTCGAGCTTTTGGAAAGATCTATCCAAACAAATATCTGATCTTAAAATTCATGAGAGCTTTACCAAGCAAGTGGGATATCAAAACCACTGCCATTAGAGAATCAAAGAATCTCTATTAAATAACTGTTCAACAACACTATGGAAACCTTCTCACCTATGAACTGGAACTGACTCAACGAGCAGAGACTATATGAAGGAAGAAAGAAGGACAAAGGAGTTTCTCTCAAAGCAACAGATATCATCTCCAAAGCTAACACTGAAAATGACATGGACTCTGAGGAAGATAATGACGATGATATTGCAATGCTAGTAAGAAGACTCAAAAAGTTCATGCGTAAAGGCAGAAGTAGCAAACCTATGGGATTCAACAACAACAACCAGGAGCATATAAATGACTTATGCTATAATTGCAAGAAGCCTGGCCATTTCATTGCAAACTGCAACAAACCTCTTAGAGAAGAACTAAAAAGGAAATAAAATTCAAAGAAAAAATTCAAAGGCAACAAGAGGCTCCAGAAAAAAGACAAAGGTCTTGTGGTCGGAGGATCATGGAGTGACTCAGACAACGACACAACTCCTGAGTGTGGACATGATGAAGATCCTCAAGTAGTAAATTTGTGTCTAATGGCCAAAAATGCAAAGGATAAGAAAAGCACTGACAATCATGAAGTAAGTATTGATGAGGTATTTGATATTAACTCTCCTGATGTAGATATTGATGATTTAAGAACTGCACTACATGGCATAACATCTGATCTGATTTAATACATGAAATGGTTCAGAGTTTTGTCTAAAGATTATTCTCTTCTTCAAAAAGAGAAAGAAAAAGTTCAGGAATAACTGGAAACAGCTCTTCTAAGGGCTATCTCTCTCCAAATTTGAAGCTAAAAATAAACTCTTAAAATAGACTAATTAACTTAATGCACAAAGAGAGTCAAATCTAACCTCTAAGATTGAGGAACTAGAAAAGACAATCTTAACATGGAATAGATCCTCTTCATCCATGGACTCCCTAATCTCTAGTCAGAGAAGTGCATCTGAAAGAACAGGTTTAGGGTTTGGGGAATCCACCTCAGAACCGAATGTGGAAAAATCAAAGGAAACTAACATCAGCAGTGCTTCAAACCTCAATAGAAGCATTACATTCGTGAAATCCTCACTGAAGGAAGAACCAGTCCACCCCTGCTCTTCTAATCCAATCTATGCTATAAGGCATAACGGATCTCATGTTGGCCTAGGGTTTAAAAAAGAGAAGAGTAACTTAGTCACTACTCTTTGACCTCGAAGGATCGTAGAGTCGAGCAAAATCAACTCCACGAACCAACCAGGTGGGAATAGTAGATTTAAGTTACACTCTTCACAAATCATGAATCATAAGGACACATTGAAAAAAAAGAATCAGTATAAAGGAAAGACTGCAAGAAATCCATATATGTTCAAATGGAGAAAGAATCCACACAGACACACAAGCATGCATCATGCTAGATGTTTTATATGTGATAAAATTGGTCATAAGGCTGCAGTATGTTACAATAATCTTATGCATATTAAACCCAAAGTCAAACAGTTTGGGTCGCCAAGGGTACTAACAAGATAAGACCCATGCAAGTATGGGTACCAAAATGAGAGCTTAAACTTCACTGCAGGAACAGAGCTCCACGATCACAACTTAGAACCTGGACAGTGGATGCTCATGACACATGACTGGGAACAAAGCCCTTCTATCCGACTTCATAGAGAAAGAGTGTTCAACAGTCATCTTTGGATACAATGGCTTTGGCAAGACAAGAGGTTATGGCTCAGTTGGGAATGGTGCGGTATCCTTCAACAAATTAGCCTATGTGGAAGGACTAAAGCACAATCTTCTGAGCATAAGCCAGCTCTGTGACAAGGGTCATCAAGTTACCTTTCTTAACAATCAATGTCAAGTTAGAGATCTGAAGACCTCTTCTATAAAGTTGACCGGAACAAGAGAAGGAAACGTGTACACTGTTAATCTTGGTCAACTAAGTTCTGAAGATACAATAAGCTTTTTGGCTAAAGCCTCTAAAGAAATGAGTTGGCGATGGAAGAGAAGGCTGTCTCATCTCAACTTCAAAAATATGTCAAAACTGTCCTCCAAGGATCTAGTAGTAGGCTTACCCAAGCTCAGCTTTGTCAAGGAAAGGCCATGCAACACATGTCAACTTGGAAAAGAAACTAGAAGCTCATTCAAAAGAAAAACTGTCAGCTCAGTTGATAAGCCCCTATAGCTACTTCAAATAGATCTATTTGGACTAATTCCAACAACGAGCCTTGGACGGAAGAGATACTCATTGGTCATAGTAGATAACTATACAAGATTTACATGGGTGGTCTTTCTAAACTCAAAAGATGAAACAAGTTCCCAACTCATCAAGATGTTCAAGCTGGTGATGAACGAGAAATGGGAGAAAATCAAGGCTATAAGGAGTGATCATGGTAGAGAAATTAACTTCTCTGAGATGGATCAGTTCTTCACAGACAATGACATCAGTCACTACTTCTCAACTCCACGAACTCCACAGCAAAATGGAGTAGCTGAAAGAAAGAACAAAACGTTGATTAAAGCTGGAAGAACTCTACTAGCAGTAGCCCGTCTGCCTGAATACTTCTGGGCAGAATGTATCAACACTACATGCTACACTCAGAACAGATCTCTTATGCACTCTAAGTTAAAGAAGACTCTCTATGAGCTATGGAGAAGAAGAAAGCCAAATGTCAGCTATCTCTATGTGTAATGAGAGATATGTTTAAAGCATATAGACGCTGTAAACGCAATGCAGTTGCGATGAATGATCGTTCTTAGCATACAACGAACCGTATGGCTTCGACATTAAGAAAGAATAATGAACAGTATCAATAAAGTCATAACAAACGATAACAAGATTAATGAAAGTCGAATGAGAGTCGGATAGATAATATTAGAATGAAATGTAAGCGTTAAACACTGTAACCGAGGTGAAGGTTGAGTGTAATCCAATATTAAACGAGCAAAACCTACACCCCGTGTATGGTTTAACCATAGGGTAATGAAGACCAATGATTAAACCTGTGAATGGTGAAGAACTGAATTAAAGATAATAACATGTAACGTAAGAAGCCGAGTTAGTAATTATAACTTGGATAACGTTCCGAGTAAAATGAAACGGACGTTGTAAGATAAAAATAAGGTAATGTAAAATGATTAGACGATAAAGAATGAATCCTGAGGTATGTCATTTAGTTGCTAGAAAGTCAAAAGGAATGAGGAATTAACTTAACAAACATTATAGTTTAATGGTTCGGATAAGTTAAGATAAGTTTAGGTTGTGGTACAATCGTAATCTTTGATGGTTGACATATGGGAGCTAGGCTAAACAATTCCTTCAGAGAGCGAAGGTATATACGAAACTGGAAACCGATCTAACTCACTGTGAAAGACAGTGTAGATGAGACGGGAACTTATTTGTTGGTTGTTTATGGGAAACCACTCAGAGTACCATATGGACTACTAGCAGAGACACGATGTGTCCTGAGTCCTAGAGGAGTTATAAGAAGAAGATGAGAATGCAAATCATCAAAGATGATCGTATGAGTAAAACATCTACGTATGTCATGAAGCCGTAAACCGGTAAGGAAAGTTGGTCGGGTAAACTTAGATTGCAAGAACGCGAATCCTAATAAGTAAAGTTAAGTAAACCAATGCGTAAGTCAAGTATATGACTAATTGGTGTATGTTTTATTTCCTTATGTGTTTTATAGGGATTGGAGTAAGCAGTTCAACAGAAATCGTAAGTGTGTGGTCATGCGTAAGGTAAGTTTCCTAACTTCATTCATATTTTAAATGAATGTTAGTTTCTTAAACTTCTCAAATGTTGAACTTAAAAAGTTCTATCTATGTGCAAATGTGCGATATTTGTACAAGGTGGTAGAACATATGAGGCCTTGTTCCACAATTTGAACACTTCAGTTTTTCTATGAGATGAATTGTTCTGTAATTGAACAGTTCAATATGAGAATATTTTGTTTATACATGAACCATTATTGTTAAGTCTGTGCTAATGATTCTAGCCAGACAGGATGTGTATGAAAAAGAGTAGAAGAATGAAAGTATTTCAAAGTTAATGTGACTAATGTTTTAAAATGATAGGAATCAAGATTATTCCTATTATTAAAGCTGCTTCATAACCTTTGTTCGGTTATCGAAGTTCTAAAGGAATGTTTGAATTCTTAAAGTTGTTTGTTCAACTGTTATGACTTGCTGAGCAATTGAATACTCACACTTACGTACGAGTAGAAGAACTTAAGGATCCCGTAAAGATCTAGTTGATCGGTATCCAGAAGAAGTACCATTCGTTAGATGCATGAGCGTGAAGATCAAGTGAAGTCTTGTAATGTATAATAGTTTAATTAAACTATAGACTAGTGTAATGAATTGTCATGTATCCTTGGTGGTGGATGAAAGTCCCTCGTGTAAGATGTAAAGAATAATGTAATCATCATTATTTGTAATATTATAAGGTATTAGAACCTGGGAATTGAGAATGTATGTTGTTATATTTCACTATATAATGATGTATGTTTGAGAAGAAGTGGGACCGTGACATAAGAAATCCGGGTGTGAAGATAGACTAGATTTTGGGGCATTACAATGTGGTATCAGAGCTGATAGGTTATAAACATTAGGTATGAGTACCTAAGACTATAATCATAGAGGGAAGGATAAGAAGATTGTTGAGTTAAATGATTAAGGAAGAAGATCACCACATGATCATAGTGAATTGTAATAACAGATGATCTATTAAACGATGAATGATTTGTAGCTAATGTTACAAATGAATGGTACTATGAATTAGTACGGGAAGAAGAACTTAGATTAAGTTTTAAAGGATAACATATGAATTAAAGAAAATTCATATTAAGTAAAGAGAAAGTTAGAAGTTGTAAGATTTAAATTGAGGACCCATGTGATAGCTGAGATGTATGAACCTTTGTTATGGAATTTTTATAAGGGAGGAAGAATGTGACAACTCAGAAAATTGGATTGTCCAGAATTTAAGATTTAAAGAATTAGTTATGAATAAAATAATTTTTTATTAATAATATTCTGTGATATGTGTTTATTAATCGTTCTATAACCTAGGATGATTATAATACGGGAGGATTTTGGCTATGAGCTAGACTGAACCGGTAGGAATTTTCAAGATAAAAATAAAAAAAATTTGGGAACAAAATATTTCCGAGGAAAAAGATGAAATAGGCACTATTCACCCGACAAAACCCTAAGGGTTAGGGTTTGAATAACCTAAGCCTTTCCAAGAGTTCGGTCTATCGAAATGACATTCTGTCGAAAGATTTGATGATAATATATCATGAAAAGTTAAGTAAGTCGATAAAAGTTTTTTTGAAAAAACGTGCAAAAATCGGACAAAATAAAAACGATGTAAAGTATTGTTATGTATTTTTCATTTGTTTAACTACGTTAGGGGAAAATGTGAAGGAGAACACTTAATGTCAAAAAGTGTTTTTCAGTTTTTCGGAGATCCAAAGAATACGTAAAAGTTAAATTGTAGAGAAAAGATGAAATATCTAAAAATATTTGGATTCTAAGAGTCGCAATTTTTAAAACTGTCAGACAAATTTTGCAAGACGGAAGCACGAATATTTTAGGAAAAGATTCGTGAATAGTAAGGAGGTTTAGTAAGAGGGGTGAATAGTAACCATGGGGGTGAAATGACAATTTTACCCCTAGTTTGAAAATCTATAAAAGAGAACCTAAATTCATTTGTTGCTGATTTTGAAAATCACCAACACTTGAAAGTGAGAGAGATAGACAGACAGAGAGAGAGAGACAGAGATAGCTCGGATGGGAAGGAAAAAGAAGAGGAAAAGTTAGCTCGTGAGCAAACTTTGTCCAACGAGAGGAGATTAAAAAAGAAAGGTAATGCAAAACCTAACTTCTATATAAATTTTCTTTAAGTTTTATATGTTTAAAACATAACTTAATGAGAATAAAAGTAAGAGATGTTAAGAATGATTTCATATGGTTGAAATCATGAGAAAACGAAGAAATAAGAACTAGAAGTTTGGTTTATAAATTTCTTAAGGAAGTATAAGTTTTGTAATGAATTTGAACGATCTGAATGAATCATATGAACGATTTGGTGGAATTAGTAAGGAATGGTGTTTCATAACACTAAATTCCAATAAAAAGTAAAATCGAAATCAAAATATTGATTAAAAATAAAAAACACAAAGAACGCACAAAGAACACGAAGAACGTTGTTGAGGGACAAATTTAAAACCATCATAGTATAATTTGTTGTTGATGGACAAGTTTAAAACCATCGTGTATAAATTAGTTGCTTATTACTTGGTTAGGAACGGTAGAAACGTTTATGAATAACGGATTAAACTTTGCTATAACGAAGTTATGGCAAAATTTTTATAAAAGACAAACGAGAACTAGAAAGTGTGTAAATGAACCCGAACATATAGGGATTCATAAGAATGTAAGAGAACGTAGAAAACATGAGTCGTGGACGAACGAATGAGTTTCGAGTTCAGATGACCGAATTACGGACGAACGAATTAAGAACGTTAATAACGTAAAATGAACGATTAATGAAGATTAAGCCAATTGAATGACATGTTGATAGATTCAGAATAAATTTTTGTTAGAGGGAAGTTGAAGTACGTAAGATAAGGATGAGAATGGATTTGAAACGACCTCATTCCGAGTTATAACGAAGGAGTTGTGAGATTGTGAAGTAAGCATTTTAAACATTTTCCAACACTTAGAAAAAAAAATTGAGTTTAGGGCCTAACGCCACAGTGCCAGTCATGCCTTGTAGAGCGGTGCCACAGCGCCAGTGATTTGAGGAGGAAGACACTATGAGTGGAAATGCAGTCATGAGAAAATAGAAGGAGGTGGCACAAAGCCAGCCAACCTGTGAAGTCCAACATCGACATGACATGTGCCGCAGTGCATGAGAAGAAAGTGGGGAACCGGCCATGCAAGCAGTCACTTATGCAAGGCAAAGCCCGGAGAAGAGCTTTTAACTGTTCAACTCTTGGGGGAAGTGTAAGGGAAGATAAAGAACATATATTTTGCCTAATTTAACACTTGATTAAGTGATTTAAACCTTCAGTAAAGGTTGAACGAAAAGATTGAACGGGATTAAAAGACAAAGAATATAATCGCAAATTATGAAACTGATGTGACGCCCCCAAATCCGAGTACTTGAAATTCGTACTTGGTGCTCCACGATAACATTCATTCAACTACTTAATGTATTAACTAAACAAAATTATTATATCAAAGTTATCTACCTTCCCAGTTTCGAGAACCTTTACGTCTTACATTACATGATAAATATTATATTATCTTACTACAAACAATAATAACAACATAATATAACCTAATCCTTCAGCTTCCCCTTCCCTTTGTCCTTGCTGGAACCTTCAGGTCGTGCTAGCTTAGCTGAAAACATTTAAATTTAAAGCAAGAATGAGCATTTGGGTGCCCAGCAAGTAATATTAATGAATAAGATTATCTGAAAGAGTTAAATGTTTTCTTAGGACGACACTTCTATAATGAAGAAATAGTTGTGAAGTAAGTTGAAATAATACTGAACTACATATCAATTCTATTTCATTTTTAAAACTACATACTGACTATAAATGAGTAACAGTTTGATAAACCATGAATTTTATTTTAATTTTCGAAAAAGTTAAACAGAACTTCATCTGAAAACCGTCATGTCTTATGGACACGGAGGGTGATCAGCCCGTTATGCCCTGTATTGATCAACACTACTTGTTTGAACGATAAATCGTTCAGCTGGTCCGCCTTTGGCGCATAAAAGTTTTTCTTGTTTGGGATTTTCATAATTAATCTGTAATCTGAATTAGAATAATTCAACTAAGTAACAATAATATTCTATTCGGGTCAACGATATTTTTAAATAACATATATATATATCCGAAAATTATTAGGTATGTGAAAACATGTGATTAAATACAATCATTATACAAGTGAGGACACTTGAATAATCTAACTTAACTATCTATCAACAGAGTATATATTGACCATACATTATTACGGTAATGGTAAACGAATAGGGTTTGATAACTGACATGAATACTAATGTTGAAATACATGATCGATAACTTTAGAGTTTAATAACTTATATAACAGGAGTATAATTCAATAACTTACTTACATTGGAGTATTGCATAAGTAGATACAAAGAGTAAGGATACTTGCCTGATCTGCTGCTTACACAACTTAGTTTTATCTTTTATACTGAAACTTATCATTCATAAGATTATTCTTTTGATCAGAATAATTTATCATAACATATAACACTGCTATTTGCAGTCATCATATAGCTTAAACACATTGTTATATAGTTATAACAGTCATTTTAACACAAATAATTACTTATTAGGTCAATTTATATAAGTCTAGTTTAACCTTGGTAACATTTCTGTGTACCGACGACTTTATCGGATAATAATCGAGTTTATATTTACTTAAACTCTATTTTGTAACTTCAATACTATAGTAGATAATTTAAATATTAATCATATTATTTTTCAAGGTATTATAATAATTTTTAAATAATTACTATAATTTATCATAATTTTTCAAATACCGGAATCATTTTTAAATGATTTAAATACATAATAATTCCATTATCATTAATATTTAAATAATATAAATATATTAATGAAATACTTGACAAAATATCTAAGTTATTAATAATAACTCAAAATATTTGTAAAACATTTAGTTTACCCTTAAATGATTTTTAAAACATTTAAAATTATTTTTAAATGACCACCATTAATATTTAAATATTAATGTATTATTCATGAAAATATTAAAAGTCATTTATTATAACTTCAAATATTTTTAAATCATTTATATCATTTTAAATCATTAAAACCATTTTAAAACCATTTATTTAACATAAATATTAAATAAACCTCTTATTATTAATATTAAATTATTAATGATAATTACCTTAAAATATTAAAAGTCATGATTTATAACTTCAAATATTTTTAAACCCGAGTTATTATTATTTAAAATAATTTTTATAATATAAAAATCATTTTTAACCCATTTGTTTAATACATTTATTAAATAAATTTAATATCATTAATATTCAAATAAATAGTAATATTAATGAAAATTATGTCAATTTATCAAAAGTTAATTTTTATAACTGATTTTGTAATTTTTAGGAATTTATTTCTATTTTTAATGTATTTTTCAGAAATTATAAAACAAAAATAATTAAATCCGTCGCTAAAGGCTTTAACGACAGTTTCTGTCGCGATAGGTGTTCTTGAGGCTCAAAAACACTGACAGTCAGTGTTTATGGTTTCTACTTTGACCATCTACAACTTGTTGGTCAAGTTGTTTCTAGGCATGGTCTTGTAATGGTCACTACAACAAAAAGGCTTATCAATGTGATCGTGATATGGTTCTGAGATGACTATCAACGACCGATCGCGTGTCGCCGATTAATCGTCATAGGTAATCTGGTCGCTAGATGGACATTAGCGACCAATATTAGCGACAGACTTATTAGTGACCGCAATCAGCGACCGTAGCCGTCGCTAATCTGACTCATGCTGAGTCATTTGTCAGGTGTGACGTGGCACACATGTTAGCGACCGGTAATAGCGACCGCATCAGTCGCTAGTTTCCAAGAAGGTAACGCGGTCGGTGTTATAGTGTTAGCGACCGCATGCGGTCGCTGATGTGTTTTTTTTTAAAAAAAAATTGCCTGTTTTATTGATTTCCCAAAAATAACATGCTTTGTACTTGCTTTCTATCCCAACACACAGAAGTATATACAAGCATCCATATGAACATCCATCCATGATAACTACTATATGATAAACATTCATCCATGAATAAACATTCATCCAACGCAACAAGTCTAGCTCTTCATCCAACACAATATAATCGTAAACATTCATCCAACACAATACAATCGTAAACATCCATATAAACCAATACAATTGTCCAAAGAATGAGTCTAAAAGAGTAAAAGGCTTTAAAAATCTAAAAAACAAGTCTAGGCTCTCTTCATGGATCATCCAAATTAGGATCCTGTAATTAACAAAATAATAAAACACATATGTACATGTGTTGATACTGCTATGACTTAGGGAAAGCTAAAAATAGACAATATAGTGAAACATATAAGTAAGACAGTGACTCAGAGACTATAAACATATAAGACAATGTAGCTAAACATTAAACGATATATACCTGGTCGTCATTCTGCTGTTGTGCTGCTACTACTGTTGCCGCTGCCGCCACTACATCCACCAACTCATCAGGACTCAGAGACTGCAGATGCCCGCCCAGTATACGAAGAAGATCATGATCCTGACAGATCCCTCTCACACAGTCAGCAGGAGTATGATAGGCTGGATAACTTGATGACTGTGTGGTTGGGTGGGTGTAGTCACTGTATACCATCGATGGTTTGGCGCCGTTTTTTGTCCTTGGCCTTTAACATAATTTTTCTTCACGACGAACGCCCTCTCCCATAATTCTTGATCAATCGACGGACGCGAGGTGCCTTCAGGATATCGCTCGTTCATTAAGCCCTTATAAGTGTCTTGTCAGAAGGTCAACAATTAAATAGTTAAAAATAAATAAAAAGATACTAAAAAAGGTCGTCACAATTTATAAACAACATATATATTACGATAAAGTGAACTTATTACCGCTATCCGAAATAAACCTCAAAGTGCACTCATCGCGGTGTGTACATACACATCCAACCAATTGATAGGTTAACCTTGAGACTGAGACTGCTATAGTTCATATTATTATGTAAACATATGATATTTTAGCTACAAAAGATGACGGTAAACATAACATACGTACCCTAGAAACAATATGATGTAGCTGTGATATACTACCGCCCAGATACGTGCCTTTTTCCTTCTCACCGTCTGATATACCTGAGGATCTGTTCGAGGTGGCAGTCTTGCGCCTCTTGACCCAGCTCTCAGCTCTCCACTGGTCACACATTTGCAGCCATATGAGCTATGCGCACCACCAGGGGCTATGCTCATGCATATTCTGCTCACCCTGTCCTGGATGGTCAATTTTAGCATTGTGCAGGGCTTTTTGTCGTTCCTTATTCAAATTATCTTTAGTTCGGACGGCGCATTTCTTCCAGAACAGTGTCAGAATAACTAATGCATGTGTGTCGTCCCATCTATACCTCTTCTGCAAATAAAACAACAATAATAATATTAAAACTGTTATATTACCATAGTTCAACATTAATAAACAATATTATTTGATTAACTATGTATTATCTATCATAGTGATAAAAAAATATACCTGAAATTCAGCCTAAATTGCATCCTTATGGGCGAGAGGTGTGCTTGCCCATGTAATCACTGGCGTAGGCCAGTTCTATAAGCATAATTGTTAAATGCACTTCACAATTTTACTATCTTGAAAATCACTACAATATACAATAATTTGCATTAAAATATATTTATAACAATGGAAATATTAAACCCTTATATATACATGATGTTTAACTTACATGCTTTCTGGAGGAAGACAGATCTGTATGACAATGCGATCATCAGAATTAGCTTGGGGCCTTGACACATGATTAGGGGCCCAAACCCACCCAGCGTTTTAAATTCTTTGGTTCAGAAGACATCTATAAATAAAAAATTTAGGATGTTAGTATGAGTTATAAATGAAAGGTACATAAACATGTCAAGGATATAGAGAACATGTACATATATAATTTTATGTAATATAATTAAAACTAAAAATACATTTTATAGAAAAGGACAATAATGACAATTAATTGTATGAAATAGTTAACTACGATTACTAGAAATGAAAGGTACATAAACATGACTGCAAAATAGTTAACTACAACAACTATAAATGAAAGGTACATAAACATGTTAAGGATATATAATACATTCCTATATGTAATTCATTGTAATACAATTAAAACTAAACATACATTTTAAAGAAAACACTGTCTGAGTCAGAATCATTTTGTACAAGTATCGGAGATTCATAACCATCTTCTTCTTCAGATTTTGTGTCAGTGTCAGTCAATAACTCTTCCTCAGTATCACTATCATCTAGCACAATAACTGTCTCGGGATCAAATTCATCAGGTTCATCTCCACCCTCTAACTGGATTACATCATTCTTGTCCTCTATATTTATTATAGGAGGTCTATGAAGCATCTCCTCTTGGTAGAAATCCCAGTCTAATACTTGGACACGACTGCACGCGGGAGTATGAAATACAACTTGCCATTCTCAGAGGCGGTCATCCTTTCCTAATGGGACTAGGAGTGTAGTATACTTGTCTTTGTTTGAGTTGGTAAAACAAATGGTTCGTTGGAGTACGCTGACCTATGGAGGTCAATATCGATGATTCCATATCTGTCAACACGTATCCCGTTTTCTGAATCAAACCAACGACACTTGAACAAGTTAATATGACCCCCGTACGTGCCCTTGTACGACAACTCTACGATTTCCTCCTACTCCCCATAAAAGGCACGACCAAGCTCATTGTAACAATCTCCTTAAACACACTCCAGTATTAGTTGTTCTTTTACCGCAAGCATATGTCTTTGTATGAAATTCACATCCATTTATTTTGTAACCATTGTGAATGACTTGGTCCCTGTCTGGACCCATAGCTAGGACTTGTATATTTGGAGAAATCGTTCCCTCATTAAGAGCCTACAAAAATTCCATTGAATTAAATACATTCATAAATTAATACGATATATGTCATTCTTAATTAACTTAACTTACTTTTTCCTTTAGCCAAAGAGCAATTTTTTTATCACAACTAACTTGAATATCTTTATCAGTGATGCCGGGCTGATTTGCTTTTAACTCGTCATCGTATGTTCTATACAATTTTATAAACATTAAAATATATTAATATGAGACTACAAGTGAAGATATAGGTCTAATACATATGAATTTTACATGTATACCTCACAAATTCATCAATCTCCTCGCAATTGAGAAGAATATAAGTATGCGCAGCATGTAAATCTTGCTCAGAAAGGAATATGCGCTTTCCTTTTCCATACGCGCGACCCGGTAAACCAAATACAGAAATCCGACCATTTAGTTCAACATTGCCCCCATCATCATTTCTCGGGACTCGATTGGCCTTTGTCAAGACTTCGTCGGGAAAATAGTCTGAGACAAACGTAGATATCTCATCGAAACTTTATGCCTTACATATCGACCCCTCGACATAAGCTCTATTCTCCTCCTTCCTCTTAAGGTTTCCCATGACCCTCTTGAAAGGGTACATCCATCTATATTGAACTGGGCCACCAACACGAGCTTCATAGGGTAGATTGATTTGCAAATGCTCCATAGAGTTGAAAAAATCAGGAGGGAATATTTTTTCAAGCTTACATGTGATCTCAATGATGTTCTTCTGAAGTATAGACATGTCCTTTTCATTTAACGTTTTTGAACATATGTCTCTGAAGAAACGACTAAGATCTGTCAAAGCATCTCATATTGGTTTATCAAGCAAGTCCCAAAATGCTATAGGCATGAGTCTCTCCCTGAACACATGATAGTCATGACTCTTCATCCCTTGTAATTTCCCACCTATAACACACCTTGCAATGTTTGACGCATATCCATCTGGTAGTTTCAGAGACTTTATCCATGTGCACACATCTTCAACCTATTTTTTGGACAATGTGTACCTTGCATGCGGTTTGACCATCTTACCATTAGTAGATTCATAAAGTTCTAATCCAGGACGCTTACAAAATAGTGCCTTATCGTTATCTTTCGTCTTGCACGCAACACCCATCACGGTGTTAAACACATTGTCGAACACATTCTTCTCAATATGCATCACGTCTAGATTATGACGAATCAAATTTGTAGACCAATAAGGCAGTTCCCAAAAGATGCTTCTCCGAACACAATTATGAGACACGCCAAACCCATCGATGATGTAAGAGACAATCTTCCCGAATGGAATGACCGGCAATCTCATCACACGGTCGCACATCTTCGTCCCTGGCAGTCGCAATGCTAGCATATCATGATCTACTTTCCCTTTCCTGAAATGTTCTCTATTTCTTCGAAACGGGTGATCTACCGGCAAGAAACGACGATGACAATCAAACCAGCATGGCTTTCACCCATTTGATAGATTGAAAGACTTTGTATGACCCATATAATATGGACAAGCCAACTTCCCGTGTGTACTCCATCCAGATAGCATACCATAAACAGGAAAGTCAATTATGGTCCTCATAACCGCTTCCCTAAGGTTGAAATTTGTTTTCGTGGAAACATCCCAAGTCTGTACTCCATCCTCACACAATACCTTCAACTAGTCTATAAGAGGTCTCAAGTAAACATCTATGTTCTTTCCGGGACTCTTGGGACTAGGAATCACGAATGAAAGAAACAAGTACAGCTGTTTCATACACATCCAAGGAGGCAAGTTATACGGAGTAACAATCACATGCCAGCAGGAGTACGGAACAGCTGAGTGGCCGAACGGGTTGAAACCATCAGTGGACAATCCAAGCCTCACATTTCTAGGCTCCAATGCAAACCCCGGATGTGCTAAGTTGAAATCTTTCCAAGCCTGCTCATCTGCGGGATGGTTCAGTTCTCCATCTTTGGTTGGAGATTTTGCATGCCAAGTCATATGTTTAGCTATTCTTGAAGACATGTACAATCTTTTGAGCCTTGGTGTAATTGGAAAATACCTTAAAATCTTAAAAGGTATATTCGTCTTCTTTGTAGTCATACCCTCTTTATTAGGCCTAAATCGATCATGACTACAACACGTGCACTTTGTCATCTGTTCATTTTCCTTATAAAATAACATGCAATCGTTCGAACATGCATTGATCTTTTGATATCCAAGACCCAAATTCATCACCATTTTTTTTACAATAGTAGTAGTTATCGAGAAATTTTTCACCGACAGGCAACATACTCTTAATGTCCCTCAAGAATGACTCAAAACACTCATGGCTCATGTTGTGATCAACCTTGATGTTAAGTAATGTCGCCACTGTAGACAATGTAGTGTGCTTCGTGCAACCATGCCACAACGGTTCGCTACCCTCGTCTAACAACTTAAAGAATGCTTTGGCATAAGAATTCATAGGTTGCTCTCTGCCATGTTCCCAATAAAATCCGACCCTGCAATCTCATGAACCATGTCATTCATACGATGGGTACTACTGCCTGGATTATGTACTTGTGCGTTGCCACTATCTCTTCTCTGCCCATGTGCCCACTAACATTCTTCGTAATTTTTCATGAACCCAGAAATAAGTAAATGATAGTTTACTATGTCTCTGTCCATATAATTTACATTCTTACACTTCAAACGAGGACATCTTATCTTGTTCTGACCATTAACACATTCCGGGTGACTATACGCATAATCTAGAAATACTTGACAACCAGGTCTAAATTCTATTGTAGCACCTATCTGGGCACTTGACTTTCGTCATCTCATCCAACTACGGTCTGAATAGAGGTCCATGATACCACGATACCTATGTTGACATGAATTATTTTATTCCCCTTTTAGAGATTTACAATTCAGCTCAATGCCATTTATGATGCTTATAAATACATATAGATGTATATGTACATATATAACATGAGTGTGCATCATATATGATTATTCGGGAATTGAACAAGGATACATGCTAAAACAAATTTACACAGCTTGAGATCGACTACCCAAAGGCATGGTATATTGTTGTGGATCTTAAATTAGAACGAGGTGTAGAATATGAATCATTGCATCATTCATGGTCTGCATATGCATTGGACAAGTCTAAATTACCTGACAAATGAAAAAATTTCTGCAGCGTCTCCCCTATAATATAGACTATCCACATGCACGAGGGCATGCATACTTGACCATTTTTAGGCATATAAGAGCAACAAGAATGTATAAGAAATTAACATAACATCACATATACTCATTGCCTTTATATATTCCAGGGTCCATATCTAAACATAACAAAAACTCTTCTACATAGGATGCAAGGTATTTTAAACATAACAATCCCTAAGCCTTCAATTTTAAACATTATCACAGAATCTATTTGCTATATACTTTGTATTCATGTCTTAAAACTTATGGATGCAAGGTTTTAAATTCTTTATTCAAAACAGCCCTTAGATTGTATAATGTTTGAATGAGCAAAAAAGTTGAGGAAATAATGTTTCTAAAGTAGCTAAATTAGCTGAGCTTTTATTCTGGAAATCCATATGATGTGGACAAGTAAAATGAGTGTGAGAAAGTAGTAATTTATACTTCAAAGAGAGTTCAATTTATGAGCTTTGCATATTTACTAGGCTTGTCATCTCAGTTATTTCTTTACTAGGCTTATTCCCAAAAGATCTAGTCATACGACATTTAATATATTGAACTATGAGGGACACGATCAATGTTACTAGTTGTTAGTAATTGAAAATCAGTCTTTGCACATGCATGAGATTCGATTGTTATGATCGATTCACTACTCAATGTCACTCATTTGTCTTTTAAAGCAAGTTTTCTACTAGTATATATATAACCTAAAGTTTTCTACTAGTATATATTTTTTTACTCACTTCTCTCTTTGGCTTTTGTTTTGTTGGTGAAAAGTGAAGAAAATGAAGTAACTTGACTATTTATGGGCAATATTTTTGCTAGTTTATTAATTGGTCCCTCAACTCTTTTTTTTCTTAGTCAAGTTACTTAACTTACTTTTATTCTAAACTTGCCCCACATTATAGAGTTTAATCATGCTTTTCATTAGTTAATTACTTTCTTAGGTTATTTAAGCATGATTAAGCTAATTAGGTCAAATTGGTCAAGGTTGTGGATAAGATTTCCTCTTCAAAATATCTTGGGAGACTTCTCAAGGAAGCCTCCCCTCTCTTCACATCTTATGGGCGAAATTTGTGTAGAACTCCCATATTTTTTTTCTGGTTTTGTGGGCAATTTGAAGAATTCACTAAACCTTTGACTTGTTGACCATTTGTCTTGTTTGCTTTACCTGGTTAATATATATTTATATATATATATAGATGACACATACACATATTTATGTATGTACACATGTGAGTTATATATGCATGTATAGTTGTATTAATTGTATATATGTAAGTATACTTATATTACTTTTATGTATGTATACTTGCATTATATTTGGTAATGTTAATTATTTAATTTTTAAAGTATTACATTTTCTTTGTTACTTTCTCTTTTATTAAACTTACTCAAGGAATATATGTATTTACATAAATTCTGCACATGTATTTTATAATATTCAAGAATTACAATTTAAACTTTAATAATAATTGCATTTCTAATAATAAATTTATTACAAGGGTGAATAATATAGTCAATGCCTAGCTAGCTTTGTCCTATCTACTAATAAATCAGTGAAGTCACAAATCGATCAGTGAAATCAAAAAACACAATGATATGCTAAAAAGTAAACATATGATTTCATTTTCAAAATGAAATACTACTAAAAAGGGGAAAACAATATACGGAGTACTATATCATATAGTACTATATTGAACTATAAGGGACAAGATCAATGTTACTTCAATTGTAAATTTTGGACAAAAATCAGTATATATAAATCCAATTTATGCTTTTAGTTAATGTCTCGTCAAAGGGGCATCCCGCAATCAATTAATTCTTTAGTGCTTTAACCTTGGTACACATATGTTATTCCAAAAATATAATAATTTCTTTCTATTTCAAATACTTAATCAACCCAATTTGGAAAGACACAAGTCTATTCTAGAATCCTAACTGAACTAGATAGCAAATACCACACTACTAGCTTGAGGATAAACATCTATTTAGAAATTAATGTTTTTTTTGCAGAAGTCATGCTAACAAATTCATAAAACCATCTCACTGATCTCATTTAATCACAAAGATACGAAAATTACAAATTAAAAATCATGATAAATTATTGTATATTAAAAATTAAAGATGTTCAAAAAACATGGTGGCAGTGAAGTGCTTAAAGGGCTTACCGGCGGTGGTACGGTGGTGGTGAAGCTTCGGTCGGCCGGTGATATTGGTGGTGAACCCTCTTTTCTTCTCCCCCTACCCCTTCTTCCCCCTCTGCGTTTCTCCCTCTTTTTTTTCTTCTCGACTGATTCAAACGAATGCCTAAATCTGATTCAGGTTATAAGGATCTTGCGGTCGCTAATTTTTAATGATGTGGACATATCAGTGACCGCTAGCGGTCGCTGATATAGATTGGTCACTGTGCCAAAGTTTCGCACCAAATTTTGGGAGGGAACTTCTTCTCAGCGATCTATTAACGACCGCAGACGGTCATTGATATAAACTAGCGACTAGAATCCTTAGCGGTCGCAGATAGCGGTCGTTATTACTATTATCAGCGATCAGATAGGGAGGTCTCTGATATCATTGGTCGCAGATGGCCCTTTTTCTTGTAGTGGGTCATGTAGTATACATGTAACACTACATGAATCAAGCATTAACTAAGTCATACAATCACACAGCATGAAGATATGGTCATTCAAAGTTGTTGTCAGAGCTTTCTGGGTTTTCCAGAAACCCAGTCAGCTTCAAGGGTCCACTTTTAGGCTTAAATTTCTATAGGTTCTAGTCATTGTTAATGTGATATGATTGTTTAGATTTGTAGTATACATTACAGAGTACATATATCAATCATCAAATCATTCAAACTACATTAGAAGCATAAGCTAGCATTCGGTCAAAGGTTATTAGAAAACTTGTTCATACGGTTTCTGGGTTTTCCTAGAAACTCCATCCGTGATCGAGTGGCCTAGTTTGACCATCAATAATTTTCATTCTATTATTTATCTATGTGAGGTCCCCGAATCCGAATACTTGAAACCCGAACTCGGTACATCACGATACCATTTCTATGAGTGGAATAATACTAATAATAATAACAATAATATAAAACTTAACTTAAGTTTACATATACATCAGAGTCTTTCTCCCAAGTACGTAACCTTTAAACATTCATTACATGTCATAATATATAAATATATATATCATAGTCTTCATAGTCTAAACTTATTACAAACAGTAACATAAAAAGTCATTCAGCAACTTTCCCTTTTCCCTTGTTCTTGACAGATCCTTCTGGTCCTTCACACTTAGCTGAAAACATTTAAATTAAGCAAGGATGAGCATTTGAGTGCCCAGCAAGTATTATATATATATATATATATAGACTGAAAGAATTTAAATGTTTCCTTAATAATATCTTCTACAACTAGGCGGTAGTTGTGAAGTAGTCTGTACCAATAATAATTCATAACAATCCTCTTTCAAACTTTTGAAACTACGTATTGACTGTATATGGGGTTTCCGTGACATACCATGAACATTGTTTTTCATTTTTAAAAAGGTTTAAATAGAAATTCATCTGTAAACCGTCATGTGTCTTACGGGATGCGGAGGGTGATCGACCTGTTGTACCTGTATTTATCAATACTACATGTACATGAACGATGTTATCGTTCATTTCTGTCGCTTTCAAGCATAAAATTTTCCCATTTTGGGATGTTCATATCTCATTGGGTTTTCATAACAAAGGTCTTATATAATTCAACATATATGTATATCAAAGGTGTATCAACATGCGATGAAAACAATGATTTTCCAAGTGGGGACACTTGTATAATCATTTATAGAAATTAACGAATGAATATATCTAAATGAATTATCATATACTAACATGTTGATAATCAATGGGCTTATATAATATAAGTTTAACAATCAGTATAATAATATAACTTTGAAACATTCTTACACTTGTCCATTGCATAAAGAAAATGCAAAGTTAGGATACTTGCACGATGCTACCTTACTATTCTCAACTTAGTTTTATCTGTTACGAAATCACCTATCATTAATCAAATCATTTTACTGATTAGTATAACATAACGTACATATAACACTGCCTATTGCAGTCAGCACATTCCCTATTCACATTATCACACATGTTTAACAATCGTTGACTCATAATCAAACATCAACACCTTCCTAATCACATTGTCATACAACCTTAACAACCATTGAATCACAAATAAACAATTAACTAACTAAATTTCTAAGTCCAGATCAATTTCTGAAACATGTCGGTTTACCGACAGCTTTTTCGGGTAATTATCGAGTCTAAGACTCTAAACCGTATTTCAATATCCATTTGGATAACTTAAACATTAGTCACACTATTTTTCATGGCCTTATAATACTTATTAAATAATTATTATCATTTATCATAATTTTTGAAATATCAGAATCATTATTAAATGATTTAAATATTAAACAATTCTATTATCATTAATATTTAATTAGTATTAAATTATAATTAAACCATTGTCAAAATATTAAAGTTATGTATAATAACTCAAAATATTTTTAAAGTATTTATAATACCCTTAAATGATTTTTTAAAATATTTAAAATCATTATTAAATAGTTACCATTAATATTTAAATATTAATGAACTATTTATCCAAATATTAAAAGTCAATAATTATAACTTAAAATATTTTTAAATCATTAATATCCTTTTTTAATGATTTTTAAATAAATAAAACCATTTTTAAACTATTTATTTAATGTAATTATTAAATAAATTTAATATCATTTATAATAATTTAATAATCATTAATATTAAATTATTAAGGAAATTATCCTTTAAATATTAAAGTCATATTTTATAACTTAAAATATCTTTAAACACTTTATTTTTATTTAAAATGATTATTATAATAATAAAATCATTTTTAAACTAAATTATTTAATATAATTATTAAATAACTTTATTATCATTAATCATAATTAATTAATGAAATTTACCTTTAAATATTAAAAGTTATATTTTATAACTTAAAATATTTTAAATACCTTCTTATTATTTAAAATAATAAAATCATTTTTAATTTAATTACTTAATTTATTTAATAAATAACTTAATTATCATTAATATTCATTTATTAATGAAAATTATCAAATAATATTAAAAGTTATTAAAATAACTTAAAATATTTTCTTATATCATAATATAAATTTTAAATGAGATTTCATGAATTAAAATCATTTTTAAATAATTTATTTAATATTATAATTAAATAAATTAATTACTTTTAATATTCCAAAAATATTAAATATTTATGAAATATATTTAAAATAATTAAAAAGTAATTTTTTAATTTAAAATAATTTTTTATAATTATTTTGTATTTTTAATAATTAAAAACTATTTTTTTCTATTTATTAATTAATTTACGGAAAATAATAATCATTCGTCGCTAAAGGCCACCTAAAGCTTACAGGTAACCGTCGCTATAGGTGTTCTTCATGTTCTTCATAAAACCCAGATCTTCATCACCGACTTGAGTACGCTTACTTTGACCGAAGTTTAGTTTTCTTTTATTATTCCGTTTTCGGACAAACTATGATTTAGATCTTGTAGTACTAGTGTACATCTACAAGATCCAAAGAATAAAATGGCAATCAAGCATGAAACAAACAAGATCTAAGCCTCTAAAGATAAAGAAGTCAGATCGTTTCTTCATTTTTACAGGTTGCCCGAAATGAAAAACGATTCGATTTATCCCCTTTGGCTCCCCACAACTTGCTAACTTTGTTAATGTTTAAGTGATATTAAGCATCCAGTATATACCTAACATGATAAGGAAGAGATCTAACACAAATAATCATTAAATCATCAACACAATCATAAAATCTAGCCTGGTCAAACTATGTCAGAAACGGTGTTCTTCACGTTTCGAAATTTTAAACACAAAGCAAAGACAAGTGGCCTACTTTGACCGCTTCTAAATGTTGATCAGTTGAATGTTTATGGTATATTAAGACATTAATCTATAGTAAACTTTACCAGCTACAACATGAATACAACATATTATCAAAACATTACAAGATCATCGACGGATCCGATCATTACAAAACATACGATATTTGAAAAAGTTTTCGGGTTACCAGATTTCTTCTCGGTCATGGCTCATCAACGACCTTTGACCATTAATAACTTGAATTCTAAAAGCAGATCTAAGCTTGATTCTTTTCTGATTAAAGATCACATACTAGACTACAAAATCCAATACTTAAAAACAAAATCATAACTAAGTAAGAATCATGCCCCGACATTCGTTGTAAGACCACGATTATCAAAATTTCAGATTTTTGAAAAACGTGATTTTGAGCATTTTGATGATATGGATCTAGTAAATAATAACCCAGATCATCTATTAACACTTCATATAACATATTCTAATATGTAAACATAACATCAAACAACCGATCATGTATGTAATTTTTTGGTTTAGTGTTGTACCTTTCTATGAGCAATTTCTTGATCCGATGTTCTTGATTTGCTAAGGTGTTCGTGGGGCTTGATAATGGGTCCGATATACTATATATTTTCGAAGGTTTGGGGCTTGAGAGAGTGGAGTATGGTTTTGTGCAAATTTAGTGAGCAAAAGTGATTTCTCTCTCCTTTAATCCATTTATATAGCCACAAGATGCATGTATTGGCTGAGATTAAGACTTGTTGCTGTCATCTTAGAGTCAATGAAGTTGTTGGGAGTTGTTGATTTGGTGAACCACCACCCCTAATGTCAAAACCTAGATTGTAGCTTTAATTATATAAGAGGGACATTTTTGTCATTTCCTTAAATTTCTAGAAAAATGACCTTAGGGTTTAGGGTTTAGACATTTTGGTGTTTAGGGTTTGAGCCAATTTGGGTTTTATAAGTAAACAAAAATCTAGGATTTCCAATTTAGGGTTTGCACACAAAAATTAAATAAAATTAATAACTTTTAGTTTCTAAAATTTTGCAAAATAAATTTGTTAATTAAATTAAGTTTGTAATTACATGAACATTAGGGTTTATTACCCTTAATCATAACTAACTTTGCTAATAAAGCAATTAGGGTTTAAAATATCGATAATTACGGTTTCTAGAAATACAATTAGGGTTTCTAGAAATTAAATTAGGGTTCTAGGTTTTAGGGTTTTAATTTACTAATTACGTTTATTTTAATTAGCAATTAAAGTCTATCACACGTGTTATTAATCAACGTAACACAACTCTTGATGATCAAACCTCCGATTTAGGTTTTAGGATTAGGGTTTCTAATATTGGAAATTAGGGTTTAACATTATTAGGGTTTCCTGAATTTTAATTAGGGTTTACCTAATTAATACATTTAATACACGACATAATAAATATCACATACTTATAAAACAATCTCATACTCTAATTTGGATCTCAAATTAGGGTTTAACATTATTACTAGGGTTTGGGTCAAAATATACCGTAATTGACCAACCATTATCAATACGGACATACCGTACATATTCATAAAGATCGAAAAATCAAAATATAAGTAATATTATATTATTATTCTCATACCTTGACAATAATCCAAAATTAGGGTTTGGATTCCATATCGATTATTCTTTCATATTTAACCTTAATAATTAAGATAAAATAATTAACTTAATAATCATACAAAAATTCATATAATAAAATAATTATTATATTTATTCTAAAAATCACTTCATATATTATTTAAATAATATAGGATTATATATTCATGGAAAATAATTAATAAAAACATTTTTATCATAATATTAATTATTATAAGAATATACTTTATAATAATCAATAATTCTAAAATAAATTTACTTGTAAATATTCATGTAATAAATATATTTTTATTTACCGCATAAATACATATACACATAATCTTGTACAAATCCTCATCCTTAAAAAAAAAAAAAAAAATTTATACATAAAATTTAAGATTTATTTATATAGAAAATATCGGGTTGTCACGTTCACCCTCCCTTATAAGGATTCCGTCCCCGGAATCACCACTTAAAAACCTACACATAATCGGGTTCATAGCATACACGATCTTCGCAAATAGATCTCGATTAACTTTAATCGAACCGATCTTTAATTAATCACATTAAGCTTGTCTTTCTGATTAAACGGAAATTTGATTTTTAAAAGAACTCAAATTTCTCCCTCAAAATTTCTTTATAAAATAATTTACTATAAATAGAAAAATTCTAATTACGCAAATAAAAGTTATTCGAATATTACCTGGAACTGCATTGCCAGCTGCCACCGTGTCTTGAACCGTCATGTTGAAGACCCTTGATGTTGACTTTGTTGGTTTGTTCGATGACGTCGGTCCCGCGATTGTTAACGTTCCACTATTCTTACCAGTATTCACACTACCTGCCTCTACCCTCCTGTTTGGACAATCCTTCACCCTGTGCTCCAACGATCCACAAATAAAACAACCACTGTTCATTCTAGGATTGGGGCAGTTGGGAGAGATATGGCCCTCCTGCCCGCACTTATAACACACAAATTTTCCTTTCAAACACTCCCCAGAGTGGTTCCTTCCACATATCTTGCACTGAACTGCCTGCTTTTTAACTCCTTCTTGCTTCACCTGAACATTACCAAAGTAGTTCCCCTTTCTTTTTCCATCAGCACTCCTGCTTCCACTATTAATTCTCACCTTCTCAGCTCCCTCGACCTTGCTTTTGTTTTTCTTCTCCTTATTGTAGAGGCTCATAGCCTCACTTCCCTCCTCTGCAATTATCGCCTTCTCCATGAGTGCTGCAAATGTTGGGATCTGCAACACTGCCACCTTGTTATAGAGCCAAGGTTTTAATCCCAGCTCAAATCTCCTCGCCTTTCTAGCCTCCGTATCGACTTGATGCGAACAAACCTAGCTAACTCATTGAATTTCGCAGCATATTCTGCCACTGACATATCCCCTTGCTTCAACTCCAGAAATTTTACCTCCATTCTAGCCTGCGTACTAGCTGAAAAATAATTCTCGAAAAATAACGTCTTAAATCTATCCCATGTTACCACACCTCCTCCCGCCACACCGATTCGCTTCCCACCAGAAATTTGCCTCACCCTTCATCATGTAGGTGGCAAAAGAGGTCTTTTGCCCCTCAGCTACCCTAGCTATTACAAATGCCTTCTCAATTTCCTTAACCCAAGTTTGGGCTTCTACAGGGTCAGTTGTACCTTTGAATTCCGGCGGTCCTACAGCCTTAAATTCTTTGAAATTTGCCAAATAATTATCCGGCTGGTTCCCTTGTTGCATGGCTCGAGCTACCATATTCGCGAATCACGCATTGGGTCCGCTTTGTTGTTGTCCTTCAACGTTGTTGATGAGACTCTTTCGCCTCTCGATTTCGAAGTTTGACGTCTTGGCGGCATTATCCGTTAAATAAAACCATAAATTAACTTACATTCTAAACCTTATCATATAAGTTTAAACTTTTTAAACTTGTTTCATAACTCAAACTTTGATTCATATTCATTCATCGCTTTCAAAATATTTTACATATCACAAGACACATAGTGCTTTAAACATCATCATCCCATTTGACTACAAAAGTCTGGATTTACTTCACCGCTTGTACAAAAGTTTTATAATAATGCATTTACGTACATACTAAACACACATATTATATTAAACATGCTACACAACCTAACCTATACTACCTATTCACTACGCCTTCTTCTTTCTTGGACAGCTTCTTGCCTGATGATCTTCTTTTCCACAAACAAAACATGCTCCCTGCGTTTATAGTCGTGACAAGATGAGTGAGTAGTATGTCCCTCATATCCACAAAGATAACATATTCTTTTCCATTTCTTCTTCCCAGGTTTTCCTAAATCATGGTCTTCTACCTTCCTTTTTCCCTTATCTTTCGGAGCTGCACACAAAGTGTTGCTTGAAGCTCCCATCTGATTGATTTTGAGTTTAAGCTTATCCTGCTCTTCCATTGTTTCTATTAACGCTGACGAATTGGATCATTAGCGCTTTTTTCATCTTCCACAACCCTTCTAGAGAAGATAACTTGTTCCTCAAATTCTGCATCTCCATTGATGCTTGATCAACTTCAGCTTTAGAGTCTGAATCACTATTTGTCAAATCCACTATTTTCGGATCTGGTAATATGTTTTCTATGATGACCACCTCATCCGAGCTGGTTTCATTGTGAGCTTCTATTTTCGCTATTGGCTTCGATATTAGCTCCTTCTTTACAATCCGTGGATATCCTAATGCTTTTTCACCTGACATCTACACACAGCAATTATCCTGATTAGCATAAATTATATACACATAGTCAAATAATAGTTTCGTATGAATTATCTTTTATTTTGTTTGACGATGAATTTATTCAATCCATCTCTTTTTAAACTCTATATGAGTTATTTATATTTTCAACGCTTCCTCTCGTTTCTAAGGTTATAGCCTCAAGGTCTAACCCACCTAAGGTTTCTAACCCTATAGCTCGATACCATTCTCGTGAGGTCCCCGAATTTGGATACTTGAAACCCGAACCTCAGTACATCACGATACCATTTCTATGAAATGAATAATACTAATAATAATAACAATAATATAAAACTTAACTTAAGTTTACATATACATCGTAGTCTTTCTCCCAAGTACGTAACCTTTAAACATTCATTACATGTCATAATATATAAATATATATATATCATAGTCTTCATAGTCTAAACTTATTACAAATAAAGTAACATAAAAAGTCATTCAAAGAACTTTCCCTTTCCCTTGTTCTCGACAGATCCTTTCGGTCCTTCACACTTAGTCAAAAAACATTTAAATTAAGCAAGGATGAGCATTTGAGTGCCCAAAGAAGTATATATATATATATATATAGATCGAAAGAATTTAAATGTTTTCTTAATAATATCTTCTACAACTAAAGCAGAGTTGTGAAGTAGTCTGTACCAATAATAATTCATAACAACCCTCTTTCAAACTTTTGAAACTACGTATTGACTGTATATGGGGTTTCTGTGACATACCATGAACATTGTTTTTCATTTTTAAAAAGGTTTAAATAGAAATTCATCTGTAAACCGTCATGTCTTACGGGTACGGAGGGTGATCGACCCTGTTGTACCCTGTATTTATCAATACTACATGTACATGAACGATGTTATCGTTCGCTCTGTCCGCCTTGGGCGCATAAAATTTTCCCATTTTCGGGATGTTCATATCTGTTGGGTTTTCATAACAAAGGTCTTATATAATTCAACATATATGTATATCAAAGGTGTATCAACATGCGATGAAAAACAATGATTTTCCAAGTGGGGACACTTGTATAATCATTTATAGAAATTAACGAACATAATATATCTAACTGAATTATCATATACTAACATGTTGATAATCAATGGGCTTATATAATATAAGTTTAACAATCTGTATAATAATATAACTTTGAAACATTCTTACACTTGTCCATTGCATAAAGAAAATGCAAAGTTAGGATACTTGCCTGATGCGCTGCTTACTATTCTCAACTTAGTTTTATCTGTTACGAAATCACCTATCATTAATCAAATCATTTTACTGATTAGTATAACATAACGTACATATAACACTTTTATCATAAAACAAGACATTCCCTATTCACATTATCACACATGTTTAACAATCGTTGACTCATAATCAAACATCAACACCTTCCTAATCACATTGTCATACAACCTTAACAACCATTGAATCACAAATAAACAATTAACTAACTAAATTTCTAAGTCCAGATCAATTTCTGAAACATGTCGGTTTATCGACAGCTTTTTCGGGTAATTATCGAGTCTAAGACTCTAAACTGTATTTCAATATCCATTTGGATAACTTAAACATTAGTCACACTATTTTTCATGGCCTTATAATAATTATTAAATAATTATTATCATTTATCATAATTTTGAAATATCGTAATCATTATTAAATGATTTAAATATTAAACAATTCTATTATCATTAATATTTAATTAGTATTAAATTATAATTAAACCATTGTCAAAATATTAAAGTTATGTATAATAACTCAAAATATTTTTAAAGTATTTATAATACCCTTAAATGATTTTTTTAAAATATTTAAAATCATTATTAAATAGTTACCATTAATATTTAAATATTAATGAACTATTTATCCAAATATTAAAAGTCAATAATTATAACTTAAAATATTTTTAAATCATTAATATCCTTTTTAATGATTTTTAAATAAATAAAACCATTTTAAACTATTTATTTAATGTAATTATTAAATAAATTTAATATCATTTATAATAATTTAATAATCATTAATATTAAATTATTAAGGAAATTATCCTTTAAATATTAAAGTCATATTTTATAACTTAAAATATCTTTAAACACTTTATTTTTATTTAAAATGATTATTATAATAATAAAATCATTTTTAAACTAAATTATTTAATATAATTATTAAATAACTTTATTATCATTAATCATAATTAATTAATGAAATTTACCTTTAAATATTAAAAGTTATATTTTATAACTTAAAATATTTTTAAATACCTTCTTATTATTTAAAATAATTTTAAAATAATAAAATCATTTTAATTTAATTACTTAATTTATTTAATAAATAACTTAATTATCATTAATATTCATTTATTAATGAAAATTATCAAATAATATTAAAAGTTATTAAAATAACTTAAAATATTTTTCTTATATCATAATATAAATTTTAAATGAGATTTCATGAATTAAAATCATTTTTAAATAATTTATTTAATATTATAATTAAATAAATTAATTACTTTTAATATTCCAAAAATATTAAATATTTATGAAATATATTTAAAATAATTAAAAAGTAATTTTCAGAATTTAAAATAATTTTTTTATAATTATTTTGTATTTTTAATAATTAAAAACTATTTTTTTCTATTTATTAATTAATTTCTGGAAAATAATAATCTGTCTGTCGCTAAAGGCCACCTAAAGCGACAGAACCGTCGCTATAGGTGTTCTTCATGTTCTTCATAAAAACCCAGATCTTCATCACCAGCTTCGAGTATGCTACTTTGACCGAGTTTAGTTTTCTTTCTATTCCGTTTCTGGACAAACTATGATTTAGATCTTGTAGTACTAGTGTACATCTACAAGATCCAGCAATAAAAATGGCAATCAAGCATGAAACAAACAAGATCTAAGCCTCTAAAGATGTTGTCAGGACTGTTCTTCATTTTCTGGGTTGCCCAGAAATGAAGAACAGTTCGACCTGTCCCCTTTTGGCTCCCACAACTTGCTAACCTGTTAATGTTTAAGTGATATTAAGCATCCAGTATATACCTAACATGATAAGGAAGAGATCTAACACAAATAATCATTAAATCATCAACACAATCATAAAATCTAGCCTGGTCAAACTATGTCAGAAACGGTGTTCTTCACGTTTCTGGAAATTCCCAGAAACACCGAAACAGTACAAGTGGCCTACTTTGACCGCTTCTAAATGTTGATCAGTTGAATGTTTATGGTATATTAAGACATTAATCTATAGTAAACTTTACCAGCTACAACATGAATACAACATATTATCAAAACATTACAAGATCTGACAGATCTGATCATTACAAAACACCGTCGACGCCGAAAAAAGTTTTCGGGTTACCTGATTTCTTCCGGTCATGGCGATTCACAACGACCTTTGACCATTAATAACTTGAATTCTAAAAAAATGATCTAAGCTTGATTCTTGCTACTGATTAAAGATCACATACTAGACTACAAAATCCAATACTTAAAAAACAAAAATCATAACTAAGTAAGAATCTGTGGCCACTGACATTCGTTGTAAGACCACAGTTATCAAAATTTCCAGATTTTTGAAAAACGTGATTTTGAGCATTTTTGATGATATGGATCTAGTAAATAATAACCCAGATCATCTATTAACACTTCATATAACATATTCTAATATGTAAACATAACATCAAACAACCGATCATGTACAGAATTTTTTGGTTTAGTGTTGTACCTTTCTATGAGCAATTTCTTGATCCGATGTTACTGATTTGCTAAGGTGTTCGTGGGGCTTGATAATGGGTCTGATATACTATATATTTTCGAAGGTTTGGGGCTTGAGAGAGTGGAGTATGGTTTTGTGCAAATTTAGTGAGCAAAAGTGATTTCTCTCTCCTTTAATCCATTTATATAGCCACAAGATGCATGTATTGGCTGAGATTAAGACTTGTTGCTGTCATCTTAGAGTCAATGAAGTTGTTGGGAGTTGTTGATTTGGTGAACCACCACCCCTAATGTCAAAACCTAGATTGTAGCTTTAATTATATAAGAGGGACATTTTTGTCATTTCCTTAAATTTCTAGAAAAATGACCTTAGGGTTTAGGGTTTAGACATTTTGGTGTTTGTGGTTTGAGCAATTTGGGTTTTATAAGTAAACAAAAATCTAGGATTTCCAATTTAGGGTTTGCACACAAAAATTAAATAAAATTAATAACTTTTAGTTTCTAAAATTTTGCAAAATAAATTTGTTAATTAAATTAAGTTTGTAATTACATGAACATTAGGGTTTATTACCCTTAATCATAACTAACTTTGCTAATAAAGCAATTAGGGTTTAAAATATCGATAATTACGGTTTCTAAAAATACAATTAGGGTTTCTAGAAATTAAATTAGGGTTCTAGGTTTTAGGGTTTTAATTTACTAATTACGTTTATTTTAATTAGCAATTAAAGTCTATCACACGTGTTATTAATCACTGTAACACAACTCTTGACAGATCAAACCTCCAGTTTAGGTTTCCGGATTAGGGTTTCTAATATTGGAAATTAGGGTTTAACATTATTAGGGTTTCCAGAATTTTAATTAGGGTTTACCTAATTAATACATTTAATACACGACATAATAAATATCACATACTTATAAAACAATCTCATACTCTAATTTGGATCTCAAATTAGGGTTTAACATTATTACTAGGGTTTGGGTCAAAATACACCGTAATTGACCAACCATTATCAATACTGGACATACCGTATATATTCATAAGATCGAAAAAATCAAAATATAAGTAATATTATATTATTATTCTCATACCTTGACAATAATCCAAAATTAGGGTTTGGATTCCATATCCGATTATTCTTTCATATTTAACCTTAATAATTAAGATAAAATAATTAACTTAATAATCATACAAAAATTCATATAATAAAATAATTATTATATTTATTCTAAAAATCACTTCATATATTATTTAAATAATATAGGATTATATATTCATGGAAAATAATTAATAAAAACATTTTTATCATAATATTAATTACTATAAGAATATACTTTATAATAATCAATAATTCTAAAATAAATTTACTTGTAAATATTCATGTAATAAATATATTTTTATTTACCGCATAAATACATATACACATAATCTTGTACAAATCCTCATCCTTAAAAAAAAAAAAATTTATAATAAAATTTAAGATTTATTTATATAGAAAATATCGGGTTGTCACGTTCACCTCCTTATATAGGATTCCGTCCCCGGAATCACCACTTAAAAACCTACACATAACTGGGTTCATAGCATACACGATCTTCGCAAATAGATCTCGATTAACTTTAATCGAACCGATCTTTAATTAATCACATTAAGCTTGTCTTTCTGATTAAACGGAAATTTGATTTTTAAAAGAACTCAAATTCTCTCCTCAAAATTTCTTTTATAAAATAATTTACTATAAATAGAAAAATTCTAATTACGCAAATAAAAGTTATTCGAATATTACACGAATCGCATTGCCACCGCCACCGTGTCTTGAACCGTCATGTTGAAGACCCTTGATGTTGACTTTGTTGGTTTGTTCGATGACGTCGGTCCCGCGATTGTTAACGTTCCACTATTCTTACCAAAGATTCACACCACCCGCCTCTACCCTCCTGCTTGGACAATCCTTCACCCCTCAGGCTCCAACGATCCACAAATAAAACAACCACTTTGTTCATTCTAGGATTGGGGGGGTTGGGAGAGATATGGCCCTCCGCCTGCACTTATAACACACAAATTTTCCTTTCAAACACTCCCCAGTGGTTCCTTCCACATATCTTGCTTTGAATCGCGCCGCTTTTTAACTCCTTCTTGCTTCACCGAACATTACCAAAGTAGTTCCCTTTCTTTTTCCATCAAGACTCCGCTTCCACTATTAATTCTCACCTTCTCGGCTCCCTCGACCTTGCTTTTTTTTTTCTTCTCCTTATTGTCAGAGGCTCATAGCCTCACTTCCTCCTCCGCAATTATCGCCTTCTCCATGAGTGCCGCAAATGTTGGGATCTGCAACACCGCCACCTTGTTATAGAGCCAAGGTTTTAATCCCACTCAAATCTCCTCGCCTTTCTAGCCTCCGATCGACTTTGATGCGAACAAACCTAGCTAACTCATTGAATTTCATGCAAAGATATTACGCCACCGACATATCCCTCGCTTCAACTCCGTAAATTTTACCTCCATTCTAGCTCTGCAGATTAATTTGAAAAATAATTTCGAAAAATAACGTCTTAAATCTATCCCATGTTACCACACTCGCTCCCCGTAGTCACCGATTCGCTTCCCACCGTAAATTTGCCTCACCCTTCATCATGTAGGTGGCAAAAGAGGTCTTTTGCCCCTCAGCTACCCTAGCTATTACAAATGCCTTCTCAATTTCCTTAACCCAAGTTTGGGCTTCTACAGGTCGGTTGTACCTTTGAATTCTATGTCCTACTGATTCTTTAAATTCTTTGAAATTTACCAAATAATTATCCTATTTGGTTCCTTGTTGCATGGCTCGAGCTACCATATTCGCGAATCGCCGCGATTGGTCCGCATTTGTTGTTGTCCTTCAACGTTGTTCGATGACTCTTCCGCCTCTCGATTTCGAAGTTTGACGTCTTGGCGGCATTATCCGGTTAAATAAAACCATAAATTAACTTACATTCTAAACCTTATCATATAAGTTTAAACTTTTTAAACTTGTTTCATAACTCAAACTTTGATTCATATTCATTCATCGCTTTCAAAATATTTTATATATCACAAAGACATAGTGCTTTAAACATCATCATCCCATTGTGACTACAAAAGTTGGGATTTACTTCACCGCTTGTACAAAAGTTTTATAATAATGCATTACGTATATACTAAACACACATATTATATTAAACATGCTACACAACCTAACCTATACTACCTATTCACTACGCCTTCTTCTTTCTTCGATGACTTCTTCTACTCGATGATCTTCTTTTCCACAAACAAAACATGCTCCCTGTTTATAGTCGTGATGATGCAGTAGTATGTCCCTCATATCCACAAAGATAACATATTCTTTTCCATTTCTTCTTCCTGTGTTTTCCTAAATCATGGTCTTCTACCTTCCTTTTTCCTTATCTTTTGAGTCGCACACAAAGTGTTGCTTCAAGCTCCCATCCGATTGATTTTGAGTTTAAGCTTATCCCGCTCTTCCATTGTTTCTATTAACGCTGATGACGAATTGATCATTAAGCGCTTTTTCATCTTCCACAACCCTTCTAGAGAAGATAACTTGTTCCTCAAATTTCAGATCTCCATTGATGCTTGATCAACTTCAGCTTTAGAGTCTGAATCACTATTTGTCAAATCCACTATTTTCGGATCTGGTAATATGTTTTCTATGATGACCACCTCATCCGAGCTGGTTTCATTGTGAGCTTCTATTTTCGCTATTGGCTTCGATATTAGCTCCTTCTTTACAATCCGTGGATATCCTAATGCTTTTTCACCTGACATCTACACACAGCAATTATCCTGATTAGCATAAATTATATACACATAGTCAAATAATAGTTTCGTATGAATTATCTTTTATTTTGTTTGACGATGAATTTATTCAATCCATCTCTTTTTAAACTCTATATGAGTTATTTATATTTTCAACGTTTCCCTCTGTTCTAAGGTTATAGCCTAAGGTCTAACCCACCTAAGGTTTCTAACCCTATAGCTCTGATACCATTCTGTGAGGTCCCCGAATTTGGATACTTGAAACCCGAACTCGGTACATCACGATACCATTTCTATGAGCGGAATAATACTAATAATAATAACAATAATATAAAACTTAACTTAAGTTTACATATACATCAGAGTCTTTCTCCCAAGTACGTAACCTTTAAACATTCATTACATGTCATAATATATAAATATATATATCATAGTCTTCATAGTCTAAACTTATTACAAACAAAGAATATAAAAAGTCATTCAAAGAAACTTTCCTTTTCCCTTGTTCTTGATGCGGATCCTTTCGGTCCTTCACACTTAGTCGAAAACATTTAAATTAAGCAAGGATGAGCATTTGAGTGCCCAAAGAAGTATTATATATATATATATAGTTGAAAGAATTTAAATGTTTCCTTAATAATATCTTCTACAACTAAGCGGAGAGTTGTGAAGTAGTCTGCACTCAATAATAATTCATAACAACCCTCTTTCAAACTTTTGAAACTACATTACGATTGTATATGGGGTTTCGTGACATACCATGAACATTGTTTTTCATTTTAAAAAGGTTTAAATAGAAATTCATCATGTCAGAAACCGTCATGTCTTACTTGCACGGAGGGTGATCGATCTACTGTTGTTGTACCTGTATTTATCAATACTACATGTACATGAACGATGTTATCGTTTCGCTCGTCACTTTAGAAGCATAAAATTTTCCCATTTTCGGGATGTTCATATCTGTTGGGTTTTCATAACAAAGGGTCTTATATAATTCAACATATATGTATATCAAAGGTGTATCAACATGCGATGAAAAACAATGATTTTCCAAGTGGGGACACTTGTATAATCATTTATAGAAATTAACGAACATAATATATCTAACTGAATTATCATATACTAACATGTTGATAATCAATGGGCTTATATAATATAAGTTTAACAATCTGTATAATAATATAACTTTGAAACATTCTTACACTTGTCCATTGCATAAAGAAAATGCAAAGTTAGGATACTCATTCGATGCTACCGCTTACTATTCTCAACTTAGTTTTTATCGTTACGAAATCACCTATCATTAATCAAATCATTTTACTGATTAGTATAACATAACGTACATATAACACTGCCTATTGCAGTCAGCACATTCCCTATTCACATTATCACACATGTTTAACAATCGTTGACTCATAATCAAACATCAACACCTTCCTAATCACATTGTCATACAACCTTAACAACCATTGAATCACAAATAAACAATTAACTAACTAAATTTCTAAGTCCAGATCAATTTTTGAAACATGTCGGTTTATCGCTGACTTTTTCGAAGTAATTATCGAGTCTAAGACTCTAAACCGTATTTCAATATCCATTTGGATAACTTAAACATTAGTCACACTATTTTTCATGGCCTTATAATAATTATTAAATAATTATTATCATTTATCATAATTTTTGAAATATCAGAATCATTATTAAATGATTTAAATATTAAACAATTCTATTATCATTAATATTTAATTAGTATTAAATTATAATTAAACCATTGTCAAAATATTAAAGTTATGTATAATAACTCAAAATATTTTTAAAGTATTTATAATACCCTTAAATGATTTTTTTAAAATATTTAAAATCATTATTAAATAGTTACCATTAATATTTAAATATTAATGAACTATTTATCCAAATATTAAAAGTCAATAATTATAACTTAAAATATTTTTAAATCATTAATATCCTTTTTAATGATTTTTAAATAAATAAAACCATTTTTAAACTATTTATTTAATGTAATTATTAAATAAATTTAATATCATTTATAATAATTTAATAATCATTAATATTAAATTATTAAGGAAATTATCCTTTAAATATTAAAGTCATATTTTATAACTTAAAATATCTTTAAACACTTTATTTTTATTTAAAATGATTATTATAATAATAAAATCATTTTTAAACTAAATTATTTAATATAATTATTAAATAACTTTATTATCATTAATCATAATTAATTAATGAAATTTACCTTTAAATATTAAAAGTTATATTTTATAACTTAAAATATTTTTAAATACCTTCTTATTATTTAAAATAATTTTAAAATAATAAAATCATTTTTAATTTAATTACTTAATTTATTTAATAAATAACTTAATTATCATTAATATTCATTTATTAATGAAAATTATCAAATAATATTAAAAGTTATTAAAATAACTTAAAATATTTTTCTTATATCATAATATAAATTTTAAATGAGATTTCATGAATTAAAATCATTTTTAAATAATTTATTTAATATTATAATTAAATAAATTAATTACTTTTAATATTCCAAAAATATTAAATATTTATGAAATATATTTAAAATAATTAAAAAGTAATTTTTTAATTTAAAATAATTTTTTATAATTATTTTGTATTTTTAATAATTAAAACTATTTTTTCTATTTATTAATTAATTTACGGAAAATAATAATCTCATTCTGTCGCTAAAGGCCACCTAAAGCTTATTGTAACCTGTCATATAGGTGTTCTTCATGTTCTTCATAAAACCCGAGATCTTCATCACCAACTTCGTAAGTATGCTACTTTGACCGAAGTTTAGTTTTCTTTCTATTCCGCTTTACGACAAACTATGATTTAGATCTTGTAGTACTAGTGTACATCTACAAGATCCAAAGAATAAAATGGCAATCAAGCATGAAACAAACAAGATCTAAGCCTCTAAAGATGTTGTCAGATCGTTTCTTCATTTTACGGGTTGCCCGTAAATGAAGAAACGATTCGACTTATCCCCTTTGGCTCCCACAACTTGCTAACCTCGTTAATGTTTAAGTGATATTAAGCATCCAAAGATATACCTAACATGATAAGGAAGAGATCTAACACAAATAATCATTAAATCATCAACACAATCATAAAATCTAGCCTGGTCAAACTATGTCAGGAACGGTGTTCTTCACGTTTTCGAAATTCGTAAACACCAAACAAAGATAAGTGGCCTACTTTGACCGCTTCTAAATGTTGATCAGTTGAATGTTTATGGTATATTAAGACATTAATCTATAGTAAACTTTACCAGCTACAACATGAATACAACATATTATCAAAACATTACAAGATCTGACAGATCTGATCATTACAAAACACTGTCAGACGCTGAAAAAGTTTTCTGGGTTACCCAGATTTCTTCCTGGTCATGGTCGGTCAACGACCTTTGACCATTAATAACTTGAATTCTAAAACAGATCTAAGCTTGATTCTTGCTACAGATTAAAGATCACATACTAGACTACAAAATCCAATACTTAAAAAACAAAAATCATAACTAAGTAAGAATCTGTGGCCACTGACATTCGTTGTAAGACCACAGTTATCAAAATTTCCAGATTTTTGAAAAACGTGATTTTGAGCATTTTTGATGATATGGATCTAGTAAATAATAACCCAGATCATCTATTAACACTTCATATAACATATTCTAATATGTAAACATAACATCAAACAACCGATCATGTACAGAATTTTTTGGTTTAGTGTTGTACCTTTCTATGAGCAATTTCTTGATCCGATGTTACTGATTTGCTAAGGTGTTCGTGGGGCTTGATAATGGGTCTGATATACTATATATTTTCGAAGGTTTGGGGCTTGAGAGAGTGGAGTATGGTTTTGTGCAAATTTAGTGAGCAAAAGTGATTTCTCTCTCCTTTAATCCATTTATATAGCCACAAGATGCATGTATTGGCTGAGATTAAGACTTGTTGCTGTCATCTTAGAGTCAATGAAGTTGTTGGGAGTTGTTGATTTGGTGAACCACCACCCCTAATGTCAAAACCTAGATTGTAGCTTTAATTATATAAGAGGGACATTTTTGTCATTTCCTTAAATTTCTAGAAAAATGACCTTAGGGTTTAGGGTTTAGACATTTTGGTGTTTAGGGTTTGAGCCAATTTGGGTTTTATAAGTAAACAAAAATCTAGGATTTCCAATTTAGGGTTTGCACATAAAAAAATTAAATAAAATTAATAACTTTTAGTTTAGTTTCTAAAATTTTGCAAAATAAATTTGTTAATTAAATTAAGTTTGTAATTACATGAACATTAGGGTTTATTACCCTTAATCATAACTAACTTTGCTAATAAAGCAATTAGGGTTTAAAATATCGATAATTACGGTTTCTAAAAATACAATTAGGGTTTCTAGAAATTAAATTAGGGTTCTAGGTTTTAGGGTTTTAATTTACTAATTACGTTTATTTTAATTAGCAATTAAAGTCTATCACACGTGTTATTAATCACTGTAACACAACTCTTGACAGATCAAACCTCCAGTTTAGGTTTCCGGATTAGGGTTTCTAATATTGGAAATTAGGGTTTAACATTATTAGGGTTTACCTAATTAATACATTTAACACACGGCATAATAAATATCACATACTTATAAAACAATCTCATACTCTAATTTGGATCTCAAATTAGGGTTTAACATTATTACTAGGGTTTGGGTCAAAATACACCGTAATTGACCAACCATTATCAATCTGGACATACCGTATATATTCATAGTAATTGAAAAATCAAAATATAAGTAATATTATATTATTATTCTCATACCTTGACAATAATCCAAAATTAGGGTTTGGATTCCATATCCGATTATTCTTTCATATTTAACCTTAATAATTAAGATAAAATAATTAACTTAATAATCTGTACAAAAATTCATATAATAAAGTAATTATTATATTTATTCTAAAAATCATTTCATATATTATTTAAATAATATAGGATTATATATTCATGGAAAATAATTAATAAAAACATTTTTATCATAATATTAATTATTATAAGAATATACTTTATAATAATCAATAATTCTAAAATAAATTTACTTTTAAATATTCATGTAATAAATATATTTTTATTTACCACATAAATACATATACACATAATCTTGTACAAATCCTCATCCTTAAAATAAAAAAAAAAATTATACGCAAAATTTAAGATTTATTTATATAGAAAATATCGGGTTGTCACAATCTAGGTGATATAGGAGCATGAATATGTAGTATACATACAAGAGTATAGTATTATAACATTAACACAAGCAAATCATCGAACACATTCAATATTTGGGATCACAAACTTCTTGTCAGACGCTGAAAATCAACTTCTGGGTTACCCATAATTTAAAAGTCAATGCCGAGTAGGCTACTTTGACCATCCACTACTTACAATTTATTGATTGTTTGAGTGATTTAGAGGCATGGATCTAGACTCTATCCAATAAGATACAAACTGGACACAATAACATCAACAAAACACTTAACACCTGACAGATCAAGGCTTGACAAAACCTTGTCAGACACTGATTTTGAGTTTCAATTTTTGAAACTCTTGGTCATGCTTTCATCAACTGAGTTTGACCAAGAATATCTTTCATTTTGGACATGATCTAAGCATGATTTCAAGTGCAGATGAAAGTCCATACAGTAAACTACAAGTCTAAAGCATCAAACGTACATAATCATTAACAGACAAGAATCTACAGCCTCTGACTTATGCTTGTTAGACACAAAATTAGGGTTCATGGCAATTTTGAAAAACTTTAATTGTAAGGTACTTTGAGGTTATACATCTATGATGTAACATCATAGATCATCATATAACATCCTCTAACATGCATCTAAACACTTAAACACAAAATTTATCCTAGCATGTAAGATCAAATTGGGCTAGGTTTTTATACCTATTTCTTGCCATGCTTTGACCTTGCTCTACACAACTAATTTGGGTGTTCAAAAGAGTTGTTTAGGGACTGACTAACTTAAAGATTTCATGGTTTTTGAGAGATATAGGCTAGGTTGAGTGTTAGATAGTAAGTGAGCAACTTATGTAAACTTTTTCTCTATTTTTCTCTTATAAATTGATTCAATGAATCTAAGCTTGTAGGGTGGCACAAAAGATAAGATTTGGCTGAGATTTAAGAGCACATGGGATATCTAACATGGTGAGTCACAACATTTTAGAAAACCTTTTAGCTTACAAGCTAAGTAAAAGGGTAATTTGGTCATTTTACTCACTAAAGGGTATTTTGGTCTTTTTCACTTAAATTTTAAGGGTAGTTTGGTAATTTCACATATTTCACATAACTTTTAATCTTAAGATTTGCTAAATACCATTAGGGCTTGCTAATCACCAATTAGGGTTAAGAAATTAGGGTTTAGGGTTTCTCGAAAATTAAATTAGGGTTTTAACTTAGCATTTAGGGTTTCTTGATAATTGTTAGGGTTTCCCATAATTAGATTCATAATCACTAACATATCTCCATGATTACACATACCTGATTAATAACCAGTCTTAGTTTTTCCTAGTTAGGGTTTGAATTAGGGTTTATCGATTTAAACTTAGGGTTTCTAATACTCTGCTATATCTGATCAATGTTAAACCATACATACATATAGTACATACATATCACATTGAAATATAATTATTATATATTAATATTCTCATTCCTTGTTCATAATCCATGAATTAGGGTTTTGGACTATATCCGAATTAACTTTCATTATCAGTCAACTAAAAAAATTTAAATTGACTATTTTATTAAATCCATATCTCACATATTCAAAATATTATTTGTATTGAAAAAAATTTATTCGTAAAAATATAGGTATAATTATTTGAAAATTTTTGGGTCTTTACAACCGATATCCGGGGACTGTAGTCGCGATAAAACGAACGTGGGGGATTGTTATAGTTGTGATTCCTTAGATGTTGAGCGACGAGGGTAATGAATAACATTTTGATGTTATGATGTTGTAATGAGAGATATGCGTAAAGCGTATAGACGCTGTGAACGCAACGCATTTGCGATGAATGATCAGTCTTAGCATACAACGAACCGTATGGCTCCAACATTAAGAAATAATGATAAACGGTATCAAGAAAGTCATAACGAACGGTAACTAGATTAATGAAAGCCGAATGTGAGTCGGATAGAGAATATTAGAATGAAATGTAAGTGTTAACACTTTAACCGACGTGAAGGTTGAGTGTACGCAAATATTAAACGGGCAAAACCTACACCCCGTGTATGGTTTGACCGTAGGGTAATGAAGACCAATGATTAAACCTGTGAATAGTGAAGAACTGAATTAAAGACAATAACGTGTAACGTAAGAAGCCGAGTTAGTAATTATAACTTGGATAACGTTCTGAGTCAAATGAACCAGACGTTGTAAGATAACAATAACGTAATGTAAAATGATTAGACGATAAAGAATGAATCCTGAGGTATGGCATTTAGTTGCTAAAAAACCAAAAGGAATGAGAAATTGACTTAACGAACATTATAGTTTAATGGTTCGGATAAGTTAAGATAAGTTTAGGTTGTGGTACAATCGTAATCATTGATGGTTGACATATGGGAGCCGGGCTAAACAATTCCTTAAGAGAGCGAAGGTATATACGAAGCCGGCAACTGATCTAACTCACTGTGAAAGACAATGTAGATGAGATGGGAACTTATTTGTTAGTTATTTATGAGAAACCACTCAGAGTACCATATGGACTACTAGCAGAGACATGGTGTGTGCTGAGTCCTATAGGAGTTATAAGAAAAAAATGAGAATGTAAATCATTAAAGAAGATGATCGTATGAGTAAGACACCTCCGTATGTCATGAAGCCGTAAACTAGTAAGGAAAGTTGGTCGCGTAAACTTAGATTGCAAGAACGCGAACCCTAAGAAGTAAAGTTAAGTAAACCAATGCGTAAGTCAAGTATATAACTAATTGGTGTATGTGTTATTTACTTGTGTGTTTGATAGGGATTGGAATAAGCAGTTTAGCATAAAATGTAAGTTGTAGTTGTGCGTATGGCAAGTTTCCTAATTTCATTCATATTTTAAATGAATGTTAGTTTCTTAAACTTCTCAGATGTTGAACTTGAGAAGTTTTGTGACAACCCGAGAAATTAGACAATTTATTAAAATCTTAAATGACAGATTTAATTAAGGTCAAATAATAGACCTAGACAGAAAATAAGTGTATGCGTTTGATATTTTTGAGAAGGAATTTTGAGGATTTCAAAATTCTGTGAAAGATTTTGGTGAATTATTCAGGATTAAATATATATGTGTATATGTTCTGTGAATATGGTATTATATTTGTACAGTACGTGGTTAAGGGTCAAGGGTTGACCAGATAACCTTTATTAGTGGCAAACCCTAATATTATATTAAGAACGTCAACGTTGAGTTAGAAAACCCTAACGACTGATAAGAAATCCTAAAACCGGTTCTGAAATCCCTAATTTCAGTTTCGGGGATTTCTAAACCCTAATTTAGAATATAAAACCCTAATTTTGGAATTCAAAGGTTAAATTTAATGACTTAAGTATTTATGATTATAAATATAATTAGGGATAACCTTAATTGACTATTTAGAAAACCCTAATTCTTGGGTTATAAACCCTAACTCTCATTTTGGGGAAAACTCTAAATTTTTATTTAAAATTTTTAATTAGGATGTATTAATCCTAATTAACAAGATTGATTTATGATTGGGAAAATTTAATATAATTAGAGAATCCTAATTACAATTTAGAAATATTAATTTTTTATTTTGAAAATCGAAATTTGGAAATCTTAGAAATTAAATTGCAAAAGTCTAACGGTGAAACCCTAAACCCTAAGGGTTAAACCCTAAAGGTTAGGGCAAATGACAAGTAAGCCTTTAAAATGAAATGCTAAATGACCAAAATGCCCTTTCTTAAAACCTAAGCAAAAGATAAGGCAAATCTTGTGAGTCATCAAGCTTTAAGTTTAGCCATGTGCCCTAAATCTTTAAAAGATCAGATCAAGTGCCACCCACCAAGATTTGCATACATTGAATCTAAATTAGGAGATTTAAAGTAAGAAAAGTTACTTTACTTTTTGTGACAACCCGAGAATTTAGATAATTATTAAAATCCTAAAATGATGGATTGAAGGTTATAAGATGAACCTAGACAGATAATAAGTGTATGGATTTAACGTTTCTTTGAAGGAATTTTAAGGATTTCAAAATTTTTGGAGAAGAACTTGAATGATTTGATAGACTATAAGTGATAGTTTGATAATGAGGTATATGATTAGTGTATAAGTTCATAAGAATAAGTGTATGAGGTGAATATATTAATATATTTACTCCGGTTAAATAAATTGTGAAGACAATTTATGGAAAGTAAAGAAAATACATAGATATATGGTATTATGGTATATGGATAATGGTATAATATTTAATATTATACCAAAGGATGTAAAGTAAAAATATGAGATGAGATCCAATATGTAAAATATGTATATTGGAATCAACTAGTTAGTAAATTAAATTCATATTTGAATAAAGGATTGAATATATTAAATTATATATTTAGTATATGAATAAATTGTTTGAAAACAATTTATGGAGAGAAGGAGAAAATTAAATTTAATTATACAATATATATTGTATAATTTAAATAAGTTATTTAAATTATGTATGAGAATTAAATGACCTAAATGGTTATTGTTATTTAGTGGTCCTAGTATTTATATATATACTAGTGGCCTAATCTAAGAGATGTGTGGATCATGTCTCAATCTATTTAATTATTTTATATGATTATGTGAGTAAGTGAATATGAATATTATGTGATTGGTTTATATTTGTTTATTATATAAACAAATAAAAGAAACTAGTGTAATCCTAATTATATATTAGGAATGAAGGATTGAATAACTTAAGGGTTATGGGATGAGAGAATTGTGGTATTTAGAATATATACTAATTCTAAAAGATTTATTTTATACATCTCAACTAATTAATTTTATAACCTAATTATAGCAAATCTAATTGGGTTAAGAAATTTAGTGTATGTAAACAAGGATTTAATTTATAATTGAGGACATAAAAACCCTAATTAAATAATTAGGGTAGGATAGAATAAAAAGTGTTGGACTATGGTTATTTACATGGCACAAATAATTATTTAGGAAGTCTAAATATTTTTATTAGAAAGCCCAAAAGACTTAAGGGTTAAGCCTTAGTTGAGGACCAATCAATAATTTTAAAAAGCCCAAAACTTGATCCAAGTATGGAGGGACTTTTTTGTCATTGGTTAAGTAAAATAAAAGCAGTTATATTAAACCAAAATGAGGTGAATAGATGGCCACATGGCCGGATGGTAGAGAGGGAGAATTTTGAAGCACATGGTTAATTTAATTTGGCAAGATTTGTTTACCAACTCTCAACAATTACAAGCCACATGTCTTCATGCTATTTAGCCTTATATTATCACCAAGATTACAAGCAATCTAAGGGATATGTTGGTAAATTATGATAGATATACAAAATATATCTAAATCTTTTACTAACACCCAAAATTAATTTTATTTCTCTTTCATCTTATTTCTTCTAATTTGCTAAGAAAACTAAAGAGAAAGAGAAAGAGAGAAGGGAGGAACGGCACTTAGAGAGAAAAAAAGAAAGAGAGGGCTGCCATTAATGGAAGGAAGAAGAGAGAAGAGGAGAGAGGAAGTTCATCCATAGAGGAAGAAGAAGAAGAATGAGAAGAAAGATTTTGAGAAAAGGTAAATTCCCAAACTAATATATATATTTTAGTTGGATCTTTGTAAATCAAAGCTTGAATTTATGTTTATAAACTCAAAAACTATGGGTATCCATTTTGATTAGTGTTTTATGTTTAGATCTACCCATATTGGGTGTTGATTTGGTTGGAATCAAAAGGAAGAGAAAAATAGAATTTTCCAGAAAGCTTAAAATTGAAAGTGTGATCTAGATTTTGATTTTTGAAATCTATGATGGATATTTGTAATTTATTTTCTTGGGATGATAGATCTATGTATTAAGGATAAAACCCCTTTGGAATCACTCAATTAGGTTGAAAAATGAGCAAGTTATGGAATTTATCCCAAACTACTCAAAGCTAAGAAAACTGTAAGAGCAACAGTTTTGACCACCCACTTCCAGGCTAATTTCTGGGAGCTTAACATTTCTAAATATGGATTGTGATAGATGAAAATTGTAGATAGGAAAGATATGAATCCAATAAAATAACGGATCCTTAATTGGAGTTATAGATCTCATTTTATTTAAGTTTTAGGAAAGGACTCCAAAACTGCAAAATGACAAAAGCTACTGCCCAAAATTTTGAAAGGGAATTTTCGGCCACTTAATTTGTGAGAAAAATTTCAGCCTTTTGGGACATGAATATATATGATATTAAGTACCTCCTGTCCAAAAATGAGCTCATTCCGACTTAATTTGACCAAGTTATGACCATTTCAATTTTAAAGATTTTCCGATAAAAACGGCTATAACCGGAGTTCTATAACTCCGATGGCCACGAAATTTAAACTGAAAGCTCATGTTAACATGTGTAAGATCCTGCCAGAGTTGGGAATTTCTGGAGTTAAACGTGAGGTAGCTAATTTCTTAAGGAATTAACTAAAAATGTTTTTTTTGATAAATACCAAAGAAAATTGAATTTTTTTGGAAAAATACTTTGTTGTGTATGAAATACATCTATATAGGCATGACCAAAAGATAGAAAGGTAATAAGTTGATTTGGTATATTCGTTAAGGAGATATGGAATCCAGCTTGCTGGATTGGAAAATTTGATGAATCCAGCTTGCTGGATTGAAAAGAAGCTTACTGAATTAAAGGATTTAGAATCCATCTTGTTGGATTGATGGTTTGGTGAATCCAGGCTTACAGGATTGCAATCTAGTTGTTAGATTTGGTATCCAATTAGCTGGATTGCAGTTTGAGTTGTTGGATTTAGAATCCAGGTGGCTGGATTAGTATTTAACTTATTAGATGTTAAAGAATAACTTATGAACTGAAAAAGCGAGTGACAAATCATAATGTATATGATACAATGATTGAAGAATTATCAAAGAATGATAATAATGCTAATGTTGTAAGGTTTTATCTAATATTTAATTATGTGATTAAGTGTTATATAATTTATTATTAAAGTAATTGTATTATGATACAAAGTATGATATATTAATTAAAAGACCAATCTTATTAATGATAGGTCTTACAAAAGAAGTTAACTTAAATTACGTATCAGTAGTCAACGAATCAAGCAAGTTTCCCTAACTCAAACTTGAGTTGTATGTTCAAATCTTGCTAGTGAATAATTATTGTTGATTATTCATGTCTATACTAATTATTGATTCGCACTTAGTGCATGTTGCATATGTTCATCAGGTATGAAAGGCTGATCACTTTCATTACCATAAGGTTCAGTTAAATTATTTATGGTCATTATTGACCTTCAAACATTATTGATTCAATCATGCAATTATTGAAACTTGATTCATGTTATTTCACAATTATTATATTGTTGAAAACTTGAAAGCTTATTCATTCTTTTCAATCATGATATATCTTCATTGTATTTAAAACTTGCTGGGCAAATTTGTTGCTCACCCTTGCTATATCATAATAACATTTTTAGATTTAGATGAAAGCTCGAATAAAGACTGAAGGAAAGTCAAAGTGTAACATTAATTTATGGTGAAGTTAGATCTATTAAATTTTCTGACAAAAATAGCATAGTATACCTTTTTAGGTATTGAAGGTATGTATTTAGTTAAGGTTGTAGACCTTGGGAATGATATGTAAAAGTTTAATGTATAAACAATTTATGTTTATATCTTCTGCAATAGTTATAGAAATGATGTACCAGATATGAGGTAAAAAGTATCCGGATTTGGGGATGTCATGGTTGGTATCAAAGTCGTAGGTTATAAACGTTAGGTATGTGTACCTTAGGCTATAACCGCGGAGATGATGATAAGGAATAAACTCAGATCGAGTTTAAGTGATAAGAGATGAATTTAGGAAATTCATCATTAAAGTAAAGAAGAAGATAGAGAAGATTCAAAGAAGAATCTTGAAAAGATATAAATATAAGAATCTGGAGTTACCTGACTCCAATAATAGAGATGAAAAGTGATAATAAATAGCCGGTGTCTATAAGATGAAAAGTGTAAAAAAATAATAATATAATATGATTAAAGAGAAGAATTAGAAGATCGTAGTATAACACGATCGTAAGTATAAGGAGAAATGATTACGAAATAAGATCACAACGTGATCAGATTAAATTGTTGAATAACATATGATATGTTAAGTGATTGGAATGATATAGCTTGACGCTATAAAAAGAAGGTACTATGAAATGGTACAATGTAAACTCAGAAAAGAGTGGAAAATGTTAACATGCGGATTAAAGAAATTTCGTATTAAGAAAAGAGAAAGTTAGAATTATGTGGGATTTCAATTGAGGACTCATGTCAACAGCTGAGTTGTATGATTCCTTGTTATGGGCGGGGAATTGTACTTGGTGTAAAACCACTTAGTTTCTGGTACTGATAATAATTGAAATGTTTATGTCGCGCTATTTTCTATATGCATGTTGATAAGGTGATTCTTTTCTTATGTGTATAACGAATAGGTAGAGGATAAAAGGTTAAGTTGCGAGTTCTTAAAACTCATACTTATGGTAAGTTCATGACTCATAATCATATGGTATGTTTTGAACCCCTTAGCGAATGGACGACTATGGTCTGACTAGGATAAGTTCTTAAACCCATATGATTGTGGCAAGTTACTGAACTCATAATGTGTGGTAAGTTTGATGAACTGGGTATAGAAAAGTTGTGAATGGAGAATTAAGGATGATAGAAATAGATAGAATTATTAAGCAATGGATCAGTAGAGAAAGTGAAGTTGATGATGGAAGCATAGGTATTCCAAATCTTCTAGCTATGCTAGACTTCAAAGTTTTTGACATCAAGCTAAATTCGCATTGATGTGCCTTTAAAAATGAATTTTTGTTATCCTCAACATATAGTGACAAGTGTGTAGCTGTGGACTTCGAGCCACTAATACATCGTTACCTGTTGTGGCATGATGACACGAAAGATGATTTTCAATGGGTTTTGAACTGTTTAAAGAAGAGTCCATGCTAATTGATTCGGCTAGACGAAAATAATTTGAATGATCAAAATGTATTTTTATATCATTAATGCATCATGCAACCTGGTGCAAAGATGATAAAAATGATGGAGTTATCAATACATAATTACTTAGTGTCGGATGTGATCTAAAAGATCGTCAGCCCACTATAGTATGATGTAGTATGACAAAGTCACAAAATGACGGAATTCTCCAACGAACTGTATATACAGTGCAATATCATGACGTCAAAATGATTTTAAGAATTTTAAAGATAAACTATCGCCAACTGAATTTGGCTAGAAATGTTTCAATTGAAATTCAAATTATTGATATGCGTCTAAGCTATTTGATTCAGCTAGACAAATGTATATGGAATTCAAAGTATTCTTTGAAAGCTTATGCTGAACCAAATTGTTTTGGTGCGGAATCTTATGATAAGTCTGAGGTGAACAACCCTGAAAATGGGGATATACTAATTAGATAAAATATTCCAATCTAACAACGCATATAGTCGTTCCGATTACTAAGGTACAATAGACTGATCATCTAAACTAGCCGCATCGGTAGTTTACCTTCTTCGTGATTGTAAATATACCTATTAAAGAAATGTTTTAGAGGTAGAGTACCTTTCTTTCGTAATTGAAAGAGGTAGCAGGTAGAAATACCCCTAAACCTCAAAGTTCATGGTTTTTATGATCCCTCATATAGATATGAAAATATTTTAAACTCTTTAGAGTAATGTTGTTGTAGAATGTGATGATGGATATGAAATAATGTGAACTCATTGTGTACGAGTAGAATCTAAGATGATTGAATAAAGGTTATTATGACAACCTAGTTTGGATGAATGTTTAGAAGATGTAAACTACTAGTGAGTAGTTATGGTGAAATGTGATAATAATTGAGAAATCCTCAAAGGAGAAAATTGTAAAGGTTAAGTTAAAGACCTAGTTTTGGTGAAGAGAATAAGCAGAGATTAATATGCTTTAATTTTGAGGACGAAATTATTAGAAGAAGGGGTGAATGTGACAACCCGAGAATTTAGATAATTATTAAAATCCTAAAATGATGGATTAAAGGTTATAAGATGAACCTAGATAGAAAATAAGTGTATGGATTTAACGTTTCTGTGAAGGAATTTTAAGGATTTCAAAATTTTTAGAGAAGAACTTGAATGATTTGATAGACTATAAGTGATAGTTTGATAATGAGGTATATGGTTAGTGTATAAGTTCATAAGAATATGTGTATGTGGTGAATATATTAATATATTTACTTCAGTTAAATAAATTGTGAAGACAATTTATGGAAAGTAAAGAAAATACTTTGATATATGGTATTATGTTATATGGATAATGGTATAATATTTAATATTATACCAAATGATGTAAAGTAAAAATATGAGATGATATCCAATATGTAAAATATGTATATTGGAATCAACTAGTTACTAAATTAAATTCATATTTGAATAAAGGATTGAATATATTAAATTATATATTTAGTATATGAATAAATTGTTTGAAAACAATTTATGGAGAGAAGGAGAAAATTAAATTTAATTATACAATATATATTGTATAATTTAAATAAGTTATTTAAATTATGTATGAGAATTAAATGACCTAAATGGTTATTATTTTTTAGTGGTCCTAGTATTTATATATATACTAGTGGCCTAATCTAAGAGATGTGTGGATCATGTCTCAATCTATTTAATTATTTTATATGATTATGTGAGTAAGTGAATATGAATATTATGTGATTGGTTTATATTTGTTTATTATATAAACAAATAAAAAAAACTAGTGTAATCCTAAATATATATTAGGAATGAAGGATTGAATAACTTAAGGGTTATGGGATGAGAGAATTGTGGTATTTAGAATATATACTAATTCTAAAAGATTTATTTTATACATCTCAACTAATTAATTTTATAACCTAATTATAGTAAATCAAATTGGGTTAAGAAATTTAGTGCATGTAAACAAGGATTTAATTTATAATTGAGGACATAAAAACCCTAATTAAATAATTAAGGTAAGATAGAATAAAAAGTGTTGGACTATGGTTATTTACATGGCACAAATAATTATTTAGGAAGTCCAAATATTTTTATTAGAAAGCACAAAAGACTTAAGGGTTAAGCCTAAGTGGAGGCCCAATTAATAATTTTAAAAAGCCTAAAACTTGATCCAAGTATGGAGGGACTTTTTGGTAATTGGTTAAGTAAAATAAAAAAAATTATATTAAACAAAAATGAGGTGAATAGATGGCCACATGGCCGGATGGTAGAGAGGGAGAATTTAAAGCACATGTTTAATTTAATTTGGCAAGATTTGTTTACTAACTCTCAACAACTACAAGCCACATGTATTCATGCTATTTAATCTTATATTATCACCAAGATTACAAGCAATCTAAGGGATATGTTGGTATATTATGATAGATATACAAAATATATCTACATCTTTTACTAGCACCCAAAATTAATTTTATTTCTCTTTTAACTTATTTCTTCTAATTTTCTTAGAAAACTAAAGAGAGGGAGAAAGAGAGAAGGGAGGAACGACACTTAGAGAGAGAAAAAGAAAGAGAGGGCTGCCATTAATGGGAGGAAGAAGAGAGAAGAGGAGAGAGAAAGTTTATCCGTGGAGGAAGAAGAAGAAGAAGGAGAAGAAAGATTTTGAGAAAAAGGTAAATTCCCAAACTAATATATATATTTTAGTTGGATTTTTGTAAATCAAAGCTTTGATTTATGTTTATAAAATCAAAAATTATGGGTATCCATGTTGATGATTGTTTTATGTTTAGATCTACCCATATTGGGTGTTGATTTGGTTGGAATCAAAAGGAATAGAAAAATTGAATTTTCTGGAAATCTTAAAATTGAAAGTGTGATCTAGCTTTTGATTTTTGAAATCTATGATGAATATTTGTGATTTATTTTCTTGGGATGCTAGATCTATGTATTAATGATAAAAACCCTTTGGAATCACCCAATTAGGTTTAAAAATGAGCAACTTATGGAATTTATCCCAAACTACTCAAAGCTAAGAAAATTGTTAGAGCAACAGTTTTGATCAGCCAATTCCGGGCTAATTTCTGGTAGCTTCACATGTCCAAATATGGATTGTGATAGATGAAAATTGTAGATTGGGAAGATAAGAATCCAAAAAAAATTAACGAATCCTTAATTGGAGTCATAGATCTCATTTTATTTAAGTTTTAACAAAGGACTCCAAAACTGCAAAATGACAAAAGCTACTACCCAGAAATTTGAAAGGGCATCTTTGGCCACTTAATTTGTGAGAAAAATTCCGTTCTTTTGGGACATGAAAATAGTTGGTATTAAGTACCTCCTGTCCAAAAATGAGCTCATTCCGACTTAAAATGACTAAGTTATGACCATTTCAATTTTAAGGATTTTCCGACGAAAACGGTTATAACCGGAGTTCTATAACTCCGATGGCCACGAAATTTAAACTGGAGTCTCTTGTTAACATGCGTAAGATCTCGCCAAGAGTTGGGAGTTTCTGGAGTTAAACGTGAGGTAGCTAATTTCTTAAGGAATTAACTAAAAATGTTTTTTTGAAAAACACCAAAGAGAATTGAATTTTTTTGGAAAAATACTTTTTGTGTATGAAATACATGTATATAGGCATGACCAAAAGATAGAAAGGTAATAAGGAGATATGGAATCCAACTTGCTGGATTGGAAAATTTGATGAATCCAGCTTGCTAGATTGAAAAGAAGCTTACTGAATTGAAGGATTTAGAATCCAGCTTGTTGGATTGATGGATTGGTGAATCCAGGCTTGCAGGATTGCAATCTAGTTGTTAGATTTGGAATCCAGTTAGCTGGATTTTAGTTTGAGTTGTTGGATTTAGAATCCAGGTGGCTGGATTAGTATTTAACTTATTAGATGTTAAAGAATAACTTATGAAATGAAAAAGCGAGTGATAAATCAAAATGTATATGATACAGTGATTGAAGAATTATCAAAGAATGATAATAATGATAATGTTGTAAGGTTTTATCTAATATTTAATTATGTGATTAAGTGTTAGATAATTGATTGATAAAGTAATTGTATTATGATACAAAGTATGATATGTTGATTAAAAGACCAATCTTATTAATGATAGGTCTTACAAAAGAAGTTAACTTAAATTGCGTAGCAGTAGTCAAGGAATCAGGCAAGTGTGACACCCCCAATCTTATTCATTCCCACAGGATTTGGTGCTCACTTATCAAAAACTATTACATCTAACTACCAATAATAAAGGATAAAGACATAATTAAAATAACTTAAACAATAATCTTTCCCATTAAAGGGTTACATCATCATCTCAATTAAATCCTAGGTAATGTAACCTTAAAATTATTACATAAGTTTGCGGAATACATCACATATTAAAACAAGTCTTTAACATAATTCATTAAAATAAAATTCTCAAAAGTCTTCATCATTTGGACATCTTGCCCTTGCCTGTGCTAGTCGACGGCTCATCAACTTTCTCTACTTTTACTGCTGTGTTAATCGTAAGAGTGAGCAAATAAATTCTCACTGATATAGAAAGTAGCAATGGTAGTAACATGAGAGTGAACAACGAAAGTTGAATAATAAAGAACTTGTTCTACAAATCAAACTAGAAAACAAGTTCGAACTTTAATTATCTGAGGGTGTTAAGACCACGAACTATGTCCCTGATACTTAGGTATTATTACCTAACCTTAACAGTCATTTATTCTATACGGACCCTTCTTAACGTACTTAGGGGGATCAGTCCTTTGTACCATGTATTGTGCATAAACATCTAAACGTTACATGTACAAAATCCCCTATGTTAGGGTTGTTCGTCTCAATTTGAATTTAGAATTTCAGCACTAAAGAAAGTTTAGTTTGGAACTAGCTTATTAGTGTTTCTAGAAATTTTAAAACACTACTCAATTTCCATCAATAAAGGTTTAACACAAGAATATATAACTGTACAAGGCTATCAAAGTCAAAGATCGGATATCTACAATATACATAATCGAATAAACATGATATACATGCAAGGTGCTATGGAAGAGTTAAAACAATCTCCCTTGAATCAATTTATTAGAACAATATATGCTTTGAATAATAATTAGAAAAGTAAAACTAGCTTGATGTAACGAAATAGGTTACATAAGCTTGTACAAACATACGCGAGATATATTAGGCTTGCTCAATTACTAGAACAACAATAATATAGGAATGGAAACTTGCATTCGATATGAAATTATTGAAGTTCGAAGGCTTGCTCAATTGTAAAGAGATAAGGTTTAGAAACTTGCACAAATATAAATGTAGAGTTAGAGAACTTGCCTTGATTGTAAGCTACACAAATGAAAATAATCTCCAATTATCCTACATATATCATTCAAACCGCAACAATAATTAATCGCATGAATATGAACTTTAGGTTTTAAACCATCATTTAGGTCACAACCCTAACTTTAGGGTTTAAATCATCGTTTCATATAAAACTCCATTTTTGATAGTCTGTCCAGAAATCATCACTGTGAACTCATTACTTGACCAAATCATTCCATTCAAATTACGTTATGTTCGTATTTTAGTGAACTACCATATACAAGCGTTAATTTACAAATTACTACACACATTAGACAAGAAATTTTGTACTTTCTAAGGCTATATCACATGAACATAAACACTGCTATATCATTTCTTCTTACAATTCAATTTCTCACGAATTTGATAACTGATACACCACGCATAAAAGATGACAACAGATTCTACAACCTAAACCACACCATATATACAATGCTTGGACAACAAATCCACAAAAACCAATTTCCAGAGAATAGAAAATCACAGGACTGAAAATTAGAATTAGTTATACCTTAATCTTTGATTATTGGCTAGCAAAAGATGTCAACAAGGTTTAGCAATCCTCTCTTTCTTCTTAAAATCTCAGAACAATCTCTCAAGCTCTCACTCTCAATCTCCTCTATAATTATATGCTAACAAACCTAAGGAAAATAAGACGTGTATGCCATATAATTGGCCTCTCCCACGTACGTCAGCTAAAAACACAAAAAGACTCGCGTCAGTTGAATAATGCCAAAGGCCATAAGGCTATGTTTGGTTAAGCACATATTCCCAACTTGACTATTTTTATTTTATTTATATTATATAGTTTCACTTGTCACACCATTAATTTAGCTAATTTAAATATACTTAGTTTAGTTAATTTAAATAACTTGTAATGGTAATTAAAATAATTTCTATTATATTTACAGTAACGAAAAATAAATAATTATATATCTAATTTAATTAATAAATTAGACACATCACATTATTTAAACAATTTATTTAATTTAACTAATTTCTTAAATATTAAGCAATTGATTTAATTTAATTATCTCCTTAAATTAATCCTTCAGATAATTATCAACACTCAATTTAATTATCAATAATCAATTTAATTACTAAATTAATTCACCACAATTCATCAATTATTTATTTAACCAAAATAAATAAATTATTAAAAATATTTATTTAACTCAATAAATATTTAAATCAAATTACAAATTTCTCGATCGTTACATCCTTCCCTCCTTAAAAGGATTCTGTCCCCAGAATCACAACTCAAAAAATTTATTCGTTACATTCTTCCCTCCTTAACAAGATTTTGTCCCCAGAATCGCTATATAAAATCAAGCAAACAACTGAGGATAATTCTTCATTATAACGCTTTCAAGTTCTCACGTAGCTTCTTCAGCATTGTGGTTCCTCCAGATTACCTTAACAGAAGGTATCACCTTATTCCTCAGTACTTGCTCTTTTCTGTCAACAATTTGAACATGGACTTCTTCATAGGACAAATCTTTCTCAAATTGTAAGGGCTTATATTCGATAACATGTTTATAGTCAGGCTTATATGGTCTCAATACCGAAACATGGAAAACATTATGAATATGCTCTAACTCCGGAGGTAAAGTTACCTCGTACGCTACTTCGCCAACTCGTCGAAGAACTTCGAAAGGTCCTATAAATCTAGGACTCAATTTTCCTTTCTTGCCAAACCGAATTTTCCCCTTCAAGGGAGACACTTTCAAGAAAACATAACTACCGACATCGAATTCCTGATTCTGTCATTGTTGATCAACATATTTCTTTTGTCTATCCTGTGCAGCTATTAATCTTGCTCGAATCACCTTGATTATTTCGACAGTCTGTTGTATCAATTCTGTACCCAATAGCTGACGTTCACCAACCTCGTCCCAACATAATAGAGTTCTGCATTTCCTGCCATATAACGCTTCGTAAGGCGGCATGCCAATACTCGCGTGATAACTATTATTAAAAGCAAATTCCACCAATGGCAGATGGTCATTCCAATTTCCCTTGAAATCCATGATACATGCTCTGAGCATATCTTCTAGTGTTTGGATGGTTCTCTCACTCTGTCCGTCAGTCTGAGGATGGTACGCTGTGCTAATTCTTAGCTGTGTTCCCAAACACTCTTGTAATCGTTTCCAAAAATTAGATGTGAAACGTGGATCTCTATTTGATACAATGGACATTGGTAGACCGTGTCTTGACACAATTTCCTTTACGTACAGCTTTGCTAACCGATCTAGTGTAAATCAAATCTCGATTGGCGAAAAGTGTGCTAACTTCGTTAGTCGATCGACAATCACCAAAATGGCATCGTAACCTTACTCAGTCGTTGGAAGACCTACCACCAAATCCATTGTGATATGCTCCCATTTCCATTTTGGTACCTCTAATGGTTGTAATAATCTGCTTAGCCTTTCATGTTCAGCTTTGACTTTCTGACACGTTAAGAATTTTGCCACATACTCAGCCACATCCCTCTTCATATTCGACCACCAAAAATGATGTTTAAGATCTTTGTACATCATTGTACTCCCAAGGTGAATCGAATATCGTGAGTTGTGAGCTTCATTCAAAATTTCTTCTTTAACCTCTGTTACTGGTGGAACCCAAATCCTCCCTTCGAATCGAAGTAACCCTTTCTGAATCGATTTTGAATATGTTTTCCCCACCTACAGATATTTTTTGTTTTACCTTTTCGTAGTCTTCATCCTGAAGTTGTGCATTTTTCACCTTATCCGCCAACGTTGAACTGTTTCTCATTTGGAACAACTTTTCATTGGATTCTGTCGGATATTTTATTTCCAACTCCATCTTAGCCATTTCCGACACTAGCTTCTCTTGATCAGTTAACATCATTAACTTCTCCTGTCCCTTCCTTCTTAAGGCATCAGCAACAACGTTCGCCTTTCCGGGATGATAGAAAATCTCGCAGTCATAATCTTTGATCAGCTCCAACCATCTTATTTGTCACATGTTAAAATCTTTTTGTGTAAAGATTTACTTCAGACTTTTATGGTCAGTATATATCTCACACCTCTCTCCATAAAGAAAATGTCTTCAAATTTTTAGGGCAAACACCACTACGGCCAACTCTAAGTCATGATTCGGATACCCCTTCTCGTAATCTTTCAACTGACGTGATGCATACACAATAACTCTGTCGTTCTGCATAAGCATACAACCTAGTCCTTTATGTGATGTGTCACTATATACCACAAAATTCCCTGTATCATCAGGTAACGACAACACGGGTGCAGAGCTCAGCCTCTTCTTCAATTCTCGAAAGCTTTCCTCACACTTCTCTGTCCAAACAAACTTAACCGCTTTCCTAGTTAAATTCGTCAACGGAGTTGAGATTTTGGAAAACTCTTTAATAAAACGCCTGTAGTAACCTGCTAATCCTAAGAAACTCCTTACTTCTGACGGTGTCTTCGGCTGATCCCAGTTTATTACAGCTTCCACCTTTGATGGATCTACCGAAATTCCATCCTTATCAATAACGTACCCAAGAAACTATTCACGTTCCAACCAAAATTCACATTTTGAGAACTTAGCGTACAACTTCACTTTTCTCAACGTCTCCAACGTCAATCTCAATTGTTCCACATGCTCCTCCTTGGTTTTGGAATACACCAATATATCATCAATAAACACCACCACAAATTTGTCTAAGAATGGTTTAAACACCCTGTTCATCAAGCCCATGAATGCTGCAGGTGCGTTGGTTAAACCAAAAGACATAACCAGAAACTTGTAATGACCATACCGAGTTTGGATGCTGTTTTTGGTACATCCTCCGGCCTCACCTTTAGCTGATGATAACCACTTCTCAAGTCTATCTTCGAGAAATATCTCGCTCCCTTCAACTGATCGAACAGGTCATCGATCCTAGGCATTGGATACTTATTTTTAATCGTGACCTTATTCCACTCTCTGTAATCAATGCAGAGCCGCATCGATCCATCTTTCTTCTTAACGAACAACACCGGTGCTCCCCATGGCGACACATTCGGCTGAATATACTTCTTGTCAAGTAATTCTTGCAATTGCACCATCAACTCTTTCAACTCTACTGGGGCCATTCTGTATGGTGCCTTAGATATCGGGGTCGTTCCTGGTAGTAAGTCAATCACGAACTCGATTTGTCGATCAAGCGGAAGACCCGACAAATCGTTTGGAAATACGTCTGCAAAATCTCTTATGATCGGTATTTCTTCTAACTTCGCACTCTTCTTCTGTGTATCGATGATGTAGGCTAAGTATCCTACACATCCTTGTCTCAACAACTTCTTGGCTTGTATCATCGTTAGATAACTTGCTTGTCGAGGTGACTTGCTGCCAAAGAACACAACCTTTGACGGAGTCATAAGGTTAACACACATTCTTTGACAATTAATTACTGCTCCGTAATTAAATAACCAATCCATCCCCAGAATAACATCGAATTCACCAAGTCTAATTGGTATCAAATCTACCATCATTTCGTGACCTTTTATATCCACTCTACAATTCTTATATATCTATATATATATATATATTTAACAGGAATCACTTCCCTATTCGCAATTTCTATACTTAAGGGAAATTCTAATTCTTCCTGAGGCAAATCTAAATTCTGAGCAAATTCGTCGGATGTAAATGAACAAGTAGCACCCGAATCAAATAGTACATAAGCATTAATACCATTAATCAGAATGATACCTGACACCACATCCTTAGACTATACAGCATCCTGCATGGTCATATTGAAAGTCCTTGCAGTAGGTTGGCTTGATTAAGCTGGTCCAGTGATAGTCAATGCACCACTTCCGTTGTTGTTTCCTTTTCCACCACTTGCACTTCCCGCTGGCTTCTTAGGGCAATCACGAGCCATGTGATCCTTTGAACCGCAGGTAAAACATGTTCCTTTCTTCAGACTAAAACAGTTCGGTGCAATGTGTCCCTCCTAACCATAGTTGAAACACACCCGCTTTCCCTTCAAACATACCCTAGTATGGTTCTTCCCGCAAGTTGCACAAGCCTCAAACTTTTTCTTCTACTGATTTCCGTATTGTCCTCCCGCAGTTGAATTCTCGCTCCATTTCCTCTTCTGATTATTACTTCCAACGTTAATTCCACCCGCCTTATTCTCATTGTCACTCTTCCTCTTCTTTTGTTCTTGGTTGTACTTGGCCAAAGCATCGGTTCCACCTTCTGCGATAATTTCCTTCTCTAGTACAGCCGCAAACGTGTTTAGCTGGAACATTGAAACCTTGTTGTAAAGGCAGGGCTTCAATCCTTGTTCAAACCTTCTCGATTTACGCTCGTCGGTATTGACTTGATAAGTGGCAAACCTTGCCAACTCATTAAACTTCGCAGCATATTCTAGCACCGTTATAGTTCCTTGCTTCAACTCCAGAAATTCCACTTCCAGCTGATTCCTAGAACTCGCTGGAAAGTATATTTCGAAAAACATTTCCTTGAATCTATCCCACGCTATCACTCCTTGTCCTCCACGAACCTTGTTTGCTTGCCACCAGTAGCTAGCTTCAGACTTCAGCATGAACATTGCGAACGCAGTCTTCTGATCTTCGTTAACTCTAGCGACATCGAATACCTTCTCCATTTCCATGATCCAGGTTTGGGCTTCCACTGGATTCATAGACCCTTGAAACTCTGGCGGTCCAACCGCTTTGAATTCTTTAAAAGTCGTGACTTGAGCTTGCGGTTGATTCGCAAGTGCACCCGTCAAGAAAGCTACCAACTGCTGAACCGGATTAGCATTTGTCTCATTGTTATTATTGGTAGACCCCTCAGGAGGTGCTTGTTGACGTGGTTGTCTTCTTCTAGGAGGCATTTTCTATTAAGATATATGCTTATTAGCTCATTACTCAACTTCTTGGGTTTTAAAGTCCAACTTAAACATTCCAAGATTAAAGCTTTAACACATAGCATTTCAAATAAACTTTAATATTTTATTCATTCATAAAGTTTTAAAACATGTTCATGATAGCATAACCGTTATAAACATTCACTTTCCTGAACTAGACAAGTTTCAGGATTACATACTCATACTATCCCTTTATTCATCACAAAATAAGGGATTCACAATTTATTTATTCACATAATTGACCACATTTTATTATCTATCTTATTCTATCTAGGCATATTATGACGTCGTAAGGCTTCTCGACGCTCTTCCTCCATAATGTGATACGCCGTTCTGCGATCCATAACGAACCACGACGAATTCTCAAACTGAGGTTGGTAATAATAGATTCAATCCTGGGCCCTATCAATCGCCGAATTAAAAGCGTAATCCATCTCCTTCATCTTGGCCTTCTTTACTTGGACCTTAGCTTCAGTGCGGTCTGCACATTGAGGCGCCTTCATCCAAGCATCCTCTGTTCTTGCACGCTTAGTTGATTCCCTTTGAAGCCATCTTTTAATTTATCCATGTCAGTCTTCATCTTCTCGTTTACTGCCAACAGGTCTTCATGCTGACCCTTTGTATGAACTAGATCCCACTCCGTGTTTCCAAGTTTCGAATCAAGTTCCTGAATCTCTACATCCTTCTGCTCCACCGAAGCGTGATGCATCACAACCAACTCTTTCAGCTCCTGGACCTTGTCCTGTAATTCTACATTACAATCATATAAAGCATTATACATCTCCGCTGATATGGATTTTGATGGAAACTCCTCAGGATCCCCTTCCTCATCATCCTCCTCTACCTCCTCAGAACTATCCTCCATGGTATCGGTCACAGGTTCATCCTTCTGGATCAACTGCTCTCGTACAACATGAATATCCCGGGACACATCATTTATAGGTCTCTGAGGTATCACCTCTCTAGCTGGACTGGATCCTCCTTCATTAGACATCCTGACAGCAAAATATTTTAAATTTTACTTAATATTTTCGATACTCGCGAGCACATAAGTCATTAACACATAGCACATAATGTCTTTTATTATTTAGCTTCCATGGATACCTTAATATATTCCTTAAAACTCGATAACAGTTAAACACCTCTATATTTTCTGTTTCCTTAAAGGTTACTTCATAAGGCTCCCCACCTAAGGTTCATAACCTAAAGCTTTGATACCAACCTGTGACACCCCCAAATCCAGGTACTTCATTCCCACAGGATTTGGTGCTCACTTATCAAAAACTATTACGTCTAACTACCCATAATAAAGGATAAAGACATAATTAAAATAACTTAAACAATAATCTTTCCCATTAAAGGGTTACATCATCATCTCAATTAAATCCTAGGTAATCTAACCTTAAAATTATTACATAAGTTTGCGGAATACATCACATATTAAAACAAGTCTTTAACATAATTCATTAAAATAAAATTCTCAAAAGTCTTCATCATTTGGACATCTTACCCTTGCCTTTGCTAGTCGACGGCTCATCAACTTTCTCCACTTTAGCTGCAGTGTTAATCGCAAGAGTGAGCAAACAAATGCTCACTGATATAGAAAGTAGCAATAGTAGTAACATGAGAGTGAACAACGAAAGCTGAATAATAAAGAACTTGTTCTACAAAGCAAACTAGAAAACAAGTTCGAACTTTAATTATCTGAGGGTCTTAAGACCACGAACTATGTCCCCGGTACTTAGGTATTATTACCTAACCTTAACAGTCATTTAGACTATACGGACCCTTCTTAACGTACTTAGGGGGATCAGCCCTTTGTACCATGTATTGTCCATAAACATCTAAACGTTACACGTATAAAATCCCCTATGTTAGGGTTGTTCGTCTCAGTTTGAATTTAGAATTTCTGCACTAAAGAAAGTTTAGTTTGGAACTAGCTTATTAGTGTTTCTAGAAATTTTAGAACACTACTCAATTTCCATCAATAAAGGTTTAACATAAGAATATGTAATTGTACAAGGCTATCAAAGTCAAAGATCGGATATCAACAATATACATAATCGAATAAACATTATATATATGCAAGGTGATATGGAAGAGTTAATACAATCTCCCATTGAATCAATGTATTAGAACAATATATGCTTTGAATAATAATTAGGAAAGTAAAACTAGCTCGATGTAACGAATTAGGTTACATAAGCTTGTACAAACATACGCAAGATAGATTAGGCTTGCTCAATTACTTGAACAACAATAATATAGGAATGAAAACTTGCATTCGATATGAAAAGAATGAAGTTCGAAGGCTTGCTCAATTGTAAAGAGACAAGGTTTAGAAACTTGAACAAATATAAAAGTAGAGTTAGAAAACTTGCCTTGATTGTAAGCTACACAAATTAAAATAATCTCCAATTATCCTACATATATCATTGAAACCGCAACAACAATTAATCGCATGAATATTAACTTTAGGGTTTAAACCATCATTTAGGTCACAACCCTAACTTAGCACCTAACCACGTAGGTTAAATATACTTAACGAATCTGAAATCTCGTTACAAGCCATTATAACTTAATCATTCATCTCTAACTTTAAAAACACCACTTTTAGTTCCATTATGTAACTCAATTAACAATCACTTCAAAATCTTTTATACTTTGTATTATAACGCATGACAATCTGCTATTATAGTTTATATTATGCCTCAACATCAATAACATGCTTACTAAACTAATATAAGTCCATTATGTCTGACTTACAACAAGCAGACCTCACTGCCCTAGTTCAAGGTGTGGCGCAGTTGTGCTATACTTAGGCTTGGGACCCAGGCAATTTGAGCCATTTTTTTGCCTTTTGGCACCTGCGGTAATTGCACAAGTGTTCGTATTGCACGCAGAGACGACAGTGAACAGTAGCCATTTTTAGCCCAACTAAAATAAAATTCACCCATCAAACGGTGATAACAACATGTAACATAATTATACAACTATCATAACATGATTGCTAACATATTCAACCACCTAACATAATTTAACAACAACTAGAACTATTTTAGTTTCTCAATTTTCATGTTTTTCACATAAAACTCCATTTTTGATAGTCTGTCCAGAAATCATCATTGTAAACTCATTACTTGACCAAATCATTTTATTCAAATTACTTTATTTTCATATTTCACTGAACTACCATATACAAGCGTTAATTTACAGATTACTACACACATTGGACAAGAAATTTGGTACTTTCTAAGGCTATATCACATGAACATAAACACTGTTATATCATTTCTTCTTACAATTCAATTTCTCACGAATTTGATAACTGATACAACACGCATAGAAGATGATAACAGATTCTACAACCTAAACCACACCATATATACAACACTTGAACACCAAATCCAAAAAAAACCAATTTCCAGAGAATAGAAAATCACAGGACTGAAAATTAGAATTAGTTATTCCTTAATCTTTGATTATTGGCTAGCAAAAGATGTCAACAAGGTTTAACAATCCTCTCCTTCCTCTTGAAATCCTAGAACAATCTCTCAAGCTCTCACTCTCAATCTTCTCTGCAATTCTATGCTAACAAGCCTAAGGAAAATAAGATGTGTATGCCATATAACTGGCCTTTCCCACGTACGTCAGCTAAAAACACAAAAAGACTCGCGTCAGTTGAATAATGCCAAAGTCCATAAGACTATGTTTGGTTAAGCACATATTCCCAACTTGATTATTTTTATTTTATTTATATTATATAGTTTCACTTGTCACACCATTAATTTAGCTAGTTTAGTTAATTTAAATAACTTGTAGTGGTAATTAAAATAATTTCTATTATAATTACAGTTACAAAAATAAATAATTATATATCTTATTTAATTAATAAATTAGACACATCACATTATTTAAACAATTTATTTAATTAACTAATTTCTTAAATATTAAGCAATTGATTTAATTTAATTATCTCCTAAAATTAATCCTTCAGATAATTATCAACACTCAATTTAATTAACAATAATCAATTTAATTGCTAAATTAATTCACCACAATTCATCAATTATTTATTTAACCACGATAAATAAATTATTAAAAATATTTATTTAATTCAATAAATATTTAAATCAAATTATAAATTTCTCGATCGTTACAGCAAGTTTCCCTAACTCATACTTGAGTTGTATGTTCAAAGCATGTTAGTGAATAATTTTTGTTGATTATTCACATCTATACTGATTATTGATTCGCACTTAGTGCATGTTGCATATGTTCATCAGGTATGAAAGGCTGATCACCTTCATTACCATAAGGTTCAGTTAAATTATTTATGGTCATTGTTAACCTTCAAACATTATTGATTTAGTCATGCAATTATTGAAACTTGATTCATGTTATTTCACAATTATTATATTGTTGAAAACTTGAAAGCTTATTCATTCTTTTCAATCATGATATATCTTCATTGTATTTAAAACTTGCTGGGCAAATTTGTTGTTCACCCTTGCTATATCATGATAAAAATTTTAGATTTAGATGAAAGCTCGAATAAAGACAGAAGCAAAGTCAAAGTGCAAGATTAACTTATGGTGCAATTATATCTATTAAATTTTCTGACGAAAATAACATTGTATACCTTTTTAGATATTGAAGGTATGTATTTAGTTAAGATTGTAGACCTTGGGAATGATGTGTAATAGTTTAATGTATAAACAATTTATGTTTATATCTTCTGCAATAGTTATAGAAATGATGTACCAGATCTGAGGAAAAAAGTACCCAGATTTGGGGATGTAACAGTTTTCATTTTTGTCCAAGACTTTTCTCTCTCTAAAATTTGAGATTGAGAGTAAATATAAGTGTTAAGTTAGGGCTAGATCAACCATTAACTTTTCAATATCAAATCAAAGATCAAAAGTTCAAGGATCAAAGCTTTAAAGATATAAAACCCTAAGACTTACTAGATCCTTAAAATTTTATGTAATTATGTGATTTGTTGTTTAAAAGTGTGTTATAAGATGTCATTTATTGATCTGGGTTGTTATATCCCAGATCCATAACATAAAAGTGTTCGAAACATCAAGTTTTCAAAAATCTGGAAAAAAGTTGAAATTGTGGCCTGATAGTCATATGTAAGAGCCTCTAGATTCTTCTGTGTTAGACGTTTTATGTGTTTTATGTTTTGAATTTGTTCTATGCCATGTAGGCTTTGATTTGGAACTGGAAACAGTGTTAGATCATGTCTATATCGTAAGATAGGAGCAGTCAAACTACGTTGACTAAGACACAAAACGGGTTTTCGGGCAAACCCGTAAAACCCAACAAATTGTTCGACATTGTTTTGCAGGAGTCAGTAATAACCCGAGAATTTCAATATAAAATAAATAAGAAATTTTATGATAAATTTTTTATTTAATGACGAGACTAAGTGTCAAGTAAAGTGAACAATAAATGCGAATACATTTATTACTTGAAAAATTAGAAATAATTTTGGAATTATTAATTACCACAAATTATATGGTAATAAATTTCTATAAGTCGAAATGTTTTTATTAATTATTTTCCATGATAACATGATTGGAAATAATATATGAAGTGATAATTAGAACTTATATAATATATATTTTATTATATGAATTGTTCAGAATATTTAAATCAAGTATTATTGATATGCGAAAGAGAAGTCAGATATGAGATCCAAACCCTGAATTGGGATTGTGATCAAGAGATGAGAATAATAATATTATATTATTATTATAATGATTTTACAAAGACAATAATTATGTAATGCGTGTATATGCGACGAGATATTATTGAGGAATGACGATTGATTAGGTCATAAAGACAAGATCTTGTCTTTGAAACCCTAAACTCGATTATGAGAAATGACCGAGTAAATAATCATGTATATGAAGTTTACTATGTATATGAAGTTCTCGTGTACACGAATGTCTGTAATTAGAAGAAAACCCTAATTACTATTTTTTTTACCGATAATTAGGACAAACCCTAATTATTATAACCTTAAATCGGTTGAAGTTAGAGATTGTAAAGGATGCGTTAGTAACATACACGAGATAATTAGAGAACCCTAATGATTGATTAGAAACCCTAATTGATGACGTTAAGAAACCCTAATTTTCTATAGAAAACCCTAATTTAAAATTATCGGGTTTAATTACGATATTATTGTATAAATGTTTTAATTTACCAAAGGATAGAAATTAATTGGTAAATGGTAAGAATTATAATCTAATGGTTAAATATTACATTTAATTGCCTTGTACAAAAATGCCCTTGAAATTATATGTGAAATGACCAAAATGCCCTTTTGGTTATTTAGTGTATTATTACTTACATTGTTGATGGAATCTTGTAACAAAATGCCCAACATGCTTACCTACCATGTTATCACTAGCAAACAATGGAATTATCCAAGTGTAGCATCCAATGTATCTATTATATTTTCTATATAGATTAAAGAGGGGAAATGCATTATTTTCATTAATTATGCTTTATTGCTACCACATGTCCACAAAATCCGGCCATTCCATCTAGAAATCACCTATGGGTTGTAGTATTACCAAATCAGCCATTACAATCATTTCATACATTATTTTACTTGATCTAAGAGAGAGAAATGTACCATTTTTGGCCTATTTATTCACAAGCACTTAGCTTCATTCTCTCAAGCTTAAACCCTACGTAAATTTCCTTACTATATCGGGTCTATAATCAAGCCCCATTCACACCAACAACAAATCGAAGCATCAAAGGATCAAAATCAAGAAATCAAAGCTAGAAAAGGTAAAAACCCTAAATTCTAGAAATCCTTCGATTCGATGTTAATTGGTGCAATTGATTGTTTAAAGTTGTGTAATAGGGAGTCTATTAATGTTCTGGGTTGTTAAATTCAGGACCCATAACATCAAAGTGCTCAAAATCAAAGTTTTTCCAACTTTTGTAAAACCGAATTCTGTTATTTTTGGGCAAATGTCAAGCATTATATCTCTGTGGTTATTTACTGTTTTTGGTGTTTGTAAGCTGTTATGTGTATCTTGTTATGAGGTCTTTAACATGCAAAAAGAATCAAGGCGATATCTATTATAGATCACAAGATATAAACGGTCAAAACTCCGTTGACCAAAACTGCCAAAATCGCGAATCCAGAAATTTTGTGCACAATTTCCGTGGTGAACTTTGACTGGAGATTTCTGGTTAGATCTGATGGTATTATGTTGATGTTAAGGTTTGTAGTTGTATTCCTACATGTTTTCTACACACTAGAAGTAATAGAGCACAAAAATGTTACACGATCACCAAGTTATAGAGGTCCAAAGTAGGCACCTCGAAGCTGTTTTTCGTGAAGAACAGCTTTGGCAGCTACTTTGAGGTTCGTTTTCTCCCAGATCTGATGTTTTTTAGAGGTTATGTTTGTTGGATCTTGTATTCTTGTATTTCCTCTACAAGACCCAATTTATAGATTGTCCAAATTCGTTAAGATGAGAGAGTTATTCACGGTCAAAGTAGCCCACTCGGTTCTTCCTTATGAAGATCTGGGTAGGCTCAAGAACACCTATATGACGGCTCGTCACTATAGGGGCCTTTAGCTGACGCTTTTAATTATTTTAATTTTCGATTTTTAGGAAATTAATTTAAAAATTAGAAAAATTAATTTTAATTATTAAAAATACCAAATAAATTATGAAAAATTATTTTAAAGTCTCGAAAAATAGTTTTTAATTATTTTGAGTATATTTCATAAATATTTAATATTTTTGAAATATAAAGGTATTTATTTATTTAATTATAATATTAAATAAATGATTTAAAAATAGTTTTAATTCATGAAAATCATGAAAAATTATTTTATGGTATAAGAAAATATTTTGAGTTATTTTCCATGACTTTTAATATTTTGTGATGAATTTCATTAATTAATTATATATTAATGATATTAAAGTTATTTAATGATTATATTAAATAATTTAGTTTAAAAATGATTTTAATATTATAAAAATCATTTTAAATGAAATTAAGGTATTTAAAATATTTGAAGTTATAAAATATAACTTTTAATATTTAAAGGATAATTTCATTAATAATTTAATATTAATGATATTAAGATAATATTAATGATATTTAGTTTATTTAATAATTATTATTAAATAAATAGTTTAAAACTGGTTTTATTTATTTAAAAATCATTTAAAGAGGATATTAAGGATTTAAAAATATTTTAAGTTATAATTAATGACTTTTAATATTTGATGAATAGTACATTAATATTTATATATTAATGGTGATTATTTAAAATGATTTTAATTGTTTTAAAAATCATTTAAGGGTAATATAAATGTTTTAAAATAGTTTGAGTTATTATAAATAACTTTTATATTTTGGCAATGGTTTCATTAATAGTTTAATATAAATTAATTATTAATGATAATGGAATTGTTTAATGTTTAAGTCATTTAATTATGATTTAGATGTTTGAAAGTTATAAATAAGCCAAACTAGTCGATTAGAGAACCTAGGTTATGAAGTCCGAGGATTTGATGAAGAGCACCCATAGTAATGTGCTTATATCACTATAAGCCCTTGAGTGATGATTTGATTTATTTTAAAATTTTCAATTTACTCGAAAATTCGAAAATGATTAAAAGTAAAATGTCCGATATTCTGAGATGTTGAGGTATAGATTAAGAGTCTTAGACTCGAATTTACCGATAAAGTCATTTCAAGACGCTCGACAAATGTCGAGACTTATAAAAGAAAAGAAAAGACTCATCAGAAGAGCATGGATGAGATATTTGAAAATGTATAAAATTATTTCAAGTATATAATAGAAACTAAAAGTATGATCACCGTGATTATGTGATTGGACTATGTGTCGAATCGTAATAATAAAGCGATTTATGTGTTAAGATATATTGTTCTAATCGAACGAATGATCTGATTATTGATAGGTTGTGATAAAGAGATAAAACCTAAGTTGAGATTTGTAATCAGCGAATCAGGCAAGTATCCTACCTTTGCACTTCCTTTATGCAATGGACATGAGTAAGAAGTTTCAGAATTATTCTATCCTTGTACAGATTATGTACTCTTTGATTATCGACATGTTAGCTCATATATATATTCTGTTCATTGATTTCTATAAATGGTTATACAAGTGTCCCCACTTGGATAATCATGACATTTGTTCACATGTTGATACACCTTTGTCAATTACCCGTATATATATATGTTGAATTACATATTATTGTTGAGCAAGATTAAAAACCTTCGGGTTTGGAACCAGGCATGTATGAACATCCCTATATGGGAAGATTTTTGCTAAAGGCGGAGAAAGTGAGCGATGAATTTCGTTCAAGTTATGTAGTATTGATCAATACAGGTACAATGGGTGATCACCCTCCGTGCCCGTAAGTTATGACGGTTTGAGGATAGAATTTCGCTAAACCTTTTCGAAAATGAAAAGAATGTTCATAGTATGTTTCTTAAACCCTATTCAAGGGTAGAGCCAGAGCCAAATTTAAAGAATTTGAAAGAGAGTTGTTATGTGAATTTTTATCAATACAGATTACTTCACAACTTTCAATTCGTTGTAGAAGTGTTATGTAAAGAGAATACTTATATTCTTTCAGCTTATATATAATTGCTATTACTTATTTTGGGCACTTAAATGCTCATCCTTGCTTAAATTAAATGTTTTCAGTTATGTATGAGCAACCTGAAGGCTCAGGCACGAACAAAGGAAAAGGAAAGCTGATCGAATAAGTGTGTATTATGAGTTAATGGTTATAGTTGTATTGGTATCTATTCAAGTATTGTAAGGAATGTATTTGAAGGTCACGTACCTGGGGAAGTAAACTTTGATGTATGTAAATTAAGTTCGAATGTATTATTATTTAGTATTATTCAGCTTAAAGAAATGGTATCGTGGAGAACCGAGTTTGGGTTTGAAGTACCTGGATTTGGGGTCGTCATAGGTTAGTATCAAAGCTATTAGTTATGAAGCTTAGGTAGGAATACCTGAGACTAATAACCGCAATGATTAGGATAAGTATTAACTCATATAGAGTTAGTTGGTCGATAAGATTCAAAGATGAATCTCTGTGAGTGTAAAAGACACGAGTTCCCTAACTCGATTATAAAGTTAAACAAAGAGTGGGGAATAGATTGAGTCTAAAAGACTGAAAGTGCATTTATGAGAGATCGTAAAATAAAACGATCAAGATATAGAACTAAATCGTAATATATACGATGAGATCACCCCGTGATCTGATAAGGCTATACATGAATGTAAGGAATCAATCGATGATTGGAAAGTTTCTGAAGAAGATTCTTTGTGTATGAATTGTACTATCAATTGGCATGCAGATCCGGAAGAGAATTATAAATACGAATTAAATTCGTATGGAGAATGGGGTTAGTGTTAGATGGGGATTCAATTGAGGACTCATGTCGGTCAGCTGAGTTGTATGATTCTTCGTATGGGAGCTGAATTGTACTTGGTGTAAAAACCACTTAGTTTCGCATCGATAATCATTGAAATGTCGTGTAACGCTATTTGTTATATGCACATTAAGAGGATGACTCCATTCTCAAGTGTATACAATGTAGATATGTCATAGATAGAGAATATAAGATTAAGTTCGAGTTCTTAAAACTTATACCTATGAGACATTCTTGACTCATAATTATATGAAATGTTTATGAACCCTCAAATGAATGGACGCCAAAGGTCCGACTAGGATAAGTTCTTAAACTCATATGATTGTGGCAATTTATGAACTCATAAGTGTGGTTTGATGAACTGGGTATAGTTTTTTGTGTGAATGGAGTGTTATGGATTACGAGGAGAATGATAGATTGTTAAGTAAATGATTTTTAGTGAAGGTGTTAGGTTTTCCTAAACTCCTAGCTATACCAAACTTCAAAATTTTTGACATCAAGCTAAATACGCACTATGTGCTTTTGAAAACAAAAATGTAGACTCGTAATCATTTTTGAAATGGTTTAAAGTACGGTCTATGCTACTTATTTTGGCTAGACGCAAATGATTTGAAATATCAAAATTTGTTTTTAATTATCACTCATGCACCATGTAACCTGGTGCAGAGATGATAAAAATGTGATGGAGTTGTAAATACAGGAATACTTAGTGTGAATTTGACCTGAAGTCGCTGTTCCACTATTGTATGATGTGTTATGACAAAGTCATACAATGACGGCATCCTCAACGGATTGTTAATACCGAGACGGCATCATAACGTCATTCTCGAAAATGTTTTCAAAAGTTTAATTTGCCCAACCGGTTTGGCTACATCTAAATAATTCGATTGAATTGAAATATTGATATGAGTCTATGCTATTTGAATCACCTAGACTAATGTTTATGAAAACTCTAAGTGTTCATTGAAAGAAATTTCTGAACCAAATTGTTTGGTGCGGAATCCTATGATAAGACCGAGGTGAACAATGTTGTTTGGATAAATGATCCAATCTAATGGCGTAAATATTCGCTAGGTATGATTAATACGTTATGCATGCATTAGGGGTACAATAGGCTAATCACCTAAAGTACAATTAATGGTAGTTTACCTTCTTTGTGATTGTAAACATACTGTAATGTTTTGTTTTCTTGGTATGAATACCATTAAAACTATGTGTTCATGGTTCTATATGACCCCTCAAAGACAATTTGAAAACTTTTACTCTTGTGAGAGGTGTATTGGGTAGCATGTGATGATATGTGTGAATGTTGTAAGCCACGTATAGAGTTAGCCAGAGTTATGAGGGAGGTTGGAGCAGAGAGGAGATATTCAGATAAGACGGTTGAAGGTTTAAATAGAAGCCAAAGACACCGATATATACCTTGGACCAGATTAGTCATCACCTTCATGCGAATCGATGCAGAGTGGATGGAGCGCTTTTCTAGCAGAGATAGATAGGCGTTGATGAGAATTGAATAAATTTATCGTCAATCAAAATAAGAGACAACGATATAGAACTCTTGATTCTTTGTGTATATATACTATATGTTAATCGTGGTAACTTATGTATGTAGATGTACGGTGAGAAAGATATGTGGAATAAGAAGGATCATATTCACACCCCGAGCTAATATCGAGGCCAACAGATGAAATAGAAGCTCACTAGGAACCCAAATCGGACGAGGTGGCTATCGTGGAAAAATGTAGCATCAGATCCAGAAATGTTGGATTTGACAGATAGTGATTCAGACACTAAAGTTGAAGCTGCTCAAGCATCAACGGAGGTGCAGGATTTGGAGAACAAGGTTTCTTCATTGGAAAGGTTGTGGGAGATAGAAAAGTTGATGCGTCAAAGCGTTAATGGAAACAATAGAAGAGCAGGATAAGCTCAACATCCAAATTAACCGAGATGGAGCCTCAAGCGACACATCCGTGAAGGACACACCTCTCCTCGTTGCCCCCCACTATAAGAAAGGTGGATGTTTTAATTGTGGGATGGAGGGACATCGAGCGAATGAATGTCCAAGAAAAAGGCTTGGTAAATAAGTAGTATGGGTTATGTATGTAATATGTGTGATAAGTAATGAACTATTTTTAACTTTTATGTTGGTTAAGATTTTAAATCCCGACTTTCCTAGTCACAAAGGGATAGTTTGTTGATTAAAGCAGGATGTTGTGTAAATATTCGATAAATGAATATGAATCTAAGTTAGAGAAATGAAACGAGTTTAATACATTAATCTCATGCAATAAGGTTTAAAATGTAAGGGTATAATTTATGGTTTTATTTAACCGAGATAATGCCGCCAAGACGTCAAACTCGAAACCAAAGGATAGAAGAATCTACTAATCTTTGGGAACACAAACCATAATCGATGCAAAACTTTGCAAACATGGTAGCTCAAAGCTATGCAAAGATGGAACACCAAATTATGGAAACAAACTGCATAATCGTCATGATAAATTCAAAGACTTCAAAGTCAGTAGGACCACGAATTGAGAGGATCGGTGACCCTATAGAAGCCCGGACTTGGGTGAACGAGAGAGAGAAGGCGTTCAGAATCGCTAAGGTAGATGAGGGCAAAAACCGCTTTTGCCACTTATATGATGAAAGGGAAGCTAACTTTTGGTGGGAGGCAAATAAGACTCTAAAGCAGAGAAGAAGAAATTACTTGGGATAGGTTTAAGGATTTATTTTTCAAAACTATCTCTCTGTTAGTATGCGATCTAGAATGGAGGTGAGATTCACGGAGTTAAAGCAGATAACATGATCATTGCAAGAGTATGCCACAAAATTTAATGAGTTGGCTAGATTTGCTCCACATCAAGTGGATACTGAGCCTAGGAAGGCAAGGAGATTTGAGTGGGCTTAAAACCACGGCTCTACAATAAGGTGTCGAGATTGCAAATCAATACTTTTGCAAAGACTCATGGAGAAGGCTATCATTCTTTGAATCAGGGAAGTGAGGCCATGAGCCTCTACCATAAGGAGAAGAAGAACAAAAGCAAGTCGGGAGGAGCAAAGAAAGATAGAAAGTAGTAGTGGGAATAGGGGTGAGAAAAGAATGAGGAATTTTTCCGAGAAAATGCAAGTAAAGCAGGAAGGTATAAAGAAGGTGTAGTGCGGTGCAAGAATCATGGGAAGAATCACTCTGGCGAGTGTCTGAAGGGCAAGTTTGTATGCTACAAGTGTGGGCAAGAGGGTAATATCTCTCCCAACTGCCCCAACTCAAGGATGATCAGTGGATGCTTCATATGTGGATCGACTGAGCATAAGGTGAGGAACTGTCCACAGAGGGGAATGGAGGCAGGGAACGTAACCACGGGGAGAAGTAGTGGGACGTTAGCAATTTCAGGACCAAACTCAACCAGTAACCCAATGAAAGCAACTCCGAGGGTTTACAACATGACGGTCCAGGATACGGTGGTAGCTGGAAACAGAACTCTAGGTGCTATTTGAATAACTTATATATCTTATATTTTACGCTTAATCGGACAGACAAGTGTTATGATGAATAATTAAAGATCGGGCTCGATCAAGTATGATCGAGATCTACGCACAATGATTATATGCTATGTATACTTTCTCGCATATGAGTTTTTAAAGCGGTGATTCCGGGGACGGAATCCTTATAAGGGAGGGTGAATGTAATAACCCGAGAATTTCTATATAAAATAAATAAGAAATTTTGCATATAAATTTTTTATTTAATGACGAGACTAAGTGTCAAGTAAAGTGAACAATAAATGCGAATACATTTATTACTTGAAAAATTAGAAATAATTTTGGAATTATTAATTACCACAAATTATATGGTAATAAATTTCTGTAAGCCGAAATGTTTTTATTAATTATTTTCCATGATAACATGATTGGAAATAATATATGAAGTGATAATTAGAACTTATATAATATATATTTTATTATATGAATTGTTCAGAATATTTAAATCAAGTATTATTGATATGCGAAAGAGAAGTCAGATATGAGATCCAAACCCTGAATTGGGATTGTGATCAAGAGATGAGAATAATAATATTATATTATTATTATAATGATTTTACAAAGACAATAATTATGTCTTTGTGTGTATATGAAGATGATATTATTGAGGAATGACTATTGATTAGGTCATAAAGACAAGATCAGGTTGTGAAACCCTAAACTCGATTATGAGAAATGACCGAGTAAATGTATCGCGGTATATGAAGTTTACTATGTATATGAAGTTACTGTGTACACGAATGTCGGTAATTAGAAGAAAACCCTAATTACTATTTTTACGCTTATAATTAGGACAAACCCTAATTATTATAACCTTAATCGGTTGAAGTTAGAGATTGTAAGGACTGCGTTAGTAACATACACAGATAATTAGAGAACCCTAATGATTGATTAGAAACCCTAATTGATGACGTTAAGAAACCCTAATTTTCTATAGAAAACCCTAATTTAAAATTATCGGGTTTAATTACGATATTATTGTATAAATGTTTTAATTTACCAAAGGATAGAAATTAATTGGTAAATGGTAAGAATTATAATCTAATGGTTAAATATTACATTTAATTGCCATGTACAAAAATGCCCTTGAAATTATATGTGAAATGACCAAAATGCCCTTTTTGGTTATTTAGTGTATTATTACTTACATTGTTGATGGAATCTTGTAACAAAATGCCCAACATGCTTACCCTACCATGTTATCGCCTAGCAAACAATGGAATTATCCAAGTGTAGCATCCAATGTATCTATTATATTTTTTTATATAGATTAAAAAGAGAGGGAAATGCATTATTTTCATTAATTATGCTTTATTGCTACCACATGTCCACAAAATCCAAGCCATTCCATCTAGAAATCACCTATGAAATGTAGTATTACCATCAATCACCCATTACAATCATTTCATACATTATTTTATGGATCTAAGAGAGAAATGTACCATTTTTGGCCTATTTATTCACAAGCACTTAGCTTCATTCTCTCAAGCTTAAACCTATGAAATTTCCTTACCATATCGGGTCTATAATCAAGCCCCATTCACACCAACAACAAATCAGAAGCATCAAAGGATCAAAATCAAGAAATCAAAGCTAAAAAAGGTAAAAACCCTAAATTCTAGAAATCCTTCGATTCGATGTTAATTGGTGCAATTGATTGTTTAAAGTTGTGTAATAGGGAGTCTATTAATGTTCGGGTTGTTAAATTGGGACCCATAACATCAAAGTGCTCAAAATCAAAGTTTTTCCAACTTTTGTAAAACCGAATTCTGTTATTTTTGGGCAAATGTCAAGCCTTATATCTCTGTGGTTATTTACTCTTTTTGGTGTTTGTAAGATGTTATGTGTAGCCTGTTATGAGGTCTTTAAGATGCAAAACGAATCAAGGCCATATCTATTATAGATCACAAGATATAAACGGTCAAAACCCCGTTGAAAAATAGTTTTTAATTATTTTGAGTATATTTCATAAATATTTAATATTTTTGAAATATAAAAGGTATTTATTTATTTAATTATAATATTAAATAAATGATTTAAAAATAGTTTTAATTCATGAAAAATCATGAAAAATTATTTTATGGTATAAGAAAATATTTTGAGTTATTTTCAATGACTTTTAATATTTTGTGATGAATTTCATTAATTAATTATATATTAATGATATTAAAGTTATTTAATGATTATATTAAATAATTTAGTTTAAAAATGATTTTAATATTATAAAAATCATTTTAAATGAAATTAAGGTATTTAAAATATTTTAAGTTATAAAATATAACTTTTAATATTTAAAGGATAATTTCATTAATAATTTAATATTAATGATATTAAGATAATATTAATGATATTTAGTTTATTTAATAATTATTATTAAATAAATAGTTTATAAATGGTTTTATTTATTTAAAAATCATTTAAAGAGGATATTAAGGATTTAAAAAATATTTTAAGTTATAATTAATGACTTTTAATATTTGGATGAATAGTACATTAATATTTATATATTAATGGTGATTATTTAAAATTGATTTTAATTGTTTTAAAAATCATTTAAGGGTAATATAAATGTTTTAAAAATAGTTTGAGTTATTATAAATAACTTTTATATTTTGGCAATGGTTTCATTAATAGTTTAATATAAATTAATTATTAATGATAATGGAATTGTTTAATGTTTAAGTCATTTAATTATGATTAGATGTTTGAAAGTTATAATTTACCAAACTAGTGACTTGAGAACGTTATGAAGTCCGAGATTTGATGAAGAGCACCCATAGTAACAGCTTATATCACTATAAGCCCTTGAGTGATGATTTGATTTATTTTAAATTTTTCAATTTACGGAAAATTCGAAAATGATTAAAAAGTAAAATGTCTGATATTTACAGATGTTGAGGTATAGATTAAGAGTCTTAGACTTTAGAATTTACCCGATAAAGTCATTGTCGACGCTCGGAAACAAATGTCAGACCTTATAAAAGAAAGAAAAGACTACTGTAAGAGCATGGATGAGATATTTGAAAAATGTATAAAAATATTTCAAGTATATAATAGGAACTAAAAGTATGATCACTGTGATTATGTGATTGGACTATATGTGTGTTCGTAATAGACAAAGATTATGTGTTAAGATATATTGTTCTAATCGAACGAATGATCTGATTATTGATAGGTTGTGATAAAGAGATAAAACCTAAGTTGAGATTTGTAATCAGCGAATCAGGCAAGTATCCTACCTTTGCACTTCCTTTATGCAATGGACATGAGTAAGAAGTTTCAGAATTATTCTATCCTTGTACAGATTATGTACTCTTTGATTATCGACATGTTAGCTCATATATATATTCTGTTCATTGATTTCTATAAATGGTTATACAAGTGTCCCCACTTGGATAATCATGACATTTATTCACATGTTGATACACCTTTGTCAATTACCCGTATATATATATGTCGAATTACATATTATTGTTGAGCAAGATTAAAACCTTCGGGTTTGGAACTGTGCATGTATGAACATCCCTATATGGGAAGATTTTTGGCGCAAGGCGGATAGAGTGAAAGCGATGAATTTCGTTCAAGTTATGTAGTATTGATCAATACAGGTACAACTGAAAGTGATCACCCTCCGTGCTAAGTAAGTTATATTTGGTTTGAGGATAGAATTCGCTAAACCTTTTCGAAAATGAAAAGAATGTTCATAGTATGTTTCTTAAACCCTATTCAAGGGTAGAGCAGAGCCAAATTTAAAGAATTTGAAAGAGAGTTGTTATGTGAATTTTTATCAAGATAGATTACTTCACAACTTTCAATTCGTTGTAGAAGTGTTATGTAAAAAGAGAATACTTATATTCTTTCGACTTATATATAATTGCTATTACTTCTTTGGGCACTTAAATGCTCATCCTTGCTTAAATTAAATGTTTTCAGTTATGTATGAGCAACCTGAAGGCTCAGGCACGAACAAAGGAAAAGGAAAGCTGATCGAATAAGTGTGTATTATGAGTTAATGGTTATAGTTGTATTGGTATCTATTCAAGTATTGTAAGGAATGTATTTGAAGGTCACGTACCTGGGGAAGTAAACTTTGATGTATGTAAATTAAGTTCGAATGTATTATTATTTAGTATTAGTCAGCTTAAAGAAATGGTATCGTGGGGAACCGAGTTCGGGTTTCAAGTACCTGGATTTGGGGTCGTCACAGGAGCTAGATCTTGTTGTGGTTTGTTATTTTGGTCATGTTGTTAGGTTATTGTTATAGAGGGGTATATGAACTACACATGTATGCTATTAGATCGCCTAGATTAACAATAGAATTGAAAATAATCATGGTCAAAGTAGGTTGACCAAACTGCCTCATGAAGGTTTTTTGGAAAACCCAGAACTTCAAAAGCCGATTTTTTCTGACATGGTTTGACCGTTTTTGATCTGGCATGTGTGAGGTTGTTAGAGTGAAATAATGTTATATAAATGTTCCTTGGTATCAGGACTACAAGGTAGATCCTTTAAATCACACTTACTAAGCATGGAACGCGTTGATTAAAGGCCATGAAAGTAGACCCTCGAACTGTTCTTCATTTCTGGGCAACCCAGAAATGAAGAACAGCTCTGAAAAGCTTTTATGTGGCTTAGATCTCTCAGTTATTATGTTTTTTAGCTATGATCTTAGTTTATAATTGTAGTATTACATTTATACTACAATCCTAACCCATCAAGCTGTCCAGAAACCTTGTGATCGAGAGATCATAACAGAATTCGAAACCTACCCACTTGTCCACTGACATGTATTTCTGGGTTTGGCCAAGAACATCTCAAGAACACCTATAGCGATAGTTTCGTCGCTATAGGAACCCTTTTAGCGACAGTTTATTTCTAAAATAAATTATTTTATTATTAAATAGCAAAAAATGGTTTTAATTATTAAAATTAATATTAAATTCTAAAAATTATTTTAAAAAGTCGAAAATTAGTTTTTAATTATTTTGAGTATATTTCAAAAATATTTAATATTTTTGGAATATAAAAGGTATTTAATTATATTATTAAATAAATTATTTAAAATGATTTTAATACTTGAAAAATCATGAAAAATTATATTATGGTATAAGAAAATATTTTAAGTTATTTTTAATGACTTTTAATATTTTGTGATGAATTTCATTAATTAACTAATATTAATGATAAGTACTTTATTTAATTAATATATTAAATAAATTATGGAAAAATAGAATTAATGTTTTAAAAATCATATAAAAATGATTTAAGTGTTATAAAAATATTTTAAGTTATAAAATATAACTTTTGATATTTTGTCATGAAAACCATTAATATTTATTATTAATGGCAATTATCGGATAATGAATTTAATTGTTTAAAAATCATATAAATATGATTGTAAGGTATTAAAAATACTTTGATATATTATAAATATATTCTAATATTATGACATGCATTTGATTAATATTTGATATTAAATAAATATTAATGATAAAAGAATTATGTGTTATTTAATTCATATAAATACGAGTTTAATGATTGAAAATTTATGATAAATGATAATAAATATTTGAAAATTATTACGAGCTTATGAAAAATATTTTTGACTAATAATATAATTATCTAAGATAACTTTTAAGTATTAAGGCAAAGTTTAATTAAACTTAAACTCGTGAATTGTCCGACTAGACCGTCGGGATGTTAGAATTGTGTCAGGTTCAACTCAGACTGCAATAGTTTGACTTGATACCAAGTTTTATGTGTTAAATAGACTAATAGGGTTATGTGTTTAGGTTATTCTATATATATATATATATATATATATATATATATATATATATAATAGTATTATATTGTGATGATATTATTCTAATTTGTATTTATCGATATTATTTATATATTAGGTCTTGGACAAAGCTTATTAAATTGTGTAACAAAGAATCTAGTAGAACATGCAAGTTTTTCTTAACTCTACTTAGAGTTGTTTCATTCAGATATGCTTATGGTTAACCATTGCTGATTACCATTGTAGAATTGTACTATGTACATATTGCATGTAAGACCCCAACTTTTATGAATAAAGAATAATTTTCTCGAAATATATTTTTGAATATTAGGGTGTGGATTTGATATAATGTTATAGTTGTGGGTAATATTTACAAATTTTGTAAAGTAAGCAAGTGGTTATATAATATTCGATTGGTCGGGGAATATTCATTTTAATAGGGAGTATTAGATATTTACGACACAATCATTGGTGGACCCCACAACGGAAGTATTGTCGTAGTTAGAAAATGACAGAATTATCTTTTTATAAAAATAACGGCGAAAGTGTTACCGTTAAAACTGTTGAACTACCCAGTAGTAAAACTACAGTAATATGCGTGGTTGCATAGTAGCACACGGTATTGATTATTGATGCTTACGTGAGAAGTCACTCAATTATACTCAATTATTGGTACAGTAATTCCTGCATCATATCTCTCATATTATTAATTCAATTATTGTCACAGTATCATCTGCATAATATATATTATTAAATCAATAATTGAGATGACAAAGTTATTCATATTATTATTTGCAATATTGACAATGTCTAGAAGTTCAGTCAAGGAGAGGTTTGTCACCTAATTGTGCGCCAATAAGGAGAAATCTTTATCGGAAAGCCTCTTTCTTGGGAACGACCTGGTTGTTAAATATTGTGAATTATAATATTAATGATGAATATGTTCGTGTTGATTAAAGATGAATTGGATAGTTCCATTGTGTTGGAATTATTAGTGTTAGTTAAAATCGACATTTATTTCGATAATAATTGATGTTTGGAGGTTATATTGACCAATCGGGTAATTAACAGGATAAATGAGCAATTAATTGCTATTAATTCATATGATTATAACTATTTGTTCACATGTATGTACTATTAATTCATATTCTTGTACTATTAGGGGAGGTGGTGCAAGATTTATAATACTTGCATGACTAAGTTAAAAATGGAGGTATAGTTGAAGGTATTATACTGTAATTCGTATTTTCACATGATTATAAACTATTGATTCACATTATTTACTATTAGGGGAGGTGGTGCAAGTTTGATAATACTTGCAGGACTAAATTATAAATGAAGAAAAAGAGGAAGATATTATACTATAATATTTTGAGCCCCAAAATGTGCAATTATTGAAACTATATTTTTCTATAAATAGAAGTTCATTCTTCTTTCATTTCTCACCAATTCACTAAAGTTATATAGCAATTATTATAGAGAGAAATTATAGAGAGAAAGAAGAAGAGAAGTCTGCTACTTCACTATTCCAATATCCATTCTTCTTCTAAGGTAAGTGGTATTATTCTTTTGTATTCATGAAGAGAGTTATTTTCTTTCAATACTCGTAAGGGTTGTTATTTCATTCTTTATTATTATGTTGGAATAACTTGTCTATACGAAGTACCGCATACATGGTGAAATTCTTCTGTTATTCTATTCTTTTTTACTATTCTGTTGGAATAACCTATTTGTGCAGTCTATCGCATGCTTGGTGAATTCTGCTATTATTCCATTCTTTATTATTCTATTGGAATATACTGTCTGTGCAGATTACGCATGACCTGGTTCCATTATTTATTATTTTGTTGGAATATCCTGTTTGTGCGGTCTATCGCATGCCTGGTGAATTGTGTTATTATTCCATTCTTTATTATTCTCTTGGAATATCCTGTATGTTCGGGTTACGCATGACCTGGTTCCATTCTATATTATTTTGTTGGAATAACATGTCTGTGCGGATTACACACTCGTGGTGAATTCTTCTGTTATTCCATTCTTTATTATTCTGTTGGAATAACACATGCAATGTGATTACATACGCTGGTGAATTCTTCTGTTAATCCATTCTTTATTATTATGTTGGAATAACCTGTCTATATGGATTACCTCATGCATGGTGAATGATCCTTCGTATTCATTCATTATTAAATTGTGAAAAATGATCTCTCTACATGGATTACCGCATGGTGGGCAAAAATCCATTTGTGATTTCATATATTCTATTATACTTAGTTGGTTAAAGTTTTGGCTTCTATACTCTATGAAATTAGTGGAATATCCTTGATATTTACGCTTCATCTAGTATCTTTTCATGTAAATATTCTTCTGAGCATTCTTCAATTTTACTCCACAAAGAAGTATCATGTTGATAATTTGGACGTTATTAATTTCTGGATAAATTAAAATTATAAATCTTTAAAATTTATCCTTGAACTTGTTTTATTGAATTATTATGTCATTGCCATCATCCTCATGCTTATATTGTGATGAAAGTCATCTTTGACTTACGTGAATAGATGGACTTGGTATGATTATGACTAGGGATTATCCGGTATAATCATGGCCGTAATGTGAGGAATGATGTGGTAAAAGTCCTCATTGGCCTATAGTTCATTGATGGACAGTTGTTGGTGTGATTATGACCAGAGATTATTCGGTATAGTCATGACTATTGATGATTACATGAATATCCTTGGCTGTGATGCAGGGATGATTCAATTTTATTTATGCTCTACTTAACTCTTTAAATGGATTGCTTGTTCCGCTGCAGTTAAACTTGTTGTCTATTATATTCTATCAGTTTAACATTGTTGAAGGCTAATGATAATTTATTCTGCATTATCTTAGTCATAATATTTCTTACTGGGCTAGTTGAGCTCACCCTTTCTTTCACTGTTCTCTTCAGGAAATGAGAATGAAGACAGGACTAGTCGGTGGATAGAGTAATGGTCCAGATGATAGCATTAGTAGTCCTCACTATTCTATTAAATAGTGTGATAATAAATGTAATGAGGACTACATTGAGTGTTGATATTGTCTAGATGACAATATTCTTATTAAAACTCTTAGATTATGTTTTGTCGTATTTTACACGACTGTTGTATAATTAAGTTGTATTTGAATTTGGTACCATGTATTTGGCGACTCAAGATGGGTGATGTATACTTGTTTTGGGGGCGTCACAGTTTGTATCAAAGCTTAGGGATATGATCCCTGGCTGAGATGTGAGACAATAATTAGGAGGGGAGAGAAGGGAAATTCCGTCGCTAGTATGACCTACCTAAGTTTATTTGTTATTTAATTGGTCGGTCAGAGTATAAGGATAATATGTGATATGTTAATTAACCCTTGTTTTGTGGCAGTATTTGAAAATGGCATCTGAAAATGTTGAGATAAGCAATGAAGCACATGAGACCGTTGAGTCACCACAGATTAATACCCAGGATAATGTGCAACAGGAAGACAATAATCCTCAAGTAAACAACAACGATCAAATGATGAACGATGGAATGTTTAGAGGTTTTATGCAATTCATGCAACATCAGGCGAGGACGGCTCCTGTCCAAAATGTAGGTGGAAACACTGACAACTCTCGGACGGTCACCGCTAAGTAGTTCAAGGAGCTGGGACCACCGGAGTTTTTTGGAGAGCCAAAACCACTTAAGGTGGAGACGTGGATAAAGTAGATCAACAAGATATTTGATGTCTTGGGATGCTCCGAGGAGCAAAAGGTTCCCTTTGCCACCTTCATGTTGCGAACAGAGGCAGATTACTAGTGGGAATCTGTGAAGCGTACTCAACCTGCCGCACTGAAAATATCTTGGGAGAAGTTCCAAGAACTGTTCAACGACAAGTTCTTTCCTGAAATTATTCATCACATGAAGGAGGTAGAGTTCATCAAGCTTGAGCAAAACAATATGACCATGGCGCAGTACGAAGCTAAGTTTGCCGAGTTATCTCGGTTTGTGTCCCATTTGGTTGATAATGAGGAGAGAATGACGCGGATGTTTCTAAGAGGTTTGAAACCCGAGATACGTCAATACCTAATTTCTCAAAAACTGTGTTTGTATTCGGATGTTATGAATAAGGCTCAGTTATTGGAGCGCTATAATGAGTTAACCCAACCAAGAGAGAGCAGCTGACAAGTCGATAACACCATCGGTAGCAGTCATCGAAGCGGTGACAACAAGCATGGAAGGAATCAACATGCCATAAATGGTAATCACTTCGGTGGTAATCATGGCGATGACAATAAGAGTGGACATTTCAAGAAGAGGAGATTCAACAATGATGAAAAGACGTCAGCACCAATACCTGTTGTTAAGGAAGGAGAACGACCGCTGGTCGTATGTTACAAATATGGAGCGGAAGGACACATCAGTCTAAACTGCGCGATGCAGTCCAAAGCGTGTTATAATTATGGAAAATAAGGTCACCTAGACCGATTTTGTCGTGCACCAAAGTCAAGTCCAGCTGGGATGGTGGAATAAAAGGGTGTCCCAGACAAGACAAAACTGGTAGTTCAAGTGAGAACGTTTGTCGTAACCTCCCAAAAAATGAGGAATCCGAACGAGGTGATCACGGGTAAGCTAATCATAAAATCTAGTGAAGTTTATACTTTATTTGATACCGAGTCTACCCATTCTTTCATTTCTCCTACTTGCGCTCAACGTTTAAATTTGACTACAGAGAAATTAGACTTTAACTTATCTGTTGAAACTCCGTTGGGAGAAACCTTCATTACATCCACTGTTTATAAGTCTTGTTTGATTCAAATCCAGAATCGCACGTTACGTTACCGTCGATCTTATTTCCTTGAAAATACTTGCATTTGATGTGATTTTAGGGATTGATTGGTTAACTACTCATCATGTTAAAATCGATTATTTTCGTAAGGTTGTTAGCTTTCATATCCCTAACCAACCTATTATGCGAATTTAATCAACCAAACCACTAAAGTCAATCACTGTCATATCAAGTTATAAAGCTATTCATTTATTGAAAAACGAATGTCAAGCTTTCTTAGCCCATGTCACGGACTTAAATAAAAATACGTCAGATTTGAATGATATTTCTATTGTTAATAAATTTCCTGACATATTCCCTGAAGAACTTCTTGGCCTACCCCCAGAGCGTGAAATTGAATTTTGTATCGACCTTGAATCCGGTACAAAACCCATTTCCAAAGCCCCATATCGAATGGCTCTTATTGAAATTCAGGAGTTAAAAACCCAACTACAGGAATTGTTAGACATCGATTTCATTCGTCCTAGTACGTCTCCTTGGGGTGCTCATGTTCTATTCGTGAAGAAGAAAGATGGAAGTATACGACTTTGTATTGATTATCGGGAGTTGAATCATGTCACCATCAAAAATAAGTACCCGTTGCCTCACATTGATGACCTATTTGACCAGTTACAAGGAGCCAAATTCTTTTCAAAGATTGATCTTCGTTCTAGATATCATCAGTTGAAGATTAAAACTGATGACATTCCAAAGACTTCTTTCAGAACTCGGTACGAGCATTATGAATTCCTAGTCATGTCTTTTGGATTGACTAATGCTCCTGCTGCCTTCATGGACATGATGAACCGAGTTTCAAGGAATATTTGGATCACTTTGTGGTCGTCTTTATTGATGACATCCTCATATACTCCAAAACCCATGAAGACCATGAGTAACACTTGAGGCTGTTACTCCAAACGCTTCGTGAAAACAAGTTATATTCTAAGTTAAAGAAATATGAGTTCTAGCTTGAGAAAGTTGCATTCCTTGGGCACATGATATCAAATCATTGAATATCTGTTGACCCAACGAAGATTGAAGCAATTCAAAGCTGGGAGCAACCAAAGTCAGTGACCGAAGTACGTAGCTTTCTCGGCTTAGCTGGTTATTATAGGAGATTCGTGGAAGGATTTTCTTGAATTGCTACTCCATTAACTCAGCTGACTCGAAAAGATACAAAGTTCGGTTGGAGCGAAGAATGTGAGAAGAGTTTTCAAGAACTCAAGAGAAGACTCATTTCAGCACCTGTTCTGACAATACCATCTGGCTCGGAGGGATTTGTATTCTACAGTGATGCTTCAGGCAAAGGGTTAGGATGTGTTCTCATGCAACATAGGAAAGTTATAGCCTATGCCTCGTGATAACTCAAAGAATATGAGAGGAATTATCCTACTCATGATCTAGAGTTGGAAGTAGTCGTTTTTGCGCTTAAGATTTAGAGGCATTACCTGTATGGAGAGAAGGTGGAGATCTATACGGATCATAAAAGCCTCAAATATTTCTTCACTCGAAAGGAACTCAACATGCGGCAACGACGATGGCTTGAGTTGTTGAAAGATTATGATCATACCATCCAATACGATCTTGGAAAAGCGAACGTAGTAGCTCACGCATTGAGTAGAAGATCATATGCGGGCACGAGTGCAATATTGTCAACGCAAAGGCCCATTTTGTATGACTTGGAAAGGATGAATATAGAGTTAAAGACTCTAGGGACCCCATGTAATGATGGAGATTATATGAGTAGAACCGACTTTAATCGATAAAGTTAAAGCTGCTCAAGCTACAGACCTGGAGCTGATGCGTATGAGGAAGAAAGTACAAGAAGGTGCTATTTCAGAAGCAAGAATCGATGAAGAAGGAATACTTCGAGTAAACTCCAGACTTTATGTTCCTAATGATTCTGACTTGAAGTATAAAATCATGATGGAGGCGCACAACACACCATTTGCAATCCATCCTGGGAGTACCAAGATGTATCGTGATCTTCGACATACATTTTGGTGGAGCAATATGAAGAGAGAGATAGTGGGGTTTTATCTCAAGGTGTCTAACTTGTCAACGAGTCAAGGCGGAGCATCAAGTGCCAAAAGGTCAATTGCAACCACTTGAAATTACAGAATGGAAGTGGGAGAACATTACCATGGATTTTGTTATTGGTCTTCCCAAGGTTTCTCAAGGCATAGATGCGATTTGGGTCATTCTTGATAGATTGACCAAGTCTGCTCATTTCTTACCGATGCGAGAAACTTATACATTTGAACGTCTTGCTAGTATATACATAAATGAGATTGTAAGATTGCATGGTATGCCAGTATCCATAGTTTCTGATCGAGACCCAAGATTCACTTCAAGATTTTGGGTTAGTTTGCAAAAAGATATGGGCACAGATTTACGATTTAGTTCGGAATATCATCCTCAAACGGATGGGCAGTCGGAAAGGACTATTCAAACTCTTGAAGATTTATTAAGACTCTGTGTCCTTGACTTCAAGGGAAGTTGGGACAAGTTCTTTCCATTGATGGAGTTTTCCTACAATAATAGTATCAAACAAGTATTGGCATGGCTCCATTTGAGGCGTTGTATAGAAGAAATTGTCGTTCTCTAGTATGCTGAGATGAGGTGGATGAAGCAACATTGTTAGTACCGAAGTTGGTACGTATGACTATGGAAAAGATTCAAACAATCTGACAACGTATAAAAATCTCACAAGATCGACAAAAAAGTTATGCTGATCTTCATCGAAAGGACAAGGAATTTAATATTGGAGATCATGTGTTGTTACGTGTTGCTCAATGGAAAGGAGTTACGAGATTTGTAAAGAGAGGAAAGCTCAATCCTCGATTCATTGGCCCATTTATAATTCTCAAACGAGTAGGAACTGTGGCCTATAGACTCGCCTTACCACCAAGTATGTCTCCTGTTCATAACGTTTTTCACATATCTATGTTACGTAAATATGTGAAAGACCCGAACCACATTATTGAATTAGAACCAGACGAGATAGAGGAAGATTTAATGTATGAAGAGTTACCTGTTAAAATCTTGGATAAGAAGGATCATATTTTACGCTCAAAGGTTATACCTCAAGTCAAAGTTTTGTGGAGAAACCACGATGTGGAAGAAATGACCTGGGAGTTAGAATCTGAGATGAAGTCAAGATATCTTCACCTCTTCGATATACCATGTACTTAACCTAATTTTGAGTACGAAATTTCATAAGAAGAGGAGGTTGTAAGACCCCAACTTTTATGAATAAAGAATAATTTTCTCGAAATATATTTTTGAATATTATGGCGTGGATTTGATATAATATTATAGTTGTGGGTAATATTTATAAATTTTGCAAAGTAAGCAAGTAGTTATATAATATTTGATTGGTCGGGGAATATTCGTTTTAACAGAGAATATTCGTATGACGGCACAATCATTGGTGGACCCACAACAAAAGTATTGTTGTAGTTAGAAAATGACATAATTATATTTTTATAAAAATAACGGCGAATGTGTTACCGTTAAAACTGTTGAACTACCCGGTAGTAAAAGTACAATAATACGCGTGGTTGCATAGTATCACACGGTATTGATTATTGATGCTTACGTAAGAAGTCACTCAGTTATACTCCATTATTGCTACAGTAATTCATGCATCATATCTCTCATATTATTAATTCAATTATTGTGACAGTATCATCTGCATAATATATATTATTAAATCAATAATTGAGATGATAAAATTATTCATATTATTATTTGCAATATTGACAATGTCTAGAAGTTCTGTCAATGAGAGGTTTGGTCACCTAATTGCGCGCCAATAAGGAGAAATCCTTATCGGAAAGCCCCCTCATTCCTGGGAACGACCTGGTTGTTAAATATTATGAATTATAATATTAATTATGAATAAGGTCGTGTTGATTAAAGATGAATTGGATAGTTCCATTGTGTTGGAATTATTAGTGTTAGTGAAAACCGACATTTATTTCGATAATAATTGATGTTTGGAGGTTATATTGATCAATCAGGTAATTAACCGGGATAAATGAGCAATTAATTGCTATTAATTCACATGATTATAAATATTTGTTCACATGTGTGTACTATTGATTCACATTCTTGTACTATTAGGGGAGGTGGTGCAAGATTGATAATACTTGCATGACTAAGTTAAAAATAGAGGTATAGTTGAAGGTACTATATTGTAATTCATATTTTTACATGACTATAACTATTGATTCACATGATTGAACTATTGATTCACATTATTTACTATTAGGGGAGGTGGTGCAAGTTTGATAATACTTGTAAAACTAAATTAAAAATGAAGAAAAAGAGGAAGGTATTATACTATAATATTTTGAGCCCCAAAACGTGCAATTATCAAAACTATATTTTCCTATAAATAGAAGCTCATTCTTTCTTCATTTTTCACCAATTCACTAAAGCTATAGAGCAATTATTATAGAGAGAAATTATAGAGAGAAAGAAGAAGAGAAGTCTGCTACCTCACTATTCCAGTATTTAGTCTTCTTCTAAGGTAAGGCGTATTATTCTTTCGTATTCATAAAGAGAGTTATTTTCTTTCAATACACGTAAGGGTTGTTATTCAATTCTTTATTATTATATTGGAATAACCTGTCTATGCGAAGTACCGCGTACATGGTGAAATTCTTCTGTTATTCCATTCTTTACTATTCTGTTGGAATAACCTATCTGTGTTGTCTATCGCATGCCTGGTGAATTCTGTTATTCCATTCTTTATTATTCTATTGGAATAACCTGTCTGTACGGATTACGCATGGCCTAGTTCCATTCTTTATTATTTTGTTGGAATATCCTATTTGTCCAGTCTATCGCATGCCTGGTGAATTCTGTTGTTATTCCATTCTTTATTATTCTGTTAGAATATCCTGTCTGTGTGGGTTACGTATGACCTGGTTCCATTCTTTATTATTCTGTTGGAATAACTTGTCTATGCGGATTACGCACGCTTGGTGAATTCTTCTGTTATTCAATTCTTTATTATTCTGTTTGAATAACCTGTTTGTGCGGATTACGCACGCCTAGTGAATTCTTCTGTTATTCCATTCTTTATTATTTTGTTGGAATAACCGGTCTATGTGGATTACCGCATGCATGGTGAATGATCCTTCGTATTTATTCCTTATTAAAGTGTGGAAAATGATCTGTCTACGTGGGTTACCGCATGGCGGGCAAAAATCTATTTGTAGTTTCATATATTCTATTATACTTAGTTGGTTAAAGTTTTGGCTTCTATACTCCATGAAATTAGTGGAATATCCTTGATATTTGCACTTCATCCAGTATTTTTTCATGGAAATATTCTTCTGAGCATTCTTGAATTTTACTCGATAAAGAAGTATCATGTTGACAATTTGGACGTTATTGATTTCTGGATAAATTAAAATTATTAATCTTTAAAAATTATCCTTGAACTTGTTTTATTGAATTATTATGTCATTGTCATCATTCTCATGCTTATATTGGGATGAAAGTCATCTTTGACTTACGTGCATAGATGGACTTGGTATGATTATGACTAGGGATTATTCGGTATAATCATGACCGTAATGTGAGGAATGATGTGGTAAAAGTCCTCATTGGCATGTAGTTCATTGATGGACAGATGTTGGTGTGATTATGACTAGGGATTATTCGGTATAGTCATGACCATTGATGATTACATGAATATCCTTGGTCGTGATGCAAGGATGATTCTATTTTATTTATTAAGCTGAGTCTTAGAGATAAAGTTGATGAAAAACTTTTTAAATCATAGAAGATAGTAGATTTTATGCTCTACTTGACTCTTTTAATGGATTGCTTGTTCCGCTGCAGTTAAACTTGTTGTTTATTATATTCGATCAGTTTAACATTGTTGAAGGCTAATGATAATTTATTCTGCATTATCTTAGTCATAATATTTCTTACTGAGCTAGTTAAGCTCACCCTTTCTTTCACTATTCTCTTCAGGAAATGAGAACGTAGCCGGGACTAGTCGGGGGACGGAGTTATGGTCTAGATGATAGCATTAGTAGTCCTCATTATTCTGTTAAATAGTGTGAAAATAAATGTAATGAGGACTCCATTGAGTGTGGATATTGTCTAGATGACAATATTCTTATTAAAACTCTTAGATTATGTTTTGTCGTATTTTTTTTACATTGTTGTATAATTAAGTTGTATTTGAATTTTGTACCATGTATTTGGCGACTCAAGATGGGTGATGTATACCTATTTTGGGGGCGTCACATTACATGCATAAGTCAGGTATGAAAGGCTAATCACCTTCATTACCGTTCGGTCTAGATATATTTGTTCATGTTTAATACTTGTTCAGTCAAAAGTTTGTTCGCGCTAATTCACAACTATATTGATGAATTTTAGCCAACTTATTATTCAGACTCTTTCAATCATGATATATCCTTAAATAAAATTTAAACTTGCTGGGCAACCTTCATGCTCACCCTTGCTATATAATGATAAACATTGCATATTAAGGCGAATACGTCGGACACAAGGAAAGGTTAAAGATAGTTCCAGCTTTAGTTTACATGTGCTGATAGATTGGTAATAATAATGTGTGATAAAGTCTTTGTATGTTAGATAGGATAATGAATTGTATGTTCAGTGAAGGTTTTTGACCTTGGGGAAAAATGTGTAAAGTGTATTGTATAAACAATTTATGTTTATATCTTCCGCAACAGTTATAGAATGATTGTACCAGATTCGCGGTGATTTGGGACCCGAATTTGGGGCTCTCACAGTTGGTATCAAAGCTGTTGGTTATAAACCTAGGGTAGTGATACCTTAGTCTAATAACCGTAGTGATTAGGATAAGATCTAACTCATATGGAGTTAGTTAGTCGGTATGATTCAAAGACAAATCTAGGCAAGTTATAGAAATACAGAGTTCCCTAACTCTGATAATAAAGGTGAACAGTAGTGATGAATAGATCAAGTCTAAAAGACTAAAAGTATCAAGATAGGAGATCGAAAAATAAAACGATCATAGCATAGAATGAATCATAATATATACGATGAGATTACCCCATGATCTGATAAGGTGATAACAGGGAGAAGGATCAAGAAAATGATTGAAAAGTTTACAGCAAAGATTGTTGTGTGACAGTTGTACTATGAATTGGTACAGATTCAGGAAAGGATTATGAATATGAGTTGTGTGAGACACCAAATTTTATGAATAAAGATTTAATTTTTCTCGAAATATTTTTTTTAATATTATGGCATGGATTTGATATAATGTTATAGTTGTGGGTAATATTTATAAATTTTGCAAAGTAAGGAAGATGTTATATAATATTCGATTGGTCAGGGAATATTCATTTTAACAGGAAATATTCGTACGACGGCACAATCATTGGTGGACCCCACAATGGAATTATTGTCAGAATGAGAAAAGACAGAAATATCTTTTTTTGAAAATAACGGCGGAAGTTTTACTGTTAACTGTTGAACTACCCGGTAGTAAAAGTACAGTAATACGCGTGGTTGCATAGTAGCACACGGTATTGATTATTGATACTTAACTTATCTCCGGAGAAATTAGACTTTAACTAATCTGTTGAAACTCCGTTAAGAGAAACCTTCATTTCATGTGTTATCCAAGTCTTGGATGAGAGTCACAATTTTTAAATGATATTTCTATCGTTAATAAATTTCCTGACGTTTTCCCTGAAGACTTCTTGACCTACCCTAGAACGTTAAGGCGAATTTTGTATTGACCCCAGTACAAAACCCATTTCTAAAATCCTCAAGTATTTCTTCACCCAAAATGAACGTATCAGGCACCAATGATATTGGCTCGAGCTGTTAAAGATTACGACCATACCATTCAATACCATCCTAGAAAAGTGAACGTGGTAGTTGATGCATTGAGTAGAAGATCATATGCGAGAGCGAATATACGAACCTACGTAAAGATAGCGAATATATGATTAGAACCGACGTTAATTGATAATGTTAAAGCCGCTCAAGCTACAGACCCGGAGCTGATCAACACAAAAAAGAAGGTTCACGAGGGTGTTATTCTAGAAACAAGAGTCGATGAAGAGAGGAAATCTCAACCCTCAATTTAATTGGCCCATTTGAAATCCTCGATCGAGTAGGAACTGTGGTCTATAGACTCGCTTTACCGCCAAGTATGTTGCGTGTTGATAACATTTTTCACGTATCGATGTTACGTAAATATGTGGACGACCTAAACCACATTATTGATTTAGAACCGGACGAGATAGTGGAAGATTAAACGTATGAAGATGTACCTGTTAAAATCTTGGATAAGAAGAAATATATTCTACGCTCAAAGGTTATACCTCAAGAGTTAGAATCTGAGGAAGTGTCCTCATCTGTTCAGCATACCAGGTATGTACATAAATTTTGAGGGCGAAATTTCATAAGGAGTGGAGATTGTGAGACCCCAAATTTTATGAATAAAGATTTATTTTTTCTCGAAATATTTTTTTTAATATTATGGTGTGGATTTGATATCATGTTATCGTTGTGGGTAATATTTATAAATTTTTCAAAGTAAGGAAGTTTTTATATAATATTTGATTGGTCGGGGAATATTCGTTTTAACAGGGAATATTCGTACGACGACACAATCATTGGTGGACGCCACAACGGAATTATTGTCGGAATGAGAAAACGACAGAAATATCTGTTTATGAAAATAACGGTGGAAGTTTTAACGTTAACTGTTGAACTACCCGATAGTAAAAGTACAGTAATACGCGTGGTTGCATAGTAGCACACTATATTGATTATTGATGCTTATGTGAGAAGTCACTCAGTTTTGTTCAATTATTGTTACAATAATTGCTGCAAAGTATCTCACGTTATTTGATTCAATTATTGTTACAATATGTTATATATTATTAAATCATTAATTGAGATGACAAGTTATTCATATTATTATTTGCAATATTGACGATGTCTAGAAGTTCTATCAAGAAGAGGTTTGGTCACCTAATTGTGCGCCAATAGGGAGAAATCCTTATTGGAAAGCCCCCTCTTTCCTGGGAACGACCTGGTTGTTAAATATTGCAAATTATAATAATGATGATAAATGTTGTTAAAAATATTGAGAGATTTTTTATGAAGTATTTGTTGTAAATTTTGCTTATTTTATGGACCCCTATTTACCCATTTTTCAAAACAATCAGTAGATGATTATTCAATATATATTATATGGTAGGACCCACCTGTGATGATGACATGTTGGTGGGATGGGAACACGTGGGGCCCACGTGTGGAAGAAAAAATGAAAGGGGTTGGATTTTGAATTCACGGGTGGAGTTGCTTTGTTGTTTTTGTGTATATATATATATATATATATATATATATATATATATATATATATATATATATATATATATATATATTAATACCATTAGTTGGGTGAATCACGGGTGCATCCCGTGAATGTAAATGAAGGCTTATGTTATATAAATATATAATATATAATATATTTTATTTAAAAGTTTTTATTTTATTAGAATATTTTATTGCATAGTATTTTACTATGCAGTGCACAGTAAATCTTGTGAATCAGTTCAGCGCCCGTGAATTCGTTTAATTTCAAATATTGTGTAGTCCGTGATTCTAAAAATCAAATAGTATCCTTTCCATTCTCCTATAAATAGGATGCTTATTTAAAATTGAAAATCACACTAGAATCAGAGAATTCTTCTTCTATAATATTGACCGTATTTATTTCGAGTTTTAGATAGCTTTGAGTGTAGAAAATAGTGAAAGTTTTTTTTAAGAATATATCCTCTATACCAGTTGGAATACTTTTCCTTTTGAGGTAAGGGGTATTATTTCTTTCGTATTCATGAAGAGAATTATTTTCTTTCAATACTCGTAAGGGGTATTATTTATTTCATATTCTGAAGAGATATTATTTTTCGTATTCGTATGAATATTATTTCGTTCAATATTCGCAAGAAGTATTATTTTCATTTAATATTTATAAGGAATATTATATTCGTTCAATATTCGAAAGGAATATTATTTTCGTTTAATATTCGTAAGGGATGTTATTTTTGTTCAATATTCGCTTCAAATAATATTTTCTTTCATACTCTATAGTATGTAAGTAATATTATTTTGTTTCAGATTTCAAATTCTATACTCGTTTTGTTAAAGTTTTAGCTTTCTAAACGCCATGAAATTAGTAGAATATCCTTTATATGTGCGCTTCATCCAGTATCTTTTCATGAAAATATTATTCTGAGCATTCTTGATAAGTTTTAACTTTTTCATGTCGGAGTACTATTCACGGGTTACTATTAACAAAGTACTATTCATGGGGTACTATTCACTCGAGTACTATTCACCTGGGGTACTATTCATGATAAAAATTGATTCGTTTCCGATCCAAATCATTTTTAGTACAATATTATTCTTGAATTTTACTCCACAAAGAAGTATCATGTTCAAAATTTGAACGTTATTGAATTCGGGATAAATTAAAGTATAAATCTTTAAAATTTCCTTGAACTTGTTTTATTAAATTATTATGTCGTTGTCATCATCCTCATGCTTATATTGTTATGAAAGTCATCTTTGGCCCGTAGTGCATAGATGGACTTGGTATGATTATGACTAGGGATTATTCGGTATAATCATGACCGTAATATTATAAATGATGTGGTAAAAGTCCTCATTGGCCCGTAGTGCGTTGATGGATAGTTTTTTGTATGATTATGGCCATGGATTCTCTTCGGCCTAGGGTCCAAAGATGAATTGTTTTATGGCATGATCATGACCGTTGATGAAAATACGATTATCTTTGGCCCGTAGTGCATGGATAATTCGTGGTCGTGATACTAAAGAATATCCTTGGCCCGTAGTGCAGGGATGATTCGATGATGTGGATTATTTATTCAGCTGAGTCTCAGCGATAAAGTTGATGAAAAACCTTTTTAACTCATAGAAGATAGTAGATTTTATGCTTTACTTAACTCTTATAATGGATTGCTTATTCCGCTGCAGTTGTTGATCTAAAACTTGTTGTCTATTATATTCTATCAGTTGTTATACTGTTGAAGGCTAAGGATAATTTATTCTGCATTATCTTAGTCATAATATTTCTTATTGGGCTAGTTGAGCTTACCCTTTCTTTCACTATTCTCTTCAGGAAATGAGAATATAGCTGAGACTAGTCGGGGAATGGATTAACAGTCCAGATGTTTGCATTAGTAGTCCTCACTATTTTGTGAAATAGTGTGATAATAAATGCATTGAGGACTTATTTTGAGTTTGAATACTGTCTAAAAGACAATATTTGTATTAAAACTCACAGCTCGTGTTGTATATTTATGTTTGTATTTGTATTTTGTACCATGTATTTGGCGACTAAGAATGGGTAATGTATACCTATTTTGGGGGTGTCACAAGTTGAATGAAATTCATATTGAGAAGGGAGGTAAGACTAGGTGGGGATTTCAATTGAGGACTCATGTCAGCAGCTGAGTTGTATTATTCCTTGTATGGGCGGGGAATTGTACTTGGTGTAAAAACCACTTAGTTTCCGGCACTGATAATCACTGAAATGTTTGTGTCGCACTATTTTCTATATGCATGTTAAGAGGGTGATTCCTTTCTCATGTGTATAACATATAGATAGGTTATAAGTAGAGAATATAAGGTTACGTACGAGTTCTTAAAACTCATACTTATGTGACATTCTTGACTCATAGTTATATGAAATATTTATGAACCCCTCAGTGAATGGACGCCAAAGGTCTGACTAGGGAAAGTTCTTAAACTCATATGATTGTGGCAAGTTTATGAACTCATAAGTGTGGTTTGACGAACTTGGTATAGTAGTGTGTGAATGGAGAATTGAGGATTATAGGAACAAATAGATTGTTAAGCAAATGATTATTAGTAGAGACATAAGTTTTCCAAAACTCCTAGCTATGCTAGACTTCGAAATTTTGACATCAAGCTAAATACGCACTATGTGTTTTTTTTAAAAAAATATAGACTCGTAATCATTTTTGGAACGGTCTAAAGTATAGTCTATTCTACTTATTTTGGCTAGACGTAAATGATTTGAAATATCAAAATATATTTTATTTATCACTCATGTACCATGTAACCTAGTACAGAGATGATAAAAAGTTGATGGAGTTGTAGATACAGAAATACTTAGTGTGAATTTGATATAAAGTCGTTGTTCCACTATTGTATGATGTGTTATGAAAAAGTCATACGATGACGACATCCTCACACAGACTTTTAATACAGTACGACATCATGACGTCATTCTCAAAAATATTTTCAAAAATTTTAATTGGCCAACGGGGTTTGGCTACACCTAAATAATTCGATTGAATTAAATTATTGATATGAGTCTATGCTATTCGATTCAGCTAGACTGGTGTTTATGAAAACTTTAAGTGTTTATTAAAAGAAATTTCCCAAACCAAATTGTTTTGGTGCGGAATCCAATAAGACTGAGGAAAATTTTTATGCATATGGCAGTGACGAGAAACAGATAAAACCAGTACTTGGCCAGTACAGGGCATACCGGGCTAATTACCCTCTATGCCTGTAAGTTATGACGGTTTGCGGATGAATTTTCATAAAACCTTTGCGAAAATGACAGAAAAATAGTCTATATGACTCCTCAGCATAATTTGAAATTTTTTACTCTTGTGAGTGGTGTATTGGGTAGCATATTGTGATGATGTGTATGAATGGTGTAAGCAGTATGGTGTAAGGTGTAAGGTGAATTTCGGGGACGAAATTCTTAGAAGAAGGGGTGAATGTGACAATCCAAGAAATGAGACAATTTATTAAAATCTTAAATGATGGATTTAAGGTCAAATAATAGACCTAGACATAAAATAAGTGTATGCGTTTGATATTTTTGAAAAGGAATTTTGAGGATTTCAAAATTCTGTGAAGGATTTTGGTGAATTATTCAGGATTAAGTATATATGTGTATATGTTCTGTGAATATTGTATTATATGTGTCTAATATGTGGTTAAGCGTCAAGGGTTGACTAGATAACCTTTATCAGTGGCAAACCCTAATATTATATTAAGAATGTCAACGTTCAATTAGAAAACCCTAACGACTGATAAGAAACCCTAAAACTGGTTCTGGAAACCCTAATTTTAGTTCTGGGGATTTCTAAACCCTAATTCAGAATATGAAACCCTAATTTGGGAATTCAAATGTTAAATTTTATGACTTAAGTATTTATGATTATAAATATAATTAGGGATAACCCTAATTGACTATTTAGAAAACCCTAATTCTTGGGTTATAAACCCTAATTCTCATTTTGAGGAAAACTCTAATTTTTTATTTAAAATTTTTAATTATGATATATTAATCCTAATTAACAAGATTGATTTATGATTGGGAAAATTTAATATAATTAGAGAATCCTAATTACAATTTAGAAATATTAATTTTCTATTTTGAAAATCGAAATTTGGAAATCTTAGAAATTAAATTGCAAAAGTCTAAGGGTTAAACCCTAAACCCTAAGGGTTAAATCCTAAATCCTAAAGGTTGGGCAACTGACAAGTATGCCTTTAAAATGAAATGCTAAATGACCAAAATGCCCTTTCTTAAAACCTAAGCAAAAGATAAGGCAAATCTTGTGAGTCATCAAGCCTAAAGTTTAGCCATGTACCCTAAATCTTTAAAAGATCAGATCAAGTGCCACCTAGCAAGATTTGCATACATTGAATCTAAATTAGGAGATTTAAAGTAAGAAAAGTTACTTTACTTTTCATTTTTGTCCAAGACTTTTCTGTCTCTAAAAGTCGAGATTGAGAGTAAATATGAGTGTTAAGTTAAGGCTAGATCAACCTTTAACTTTCCAATAACATATCAAAGATAAGAAGTTCAAGGATCAAAGCTTTAAAGGTATAAAACCCTAAGACTTACTAGATCCTTAAAATTTTATGTGATTATGTGATTTGTTGTTTAGAAGTGTGTTATAAGATGTCATTTAGTGATCTGGGTTGTTATATCCCAGATCCATAACATTAAAGTGCTCAAAAAATCAAGTTTTCAAAAATCTGGAAAAAAAATGAAATTATGGCCTGACAGTCATATGTCAGAGCCTCTAGATTCTTCTGTGTTAGATATTTTGTCTGTTTTATGTTTTGGATTTGTTCTATGCCATGTAGGCTTTGATCTGGAACTGGAAACAATGTTAGATCATGTCTATATCGTAAGATAGGAGCAGTCAAACTGCGTTGACCAAGCACGAAAACGGGTTTCTGGGCAACCCAGAAACCCAACAGTTGTTTGACAATGTTTTGCAGGTGCAAGATCTTGTTGTGGTTTGTTATTTTGGTCATGTTGTTAGGTTATTGTTGTAGAGGGGTATATGAACTACACATGTATGCTATTAGATCGCCTAGATTAACAACAAAATTTAAAATAATCATGGTCAAAGTAGGTTGACCAAACTGCCTCATGAAGGTTTTCTGGAAAACCCAGATCTTCATTAGCCGATTTTTTCTGACAAGGTTTGACCGTCTTTGATCTGGCATGTGTAATGTTGTTAGAGTGAAATAATGTTATATAAATGTTCCCTGGTATCAGGACTACAAGTTAGATCCTTTAAATCACACTTACTAAGCATGGAACGCGTTGATTAAAGGCCTAGAAAGTAGACCCTCGAACTGTTCTTCATTTCTGGGTAACCCAGAAATGAAGAACAGCTCTGACAAGCTTTTATGTGGCTTAGATCTCTCGGTTATTATGTTGTTTAGCTATGATCTTAGTTTATAATTGTAGTATTACACTTATACTACAATCCTAACCCATCAGGCTGTCCAGAAACCTTGTGATCAAAGATCTATAACCGGTCAAACCTACCCACTTGTCCACTGACATGTATTTCTGGGTTTGGCCAAGAACATCTCAAGAACACCTATAACGATAGTTTCGTCGCTATAGGGACCCTTTTAGCAACAGTTTATTTCTAAAATAAATTATTTTATTATTAAATAGAAAAAAATGGTTTTTAATTATTAAAAATTAATATTAAATTCCTAAAAATTATTTTAAAGTCTGAAAATTAGTTTTTAATTATTTTGAGTATATTTCAAAAATATTTAATATTTTTGGAATATAAAAGGTGTTTAATTTATTTAATTATATTATTAAATTAATTATTTAAAAATGATTTTAATACTTGAAAATCATGAAAAATTATATTATGGAATAAGAAAATATTTTAAGGTATTTTTAATGACTTTTAATATTTTGTAATGAATTTCATTAATTAATTTATATTAAAGATAAGTAATTTATTTAATTAATATATTAAATAAATTATGGAAAAATAGAATTAATGTTTTAAAAATCATATAAAAATGATTTAAGTGTTATAAAAATATTTTAAGTTATAAAATATATTTTGATATTTTGTCATGAAAAACATTAATATTTATTATTAATGGCAATTATCGGATAATGAATTTAATTATTTAAAAATCATATAAATATGATTGTAAGGTATTAAAAATACTTTGATATATTATAAATGTATTCTAATATTATGACATGTATTTCATTAATATTTGATATAAAATAAATATTAATGATAAAGGAATTATGTGGTTTTTAATTCATATAAATACGAGTTTAATGATTGAAAATTTATGATAAATGATAATAATTATCTGAAAATTATTACGAGCTTATGAAAAATATTTTTGACTGATAATATAATTATCTAAGATAATTGTTAAGTGTTAAGGCAGGGTTTAATTGAACTTAAACTTGTGAATTTTCCGACTAGACAGTCGGGATGTTAGAATTGTGTCAGGCTCAACTCAAACTGCAATAGTTTGACTTGATACCATATTTTATATGTTGAATAGACTGATAGGGTTATGTGTTGTGTTTAGGTTATTCTATATATATATATATATATATATATATATATATATATTATATTTTGATGATATTATTCTAATTCGTATATCGATATTATTTATATATTAGGTCTTCAGACAAAGCTTGTTAAATTACGTAATAGTAATTGACCGAACATGCAAGTTTTTCTTAACTCTACTTAGAGTTGTTTCATTCAGATATGCTTATGGTTAATCATTGTTGATTACCATTATAGAATTGTACTCTGTACATATTGGATGTATAAGTCAGGTATGAAAGGCTGATCACCTTCATTACCGTTCGGTCCAGATATATTTGTTCATGTTTAATACTTGTTCAGTCAAAAGTTTGTTCGCGCTAATTCACAACTATATTGATGAATTATAGCCAGCATATTATTCAGACTCTTTCAATCATAATATATCCTTAAATAAAATTTAAACTTGTTGGGCAACCTTCATGCTCACCCTTGCTATATCATGATAAGCATTTAGTTTACATTTGCAGATAGATTGCGAATACGTCGGGCACAAGGAAAGGTTAAAGATAGTTCCAGCTTTAGTTTACATGTGCAGATAGATTGGTAATAATAATGTATGATTAAATCTTTGTATGTCAGATAGGAAAATGAATTGTGTGTTAAGTGAAGGTTTTCGACCTTGGGGAAAATGTGTAAAGTGTATTGTATAAACAATTAATGTTTATATGTTCTGCAACAATTATAGAATGATTGTACCAGATCCGTAGTGATTTGGGACCCGAATTTGGGGTTCTCACAAGTTCTGTCTATGTGCCAATGTGCGACATTTGTACAAGGTGGTAGAACGTATGAGGCCTTGTGCCACAATTTGAACACTTTGGTATTTTTATGAGATGAACTGTTCTGTAATTGAATTGTTCAATATGAGAATGTTATGTTTATACATGAACCGTTATTGTTAAGTCTGTGCTAATAATTCTAGCCAGACAAGATGTGTATGAAAAAGAGTAGAAGAATGAAAGTATTTCAAAGTTAATGTGACTAATGTTTTAAAATGATATGTATCAAAATTATTCATATTATTCAAGCTGCTTCATAACCTTTGTTCGGTGTTCGATGTTCTAAAGGAATGTTTGAATTATTGAAGTTGTTTGTTCAACTGTTACGACTTGTTGAGCAATTGAATGCTCACACTTGCTTTAAATAAAAAATATTTTCAGCCTACGAGTAGAAGAATTGAAGGATCCCGTAAAGATCAAGCTGATCGCTATCTAGAAGAAGTGGCATGCATTAAATAAATGAGCGTGAAGATCAAGCGAAGACTTGTAATGTAGAATAGTTTAATTAAACTATACACTAGTTTAATGAACTGTCGTGTATCCTTGGTGGCGGATGAAAGTCACTCGTGTAAGATGTAAAGAATAATGTAATCATCACTATTTGTAATATTATAAGGTATTAGAACCTGGGAATTGAGAATGTATGTTGTTATATTTCACTATATAATGATGTATGTTTGAGAAGAAGTGGGACCGTGACGTACAGAATATGGGTGTGAAAATAGACCAGATTATGGGCTGTTACAAAGTGGTATAAGAGCTAATAGGTTATAAACCTTAGGTATGAGTACCTAAGACTATAATCATAGAGAGAAGGATAAGAAGATCGTTGAGTTAAACGATTAAGGAAGAAGATCACCACATGATCATAGTGAATCGTAATAACAGATGATCTGTTAAATGATGAATGATTTATAGCTAATTCTATAAATGAATGGTACTATGAATTAGTACGGGAAGAAGAACTCAGATTGAGTTATAAAGGATAGCATACGAATTAAAGAAAATTCGTATTAAGTAAAGAGAAGTTAGAAGTTGTAAGATTTAAATTGAGGACTTATGTGATAGCTGAGTTGTATGAACCTTTGTTATGGGTAGAGGTTTGAGCTTTGGTGTAACAACTGCTTAGCTTATTACAGTGATAATCATTGGAATATGTCGCGTTATCAATATGTATATGATGAGAAGGTTAATCTTTTCTCATGTATATGATTGATAGGTAGAGAATGGTAAGTTAGGTGCGAGTTCTTGAAACTCATACTTATGAAAAGTTTGACTCATAGTTATATGCTAAGTTTTTGAGCCCTAAGCATATGGATAGTCCTTGATTTATCCTTGGATTACATATTGCGAAGATAAGTTCTTAAACATATGGTTTTGGAAAGTTCCTAAACACATAAAGTGTGGTAAGTTGATGCACTATACTAAGGTATAGGAATGTTTAGACTGAAAGCAATTATTTTCAGTATACTTAGCATTGAAGGTGCTAGAGAATAGTAAGTATTGTCGCAAGTAAGAAAATGAAGGAAGATGGAGAAATAGGATATTCCAAGTCATCTAGCCATACTAGATTTTGAAGTTTATTGAAATTGTTCTTATGTGTGCGTTTGAAAAGGAAAAGAATTGGTTCAATGTTTGGAACCAATAGATTTTAAAAGAACTATTCTTTATATGTCTATGCTAATTGTTTCGGCTAGACAGAAATTGATTTGAAATATCAAAATGAATTTTATATCGTCAGTGCATTTTATGCAAAGATGGTAAAAAGATGGAGTTATTAATGCAATTGAACCTAGTATTGGATGTGATCTTAGGATCAACAACCCGCTATGGTATGATGTATAATGACAAATTCATAAATTGACAAAGTCCTCAACGTAGTGTGAAAAGTACGGTACCATGACGTCATAAAACATTTTGATGTGTTGTAAGAGAATTTAAAGGATAGTCGATGTCAATTGATTTGACTAGACGAATGTTTTAAGTTGATATCCAATTTATTGGCATGGTCTAAGCTATTTGATTTGGCTAAGACAAATGGTATGTCATGTTATAAGAAAATTGAGCTTTCTTTGAAGAGTTGTGTCAAACCAAATTATTTTGGTGCAGAATCCAATGATTAAGTCTGAGGTGAACACACCCCGAAATGGAGTTATATGATGGGTTGATCACCTACGTATGAAAGAGGTAGTTTACCTTCTGGGTGATTGTAAACTGACCGTGAAAGAAGGGTTACAGTGTCATGCTGGTAAACCTAGTAAGAGTTCATGGTCAATTTGACCCCTCAGCAAAAGTATGAAATGTTTTAAAGGAATTCTTATATTCCTCGTTATTTATTCTACTTCATGATTCTTGATAAGTTATGAAGGTTAGGGAATGTTTGAAAGATAAGAACTTCTTTGAAGAGAAGTTGAGAAGAATGGTATGTTAAAATTTCGAAGACGAAATTCTGTGAAGAAGAGGTGAATGTGATGACCCGGGTATAGTTGTGGTTTTGAGAATGAGGATGATGACAATGATATAAGAATTCAATTAAAAGAAAACAAAGGATAAATTTTTAAAGATTTATAATTTAATTTATCTAGAATTCAATATTGTCCAAATTGTCAACATGATACTACTTTGTGAAGTAAAATTCAAGAATAATATTGTAACAAAATGATTTGAACAGAAAAAAAATAAAATTTTATTATGAATAGTACCCCGGGTGAATAGTACTCATGAATAGTACCCGAGAATAGTTCTTTGTGAATAGTACCCGTGAACAGTACTTTATGAATAGTACCCCATGAATAGTACTTTGTTAATAGTGCCTCGTGAATAGTATTTCGACATGAAAAGAACAATAATTATCAAGAATGCTCAGAAAAATATTTTCATGAAAAGATACTGGAATGAAGCGCAAATATCAAGGATATTCTACTAATTTCACAGAGTATAGAAGCAATACTTTAACAAAATAGGTGTAGAATTAGGAATACGAAATGAAATAATATTACTCACATATTACATGTAACAACCCAGATATTCGGATTGTCCAGGATTTAAGTTTAAAGAATTAGTTATTAATAAAATAAATTTTTATTAATAATATTTTGTGCTATGTGTTTATTAATCGTTCTAGAACCTAGAATGATTATTAATCAGGAGGATTCTGGATATGCGCTAGACTGAACAAGTATGAATTTTTAAGACAAAAATAAAATTTTTCTAGGCGCAAAATTATTTCTGAGGAAAAAGACGAAATATGAACTATTCACCCGATAAAACGTAAGGGTTAGGGTTTGAATAACCTAAGCCTTTCTGAGAGTTCGGTATATTAAAATGACAATTCATCGAAATATTTGACGATAATATGTCGTGAAAAGTTAAGTAAGCCGATAAAAGTTTTTCTCAAAAAATGTGCAGAAATCGGAGTGAATTAGAAATAGTGAATTAAGGAAGTATACGATTCATAGTGAATTAGAACGATCCGAGTGGGGATTATATGAATGAGTAGTTGAAATAAGTAAGGAATGGTGTTATATAACATTAAATTCCAAGAAAAATGAATCGTAATCCAAAATATTGATTAAAAATGAAGAACGAACGAAGAACACGAAGAACACGCGAAGAGCACGAAGAACGTTGTTGATGGACAAATTTAAAACCATCGAAGGATAATTGTTGTTGATGGACAAGTTTAAAACCATCGTGTATAAGTTAGATGCTTATTTCTTGGTTTGGAACAATAGAAACGTTCATGAAAAATTAAAACTGAACTATAATGAAGTTATGGCAAAAATTTCGTTAAAGACGAACAAGAATTAGAAAGTTAGTAAATGAACACGAACGTGTAGGGTTTCATAATAATGTAAGAGAACATAGGAAACATGAGTCATGGACTCAAGAATGAACGAATTTTGAGTTTGGATGACCGAATTACGGACGAACAAACAAAGAGCGTTAAAAACGTAAAACGAACAAAGGGTGAAGATTAAGCCAATTAAATGGCACGTTAACAGAATCATAATGAAGTTCTATCTGAGGGGTATTGAAGTACGTAAGATAAGGAAGAGAATGGCTTTGGAACAACCTCGTTCTGAGTTATAACAAATAAGTTATGAAAGAGGGAAGTAAGTGTCTCAAATTGGATTTAACACTTAGAGAAATTTTCTAGGGTTAGGGCATGGCGCAAATGCATGGCTGACCATTTACTGTAAGGAAGGTAGTCAGCCGGCCTTGGTGAGGAAGTTGGTATTACAAACTCGCATACGTACGAGAGATAAAGAAGAGAGTGGCGCCGCAGCACCAGTGTAGGGAGAAAGCCAGAGAAGAGCTTTTAAATGCTCAACTCTTGGGGGAAACGTAAAGAAAGATAAAGTACATAATGTTCAACTAATGTAACCTTTATTTAAGTGTTTTAAACCTTTAATGAAGGTTGAACGAAAAGATTAAATGAGAGTAAAAGATAAAGAATGTAAACGCGGGTTACGGAACCGAAATCCGGGGACCGTTGTCGCGATAAGCGAACATGAGGGATTGCTATAATGGTGATTCCTTAGACTTTGATTGATGAGGGTAATGAATAACATTTTGATATTATGTTGTTGTAATTAGAGATAAGTGTAAAGCGTATAGACGTTGTGAACGCAACGCAGTTGCGATGAACGATCAGTCTTAGCATACAACAAACAGTATGGCTTCGACATTAAGAAAGAATAATGAACATAGGGTTCATGGGATGTATAACAATTTAAAACGATTAAAACCTTGAGTAAAGGTTGAATGAGAGATTAAGAGACGAGCAACGTTAACGTTGATTACGTAAACGATCCTCATGAATCGTATTCATATCGAATGAATGTTCTAAGTATACCTTGGTTGTATGACGTAGACGTTAACAAAGGTAGTAAGTAAGATATTAATTATCGAAAAAGCCATAACAAACGGTAATAATGTAATAACCCAGGATTTCGAATAATCAAAAATTTACGGATAATTTTTTTTATTTAATATTAATATTGAATGTAAATATTGTGTTGTGTATCTGTGATATAAGTTTAGAGAATGAGTCAATTTATGTGTTGACTGTGGAAAATAAGAGTAGAGTTGTGCTTAATGAGAATAGAAATCCTAACCCTAAGTTCGGATAGGAATTCGATAGAAAATACAGTTATGATAACTGTATCGTTGAGTATGTGCTTGTACTTTGTAGAATTTTGATCAGTGATTGATCGAGTAGGGTATAACGTTACTAAAACCTAATGAGAGATTAGAAACCCTAATCTCAAGATTAGAAATCCTAACGCGTAGTTAGGAACCCTAATCTAAAGCTGGGAAACCCTAACTTCATATTTGGGAATCCTAAACCTTAATCCTAATTGTGGAGCATGATTTGTTTATTAAACACTAATATGATTAGGAAAACCTAATTTAATTAGGAAACCCTAATTTTAGTTTTAAACTTTTAAATTTTATAATTTAAATCCTAATTTAGAAAATCCTAGCAAGCTAATGTTTTAAAACCTAAGGGTTAGGACCTTAGGGTTAAACCCTAAGGGTTTGTTAAATTCCATATTTGCCATTAAAATTACTTGTGCAATGACCAAAGTACCCTTTTTGGATATTTTAGTAAGTAACTTGTAGAATTGGCAATACCTTTAGTTGGTGAACTAATAAATTGACTTTGTGACATTAAAATATCAGCATTTAACCTCCTATTGACAGCTAACATCAGATCATTCATGAATCAAAGTAATATAAATAGATTTGGAGAGAGAAAGATCACCAAAATTGCAAAATTTCTATCCAACTCTGAACAACTCTCTCTCTATCCCAAACCTCTGAATTCCTTTAATATAATTATTTTCTGAATTTCTAGAAATTACTTAAAAATAGAAAATAAATTATAAAAATTATTAAAAATGGTTTTAAAAATTATTTTAAATTATGAAAAATAATTTTTGACCAATTGGAATATTTTTCTTTAATATTTATAATTATTTAAATATTAAAGGTATTTAATTTATTTAATTAGTGTATTAAATAAATTAGAGAAAATGATTTAATATTATAAAAATCATTTTAAATAATAATAAAGTATTTAAAAATATTTTGAGTTATAAAATATAACTTTTAATATTTTTAGACAATTTTCATTAATAATTTAATATTAATGATATTGGATTTATTTAATTATTATATTAAATAAATTAGAGAATATAATTTTAATATTATAAAAATTATTTTAAATGAGAATAAAGTGTTATAGAATATTTTAAATTATAAAATATAATTTTCAATATATTTGGAGAATTCTCATTAATAAATTAATATTAATGATATTTGATTTATTTAATTATTATATTAAATATATGAATTAAAAATGATTTTATTGATTTAAAAATCATTTAAAAATGAGAAAATGATTTAAAAATATTTTAAGTTATAATTAATGACTTTTAATATTTTGATGATAATTTCATTAATATTTAAATATTAATGGTGATGGTTTAAAAATGATTTTAATTACTTTAAAAATCATTTAAGTAGAATATTGATGATTTAAAAATATTTTAAGTTATTGATAATAACTTTAATATTTTGACAAGTATAACATTAATATTTTTATACTATTAAATATTAATGATGGTGGAATTAGACGAAGATTTAAATCATTTAAAAATGATTACGATGTATAAAAAATTATTATAAATTATAATAATTGTTTATAAATTATTAAAAGCTTCCGAAAAATATTATAAAGGATAATTGACTTATCTAATATGATATTTAAGCTTAGAGACCAGGTGTATTGACCATAACTATGTTAATTATCGGATAGGGTGACCAGAATACCAAGAATTGACCAAAGTCCAACCAGACCGAAATAGTTAGACTTGTTATGTGTTTATATAGGTTATAAACACTGATGTGGCTATGTGATAATGTGTCTAGGAGAAAGATTGACTGTAAATTACAGTGTTATGTGTTATGACATATTGTGCTAATTGAAGACCAATATTGTGAATATAGGTCTTTCAAATGCAGATAAGTATTTTGTGTAGATGTAATCAGCGTAGAAGGCAAGTTTCCTTAACTCAACCTTGAGTTAATATTGTTCAATTATTATGGTGGTTAATTATTGTTGATTAAGCCACGTCTGAGAATTTATTGTTGATTATTCGCAGATAGTGCATGTTTATTAATTTAAATTGAATTAGTGATTCTAAGAATATACTTGGAGAATAATTATTATTGGATACTTACATCTGTAGAAGCTATTAGTGATTGCAAATAGTATAGTTAAATTATGTCTATTGTTAAATCGTAATGTGAAATGTCTTAGCTAATTATTCTGGCTAGAAGAACATTTGTTAGAACTTGATAGGTCTGAGAAGAAAAGAAAAGAGAATTTAATTATTATTGATAGATCAATGCCAGTTGTATCAGCTAGATCAGAAAAAGAAAACTTGATAGGTTTGAGAAGAAAAGAGAAGAGAAGTGAGTAGATATTGAAATCATTGAATATCGTTGTTAAATCAAAATCGTGATTCTGAGACTGAGGAGAACAACCTTCTATATAAAGGGAACATTTTATTGGTCATAAATTCGACTATTGTGAGCTATGTTTAAGTATTATGCATAATATAGGGTATAATAAAGTTGATCACTTGTTATACTTACAGAGGGGTATGATTTAATCTTTATGGTTATCTGATACACCTGAGTATATATCAAAGTAAATCTTTGATAGCTACCCGAGAAAAAAAGTACTAGGTCTTGTGTGACCACTCAGCATAAATCTGGAAAACATTCCACTTGCTATTGCGTAGAATTGATTCTTGATTATTCATTAGAATATCATAAAAACTTTGAAAGCATTGTATACTTTCGTTAATTTGTTGCATAGGTTGCGAGAAGATTAGTTAGAGAAGAACGAATTGTTCAGCTATTCCAAAGTTCCCCGAACTTTGGAGCCATTCTATCGAATTAGATAGATTGTTATCTTGATTCTAATACATTTATTGTATATCTTAACTTGCGCGGCAAATTTGTTGCTCACCTTTGCTAAATAAAACATTTCAGTTAGGGACGAAGAAGCCAGAGGAGCTATGAAGATAAAAGGCAAAGGTGCTTTGCTGTGATAGTTGTGTTTAACACATATATTATATTGTATTTGTAAACCCTTTTTGTATATCTGAAGGGTATGTTTGTAATATAAAGGTTAGATAACTTGGGACGAATGTATTAACTATATCAGTTAATGTGGTTTATATGTCTATTCATAATTAAATGGGTAGTTAGATGTTATTTATATTGTGGATCGTGAGCACCAAACTTGGATGTCAGGTAACCCAAATTTGGGGGTGTCACAAGTTGGTATCAAAGCTGTAGTGACCAAGGTGTCAAAAGTTGTTGTTAGCAGAGCTATAGGTTATAAACCTTAAGTGGGGTGGGGAAAACCTTAGGATTATAACCATAAGCAAAATCTAGAATACTCATGTAGAGTACTAAGTGAGGGATCGTCGAAGCATATCTATAGTGAGATATGTGGACACATAGTGTGAGAAGTTAGTACTGGTGAAGTACTAATCAAGTTATTTAAATTGATAGTAGGATGTCTGGAGAAGATGAAATGAGTACCGAAGTGCTAGCGGCTGTTACACCAGTGCCAGTAGCCGAGGTGCCAACGCAAAGCGAGTCAGTTGAAGAGGTGGGAAAAGATAAACCTATGGTTAATCTTGGGAGTGATCATGATGATTATCCCAAGATTTATCCGAGTGGTGATGAAGAGGCAGAGTCCGAAGAAGCTAAGACGGAGAAAGAGGATAAGACTAAAGTTTGAGACCAAGATTAAGTATCTATAGAAGTACAAGAACTTCGGAGTAAAGTATTTCTTTTGGAGGTGTTATGGTAAACGGAGCGAGCATTACGCTAGATGACTGAAGAAAGGAGTGAGTTGAAGGCGCAGGTGGACAGAATAAAGACTGAAAGTGGTGAATCATAGGAGGGAATAGTCAAGCAAAATTGTAACACCCCCATATCTATACTCCCATGATATCTGATATGGTGCTTACTATGAATCGATATAATGCATTTAAATCTATACACCCATGGTATCTAATTATAAGATTACATTAAATAGAAGGACTATCAGATATAATTCCCATAGATCCAAGATTCACAGTATCCCATAACAGATATAAGTCTCAAGAGAACTATTATTGTGTTTGGATACCCTCACTTGGATATATGAACTGTATCTGAGACTAGAGTCTATTTATCCAAAATTCAGAGTATCAATAATAACATGAACAGTCCATATTACTAATACCCTCACCCAGATGTATAGTCTATGCCAAACAAATTTATAATATTGTATCGATAGTAACTATCTATCCAAAATCCAGAGTATCAATAACAACATGAACAGTCCATGCTATTAATACCCTCACTCAGATAAATAGTTTCCAAGGATCTCAACTAGATTCGAAGAAGTATAATTTTACATCTATATATGTAAGAAAACAAGGTTGCGGAAATAAAAGATGTTATATATATATTAGAATATTAAGATTAGATTACATGATTCTCATATCGAGTTCTTATTACAAGGTATTCAAACAGACAAGAATATAATCTAATCTATGTAGGGACGCTTCCCTTTATCTACTCCAGATGTTCCAGGATTACCATCTAAAACTGCAAAGGGAATATTTTGCAAGGGTGAGCTATGACATGCTCAGCAAGTTTTGTATTTATAACAATATAGGATTTGAAGAAATATAACAATTCAAATTTCGACTGATAGTTGTTACCATTTCAACCATTTTTGGGATTTTTCTTTATTTCTGTCAGTCACACAGACTTAGAAATTTTGTTTAGATGTGAGATATGGGATCAGCCCATTCAACATCTTAGGAGTATGCATATCATCCTACCAGTGCTCAAAATAAACTAAATGTCAATATATTATTGACTAAATTTCAATCCCTTACGGGATACCCAACTTCAGTATAAGAAATCTTACCAAAACAATTTGGTTTAACACGACAGTTTATGCTCAATAAACAATATCATATGAATAAACAATTCATTTTTTTAGTTATGCTGAAGCTATAGCATTAACTGTACAATAAAAAGGTAATTCAATTGTAGGTGTAGTATATTATATCAACAGTATACCAAGATAAAAATCTTATTTAATGAATAAACAGGTTTAAGAAATTTGCATAATGAAAACAAATAAGTTAGGGGTTTAGAAAACTTGCCTGAGCGTAGATCAGTCAAGTTATGGTATTCAATCATTAATAAATACCTACGATGTTCATATATATAAATCTAACACGTTAATAATGATAACAATACTCAATTATAACATTTATATAATATCGGGTTAGATTAATAGGGTTTGGTGTTTAATACCTTTGATAAATGGACTAAGTTTTATTTAAGAAAAAATTTAATTATCCTTAATAATATTTTAAAGTATTTTAAAACATTTATTTATCTTTTAAATGATTTTTAAATAATTTATTTCTATATATAAGTAATTAATATTTACTTCAAATTTTACAAAAATATGGATTATTATTATTAAATAATTTATATTTATTATTATAAATTTTTATATCAATAATAATATTTTTCTCTAATTATTTAGTATTTATAAATAATTTATTCTAATTTCTTTATTAATAAGTTAATTATTAATAATATCAAAATAATATAAAATAATTATTAAATTTATGAAAAAATATCAGAATTTATTTATAATAATATAATATAATTTTTAAAACTGTTTTTATATTTATTTATTAATTATTTCTAATTTTTATAATTTATTTTTTAGAAAAATAATTTATGTATGTCGCTAAAGCCCTTCAGTGACAGAAAGTGTCGTTGTAGGTGTTCTTCAACTTCTGGGCAGCAGTTTGGTCATGGTCGAGTGACTAATTTGACCACTAATTAAAATGCTACTGATGATGATTCTTGGTTTGTTCATGAGTTAATGTAGTAGTACTAATAAAGTAGTATAACATAAAACAAATTTTAGGCTTTAACCTACATATAACAAGATGTTATAGAGGCTCAAAGTCACTTTGTCCGAGTGTTTTGAGTTTTCGGGTAACCTGCAAGTAGTCATAAATGGGTGAAACGATTTTGTGGCTTAAATATCTTCGATTCTGTGTATTAGATGTGTGTTGTATTTGTTGTAATATGTAGTATATATGTCAGGGTACATATATTTAACATTAACATGAACAAAGCATAATTCTAACGTCTGTAATTATGCTGGTCAAAGTACAGCCAAACACTGTTCTTCGTGTTCTTCAATTTTCTGGAAAACCCAGAAAACTTGGTCAAGCTTGGTCAATGGATTTTGACCATTAATTCCAGTAAACCTATATGTTGTTTGTTCAATTTAAGATCATAGATATTTAGTATATATAGCATGGTATTAAGCTATAACAAAAACTTACAAAAATCACAAACAGAAGACGATTTAACAGGTTGGTCAAAGTAGCACATCGTTTCGATTTTTTGAGTTTTCGGGTAACCCGTGAAAAATCGCAATCCGTGAACGGTCAACCCACTTTGATCGCTTATAACTTGAAATCTATGGTTCAAATGAACTGCTTTTCTTTTCGATTAAAGACCTACTAACAGGCTACAAATACCAAACAATTAACGGACCAAAACATAAACACATATCAATCTATAGGCCCTGACATTCGACTGTCAGACTTAATTTTCAAAATTTCTAGATTTCTTAAAACATTTAATTAAGGCATCTAGATGTTATTAAAATGTGTTCTACCAATCTAACATACGAATACATATTTCTAAACATCTAAACAACAAATCTAACATAGGATCGTAGAGCTAATTATGAACTAGGGTTTGTACCTTTTCTTGAATGATTTTTGATTCGAGCTTCTGATATTGTTGCTGCTATCACCCAGGCTTGATTTGTTAAGTTTATAAGTGTATCTAGGCTTAGGAGTTTCGTGAGTTTGCTTAGCCCTAAGGTTCCTATTTATAGAATTCTTCAACTTGGCTTTTTGGTCATTTTTGTTCAACTTGCCTCTACAAATATCTGATTTGATGACTATTGTCATGCTTGGGAGTTACAAGCATGTCATGTGCAGCCTAGGGACTTGCAATGGTGACTCATAACCTACTTGTGAGCTAGTTAGGTTTGTTTAGTAGCTTAATTAGGCTTAAATCTTCACTAATCTTGATTAGGGTTTTGTTTCTAATGCTTAGGATTGTTAAGTGATGTTTATTAGTACCTAATTGAAGTTTACTAGCCATGATTAGGTGTTAAGAAAATCTAATTAGGGTTTAGTTTATAAATTAAGGTTAGGGTTTTGCTAATTAGGGTTAGGGTTAGGGTTTGTTAATCTAGGATTGTTAACCTAAATTTCTCACTAATCCTAACAAGCATGACAAAGCATTTTGTCAGCGTAAGCACGACAAAGCAACTTGTCAAAATAATTATACCGAAAAGTCCGATTATGGAAAAAAATTAAGCACGAGGTGTCAAGCACGACATTTTTTGGACAAAAAATTTATTTGGTCAAATTTGTCAAACAAAGTATATATTAACACATAACACATTCAGAATGGAAAAATTTTATTTATATAACGGGATTTTACACATACAAGTCTTATTAGGGTTTTGGGTTTTTACATTCACCCACCACTAATAAGAATTTCGTCCTCGAAATTGCAATACAAGTTTAAGTAAATAATTGAGGATAATTCTCGCCCATTTTATCTTCAAGTTCCCATGTAGCTTCTTCAATGTTCTGATTCCTCCAGATTACTTTGACCGATGCTATCACTTTATTTCTCAGGACTTGCTCTTTACGGTCGACGATCTGCACATGTTCTTCTACATAAGAAAGATCTTCTTCTATTTGGATTGGCTCATATTATATAACGTGTTTATAATCAGGTTTATATGGTCGTAATACGGACACATAAAACACATTATGAATATGATTCAACTCAGGAGGTAGTGCTATTTAATAAGCAACTTCTCCAACCCTTCTCAAAATTTCAAAAGGTCCAATGAATCTCGGACTTAATTTTCCTTTCTTGCCAAATCGTATCTTGCCTTTCCAAGGAGATACTTTCAAGAATACGTGACTTCCTACGTTAAAGTTTTGTTGTTGACGATGTGGATTGGCGTATTTTCTTTGTCGATCTTGAGACGCTTGTAATCGTTGACGAATAATTCTGATAGTTTCAGTTGTTTGTTGAATTATCTCGGGTCCTAACATTTGTCTTTCCCCGAATTCATCCCAACATAAAGCTGTTCTACACTTACGCCCATATAAAGCTTCATAGGAAGGCATACCTATTCTAGCATGATAACTATTGTTATAGGCAAATTCGACTAAGGGTAACTGATCTTCCCAACTTCCTTTGAAGTCTATAATAAAAGTTCTCAGCATATCCTCTAATGTTTGTATGGTTTTCTCACTCTGTCTATCAGTCTGAGGATGATAAGCTATACTTAATCTTAGTTGTGTTCCTAAGTGTTTCTGAAGGCAATTCCAAAAATTAGAAGTAAATCTTGGATCTCGATCTGAAACTATGGAAACAGGTACTCCATGCCTAGAAATAATTTTATTGATGTACAGTTTGGCAAGGTGATCTAGGTTATGAGTAATCTTAATAGGTAAAAAGTGAGCTGATTTTGTTAAACAATCAACTATTACCCAAATGGCATTATGGCCCTTTTGTGTAGCTGGAAGACCAACAACAAAATCCATTTTTATATTTTCCCATTTCCACTCAGGAATTGGTAAGGGTTGAAGTAAACCACTCGGCTTTTGATGCTCAGCCTTAACCCTTTGACACGTGAGACATTTACTTACCCATTCAGCTATTTCTCTTTTCATGTTCAACCACCAAAAGTGACGACTTAAATCCTTATACATTTTTGTACTGCCAGGATGTATGGAAAATTTAAAATTATGAGCTTCGTTTAAAATTTCATCTTTTAAAGCTTCGTCTAACGGAACCCAAATTGTATTTTCATATATTATTATTCCATCTGTATCTATTCAAAATTTATTATACTTATCATGTGTTGAATTAGATTTAAACTTCTGACATTCTTCATCCTTCTCCTGTACCTCTTTAACTTTATTAAGCAGAGATGAAACTCCTTCTAAAATATACAATTTTTGGGTAGAGGTAGTTGGACATTCCACCTCAATTTCTAAATTTTCAAAGTCTTTTATTAGCCTATTATTGGTGGTTAATACATTCAATTTTTCCTGATTCTTTCTACTTAACGCATCAGCTACAACATTGGAGCTATTATTGCACGTTTTGGAGCTTAGAATATTATAGTACAATACCTCCAACTTTTCTTTCATTTTTAATTTAGTCCTGCAAGTATTATCAAACTTGCACCACCTCCCCTAATAGTAAATAATGTGAATCAATAGTTCAATCATGTGAATCAATAATTATAATCATGTGAAAATACGAATTACAGTATAGTACCTCCATCTATACCTCTATTTTTAACTTAGTCATGCAAGTATTATCAATCTTGCACCAACTCCCGTAATAGTACAAGAATGTGATTTAATAGTACATACATGTGAACAAATAGTTATATAAGCATGTGAATTAGTAGCAATTAATTGCTCATTTATCCGATTAATTACCCGATTTATCAATATAACCCCTAGACATCAATTATCATCGGAATAGATGTCGACTTTCACTAACACTAATAATTCCAACACAATGGAACTATCAATTTCATCTTTAATCAACACGAACTTATTCATCATTAATATTATAACTCACAATATTTAACAACCAGATCGTTCCCAAGAAAGAGGGGGCTTTTCGATAAGGATTTCTCCTTATTGGCGCGCAATTAGATGACCAAACCTCTCCTTGACAGAACTTCTAGACATTGTACATATTGCAATTTGATAATATGAATAACTTTGTCGTCTCAATTATTAATTTAATAATATATAAAATATTATGCAGATGATACTGTGACAATAATCGAATCAATAATATGAGAGATATGATGCAGCAATTACTGTAGCAATAATTGAGTATAACTGAGTGACTTCTCACGTAAGCATCTATAATCAATACCGTGTGCTACTATGCAACCACGCGTATTATTGTACTTTTACTACCGGGTAGTTCAACAGTTTTAACGGTAACACTTCCGCCGTTATTTTTAATAAAGGATAATTACATCGTTTTCTTACTACGACAATACTCCGCCAGGAATGGAATAATGATGATGTCATTGTATTACGAATATTCCCTGTTAAAATGAATATTCCCCGGCCTATCGAATATTTGATAACCACTTGCTTACTTTGTAAAATTTTTAAATATTACCCAAAACTATAACATTAAATCCACACCATAATATTCAAAAAAATATTTTGAGAAATTTAAATCTTTATTCATAAAATTTGGGGTCTCACAATCTCCCCTCCTTATGAAATTTTGCCCTCGAAATTTACGTACGTTCCTGGTATGCCGAAGATGTGAGGATACCTTGACTTCATTTTAGATTCTAACTCTTGAGGTATAACATTTGAGTGTCGAATAGGATCCTTCTTATCCAAGATTTTACAATGTATCTCCTCATACATTAAATCTTCTGCTATCTCGTCTAGTTCCAATTCAATAATGTGGTTCGGTCGTCCACATATTTACGTAACATCGATACGTGAAAAATGTTATGAACAAGCGATATACTTGGTGGTAAAACGAGTCTATAGGCCACAGTTCCTACTCGATCGAGGATTTCAAATGGGTCAATTAAATCGAGGGTTGAGATAACGCCTTCTTGAACCTTCTTCTTCACATTCATCAGATTCGGGTGTGTAGCTTTAGCGGGTTTAACTTTATCGATTAAAGTCGATTCTACTCGTATATTCGTTATCTTCATGTGGGTCCCTAGAGTCTTTAACTCTATCTTCATCATTTGTAAGTTATACGAAATGGGTTTTTGTGTTAACAACATCGCACTCGTAACCGCATACGATCTTCTACTCAATGCGTCAGCTACCACGTTCGTTCTTCCACGATGATATTGAATGGTCATAACCTTCAACAGCTCTAGCCATCGTATTTGGTGCATTATACATTCGTTTTGGGTGAAGAAATATTTAAGGGTTGAAGAAATGGGTTTTGTACTGGGGTCAATAGAAAATTCAATTTCACATTCTGGGGTAGGCTAAGAAGTCTTCAAGAATACGTCAGGAAATTTATTAACAATAAAAATACCATTCAAAACTGTGACTCTCATCCAAGACTTGGATAACACATCTAATGAAGGTTTCTCCTAACAGAGTTTCAACAGATAAGTCAAAGTCTAACTTCTCTGGAGTTAAATTTAAACATTGAACGCAAGCAAGAGAGATAAAAGAATGGGTAGAACTGGTATCTAATAAGGTATAGACTTCGCAAAAATTTATAATTAACTAACCCGTGCTAACTTCGTTCAAATTACTCGCGTTTTGAAAAGTCACGAAAAATGATCTTCCTGAAACCACTGACTTTGTCTTGTCCGTATCCGCCTTTGGTGCCACCGTCCCAGCTGGACTTGACTTCACTATACGACAAAATCAAGCTAAATGACCTTCTCTTCTTGAAATTTCGACTTCTATTATCTTGGCCATGATTACCACCGAAGTGGTTACCATTATTGGCATGATAATTTCCCCCACGATGGTCATCATTGTTTCGATGGTCGTTGCCATTGGTACGATTATTATCCTGTTGTTGGTCGTTACCTTTTGGTTGTGCTAACTCATTATCACGCTCCAATAACTGAGCCATATTCATAACATCTGAATATAAACAAAGTTTATGAGAAATGAGGTTTTGACGTATATCGGGTTTCAAACCTCTTAGAAACATTCGCGTCATTCGCTCCTCATTATCGACCAAATGGGATGCAAACCGGGATAACTCGGCAAACTTAGCCTCGTACTGCGATACGGTCATATTATTTTGCTCAATTGCTTATCTCAACATTTTCAGATGCCATTTTCAAACACTGTCACAAAACAGGGGTTAATTGACATATCACATATTATCCCTATACTCTGACCGACCAATTAAATACCAAATAAAATTAGGTAGGTCATACTAGCGAAGGAATTTCCCATCTCTCCCCTCCTAGTTCTTGTCTCACTTCTCAGCCAGGGATCATATCCCTAAGCTTTGATACCAACTGTGATGCCCCCAAAATAGGTATACATCACCCATCTTGAATCGTCAAATACATGGTACAAAATTCAAATACAACTTAATTATACAACAGTCGTGTAAAAATACGACAAAACATAATCTAAGAGTTTTAATAAGAATATTGTAATCTAGACAATATCCACACTCAATGGAGTCCTCATTACATTTATTGTCACACTATTTAACAGAATAGTGAGGACTACTAATGCTATTATTTGGACCGTCACTCCGTTCCCCGACTAGTCCCGGCTACGTTCTTATTTCTAGAAGAGAACAGTGAAAGAAAGGGTGAGCTCAACTAGCCCAGTAAGAAATATTATGACTAAGATAATGCAGAATAAATTATCCTTAGCCTTCAATAGTATAACAACTGACAGAATATAATGGACAACAAGTTTTAGATCAATAACTGCAGCGAAATAAGCAATCCATTAGAAGAGTCAAGTAGAGCATAAAATCTACTATCTTCTATGATTTAAAAAGATTTTCATCAATTTTTATCGCTGAGACTCAGCTTAATAAATAAACCACATCATCCCTGCACCACGACCAAGGATATTCATGTTATCATCAATGGTCATGATTATACCGAATAATCCTTTGTCATAATCATACCAACAACTGTCCACCAATGAACTACAGGCCAATGAGGACTTTTACCACATCATTCGTTACATTATGATCATGATTATACCGAATAATCCTTGGTCATAATCATACCAAGTCCATCTCTGCACGTAAGCCAAAGATGACTTTCATCACAATATAAGCATGAAGATGATGATAATAATATAAGCATTAATCAAACGAAAATAAGGATAAATATTAAAGACTTTAAATTTATCCAAATATTATCCATCACTTAAATAACTCATAATCTAATATTGTTAATATTATAACAATATTTTAATCACTTCTTAAACTTATAAACAATTTAATTTAATTATTTACACTTTACCAAATAATGCATTTAATCATTCAAAAATGTCATACTCATAAGATTTCATCACCAATGATCAAAACTCTCATCAAAAATCTGCATATTCCTTATATAGGATTTTCAAGCCCTAAAATCCTATTTACCGATTCTTTAACTTCACATAACATATTTAACTCATATGTTTGTAACTAAACCATTTTTATGAAAAATTACCAAATCAATTTATTATTTTTCTATCCTTTGTCCAAACATATATACATATATTTCATACAACAAGTAGTATTTTTTTTTTATAATTTTTCAACTCCCTTAAGTATTTTCAAAAATTAATTTCTAATTAATTCCTTAAGAAATTAGCTACCTCGAGTTTAACTCGTAAATTCCCAAATCTTGGCAGGATCTTACACATGTTAACGTGAGCTTCGGTTTAAATTTCATGGTCATCGAGTTATAAAACTCCGGTTATAGCATTTTAAATCGGAAAAACCTAAATATTGAAATAGTCATAATTGCTCATTTTAAGTCGGAATGAGCTCATTTTTGGACACAGAGGTACTTTATACCATATATTTCCATGTCCCAAAAGGCCGTAATTTTTCTCACAAATTAAGTGGTCAAACAAATTTCTTACAAAATTGTGGGCGATAGCTTTTTTCTCTTCTTTTTTCACTTTTTCAAGCTTTGTTAAAAATAGTCCATACAAAAATCTACAACTCCTCTTTCGGTGATTCCACTTGGAGATGTTAGAAAACTTATCATAATATCCTCCCGAATTTTTCGAGAATTTTGAATGTCAGAAAAATAATAAAGCGCAAATGGATTTTAACTCGCTATCACAGTAATCCACGAAATGCAGATCATTTTTACAATTTAATAAGGAATGAATACAAAGGATCGTTTCACCATGCATGTGGTAATCCACATAGACAGGTTATTCCAACAGAATGATAAATAATGGAACCAGGCCAGGCGTAATACCCAATCGGCGAGGATATTCCAAATGTAATAATAAAGAATGAAATAACAACATAAATCACCATGCATGCGATAGACCGCACAGACAGGTTATTCCAACAGAATAATAACGAACGGAACTAGGTCATGGGTAATCCGCACAGACAGGATATTCTAACAGAATAATAAAGAATGGAATAATAAAAGAATTCACCAGGCATGCGATATACCGCACAGACAGGTTATTCCAACAGAATAATAATTAATGGAACCAGGTCAGGCATAATACGTACCGACAGGATATTCCAACAAAACAATAAAGAATGGAATAACAGAAGAATTTCACCATGTAAGTGGTATCAGATGTAGACAAAAGTTATTCCAATGGAATAATAAGGAATGGAATAACAATAGCTCTCTTCATGAATACGAATGAAATAATACCCCTTACCTTAGAAAGAAACTGGATACTGGAGTAGAGAGGTAGCAGACTTTTCTTCTTCTTTCTCTCTAAAATTTCTCTCTATGATAATTGCTCTATAGCTTTAGTGAATTGGTGAGAAGTGAAGGAAAAATGAGCTTCTATTTATAGTAAAATATAGTTTTGATAATTTACGTTTTGGGGCTCGTAATATTACGAAGACAATACCTCCAACTTTTTCTTTCATTTTTAATTTAGTCCCGCAAGTATTATCAAACTTGCACCACCTCCCCTAATAGTAAATAATGTGAATCAATAGTTCAATCCGGTGTATCAATAGTTATAATCATGTGAAAATATGAATTACAGTATAGAACCTCCATCTATACCTCTATTTTTAACTTAGTCATACAAGTTTTATCAATCTTGCACTAACTCCCCTAATAGTACAAGAATGTGATTCAATAGTACATACATGTGAACAAATAGTTATATAAGCATGTGAATTAGTAGCAATAATTGCTCATTTATCCGATTAATTACCCGATTTATCAATATAACCCCTAGACATCAATTATCATCGGAATAGATGTCGACTTTCACTAACACTAATAATTTCAACACAATGGAACTATCAATTTCATCTTTAATCAACACGAACTTATTCATCATTAATATTATAACTCATAATATTGAACAACCAGGTCGTTCCCAAGAAAGAGGGGGCTTTCCGATAAGGATTTCTGTGACAACCCGAGAATTTAGACAATTTAGTAAAATCTTAAATGATTGATTTAAGGTCAAATATTACTGAGCAGATGTAAAATAAGTGTATGCGTTTGATGTTATTAGGATGGAATTTTGAGGATTTCAAAATTTCGTGAAGACTTATAGGTGAATTATTCAGGATTAAGTGTTTATGTGATTAAGTTCTGTGAATATGGTAATGTTACGTATACGTAATGAATGTGGTTAAGGGTCGAGGTTGACGGATAAATTATATCTGTAACAAACCCTAAGAATATATTAAGAACAACAATGTTCGGTTAGAAAACCCTAACGTTTGATAAGAAACCCTAGAAATCGGTTCTGGAAACCCTAGTTTCAGTTCCGGGCATCCGAAACCCTAATTCGGTGCATGAAACCCTAAATCGAGAACTTAATGGCATAAGTGTAAATAATTATAAGATTAATTAGGGTTAATCTTAACAAATTGATTACAAAACCCTAATTCCAAATCTGAAACCCTAATATTTGATCTGAAAACCCTAGTTTCAGATTCTGATAAATTGAAGCCCTAATCTGGGATTATAACGGAGAATTATAATGCTCTACTGCTATTATTATAATATTAATTAGGGTAACGCTTAATTAATTAGCAAACCCTAATTTCAAATTATCGAACTTAAATTTTCCATCAGGAACCCTAATGACGGATTTGAAACCCTAATTTATAATTAGGAAAAATGAAAGTGTTAATTGAATATTTTAATGTTAATTAGATATATTAATTCTAATTTAAGATTGAGTAATTAGACAACCCTAATCTAATTACGAATATTTAATTTCTATATTAGAAAATTATTTTCTATTTAGAAACCCTAAATTGTGGGTTGAAAACCCTAATGACTATTTTGACCCTACTTGCGTAATTAGCAATTTTAATTAGGATAAAATAGTCCTAATTAGTAAATAATGATTCATGATTAGGAAATTATGATGTAATTAGGAAGCCCTAATTTTAATTAGAAATCAAAATTTTCTATTTTTAAAATTTAATTAGAAAATTTTTGAAATCCAAGTTGCTAAATATTTGAGGGTTAAAACCTAAGTCCTAAAAATGTCCAAACCCCAAACCCTAGATTGCTCAAAACCTAAACCCTAAGGGTTTTATCATTTGGCAAATGAGAAATCTAGAAATAAAAGGAAAAGACAAGAATGCCCTTTTTGGATTTTTTTTAGGTAACTTGCAAATTTTGCCAAGACCTTTAGTGGCTCACCAAATCTTGACTTTGTACCATCTAAACTCCAGCAAATCAGCCTATAATCAGCAGCTATACAAGTAAAATGCAATGTATCATGTGATTATAAAAGATTAGAGAGAGAGAAAGTTACAAAATTTGGTAGAAAATTTCCCAAGCCATCCTCTCTCTCTAAAATCCGAAAATAAGAGTGAAAAGGAGTGAGAAGCTAAGATAATATCATCCATTAGCTTTCTTATAACAGATTCAAGGTTCAGATTCAAGGATCAAAGCCAAAAAGTGGTAAAAACCCTAACCTAGAAATCTATGATTTTGATGTTAAATGTTGTTGTTTGTTGGATAAACATGTGTAATAGGGTGTCAAATGATGATCTGGGTTGTCAAAACACAAACCCATAACATCAAAGTGCCTTGATTTGGCATTTTAAAGAAATGCGGAAAATGGGAAAAATATGGTCCGATGAAATTTAATGTCGGGACCCATAGATCCGTGTGTGTTAGTTGTTTTGTGTGTTTTAAGTTATAAACTTGTTTCTATGCCATGAGGTCTTGAATCTCCAACTTGAATCAAAGTTCAGATCTTATGTAGATCGTGTTATGTATGTGCACCAAAGACGATTAACCGATCACGATTTACAAATTGCAGGCAAACCCGTAAACCCGGATCGCTCGACAACGTTTTACGTGCCTTAGATCTTCTTGGTATGCTAGTGTTTAGACTATGTTGTTGATTGAAGGTGGTAGCAGGTGTGAACTACAATATAATGCTATTAGATCACCCAGAGATATGTACCAGATCGAGAAATGCATGGTCAAACGACAGCCGATCAGATGACTCGATGAAGATTCCGGGAAAACCGGATCTTCAAACCCTTGTTTCGACCCTTGCTTCAACCGGATCAAATCTTAACTTATTGTTGTTGTTATATTGATATGTTTATATGTTATGATATACGGACAACCGAACTACAAGTCGTAACCTATAGATCACCCAAACTAAACCCGTAACCCAAGATATATGGATTTAAAGAAGTTAGTTGAATCGTTTCTTCAAATCTGGAAAACCTGTAATTTGAAGAACATGTCCGACAATGTTTTATGTAGCTTAGATCTTGCGGGTTGTTCATGTTTTAGCTATGTAATTTGTGTATATTTGTAGTACTACACTTATATACTACAACATCAATACATTATTTAGCCCGTAAAACCTTATAAATCCAGGAATCAAATCATTGGTCAAACGTTGTACCTTGTCAATCGACAATGCATTTCAAGCAAATACCAAGAACAAAGAAGAACACCTATATAGCGATTTCGCTTGCCGCTTATATAAGGCCCCTTTAGTGACATTTATTTTCTATTTTTAGAAAAATGAATTAAAATTAGAAATAAATGATTTTAAATTATTAAAAATACATAATAAATTATGAAAAATTATTTTAAAGTCTGAAAAATAGTTTTTAACTATTTTGAACATATTTTGAAAATATTTAATATTTTTGGAGTATAAAAGGTATTTATTTATTTAATTATTTAAAAATAGTTTTAATTCATGAAAAATCATGAAAAATAATATTATGGTAAAAGAGAATATTTTAAGTTATTTTTGATGACTTTTAATATTTTATGATAAATTTCATTAATAATTTATTATTAATGGTAATTAGTTTATTTAATTAATATATTAAATAAATTAAGGAAAAATAGAATTAATGTTTTAAAAATCATTTAAAATGATTTAAGTGTTATAAAATATTTTAGTTATAAAATATAACTTTTGATATTTTGGCATGAAAATATTAATATTTTAATATTAATATTAATTATCGGATAATGGATTTAAGTGTTTAAAAATCATATAATTATGATTTTAAGATATTAAAAATACTTTGTGATATTATAATTACATTATAATATTATGTTATGAATTTCATTAATATTTTATATTAATGATTAATGAATATTGTGGTATTTAATTCATTTAAATACGATATTAATGATTGGAAAATCATGATAAATAGTGATAATTATCCGAAAATTATTACGAGCCTAGGAAAAATGTTTTGACTGCTAAGAAAATTATCTGTGATAATTGTTAAGTGTTTAGGCAGAGTTTAATTGAACTTAAACTCGATATTCGTCCACTAGATAAGTTGGGATGATGGAATTGTGTCGATTTTAAGTCGATTTGAAATAGTTTGACACGATGCTAAGTCTTATGTCTTTGTATAGACTTATAGGGTTATGTGTTATGTGTTTAGGTTATTCGTGTATATAAATATAACAAAGATTATATCGTGATGATATTATTCTAATATTGGAGATCTATATTACTAATATTAGGTCTTCTGTAAAGCGTTATAAATTACAACTGCAGAATCAACAGATTCGAGCAAGTTTGTTCTTACTTAACTCTAATAAGAGTGTTTTATTCAAGCTTATGGTTAAATCATTCTTTGATTGCCATGAAAATTGTACTCTGTACATCTTGCATGTATAAGTCGGTATGAAAGGGTGATCACCTTCATTACCGGTTGGTTTGAAATGTTTGTTCATGTTTAAAACTTGTTGGTCAAAAGTTTGTTCTCGCTAGTTCTCAATTATATTGATGAATTATAGCCAGCTCATTATCCATACTCTTCAATCATGATATATCCTTATATTGGTGTATTTAAACTTGCTGGGCAACTTTCATGCTCACCCTTGCTATATCATGATAAAACATTGCAGATAAGGCGAAAGCGTTCGGATACAGGAAACGATTAAAGCCAAGTTTAGCTTGGGTTATAAAGTGCAGCTAGTTTGTAATAGCGTATTGTGATAAATATTGTTATGTAATAAATAGTTTATGAAATGTGTATAAGTTAAGGTTACTCGACCTTGGGGAATAGTGTGTAATGTAATGTATAAACAATTTATGTTTATATCTTCCGCATAAACAAATTATAGAATGATTAGCGTCATGAATCATGACGATTTGGGGCCCGGGTTCGGGGACGCCACCAGTTGGTATCAAAGCTATTGGTTATGAAGCTTAGGTAGGAATACCGAGACCAATAACCGCAGGTGATTAGGATAAGATCTAACTCACATAGAGTTAGTTGGTCGGTAAGATTCAAAGATGAATCTCGGTAAGTTGTTAAGATACAGAGTTCCCTAACTCTGGTAATAAGGTTGAACAGAAGTGGTGAATAGATAAAGTCTAAAGGACTGAAAGTGCAGGGATAAGAAATCGTAAAACAAAACGATCATAGTCATAGAATTGAATCGTAATATATACGATGAGATCACCCCGTGATCTGTTAAGGTTATAATGACGAGAAAGAATCAATCGATGATTGAAAAGTTTAAAAAGCATGATCATTTGTGTGAATGGTGCAGATTCGAGGAAAAGGATTATGAATACGGATTAAATGAAATTCGTATTGTGAATGGTGGTTAAGATTAGGTGGGGATTTCAATGAGGACTCATGTCGGCGGCTGAGTTGTATGATTCCTTGTATGGGCGGGGAATTTGTACTTGGTTTTAGAATCACTTAGCTTCCTGGTCGATGTAGTGGTTAGGTTGATCAATTCTTTGTATGGGCGGGGAATTAGCCGCTTAGCTTCCTATATTGATTAGTGGCCAAGTTTGTTTTGACAACCACTTAGTTTCTGGCATTGATAATCATTGAAATGTTTGTGTCGCGCTATTTGCTATATGCAGGTTAAGAGGGTGATTCCTTTCGCATGTGTATAACAAATAGATAGGTTATAGGTAGAGAATATAGGATTAAGTACGAGTTCTTAGAACTCATACTTATGTGACATTCTTGACTCATAGTTATATGAAATGTTTATGAGCCCCTCAGCGAATGGAAGCCAAAGGTCTGACTAGGCTAAGTTCATAAACTCATATAATTGTGGCCAGGTTATGAACTCATAAGTGTGGTTTTATGAACTGGGTATAGTTGTGTGTGAATGGAGTGTTAAGGATTATAGGAACAGATAGACTGTTAAGCATATGATCATTAGTGGAGATTTAGGTTTTTCTAAACCCCTAACTTTGCTAAAATTCAATTTTTGACATCAAGCTAAATACGCACTATGTGCCTTTTAAAAAAAAAATTGTTTTTATTTATCACTTATGTACCATGTGACCTGGTGCAGAGATGATAAAAAAAATGATGGAGTTATCAATGCAGAATTACTTGGTGTTGGATGTGATCTAAGGATCGTCAGCCCACTACAGTATGATGTAGTATAACAAAGTCACAAAATGACGAAATCCTCAACGGACTGTTAAATACAGTGCGGCATCATGACGTCATTCTCCAAAATGTTTTTATTGAAAGAAATTTCCCAAACCAAATTGTTTTGTTGTGGAATCAAATAAGACTGAGGTAAAATTTTGTGCGCTAAAGTGAGATAAGAGGAACAAAATTATTCGACCAAAGAAGATTTAGCGATCAAGAGGCATATCGGGCTAATCACCCTTTGTGTCCGTAAGTAATGACGGTTTGTGGATGAATTTCCATAAAACCTTTGCGAAAATGAAAAACTAACAGTCTATACGATTCCTCAGCACAGTTTTAAAATTTTCACCCTTGTGAGTGGTGTATTGGGTAGCATGTGTAATATGTGTGAATGGTGTAAGGTGCACGGTGTAAGGTGTAAGGTGAATTTCGAGGACGAAATTCTTAGAAGGAGGGGTGAATTTTGTGACAACCCGAGAATTTAGACAATTTAGTAAAATCTTAAATGATTGATTTAAGGTCACATATTAGACCTAGACAGAAAATAAGTGTATGCGTTTGATGTTATTAGGATGGAATTTTGAGGATTTCAAAATTTCGTGAAGACTTATAGGTGAATTATTCAGGATTAAGTGTTTATGTGATTAAGTTCTGTGAATATGGTTATATGCTCGTATACGTAAGCGTGGTTATGGGTCAAGGGTCGAGGTTGACGGATAAATTATATCTGTAACAAACCCTAAGAATATATTAAGAACAACAATGTTTGGTTAGAAAACCCTAACGTTTGATAACAAACCCTAAAAATCGGTTCTGGAAACCCTAGTTTCAGTTCCGGGCATCCGAAACCCTAATTCGGTGCATGAAACCCTAAATCGGGAACTTAATGGCATAAGTGTAAATAATTATAAGATTAATTAGGGTTAATCTTAACAAATTGATTACAAAACCCTAATTCTAAATCTGAAACCCTAATACTTGATCTGAAAACCCTAGTTTCAGATTTTGATAAATTGAAGCCCTAATCTGGGATTATAACGGAGAATTATAATGCTTTACTGCTATTATTATAATATTAATTAGGGTAACGCTTAATTAATTAGCAAACCCTAATTTCAAATTATCGAACTTAAATTTTCCATCAGGAACCCTAATGACGGATTTGAAACCCTAATTTATAATTAGGAAAAATGAAAGTGTTAATTGAATATTTTAATGTAAATTAGATATATTAATTCGAATTTAAGATTGAGTAATTAGACAACCCTAATCTAATTACGAATATTTAATTTCTATATTAGAAAATTATTTTCTATTTAGAAACCCTAAATTGTGGGTTGAAAACCCTAATGACTATTTCGACCCTACTTGCGTAATTAGCAATTTTAATTAGGATAAAATAGTCCTAATTAGCTAATAATGATTCATGATTAGGAAATTATGATGTAATTAGGAAGCCCTAATTTTAATTAGAAATCAAAATTTTCTATTTTTAAAATTTAATTAGAAAATTTTTGAAATCCAAGTTGCTAAATATTTGAAGGTTAAAACCTAAACCCTAAACCCTAGATTGCTCAAAACCTAAACTCTAAGGGTTTTATCATTTGGCAAATGAGAAATCTAGAAATAAAAGGAAAAGACAAGAATGCCCTTTTTGGATTTTTTTTTAGGTAACTTCCAAATTTTGCCAAGACCTTTAGTGGTTCACCAAATCTTGACTTTGTACCATCTAAACTCCAAAGAACTCAAATTTATAATCAAAGCAGACTATACAAGTAAAATGCAATGTATCATGTGATTATAAAAGATTAGAGAGAGAGAAAGTTACAAAATTTGGTAGAAAATTTCCCAAGCCATCCTCTCTCTCTAAAATCCGAAAATAAGAGTGAAAAGGAGTGAGAAGCTAAGATAATATCATCCATTAGCTTTCTTATAACACATTCAAGGTTCAGATTCAAGGATCAAAGCCAAAAAGTGGTAAAAACCCTAACCTAGAAATCTATGATTTTGATGTTAAATGTTGTTGTTTGTTGGATAAACATGTGTAATAGGGTGTCAAATGATGATCTGGGTTGTCAAAACACAAACCCATAACATCAAAGTGCTCGGATTTGGCATTTTAAGAAATCTAGAAAATGGGAAAAATATGGTCTGACAGCCTAATGTCAGGACCCATAGATCCGTGTGTGTTAGTTGTTTTGTGTGTTTTAAGTTATAAACTTGCTCTATGCCATGAGGTCTTGAATCTCCAACTTGAATCAGGTTCAGATCTTATGTAGATCGTAAGTTATGTATGGTCAAAGACAGTTGACCGATCACGATTTCTGGAATTCTGGGCAAACCCAGAAACCCAGATCGCCTGACAACGTTTTCTGTGCCTTAGATCTTGCCGTATGCTAGTGTTTAGACTATGTTGTTGATTGAAGGTGGTAGCAGGGTATGTGAACTACAATATAATGCTATTAGATCACCCAGATATGTACCAGGATCGTAGAAATGCATGGTCAAACGACCGTTGACTGTATGACCTGATGAAGATTCTGGGAAAACCCAGATCTTCAAAACCCGGTTCCTGACCCTTGCTTTGACCGGATCAAATCTTAACTTATTGTTGTTGTTATATTGATATGTTTATATGTTATGATACCTGGACAACCGAACTACAAGTCAGAACCTATAGATCACCCAAACTAAACCCAGAACCCAAGATATATGGATTTAAAGAAATTTAGCTGAATCGTGTTCTTCAAATCTGGAAAACCCAGAATTTGAAGAACACGTCTGACAATGTTTTATGTAGCTTAGATCTTGCAGGTTGTTCATGTTTTAGCTATGTAATTTGTGTATATTTGTAGTACTACACTTATACTACAACATCAATACATTATTTAGCCCAGAAACCTTATAAATCCGGAATCAAATACTGGTCAAACGTTGTACCTTGTCAACTGACAATGCATTTCTGGGCAGTCACCAAGAACAGCAAGAACACCTATAGCGTGCGTTTACGTCGCTATAGGCCCCTTTAGTGATGATTTATTTTCTATTTTAGGAAAATGAATTAAAATTAGAAATAAATGATTTTAAATTATTAAAAATACATAATAAATTATGAAAAATTATTTTAAAGTCCGAAAAATAGTTTTTAACTATTTTGAACATATTTTGAAAATATTTAATATTTTTGGAGTATAAAAGGTATTTATTTATTTAATTATAATATTAAATAAATTATTTAAAAATAGTTTTAATTCATGAAAAAACATGAAAAATAATATTATGGTAAAAGAGAATATTTTAAGTTATTTTTGATGACTTTTAATATTTTATGATAAATTTCATTAATAATTTATTATTAATGGTAATTAGTTTATTTAATTAATATATTAAATAAATTAAGGAAAAATAGAATTAATGTTTTAAAAATCATTTAAAAATGATTTAAGTGTTATAAAAATATTTTAGTTATAAAATTTAACTTTTGATATTTTCGCATGAAAATATTAATATTTTAATATTAATATTAATTATCGGATAATGGATTTAAGTGTCTAAAATCATATAATTATGATTTTAAGATATTAAAAATACTTTGTGATATTATAATTATATTATAATATTATGTTATGAATTTCATTAATATTTTATATTAAATGGATATTAATGATTAATGAATATTGTGGTATTTAATTCATTTAAGTACGATATTAATGATTGGAAAATCATGATAAATAGTGATAATTATCCGGAAATTATTACGAGCCTAGGAAAAATGTTTTGACTGCTAAGAAAATTATCTGTGATAATTGTTAAGTGTTTAGGCAGAGTTTAATTGAACTTAAACTCGATATTCGTCTGACTAGACCGTTGGGATGATGGAATTGTGTCAGTTTTAAGTCAGACTGAAATAGTTTGACCTGATGCTAAGTCTTATGTGCTATATAGACTTATAGGGTTATGTGTTATGTGTTTAGGTTATTCTGTGTATATAAATATAACAGTATTATACTGTGATGATATTATTCTAATATTGGAGATCTATATTACTCATATTAGGTCTTCGGGTAAAGTGTTATAAATTATACTGCAGTAATCAGCAGTTCGAGCAAGTTTGTTCTTACTTAACTCTAATAAGAGTGTTTTATTCAAGCTTATGGTTAAATCATTGCTGATTGCCATGAAAATTGTACTCTGTACATCTTGCATGTATAAGTCAGGTATGAAAGGTCGATCACCTTCATTACCAGTTGGTTCGAAATGTTTGTTCATGTTTAAAACTTGTTCGGTCAAAAGTTTGTCTCGCTAGTTCTCAATTATATTGATGAATTATAGCCACTCATTATTCATACTCTTCAATCATGATATATCCTTATATTGTTGTATTTAAACTTTTGAGGAAACTTTCATGCTCACCCTTGCTATATCATGATAAAACATTGCGAGATAAAGGCTAAAGCGTTCGGATCTGAGGAAGCGATTAAAGCCAAGTTCAAACTTTGGGTTATAAAGTCAAACTAGTTTGTAATAGCGTATTGTGATAAATATTGTTATGTAATAAATAGTTTATGAAATGTGTATAAGTTAAGGTTACTCAACCTTGGGGAATAGTGTGTAATGTAATGTATAAACAATTTATGTTTATATCTTCCGCAAACAGTTATAGAATGATTAGCGTACCGAATCCGCGGCGATTCGGGGCCCGGGTTCGGGGGACGCTACAATATCTAATTATTGGCGCGCAATTAGATGACCAAACCTTTCCTTGACAGAACTTCTAGATATTGTAAATATTGTAATTTGATAATATGAATAACTTTGTCATATCAATTATTGATTTAATAATATATAAAATATTATGCAGATGATACTATGACAATAATCGAATCAATAATATGAGAGTTATGATGCAGCAATTACTGTAACAATAATTGAGTATAACTGAGTGAATTCTCATGTAAGCATCAATAATCATTACCGTGTGCTACTATGCAACCACGCGTATTACTGTACTTTTACTACCGGGTAGTTCAACAGTTTTAATAGTAACACTTCCGCTGTTATTTTTAATAAAAGATAATTATGTCGTTTTCTTACTACGACAATACTTCCGTTGTGGAATCCACCAATGATTGTGCCGTCGTACGAATATTCCCTGTTAAAATGAATATTCTCCGACCAATCGAATATTATATAACCACTTGCTTACTTTGCAAAATTTGTAAATATTACCCACAACTATAACATTAAATCCACACAATAATATTCAAAAAAATATTTCGAGAAATTTAAATCCTTACTCATAAATTTGGGGGTCACAACCATGCTCAGTCGCTTCTTCAACTCTTGGAAACTTTCCTCTCATTTATCTGTCCAGGCGTATTTTACCATCTTTCGAGTTAAATTGGTTAATGGGGTTGCTATTTTTGAAAAATCTTTTATAAACCGTCGATAATAAGCCGCTAAATCGAGAAAACTTTGTACTTCTGTTGGAGTTGTTGGTTGTTCCCAATTCACAACCGTTTCGATCTTAGCTGGATCTACAGATATTCCATTCTTATCAATTATGTGACCTAAAAATTGAACTCTCTTCAACCAGAATTCACACTTGAAAAACTTTGCATAAAGTTGTTCCTTTCGTAATATCTCCAAAACGACTCTTAAGTGTTCAGTATGCTCTTCTTGTGTTTTCGAGTATACCAGAATATCGTCGATAAATACTACAATAAATTTGTTCAAGCAAGGTTTAAACACTTGATTCATTAAATCCATAAATGCTGCCGGTGCATTTGTTAATCCAAAAGACATTATAAGAAACTCATAATGTCCATAACGTGTCCTAAACGCTATTTTCGGCACATCCTCTTTTCTTACCTTTAATTGATGATAACTTATTCTAAGGTCAATTTTTGAAAAATGTTCAGCCCCTTTTAATTGGTCAAACAAATCATCAATCCTTGGTAAAGGATATTTATTTTTAATAGTTAACTTATTTAGCTCCCTATAGTCTATACATAGTCTCATAGTTCCATCCTTCTTCTTTACAAACAAAACTGGTGCTCCCAAGGTGAAACACTAGGTTGTATGTACTTTTTATCTAAGAGGTTCCTGTAATTGTATAAGTAACTCTTTCAGTTCTATAGGTGCCATTCTGTACGGTGCCTTAGAAACTGGTGTCGTTCCTGGTGCAAGATCAATGACGAACTCAATTTCCCTATCTAGAGGCAAACCTGGTAAGTCATCTAGAAATACATCGGGAAAATCCTTAACTATAGGTATTTGATCTAGTTTTACTCCTTCTTATCGAGTATCAACTATAGCCAAATATCCTAAACAACCTTTTCTAAGTAATCTTTCTGCATGAACTATAGTCAAACATCGAGAGTGCTTAGGTAAACAACTACCGTTGAACACTACCTTTGACTTTGAAGTAGTCAAAAGGTTTATACGTTTTTGATGACAATCAATCATTGCGTTATGATTAACTAACCAATCCATTCCTAGAATTACGTCAAAATCTCCCAACTGAATTGGTATCAAATCTACCTTAAAATTATGTCCTTTTATTACAACACTACAGTTTCTGTATATGGTCTTAACCGGAATTCTTTCATTATTAGCAATTTCTACGCAAAATGGTTTATCTAAATTTTCACAAGGCATATTCAAGTTTGTTGAGAAATTTCTAGACACAAACGAACATGTAGCACCAGAATCGAATAACACATATGCATTTAAAGTGTTGATAGGGATGATACCTGTCACCACGTCCTGTGAAGCAACAACATCCCTCACCAACATATTAAATGTTCTCGCGGTAGGTCGATTCTGAACCCCAACTGCAGCTACTATTGATTGATTATTCTCTGGTATTCTAACCCCTTTTCCTCCTTGATTCATAGGTTTGGGATAGTTCTTTGAAAAATGGTCCAATGAACTACAATTAAAACATTTATTTTTCCTTGGAAGAAGACACTGTGGATAATAATGTCCCGATTGTCCACAATTAAAACATTTGTTATGAAGGCATTCTCCTCTATGTTTCTTACCACAATTAGGACAAGGTTTAATATTATTATTACTAAAGCTGTTATTAGTATTTCCTATCTTTTTCCCTGGGTTCTTAGAAAAAGAATTATCCCATTTACATTTGTTATTAAACCCACCTGAACTGGGTTCTATCCTAATTTTTCCTTTTTCATTTTGACTTCTCTTGTCCTGATGAAACTTAGCAAGACTTTCATTCTCACTTTCGGCTATAGCGGCCTTCTCTAGTATCTCAGAGAAAGTTTTTTTTGAAGTACTGACAATCTACTCCGAATCTGAGGTTTTAAACCTTCCTGAAACCTACGAGTCTTTCTAAGTTTAGTGGTTACTTGATGAGGAGAAAACCTGGACATTTCATTAAACTTAGCTATATACTGGGTTACAGTAAGATCTCCTTGTTTTAAGTCCAGAAATTTTATTTCCATTGGGTCTTTCAGGGATTGGAAAAAATAGTTTTCAAAGAACAACTCTTTGAATCTATCCCAAGGAATGATTTCAGTTTCTACCCGACCTTTGGTTGATTCCCACCAATAATTAGCCTCACCCTTTAAGAAAAAGGTTATAAAAGTTGTCTTTTGGTTATTATTAACATTGGTTACTAGGAAAAATTTCTCTATCTCTAAAATCCAAAATTGTGCATCTCTGAGGTTACGATGTACCTTTAAACTCGTGTGGTCCAACTAATTTAAAATCTTTAAAAGTTGTGTTTTGGTTCACAGGTCTATTTACAACTCCTAGCATAAGGTCTACTAACTGCTGGGTAGAATTATCATCATTCATTTCTCTTTGAGGTCTTTTGGTTGGTGGCATGATTCTATATAAACCAATAAAATTCATATAAGAATTTGAGTTACACAACATATTGTTTATTTTATATATCACAATGGTATTACACAACAACTTCATGATTAAACATACTACTATCTTACAAAGTACTAATTACATTACAAACTTTGAATTCTTCTTTATTGTACTAATATAAAGCATTCAACCACCTATGCTACTCTCTAGAATTCATTGATATCATCAAAGGAATCCAGAATCATGTGACAAACCACAGATCGATCGATGAGATAAGCCGTCTTCTTCTCCTCTACCGGATATCGAACTCACGGCGCTGGAAATTGTTAAAAGTATCTCGAACACCCAGAGATGTTTTAAGAAGCCTTGACTGAATCTCCTTTATGCCCCTTTGTGCATGGTTCAGTTGTACTTTTAGTCGTTGACTATGTCCTCTCTCATGCTGTAGCATCCCCTCAGCTATATCAGCCCTAAACCTCATCTTATTACCCTCATATCTTTTTTCTTCAGCAGTGATGCCATTGCCTCATCATGCTCATCAATTCTCATTAACTGTCCTACCACTGGATCCTCCTCTTCCTCAGCATCTAACAGTTGTTGATCATGAAGAAATTCCTCATCTTCTGCATCACTTGCTATGTATAACTCTATTTGTGGTGGATTATTGGCTATTACCATTTCCTCAGCATTGGAGTTGGCCATCTATAAAAGAAAACTCCTTAAATACTGGTATAAAATTTACACAACATAATAGATTTAATGTTATATTTTATATGTACTTTTAAAACTTTTTACGGACTCGAAGACTATATACTAAGATTTTTATTCCTTATATCTATAGCCTTAACAACTTTGATACCAAAATTGTAACACCCCCATATCTATACTCCCACGGTATCTGATATGGTGCTTACTATGAATCGATATAATGCATTTAAATCTATACACCCATGGTATCTAATTATAAGATTACATTAAATAGAGGGACTATCAGATATAATTCCCATAGATCCAAGATTCACAGTATCCCATAACAGATGTAAATTCTTAAGAAAACTATTACTGTGTTTGGATACCCTCACTTGGATATATGAACTGTATCTGTGACTAGAGTCTATTTATCTGAAATTCAGAGTATCAGTAATAACATGAACAGTCCATATTACTAATATCCTCACCCAGATGTATAGTCTATGCCAAATGAATTTATACTATCGTATCGATAGTAACTACCTATCCGAAATCCAGAGTATCAATAACAACATGAGCAAGTCCATGCTATTAATACCCTTACTCGGATAAATAGTTCCCAAGGATCTCAACTAGATTCAAGAAGTCTAATTTTACATCTATATATGTAAGAAAACACGGTTGCGGAAATAAAAGATGTTATATATATATATATATATATATATATATATATATATATATATATATATATATATCGTAATATTAAGATTCAATTATATGATTCTCATAATGAGTTCTTATTACAAGGTATTCAAACAGATAAGAATATAATCTAATCTATGTAGGGACGCTTCCCTTTATCTACTCCAGATGTTCCAGGATTACCATCTAAAACTGTAAAGGGAATAATTTTTAAGGGTGAGCTATGACATGCTCAGCAAGTTTTGTATTTATAACAATATAGGATTTAAAAAAATATAACAATTCAAATTTCGACTAATAGTTGTTACCATTTCAACCATCTCTGGAATTTTTCTTTATTTCTGTCAGTCACACAGACTTAGAAATTTTGTTTAGATGTGAGATATGGGATCAGCCCATTCAACATCTTAGAAGTATGCATATCATCCTACCAGTGCTCAAAATACACTAAATGTCAATATATTATTGACTAAATTTCAATCCCTTACGGGATACCCAACTTCAGTACAAGATGTCTTACCAAAACAATTTGGTTTAACACGACAGTTTATGCTCAATAAACAATATCATATGAATAAACAATTCATTTTTTTAGTTATCTTTGAAGCTATAGCAATAATCGCTATAATAAAAAAGGTAATTCAATTGTAGGTGTAGTATATTATATCAACAACATATCAAGATAAAAATCTTGTTTAATGAATAAACAGTTTTAAGAAATTTGCATAATGAAAACAAATAAGTTAAGGGTTTAGGAAACTTGCCTGAGCGTAGACCAGTCAAGTTATGTTATTCAATCGTTAATAAATACCTACGATGTTCATATATATAAATCTAACACGTTAGTATTTATAACAATACTCAATTATAATATTTATATAATATCGGGTTAGATTAATAGGGTTTGGAGTTTAATACCTTTGATAAATGGACTAAGTTTTATTTAAGAAAAAAATTAATTATCCTTAATAATATTTTAAAGTATTTTAAAATATTTATTTATCTTTTAAATGATTTTTTAAATCATTTATTTCAATTTATAAGAAATTAATATTTACTTAAAATTTTACAAAAACATTGATTATTATTATTAAATAATTAATATTTATTATTATAATTTTTATATCAATAATAATATTTTCTCTAATTATTTAGTATTTATAAATAATTTATTCTAATTTCTTTATTAATAAGTTAATTATTAATAATATCAAAATAATATAAATAATTAATAAATTTATGTAAAAATATCAGAATTTATTTATAATAATATAATATAATTTTTAAAATTGTTTTTATATTTATTTATTAATTATTTCTAATTTTTATAATTTATTTTTTAGAAAAATAATTTTTGTCTGTTGCTAAAGCCCTTCAGTGACAGAAAGTGTCGATATAGGTGTTCTTGAGTTTCTGGGCAGCAGTTTGGTCATGGTCGAGTGACTAGTTTGACCACTAATTAAAATGCTACTGATGATGATTCTTGGTTTGTTCAAGAGTTGATGTTGCAGTACTAATGTAGTAGTATAACATAAAACAAATTTTAGGCTTTAACTTACATATAACAAGAAGTTATAGAGGCCCAAAGTCATTGTCAGAGCTGTTCTTGAGTTTCTGGGTAACCCAGAACAGTAGTCATGGCCGGTCAATGGTTTTGTGACTTAAATATCTTCGATTCTGTGTATTAGATGTGTGTTGTATTTGTTGTAATATGTAGTATATATGTCAGGGTACATATATATAACATTAACATGAACAAAGCATAACTCTAAGGTCTGTAATTATGCTGGTCAAAGTACAGCCAAACACTGTTCTTCGTGTTCTTCAGTTTTCTGGAAAACCCAAAAAACTTGGTCAAGCTCTATCAATGGATTTTGACCATTAATTCCAGTAAAGCAATACGTTGTTTGTTCAATTTAAGATCATAGATATGTAGTATATATAATAGGGTTTAAGCTATAACAAAAACTTACAAAAATCACAAACAGAAGACGATTTAACAGGTTGGTCAAAGTAGCCGGTTCGACTGTTCTTGAGTTTTCTAGGTAACCCAGAAAACTACAATCTGTGAACGGTTAACCACTTTGACTGCTTATAACTTGAAATCTATGGTTCAAATGAACCTATTTTCTTTTCCAGATTAAAGACCTACTAACAGGCTACAAATACCAAACAATTAACGGACCAAAACATAAACACATATGAATCTATAAGCCTTGACATTCGACTGTCAGACTTAGTTTTCAAAATTTCCAGATTTCTTAAAACACTTAATTAAGGCATCTAGATGTTATGGAAATGTGTTCTACCAATCTAAAATACTTTCTAACATAATAATACATAATTCTAAACATCTAAACAACAAATCTAACATACGATCATAGAGCTAATTATGAACTAGGGTTTGTACCTTTTCTTGAATGATTTTCAATTCTAGCTTCTGATATTGTTGCTGCTATCACCCAGGCTTGATTTGGTAAGTTTATAAGTGTATCTGGGCTTAGGAATTTCGTGAGTTTGCTTAGCCCTAAGGTTCCTATTTATAGAATTCTTCAACTTAGTTTTTTGGTCATTTTTGTGCAACTTACCTCTACAAATATCTGATTTGATGATTATTGTCATGCTTGGGAGTTACAAGCATGTCATGTGCTGCCTAGGGACTTGCAATGGTGACTCCTAACCTACTTGTGAGCTAGTTAGGTTTGTTTAGTAGCTTAATTAGGCTTAAATCTTCACTAATCTTGATTAGGGTTTTGTTTCTAATGATTAGGATGTTTAAATGATGTTTATTAGTACCTAATTGATGTTTACTAACCATGATTAGGGGTTAAGATAATCTAATTAGGGTTTAATTAGCTAATTAAGGTTTAGTTTATAAATTATGGTTGGGGTTTGTTAATCTAGGATTGTTAACCTAAATTTCTCACTAATCCTAACAAGCACGACAAAGCAACTTGTCAAAATAATTTTACCGAAAAGTCCGATTACGGGAAAAAAAAATTAAGCACGAGGTGTCAATCACGCCGTTTTTTGGACAAAAATTTATTTGGTCAAATTTGTCAAATAAAGTATATATTAACACATAACACATTCAGAATGGAGAAATTTTATTTATATAACGGGATTTTACACATACGAGTCTTATTAGGGTTTTGGGTTTTTACAAAAAGTGCAAGAATAAGAGAAAGAGGGATCACGATAGTGATAACTCTGAAAATTCAAACCTAAAGAAGAAGAAAGTTTGTAGTAAGTGTGGAAAGACTCACGCGGGAGAATGCATGATGTGGAAAAATGTGTGCTTCAATTGTAAGCAAGAAGAACATGTTTCCAAACATTGTCCTAAGCCGAATATGAGGAAGTGTTTGTCATGTGGAGGAACGGGTCATGGATTCAACAAGTGTCTCGGTAAGAAGAAGAATGGTGAAGGGAGTGGAAGGTAGACAACTTAAGTATAAGTGGTAGTATCTTCTGATAATGTATAATATTAAGTGTAAAATTTCGAGAACGATGTTTGAACATATGTAAATATGTATGTTTGTATGAATAAAATCTTTATTTTCTATATGAATATAAGATTGAGATTAATTTATGAGTTCTTAAAACTCATACTTATGGTAAGTTCATGACTCATAATTATATGAGCTTTTTTGAACCCCTCAGCGAATGGACATCAAAGGTCTGACTAGGATAAGTTCATAAACTCATATAATTGTGGCAAGTTCCTAAACCCCTAGGTGTGGTAAGTTTGATGAACTGAGAATAGTTGTGTGTGAATGGAGAATTATGACTTTTTGTTTAAAGTCAGAGAATTACAAATTTTGTTTAAAATTGTGTTGTTAATCCTGATATTTATGAAAAGGGATAGTCGTATATGTTAAGTACTAAATGTAATGTGTGCTATTTGAATAAATATGCAATTATATGAGAACTTTGTGTTAAATTCTTATTGTGTGATGAATAAGAGCTTGTGTAGAGAAATAGAATTAATATAGGATTTTTATTTAAGTCAGATAATGTCGCCTAGACGACATAATCGAAATCAAAGAGAAGAGCAGTCTTTGAATAATGAAGGAGGTCAAGCGGACCGGATGAAGAATTTTGTGGATATGGTAGCCCAAGCTATGTGAAATAGAGCTCCAGCAGAAAGAGAAAGAGCGAGAAATCAGCCAACCGATAGATTAACTAACTTTAAGGACTTTAAAGCGGTAGGACCGCCAAAATTTAAGGGAGCTACGGAAGGCGAGAAGGTTTGAGAATGGATTAAAACTGGGTATATACAACAAAGTAGCTGTATTACAAATTAATACGTTTGTGGATTTGTTAGAGAAGGCAATAATTGCTGAAGGGGGAAACGAAGATGCATACCGTTATAATCAGGAGAAGAAGAAGACAAATGATGGTGGAAGCAGAGGTGGTAGTAATCCAAACAAGAGAAAGTGGAGCGAGAATACCCAGTCGGGTAATAAGAAAGAAGGGAATAAGAAAGGAGGAGAGCCTTGTACGAACTATGGAAAGAATCATCCAGGACTTTGTCTAAAGAAGAAGGGAGTTTGTTATAATTGTGGTCAAGAGGGACACATGTCGTCCAATTTCCCCAATCCGAAGAAGATACAAGGTTGTTATGCTTGTGGATCGACCGATCATCTGGTTCGAAACTGTCTAAAGAGGAATAGGGAGAAGTGGAGTGCCAACAAAGGAACTGGTAGCGGATCCTTGGAGATTAAAGAACCTGCTTAGCTAGGTAGATTAATAGCCCACACATTTAATATGATGGCTCAAGATTCTGAGGCTGCCTAGGAGGTGGCTATAGGTAATAATTTCGCTTAATAATTAAATTACGCGAGAAATATTAGTGATATAAGCTGTGAATTGTTTTATTTTATAAATCCAAATCACAGGTTAGAATGTTGAGACACAAATGAATATTTTGTTGATAAGAGTGAATTGATGATACAACTTTCAAAGATTGTTGGGAGTAAAAAAGTTGTGATTCCGAGGACGGAATCCATTTAAGGAGGGGTGAATATAATAACCCGGGATTTCGAATAATCTGAAATTTATGAATAATTTTTTTTATTTAATATTAATATTGAATGTTAATATTGTGTTGCGTATCTGTGATACAAGTTTAGAGAATGAGTCAATTTATGTGTTGACTGAGGAAAATAAGAGTAGAGTTGTGGTTAATGAGAATAGAAACCCTAACCCTAAGTCCAGATAGGGATTCGATAGAAAATACAGTTATGATAACTGTATCGTTGAGTATGTGCTTGTACAGTGTAGAATTTTGATCAGTGATTGATCTAGTAAGGTATAACGTTAGTAAAGCCTAATGAGAGATTAAAAACCCTAATCCCAATATTAGAAACCCTAACGCGTAGTTAGGAACCCTAATCAAAAGCTGGGAAATCCTAATTTCATATCCGAGAATCCTAAACCCTAAATTAGGAAACCCTAATCCTAATTGTGGAGCATGATGTGTTTATTAAACACTAATATGATTAGGAAAACCTAATTTAATTAGGAAACCCTAATTTTAGTTTTAAACTTTTAAATTTTATAATTTAAATCCTAATTTAGAAAATCCTAGCAAGCTAATGTTTTAAAACCTAAGGGTTAGGACCTTAGGGTTAAACCCTAAGGGTTTGTTTAATTCCATATTTGCCATTAAAATTGCTTGTGCAATGACCAAAGTACTCTTTTTGGATATTTTAGTAAGTAACTTGTAGAATTGGCAATACCTTTAGTTGGAGAACTAATAACTTGACTTTATGGCATTAAAATATCAGTATTTAACCTCCAATTGACAACTAACATTAGATCATTCATGAATCAAAGTAATATAAATAGATTTGGAGAGAGAAAGTTCACCAAAATTCCAAAATTTCTATCCAACTCTCAGCAACTCTCTCTCTCTCTATCCCAAACCTTCGAATTCCTTGAGTGGATCAGTCACCAAATAAACCCTAGAATCACTAAGATCAGATTGGAGAAGAGAGATCAAAGCATATTCAAAAGAAAGGTATAAAACCCTACTTCACTTTGATCTTGAATGCTTAAGATAATTATGTGTTTATGTATTTAGATACTTGCTAGAACATGTTTCATGATGATCTATGGCGATATACCATAGATCTATAGCATCAAAATGCATTAAAAGTCAAGTTTTCAAAAACAACATGAACCCTAGAAAATGGTCTAACAAGCTAATGTCAGTGACCACAGATCTTTGTATGTTTGTGATTTTTCTTGTTTGATGTTTTGGATTTGTTGTCTGATGTCGACGTTGGGATTTTTAGTTGTCCCTTTTCGTTACTTGTTCTTTGGTGTTCTCATGTTAATGTGAGATTTGTTTGAAAAAATAAGTGAAAAAGGTCCAACATGTGTAATGTCGACGATTTGACTTTAAGAGTCGCCAGTTGGTGTTTTTAATTGGTTGCACCAATGCAACCGAAAAGGTTTGTACATTGACCCAGTGATGTGATACTGCTAAACGGGTCTGTGAAATCGAGATTCATTTGGTTTCGGGGGCTTGATTATGCGGAGGGAAGGTGTTAGGCACCCCCCCACATTCGTGTTGCCACGGTGACCGCCACTTCTCAAAGAAACTGTTATATTAATGTGTGTGTGTGTGTGTGAGTCAATGTGCAATTATTTGAAAGTAGTGCGAGGCCTCGTTCGCACCTATATACAAAGGGTTTGAATTTATAGAAAAATTCAGTTTTAAGCAAGATATAGCAATGACGTTTTGTACAAAATAGGTTTTTCAAACCCTGTGCTCAATAGGAATTGACACCTTTTTATACTTACATTTTATTAATAAAATGTTCGGCTTGTTTGCTTTTATTTTTGAGATTTGAGGCATCTTCAAGAAAATAATATACAGCAGTGCCGAACTCCTTAGGGGTATGACAGCCATCCAAGGAAATTCTGACACCGTAACTAATGTTCAAGCTGCTTACAGCTAAAAATGTCCATCACGGGAACCGAATCTAGATTCAGTAGACTGAATCTGTGATCACATGATTCCTAGGCTCACATGATACTGCAGTTTATATGGAAAGCAGTAAGCAGTTGTATATATATATAAGCTATAAATATATATATACAGACATGATCAACCACCACGAAGCAACTCCATGGGGGATCAGAAATATAAATAAAGCAGTAAATGTTATCAACCGCCACGAAGTAAACTCTAGGCGGGATGAAATGTAAATAAAGCTGTAAAAGCGATCAACCACCATGAAGTAAACTCCAGGCGGGACGAAATGTAAATAAAGCTATAAAACCGATCAACCACCATGAAGTAAACTCTAGGCAGGATAAAATGAAAATAAAGCTGTAAAAGGCCATGAAGTAAACTCCAGGCCTAACAGAAATGTAAATATATATATATAAGCAAGTAAACGCTCCAGACATAAGTTTAGGCTCAATCGAGGCATAACTCGATAATGTTAGTCCATATATAAATATATACATATATAAGTATATATATACAGAAAGAAATGAAAACCATGGACCGAAGTCCGGGCAAACACACACCACACGACTCTCAATGTGTAGAATAGTGTATGTAAAGATGAAGAGAAAGGCTTTATAGAGTGTGAGAAGGCTTACAGTGGGCTGCCAATAAAGACTTCTATGACTCTATATGGATAAATACTCAGCTCCCGCTGGTAAATGTATAGTTATATGTGAGCTAACAGATGTTTAAAAAAGAGCAAACACTCAATATGGGTGTGTACAAAGAAAATTGGGTAGGGCTTCCTTGCCTTTTTCTTTTTTCTAAATGGCTACCCCAAGCCCTCTATTTATAGAGGGGGGAGCTGCAAGTGTACCTGCGGTAGCCACAGATGCACCTGCGGCTGCCCGGGGTGCCCCATGTTTCGTAGGTCCTGTCATCTCGAAATGCGTGCACTCGTACACTATAATGTCCACTCAAACTTACAGAACTTCAATCTGAGCATCTAAACGAGGTATATACGACCTTCTTCGGACTGCTTTTATCGAGAGTTACACAATGACATGGATTAGAGGTTGTACGCAGTCTAGAAGAGGGGACCATGCCCATGGTCTTCAAGCTTAAAATTCTATCCAGTATGTTGTCACGCGTAATAGTCACTCGGGATTGGAACTCCTTGGTTTTTTAGGACATTGTAGTATGTATGTATGTCTGAAGTGTTGAGATGACGCGCAAGTGTTGAGGTAGCAAGATGACGTGTGACTCTTCATCGGGGTTATCACCGATTTGAGTTGAAAGAAGACGTTGCTCAGGGTTATATCTGAGATTGGACTGCTTGTTTGAATGTTGCAATGTCATTTGCAAGTGTGCCTGTCTGCCCAATGTTAGCTCTGGGTCTTTGGTATGAGTGCTTTTTTGACGGTAGGTCTGAATGAAGGTGATTGCATGCATTTAAAACAAGCATTTCCAGAGTTATCGCCGGAACTGCAACAACATTCCTTGGTGTTATCGCCAAGGATGAAACTCGGGGTTATCTCCGAGGTTGGAAATGATCCTTCCGGTGTGTGTTCCGGAGTTAAGACTGATATTCCCGGTGTGTTGTCTGGGATTGAAATTGAACTTCCGGTAGTATCAAGAATGGATGTGAGATGTCTTCCAAGGTTATGTCCAAAAGATGAATCGCGCCTCCTGATGTTGTTAGTAGAGGTGTGCGCAGAGAAAATTTTGAGTGTCTACAGATGTCCCTCTTTATCATATTCATGCAATGCAAGGCATGGATAGGATAAAGAATCCTAGACACTTTAAATGCAACAAGATAAAACATGATGCTATGTGCAGTAACATGATACAAATGTATGATGCATGAATGAAATAATTGCCGGTTAATCTTGTTGGGATGACAATCAGTGATGCCTTGGACATGAGATCCAAGTCTTCAAGTATGTTGACGTTGGGGCTATCACCAAAGTTGTGAATCCTAGACACAAACTTCATTCTCCATAGAGGTGTCTCTTGTGTACAAGAGATCTATGGGGATAAAACTTTGTTTATTTGAGGATGTGTATAAAATTACCTATCACCCTGTCGGAGTTACTGCCAACAGTATGCACTTGTTAGGGTTGCCTGACCTCTGCTGATGTGTGTATCACCGGATAGATCCCTTGTAGCGCCCCCAAATCCGGGTCCTAAATCACCACAGATCTGGTGCACTATTTCTATCTATTGCGGAAGATATAAACATAAATTGTTTATATATTAAACATTATACACTATCCCCAAGGTTGAGTAATCATAACTTAAACACAATTCATTATCCTATCTAACATACAATGTTATTATAATAAATTACTATTACGAATCTAGCTACAAACATAGTCCCAAGCTGAACTTGGCTTTAACTTTTCATTGTATCCGAAGCATTCGCCTTAATCTGCAATGTTTTATCATGATATAACAAGGGTGACCATGAAAGTTGCCCATCAAGTTTAAATACAATTTAAGGATATATCATGATTGAAAGAGTCTGAATAATAGGCTTGCTATAATTCATCAATGTAATTCAGAACTAGCACGAACAAACTTTTTACTGAACAAGTATTAAACATGAACAATTTTATCTGAACCGAATGGTAATGAAGGTGATTAGTCTTTCATACCTAACTTATACATACAAGATATACAAAGTACAATTCTACATGGCAATCAGTAATGATTAACCATAAGCATATCTGAATGAAACAACTCTTAGTAGAGTTAAGAAGAACTTGCCTGTACCGTTGATTACCGTTACGACATATAATTTAGCTTTATCCGAAGACCTAATATAGATAATATTGATCTCCAAATATTAGAATAATATCATCATAGTATAAAATAACCTAAACACATTACCACATAATCTTATCAGTCTATACAGCACATAAGACCTAGTATCAAGTTAAACTATTATAAATCGAGTTACATTCAAGATTATTATTACATCCAAGCTGACTAGTGGGGAAAATTATCGAGTTTAAGTTCAATTAAACTCTGCCTAAACACTTAACAATTATCTTAGATAATTTATAAATCAGTCAAAATAATTTTCCATAGGCTCATAATAATTTCCAAGTAATTATTACTATTTATCATGATTTTTCAATCATTAATAACGTATTTATATAATTTAAATATCACGTAATTCCTTAATCATTAATGTTAATTTAATATTAAATATCAATAAAAATCATAACATAATATTATTATATATTTATAATATCACAAAGTATTTTTAATACCTTAAAATCATATTTATATGATTTTAAACACTTAAATCCATTATCGATAATTGACATTAATATTAAAATATTAATATTTCCATGGCAAAATATGAAATGTTATATTTTATAACTTAAAATATTTTTATAACACTTAAATTATTTTCATATAATTTTTAAAGCATTAATTCTATTTTTCCATAATTTATTTAATACCTTCATTAAATAAATTAACTATCATTAATAATAATTTATTAATGAAATTCATCCTAAAATATCAAAAGTCATTAAAAATAACTTAAAATATTTTCTAACACCATAGTATAATTTTTCATGATTTTTCAAGTATTAAAATCATTTCTAAGTAATTTATTTAAATATAATTAAATAAATTAAATACCATTTATATTCCAAAAATATTAAATATTTATGAAATATACTCGAAATAATTAAAAACTAATTTTTAGGCTTTAAAATAATTTTTAGGAATTTATTATGTATTTTTGATAATTAAAAACTATTTAATACTAATTATTTAATAAAAATACTAATTTTATAATTAATCTATCGCTAAAGGGCCCTATTGTGACGAAACTATCGTTGTAGGTTTTCTTGGGTTGTTCTTGAGCTGCCCAGAACATCATGTCAGAGTTCGAGTCTTCAGGTTTGACTAGTCTTAGATCTTTGTTCATTACGTTTCTAGGCTGGCTAATGTGTTATGATTACAGTACTTATGTAGTACTACAACTACAAACAACTTTCATGGCCATTCTGCATCTTAACAGCAAGTTAGAGGCCATCAAAGTCCTTGTCATACATGTTCTTCATTTTCTAGGTTACCCAGAAAATGAAGAACAGTCGAGCTAGCTACTTTTGGTCCTTATGGATTGTAATATAGGTCTAGTTTGTGTGATCTAAGAGTTCCAACATGTAGAAGGGATGTCAAACTACAATTATATACAGTTCATATACCAGGCTATAAGATCTAACTAACAACAGGATCTAAACAATATCATACATCAAGATTTGAAGCTCAGAATATGTTGTCAGACGAGATCACAGGTTTCGGGTTGTCGAAACTTCAGTCTCCATGATCAACCGAACGCTTGATTGACCGCTTTCATAACTTTTAATTTATACATGATCTGGGCTTGATTTAAGTTCCAGATTAAAGACCTTACAACATACTACAAGTACAACCATTTAAACAACACAAATTATAAACAGGTAAAGATCTATGGGGTCTGACATTCGGTTGTCAGACCACATATTTCCAGTTTTCTAGATTTCTAAAAACTTCTATTTTGAGCATCTAGATGTTATGGATCTGGGATATTACAACCCAGATCACTAATATATACTACATACTACACATTTAAACATAAAATCACAACATCTAACATCAAATCTAAGGATTTCTTGAATTAGGGTTTATACTTCATAAATGCTTTGATCTTGACTCTGATCTTTGTGATCAGTTTTTGGCTTGCTAGTGCTCTTACTACTGACTGATTTACCTAATATTTTCGTGGCTAAGGAGAGAGAAAAGTTTGGTTGAGTGTAAGGATGTAATTGAGCTTGGTTTTGTGACTTTTCCTCTCTTTGATCTATATATAAAATGATAATATGCAATGGTTGATCATGTGATCAGTTGTTGATTGATTAAAACAGCTTTCTAGACCACATGGCTATCCTAGGGTTGGTTATCAACCACAAGTAGGGTTAGATCTACATTCCACCTCATTAAAATATAAAGAAGGGTAGTTTGGTCTTTTGACTCATAAAGTGCATGGCAACTTGGTAACTTCCCATAATTATTATATTTTAACCCTTAGGGTTTGACCCTTAGGGTTTACCCCTAAGATTACACAAATTAATATTCTAGACTTTTCTAATTAGGTTCTATAAATAGAAAATTATAATTAGGGTTCCCTAATTATAATAAAGTTTACTAATCATATTCAAGCTTGCTAATTAGGGTTAAGGCTTCCTAATTAACATTAAACTTTATAATTTAATAATTAGGTTTTCTCTAATTGTACATTAGGGTTTCCAACATTAGAAATTAGGGCTTCCTAATTAATCAATTAGCGTTATCCCTAATTATACTTACAATTAATAACATAAAAACTTTATACTTATCTTCAAGCTTCCCAATTAGGGTTTTATTATTCCGAATTAGGGTTACGGATTCCCGAAAATGAAATTAGGGTTTCTATAGCCGGTAATAGGGTTTCTTATCAGTCGATAGGGGTTTTCTAACTGAACGTTGAGGCACTTACTATATTATTAGGGTTTGTGACTAATATAATTTATCCGGTCAACCCTTGACCCTTAATCACACACATATAACCATATACACAGATTCTCATAACACTGTAGACCTTCACCAACAGTTTTTTTTTAAATTCACAAAAATTCATTCCAAAAAATGTTAAATACATACACTTATTTTCTGTCTAGGTTTATTATTTAACCTCTATTCAATCTTTTAAGATTTATAAAATTGTCTAAATTCTCGGGTTATCACATTCACCTCTTCTTCTAAGAATTTCGTCCCCGAAATTCAACTTACACCTCCTACCTTGCATACACAGCATCACATGCTACCCAATACATCACTCACAAGAGTAAAAATTTTCAAATTGTGTTGAGGAGTCATATAGACTGTTTGTTTGTCATTTTCACAAAGGTTTTATGGAAATTCATCTGCAAATCGTCATAACTTACGGACACAAAGGGTGATTAGCCCGATATGCCCTGTATTGGGCAAGTACTGCTGGTCAGAACCTTTTGTTCCTCTTATCCGCCTTAGGCGCAAAAAATTTCTTACCTCAGTCTTTTTAGATTCCGGACCAAAACAATTTGGTTCAGGAAATTTCTTTCAATGAACACTTAGAGTTTTTTTTTTATAAACATTAGTCTAGCTAAATCTAATAGCATAGACTCATATCAATAATTCAATTCAATCGAATTATTTACGTGTAGCCAATCCCCGTTGGCAAATTAAATTCTTGAAAAATATTTTTGGAGAATGACGTCATGATGCCGTATTGTATTAACAGTCTGTTTGAGGATGCCGTCATTGTATGACTTCGTCATAACACATCATACAATAGTGGAACAATAATTTTTAGATCGAATTCACACTATGTATTCCTGTATTTATAACTCTATCATATTTTTATCATCTCTGCACCAGGTTACATGGTACATGAATGATAAATAAAATATATTTTGATATTTCAAATCATTTGCGTCTAGCCGAAATAAGTAGCATAGACTATACTTTAAACAGTTTCAAAAATGATTACGAGTCTACATTTTATTTTATTTTTAAAAGCACATAGTGCGTATTTAGCTTGATGTCAAAATTTTGAAGTCTAGTAATGGCTATGAGTTTTGGAAAACTTATATCTCCAGTAATAATCATTTTCTTAAACAGTCTATTTATTCCTATTAACCTCAATACTCCATTCACACTTAGTTCTACCTAGTTAGTCAAACTTACCACACTTCTGAGTTCAGGAACTTTCCACAATCATATGAGTTTAAGAACTTGTCCTAGTCAGACTTTTGGCGTCCATTCACTGAGGGGTTCATAAACATTTCATATAACTATGAGTCACGAACGTAACATAAGTATGAGTTTTAAGAACTTGTACTTAACCTTGTGTCCTCTACCTATAACCTATTTATTTTTTCTACACACGAGAAAGGAATCACCCTCTCAACATGCATATAGCAAATAGCACGACTCAAACATTTCAATGATTGTCAGGGCCAGAAACTAAGTGGTTTTTACACCAAGTACAATTCAGCTCCCATACGAAGAACCATACAACTTAGATGCTGTCATGAGTTCTCAATTGAAATCCCCGTATAATCCTAACTCCCTTCTCAATATGAATTTCATTTAATCCGCATTCATAATCCTTTCCTGAATCTGTACTAATTCATAGTACAACCTATACACATCAATCATGTTGAAACTCTTTCCAATCATTAGATTGATTCTTCACCTTATCAGATCACGGGGTGATCTCATCGTATATAATACGATTCATTTCTATATCTTGATCATTTTGTTTTACGATCTCCTATCACTTTACTTTTAGTCTTTTAGACTTTATCTATTCATCACTACTGTTCACCTTTATTATCAGAGTTAGGGAACTCCGTATCTTTATAACTCGCCGAGATTCGTCTTTGAATCTTACCGACACACTAACTCTATGTGAGTTAGATCTTATCCTAATCACTGCGATTATTAGTCTAAGGTAACTCTACCCTAGGTTTCTAACCAACAGCTCTGATACCAAATGTAGCGCCCCCAAATTCGGGTCCTAAGTCACCACGGATCTCGTGCACTATTTCTATCTATTGCAAAAGATATAAACATAAATTGTTTATACATTAAACATTATACACTATCCCCAAGGTCGAGTAACCATAACTTAAACACAATTCATTATAATATCTAACATACAATGTTATTATAATAAATTAATGTTACGAATCTAGCTGCACACATAGTCCCAAGCTGAAATTGGCTTTAACTTTTCATTGTATCTGAAACATTTGCCTTAATCTGCAATGTTTTATCATGATATAGCAAGGGTGAGCATGAAAGTTGCCCAGCAAGTTTAAATACAATTTAAGGATATATCATGATTAAAAGAGTCTGAATAATAGGCTTGCTATAATTCATCAATGTAATTCAGAACTAGCACGAACAAACTTTTGACTGAACAAGTATTAAACATGAACAATTATATCTGAACCGAATAGTAATGAAGGTGATCAGCCTTTCATACGTGACTAATACATACAAGATGTACATAGTACAATTCTACATGGCAATCAGTAATGATTAACCATAAGCATATCTGAATGAAATAACTCTTAGTCGAGTTAAGAAAAACTTGCCTGTACCGTTGATTACCGTTACAAAATATAATTTAGCTTTATCCGAAGACCTAATATAGATAATACCGATCTCCAAATATTAGAATAATATCATCACAATATAAAATAACCTAAACACATTACCACATAATCCTATTAGTCTATACAACACATAAGACCTAGTATCAAGTCAAACTATTGCAGTCTGAGTTGAGTTCGGTACTATTATTACATCCCGACAGCCTAGTCAGACAATTATCGAGTTTAAGTTCAATTAAACTCTGCCTAAACACTTAACAATTATCTTAGATAATTTATAAATCAGTCAAAATAATTTTCCATAGGCTCATAATAATTTCCAAGTAATTATTACTATTTATCATGATTTTTCAATCATTAATAACGTATTTATATAATTTAAATATCACGTAATTCCTTAATCATTAATGTTAATTTAATATTAAATATCAATGAAAATTATAACATAATATTATAATATATTTATAATATCACAAGGTATTTTAATACCTTAAAATTATATTTATATGATTTTTAAACACTTAAATTCATTATCCAGATAATTGACATTAATATTAAAATATTAATATTTCTATGGAAAAATATCAAAAGTTATATTTTATAACTTAAAATATTTGTATAACACTTAAATTATTTTCATATAATTTTTAAAGCATTAATTCTATTTTTCCATAATTTATTTAATACCTTCATTAAATAAATTAACTATCATGAATAATAATTTATTAATGAAATTCATCACAAAATATCAAAAGTCATTAAAAATAACTTCAAATATTTTCTAACACCATAGTATAATTTTTCATGACTTTTCAAGTATTAAAATCATTTCTAAGTAATTTATTTAAATATAATTAAATAAATTAAATACCATTATATTCCAAAAATATTAAATATTTATGAAATATATTCGAAATAATTAAAAACTAATTTTTAGGCTTTAAAATAATTTTTAGGAATTTATTGTGTATTTTTAATATTTAAAAACCATTTAATACTAATTATTTAATAAAAATACTAATTTTATAATTAATCTATCGCTAAAGGGCCCTATAGCGACGAAACTATCGCTATAGGTTTTCTTGGGTTGTTCTTGAGCTGCCCAGAACATCATGTCAGAGTTCGAGTCTTCAGGTTTGACTAGTCTTAGATCTTTGTTCATTACGTTTCTGGGCTGGCTAATGTGTTATGATTATAGTACTTATGTAGTACTACAACTACAAACAACTTTCATGACCATTCTGCATCTTAACAACAAGTTATAGGCCATCAAAGTCCTTGTCAGACATGTTTTTCATTTTCTAGGTTACCCAGAAAATGAAGAACAGTCGAGGTAGCTACTTTGGGTCCTTATAGATTGCAGTATATGTCTAGTTTGTGTGATCTAAGAGTTCCAACATGTAGAAGGGATGTCAAACTACAATTATATATCAACAGATCTACTTAACAACATCAAATCAGTAAGTCCTAGATCGGTCAAACTATGGGTCAAGAAACGGTTCTTGAAGATCTGGGTTTCCCAGAAATCTTCATCCGGCATGATGGTCGACCATACTTTGACCACCACTAATTTCCATTCTGTGTATGATCTGAGGTTTCTAGTGTGACGCCCCCAAAATAGGTATACATCACCCATTTTGAGTCATCAATAACATGGTACAGAAACAACTACAACTTTATTAATACAACATATAAACTGTGAGTTTAAATACAAATATTGTCATCTAGACAATATTCACACCCAAATAAGTCCTCATTACAATTATTGGTACATTATTTTATAAAAATGGTGAGGACTACTAAAATAACTTTCTAGAATCATCATTCCACACCCCGACTAGAAATCGCTACATTCTCGCCTCCTGAGAAGAAAAATGGAACAAAAAGAAAAAGGGTGAGTTCAACTAGCCCAGTAAATAATATTCTGACTAAGATAATATAGAACAAATTATCGTTAGTCTTCAATAGGGAAAAATCTGATAAAATACAATAGACAACAAGATTCAGATCAATATTCGCAGCGGAAATAATAATTCATAGATGAGTTACGTAGAGAATGAAATCTACTATAATCTATGAATTTAAAAGTCCATCATCATTATTTTATCCCTGTAACATCAATCAATATTCATCTTGAATCAAATATTCATCTTTGCAGCACAGGCCAAAGATATTCATCAGCCGGTCATGTTCATCTCAACACCTGTACATCTTTGGCCCGTATTTGCACTACGGGCCAAAGATATTCATAATAAAATCAACCAACTTTGCACTACAGGCCAAAGATATTCAGTAATACCATCATTTAGGACTGAGGATGATGAAAAATATTTTAAAGAAAACGAATCCAGTGAAATAAAAGAACAAATATTAAGGATTCGTACTTTAAACAGTCCAAGTTCAAAAATACTTCATAAATAACCATAGTGAAGTAAAATTCAAGAATGATCAAAACATGGATATAATCAAAGCTAGTATCTATAATAGATATTTTGGATAAAAAAAAATGAAAATTTAATTTTTCTGTGAATAGTGCTGTATACGTGAATAGTAACCCCGACACTAAAAGACAAGAATTTCACAAGAAAAATTTTACCAATAATCCGGCATAATGATATTAAAAGAAATAATATCATTTTAAAAAAAATAACATCCCTTACCTCGAAAAGAATAGTACTTCTGGCTGGAATATAAGATATAACGCTGAAGGAACTTGCACCATATAGCAACACTCAAAGTATCAAAATACTCACAAGAATACGCTCGATAATATAGAGAGAGAAAGAGAGAGAAAACTTCAGTTTCTGGTGTGATTTTCAATTCTAACTTAAGCACCCTATTTTTAGGAAAATGCTTAGAACACCAAAAGCAGAAAATTTAATAAAATATTATTATTAATAACAAAATTCATACGCATCCTTTGAAATCAGATTTCCCGCATGCCCGCCTTCTAGAAAAAGTAAGAAAAACATTTTTCATAAAATAAATAATTAAAACATCCAAAAATCAATTATTTCGGAACTTTGGAACTTCAATAATTCATAATAAATAGCCCTTTTGTCAGAAAAATTCAAACCTTATGTCTTTTTCATAGGAAATTCCATTATCTACAACTTTGCAGAAGAAAGTTTTTTCAAATTCCAAACAGAAATTGACTGAAATCCACAAATAGGCGATTTTACAAGCTATAATCAAATTTCAGTCAAGAAATAGGGTCCACCGACATGTTTAACATGTTTTAAACATTAATTATAACAAAAATACTCTTCCTCCTCATATACTCATATATCTCACATTCATTGTAAAAATCTCAACATTATTATATTATTAAAATATAATAATATATTTAAATGAATAATTTATCAGAAAAGATAAAATAATAAATTTTCAACAATTGTCACATTAAAAATTTTCTCCATTTATATCCACATAAAATGAATATTTTTCTTATCATATAAATCAATAATTAATTATTCACAAATAATATTACAAAATCACAATCATCGACAACCGGGGCGGTTCGTGAAAGAGGGGCTTTCAATAAGGATTTCTCTCTTCTTGGTGGCCGCAATTTGGTGACCAAACCTCTCCTTAGACATAACTTTCTAGATATTGCCAATAATGTTATCTAATAATATTATTCAAATAATATGAATTATTGATCTGATAATGAAAATACAATGTAGTGACAATTATTGAAACAACAATAATATAAAATATCAATGTAGCAATTATTGAATCAATAAAATAAAATATTGAACAGTAACTACTATAACAATTATTGAGTAATGCCTTCCTATGTAAGAATCAATAATTAGTGCAATACCGTGTGCTACTGTGTTTTAAGCACCGGGTATTCCAATAGTATTTACGGTAACAACTACACCGTTATTTATAAACAACTTATACTTATCGTTTTCTTCATCCAATCGCTTTCAGTTATGGGGCCCACACAAGGCTGCGCCGTCGTACAAATATTCCCCGACAGTAAGAATATTTCACGACCAAACAAATATTCTCCGATAAAAATGAATATTTTATAACACTTGCATATTTGAAATATTTGCGCATTTTACCCATAACTAACCACATTAATCAAATCAACCCTTACTATTTCAAAATAATAAATAAAGGAAATTTGATTTTATTTATAATAAGTTGGGGTCTTACATCTAGAGGCATTTATAGACAGTTCATATACCAGGCTACAAGATCAAACTAACAACAGGATCTAAACATTATCATACATCAAGATCTGAAGCTCAGAATATGTTGTCAGATGAGATCTGGGTTTCTGGGTTGCCCAGAAACTCAGTCTCCATGATCGGTCAGTGCAGTTTGACTGCTCATAACTTTTAATCTATACATGATCTGGGCTTGATTCAAGTTCCAGATCAAAGACCTTACAACATACTACAAGTACAACCATTTAAATAACCATAACTATAAACAGGTAAAGATCTATGGGGTCTGACATTCGGTTGTCAGACCACATATTTCCAGTTTTCTAGATTTCTAAAAACTTCTATTTTGAGCATCTAGATATTATGGATCTGGGATATTACAACCCGCATCACTAATATATACTACATACTACAAATTTAAACATAAAATCACAACATCTAACATCAAATCTAAGGATTTCTAGAATTAGGGTTTATACCTCATAAATGCTTTGATCTTGACACTTATCTTTGTGATCTGTTTCTGGCTTGCTAATGCTCTTACTAGTGACTAATTTACTCAATATTTTCGTGGCTAAAGAGAGAGAAAAGTTTGGTTGAGTGTAAAGATGTAATTGAGCTTGGTTTTGTGACTTTTCCTCTCTTTGATCTATATATAAAATGATAATATGTAATGGCTAATCATGTGATCAGTTGTTGATTGATTAAAATAGCTTTCTAGACCACATGGCTATCCTAGGGTTTGTTACCAACCACAAGTAGGGTAAAATCTACACTCCACCTCATTAAAATATAAAGAAGGGTAGTTTGATCTTTTAACTCATAAAGTGCATGGCAACTTGGTAACTTTCCATAATTATTAGGTTTTAACCCTTAGGGTTTGACCCTTATGGTTTAACCCTAAGATTACACAAATTAATATTCTAGACTTTTCTAATTAGGTTCTAAAAATAGAAAATTATAATTAGGGTTCCCTAATTATAATAAGGTTTACAAATCACATTCAAGCTTGCTAATTAGGGTTAAGGCTTCCTAATTAACATTAAACTGTATAATCAATTAGGGTTATCCCTAATTATACTTACAATTAATAACATAAAAACTTTATACTTATCTTCAAGCTTCCCAATTAGGGTTTTATTATTTTGAATTAGGGTTACGGATTCCCAAAACTGAAATTAGGGTTGTCATAGCCGTTAATAGGGTTTCTTATCAGTCGATAGGGTTTTCTAACTGAACGTCAAGGCTCTTACTATATTATTAGGGTTTGTGACTAATATAATTTATCCGGTCAACCCTTGACCCTTAATCACACACATATGACCATAAACACAGATTCTCATAACACTATAGACCTTCACCAATAGTTTTTTTTTTAAATTCACAAAAATTCATTCCAAAAAATGTTAAATACATACAATTATTTTCCGTCTAGTTTTATTATTTAACCTCTATTCAATCTTTTAATATTTATAAAATTGTCTAAATTCTCGGGTTATCACATCCCTGTTGGGTGCATGTTATCAAGCCTGCTTGACCTTCATTTATGTGTGTATCAATGGTTGCATCGCGTTGTAACCCTTGTTGGGGAAGGTTGCTTCGATGGGTTTACTTGCCATCGGCCGCGATAACGTCAAGGTTGCTTGACCTTCATGGATGTGTGTATCAATGGTTGACTTGAGTTGTAACCCCTGCCGAGAAAGGTTGCTTCGATGGGTTTACTTGTCATCGGCTAAGATAACGTCAAGGTTGCTTGACCTTCATTGATGTATGTATCAATGGTTGACTTGCGTTGTAACCCCCGTCGGGGAAAGGTGGATGTTTGAAATTGTTACGTTGTGACCCCCGCCGGGGATACTTTATAACTTTGTAGCTTCGACGTTGTAACCCCCACCGAGGATACTTCATTAATTCATAACTTCGGCGTTGTAACCCCCGTCGGGGATAATTCTAGGGTTGTGACCCCGCACTGACGGCATCGGACCTTTGTGAGGTATTTCTGGGCATGAATTATAGAAGTTGAGGCCACTTGTATAGTATACCTTGTATGCAGGCGAATACCAGTGAATGAGATGTGGGACCAGAGTGTGTCCCATGAAAACCAGGATTTCAGGCTATTCTGCTCAATCGCGTAGCACTTTTATTCCTGATTTGGCCTTTTCAGCTTGTGAGACCTCCTTTGCAACTCTAACTGGAGCGAGCCAGAGGTGTGGGACCCATAAAGGTGTGCCGCATAGGGTACACACCTCAAATGAACATAGTAGACACGCCGCCACCAACCGTGGCTATACAAAGCCTGCATGTTGCTTTCATAAGTCATTTTCAAGCTATGCGACGAAGAAAATTAGAGAGCTTTTCTTCAGACCTGTTGAGTTCGGGAAACTTTCTGCATATTCTGCTACCGTACAAGCGTTCTTCACTGTCCTGGTAACGCATGCATGTATTTTTTCCAATTTCTATCTGTTGGAAAATGACTTATCACATGAAATGCATTTAGACACATAGTAGTGAATATGTATGCTGATATGATATGATAAAAAATATTCAACATAGTAAATGTTAGTGTTAAACCATGCTGAACATAATGATATGAAAAAAATTTGACTTTTGAAACAATCAAATTGGTACCTTTTACTGTTATTTCTTATCCTAGGGTAATTAGAATACACTTACGAATTTTTTATTGTGATGCATGTAGGATGTATATGACTGTTGGTACGTGTGCTACTGAATGGCCACCTAGTCATGCCTATGTGCATTTGGATAGTCCCATTTACAAAGGGGACTATGGCAAAAAATTTCAAAATATAGGCGTTGGGTAATCAAGCATTTTTAACTCTACTGTAGATGTATGTTAAAACAATGCATGCATGCATGTAATCATAAAATGCATTTTGAAAAGCTCTAGGTAAGAATTTACCATACCCTTTTTGAGGTGATTTGGAGACTTGTTGTCCAGATATTATGGATCTAGATCAGCCGAGTAGTTCCCGCAGGACCACTTCTGGTGTACGGAGAAGGGGTTCTGAAGTACCTCGACCCCGTTTTATTAGACAGTCGCATCATTTGGTGGAGGCGGTGATTCGTCCTATCCGGTTGAAGTTCCGAATGTCGAGGACGAGGAAGAGGATGTACCGGTTGAGGTTCCTTCTCCTGCTGCACGTGTTCCCCATAGGGAGTTGCCAGGTATTCAAGTGGCGAACCCAGATCTTCTGGGTGACTTGAGTCGGCATCCTTCAGTATACCTGCACGCATACGAGGTATGAAGTTAGATCTTAATCTTCCTTGTTTCCTATTGATGAGGAGTAAAGGATTCTAATGTTGATCTGCATTTGATGTAGGTTCTCGGCTTTACACATCCTCGGGGGAACTGGTTCAACATCCACTCTATGTATCAGGCTTTGCACGATGACTATAGAGAGACTATACATGGCTGGGGATTCGAGACGTTCTTTTCCATTCTTCCCCATCTCTGCCCCTGGGGTTACCTCAGGGCATTGTCTGAGGGGTGGTTTCACCAGACTCAGTCACTCCATTTGCTGGACTATGAGGTGATGATGAGGAATGTCAAGAAAGGAGATTTCTTTAAACTCCAAAGCCATCTATAAAACTTGTCGATGGTAATGCAGAAAATGTAATTCTTTGGTTTGATAGATTCCAGTGGATTGTTTGATTACCAATTTGGAATCCCCAAAGACAGTTAACCGCCTGATGCCCATTGAACGGGCAAGTTTTAGGCCCATGATCTGACCTTCATACTCGCATAGTGTTGTTGGTTACGACAAACCGCAATTGACTGGCGATGGGATATCGCTCTCCGTGCTGGGATATTAGAAGCTGCTCCAGCTCTAGAGCCTTCTGTGTTAACAGCTCCATCAAAATACATTTTCCATGTGTGGCATGCATCGTACTTATGGTATTGCTGAACTATCATTACCCCTTCATCAAGAAAATATGTTTCTAAGGGTTTGTAATCCCCTGCAGGTGCGACAGCCAGTTGATCCGCAATTCCTTGACCTTTGACAGACTTTTGCGTCACGTAGACGATGTCAAATTGTTGTAGGATTAAGCGCCATCCGACAAATCGACAATTCATTATAAATTTGATTGAACACATACTTAAGAGGATCCACGCGGGATATGAGATGGGTTGTGTGACCGTGGAGGTAATGTTGTAACCTCATGGAAGCCCATGCTAAAGCACAACAAGTCTTCTCAATCAGAGTGTACTTATGTTCACTGCTGCTAAATCTTTTGCTGAGGTAATAGATAACTCATTCTTGGCCTCTATCATCTTTTTTCCCTAGCATACAGCCCATGACATTGTCATTAATGGACAGGTACATGAATAGGGGAACATCATCCCTGGGTGGTACCAAAACAGGAGCATTAACCGGTTCTTCTTTAATGTGAGGAAAGCTTTTTGACACTCGTCGATCCATTTCATGGAGGAGTTCTTCCTTAACAACTTGAAGATGGGCTCACAGGTTCCTGTGAGTTAAGAGATAAACCTGCTAATGAAGTTGATTCTTCCCAAAAATCCCCGTATTTCCTTCTTTATCTGAGGAATGGGCATTTCCTTGATGGCCTAGATTTTGGTAGGATCCGGTTCAATCCCTTTGTGGTTGACTAGGAAACCTAACAACTTACCTGATTTAACACTAAAGGCGCACTTGATTGGATTCAACTTCAAGTTGTACTTATGCAACCAGTTGAATAGCTTTCTGAGATGGTCTAAGTGGTCTTCCTCCTTTCGGGATTTAACAATGATGTCATCTACATAGATCTCTATCTCTTTATGCATTAAATCATGGAAAAGAGCCATCATAGCTCGCTGGTAGGTTGCCCCGGCATTGATGAGGCCGAATAACAACCGTCTATAGCAAAAGGTTCCCCAAGGCATGATGAAAGCAGATTTCTCACGGTCTTCCTCAGCGACCATAATCTGATGGTACCCCTTAAAGCAAACCGCAAAGGAGTACATGCCATATTGAGCAGTATTGTCAATGAGAATGTGGATAAAGGGCACGAGAAAGCTATCTTTAAGGTAAGCTTTGTTCAAATCCCGGTAATCCACGCAAACTCGTACCTTTCCTCCACGTTTAGACACGGGAACAATGTAGCGCCCCCAAATCCGGGTATCTTCCAACCCGACATATGGTGCTATACTGTACTAAAATTCATACATTCATTCAATTGAAAAGCCTCAAAAGAACGAACATCTCTTCTATATTATCAAAATAATATTTACAATGTCCCAAGTTCTAAACCCATTACAAAGGTTCTTTGTTATAATATTAATAACATTACAACAATAACCTATACTATTACATAGACAGTTTAACTATCTGCTTTAGCTTTTTCTTTATCCTTATTCAATCCTTCGGGATGTTCAGTCTTAGCTGCAGTCATATGGTTCAAGCAAGAGTGAGCATAACTAGCTCAACAAGTATGATATTTTCAATAAACAACATGATTGATATATACGAATCGTATATCTTCAATAACTAAATAATAGTTATGAAGTATTATTGATGATTCAAAATAGCACTTCATCTTTCTTTCAAAATGTTTTACAATAATATCAGTATTCAGTAAAACATTCACTCCGGTCAAAGACCTCGAGCATTTCATTCTTCTTTGAAAAGGACAACCCAGAACTAAGTCTGTAAGCCCGGTATTACTTACGAGCACTTCTAGGTTATCAGCCTATTGTACTATATGTTAATCAACACTACATTCATTAAACGTATATACATTTAATTGGTGGCAACCTCGCGTGCCTGTTATTTATCGACAAAACATTTGTTTAACATTTCAGTCTTCTTTTGAAAACCATATCAAGTAGTTGACAAAAGGTAATAACATTTGATAACAGATGAATAGATTATTAATAATCCACTCAATATGTCAAGTCTAACCAAAAGAATTGGCTTTAACTTCATTGTACATCAGTTCATGCGTAAGGATATATAAACTTCAAAAACTTGTTCAGATTGAACTGAGACAAGAGTTAGAATACTTGCCTTTAGCATCTGCTACGGTATAAATACTTTATGTTCAAGTCTTTCAAGTCACTACAATACATGATCATATAATGCCTCACATTAGGTCATATATAATCAAGTATATATATGACTATCTTACCATTCATATCAATCTAATTGTGTATTAGATTCATTTACTATTCATTCTGGTTTATCATCATACTTACATTCATTTGACTAGGTTATCTCAACCTTTATACAACATCTCTAAGGTTTAACAAAGTTTAAAAAATATTACTTTATGTTCCTTAAAGTATCTTTATTTTCAAATCAATTACCATTCATTCTTTGAACTTATAAACAACCTTCACTATCATTGCTCTGAGACTGGCGCTGCGGTGCTAGCTTTATAACTACAGCTCGCGCTACGGCGCGAGTTAACAGTGGAGAAGTCCTGGACTTGGCGCTGTGGCGCGAGTCCTTACTCAGTGGGCCGCGCTGCGGCGCCATTTTCTAGTATGTCATGGTGTGTTCATGGCGCTGCGGCGCCATCATTTGTACTATGATTCGCGCTGCGGCACGAGTTTCTAGTATGCTAAGATACTGTTACGGTGCTGCGGTGACACACAATTGGCCTAGGGTTGGCGCCGCGGTGCCAACTCTGTGCAGCAGAATTTTTTTTCAGACATTAAGTTTTGTGAACTTCGCAGATGCATAACTTCTTCGTTATAAGTCCGAATTGGCTCGTTCAAAAGCCTACGGCTCACAAATTACGTAATCTACGTGTTCATGCAAGAATTTTATCTATTTGACTTTTTTACTAAAAAATCACCTATTGGTTCATTTTTAACGTAAACGATAAACGTTCGTGAACGTTCAATGCTCGTTTCTTTATTATAAGTCGTAATTCGGTCATTTTCGAGTCCGCAACTCTTAAATGATGAACATGACTTGTCTCCATTGGAAAATAAAATTTCTGAGTTCAAACTCAAAATTTGACTTATAATCCGGGAATTTCACGAATTCGACGATTATCGTCTAATCGTGCGATTTTCGACAAATCTTCAGTACTTAGGATTTGTTCATTACTTCACTTGCATTCATTTCATTCTATAAACATCTTCACATATTTAATACAACAACTTATTTTCATTGTTGGATTTTGACTTAATTCATTCATGAGCTTATAACGTATTCCATTATAAACTACTTATTGCTTCATTGTTTCTAACTTAAGAAAGTTACAGTCCTTAAATCATCATGCATACATGTTTTCACATATAGTTTCATTCATGTATATATGATACATATACATATAAATTCTTTACTTCCATATTACTTCTATTAATAAACTCATTACAAGTTCATAATACTTTCACATAAGTTTATAACTTATGCTAGCTTAAATGACTTATTACCAACTTATGTGGCTTAAGTTCGTTACTTACACATTCTTCTTACTTCTTAACATTCATGTTCCTTAATCCAACTTTTCTTATCAACCTATCATGATAGAGATAGAAGATAATTGGAGAAGAGGTCTTACTTTTGAAGTACTTGTAAAGTAGCTTCTTCTTCTTCTTCTTCTAAATGAAAGTGACTTATTTGTAACTTAAGCTCCCTAACAATTAAGCACTTTGTATGAGTTGGATTGTTTGAACAAGTGTTAAATGACTTGCAAACCTTCTCTATTTATAGAATTCACAAAGTTAGGGCAATTTAGACTTTAAAACAATCCAACCTCCTTATGCACCTCTTTACTATTAATTATTTGCATGGCACAAAACCTATCCTTTGCTTGGTCATTACTCATTTAACTTGGTCATTACATAACTTGGTCACCACTCATTAATCTTGGTTACCACACTAACTTGGTCACCACTTATCTTGGTCATTACACATTAACCATATTAATATGATTTGCCCCATGGGTTAATCAACCCATTGGATTCTAGCTTGGGCTTAACTTAACTTAACCTTTAGGCTTGTATTAATAAACACTAACTTGCTTATTAATTCAATAGTTGGGCTTCACCCTTTAATTCACTTGGGCTTGTATCAATTATAACCAATCTTCCAAGTCCATTATCATTACTCAATACATATACATATTGTCTATGTAGTAATCTCGTATTATAATTCGTATACAACTTCATTATATACGATATTCCATCCTTCATACAAACTCGTATAATACTTTGTATTATACTTGTTTTCATTACCTTGCACAATACCTAAGTATCATACAATTAGTACTTACCTACTAATACTTTGCTTTCTTTAATATTCTCAGATTAAGTCCGCAAGCGAAATATTACGTTTTCCATAACTAGATTATTATTACCTAATCCATCTTACCTTTATAGTCTATCATTACGTATTTTTTCGGAATTTCAAAAATAATTCCCGAGCAAATACCGATGAATAGTGTTTTTCAGAAAATTTCTCGGAAAAATTTTATTTTCGTCTTAGAAATTCAAACACTTTAATTCCTTCACGTAGCTAAAATACTACGACATTCCAACATCAATAGGTTATAGAATGACAACCATCTTGATATCACATAAAATATGATTTTATTTTTATTTATTTTAATAAAATCATCTTACAATAAAATCCGAATTTCTCGGTCATTACAAACAATGTTAGATATCCACTCCGGATATGTAGACACCATGATAATGCCATCTTGAAATTGTTTCACAATTTCTTCTTTGACTTTTAAACTCCACTCAGGTTTCAATCGCCTGAGCTTCTGCCTAACTGGCTTGAATCCTTCTTTAATGGGAAGGCGATGAAGAACAATGTCAGTGGACAAACCCACCATGTCTTCATGAGACCATGCAAACACATCCTGGAATTTGGTTAATAGTGCAACCATGTCATTCTGTTGGTTTGGGGTAAGGTCTGAACCAATCTTGATTAGCTTAGGGTTTTCTAAGGTTCCAAGATTGAAAGAAGTGGTTTGGTCAAGGTTAGGTTTAGGCTTATCTACGACCCATTAATTAATCTCCTGAGGTGTCTCAATGTCCTCTTGTATGTCCATCAAGTTTGAGTCCAACTTTGCATCAAAGCTACAACCCTTGTGGAGAAAAGGCACCTCATCAACAATTACAGGCATATCTAAATTCAGAGTCCTGAAACAAAATATGCTTTCACTTAATATATGAGACTGTTTAATCATACACATGTGTTTGCATGTACTGATTAAATAACTGCTAATACTGTATAGAAAAGCAAGCAATTAAAGTTATCTACAGGGCAGATGGATTTTCTTCCCGTTTTACCCTCGTCGACCAATGCATGGAGTGTTGCTCCAATTGTAGAGCGCAAAGTCCTGATGGACTGCAATGATGGAGGAATTGTCATTGTTCTCCTTCTCCTGAATGATAACAATGACATCTGGGCAATCATCATCTGGGGTATGTCTGTTTGTATGTTCATCATGAACAATGACGCGTATGCCTGATATCATCAAGGCAATGTCATGTTTATGTTTCCGCTCCTTTTCTTCCACTTCGGGATCAGGAATCAGCACCTATTTTGCTTTGAATTGTACTAGTTTAGGAAATAGCATAGCCATAACATGGGCTGGCACTTTTACTGAAAATTGTCTCAGTTCATGCCGTGCGAATGGAAGAAATCGTCGTGTGGCAGAAACTTGAGGAACCTGCTTATGCTTATGAGGATTCCTATGACTGGAACTGGCAGCATAGCCTAGTCCAGCTATCCCAATTTGACTGGACACTTGAATAGGGTGCTTAATACCTTGCTGATTTTTACCAAGCCCTTGTCCAGGCTGATGACCCAATGACATCATTTCTTGAGTGGCCGACATAACCTCGGCAGAAATATTGGGTACAGGAAGTGGTGCTCCAATAGGATGGTATTGAGTGTTACTCACTTCCAAGGTATGAAAACTGGCCGGCTCAACTTTTGAATTGAAGTTGATAATTGGTATATCTCCTTGTTCAGTACATTCCGGCTCAGCGTTAACAGTGACTAGACTGTTGTTGATAAAGTATTTGAGTTGTTAATGTAGTCTGGAGGGAACAGCTCCAGCCATGTGAATCCATGGTCTCCCCAATAGTAGGTTGTATCCTGAGTCTATTCTGAGGACGTGGAAGGATACATTGAATGTATTTGGACCAATCTCAATTGGCAACTCAATCTTTCCGACGAAATTTCATCGGGATCCATCAAAAGCTTTGATAACCGTATGGCCGCTTTGGATCCGTTTGAGATTGACATCCATCTTCACCAAGGTGGCATAAGGACAGATATTTATAGATGAACCTCCATCTATCAAAACTCCAGCTAGCATATACCCGGAAGACAAAACTGTAATGTGCAATAGCTTGCAATGACCGGTCCCTTCGGGAGGTATGTCATCATCAGTGAAGGATATCACATTATTGTTGAAAATGTGATCAACCATATTGTCAGGAATAAGCATGTGAATTTTATTCCTATATACATATGATTTGATTATGATATATATATATATATAAATGAATATGCAAGTATGCTTGCATTAAGAAAAGCTGTAAAGTCTTTTGATAGATAATAGAAACATATGTACAAGGACTTAGAATGAACTGATCAAATGTGTTAGGTTGATCCTACATAAGCAAAATAGCTTTGTAAAGTCCTTAAAAAGAAACTATGTACAAGGACTATAAATATAGTAAGATCAAGCATGTTAGGTTGATCTTATGATGTAATAGATAGGGTTGTCTGATCGTTGAGCACTGCACTAGAAATCATAGTCTGTCAGGAGAGTCAAGGAAAACTCGAGAGCTATCGAGGCAGAATCATAGTCTGCGAGATAGTAGATCTCGGAGTTCGTAGACTTCCAGGAGAGACGAGGAAGGATCGTAGTGTGTCGAGGAGAACTTCCTCAGGGCCATAGTCTGTTGAGGAAGTCATGTTCAGAATCGTAGAGAAAGCCTGCCTACGACCCGATCGAGCATCTGCTAAAGCCAGTCAAGAATCATAGACTACACTCGGAGTCGTAGAGTCTACTAATGTCAAAGCCAATTCAAGAATCGTAGACTGCACTCAGAATCGGAGACTGTACTAATCATATCAAAGGAAGAGATCGTAGTCGAGCAAGATCAGATGAAGACAAATCGTAGTATCAAGATCCGATCTCAAAGTCGTAGTGTCTGCACAACCGAAGCTAAATCATAGAATGCAGAGCTAAGACCTTAACAGATGTGCTCACAAGGCCACAGTAGAATCGTAGAGCAAACACGATTCTCAACAATTGAACACTCCCAGGATATCCAAAGGAATGAAGCCTCTGGTTGGTAATGAAAAGATATATCTCATTTGAAGGAAGCCAGAGAGCACTCAACGAATGGCATGCAAGCTAATAGAAGATCTAAGCATCAACTCAATAAGCATCCAGATTGAGTTGAGAAGCTATTCAAGATGAAGTCCTCCACAAAATGTCATAAGAAGACTTCAGTAGTTGACTAAGGAAAGTCAGCATATGCAGTAGTTATCAAGTGGAAAGATGACAACGATCTTGGAAGTAACCAGGATCGTAGTGTTTACCAAACAAAGAAGAAACTGATGGAGTACACAAAGATACTGGTCAGCCTTTGAATAACAAGGCTAAAGTGATTAAGCATTGGGTCAGTCCATTGATGATAAGTGAACGGGAGATCACAAGGAGAAAGTGAGCTGGACACGCCACAAATCTGAAGTGTCTTGTTATTCAGAAGGGGCTAGAGCAACAAGTCAAGCCATCGATGATCGAGGAGAACAAATGAGGAAAGCGAAGTGTTGAAGCACTGCACTAGAGAAAGAAGAGGTGTTGCACATTGAAGATCTAATGAACACTATTCAAGATCGTAGTGTTAACTCTACAAGTCAAGAAGCAATAGTCAACAAGACACTACGACCAAGTCCATGAAGACATGCATCAGAAACGTATAGTTTGAATAGCTGAAGAATGATGCATTGGCAACGGTTCAATCTAAAGGATAATATTCGGACAAAAGCTTATTGAGAGCATCGATGCAAGGACAACCTCTGATTGAGAAATCAGAAGGGTGAAATAAAGTCTTTGACCTGCCCAAGATATCAAAGTGACATATCTGACAGGGTAGGTGAAACAATAGACTGAAGTGTTAGGAAGTCAGAAAAAGATGTCATGTCACATCTGCAGTCTGCACCAAATAACTCGAGATCTGCGAAGCAATTTGAATAACCTTCAATGGCTACTTTCCAACGGGAAGATTGGGAAGTAGTATAAATAAACAGAGCTTCAAAGATCAAGAGTTGCTGATGATTGTGAAGTTGCAGATTCATTGAGTTGGTGAATGTTATTGTTGACTCTACGAGTTCCACCAAAGATCAATAGAACAAGTCTCAGTGATAGTGAGACTACCAAGGTTGAAGTGAAGCAGCTTTGAAGAAGGACTCATACAGATCAAAGCTTCACTCAAAAAAGATGAGAATGCCACTAAATGGCGGCCAAGCTGAGAGCCGAGGAGGCCAAAAAGATAGCATTCAGGAAAGTGGCTGAGTACAAAGAAGTTCAAGAGAGCCACTCTACAGATCACCATGAACCGACAGCTGAAACTTAACAAGTGTAGAACCATATCTGTAAATTATTCCAGAGAGGTTCAGAGATTGCTAAGTGCCAGATGAAGACTACTAAAATCACAAAGACTTAGCAAACCCAGATGGTGATGGTGCACAGCTGACATCAGATGAAGATAAGCTGAAGAGAGTAAAGATCAGCTGCACCAAAGAAGATGTGGTCCGGACTCGAAGCTGAAAGCAAAGAGGATCACACTAAGATGCTAAGTACAAAAGATGTCAGAGCTTACTGACATCTTAGCAGCTCAGCACCAACAACACCAACAATAACAACAACCTCAACAACAAGAAGCCAAGGCCTGAGGGGTCCTTATCTAGAGGGACTAAATGAAGTTCCAAGCCTGCTGGGCTTGAAGAGTTCCAAGGGAACTAGAGAAGTTCCAAGGCTGCTGGCCTTGAAGAGTTCTTAGTGAACTGAAGTCCCAAGGCTGTTGGCCTTTAAGGAATCTTAGTGATTTAGGGTGCTGCCCTTCCTTAGTGGAAATCCTGCTAGTTTAAAGTAGAAGAGTGGATTAGGAGCTTGAGTCTTTGAACCACTTAAAACCCCTTGTGCCTTTTACTTTATGTCATTTACATTATGTAACTTAACTGCTATAACTGCAATGTATGTGCTATTTGCTTACTACTAAGTTAACTCTACGAACAATGTATGTTTGATTATGAATATATCAATGAAGGGGATCTTTTACTTATTCTGCTGTGCTTGAAAAGATTCTTAAGTTTTTCATGTGCTACTTAATGAGCAATACAACTTAATAGAGAAAAAGTATTTTGAAATTCTAAAGATCTATTCAACCCCCCCCCCTTCTAGATTTATATTGTGCCTACTGGAAACTGACAATTGGTATTAGAGCAGACTCTCATGCTATATTCAAAAGTTAATCGCTTTGAGTCTGATCCTAGGCTCAAACATTGTTCTAAACTTAGTTTAGTAGTAAGTCTCTTGTTATATGCAGATGAGCTCACACATTGGAAATATTGTGTACAGGTAAACGTGTATATACACCTTAAGCTGCTCGGATTGGTTCATGCTCTTGATTGTCACATCTACAAGACCAATTCTTGCCCGCAATCAATCTTGTAATCTGAAGACCTGGCTAGAAAGCACTAGAGACATCAACAGAAAAGAGTCAAACATCCACCAGGCTGAAAAGATGAAAAGGCCATCCATGTAAAGAAATGCTCATCCAGAGAAGAAAGAAATACTTCTCAAAAATATGTCTGGCCAACCAGCAGCTGGATGTAAACCTTGTGAACTCAAGGATGTCAAAGAACTGAAGATGTTGAGATTTTCTTAGTTTGCATCCTCAAGACCACGACTGATTGATTGAAGGTCAACTGGAGCAACAAGCTATCAGGAGCAAATGAGAAATTATGCACATCAATGCCTAATCTCAGTATGTCAAAGTTAAATGACTGTTAAGGAACTAACAATAGAAAGGTATGGTTCCTCTATATTATAACTGTGTACATCATGTTGCACTTCCTCATGAACTATAACAGTATTCTTTCAAGGAATCATAATCTACCTAAAAAGGTGAAGAGAGAAAGTACACTGAGAGTGGAAACTCAAATGCCTATAAACTTTCTCTCCATCCAAGTTTTAGGTTGAAGATGACATCGTGAAAGAAATCTGAAATGGGTCATAAGAGCATCACTGGTTAAATCAATTTTATGTGAAGTAATCTTTGCTGATGGGTTAGTATGTATGTACAACCTATGTTCTAAATGTTTAATAACACATAGAGTAAGATCAGTTCTACAAGAGTATATTGAAGATTCGTAGAAACTGATCACCTCCATGAATCAACCAGATACAGATAAATCGTAGAGTTGATTCTCACTCTGTGAATATTTAAACCTTGAGAACATAACCTAGAAAATGATGAAATCATCAAAGGAAAAGAGTGCTTTATTAAAATAGCAAATGTTACACACACTCACTATCATGCATCTCAAAATGTATTATCTAGATTAGCTACATGAATGAATATGACTGACGGTGATCAATATGATGATTATCCAACTATATGAGGAATAGAGGTTTAGAAAACTAACCTAGCAGGACCCATTTAATCATGGGTACCAAAAATAGAAATTTATAACCTGCAGGTACCTGGTCCATCTGACCACACTAAGGAATGTTGAAGCAGAAGACTTCAGGCAAAAAAATTCAACCAGCAGAGATCTTAAGACTGTTCAGAAGTGATTATGATAAAAATCCTATTGGTCAAAGCCTGCCCTGGAAGACTTGCTGAGCTAATCTGAATGACGCTCACATTGTTGCTGACTCTTATAAGGAAGCAAGTCATTCAACCAAAGATGTAAAAAGGTCTTAGACGCTCAATCATTCAAAGCAGGTCATAAGAGAAGACTCCTCACGAAAGCTCACCAAAGAGGATCATTGAGCATCAAACATGAGGAACTCATTACGGGAGCAGAACTCCATAAAATACAAACTGTAAAAGAAGACTACGTTCGAAGTGCTGTCAAAGGATCGTAGAATGATCAACCTTGAAGATGCCCATTTCTACGATATAAGAAGACTTGGTGATTCCAATCAGAAGGAGATATGCAAGGATGTCTTCTAATACATATAAAGAAAAGGGAATCACATCTATCTAAGAAGACAGTATCAACAATGGGGAGCAATGATATGTTAAGGAACAACAAACTGAGATATACTACGAAGCAGTGTACCCGCTACAAAGTCCCAAAACTTTGTGGCTGATGAACCAAATGAAGATCCATAGTCAGTAGGAACATTTCAAAATGAACTACTGATAACCTTTCAGCCACCCAACTCAAAAATGTAGAGAGCCCACGATCAAACATCTGATCGTAGTGGAATAGCAGGACACCGCGATTACAGCAAATGCAATTGTCTAAAGTTGGTAAAGGACCTCACTACCAGAAAAGGTCAAATGAGATATCAGTGCAAATCACTTCTAAAGTACTTCATCTGGAAAGTGCCTCAGGGACAAACCTAACCCTTTTCTCACTCTAAGTGGTTGGCCCTTCCTGAGCTACCTTAACCTAGAAGAATTGCTTAATCAAGCTCATCTCAAGGATCATGACAGTCAACGTTCGCAGAGTAAAGTTTGAGAAAACTCAACGATCGTGATGTAACCTCAACGATCCTAATGCAAACACAGCAATCGTAGAAATAGAATCTACGATCGCAGTCTTACAAGAGACTACTCCTAACTTATGAGGAGTTGGAAGAACAGGAAAATTGCTCAATCATTCAAAATGAGGAAAGACAAGTTCGAATGCAAGTTGGAAAGATGTCCTGCTGAAGGAAAGTGCCCAAGGTTTCATAAAGCACAACAATGGATAAGGCGTGGAGGTTCAAAATGAGAAGTAATGTCAAAACCATCCATTGCAACATCTTTCAGAGAGTTGATCGTTGAGTTAACAAAGGAAAACGTAGAGTCAATAACTGTTCTATCATGCTACTCTACGAACTCAAAGGTCAAAGGTCAATCCACGTCAATCAAACTTCCACTCTTCTAAAAAGAGACAAACTAATCGACAAATTTACCGGGAATTCTGACTTATTCTTGGGCATCGTGCAACCAATGACTGGGTGGCACATCACAGCGTATACAGAGTAAGAAGGAACTGCCATAAAGACAGATTCAAATTTGCAAACAGTTATTAGAATCTTTTGAACCTCTCTCCCTCCCATTTTAAAATCCTAGAATTCTCTTCGAGGCCAAACCACTTAAATTTCTAGAGTCCAAATCATAATCAGCCATACTCTATAAATCTCCTTGAATCAATATCCATATTCCTCGAATCATTCAAATGAAAGACTGGCGAGTAATCACTGACATTCAACTCGGAACCAAGTCATTTGAGAAATCCAAAAAGATGTTCAGAGACATTCTTGAACTCGTGAAGAAAGCTGGATTCTCAGAATGTCTTGAGGCAAGCACTCGAGTATACACTGAACTGGTTAAGGAATTCTACTCAAATGCATCCATAAATGTCGGAACTCTTTCGACCAAGGTTAAAGGTCAGTCTCTAAAACTGAAATCATCTAAAATCAACCAATGCTTAGGTTCTCCTCACCTAGGACTGAAAAATCTTGATGAGATTAACACTGAGAAAGCAAAGGAGATTATGGGGTACCAAAGAAACCCTAGTCTGAAGGATATGAAGAAAAAGGAGTTTCCAGAGGAATTCGAGTTCCTCATTGAGATAGTAGGAAAATGCAAACTATGCAAGGACACTACACACGACACTGTACTCGACCAGCAGTTGAAGATTATGTCCGCTATAGTTCTGAAGAAGCAAATCAACTTTGGAGCTATCTTGTTCGATAAAATCTCCAAATGGATGGAAAAGGCTAAGTTGAAGAAATCTACAGACAAACCGCTTACAAAAGTATTTCATGGAAGATTGCTAAGCATAATGATGAAGAAGAAGCTAGGATGCAAGATCAAGGATAATGAGGGAGAACCTCTAAATGTGCACAAAGTAATGTCTCCACAACTATTTGTGAATTGGAAGAAAAATCCAAAAGAAAACAAGAGGTTGACAACTAGGAGCAGTAGCAAGGCCTCTACAAAGAAGAGGAAGGAAAAAGAAGTAGAAAGTTATGAATCTGATGATTCTGTACCAACAGCAACCACACCAGCCAAGAAGAAATCCAAGAGCATGACGAAAACTGAGGCCCCGTCAAGAAGTCTCTCCTTCAAAGATAAGGATGGAAATGAAAAGGTCTCAACTACAGAGATCACAAAGAGAAGAATTAACAGACTATCTCAAGGGCCATCCAGAAAGAAAGCTAAAGTGGCAAACAGACAAGTTCTAGTTCCCTAAGGAAACACATCTGACAAAGAAAAGGACGCAGAGTCAAAGGAAGAGAAGGGAACTGATAATCTCAAGACTGAGTCCCTGGAGAATGGATTCAATGATGAAGGTGGAGCTTGATCCATGAAAGAAGATGTAAACTTTGCTGATAAAGAAGAATATGTAAGCCCTATGCCCAATTCTCAGAGTACTCATTTTGAATTTGAAGAAGAGCTGCAAGATGACTCATATGAATCTCCAAATGCAAATGCTCCAATAAGCTCTCATGATGGATCAAAAGATGATGAGGTTGAAAAAGAAATATTTTCCCCTGCCAATGATAAACCTCAAAAAAGTTTATCTGCTAACTCAAAGATCTCAGAGTCTGAAAAAGAAGAAGTATCTGATTTTCCCATAACTGAACCTCCAAGAAGAAGAAGGAGTCACATATTGATAGCTCAATTTGCTTCCAAAAAGAGAAGTGAGCACTCTAATACAGTCATTGAATTAAGTGATGATGAATCTGTATCATGGGAAGAGAATGCTGAAGATAGGACCAGCATTGAACGAGATGACTCCAAGGAAGACATTGCTGAAGAGGATTCTGAAAATGAAATTCAGTAAGAAGAATCTATTGATGAATCTGATTAAAGGAATCAACAAAACTCAAGCTCAAAAAGGGCAGAGATAGAGAAAGGCTCTAATTCTGTACATCGGGATTCTGAGGAACTAAATACTATCATGTTCTTTCTCCGGCCAGAATTAACAGAAGAATTGTAGTGGAAGTCTTTGATGAGCCACCGGCAGAACCACCAGCAAGATGGATAAATCATGGAAATGAACAACTTTGAGATGTAAGGATGACTACAGATGAAGTGCTTCATAACTGGAAAAATATGAAGTTAGATTACACAACTATACTGTACAATTTTGAAGATCTTCTGATGAGATGGTTCTTCCCATGGATGCCATGGTTAAAGGCACACACTGAGAGAGATGAAAGATACTTCAGTTGGTGCTACTCTCAGTTTCCAAATTTGGAACTGGTGTCACAAAACTTCCCAAGGTTAAGAAGTTTGCAACCATGATGATCAACGATAAGCCCCACTACAAGATCTACCGACATGCTGAAAATCATTATATTCCTTATGATCATAGAGTGGACTCTGATGGAAAAAGGAATATGGCAAAGACGTTGATAGTAGAGTCTATTCACTCTACCACTGATGATGATCAAGTCCAGATTCAGATGTCTCTATCTGCCCAAACACAACTATCTGACATTCCTGCATCCTCCCACGATTGGTATTCAACGATTTCTCAGATTCTCAATACCTTCAAAGATCTATCCAAGGATGAGAATCGTAGAGTCCAATCTAGTGTTCCACAAGAGGCTGCCCAACCAGATGATCAAATTTCCATGGAGCAGGAATTATTAAAGAATTTTGATAACCTGATTGAGAAGATGTCTCAAATCATTGAAAAGTCAAAGATACTAAAAACAACAAAAGACAATTCAGTTCAAGACAGAATCCAAGCTGCTGTGGCTGATGTATCTCTAAAAATCAAAGAGAGAGATGACATCTATTTGAGGGCCATAAATGATCAAAAAGCAGAATCCCTACGTACACAGAAGGCAAATGAAGAACAACTCCAAGCCCTCTCGGATAAGATTGACCACATGAATCAGTCCTTCTCCATGCAACTTGAGCTGAGTCAACAAGAACTCAAGTTTGAAGTTGCTAATTCCTCTTATCTAATGGAGCAGCTTATGTCCAATATGGAACAGCTCTCTCAAGTGATTAATGACAAAAAGGGGGACAAAAAGAGGCATAGAAAAAGGAAAAGTAAGAGGCATTCATGAAAAGGCAAGGAGAGCAGGAGCAAACAAGAAAGGAAGACATAGAAGAAGAAAGCAGGAAAAGAAAATGGTTCATCATCTGAGGGGGAACCAAAGGATGATGAGCCTAAGGCTGAGGGGGAGCCAGAAGAAGAAAAAGAGAAGCATACATCTGAGGGGGAACAAACAAAAGAAATAAAGTTGACGTTCTAAGGTGAGCAGGTGCAAGAAGATCAAACAGATGAATAGCTGATCAACAGACATCTTGGAAGCATACATGAAGCCAAAAGAGGTATATCTCTAACTAGTTAGGTATGTTCTGGATCCAGGAAGTAAAATTTCAGTATATTAAATTCCACATCATTATAAATGACATTCATGATTATCTGCTCTAGAAATATAGCTGCTCACTGTATATAAGATTCATTCACAACATGCATATGCACTTATAGTTTTTGTGATAATCAAATATGAGGAGATTGTTAGGAATAAGCATGTGAATGATATTCCTATGTACATAAGATTTGATTATGATATATATATATATATATATGAGAGAATATGCACGTATGCTTGCATTAAGAAAAGCTGTAAAGTCCTTTGATAGATAATAGAAACATATGTACAAGGACTTAGAATGAATTGATCAAATGTGTTAGGTTGATCCTACATAAACAAAACAGCTTTGTAAAGTCCTTAAAAAGATATGATGTACAAGGACTATAAATTTAGTAAGATCAAGCATGTTAGGTTGATCTTATGATGTAATAGATAGGCTTGTCTGATCATTGAGCACTGCACCAGAAATCATAGTCTGTTAGGAGAGTCAAGGAAAACTCAAGAGCTATCGAGGCAGAATCGTAGTCTGCGAGATAGTAGATCTCGGAGTTCGTAGACTTCCAGGAGAGACGAGGAAGGATCGTAGTGTGTCGAGGAGAACTTCCTCAGGGCCATAGTCTGCTGAGAAAGTCATGTTCAGAATCGTAGAGACAGCCTGCCTACGAGCCGACCTAGCATCTGCCAAATCCAGTCAAGAATCGTAGACTACACTCAGAGTCATAGAGTCTACTAATGTCAAAGCCAATTCAAGAATCATAGACTACACTCAGAATTGTAGAGTCTACTGATCGTATCAAAGGAAGAGATCGTAGTCGAACAAGATCAGATGAAGACAAATCTTAGTATCAAGATCTGATCTCAAAGTCGTAGTGTCTGAACAGCTGAAGCTGAATCATAGAATGCGGAGCTAAGACCTTAACAGATGTGCTCACAAGGCCACAGTAGAATCGTAGAGCAAACACGATTCTCAACAATTGAGCACTCCTAGGATATCCAAAGGAATGAAGCCTCTGGTTGGTAATGCAAAGATACATCTCATTTGAAGGAAGCCAGAGAGCACTCAACGAATGGCATGCAAGCTAATAGAAGATCTAAGCATCAACTCAATAAGCATCCAGATTGAGTTGAGAAGCTATTCAAGATGAAGTCCTCCACAAAATGTCATAAGAAGACTTCAGTAGTTGACTAAGGAAAGTCAGCATATGCAGTAGCTATCAAGTGGAAAGATGACAACGATCTTGGAAGTAACCAGGATCGTAGTGTTTGCCAAACAAAGAAGAAACTGATGGAGTACACAAAGATACTGGTCAGCCTTTGAATAACAAGGCTAAAGTGATTAAGCATTGGGTCAGTCCATTGATGATAAGTGAACGGGAGATCATTAGGAGAAAGTGAGCTAGACACGCCACAAATCTGAAGTGTCTTGTTATTCAGAAGGGGCTAGAGCAACAAGTCAAGCCATCAGTATCTGAGAACAGTCAAGGAAAACAGAAGTGTTGAAGCACTGCACTAGAGAAAGAAGAGGTGTTGCACATTGAAGATCTAATGAACACTATTCAAGATCGTAGTGTTAACTCTACAAGTCAAGAAGCAATAGTCAACAAGACACTACGACCAGGTCCATGAAGACATGCATCAGAAATGTATAGTTTGAATAGCTGAAGAATGATGCATTGGCAACGGTTCAATCTAAAGGATAATATTCGGACAAAAGCTTATTGAGAGCATCGATGCAAGGACAACCTCTGATCGAGAAATCAGAAGGGTGAAATAAAGTCTTTGATCTGCCCAAGATATCAAATTGACATATCTGATAGGGTAGGTGAAACAATAGACTGAAGTGTTAGGAAGTCAGAAAAAGATGTCAGGTCACATCTGCAGTCTGCACCAAATAACTCGAGATCTGCGAAGCAATTTGAATAACCTTCAACGGCTACTTTCCAACTGGAAGATTGGGAAGTAGTATAAATAAACAGAGCTTCAAAGATCAAGAGTTGCTGATGATTGTGAAGTTACAGAATCATTGAGTTGGTGAATGCTATTGTTGACTCTACGAGTTCCACCAAAGATTAATAGAACAAGTCTCAATGACAGTGAGACTACCAAGGTGGAAGTGAAGCAGCTTTGAAGAAGGACTCATACAGATCAAAGATTCACTCAACAAAGATGAGAATGCCATTAAAGATGGCAGCCAAGTTGAGAGCCGAGAAGGCCAAAAAGATAGCATTCAAGAAAGTAGCTGAGTACAAAGAAGATCAAGAGAGCCACTCTACAAATCACTATGAACCGAAAGTTAAACTAATCAAGTGCAGAACCATATCTGCAAAGTATTCAAGAGAGGTTCAGGGATTGCTAAGTGTCAGACGAAGACTACTAAAAGCACAGAGACTTAGAAAACCCAGATGCTGATAGTGCACAGCTAACATTAGATGAAGATAAGCTAAAGAGAGTAAAGATCAGCTGCACCAAAGAAGATGTGGTCTGAACTCAAAGTTGAAAGCAAATAGGATCACACTAAGTTGCTAAGTACAAAAGATGTTCAGAGCTTAATGACATCTTAGCAGCTCAGCACCAACAACACCAACAACAACAACAACCTCAATAACAAGAAGCCAGGGCCTAAGGGGTCCTTGTCTGGAGGGACTAAATGAAGTTCCAAGCCTGCTGGGCTTGAAGAGTTCCTAGGGAACTAGAGAAGTTCCAAGGCTGCTGGCCTTGAAGAGTTCTTAGTGAACTAAAGTCCCAAGGCTGCTGGCCTTGAAGGAATCTTAGTGATTCAGGGTGCTGCCCTTCCTTAGTGGAAATCCTGCTAGTTGAAAGCAGAAGAGTGGATTAGGAGCTTGAGTCTCTGAACCACTTAAAACCCCTTGTGTCTTTTACTTTATGTCATTTACATTATGTACCTTAACTGCTATAACTGCTATGTATGTGCTAACTGCTTACTACTAAGTTAACTCTACGAACAATGTATGTCTGATTATGAATATATCAATGAAGGGGATCTTTTACGAACAATGTATGTCTGATTATGAATATATCAATGAAGGGGATCTTTTACTTATTTCGCTGTGTTTGAAAAGATTCTTAAGTTTGTCATGTGCTACTTAATGAGCAATACAACTTAATTGAGAAAAAGTATTTTGAAATTCTAAGGATCTATTCAACCCCCCTCCCTTCTAGATCTATATTGTACCTACTAGGAACTAACACATATGTTGAAATTTTTCTACATCCACTGATTTTGGTAAGTAGGCTTCTTCCAAAACCATCAATTAGATCTTCCGGTGATCTTCGGAAGAGAAAACCAAGTCCAGTATTGATATCTGATGTGGAGCTTCTCTTAAGCTTAAAACCACCTTGGCTTCATTATGGCCCATAGTGCGGAGGAATTTTTCAATCTTCTCCATGGGAATCTTCCATTTTTCTCTGAGAATAGGCTTTATCACCCTCTGAGGAAGATACAATGGATTTTCCTTTGACACTGTAGCAGTAGTATGATACGTGGATCCTTCAGCTTGTCCATAAATCTATGGAACTTTGTTTAAGCTGACAACAGGATATTATGGTCTGAAAGGTAAAAAAATTGTCTCTGGTGGGGCAACTTTCAAAGGATTGTCAGTTTCTTTGAGTTGAATTACTTGTATGGGAAATGATTTGATAGTTTCATAATCCTCGTCGGATATAACTACCACCCTCAAGTTGCATAGTGTCATCGTCTGCCATTTGTAGGACACCGCTATCAGAAAGATTTTGAATGAGATGGCGGAGTGCCCAACATTCGTCTGTGCTATGACCGCGAGAATAGGAATGATACTGACACACTCCATCGTAGTTAAACCGTCCTACATGGGGATTGATTGGAGGTAGAAGGGATGTAATTCTTCCTTCACTGATCAGCATTTGAAATATTTCCTCCATAGGTTGGCCCAGATAGGTAAACTCCCTTTGATTGGCAAAATCCTGACGGGCTTTAGCATTGGCTCTCTTTGCAACCTTATCCTCCACAGCTTCGTTTTCTAAAGGTTATGGTGGAGCATTCATAACAAATGGAAGGAGATAGGCATGCTCCTTTCTAATTAATTGGAATGTGACTTGATGATGGTGGGTCACCAGTTCTGCCAATTGCTTAATTTATTGGCAAAGAGCTTTCATCTTTCGTTCCATAGTAAACTGGAACTTTGCCTAATCCCATTTGTCAACACCATCTTTGATGGTCGGGGATGATTCACCGTTAAAACTGGAACTCTGTGCAGTGCTCCAACTGATCATGTTAACCTCTTCTTCTTTGTGTTGAGGAAGAGGGTTGTCTTGCACATGAGGTTGATCTGGTTTGGTGACCACAATCTCACCATTGTCTATTAAATTTTGGATCTTGTGTTTCAAGGCCCAACAATCTTGAGTATCAATACCAGGTGCTCTGGCATGATAAGCACACTTCTGAGTAGCATTAAAACCCCTCCCATTAGGGTTGGCTGGTGGAAGAAGACGTGTGATTTTCTTCTGAGTAGTCAGAAGAGCCAGAATATTCTCGAGCGAGTCCCCTAATGGTGTGAACGTTCGAGGACGCTTTACTTCTCCACTCTTAGGCAATGGAGGGTTTGAAGACTGTGCTTGGAAAGGGGAGTAGTTTCTCCTCAGTATAGGCATGTTCTGACTGCCTTTCTGTCCTTGTAGTATCAAGAAAACATCTTCCTCTTTCTTTTTATGGACCCTCCGGGGGTTGTTTCCATAAGATCCGGATTGGGTGTGCTCAGTAACTACTTTAAGAGCGGTTAGGTCTTGAATCATACCAGATTTCAATCACATCTCAGCTATTTCTCCATGTTTGATCATTTTAGAGAATGGTTTGCCAATACCGGCTAAAACTCTCTCATAGAAAAGAGCTTCCTGTATATCTATGAAAGTCATGACCATTTCTGATTCTGTCATGGAAGGAATAACTTGAGCAACAAGGCGCCACCACCTTTGAGCATACTCTCTAAATGACTCATTAGACTGTTTCTTGACCTTGGTAATTTGGTACCGGTCAGGAGCCATCTGAGATTGAAAACTATATTGAGTAAGGAAGGCATGAGTTAGCTCTTCCCAGCTATGGACTTTGAGTTGTCTAATCTAGTATACCATGATCGGGCTTCTCCAGTCAAACTCTTTTGGAACAGCTGCATTCTGAGCTTCTCATTTTCCGCATAAGATCCAAGTTCTCCAATGAACACTTTCAAATGTGTATAAGGATCCCCTAATCCGTCATATTTTTCAAAATTAGGGTTTTTGAATTTCTCTGGATAATGAACCCCAGGAAATATGCAAAGGTCAGCATATGAAACACTTCCATGTGTTCCAATCCCTTTGACAACACGGATTGTTTCCTCCATTTGGAGGACCTTCTTCATGATGTCACCGGTGTCTAGATATCCTTTGAGATGGGTGTTTTCAAGGTCTTTGTTAGTTGTATCCAACTAAGGTTCTGGAATTATTTTTTCCAAACCTTGAGCTCCTCCTTGTGAAGAGGATTCTGTATATATAGGCATCTTCGTACCCTGAGCAGATTAATGCAATTCTTTAAGCAGAACAGCCAAATCGTAATTTGTTTATTCAATTCGTCAAATTCTTCTCGAGAAACAGTATTAGACTGGTCCGAAGAAGACGTGATTGGCTGTAGGCTCATGCCCTTTTTGGATTTTGAGCAGGGTAACATACCCAATTGCTTCCCTACAAAAGACTTATATAGCTTAGTCTTAGGGATAATGTAAATGTTATCATGATGTGCCCGTTTTAGGAATATGGTCCTATAAAAACGGTTGTTAATTGATAACATATCATGTATGCACAGATATCCTTCATATTTTCGATTACATATAGATGATCATGGAATAAAATTACAAGTATATGCTTTTACAAGTAATTGAAAATGGAAAGCATGAAGAGACTTTCCTCCGCGTTTGGTTTATCATAGGTTGACCTATCTTAGGGTTACTCTCGCGGCTTTTTGGCATGAAGGTTCCCAGATCATCGCAATCTACTTGACAGGAAGTTAATCCGGTCTTTCAACTGGAGCAAATCTCGGTGGTGCCTTTCCTGAGCCTCGTTGGAATTAGTCTTCCTACGAGTCCAGTAATCAAACACCGACAGGATAGCCTCCTGGTGGAGGGACCACACAACATACATTCAAATACAACGTGTCTCACCGTTTATGCAAAATGATGACATGTGCAAAGCACTAATATCACATATAGATATTTAGCAGTGCAGTAAGTAAAAATGCATTCGTACACATTCATCATAAATGTAAATGCAACATTCACACACAAGCATATAACAGTTTTGAAAAGCTTGTAATAGCGGCTTAAGCCCTCTTACTGGAGTCCCCAGCAGAGTCGCCACCTGTCGACGTCGGGATTTTTAGTTGTCCCTTTTCGTTACTTGTTCTTTGGTATTCTCATGTTAATGTGAGATTTGTTTGAAAAAACAAGTGAAAAAGGTCCGACATGTGTAATGTCGACGATATGACTTTAAGAGTCGCCAGTTTGTGTTTATAATTGGTTGCACCAACGCAACCGAAAAGGTTTGTACATTGACCCAGTGATGTGACACTGCTAAACGAGTCTGTGAAACCGATATTCATTTAGGTTCGGGGGCTTGATTATGCAGAGGGAAGGTGTTAGGCACCCTCCAACATCCGTGTTGCCACGGTGACCGCCACTTCTCAAAGAAACTATTATATGAATGTGTGTGTGTGTGAGTCAATGTGCAAGTATTTGAAAGTAGTGTGAGGCCTCATTCGCACCTATATACAAAGGGTTTGAATTTATAGAAAAATTCAGTTTTAAGAAAGATATAGCAATGATGTCTTGTAAAAAATAGGTTTTTCAAACCCTGTGCTCAATAGGAATTGAGACCTTTTCATACTTCCATTTTATTATTAAAATGTTAGAAACATTTGCTTTTATTTTTAGAGATGCGAGGCATCTTGAGAAAATAATATCTGTGATCTTAGAACTCCTTATGGGCATGAATGATCATCCAAGGAAATTGAGAATCAGTAAATAATGTACAAGTGCTTACAATTTGAAAATGTCCATCATAGGAGGCAGAATCTAGATTGATGAGATTGAATCTGTGATCACATGATTCTAAGCTAACATGATACTAAAGTTTATATGGTAAGCGATAGCGAGTTGTATATATATAAAAAAGTGTAAATATATATATATATATATATATATATATATATATATATATATATATATATATATATATATATATATATATAGACATGATCAAGCACCACGAAGCAACTCCATGGGGATCGAAATGTAAATAAAGCAAGAATGCTATCAACCGCCATACAAGTAAACTCAAAGTGGGACGAAATGTAAATAAAGTCGTAAAAGCGATCAACCGCCATATAAGTAAACTCCAAAGTGACGAAATGTAAATAAAGCTATAAAAGCGATCAACCGCCAATAAGTAAACTCTAGGTGGGACGAAATGTAAATAAAGTTGTAAAAGGCCACGAAGTAAACTCAGTGTTCGATGAAATGTAAATATATATATATATATATATATATATATATATATATATATATATAAAAGTAAAACACACCGGATGTAAAATTCAGGCTCATTGGATATGTCCGACAACAATTATATATATATACAAATATATATAAAAGCGATAAACGCTCCGAATGTAAAATCCAGGCTCATCAGATATGTCTGACAACAATTATATATATATATATATATATATATATAAGCAAGTAAACGCTCCAGACATAAGTCTAGCCTCAATTGAGGCATAACTCGATAATGTTAGTCCATATATAAATATATTCATATATAAGTATATATATATATATAGACAGAAATGAAAACCACGGACCGAAGTCCGGGCATACGCACACTACACGACTCTCAATGTGTAGAATAGTGTGTGCAAAGATGATGAGAAAGGCTTTATAGAGTGTGAGAAGGCTTACAGTTGGCTACCAATGAAGACTTCAATGACTCTATATGGATAAATAATCAGCTCCCGCCGATAAATGTATAGCTATATGTGAGCTAACAGATATTTAAAAAAGATCAAACACTCAATATGGGTGTGTACAAAACAAATTGGGCAGGGCTTCCTTGCCTTTTTCTTTTTTCCAAATGGCTACCCCAAGCCCTCTATTTATCAAGGGGGGAGCCGCATGTGTACTACTTGCCTGCATGCAGATGAATGAACTTGATTTGCCGGGGTGCCCCGGAAGTTCAGTACCGGGTCTGTTATCTTGAAAGACGTGCACTGCGTACCTTTGTAATGTCCGTTCGAACTTACCGAACTTTAATCCGAGCATCCGAACGAGGTATATACGACCTTCTTTGGACTACTTGTGTCGAGAGTTACGCAATGACATGGATTAGAGGTTGTACGAAGTCAGGAAGAGGGGACCATGCCCATGGTCTTCAAGCTTCAAATTCTATTCGATATGTTGTCATGCGTAATAGTCACTCGGGATTGGAACTCCTTGGTTCTTGTAGGTCATTGTTGTATGTATGTATGCCTGAAGTGTTGAGACGACGCGCAAGTGTTGAGGTAGCAAGATGACGTGTGACTCTTCACTAGGGTTATCACCGGTTTGAGTTGAAAGCAGACGTTGCTCAAGGTTACATCTGAGATTGGACTGCTTGTTTGAATGCCGCAATGTCATCTGCAAGTGTACCTGTCTGCCCGATGTTAGCTCCAGGTCTGAGGTATGAGTGCTTCGGCAGTAGGTCTGATTGAATCTGATCGCATGCATTTAAAACAAGCATTTCTGGAGTTATCGCCGGAACTTCAACAGCATTCCTTGGTTTTATCGCCAAGGATGAAACTTGGGGTTATCTCCGAGGTTGGAAATGATCCTTCCGGTGTGTGTTCCGTGGTTGAGACCGATATTCTCTAAATTGTGTGGTCGGGGTTGAAACAGAACTTAGGTAGTATCCGAAATGGATGTGAGATGTCTTCGAGGTTATATCTCGAAAAGACGAATCGCGCCTCTCTGCAATGTTAGTAACATGTGTGTAGAAAAATTTCAAAAGTCTACATCGACATAAGGATCATGAATCTGGAAGTTAAATCACAACCATTACATCTCCAGTTGCATGATATTCATGGTCAAAGAGGGTTGATTGAAAGCATGACCATGAACTTTCTAGGTAACTTTCGAGAAAGTATAAACCGGGTCTAACAAGATCTTTGAAGGCCTTGATCCGTCGGATGAATGAAGTTATGATGATATGTTTGTAACAGATTATAGTGTGTTGTGTGGATTTGTAGATTCGCGTTTTAGACCCTTTAAAACATCAATAGATTGAGCGTAATGAGTGGTCAAACCAAGCCATTCAACACGGATAAAAATTCACAGTAAACCCAGAAATGGGATGAACAAGGTTTCTGACCATGTTTGACCAGATCATATTTGGTGATTATGTTGTTGTTAGATTGCGTTGTTGTTATGTAGTTGTTCCTTGGTATGAGTACTAGAGGTATGCACCAAGAACACACTTGTTCGATGACCAGAACACCAAAATAATCAAGCATGAAACTGGACCCTCGAACTGCCTGGGTTTCTGGAAAACCCAGAAAATCCAGGAACACGTTGTGAGTGATTTTAGAGGTTCAGATCTCCTTGCTGAGAAGTGTTATGACTAAATTGATAACTGGATATTGTAGTATTACATACATGCTACAATATTGAAGTCTTAAAGAGACCATAATGATTCGAGAAGAGAATTAAAAGTAGGTCAAATATGATCCCTTGAACATCGATTTTGTCGGTGTTCTTGAGCCAAGAAACACCAACGGTGACGCTTTAAGTGTCGCTAAAGCCCTATAGCGATGGTTTTAATATAATTATTTTACGAATTTCTAAAATTACTTAAAAATAGAAAATAAATTATAAAATTATTCTAAATTATGAAAAATAATTTTGACCAATTGGAATAATTTTCTTTAATATTTATAATTATTTAAATATTAAAGGTATTTAATTTATTTAATTAGTGTATTAAATATATTAGAGAAAAATGATTTAATATTATAAAAATCATTTTAAATAAGAATAAAGTATTTAAAAATATTTTGAGTTATAAAATGTAACTTTTAATATTTTTAGAGAATTTTCATTAATAATTTAATATTAATGATATTGGATTTATTTAATTATTATATTAAATAAATTAGAGAAAATTGATTTTAATATTATAAAAATCATTTTAAATGAGAATAAAGTGTTATAGAATATTTTAAATTATAAAATATAATTTTTAATATTTTGGAGAATTCTCATTAATAAATTAATATTAATGATATTTGATTTATTTAATTATTATATTAAATAAAAGAATTAAAAATGATTTTATTGATTTAAAAATCATTTAAAAATGAGAAAAATGATTAAAAATATTTTAAGTTATAATTAATGACTTTTAATATTTTGATGATAATTTTATTAATATTTAAATATTAATGGTGATGGTTTAAAAATAATTTTAATTACTTTAAAAATCATTTAAGTAGAATATTGATGATTTAAAAATATTTTAAGTTATTGATAATAACTTTAATATTTTGACAAGTATAACATTAATATTTTTATACTATTAAATATTAATGATGGTGGAATTAGACAGTATTTAAATTATTTAAAAATGATTCCGATGTTTGAAAAATTATTATAAATTATAATAATTGTTTATAAATTATTAAAAACTTTCAAAAAATATTATAAAGGATAATTGACTTATCTAATATGATATTGAAGCTTAGAGACCAGGTGTATTGACAACAACTGTGTTAATTGTCGGATAGGGTGTGACGAATCATCGAGAATGGATAGAAGTCCAACTGTAATAGAAATAGTTAGACTTGTTATGTGTTTATATAAGTTATAAACACTGATGTGGCTATGTTGTAATGTGTCTAGGAGAAAGATTGACTATAAATTACAGTGTTATGTGTTATGACATATTGTGCTAATTGTAAAACCAATATTGTGATTATAGGTCTTTCAAATGCGAGATAAGTATTTTGTGTAATTGAATGTCGTGGAGAAGTCAAGTTTCCTTAACTCAACCTTAAGTTAATATTATCCAATTATTATGGTGGTTAATTATTGTTGATTAAGCCAAGTCTGAGAATTTATTGTTGATTATTCGCAGATAGTGCATGTTTATTAATTTAAATTGAATTAGTGATTATGAGAATATACATGGAGAATAATTATTACTGGATACTTACATCCGTTGAAGCTATTAGTGATTGCAAATAGTACAGTCAAATTCTGTCTATTGTTAAATCGTATTGAGAAATGTCTTAGCTAATTATTCTGGCTAGACGAACATTTATTAGAACTTGATAGATTCGAGAAGAAAAGAAAAGAGAATTTAATTATTATTAATAGATTAATGCCAGTTGTATCGGCTAGATCGGAAAAAGAAAATTTGATAGGTTTGAGAAGAAAAGAGAAGAGAAGTGATTAGATATTAAAATCATTGAATTTCATTGTTAAATCAAAATCTTGATTCTGAGACTGAGGAGAACAACCTTTTATATAAAGGGAACATTTTATTGGTAGTAAATTCGACTATTGCGCGCTATGTTTAAGTATTATGCATAATATACGGTATAATAAAGCTGATCACTTGTTATACTTGTAGAGGGGTATGATTTAATCTTTATGGTTATCTTTATGGTTATCTGATACACGAGAAGAAAAGTTATAGGTCTTGTGTGACCACTCAACATAAATCAGGAAAACATTCCACTTGATATTGCGTCGAATTGATTCTTGATTATTCATTAGAATATCGTAGAAACTTTGAAAGCATTGTATACTTTCGTTAATTTGTTGCATAGGTTGCGAGAAGATTAGTTAGAGAAGAACGAATTGTTCAGCTATTTCAAAGTTCCCTGAACTTTGGAGTCATTCTATCGAATTAGATAGTTTGTTGTCTTGATTCTGATACATTTATTGTATATGTTAACTTGCGGGGCAAATTTGTTGCTCACCCTTACTAAATAAAACATTTCAGCTAGGGACGAAGAAGCCAGAGGAGCTGTGAAGATAAAAGGTAAAGGTGCTTGGTGAGATAGTTGTGTTTAACATATATATTATGTTGTATTTATAAACCCTTTTTGTATATCTAAAGGGTATGTTTGTAATATAAATGTTAGATACCCTAGGACGAATGTATTAACTATATAAGTTAATGTGGTTTATATGTCTATTAATAATTAAATGGGTAGTTAGATGTTATTTATATTGTGGATCGTGAGCACCAAACTCGGGAGTCAGGTAACCTGGATTTGGGGGTGTCATAAATAAGATTAATGAATGCCGAATGTGAGTCGGATAAGAATGAATCCTGAGGTATGTCATTTGTTATCAGAAAGCTATAAGAAATAAGAAATTGTCTTAACGAACATTATAGTTAATAGTTCAGATAAGTTAAGATAAGTTAGGTTGTGGTGTAATCGTAACCTTTGATGGTTGACATATGGGAGCTGGGCTAAACAATTCCTTCGGAGAGAGAAGGTATATACAAAACTGGCAACTTATCTAAGTCACTGTTATGGGTACTTTAGATGAGATGGGAACTTATTTGTTGGTTGTTTGTGGGAAACCACTTAGAGTACAATATGTACTGCTAGCAAAGAAGCGATGTGTGCTGAGTCCTAAAGAAGTTATAAGAAGAAGATAAGAATGTAAAACATCAAAGATGATCAACGTATAAGTAAGACATCTTCGTATGCCATACACTCGTAGAACGGTTGTGAAAGTGGTCGCATAAACTTAGGTTACAAGAATGCAAACCCTAAGAAGTAAAGTTAAGCAAACTAATGCATAAGTCAAATATACATGACTAATTGGTGTTTGTGTTATTTTTCTTATGTGCTACATAGGAATTGAAATGAGTAGTTCAGCGTAAGTTGTAGCTGGGCGTAAGGCAAGTTTCCTAACTTTATTTATATTTTAAATGAATGCTAGTTTCTTAAACATTACAGATGTTGAACTAGAGAAGTTCTGCCTATGTGCAAATGTGCGATATTTGTACAAGGTGGTAGAACGTATGAGGCCTTGAGCCACAATGTTAACACTTCAGTGTTTTTATGGGATGAACTATTCTATGATTTAACTGTTCAATAAGAGAATGCTCTGTTTATACATGATCCGCTATTGTTAAGTCTGTGCTAATGATTCTAGCCAGACAGGATGTGTATGAAAAAGGTAGAATAATGAAAGTATTTCAAAGTGAATGTGAATACTGTATTCAAATGATAGGAATCGAGATTATTCCTATTATTCAAGTTGCTTTATAACCTTTGTTCGGTTATCGAAGTTCTGAAGAAATGTTTGAATTCTTAAAGTTGTTTGTTCAATTGTTATGACTTGTTGGGCAATTGAATGCTCACACTTTTTTTAAATGAAAAACATTTTTTCAACAGACGATGTTAGAAGAACTTAAGGATCCCGTAAAGATCAAGCTAATCGGTATCCAGACGAAGTGCCATTCAGTATGTGAATGAGTGTGAAGATCAAGTGAAGACTTGTAATATAAAATAAGTTAAATGAACTTTAGATTAGTTTAATGAACTGTTATCTATCCTTAGTGGCGGATGAAAGTCACTCGTGTAAGATGTAAAGAATAATGTAATTATCGTTATTTGTAATGAAAGAGGTTATAAGGTTTTTAGAACTTGGAATTTGAGAATGTATGTTGTTATATTTTAGTATATAATGATGTATGTTAGAGGAATGATGTACTCGTGACGTACGGAATCTGGGTGTGAATATAGACTAGATTTCAGGGTGTTACAAGTTGGTATCAGAGCTGATAGGTTACAAATCTTAGGTAATAGTGTTGGGTAAAATCTAATTACGCACAACACGCAAGTATACGTGGTCAACAAGTGTCTGATTAAAGTAGAGTATCGTTCCCACGAGGAATTATTAATACCAATTACCGAATACTAATTCTTAACCAAACTAATTCTATTTAAACAATCAATTTAATGTTATAAAGTAAATTACTTAATTAAACTAATTCTAATTACCACTAATTACAAATCAGATTATGGAGCTTTAAGATCACAACTTCACTTATTGCTTCATTTTAGTTAACACACTTCTCATCATTTATTTTCTATCCTGAATTGTTAATCAAGAACACTACAGTAGATAAAACCACCTCTCGATGCATAATACCCATACTCACTTAAATCCACAATTGATAGAATTAAGCAAGACACCCTAATTAACCAATCCACTATATCTCTATGTGAATTACAATTAAAAAGGATTTAAAGCACAAGTTCTCTATAAGATTACATATGACGTAAAGGCATATCTCTATCCTAAACACGAATCATGAATTCCATCTATGCAGAAATCACAAACACATGCTATCATGATCAGATCTAAATCTATACTTCATCTCTCGAGTTCATATAGATTATCACGGTAATTATTAGCTAGGCAATTAAGCAATTAAGTCCAAATCACAATAGACAATCCACAATGATAGATCACAATAATTGATAAAAAAAAAGCATATTAAAATAAACTACACATTAAGATCCATTGTAATCTCAAACAAAGAATTAGTTCATTGAATTAAAACTAAGAATCCACACTTGATAAAATATTAAAAGATAAAAATAGAAGTAGAGTGACGAATACATCTGTTGTCAGCAAATCTCCATCTTCTTCAAGCTCCTGCTCTTGATCTTTAATGGTCTTCAAGTTGAATCAATCTCCAAAACTAATAAGAACTAGGGTTTTTTTTAAATCTACTCTAATCTAATCTAATGAAATTCTTCCTCAAAAACTTCCTCTAATCCTTGTAAATCTCCTCCTTTTATAAGCCTCCTTATATGTCTTTAAGTCCTCTTGGAAGTCCTTGAATCAAATAACTCAAATCAATCCTTCTTGAACTCAAATTCTAGTTAAAATTGCCTTTTCTGTGTGTACCCAAGCCCCGACTTGGGTATTGCTTTGTAAATAGCAAGCCCCGGCTTGCTATGCTTTTGATTTTGAACTCAGTCCCCAAGACCGGCTTGGGTATAAGGCATAAAATAGCAAGCCCTGGGCTTGGGTACAAGTTGTTAGTTATTTTTTACATTGCGGTGTTATCGGTAAAAACAGCCATAACCTTTGATCCAGGAGGAGTTATGGGGCTGCCACCTATCAAATCGAAGTTATTGATTTGAGCTCTACAACTGTCATTCTTTGAGAATTGAGAAATAACGATCGAATGAAGGTCAAAATTGATTGGAAGTGACCGCTATACAAATATCCATCCAAAAGCAATGAAGTTCAACGTCCAGTTGGTACAAATGTCATAACTCTTGCATCCGAACTCCGATTGGAATGATTCAAGATGTTCAGGAAAGCTAAGAAGAAGCTCTACAATATAGTCCAAGTTCCAAGCCAAGAACATGAAATGAACATGAAAGCCCATACGATGTCCGGATTTCTTTTCTTTGCATTTTCCTACCAATTCTTCATGCGATTTCCTTGCTTTTCCTTACCAATAATCATTTCACACCGCTCCCAAACATATAACCTACAAAAGGAACACAAAATGCATGAAAAGTAACTAAGACACATGAATATAAGCAACTAATTCAAGTAAAAGATCTAGGATAAGTATGTATAAAATTTACTTATCAAAGACTACCTAAAGACTATAATCGTGAGCGGAGGGATAAGAAGACCACCACATGATCATAGTGAATTGTAGTAATAGATGAGTCGTTAAATGATGAATTATTTATAGTACTACAAAGTAGTACGGAAGAAGAACTCAGATTGAGTTGTAAAAAAGGATAGCATCTGAATTACGAGAAAATTTGTATTAAGTAAAGAGAAATTTAGAAGTTGTAAAATTTCAATTGAGGACTCATGTGATAATGAGTTGTATGAACCTTTGTTATGGGCAAGAGGTTTTGTCTTTGGGTGTAACAACTACTTAGCTTATTACAGTAATAATTATTAGAATTGGTTGCGCTGTCAAGATGTATATGACGAGAAGGTGAATCTTTTCTCATGTATATACTTGATAGGTAGAGAACGATAAGGTAGGTACGAGTTCTTGAAACTCATACTTATGGTACGTTCGTGACTCATAATGATATGGTAGGTTTTTGAACTTCTTAGTGAATGGATGTTTATGGTCTGTCTGAGATAGTTCTTAAACTCATATTATTGTGAAAAGTTCCTGAACTAATAATGTGTGGTAAGTTGATGAACTATACTAAGGTATAGGGATGTTTAGACTGAAAACAAGTTATTTTCAGTAGGCTTAGTATTAAAGGTGCTAGAGAAGATTAAGTATTGTCGCAAGTAAGACAATGAAGGAAGATGGAGAATAGGATATTTCAAGTCATCTAGCTATGTTAGATTTTGAAGTTTATTGAAATCGTGCTTATGTGTTCGCGTTTTGGAAATGAAAGAATTGGTTCAACTTTTGGAACAAATGGATTTTAAAAGAACTATTCTTGGTATGTATATGCTAATTATTTTGGCTAGACAGAAATTAATTGGAAATATCAAAATAAATTTTATATCATCCGTGCATTCGATGCAAGGATGGTAAAAGGATTGAGTTATTAATGAAATTGAACCTGGTGTTGGATGTGATCTTAGGATCAACAACCCGCTATGGTATGATGTACAATGATGAAGTCACAAACTGACGAAGTCCTCAACGTACCGTGAAAAGTATGGTATCATGACGTCATAAAATGTTTTGATGAATTGAAAATGAATTTAAAGAAGTTGTCGATGTCAATTGAGTTGACTAGACGAATGTTTCAAGTTGATATCCAATTTATTGGTATTGTCTAAGCTACTTGATTGGCTAGACAAATGGTATTTCATGTTTCAAAAGAAAATCGAGCTTTTTTAAAAATTTGTGCCAAACAAAATTGTTTAGGTGCGGAATCTAATGATTAAGTCTGAGTTGAACACATCCCAAAATGGGGTTATACAATTGGTTGATCACCTACATATGGAAGTGGTAGTTTTCTTTCTTTGTGATTGTAAACTGACCGTGGAAGAAATTTTACCGTGTCATGTCGTTAAACATAGTTTGAGTTCATTGTCAATTTGACCCCTCAGCAAAAGTATGATATGTTTTAAAGGAATTTTTATATTCCTCATTGTTCATTCTACTTCATAATTCTTGTTAAAGTTATGAAGGTGAGGGAATGTTTGAAGGATTAGGACTCCTTTGAAGAGAAGTTGAGAAGAAGAGTAATCTAAAATTTTGAGGACAAAATTCTGTGAAGAAGGGGTGAGTGTGATGACCCGGGTAAGGGTGTGCTTTTAAGAAATTCCGAGGACGGAATTTTTATAAGGGGGGAAGAGTGTAACAACCCGGAAATTAGGATTGTCCGGAATTTAAGTTTAAAGAATTAGTTATTAATAAAATAAATTTTTATTAATAATAGTTTGTGCTATGTGTTTATTCTGGCTACGAGCTAGACTGAACGAGGAAGAATTTTCAAGACAAAATAAAAAAATTTCAAGAACAAAAATATTTTTGGGGAAAAAGACGAAATAGGCACTATTCACCTGACGAAACCTAAGGGTTAGGGTTTCAACAACCTAAGCCTTTCCGAGAGTTCGGTATGTCGAAATGAAATTCTATCAAAAGATTTAACGATAATATGTCATGAAAAGTTAAGTAAGCTTATAAAAGTTTTTATCAAAAAATGTGCAGAAATCAGACGAAATAAAAACGACGAAAAGTAATGTTATGTACTTTTCACTCGTTTAACTACGTTATGGGAAAACGTGAAAGAAAACGCTTAACACCAAAAAGTATTTTTCAGTTTTTTGGAAATCCGAAGAATACATAAAAGTTAATCGGTAAAGGAAAGAAGAAATATCCAAAAATATTTAGATTCCGAGAATCGTAATTTTTAAAACTGTCGGACGAAACCCGAAAAATGAATCCACGAAACTTACAGGCTAAGTTTTGTGAATAGTAAGGAGGTTAACTAAGGAGGTGGAAATAGTAAACTTATGGGCTAAGTAAACTTAAGGGCTAAGTAAACTTAGTGCTTAAGTCATGAATAGTAAGGAGGTTTGGGGGCAAAATGACTAAAATACCCCTAGCCTTGGTTTTCTATAAGTAGGAAGCTTATTTCATTATTTTGGGATTTTGAAAATCCTACACTTTGAGAGAAAGAGAGAGAGAGTTTGGATGAGAGAAAGAAGTTGAAAAGGAAGTGAAAAAGCTTGCTCGTGAGAAACCTTTGTCTGACGGAGGAAGATTAAAGAAGAGAGGTAATCCGAAAATAGAACTTTTAATAAATATTTTCTATGTTAAAACATAGTTTAATGACAATATGAAGTAAAAGATGTAAGAATGATTTCATATGGTTGAAATCATGAGAAAATGAAGAAATAAGAATTTAAAGTTTAGTTTTTAAATTTCTTAAGGAAGTATACGATTCATAATGAATTAGAACGATCCGAGTGGGTTATATGAATGAGTAGGTGAAATAAGTAAGGAATGGTATTCTATAACATTAAATTCTAAGAAAAAGTGAAATTGTAATCCAAAATATTGATTAAAAATGAAGAACGAACGAAGAACACGAAGAACAAAGGGTGAAGATTAAGCCAGTTGAATGGCACGTTAACAGAGTCAGAATGAAGTTCTGTCCGAGGGGGATTGAAGTACGTAAGATAAGGAAGAGAATGGAATGACCTCATTTCGAGTTATAACAAATAAGTTATGAAAGCAGGAAGTAAACGTCTCAAATTGGATTTAATACTTAGAGAAATTTTCTATGGTTAGGGCTTGGCGCCGCGGCGCGAGCCATGCCTTGTAAGGTGGCACTACAATGCCAGATCAGGAAGTCGGGTACTACAAACTCGCACCACAGCCCGAGAGATAAAGAAGAGAGTGGCGCCGCAGCGTCAATGTAGGGAAAAAGTCAAAGAAGAGCTTTTAACTGCTCAACTCTTGGGGGAAACGTAAGGAAAGATAAAGAACATAATGTTCAACTAATGTAACCCTTAATCAAGTGTTTTAAACCTTTAATGAAGGTTGAACAAAAAGATTAAATGAGAGTAAAAGATAAAGAATGTAAATACGGGTTACGAAACCGAAATTCGGGGACCGTAGTCGCGATAAGCGAACACGGGGGATTGCTATGATGGTGATTCCTTAGACGCTGATTGACGAGGGTAATGAATAACATTTTGATATTATGTTGTGGTAATGAGAGATAAGAGTAAAGCGTATAGACACTGTGAATGCAATGCAGTTGCGATGAATAATCGGTCTTAGCATACAACGAACAGTATGGCTTCGACATTAAGAAAGAGTAATGAACATGGGGTTCATGGGATAGTAACGATTGAAAACCATTAACACCTTGAGTAAAGGTTGAATGAGAGATTAAGAGATGAGCAACGTTAATGATGAATACGTAAATGATCTTCGTGAATCGTATTCACGTTGAATGAACGTTCTAAGTATACCCTGGTTGTATAACGTAGACGTTGACGAAGGTAGTAAGTAAGATATGAATTATCGAGAAAGCTGTAACGAACGGTAAGAAGATTAATGAAAGCCGAATGTAAGTCGGATAAGAATGAATCCTGAGGTATGGAATTTAGTTATCAGAAAGCCATAAGAAATAAGAAATTGACATAATGAACATTATAGTTAATAGTTCAGATAAGTTAGGTTATGGTGCAATCGTACCCTTTGATGGTTGACATATGGAAGCTGGGCTAAACAATTCCTTCATAGAACGAAGGTATATACAAAATTGGCAACCGATCTAACTCACTGTTATGGCAGTGTAGATGAGACGGGAACTTGTTTGTTGGTTGTTTGTGGGAAACCACTCAGAGTACCATATGGACTGCTAGCAGAGAAGCGATGTGTGCTGAGTCCTAGAGAAGTTATAAGAAGAAGATAAGAATGTAAAACATCAAAGATGATGAACGTATAAGTAAGACATTTCCATATGTCATGAATCCGTAGAACGGTAGTGAAAGTGGTGTATGTGTTGTTTTTCTTATGTGCTACATAGGAATTGAAATGAGCAGTTCAGCGTAAGCTATAGCTAGGCGTAAGGCAAGTTTCCTAACTTCATTCATATTTTAAATGAATGTTAGTTTCTTAAACTTCTCAGATTTTTAACTTGAGAAGTTTTGTCTATGTGCGAATATACGATTTTTGTACAAGGTGGTAGAACTATGAGGCCTTGAGCCACAATATGAACACTTTGGTGTTTCTATGAGATGAACTGTTCAGTGATTTAACTATTTAATAAGAGAATGCTCTGTTTATACATGATCCGTTATTGTTAAGTCTGTGATAATGATTCTATCCAGACAGTATGTGTATGAAAAAGGTAGGATAATGAAAGCATTTCAAAGTGAATGTGAATACTTTTTTCGAATAATAGGAATCGAGATTATTCCTATTATTCAAGCTGCTTCATAACCTTTGTTCGGTTATCGAAGTTCTGAAGAAATGTTTGAATTCTTAAAGTTGTTTGTTCAACTATTATAACTTGCTGGGTAATTGAATGCTCACACTTGCTTTAGATGAAAAACATTTTTTAGCGTACAATGTTAGAAGAACTTAAGGACCCCATAAAGATCAAGCTAATCAGTATCCAGACGAAGTGCCATTCAATATGTGAATGAGCGTGAAGATCAAGTGAAGACTTGTAATATAAAATAAGTTAAATGAACTTTAGATTAGTTTAATGAACTATTATGTATCCTTAGTGGCGGATGAAAGTATCTCATGTAAGATATAAAGAATAATGTAATTATCGTTATTTGTAATGAAAGAGGTTATAAGGTTTTTAGAACCTAGGATTTGAGAATGTATGTTGTTATATTTTCGTATATAATGATGTTTGTTGGAGCAATGATGTACTCGTGACGTACAGAATCTGGGTGTGAAGATAGACCAAATTTTGGGGCGTTGCACTACAGAGTATAGAAGAAAATATTATTTCTTACGAATACTGAAAAAATAATATCCCTTACCTTAGAAGAAAACTGGATACTAGAATAATGAAGTAGCAGAATACTCATCTTCTTTCTCTCTATAGCTTCTCTTTCTATAATTGTTCTTGTGAGTCTTAGGGAATTGGTGAGAATGAAAGAAGAATGAGCTTCTATTTATAGTATAGTACCTTCATCTTATCCTCCATTTTTAATTTAGTCCTACAAGTATTATCAAACATGCACCACCTCCCCTAATAGTACATCATGTGAATCAATAGTTCCATTCATGTGAACAAATAGTTATATGCATGTGAACTAATATCAATTAATTGTTTATTTATCCGATTAATTAACCGATTGGTCAATTTAACCTCCATAAATCAATTATTATCGAAATAAATATCGATTTCCACTAACACTAATAATCCCAACACAATGGAAATATCAATTTCATCTATAATCAACACGAACTTATTTATTATTAATATTATAACTCATAATATTTAACAACCAGATCATTCCCAAGAAAGAGGGGGCTTTTCGATAAGGATTTCTCCCTATTGGCGTGCAATTAGGTGACCAAACCCCTTTCTTCGACAGAACTTTCTAGACATCGTCAATATTGAAAATAATAATATGAATAACTTTGTCGTCTCAATTATTGATTTAAAAATATAAAATATTATGCAGATGATACTGTGACAATAATTAAATCAATAATATGAGAGATATTATGCAGCAATTACTGTAGCAATAATTGAGTATAACTGAGTGACTTCTCACGTAACCATCAATAAATAATACCATGTACTACTATGCAACCTCACGTATTTAAACAGTTTAACTGTAAAACTTTCGCTGTTATTTTTATAAAATAAATATTTATGTCATTTTCTAACTCCGACAATACTTTCGTTGTGGGGTCCACCAATGATTTTGTCATCGTACGAATTTTCCCTGTTAAAACGAATATTCCCCGACCAATCGAATATTTTATAACAACTTGCTTACTTTGCAAAATTTATAAATATTACCCATAACTATAACATTATATCAAATCCACACCATAATATTCAAAAATATATTTCGAGAAAAAAATAATCTTTATTCATAAAAGTTGGGGTCTTACAAAAACAATATCTAATTAAGTTTCAACCTAGTCAAACGAATGAATCTTTCTCGGATATGCCACAGACACTAAGGCATATAGAGTATTCAACAAGAAGACACTAAGTGATGAAGTCTTGATTCACATCATCTTCGATGAAACAGACTTAGACAAAACTGTTCCTCAAGACACTACGAATGACAACTCAAACACTATGAACGAGGTGGTCAAGCTCAACACCAAAATCGTAGCCCAACAGATGAAATCGTCGAGCCTGAAGAAGAGATCATAGAGAGAACTACGCCAGACAACAAACCTCCACATCAAGAAGCAGAGGTTGATCTTGAAAATTCAGACAATAAGGCATCAGGACAGATGTTCCAATAGGAAATAGATGGGCAAGAGATCACACTCAAGAAATAATCATTGGAGATCCAAATGCAAGAGTCAAGACAAGATATGCCACCTAGAATGAGTGTTTCTATCTAAGCTTTCCGTCACAAATTGAAGCTAAGAAGATAGAAGATGCTATGGAAGACTCAAGTTGGATAGAAGCTATGCAAGAGGAACTAAATCAGTTTAAAAGGAGCAGAGTATGGAGATTAGTTCCAAGACCAATAAGCCACCCAGTTATTGGCACCAAGTAGGTCTTCAGAAACAAGATGGATGAAGATGAGGTAATCGAAACGCCCTAGAAAATCGAACCTTTGTAAATACTTTTAATAATGAATAAAATAATATTATTTATTATTATTATATATTCGTAAGATGAATGTCGTTCTATAACCTAGAAACCCCGAAACGTCATAGTATTTTAACTACGTAGGAGAATTAAAGTGTTTGAATTTCTAAGACAAAAATAAAAGCTTTCCGTGAATTTTTTTGAAAAACAATATTCATCGATTTCTGCTCGGGAATTATTTTTGAATTTTCGAGAAATGTGTAATGTTATAATATCAATATGAGATGGATTATGTAATAATAATCTAAGTATGGAAAACGTAATATTTCGTATGCGGACTTAATTTGAGAACGTTAGGTTTATTAAGCGTTAAGGAAAGAAAGTTGTAATCGTATGATGTGATGCATTGTACGAGGTAATGAATGTAAGTATAATACGACGTATTAAACTATTATGTATGAAGAATGGAATAATGTATGTTACGAACTAATATACGAACTAGAATACGCGAATTATATGTATGGTATAATGATAAGGCTTTTAATTTAATGTAATGGACTTATAGGAGTATTAATATATTGGTAGAAGTCCAATAAAATGTGATACTCAAGCCCAAGTGTTTGATATGTCATGAGTCCAAATTATTGTGGTATAAGCCCAACAAGAAATTAGCTAGATTAATTAGCAAGCCCAATGAATAAACTATAGTCCATGGGGCAAACAAGTAAGAAATGGATAGACTTGATGAGCAAGAACTTTATGTAATGCCCAAGTGTTGTGATGATCAAGTACTTTATGTGGCTAGCAAGTTTACTTAGTGGTTAAGTAGATGAATAGTAAGGAGGTTATTAAAGAGGTGGAGTACTTAATAACTATTCTACCCTCACTTTGTCTAGCCTATAAATAGAGAGCTCATAATTCATTTGTGGCTTGATCAAATTCCTTTCAACTTTCTCTTACAAAGTAACTTAAGTGTTAGAGAGAATAAGCACTTTTCAGTAAAAGCTTCCTTTGTTAGATTTTCCAAGAAGAAGAAGTTAGACATCAAAGGTAATGATCTTGTGTCCAATATTCTTCCATCTCTATCATAATAGGATGATAAGAGAAGTGTAATTAATGAACATGTATGCTAAGAACATATAAGAATTGAGTTATGAATGGACTTAAGCAAGAATAAGTTGAATAAGCAACTTGAACCTAAATAAGTTGATAAACTAGTGAAGAACTTGTCATATGTTTGTCATATGATGTTAGTATGTTCAATATAGTATGAGAACATTGATTGATGGACTTAAGTTCATAGTAAGTCCTAAGCATGAGGATTTGTAGTTCCTAAGTTAAATAAGTCATTGATTTATGAGGATAAGTCAAAACTTACTTTGTCAATAAGTTGGTGTAATAAGTAACTTGAATTGTTCATGTGTTGATTAAAATCCATTTAGAACATTTAGTAACGAAGCTTTGCCAGAATTCACACGATTGGATGATTATCGTTGAATTCGTAAAATTCTCAGAATGGAAGTCGTATTTTGTGTTTGAAGTCAGAAACATTGGTTTTTGATGGAGACAAGTCATATTTGGCATTATAGAGTTGCGGACTCGAAAATGACCGAATTCTGACTTAGAACGAAGAAACGAGCGTTGAACATTTATGAACGTTTATCATTTTTGTTAAAATGAACTAATAGGTGAAATTTTATCAAATGAAGGCAAATAGATAAAATTCTTGCATGAAGTCGTAGAGTATGCAATTTGTGAACCGTAGGCTTTTGAACGAGCCAATTCGGACTTATAACGAAGAAGTTATGCATCCGGGAAGTTCACAAAATTAAAAATCTACAAAAATTTTCTAAGGCACAGAGTTGGAGCCGCGGCGCCAACCCAAAACCAAATAGGTGGCGCTATAGCGCCGTAACAGTGTCAAGGCATACTACTAACTCGCACTACGACGCGAGATGAAGAGCTAAGTGTGGCGCCGCGGCGCCAGTCCCAGAGTTTTGACAGACAAGAATGTTTATAAGTATAGAATAAAAGATAACTCATTAACAATTAACTAAGGTATAAATATAACATTGTTAAGGCATTGTTATACACTTAATGTATGATGATTAAAGGTTAATAATCAATTGAAGATGATTATAATGAGGATGACGTAATGAAAAGCCAGAAACCATAATAACAGATCTAAGTCAGAATTTAGATTGAGATGAAGGGCAAGATATAATAATACGCCTACTTGATTACATGTGACCTAATGTGGTACGTTACATGATCATGTATTGTAGAGACTTAGAGACTTAAAGTGTACGTGTGATAATCAGTAAGCAAATGTCAAGGCAAGTATTCTAACCCTTGTTCCATTCGACCGACAAGCTTTGTAATTCATGTATCTTTTCGCATGGAGTTTTTTATGAGGAAGTCAAAGCCAATTTTTTCGGCTAGACTTAAATTATGTTTGTATCAAAGCATGTAAAATGTTTACCAAGTTATATTGGTATAGTTTTCAATTGAAGACTGAGTAGGCTAAAATGTTTTCGTCGTTTAACGACAGGCACGTGAGGTTGCCACAACTTAAACGTATACACGTTTAATGAATGTAGTGTTGATCAAAGATAGAGTACTATGGGTCGATCACCCGTATGCTCGTAAGTAATGTCGGACTTACGGACTTAGTGTCGGGACGTCCTTTTCAAAAGAACTTATGAAATGCTAAAGGTCTTGGACCAGAATTGATGCTTTACTGAATATTATTGTTGTAAAACGTTTTGAATGAAAAGAAGTGCTATTTTGAATTATCGATAGTACTTCTGAACTATTGTTCGATTATTGAAGATATCTGAGTTACGTGTTTCAAGCATGTTGTTTATTAGAATTATAGTACTTGCTGAGCTAGTCATGCTCACTCTTGTTTGAACCATATGAAAACAGCTAAGATCAAACGGACCGAAGGCTCCAGTAAGGATAAGGGCAAGGCGAAGATGAATCCATAGAATACTTTTATAATAGTATAGGATGAATGTTTGTAATATATTGAATATTATGACAAGAACGAATGAATGGGTTATATGGAACCTGGGAAATGTAATATTAGTTTGAATATATTGAAGATATATTAGTCCTTTTGAGACTATTCAATTGAATGAATGAATGAATGGCAGTACCATATAGCACCATCTGTCGGGTTGGAAGAGACATGGATTTGGGGGCGTCACAGTAATAACAAGAACAAGGTAAGACTAGTAGCCAAAGGTTACTCCCAAGAAGAAGGCATGGATTACAACAAAACCTTCGCACCTGTTGCCAGATTAAAAGTCATCAGGATATTCCTTGCTTTTGCTACCCACACACATAAGTTCAAAGTCTTTTAAATGGATGTCAAAAGTTTATTTCTGAATGGTGAACTTCAAGATGAAGTATATGTGGAGTAACCTCCAGGTTTTATCAATCCAACTCTCTCTAATTATGTCTATAGATTAGACAAAGCCTTATATAGACTTAAATGAACACCTAGAGCATGGTATGAAACATTAACTAACTTTCTTATTGAAAATAGTTTCACTAGAGGTAAAGTAGATACCACAATATTTCTTAAAAAGCACAAAAACAAAGTCCTATTAGTTCAAATATATGTTGATGACATTCTTTTTGGCTCTACTAATGAAAAATTGTGCAAGAGATTTGCCAAGCTTATGCAGAGCAAGTTCTAAATGAGTATGATGGGTGAGCTGAATTTCTTCCTTGGATTACAAGTAAAGCAGACTGATGAAAGTGTCTTCATTAACCAAGTTAAGTAAATTAAAGACTTACTTAAAAAGTATGGCATGGAATCAGCCTCTCCCATGAAAACACCAATTTCTCCAGCAACCAAGCTTGACAAAGATGAGAAACATAAAAGTATTGGCATTACTCAATACAGAAGTATGATAGGCTCTCTTCTATATCTAACTGCCAGTAGACCGGACGTAATGTTTGCAACTTGCATATGTGCTAGATTTAAAGCTAATCCTAAGGAATCACACTTAATAGTTGTAAAGAGAATTTTTAGGTATCTCAAAGGCACAACTCACTTGGGACTTTGTTATCCCAAGGAGTCCTCCTTTGAACTGACATGATATACAGATGCTGACTTTACAGGCTGCAAGATCGATAAAATAAGTACCAGTGGCACTTGTCAGTTGCTAGGAAACAGACTTGTGTCCTGGTTTAATAAGAAGCAAAATTCAGTATCTGCCTCAACAAAAAAAGCTGAATACATTGTTGATGGCAGCTGCTATGCTCAAATCTTATTGATGAAAAATCAGCTAGCAGACTATGGGTTTGATTTCAAATCTATACATGTTCACTATGATAACATAAATGCCATAGAAATAACACATAATCCTGTTATGCATTCTAGGACTAGGAATATAGAGATAAGATATCATTTCATTAGGGATCATGTCCAAAATGAAAATATATCTTTACAATACATCCCTACTAAAAATCAACTTGTTGATGTTTTTACAAAGCCTTTAGATGAATTCGGATTTAATAAATTGATAAGTGAGTTAGGTATGATAAATCTACAACCATAGACTATATGCTCTAGTTTGTCCAAACCATGCAAATAAAATGGGCTATATTAAAATTGTAAAGATGAATAAAGAGAAACCATGGTCGTAGAGCAATCTTGACATGACAGAAATGTATAATATGATGATAACATTCCTATCAAATCCAAGCAACCATTCTGATAAGCACCTCAGGGACAAACCTGACCCTTAAGTCAGTCTAAGAGGTTGTCCCTTCCTGAGCTACCTTAACCCTAGAAAGAATGTTAAGTCAAAGTTCATCACAAAGACCAGGACAGGCAATGATCGTAGAGTAGAATCAGCAGTGAACTCAACTATCGTAGAGCAGCCTTGACGATCACAGTCTTCCCAAAGGATACACTAGCTCAGGAGGAGCTAAGGGCAAATCAATATTTTCCATATTATTTAAAATTGTGGAGCCGTGAGAAACTCGACAAGTGCCCCACTATGCGAGATCATGAGGAGGGAATTACATATACAACTTGAAAAGGCTTTTAAAAATTCACCACGTAATTTCAAAAGGTTATTCCTCTCTCTCTCTATCAACAGAAACCCTAGCTTTCAGAACGATTAACCAATCTCAGTTCAAGAAAATCAATGGTTGCTTCCAATGTTATATCTGGGTACCAACTCTGCTTCGACGAATTTAAGACAGCTGACCCTCAATTCCATAAGATCCATCTCTTTTGAAAAAAGTTATTCCTGAAGAATCTTTGAGCACCAGCACATGGATATACCCAAAGCTGGTGAAAGAGTTCTACAACAAAGGAGTCTTTGAGAACGACATCATCACTACAAGGGTCAAGGGGGAACAAATTAAACTCAAAGCTGAAGATATAAACCTAGCCCTAGGTTTCAAATCAAAGGGACTCGTATATATGGATGTCATCGACTTTCATTAAGGTCTGAAGAAGATGCACCACACAAAGTTTCAGAACGTCAAGGGGTACAAGAAGAAAGAGTTTCCCCAGAAGTATAAATTTTTGGCTGATATTGTTGGGAAGTGCATATGTTGTAAAAGCTATGGCCGCGACTCTGTAAATGAGGTTCAACTAAAGCTCATGACAGAAGTTTGCTTCAGGATTCAACTCAACTATGGAGCTCTACTTATCGATTAGATTAGGAAGTGGATACTCAACTCAAAGAAATTAAAGAGCTCAAGAAAAATGCTCTATGGGAGGTTGATAAGCATTGTGATGCCCCCAAAATAGGTCCAATCCATCCAACCTATTCTGAGTCGCCAAATACATGGTACAAAAAATAACTACAACTTTATTACTACAATTGTCGTGCAAAATACAATAACACATATGTTGTGAGTTTTGATACAAATATATACCAACTGTGACTCTCATCCCAACCTTGGATAGCACATCACAATGGCACCTTATATAAAGGTACAGTCAATAACTATTTTAGAAATTAAAATCTTTGGGAAGTGCTCAAGGAAACCTTCGTACATGGGAGGCCATGCATCTAAGTTATAATAGATATCATATGACTGGAGAATTATCCTTGGTTAACCCAATAGACCCCAAAGAAAAATGAGAAGATTGTTATCATGTTCTTTCCAATGGTGAGTCTTCTCTTGACATTTAACTATCTCCACTATCTGTAATTTAGAATTATATTTCAACCAAACTCCAAGATTATATAGGTAGTGTTCGTAGATATACTCAGCAAGTGGATGTGCACAACCCTGTCTTATGATAACTCGTAGGTCATTAGACATCTTATATGATAGTGGCGAAACACCCTTCCAAAGTTGGGTTCACCTCACCCTATTCGGTTCACCAAAATTAAACATCAAATGACATATACAATACGACACACTTATCTAAAGTTCTCAATAAAATTATATCCATACTATTTAGGGAGAACCTCAACAGCTATAGACCACCGTTCTATTCCCCTATTACCCCCGCTCGATCAAGCTACACTCTTGATACTTGAAAGGAATTGTGAAGCAAAAGGGTGAGCACAACTTGCCCAGTACAGAATATCATGAGTAAAGATAATTAAATTATCAATAGCTTTCATCAGTGATAAATCAGAGATTTAGAACATATGGTAGATGATAAAACTTCTCAACCATAGTTGCAGCGGAACGAGCAATCCATTAGAAGAGTCAAATAGACCATAATGTCTATTATCTTCTCTATGTTAAAAGTCCACCAACAATATTTTATCCCTGTAACATCAATCAACAATTCTTGTCCACAATCATATGAATAACTCATAATCATATTTGTGGTTCCAAATTTCTTTTCTCATCCAGGACGAAGATAATTTACATCACCTGTCTTTACCTGAAACATCAAAGATCATGGTTATACCAAATCACAGTTCCTATTTATAATCATACTAATAAATTCATCTTTGCACTACGGGCCAAGATATTCATTAACAGTTCATCTTTGCACTACAGGCCAAAGATATTCAACAATATATTATCTTTGCACTACGGGCCAAAGATATTAATATCTCAAAGAAATACATAATCATTTCAGAATTTATATAAATCATAATTATAACCATGTTGATTAATTCACCTTTGCACTTAAGCTAAAAATATTCAATTGTAAATTTAATGGTCATTATCATACCAGTCAACAATTCATCTTTGCACTACTGGCCAAAGAGAACCCATAGTCACGATCGCACCAATAATCTACCCATCTTTACACTTGGTCAAATAGAAATTTCATCACCGGGATTATAAAAATGTTATATTTGATAATAAAAACAATATGATCAAAACATGGATTTAATTTCAAGAGTAAGATTCATAAATCAACGATAATTTGGTTAGAAAAATAAACCAATTTTGTCATGAATAGTAACTCCGACACGAAAAGATAAAGTTTCACAATACAATCCATATCAATATTTATAACACCTTAATCCAAATGTTATAAATCACTTAATAATCTCATAATCTAATATTATTAATATTACCACAATATTTTAATCATTTCTTAAACTTATAAATAATTTATTTTAATTGTTTACACTTTACTAATTAATGCATTTAATCATCCTAAAATGCCAAACTCATAAAATTTCATCACCAATAACCAAAACCCTCATCAAAAATCTACATATACATTATATAGGATTCCCAAGCCATAAAATCATATTTTCCAATTTTGTTATTTCACATAACATATTTAATTCATTTAGTCATAACTAGTCCATTTTCATGAAAAATACAAAATCAGTACAAACAAATTTTTTTTTCTGGGATTTAGCAGAACATAGTCCCATATTGAACATATATTTATCTCAATTTTTAAAATTCATTTACTATTTTTCATATGGCCAAAAAGCGCTAATATTTAGATATTTATCATAAAGCGTACTTTTGTCCAAAAATTCAAATTTCTGATTATACTTCTATTATATACATGTACTCCCAATACAAATTTCACCAATTTTTGAGTTAACCACAAGGAGTTATAAGGGTTTACTTTTAAAATAGTCTTTTCTCATAAAATTCATAACTCTTAATCTATACATCTAAAAATCATCATTTTGGACACAATCAAAAAACTCATCAAATTATCATTTCAAATTTTTCTAGAATTTTTGAGGGTCGGAAAAATTACTTAAACTGAAAAAACATAATAACCCTTAAAATCCCCTACCTCAAAATAAAGAAGATTTCCGATTTGGAATATGGATGTAAAGTCAAGAAACTTTTAATCGGATACAAACTCTCAAAGTATCTAAATACTCACAAAAAATACGCTCGATAATCTAGAGAGAAAGAAAACTTGTTTTTCGGTGTGATTTTCAATTCTAACCTAAGCGCCTATTTATAGGAAAATGCTAGATCGCCATAGGAGACTAAAATAATAAAATATTATTTTTTTCTTTCTTTCTTTTCTCCATGCACACCACAATTGAATTGCTTGAGCAAATGAACTTGGAAGATTTTAGCATTACATGTTAAAAACAAAAGTGGTCCCACCCATAAATTAATAAAAATTAATTTATTTTCCAAAACTTCAAAGAATACATAGAAAATATCCCGTTTATCAGAAAAATACAAATTTTATGTCCATTCCACATCAAATCGAATTCTCTACAACTTTCTAGCTTTAAGTTTTTCCAAATTCCAGACAGAAAATATCTGAAATCCACAAATGGATGATTTTCAACACCTCTTAAAATTCATAACAAATCATACGTTAATTTTTAACGGTTCAAAATTTGTGGATATATACTCAACTTATATATGTATAACATATCCAAAAATTACAACGATCCAACGGTCGGATTAAAATTATAACTCACGCAATAGAGCTTTAAGAACACCGATTTGATCTTTTAATAACTCAAATCCGACAAAATACTGATAAAACACCTCAACATTAATTCCTTCATTTATAACCACATAAATAATTCCATCATTTATATCCGCATCAAATAAATATTCCCTTATCATATAAATTAATAATTAATTATTCACAAATAATATTATAGAATCACAATAATGATAACCATGCAGTTCCCAGGAAAGAGGGGGCTTTCCGATAAGGATTTCTCTCATCTTGGCGCCGCAATTAGGTGACCAAACCTCTCCTGATGAACTTTCTAGACATCGCCAATAATGCTATCTAATAATATTATTCAAATAATATGAATTATTAATCGATAATGGGGAATAATCTGCAATGACAATTATTGAAACAAAAATAATATAAACTATCAACGCAAAGAATTATTGAATCAATAAAATAAAATATAGAATAGTAACTCATTGTAAAAATTATTATGTAGTGCATTCTTACGTAAGAATCAATAATTCAAAAAATATCGTGCAATACCGCAGTGCCATCACGTGCAACCACGCCAGACATCGTATTTTAACCACTGTGTATTCTAAGCGTGTTAATTCAGTAATAACTACGCCCGTTATTTATTAAAACTCAAACTTGTCGTTTTCTTCATCCGACAGCTTATTAGTTATGGGGCCCAATAATGATCGCGCTGGTCAGCATTTAATATTCCCGAAGCAACAAGAATATTCCACGACTAATCTAATATTCCCCGACAACAATAAGTATTTTATAGCCACTTGCTTATTTTGAAAAATTTCATATATCACCCTTAACCTTAACTTTTTATCAATTTAACCATTTACTGAATAATAATTATAAGAAAAATTGAATACTTTTATTTCATAAAATTTGGGGTCTTACAATCTCCCCTCCTTATGAAATTCCATCCCCGAAATTTACGTACCTAGTCTTTCAAAGAGTTGAGAATACCTTGCTTTCTTTTCAGATTCCATCTTCCCTTTCATCATGATTTCTCCATTGCTCATCTCCTGTATTTCAGATATCATTCTAGAATATAGCTTCGAAACAAAGGTTAATTGACATATCACAATTTGTCAACTTAAATAAGTAAATTCAGCTTAGGTAGGACACACACTAGCGAAGGATATTACTTGTCTCTCCCTTCCTAGTTCTAATTCTGGATCTCCGCCAGAGATCATATCTCTAAGCTCTGATACCAACTGCGACTCCCCCAAAATAGGTCCAATCCATCCAACCTATTCTGACTCGCCAAATACATGGTACAGAAAATAACTACAACTTTATTACTACAATTGTCGTGCAAAATACAATAACCCATATGTTGTGAGTTTTGATACAAATATATACCAACTGTGACTCTCATCCCAACCATGTATAGCACATCACAATGGCACCTTACATAAAGGTACAGTAAATAACTGTTTTAGAAATTAAAATCTTTGGGAAGTGCTCAAGGAAACCTTTGTACATGGGAGGCCATGCATCTAAGTTATAATAGATATCATATGACCGAGAATTATCCTTGGTTGACCTAATAGACCCCAAAGAAAAATGAGAAGATTGCTATCATGTTCTTTCCAATGGTGAGTCTTCTCTTGACATATAACTATCTCCACTATCTGTAATTTAGAATTATATTTCAACCAAACTCCAAGATTATAAAGGTAGTGCTCGTAGATATACTCAAAGAAGTGGATGTGCACAACCCCTGTCTTATGATAACTCAGAGGTCATTAGACATCTTGTATGATAGTAGCAAAACACCCTTCCAAAGTTGGGTTCACCTCACCCTATTCGGTTCACCAAAATTAAATATCAAATGACATATTCAATACGACACACTTATCTAAAGTTCTCAATAAAATTATATCTATACTATTTAGGAGAACCTCAAAATTATAGACCACCGCTCTATTCCCTATTACCCCCGGCTCAACCCCAGCCTACACTCTTGTTACTTGAAAGGAATGGTGAAGCAAAAGGGTGAGCACAACTTGCCCAAATAAAAGAATATCATGAGTAAAGATAATTAAATTATCAATAGCTTTCATCAGTGATAAATCAGAGATTTAGAACATATGGTAGATGATAAAACTTCTCAACCATAGTTGCAGCGGAACGAGCAATCCATTAGAAGAATCAAATAGACCATAATGTCTATTATCTTCTCTATGTTAAAAGTCCACCAACAATTTTTTATCCCTGTAACATCAATCAACAATTCTTGTCCATAATCATATGAATAACTCATAATCATATTTGTTGTTCCAAATTTCTTTTCTCATCTAGGATCAAGATAATTTACATCACCTGTCTTTACCTGAAATATCAAAGATCATGGTTATACCAAATCACAGTTCCTATTCATAATCATACTAATAAATTCATCTTTGCACTACGGGCCAAGATATTCATTAACAGTTCATCTTTGCACTACAGGCCAAAGATATTCAACAACAGGTCATCTTTGCACTACAGGCCAAAGATATTCAACAATATATCATCTTTGCACTACGGGCCAAAGATATTAATATCTCAAAGAAATACATAATCATTTCAGACATGGATTAGAGGTTGTACGAAGTCAGGAAGAGGGGACCATGCCCATGGTCTTCAAGCTTCAAATTCTATTCGATATGTTGTCATGCGTAATAGTCACTCGGGATTGGAACTCCTTGGTTCTTGTAGGTCATTGTTGTATGTATGTATGCCTGAAGTGTTGAGACGACGCGCAAGTGTTGAGGTAGCAAGATGACGTGTGACTCTTCACTAGGGTTATCACCGGTTTGAGTTGAAAGCAGACGTTGCTCAAGGTTACATCTGAGATTGGACTGCTTGTTTGAATGCCGCAATGTCATCTGCAAGTGTACCATGCACTCGCCTGGATGTTAGCTCTGTGTCCGAGGTATGAGTGCTTCGCGAAAGAGGTGCGATTGAATCTGATCGCATGCATTTAAAACAAGCATTTCTGGAGTTATCGCCGGAACTTCAACAGCATTCCTTGGTTTTATCGCCAAGGATGAAACTTGGGGTTATCTCCGAGGTTAGAAATGATCCTTCCGGTGTGTGTTCCGTGGTTGAGACTGATATTCTCGGTGTGTGGTCCGGGGTTGAAACAGAACTTCCGGTAGTATCCGAAATGGATGTGAGATGTCTTCCAGGGTTATATCTGAAAGACGAATCTGCCCTCCTGCAATGTTAGTAACATGTGTGTAGAAAAATTTCAAAAGTCTACATCTGACATAAGGACTGTAATCTGGAAGTTAAATCACAACCATTACATCTCCAGATTGCATGATATTCATGGTCAAAGAGGGTTGACCGAGCATGACCATGAACTTTCTAGGTAACTCAGAAAGTATAAAACTGGGTCTAACAAGATCTTTGAAGGCCTTGATCTGTCAGATGAATGAAGTTATGATGATATGTTTGTAACCAGATTATAGTGTGTTGTGTGGACTGTAGATTCGCGTTTTTAGACCCTTTAAAACATCAATAGATTGAACGTAATGAGTGGTCAAACCAAGCCATTCAGTCACGGATAAAAATTTCTGGGAAACCCAGAAATGGGATGAACAAGGTTTCTGACCATGTTTGACCAGATCATATTTGGTGATTATGTTGTTGTTAGATTGCGTTGTTGTTATGTAGTTGTTCCTTGGTATGAGTACTAGAGGTATGCACCAAGAACACACTTGTTCGATGACCAGAACACCAAAATAATCAAGCATGAAACTGGACCCTCGAACTGCCTGGGTTTCTGGAAAACCCAGAAAATCCAGGAACACGTTGTGAGTGATTTTAGAGGTTCAGATCTCCTTGCTGAGAAGTGTTATGACTAAATTGATAACTGGATATTGTAGTATTACATACATGCTACAATATTGAAGTCTTAAAGAGACCATAACAGATTCGAGAAGAGAATTAAGGCCGGTCAAATATGATCCCTTGAACACTGACTTTGTCAGTGTTCTTGAGCCAAGAACACCAACAGTGACGCTTAGTGTCGCTAAAGCCCTATAGCGATGGTTTTTAATATAATTATTTTCTGAATTTCTAAAAATTACTTAAAAATAGAAAATAAATTATAAAAATTATTCTAAATTATGAAAAATAATTTTTGACCAATTGGAATAATTTTCTTTAATATTTATAATTATTTAAATATTAAAGGTATTTAATTTATTTAATTAGTGTATTAAATATATTAGAGAAAAATGATTTAATATTATAAAAATCATTTTAAATAAGAATAAAGTATTTAAAAATATTTTGAGTTATAAAATGTAACTTTTAATATTTTTAGAGAATTTTCATTAATAGTTTAATATTAATGATATTGGATTTATTTAATTATTATATTAAATAAATTAGAGAAAATTGATTTTAATATTATAAAAATCATTTTAAATGAGAATAAAGTGTTATAGAATATTTTAAATTATAAAATATAATTTTTAATATTTTTGGAGAATTCTCATTATTAAATTAATATTAATGATATTTGATTTATTTAATTATTATATTAAATAAAAGAATTAAAAATGATTTTATTGATTTAAAAATCATTTAAAAATGAGAAAAATGATTAAAAATATTTTAAGTTATAATTAATGACTTTTAATATTTTGATGATAATTTTATTAATATTTAAATATTAATGGTGATGGTTTTAAAATAATTTTAATTACTTTAAAAATCATTTAAGTAGAATATTGATGATTTAAAATATTTTAAGTTATTGATAATAACTTTAATATTTTGACAAGTATAACATTAATATTTTTATACTATTAAATATTAATGATGGTGGAATTAGACAGTATTTAAATTATTTAAAAATGATTCCGATGTTTGAAAAATTATTATAAATTATAATAATTGTTTATAAATTATTAAAAACTTTCAAAAAATATTATAAAGGATAATTGACTTATCTAATATGATATTGAAGCTTAGAGACCAGGTGTATTGACAACAACTGTGTTAATTGTCGGATAGGGTGACCAGAATACTGAGAATGGACCGAAGTCCAACTAGACCGAAATAGTTAGACTTGTTATGTGTTTATATAAGTTATAAACACTGATGTGGCTATGTTGTAATGTGTCTAAGAGAAAGATTGACTATAAATTACAGTGTTATGTGTTATGACATATTGTGCTAATTGTAAAACCAATATTGTGATTATAGGTCTTTCAAATGCAGATAAGTATTTTGTGTAGCTGTAATCAGCGGAGAAGTCAAGTTTCCTTAACTCAACCTTAAGTTAATATTATCCAATTATTATGGTGGTTAATTATTGTTAATTAAGCCAAGTCTGAGAATTTATTGTTGATTATTCGCAGATAGTGCATGTTTATTAATTTAAATTGAATTAGTGATTATGAGAATATACATGGAGAATAATTATTATTGGATACTTACATCCGTTAAAGCTATTAGTGATTGCAAATAGTACAGTCAAATTCTGTCTATTGTTAAATCGTATTGAGAAATGTCTTAGCTAATTATTCTGGCTAGACGAACATTTATTAGAACTTGATAGATTCGAGAAGAAAAGAAAAGAGAATTTAATTATTATTAATAGATTAATGCCAGTTGTATCGGCTAGATCGGAAAAAGAAAATTTGATAGGTTTGAGAAGAAAAGAGAAGAGAAGTGATTAGATATTAAAATCATTGAATTTCATTGTTAAATCAAAATCTTGATTCTGAGACTGAGGAGAACAACCTTTTATATAAAGGGAACATTTTATTGGTAGTAAATTCGACTATTGCGCGCTATGTTTAAGTATTATGCATAATATAGGGTATAATAAAGCTGATCACTTGTTATACTTGTAGAGGGGTATGATTTAATCTTTATGGTTATCTTTATGGTTATCTGATACACGAGAAGAAAAGTTATAGGTCTTGTGTGACCACTCAACATAAATCAGGAAAACATTCCACTTGATATTGCGTCGAATTGATTCTTGATTATTCATTAGAATATCGTAGAAACTTTGAAAGCATTGTATACTTTCGTTAATTTGTTGCATAGGTTGCGAAAAGATTAGTTAGAGAAGAACGAATTGTTCAGCTATTTCAAAGTTCCCTGAACTTTGGAGTCATTCTATCGAATTAGATAGTTTGTTGTCTTGATTCTGATACATTTATTGTATATGTTAACTTGCGGGGCAAATTTGTTGCTCACCCTTACTAAATAAAACATTTCAGCTAGGGACGAAGAAGCCAGAGGAGCTGTGAAGATAAAAGGTAAAGGTGCTTGGTGAGATAGTTGTGTTTAACATATATATTATGTTGTATTTATAAACCCTTTTTGTATATCTAAAGGGTATGTTTGTAATATAAATGTTAGATACCCTAGGACGAATGTATTAACTATATAAGTTAATGTGGTTTATATGTCTATTAATAATTAAATGGGTAGTTAGATGTTATTTATATTGTGGATCATGAGCACCAAACTCGGGAGTCAGGTAACCTAGATTTGGGGGTGTCATAAATAAGATTAATGAATGCCGAATGTGAGTCGGATAAGAATGAATCCTGAGGTATGTTATTTAGTTATCAAAAAGCTATAAGAAATAAGAAATTGTCTTAACGAACATTATAGTTAATAGTTCAGATAAGTTAAGATAAGTTAGGTTGTGGTGTAATCGTAACCTTTGATGGTTGACATATGGGAGCTGGGCTAAACAATTCCTTCGGAGAGAGAATGTATATACAAAACTGGCAACTTATCTAAGTCACTGTTATGGGTACTTTAGATGAGATGGGAACTTATTTGTTGGTTGTTTGTGGGAAACCACTTAGAGTACCATATGTACTGCTAGCAAAGAAGCGATGTGTGCTGAGTCCTAAAGAAGTTATAAGAAGAAGATAAGAATGTAAAACATCAAAGATGATCAACGTATAAGTAAGACATCTTCGTATGTCATACACTCGTAGAACGGTTGTGAAAGTGGTCGCATAAACTTAGGTTACAAGAATGCAAACCCTAAGAAGTAAAGTTAAGCAAACTAATGCATAAGTCAAATATACATGACTAATTGGTGTTTGTGTTATTTTTCTTATGTGCTACATAGGAATTGAAATGAGTAGTTCAGCGTAAGTTGTAGCTGGGCGTAAGGCAAGTTTCCTAACTTTATTTATATTTTAAATGAATGCTAGTTTCTTAAACATTACAGATGTTGAACTAGAGAAGTTCTGCCTATGTGCAAATGTGCGATATTTGTACAAGATGGTAGAACGTATGAGGCCTTGAGCCACAATGTTAACACTTCAGTGTTTTTATGGGATGAACTATTCTATGATTTAACTGTTCAATAAGAGAATGCTCTGTTTATACATGATCCGCTATTGTTAAGTCTGCATGCTTTAATGATTCTAGCAGCATGGGATGTGTATGAAAAAGGTAGAATAATGAAAGTATTTCAAAGTGAATGTGAATACTGTATTCAAATGATAGGAATCGAGATTATTCCTATTATTTAAGTTTCTTTATAACCTTTGTTCGGTTATCGAAGTTCTGAAGAAATGTTTGAATTCTTAAAGTTGTTTGTTCAATTGTTATGACTTGTTGGGCAATTGAATGCTCACACTTTTTTTAAATGAAAAACATTTTTCAGCGTACGATGTTAGAAGAACTTAAGGATCCCGTAAAGATCAAGCTAATCGGTATCCAGACGAAGTGCCATTCAGTATGTGAATGAGTGTGAAGATCAAGTGAAGACTTGTAATATAAAATAAGTTAAATGAACTTTAGATTAGTTTAATGAACTGTTATCTATCCTTAGTGGCGGATGAAAGTCACTCGTGTAAGATGTAAAGAATAATGTAATTATCGTTATTTGTAATGAAAGAGGTTATAAGGTTTTTAGAACTTGGAATTTGAGAATGTATGTTGTTATATTTTAGTATATAATGATGTATGTTAGAGGAATGATGTACTCGTGACGTACGGAATCTGGGTGTGAATATAGACTAGATTTCGGGGTGTTACAAGTTGGTATCAGAGCTGATAGGTTACAAATCTTAGGTAATAGTGTTGGGTAAAATCTAATTACGCACAACACGCAAGTATACGTGGTCAACAAGTAATACAGTTAAAGTAGAGTATCGTTCCCACGAGGAATTATTAATACAAATTACCGAATACTAATTCTTAACCAAACTAATTCTATTTAAACAATCAATTTAATGTTATAAAGTAAATTACTTAATTAAACTAATTCTAATTACCACTAATTACAAATCAGATTATGGAGCTTTAAGATCACAACTTCACTTATTGCTTCATTTTAGTTAACACACTTCTCATCATTTATTTTCTATCCTGAATTGTTAATCAAGAACACTACAGTAGATAAAACCACCTCTCGATGCATAATACCCATACTCACTTAAATCCACAATTGATAGAATTAAGCAAGACACCCTAATTAACCAATCCACTATATCTCTATGTGAATTACAATTAAAAAGGATTTAAAGCACAAGTTCTCTATAAGATTACATATGACGTAAATGCATATCTCTATCCTAAACACGAATCATGAATTCCATCTATGCAGAAATCACAAACACATGCTATCATGATCAGATCTAAATCTATACTTCATCTCTCGAGTTCATATAGATTATCACGGTAATTATTAGCTAGGCAATTAAGCAATTAAGTCCAAATCACAATAGACAATCCACAATGATAGATCACAATAATTGATAAAAAAAAAAAAGCATATTAAAATAAACTACACATTAAGATCCATTGTAATCTCAAACAAAGAATTAGTTCATTGAATTAAAACTAAGAATCCACACTTGATAAAATATTAAAAGATAAAAATAGAAGTAGAGTGACGAATACATCTGTTGTCAGCAAATCTCCATCTTCTTCAAGCTCCTGCTCTTGATCTTTAATGATCTTCAAGTTGAATCAATCTCCAAAACTAATAAGAACTAGGGTTTTTTTTAAATCTACTCTAATCTAATCTAATGAAATTCTTCCTCAAAAACTTCCTCTAATCCTTGTAAATCTCCTCCTTTTATAAGCCTCCTTATATGTCTTTAAGTCCTCTTGGAAGTCCTTGAATCAAATAACTCAAATCAATCCTTCTTGAACTCAAATTCTAGTTAAAATTGCCTTTTCTGTGTGTACCCAAGCCCCGACTTGGGTATTGCCTTGTAAATAGCAAGCCCCGGCTTGCTATGCTTTTGATTTTGAACTCAGGTCCCCAAGACCCGGCTTGGGTATAAGGCATAAAATAGCAAGCCCAGGCTTGGGTACAAGTTGTTAGTTATTTTTCTGTTGCAGTGTTATCTGGTAAAACAGCCATAACCTTTGATCTGGGAGGAGTTATGGGGCCTGCCACCTATCAAATCGAAGTTATTGACGAGCTCTACAACTGTCATTCTTTGAGAATTGAGAAATAACGATCGAATGAAGGTCAAAATTGGACTGGAAGTGACTGCTATACAAATATCCATCCAAAACAGCGAAGTTCAACGTCCGTTGGTACAAATGTCATAACTCTTGCATCCGAACTCCGATTGGAATGATTCAAGATGTTCCGGAAAGCTAAGAAGAAGCTCTACAATATAGTCCAAGTTCCAAGCCAAGAACATGAAATGAACATGAAAGCCCATACGATGTCCGGATTTCTTTTCTTTGCATTTTCCTACCAATTCTTTGCGATTTCCTTGCTTTTCCTTACCAATAGTCGCTCACACCGCTCCCAAACATATAACCTACAAAAGGAACACAAAATGCATGAAAAGTAACTAAGACACATGAATATAAGCAACTAATTCAAGTAAAAGATACCGGATAAGTATGTATAAAATTTACTTATCAAAGACTACCTAAGACTATAATCATGTAGAGAGGGATAAGAAGACCACCACATGATCATAGTGAATTGTAGTAATAGATGAGCTGTTAAATGATGAATTATTTATAGTACTACAAAGTAGTACGGGAAGAAGAACTCAGATTGAGTTGTAAAGGATAGCATACGAATTACAGAAAATTTGTATTAAGTAAAGAGAAATTTAGAAGTTGTAAAATTTCAATTGAGGACTCATGTGATAGCTGAGTTGTATGAACCTTTGTTATGGGCAGAGGTTTGTGCTGGGTGTAACAACTACTTAGCTTATTACAGTAATAATTATTAGAATTGGTTGCGCTGTCAAGATGTATATGACGAGAAGGTGAATCTTTTCTCATGTATATACTTGATAGGTAGAGAACGATAAGGTAGGTACGAGTTCTTGAAACTCATACTTATGGTAATGCGTTAAGTGACTCATAATGATATGGTAGGTTTTGAACTTCTTAGTGAATGGATGTTTTATAGTGCATGCGAGATAGTTCTTAAACTCATATTATTGTGAAAAGTTCCTGAACTAATAATGTGTGGTAAGTTGATGAACTATACTAAGGTATAGGGATGTTTAGACTGAAAACAAGTTATTTTCAGTAGGCTTAGTATTAAAGGTGCTAGAGAAGATTAAGTATTGTCGCAAGTAAGACAATGAAGGAAGATGGAGAATAGGATATTTCAAGTCATCTAGCTATGTTAGATTTTGAAGTTTATTGAAATCGTGCTTATGTGTTCGCGTTTTGGAAATGAAAGAATTGGTTCAACTTTTGGAACAAATGGATTTTAAAAGAACTATTCTTGGTATGTATATGCTAATTATTTTGGCTAGACAGAAATTAATTGGAAATATCAAAATAAATTTTATATCATCCGTGCATTCGATGCAAGGATGGTAAAAGGATTGAGTTATTAATGAAATTGAACCTGGTGTTGGATGTGATCTTAGGATCAACAACCCGCTATGGTATGATGTACAATGATGAAGTCACAAACTGACGAAGTCCTCAACGTACCGTGAAAAGTATGGTATCATGACGTCATAAAATGTTTTGATGAATTGAAAATGAATTTAAAGAAGTTGTCGATGTCAATTGAGTTGACTAGACGAATGTTTCAAGTTGATATCCAATTTATTGGTATTGTCTAAGCTACTTGATTCGGCTAGACAAATGGTATTTCATGTTTCAAAGAAAATCGAGCTTTCTTTAAAAATTTGTGCCAAACAAAATTGTTTAGGTGCGGAATCTAATGATTAAGTCTGAGTTGAACACATCCCAAAATGGGGTTATACAATTGGTTGATCACCTACATATGGAAGTGGTAGTTTTCTTTCTTTGTGATTGTAAACTGACCGTGGAAGAAATTTTACCGTGTCATGTCGTTAAACATAGTTTGAGTTCATTGTCAATTTGACCCCTCAGCAAAAGTATGATATGTTTTAAAGGAATTTTTATATTCCTCATTGTTCATTCTACTTCATAATTCTTGTTAAAGTTATGAAGGTGAGGGAATGTTTGAAGGATTAGGACTCCTTTGAAGAGAAGTTGAGAAGAAGAGTAATCTAAAATTTTGAGGACGTAAATTACGTGAAAGAAGGGTGAGTGTGATGACCCGGGTAAGGGTGTGGTTTTAAGAAATTCGAGGACGGAATTTTTATAAGGGGAAGAGTGTAACAACCCGGAAATTAGGATTGTCCGGAATTTAAGTTTAAAGAATTAGTTATTAATAAAATAAATTTTTATTAATAATAGTTTGTGCTATGTGTTTATTCTGGCTACGAGCTAGACTGAACGAGGAAGAATTTTCAAGACAAAATAAAAAATTTTCGAGAACAAAAATATTTTTGGGGAAAAAGACGAAATAGGCACTATTCACCTGACGAAACCTAAGGGTTAGGGTTTCAACAACCTAAGCCTTTCCGAGAGTTCGGTATGTCGAAATGAAATTCTATCAAAAGATTTAACGATAATATGTCATGAAAAGTTAAGTAAGCTTATAAAAGTTTTTATCAAAAAATGTGCAGAAATCAGACGAAATAAAAACGACGAAAAGTAATGTTATGTACTTTTCACTCGTTTAACTACGTTATGGGAAAACGTGAAAGAAAACGCTTGACACCAAAAAGTATTTTTCAGTTTTTTGGAAATCCGAAGAATACGTAAAAGTTAATCGGTAAAGGAAAGAAGAAATATCCAAAAATATTTAGATTCAGAGAATCGTAATTTTAAAACCGCTTGGACGAAACCCGAAAAACGAATCCACAAAACTTACAGGCTAAGTTTTGTGAATAGTAAGGAGGTTAACTAAGGAGGTGGAAATAGTAAACTTATGGGCTAAGTAAACTTAAGGGCTAAGTAAACTTAGTGCTTAAGTCATGAATAGTAAGGAGGTTTGGGGGGCAAAATGACTAAAATACCCCTAGCCTTGGTTTTCTATAAGTAGGAAGCTTATTTCATTATTTTGGGATTTTGAAAATCCTACACTTTGAGAGAAAGAGAGAGAGAGTTTGGATGAGAGAAAGAAGTTGAAAAGGAAGTGAAAAAGCTTGCTCGTGAGAAACCTTTGTCTGACGGAGGAAGATTAAAGAAGAGAGGTAATCCGAAAATAGAACTTTTAATAAATATTTTCTATGTTAAAACATAGTTTAATGACAATATGAAGTAAAAGATGTAAGAATGATTTCATATGGTTGAAATCATGAGAAAATGAAGAAATAAGAATTTAAAGTTTAGTTTTTAAATTTCTTAAGGAAGTATACTATTCATAATGAATTAGAACGATCCGAGTGGGTTATATGAATGAGTAGGTGAAATAAGTAAGGAATGGTATTCTATAACATTAAATTCTAAGAAAAAGTGAAATTGTAATCCAAAATATTGATTAAAAATGAAGAACGAACGAAGAACACGAAGAACAAAGGGTGAAGATTAAGCCAGTTGAATGGCACGTTAACAGAGTCAGAATGAAGTTCTGTCCGAGGGGGATTGAAGTACGTAAGATAAGGAAGAGAATGGAATGACCTCATTTCGAGTTATAACAAATAAGTTATGAAAGCAGGAAGTAAACGTCTCAAATTGGATTTAATACTTAGAGAAATTTTCTATGGTTAGGGCTTGGCGCCGCGGCGCGAGCCATGCCTTGTAAGGTGGCACTACAATGCCAGATCAGGAAGCCGGGTACTACAAACTCGCACCACAGCCCGAGAGATAAAGAAGAGAGTGGCGCCGCAGCGTCAATGTAGGGAAAAAGTCAAAGAAGACCTTTTAACTGCTCAACTCTTGGGGGAAACGTAAGGAAAGATAAAGAACATAATGTTCAACTAATGTAACCCTTAATCAAGTGTTTTAAACCTTTAATGAAGGTTGAACAAAAGATTAAATGAGAGTAAAAGATAAAGAATGTAAATACGAGTTCTTAAACCGAAATTCGGGGGACCGTAGTCGCGATAAGCTTAACGCGGGATTACTATGATGGTGATTCCTTAGAATATTTGATTGGCGAGGGTAATGAATAACATTTTGATATTATGTTGTGGTAATGAGAGATAAGAGTAAAGCGATAGACACTTTGTGAATGCAATGCGATTTGCGATGAATAATCGGTCTTAGCATACAACTAACAAAAGATGTAAACCCGACATTAAGAAAGAGTAATGAACATGGGGTTCATGGGATAGTAACGATTGAAAACCATTAACACCTTGAGTAAAGGTTGAATGAGAGATTAAGAGATGAGCAACGTTAACGATGAATACGTAAATGATCTTCGTGAATCGTATTCACGTTGAATGAACGTTCTAAGTATACCCTGGTTGTATGACGTAGACGTTGACGAAGGTAGTAAGTAAGATATGAATTATCGAGAAAGCTGTAACGAACGGTAAGAAGATTAATGAAAGCCGAATGTGAGTCGGATAAGAATGAATCCTGAGGTATGGAATTTAGTTATCAGAAAGCCATAAGAAATAAGAAATTGACATAACGAACATTATAGTTAATAGTTCAGATAAGTTAGGTTATGGTACAATCGTAACCTTTGATGGTTGACATATGGAAGCTGGGCTAAACAATTCCTTCATAGAACGAAGGTATATACAAAATTGGCAACCGATCTAACTCACTGTTATGGCAGTGTAGATGAGACGGGAACTTGTTTGTTGGTTGTTTGTGGGAAACCACTCAGAGTACCATATGGACTGCTAGCAGAGAAGCGATGTGTGCTGAGTCCTAGAGAAGTTATAAGAAGAAGATAAGAATGTAAAACATCAAAGATGATGAACGTATAAGTAAGACATTTCCATATGTCATGAATCCGTAGAATGGTAGTGAAAGTGGTGTATGTGTTGTTTTTCTTATGTGCTACATAGGAATTGAAATGAGCAGTTCAGCGTAAGCTGTAGCTAGGCGTAAGGCAAGTTTCCTAACTTCATTCATATTTTAAATGAATGCTAGTTTCTTAAACTTCTCAGATGTTGAACTTGAGAAGTTTTGTCTATGTGCGAATATGCGATTTTTGTACAAGGTGGTAGAACTATGAGGCCTTGAGCCACAATATGAACACTTTGGTGTTTCTATGAGATGAACTGTTCAGTGATTTAACTATTTAATAAGAGAATGCTCTGTTTATACATGATCCGTTATTGTTAAGTCTGTGATAATGATTCTATCCAGACAGTATGTGTATGAAAAAGGTAGGATAATGAAAGCATTTCAAAGTGAATGTGAATACTTTTTTCGAATAATAGGAATCGAGATTATTCCTATTATTCAAGCTGCTTCATAACCTTTGTTCGGTTATCGAAGTTCTGAAGAAATGTTTGAATTCTTAAAGTTGTTTGTTCAACTATTATAACTTGCTGGGTAATTGAATGCTCACACTTGCTTTAGATGAAAAACATTTTTTAGCGTACAATGTTAGAAGAACTTAAGGACCCCATAAAGATCAAGCTAATCAATTATCCGAGACGAAGTGCCATTCAATATGTGAATGGCGTGAAGATCAAGTGAAGACTTGTAATATAAAATAAGTTAAATGAACTTTAGATTAGTTTAATGAACTATTATGTATCCTTAGTGGCGGATGAAAGTATCTCATGTAAGATATAAAGAATAATGTAATTATCGTTATTTGTAATGAAAGAGGTTATAAGGTTTTTAGAACCTAGGATTTGAGAATGTATGTTGTTATATTTTCGTATATAATGATGTTTGTTAGAGCAATGATGTACTCGTGACGTACAGAATCTGGGTGTGAAGATAGACCAAATTTTGGGGCGTTGCACTACAGAGTATAGAAGAAAATATTATTTCTTACGAATACTGAAAAAATAATATCCCTTACCTTAGAAGAAAACTGGATACTAGAATAATGAAGTAGCAGAATACTCATCTTCTTTCTCTCTATAGCTTCTCTTTCTATAATTGTTCTTGTGAGTCTTAGGGAATTGGTGAGAATGAAAGAAGAATGAGCTTCTATTTATAGTATAGTACCTTCATCTTATCCTCCATTTTTAATTTAGTCCTACAAGTATTATCAAACATGCACCACCTCCCTAATAGTACATCATGTGAATCAATAGTTCCATTCATGTGAACAAATAGTTATATGCATGTGAACTAATATCAATTAATTGTTTATTTATCCGATTAATTAACCGATTGGTCAATTTAACCTCCAGAAATCAATTATTATCGAAATAAATATCGATTTCCACTAACACTAATAATCCCAACACAATGGAAATATCAATTTCATCTATAATCAACACGAACTTATTTATTATTAATATTATAACTCATAATATTTAACAACCAGATCATTCCCAAGAAAGAGGGGGCTTTTCGATAAGGATTTCTCCCTATTGGCGTGCAATTAGGTGACCAAACCCCTTTCTTCGACAGAACTTTCTAGACATCGTCAATATTGAAAATAATAATATGAATAACTTTGTCGTCTCAATTATTGATTTAAAAATATAAAATATTATGCGAGATGATCTTTGTGACAATAATTAAATCAATAATATGAGAGATATTATAAAACAATTCTTGTAAATAATAATTGAGTATAAGCGAGTGACTTCTCACGTAACCATCAATAAATAATACCATGTACTACTATGCAACCTCACGTATTTAAAGCGGTTTAATCGTAAAACTTTTTTATTATTTTTATAAAATAAATATTTATGTCATTTTCTAACTCAAACAATACTTTTCGTTGTGGGGTCCACCAATGATTTTGTCATAAATTTAATTTTCCTGTTAAAAGCGAATATTCCCAGACCAATCGAATATTTTATAACAACTTGCTTACTTTGCAAAATTTATAAATATTACCCATAACTATAACATTATATCAAATCCACACCATAATATTCAAAAATATATTTCGAGAAAAAAATAATCTTTATTCATAAAAGTTGGGGTCTTACAAAAACAATATCTAATTAAGTTTCAACCCAGTCAGACGAATGAATCTTTCTCGGATATGCCACAGACACTAAGGCATATAGAGTATTCAACAAGAAGACACTAAGTGATGAAGTCTTGATTCACATCATCTTCGATGAAACAGACTTAGACAAAACTGTTCCTCAAGACACTACGAATGACAACTCAAACACTATGAACGAGGTGGTCAAGCTCAACACCAAAATCGTAGCCCAACAGATGAAATCGTCGAGCTGAAGAAGAGATCATAGAGAGAACTACGCTGGACAACAAACCTCCACATCAAGAAGCGAGAGGTTGATCTTGAAAATTCGAAGATAATAAGGCATCGGGACGGATGTTCCAATAGGAAATAGATGGGCAAGAGATCACACTCAAGAAATAATCATTGGAGATCCAAATGCAAGAGTCAAGACAAGATATGCCACCTAGAATGAGTGTTTCTATCTAAGCTTTCCGTCACAAATTGAAGCTAAGAAGATAGAAGATGCTATGGAAGACTCAAGTTGGATAGAAGCTATCAAGAGGAACTAAATCGGTTTAAAAGGAGCAGAGTATGGAGATTAGTTCCAAGACCAATAAGCCACCCAGATTATTGGCACCAAGTAGGTCTTTGAAACAAGATGGATGAAGATGAGGTAATCAAAGCATACTAGAAAATCGAACCTTTGTAAATACTTTTAATAATGAATAAAATAATATTATTTATTATTATTATATATTAAATAAGATGAATGTCGTTCTATAACCTAGAACCCCAAAGCGTCATAGTATTTTAACTCACGTAGGAGAATTAAAGTGTTTGAATTTCTAAGACAAAATAAAAAGCTTTCCGTGAATTTTTTGAAAAACAATATTCATCGATTTACGCTTTCAAGAATTATTTTTGAATTTTAGAAATGTGTAATGTTATAATATCAATATGAGATGGATTATGTAATAATAATCTAAGTATGGAAAAGCGTAATATTTCGTATGCGGACTTAATTTGAACGTTAGGTTTATTAAGCGTTAAGGAAAGAAAGTTGTAATCGTATGATGTGATGCATTGTACGAGGTAATGAATGTAAGTATAATACGACGTATTAAACTATTATGTATGAAGAATGGAATAATGTATGTTACGAACTAATATACGAACTAGAATACGCGAATTATATGTATGGTATAATGATAAGGCTTTTAATTTAATGTAATGGACTTATAGGAGTATTAATATATTGGTAGAAGTCCAATAAAATGTGATACTCAAGCCCAAGTGTTTGATATGTCATGAGTCCAAATTTTTGTGGTATAAGCCCAACAAGAAATTAGCTAGATTAATTAGCAAGCCCAATGAATAAACTATAGTCCATGGGGCAAACAAGTAAGAAATGGATAGACTTGATGAGCAAGAACTTTATGTAATGCCCAAGTGTTATGATGATCAAGTACTTTATGTGGCTAGCAAGTTTACTTAGTGGTTAAGTAGATGAATAGTAAGGAGGTTATTAAAGAGGTGGAGTACTTAATAACTATTCTACCCTCACTTTGTCTAGCCTATAAATAGAGAGCTCATAATTCATTTGTGGCTTGATCAAATTCCTTTCAACTTTCTCTTACAAAGTAACTTAAGTGTTAGAGAGAATAAGCACTTTTCAGTAAAAGCTTCCTTTGTTAGATTTTCCAAGAAGAAGAAGTTAGACATCAAAGGTAATGATCTTGTGTCCAATATTCTTCCATCTCTATCATAATAGGATGATAAGAGAAGTGTAATTAATGAACATGTATGCTAAGAACATATAAGAATTGAGTTATGAATGGACTTAAGCCGAATAAGTTGAATAAGCAACTTGAACCTAAATAAGTTGATAAACTAGTGAAGAACTTGTCATATGTTTGTCATATGATGTTAGTATGTTCAATATAGTATGAGAACATTGATTGATGGACTTAAGTTCATAGTAAGTCCTAAACATGAGGATTTGTAGTTCCTAAGTTAAATAAGTCATTGATTTATGAGGATAAGTCAAAACTTACTTTGTCAATAAGTTGGTGTAATAAGTAACTTGAATTGTTCATGTGTTGATTAAAATCCATTTAGAACATTTAGTAATGAAGCTTTGCCAGAATTCACACGATTGGACGATTATCGTTGAATTCGTAAAATTCTCAGAATGGAAGTCGTATTTTGTGTTTGAAGTCAGAAACATTGGTTTTTGATGGAGACAAGTCATATTTGGCATTATAGAGTTGCGGACTCGAAAATGACCGAATTCTGACTTAGAACGAAGAAACGAGCGTTGAACATTTATGAACGTTTATCATTTTCGTTAAAATGAACTAATAGGTGAAATTTTATCAAATGAAGGCAAATAGATAAAATTCTTGCATGAAGTCGTAGAGTATGCAATTTGTGAAACGTAGGCTTTTGAGCGAGCCAATTCGGACTTATAACGAAGAAGTTATGCATCCGGGAAGTTCACAAAATTAAAAATCTACAAAAATTTTCTAAGGCACAGAGTTGGAGCAGCGGCGCCAACCCAAAACCAAATAGGTGGCGCTATAGCGCCGTAACTGTGTCAAGGCATACTACTAACTCGCTTTCTTTTCTGACGAGATGAAGAGCTAAAGTGTGGCGCCATGGTGCAGTCCGGAGTTTTGACGCAGACAAGAATGTTTATAAGTATAGAATAAAAGATAACTCATTAACAATTAACTAAGGTATAAATATAACATTGTTAAGGCATTGTTATACACTTAATGTATGATGATTAAAGGTTAATAATCAATTGAAGATGATTATAATGAGGATGACGTAATGAAAAGCCAGAAACCATAATAACAGATCTAAGTCAGAATTTAGATTGAGATGAAGGGCAAGATATAATAATACGCCTACTTGATTACATGTGACCTAATGTGGTACGTTACATGATCATGTATTGTAGAGACTTAGAGACTTAAAGTGTACGTGTGATAATCAGTAAGCAAATGCTGAAGGCAAGTATTCTAACCCTTGTTCCAGTTCAGTCTGGACAAGCTTTGTAATTCATGTATCTTTTCGCATGGAGTTTTTTATGAGGAAGTCAAAGCCAATTTTTTCGGCTAGACTTAAATTATGTTTGTATCAAAGCATGTAAAATGTTTACCAAGTTATATTGGTATAGTTTTCAATTGAAGACTGAGTAGGCTAAAATGTTTTCGCTGTTTAACGGCGAGCACGTGAGGTTGCCACAACTTAAAGCGTATACGTTTAATGAATGTAGTGTTGATCAAAGATAGAAGTACTATGGGTCGATCACCCGTAAGCTTTCGTAAGTAATGTCGAACTTACGGACTTAGTGTCGGGACGTCCTTTTCAAAAGAACTTATGAAATGCTAAAGGTCTTGGACCAGAATTGATGCTTTACTGAATATTATTGTTGTAAAACGTTTTAAATGAAAAGAAGTGCTATTTTGAATTATCGATAGTACTTCGTAACTATTGTTCAGTTATTGAAGATATACGAGTTCTGTGTTTCAAGCATGTTGTTTATTAGAATTATAGTACTTGCTGAGCTAGTCATGGTCACTCTTGTTTGAACCATATGAAAACAGCTAAGATCGAACGGACCGAAGGCTCCAGTAAGGATAAGGGCAAGGCGAAGATGAATCCATAGAATACTTTTATAATAGTATAGGATGAATGTTTGTAATATATTGAATATTATGACAAGAACGAATGAATGGGTTATATGGAACCTGGGAAATGTAATATTAGTTTGAATATATTGAAGATATATTAGTCCTTTTGAGACTATTCAATTGAATGAATGAATGAATGGCAGTACCATATAGCACCATCTGTCGGGTTGGAAGAGACATGGATTTGGGGGCGTCACAGTAATAACAAGAACAAGCTAAGACTAGTAGCCAAAGGTTACTCCCAAGAAGAAGGCATGGATTACAACAAAACCTTCGCACCTGTTGCCAGATTAAAAGTCATCAGGATATTCCTTGCTTTTGCTACCCACACACATAAGTTCAAAGTCTTTTAAATGGATGTCAAAAGTTTATTTCTGAATGGTGAACTTCAAGATGAAGTATATGTGGAGTAACCTCCAGGTTTTATCAATCCAACTCTCTCTAATTATGTCTATAGATTAGACAAAGCCTTATATAGACTTAAATGAACACCTAGAGCATGGTATGAAACATTAACTAACTTTCTTATTGAAAATAGTTTCACTAGAGGTAAAGTAGATACCACAATATTTCTTAAAAAGCACAAAAACAAAGTCCTATTAGTTCAAATATATGTTGATGACATTCTTTTTGGCTCTACTAATGAAAAAAGTGTGCAAGAGATTTGCCAAGCTTATGCGAGCAAGTTCTAAATGAGTATGATGGGTGAAATTTGAATTTCTTCCTTGGATTACAAGTAAAAAGCGGTGATGAAAGTGTCTTCATTAACCAAGTTAAGTAAATTAAAGACTTACTTAAAAAGTATGGCATGGAATCAGCCTCTCCCATGAAAACACCAATTGCTCCAGCAACCAAGCTTGACAAAGATGAGAAACATAAAAGTATTGACATTACTCAATACAGAAGTATGATAGGCTCTCTTCTATATCTAACTGCCAGTAGACCGGACGTAATGTTTGCAACATGCATATGTGCTAGATTTAAAGCTAATCCTAAGGAATCACACTTAATAGTTGTAAAGAGAATTTTTAGGTATCTCAAAGGCACAACTCACTTGGGACTTTGTTATCCCAAGGAGTCCTCCTTTGAGCTGACATGATATCTGAGATCTTCGACTTTTACAGTCGCAAGATCGATAAAATAAGTACCAGTGGCACTTGTCAGTTGCTAGGAAACAGACTTGTGTCCTGGTTTAATAAGAAGCAAAATTCAGTATCTGCCTCAACAAAAAAAGGTGAATACATTGTTGATGGCAGCTGTTATGCTCAAATCTTATTGATGAAAAATCAGCTAGCAGACTATGGGTTTGATTTCAAATCTATACATGTTCACTATGATAACATAAATGCCATAGAAATAACACATAATCCTGTTATGCATTCTAGGACTAGGAATATAGAGATAAGATATCATTTCATTAGGGATCATGTCCAAAATGAAAATATATCTTTACAATACATCCCTACTAAAAATCAACTTGTTGATGTTTTTACAAAGCCTTTAGATGAATTCGGATTTAATAAATTGATAAGTGAGTTAGGTATGATAAATCTACAACCATAGACTATATGCTCTAGTTTGTCCAAACCATGCAAATAAAAGGGGCTATATTAAAATTGTAAAGATGAATAAAGAGAAACCATGGTCGTAGAGCAATCTTGACATGACAGAAATGTATAATATGATGATAACATTCCTATCAAATCCAAGCAACCATTCTGATAAGCACCTCAGGGACAAACCTGACCCTTAAGTCAGTCTAAGAGGTTGTCCCTTCCTGAGCTACCTTAACCCTAGAAAGAATGTTAAGTCAAAGTTCATCACAAAGACCAGGACAGGCAATGATCGTAGAGTAGAATCAGCAGTGAACTCAACTATCGTAGAGCAGCCTTGACGATCACAGTCTTCCCAAAGGATACACTAGCTCAGGAGGAGCTAAGGGCAAATCAATATTTTCCATATTATTTAAAATTGTGGAGCCCGGCAGAACTCGACAAGTGCCCCACTATGCAGATCATGAGGAGGGAATTACATATACAACTTGAAAAGGCTTTTTAAAAATTCACCACAGAATTTCAAAAAGGTTATTCCTCTCTCTCTCTATCAACAGAAACCCTAGCTTTCAAAACGATTAACCAATCTCAGTTCAAGAAAATCAATGGTTGCTTCCAATGTTATATCTGGGTACCAACTCTGCTTCGACGAATTTAAGACAGCTGACCCTCAATTCCATAAGATCCATCTCTTTTGAAAAAAGTTATTCCTGAAGAAGCTTTGAGCACCAGCACATGGATATACCCAAAGCTGGTGAAAGAGTTCTACAACAATGGAGTCTTTGAGAACGACATCATCACTACAAGGGTCAAGGGGGAACAAATTAAACTCAAAGCTGAAGATATAAACCTAGCCCTAGGTTTCAAATCAAAGGGACTCGTATATATGGATGTCATCGACTTTCATTAAGGTCTGAAGAAGATGCACCACACAAAGTTTCAGAACGTCAAGGGGTACAAGAAGAAAGAGTTTCCCCAGAAGTATAAATTTTTGGCTGATATTGTTGGGAAATGCATATGTTGTAAAAGCTATGGCCGCGACTCTGTAAATGAGGTTCAACTAAAGCTCATGACAGAAGTTTGCTTCAGGATTCAACTCAACTATGGAGCTCTACTTATCGATTAGATTAGGAAGTGGATACTCAACTCAAAGAAATTAAAGAGCTCAAGAAAAATGCTCTATGGGAGGTTGATAAGCATTGTGATGCCCCCAAAATAGGTCCAATCCATCCAACCTATTCTGAGTCGCCAAATACATGGTACAAAAAATAACTACAACTTTATTACTACAATTGTCGTGCAAAATACAATAACACATATGTTGTGAGTTTTGATACAAATATATACCAACTGTGACTCTCATCCCAACCTTGGATAGCACATCACAATGGCACCTTATATAAAGGTACAGTCAATAACTATTTTAGAAATTAAAATCTTTGGGAAGTGCTCAAGGAAACCTTCGTACATGGGAGGCCATGCATCTAAGTTATAATAGATATCATATGGATTTGGAGAATTATCCTTGGTTAACCCAATAGACCCCAAAGAAAAATGAGAAGATTGTTATCATGTTCTTTCCAATGGTGAGTCTTCTCTTGACATTTAACTATCTCCACTATCTGTAATTTAGAATTATATTTCAACCAAACTCCAAGATTATATAGGTAGTGTTCGTAGATATACTCAGCAAGTGGATGTGCACAACCCTGTCTTATGATAACTCGTAGGTCATTAGACATCTTATATGATAGTGGCGAAACACCCTTCCAAAGTTGGGTTCACCTCACCCTATTCGGTTCACCAAAATTAAACATCAAATGACATATACAATACGACACACTTATCTAAAGTTCTCAATAAAATTATATCCATACTATTTAGGGAGAACCTCAATGACTATAGACTACCGATTCTATTCCCCTATTACCCCAGCTTCGATCAAGCTACACTCTTGATACTTGAAAGGAATTGTGAAGCAAAAGGGTGAGCACAACTTGCCCGATCTGAGAATATCATGAGTAAAGATAATTAAATTATCAATAGCTTTCATCGGTGATAAATCGTAGATTTAGAACATATGGTAGATGATAAAACTTCTCAACCATAGTTGCGGTGAACGAAAGCAATCCATTAGAAGAGTCAAATAGACCATAATGTCTATTATCTTCTCTATGTTAAAAGTCCACCAACAATATTTTATCCCTGTAACATCAATCAACAATTCTTGTCCACAATCATATGAATAACTCATAATCATATTTGTGGTTCCAAATTTCTTTTCTCATCCAGGACGAAGATAATTTACATCACCTGTCTTTACCTGAAACATCAAAGATCATGGTTATACCAAATCACAGTTCCTATTTATAATCATACTAATAAATTCATTTTTGCACTACGGGCCAAGATATTCATTAACAGTTCATCTTTGCACTACAGGCCAAAGATATTCAACAATATATTATCTTTGCACTACGGGCCAAAGATATTAATATCTCAAAGAAATACATAATCATTTCAGAATTTATATAAATCATAATTATAACCATGTTGATTAATTCACCTTTGCACTTAAGCTAAAAATATTCAATTGTAAATTTAATGGTCATTATCATACCAGTCAACAATTCATCTTTGCACTACTGGCCAAAGAGAACCCATAGTCACGATCGCACCAATAATCTACCCATCTTTACACTTTGTCAAACAGAAATTTCATCACCGGGATTATAAAAATGTTATATTTGATAATAAAAACAATATGATCAAAACATGGATTTAATTTCAAGAGTAAGATTCATAAATCAACGATAATTTGGTTAGAAAAATAAACCAATTTTGTCATGAATAGTAACTTTCAAACTACGAAAAGATAAAGTTTCACAATACTGATCCATATCAATATTTATAACACCTTAATCCAAATGTTATAAATCACTTAATAATCTCATAATCTAATATTATTAATATTACCACAATATTTTAATCATTTCTTAAACTTATAAATAATTTATTTTAATTGTTTACACTTTACTAATTAATGCATTTAATCATCCTAAAATGCCAAACTCATAAAATTTCATCACCAATAATCAAAACCCTCATCAAAAATCTACATATACATTATATAGGATTCCCAAGCCATAAAATCATATTTTCCAATTTTGTTATTTCACATAACATATTTAATTCATTTAGTCATAACTAGTCCATTTTCATGAAAAATACAAAATCAGTACAAACAAATTTTTTTTTCTGGGATTTAGCAGAACATAGTCCCATATTGAACATATATTTATCTCGAAATTTTTAAAATTCATTTACTATTTTTCATATGGCCAAAACTGCCGAATATTTAGATATTTATCATAAACTGTACTTTTGTCCAAAAATTCCGAAATTTACAAATTATACTTCTATTATATACATGTACTCCCAATACAAATTTCACCAATTTTTGAGTTAACCACAAGGAGTTATAAGGGTTTACTTTTAAAATAGTCTTTTCTCATAAAATTCATAACTTTTAATCTATACATCTAAAAATCATCATTTTTGGACACAATCAAAAAAACTCATCAAATTATCATTTCAAATTTTTCTAGAATTTTTGAGGGTCGGAAAAATTACGAAACTGAAAAACATAATAACCCTTAAAATCCCCTACCTCAAAATAGCAGTACTTCTGACTGAAATATCGGATGTAAAGCCGAAGAAACTTTGCACTGGATACAAACTCTCAAAGTATCTAAATACTCACAAAAATACGCTCGATAATCTAGAGAGAAAGAAAACTTGTTTCTGGTGTGATTTTCAATTCTAACCTAAGCGTCTATTTATAGGAAAATGCTAGATCGTCATAGGAGACTAAAATAATAAAATATTATTTTTTTTCTTTCTTTCTTTTCTCCATGCACACCACAATTGAATTGCTTGAGCAGCGAACTTGGAAGATTTTAGCAGCCCACATGTTAAAACAAAAGTGGGTCCCACCCATAAATTAATAAAAATTAATTTATTTTCCAAAACTTCAGTAATACATAGAAAATATCCCGTTTATCAGAAAAATACAAATTTTATGTCCATTCCACATCAAATCGAATTCTCTACAACTTTCTAGCTTTAAGTTTTTCCAAATTCCAGACAGAAAATATCTGAAATCCACAAATGGATAATTTTCAACACCTCTTAAAATTCATAGCAAATCATACGTTAATTTTTAACGGTTCAAAATTTGTGGATATATACTCAACTTATATATGTATAACATATCCAAAAATTACAACGATCCAACGGTCGGATTAAAATTATAACTCACTTAATAGAGCTTTAAGAACAATTGGATTGATCTTTTAATAACTCAAATCCGACAAAATACTGATAAAACACCTCAACATTAATTCCTTCATTTATAACCACATAAATAATTCCATCATTTATATCCGCATCAAATAAATATTCCCTTATCATATAAATTAATAATTAATTATTCACAAATAATATTATAGAATCACAATAATGATAACCATGCAGTTCCCAGGAAAGAGGGGGCTTTCCGATAAGGATTTCTCCTTACTGGCGCGCAATTAGGTGACCAAACCTCTCCTTGACAGAACTTTCTAGACATCGCCAATAATGCTATCTAATAATATTATTCAAATAATATGAATTATTAATCTGATAATGGGGAATACTGTGCAATGACAATTATTGAAACAAAAATAATATAAACTATCAACGCAGCAATTATTGAATCAATAAAATAAAATATAGAATAGTAACTACTGTAAAAATTATTATGTAGTGCATTCTTACGTAAGAATCAATAATTCAAAAATATCGTGCAATACTGGTGTCTTCTTTGTGCAACCACGCGTATTCACGTATTTTAACCACTGTGTATTCTAAGCGTGTTATTACTTAAGTAATAACTACGCCGTTATTTATAAAAACTCAAACTTGTTGTTTTCTTCATCCGACAGTTATTCGTTATGGGGCCCACAAATGACTGCGCCGTCGTACGAATATTCCCCGACAGCAAGAATATTCCACGACTAATCTAATATTCCCCGACAACAATAAGTATTTTATAGCCACTTGCTTATTTTGAAAAATTTCATATATCACCCTTAACCTTAACTTTTTATCAATTTAACCATTTACTGAATAATAATTATAAGAAAAATTGAATACTTTTATTTCATAAAATTTGGGGTCTTACAATCTCCCCTCCTTATGAAATTCCATCCCCGAAATTTACGTACCTAGTCTTTCAAAGAGTTGAGAATACCTTGCTTTCTTTTCAGATTCCATCTTCCCTTTCATCATGATTTCTCCATTGCTCATCTCCTGTATTTCAGATATCATTCTAGAATATAGCTTCGAAACAAAGGTTAATTGACATATCACAATTTGTCAACTTAAATAAGAAAATTCAAACTTAGGTAGGACACACACTAGCGAAGGATATTACTCGTCTCTCCTTCCTAGTTCTAATTTCGGATCTCACTTGGAGATCATATCTCTAAGCTCGATACCAAGCTGCGACTCCCCAAAATAGGTCCAATTCATCCAACCTATTCTGACTCGCCAAATACATGGTACAGAAAATAACTACAACTTTATTACTACAATTGTCGTGCAAAATACAATAACCCATATGTTGTGAGTTTTGATACAAATATATACCAACTGTGACTCTCATCCCAACCATGTATAGCACATCACAATGGCACCTTACATAAAGGTACAGTAAATAACTGTTTTAGAAATTAAAATCTTTGGGAAGTGCTCAAGGAAACCTTTGTACATGGGAGGCCATGCATCTAAGTTATAATAGATATCATATGACTGGAGAATTATCCTTGGTTGACCTAATAGACCCCAAAGAAAAATGAGAAGATTGCTATCATGTTCTTTCCAATGGTGAGTCTTCTCTTGACATATAACTATCTCCACTATCTGTAATTTAGAATTATATTTCAACCAAACTTCAAGATTATAAAGGTAGTGCTCGTAGATATACTCAGCAAGTGGATGTGCACAACCCTGTCTTATGATAACTCGTAGGTCATTAGACATCTTGTATGATAGTAGCAAAACACCCTTCCAAAGTTGGGTTCACCTCACCCTATTCGGTTCACCAAAATTAAATATCAAATGACATATTCAATACGACACACTTATCTAAAGTTCTCAATAAAATTATATCTATACTATTTAGGGAGAACCTCAACAGCTATAGACCACCGTTCTATTCCCCTATTACCCCCGCTCGACCCAGCTACACTCTTGTTACTTGAAAGGAATGGTGAAGCAAAAGGGTGAGCATAACTTGCCCAGTAAAGAATATCATGAGTAAAGATAATTAAATTATCAATAGCTTTCATCAGTGATAAATCAGAGATTTAGAACATATGGTAGATGATAAAACTTCTCAACCATAGTTGCAGCGGAACGAGCAATCCATTAGAAGAATCAAATAGACCATAATGTCTATTATCTTCTCTATGTTAAAAGTCCACCAACAATTTTTTATCCCTGTAACATCAATCAACAATTCTTGTCCATAATCATATGAATAACTCATAATCATATTTGTTGTTCCAAATTTCTTTTCTCATCCAGGACGAAGATAATTTACATCACCTGTCTTTACCTGAAATATCAAAGATCATGGTTATACCAAATCACAGTTCCTATTCATAATCATACTAATAAATTCATCTTTGCACTACGGGCCAAGATATTCATTAACAGTTCATCTTTGCACTACAGGCCAAAGATATTCAACAACAGGTCATCTTTGCACTACAGGCCAAAGATATTCAACAATATATCATCTTTGCACTACGGGCCAAAGATATTAATATCTCAAAGAAATACATAATCATTTCAGAATTTATATAAACCATAATTATGACTATGTTGATTAATTCACCTTTGCACTTAAGCTAAAAATATTCAATTATAAATTTAATGGTCATGATCATACCTGTCAACAATTCATCTTTGCACTACTGGCCAAAGAGAACCCATAGTCACGATCGCACTAATAATCTACCCATCTTTACACTTAGTCAAACAGAAATTTCATCACCGGGATTATAAAAATGTTATATATGATAATAAAAACAATATGATCAAAACATGGATTTAATTTCAAGAGTAAGATTCATAAATCAACGATAATTTGGTCAGAAAAATAAACCAATTTTGTCATGAATAGTACCCTATGAATAGTAACTCCGACACGAAAAGATAAAGTTTCACAATAAAATCCATATCAATATTTATAACACCTTAATCCAAATGTTATAAATCACTTAATAATCTCATAATCTAATATTATTAATATTACCACAATATTTTAATCATTTCTTAAACTTATAAATAATTTATTTTAATTGTTTACACTTTACTAATTAATGCATTTAATCATCCTAAAATGCCAAACTCATAAAATTTTAGCACCAATAACCAAAACCCTCATCAAAAATCTGCATATACCTTATATAGGATTTTCAAGCCATAAAATCCTATTTTTCAATTTTGTTATTTCATATAACATATTTAATTCATTTACTCATAATTAGTCCATTTTCATGAAAAATACCAAATCAGTACAAACAAATTTTCTTTTCTGGGATTTAGCAGAACATAGTTCCATATTGTACATATATTTTTCTCGAAATTTTTAAAATTCATTTACTATTTTTCATATGGCCAAAACTGCCAAATATTTAGACATTTATCATAAACTATACTTTTGTCCAAAAATTCCGAAATTTAAAGAGTATACTTCTATTATATACATGTACTCCCAATACATATTTCACCAATTTTTGAGTTAACCATAAGGAGTTATAAAGATTTACTTTTAAAATAGTCTTTTCTCATAAAATTCATAACTCTTAATCTATATATCCAAAACCCACCATTTTTGGACACAATCAAGAAAACTCATCAAATTATCATTTCAAATTTTTCTAGAATTTTTTAGGGTCGAAAAAATTACGAAACTGAAAAACATAATAACCCTTAAAATCCCCAACCTCAAAAGTGTAATTTTCAATTCTAACCTAAGCGTCTATTTATAGGAAAATGCTAGAACGCCATAGGAGACTAAAATAATAAAATATTATTTTTTTTCTTTCTTTCTTTACTGCACGCACACCTCAATTGAATTGCTTGAGCAGACAACTTGGAAGATTTTAGCAGCCCACATGCTAAAATAAAAGTGGGTCCCACCCATAAATTAATAAAAATTATTTTATTTTCTGAAACTTCAGTAATTCATAGAAAATAGCCCGTTTATCAGAAAAATACGAATTTTATGTCCATTCCACACGAAATCGAATTCTTTACAACCATGCGTAGACATCGTATTTTAACCACTGTGCATTCTAACAAATGTTAATTGTGAATAACTACGCTTATTATTTATGAAAACTCAAACTTGTCGTTTTCTTCATCCAAGCAGTTATTCGTTATATGGGGCCCACAAATGGTCTGCTTGGCATTCATTTAATAATCCCTATAGCAAGAATATTCCACGACCAAAAGAATATTCCCCGACAACAATAAGTATTTTATAGCCACTTGCTAATTTTAAAAAATTTCATATATCACCCTTAACCTTAACTTTTTATCAATTTAACCATTTACTGAATAATAATTATAAGAAAAATTGAATACTTTTATTTCATAAAATTTGGGATCTTACAAGCATAATCCTGTAATCGGCTCTGGGTGACAAAATTGGGAACAAGGAAGGGGAATCCATCAATCTCAACAGAAAAATGACCCAGCAGCTATTTAAAAACTGGAAAAGAAACCCTGCAGAAAATGTCAGAATGATGTCTAAATCAAGTTAAAGGACTGGTGAAGCGAAAGTATATGGGCTACCAGGAAACATGTCGGTCGTGAAGGAAGCTGAAGAAGAAGAAGAAATTAATCAAGAGGAACCCATTGCTTTGATCAGCAAAAGCAAGGGTAAGAGGAAAATGAAAACTCAAACAACAGAAAAGCCTCAAGGCTTAACCACTAATGCACCCCAAGAGAGTTCTAACACTAAAACTTTGAAGGAAATAAAGAGGAAAGAGCAGCAGTCTGAGGAGGACGAAGACAGAGCCTCCATCTCTCAGCTGCTTAAGAATGAAAAATACAACCATAAAATAAAGAAGTCTTCACTCCATTCAATCATAGAGTCACTACCGATCGTAGAGTCCAAACTTATCATCACTCCAGAAGTTGATGCTGCAATAGAGTCTTAGCCTGAACCAACAATCAGAACTGAATTTAAAGAAAACACCGAGGTTGAAGCTCAGCCCAGAAAAATAAGAAGAAAGCTTTTCAAGAAATATGTTCTTGAAAATGAGAAATATGTTTTTGGTAATTTCTTATCATTTTTTTTGATGAGTTGGTAATTTTCTTCTCATTTGTTAGGTAAGTTGTTAAGTTCTTATGATTTACAATGCACTGAGATGCTTTCTTCCATCTTGATTGTACTTCTCTTTTAATTCAAATCATGCAGGTGTTGAGAAAAGTATGCCGGTACCTAGTTTTGTCACCACATAATCCGATTCAGTCAAGCCTTCTGAACTCTACCTTGGACCTTGGAAGATAAGAATCTTTCAAAAATTCCTCATTTTAGGTATTTCTCTCTCTCCTCAACCAAAATAAGAAAAAGAAAAGACAAGAAAAAATAATATATATAATACTTATCCTTCAGTTTGTACCATCAATAATTATTTTCCCTTCAATCTATCATAGGCTACTCTTGAAACAATTAATTACCATGGAGGTCATTCAGTGAACGTCCCTATGGAATTTATTCAAAGATTAGTTTGAAAATGAAAAAAAAAACATGATTGGTGGCTCTTTAGGTGATAAGGCTTCTTAAGATTTCAGAGAGAGAGTAATAGAACATGTAAACTTCCACAATAGATGCTATTCTTTCTTACCTTTTTGAGCTATTTGGCAATAAATTATTTGATCATCTTGTGAGATGTTGTGTGCAGAACATTTTCGTTGTTTCAAAGTACTACTCACGGATAACCTTGAAAAGACTTGCAGAGCTGCTTTGCCTCGGCATTTAGGTCTACTAATAATAACTATCAATGATTGTGATGCATTTTTCTCTCTTCAGTAAGATAGGATTCATATTTGTAATAATTCTCCTCCTCCCCAGACCCGAATAAAAAACTAAATAACCCAAACAGAAAAGAAGAGTTAGATTGCTAGTTATTATTTCCCAAAAGTAGTTCTTGGGATATATATATATATATATATATATATATATATATGGGAAATGATTCATAGAATACGTTAGCTATTAGGCCTGTTTCAACTAACGCTCATCCAGCCGTCCAAAATTAGAGTTAATGGCTGAGATGAGGGCCCAGGCGCAAGAGGGAGTAGTAGCCAGCAATAAATATTAAAATACTCTCTGCTGGCCGCCAGAGGGAGTAACGGCTAGTAAAAATGTCATCGTTTTGACTAGCTGCTATTCCCTCTAGCGGCCAGCAGAGAGGATTTTAAAAATTGTGGGCATTAAGGGAATTTGGCCCGGCCGCTAGTGGAAGTAGAGGCCAAATTCACCTTATCTTCCACCATAGATCGAACATTTTACTCCATTCCCATCCAAATGCTTAACATCTACAGAAATATAGCTTCAGAAAGAATCTGCTAGTTCTGAAATCACTTGTTTGTGCGATAAATTTTTGGTAAGCCTTCATAAATGGCTTTCATGGCTGCTACAAGTATATTTTTATCTAGCTCTTTTGAATCTTTTGCTAGTTTATAATGTAGAAATGAATTGGAGTATGTTAATTAGAGTATAAAGGTAATGGTTCCTTATGTTGGTCAATTATATTATAAATTGGAAGAAGCTGAAATTTTTTATAGATCTTATGCCCAAAAAAGTTGATTTGAGATTAGGATTGCTACGAGTCGTAAACATGCTCACAGTAATTATTTGACGTCAAGGTTATATGTATGTAAAAAAGTTGGTAGACCAACTGTTGTAAAGAATTCATTAGATGATGAATGTGATAACGATAAAAAAAATAAGACAACGAGACACAATTGGTCGAACACTATACAAAGCTTGAATGTATGTTGTCCACAGTAAGAAAGAAGATAATTGGCGTATTTCGGTTATTGAGTTGGATCACAATAATCAATTAGTGACACCTACCAAAGTATATTGGCTTGACATCAGTGTACCCCTTTCAATCTCATTCCACACATCCTCCGATACATGCTTTTCTTGAGCATAAAGGACATTGCGATCAATGGGTCCAAGCAGCCAATTGTCCATATTCACCTACAAATATCAATAAAAATAAAACTTTCATTCAATGTCTAAATAAATAATTGACCAAAAATAGTACAAAACAACAATGATAAAATTTCATACATGCAAGTGTATTTACATTTTATAACAAAATGTCAGTTTTTGCGAGAAATAACCAACAACAACAATAAAACATTTAACACAATTTATACACATAATTTGTATACATAGATGCATACCTACCACCCAATTTGTATACATTCATATAATAATACTAAATTTGACACTTATATACCAATGCTTTAATATAGCAATAATTTTTAAGATATTTAGCAAAATATTATCATTCAATGTCTATTTTGTTTCTAAAGATATTTACAAAAACATATAAGGTTGAAAGACACTTACTTTACCAGTTGAATTTGAGATTGATGGGCCAAATTCGAAGCTAGGAGCAAACTATTCTATGTCTCTCTGTGCAGTGTCGTCTCTCTGTAGCAGCAAACTGCAAACGTAAATAGTATACAAGACTTAGTTTAGATCTGGGAAACGCTTGCCGCTACTCCCACTAGCGGCTGTGCCAAATTCCCTTAATGCCCAAAATTTTTAAAATCCTCTCTACTGGCCGCTAGAGGGAGTAGAAACCAGTCAAAACGACGACGTTTCGACTGGCCGCTACTCCCTCTAGCGGCCAGCAGAGAGGATTTTAATATTTATTGTTGGCCGCTACTCCCTCTAGCGGCTGGGCCTTCATCTCAGCCATTAACTCTAATTTTGGACAGCTGGATGAGCGTTAGTTGAAACAGTTCTAATAGCTAATGTATTCTATGGATCATTTCCTTATATATATATATATATCATAAAAACTATTGGAGGACTCCTATATATGGCCATTTATAAAATAAAGACTTCATTCCATCAATAGTCGGGAATATTCGATTTATTATCTGTGTAGTCATGGTCCAAAACTCATTGCTAGAACTTCTAAACTTTGTGCGGGCCTTTAACATTGTTTTAGCTATTTAAGCCCGAGTTTAACATGTAAATCATGTGACCTATTTTAAAATTAAATCCTTTGACTCCACTGCCCTTCTTTTTGCTAATTTAGTTCTTATCCAAGGAAAAAAGGTTGCCACTATGCTATATGTTCGGGAGTATTTTACCATCCCCTAGATGGGCTGAAGGCCCGATGCTAGAAGGGGATGTTAAGCCCATTGGGCCAAAGCCATCAGGGATGTCAAATGAGTTCGGGCATCCGAGCCCTCTGGACCGAAGTTCTGTTCGGGTTTATGGCGGTCGGGTTCGGGCATCCGAGTCCTTTGGGACGGAACCCTAATTTTTTGTATGGTGTTCGGGGTCGGGTATTCGAGTCCTTTTGGGCCGGAGCCCAGACCAATGATTGAGTTCAGTTGGATTGGGCCTATGCAGTGGGTTATCCTATGTGCAGAGTCTGGAGCCATAAAGAGTTCAAATAGTTAAGTATTCTAGTCCTAACCATATTCAACTAAGGTAACTCTAAAGGTAGTGTTGAGATTGGATTCCACTTGCACCTTTTAAAGAGATTATGTTGGACCCAAAAATGGTAACTGCCATATTTAGGAGTCCAAAATCGACTCGGGGTGGGATTCAAAAGGTAGTGAGAACGCTATAAATACAAGGCTTAGGCTTAAATTAAGAGGTAATACATCTTTGAGCACTAAACACTAAAGCCTCCATGGTTAAACCTTGTGAACGACCTGTACTTATTCTCACACCGGAGCTATCCCCCGACAGCACAAGTTGTCAAGCTTCATGTGTGATCTGTTATTGTGCAGGTTCAAGCGCGTAAATTCATGATTGGACGCGCCGGCGAAACTTGGCGTTAACACTATATTTGGAAAATGAGAGAGAAAGTTAGACAATGGATGTTATAAAGTCACATAACTGGATTTGGAGCCTAAGTAGATGATGGAGGGTTCTCATAAGACTAGGGGCGAATCTACTGAGGAACAAAGGTGTGGGGAATTGCCCATCTTGATTTGGGTAGGAAGAGTGATTTTCTACTACTAGAGGGAGAGGAATGCCGGATATCAAAACTTACTTGGGGTAGTAGTCAAGAGGAGATGGGACATGGGCCTAGATATGGCAGTATGGCAGCAAGGGTTCACTTATACCCGACCCCAACTAGTTTAGAAATAAGAATTGGTTGAGGTGAATAGTATTAAAAATATTATATTTCTCAATAAATAGAACAAAAACATATATAAACATGATTCCCATCATGATCTTTGAAAAAAGAAACTAACTTTATCTTTAGCTCAGCATAAAATTTTTAAGTTGATATAATTAATGTTCATTAATCTTGGAAGTATTGAATATTTATGAAGATATCAAATTAAGATTATTATCACTGTTGAAAAAATAGGAAATTGTCATTAGTGATAATTTAATATTTTATGAAATTATTGAAATGAGTTTATTTAGATTTTTAAAATCTTCATGTCCTTGATGATAATAATGCTTTAATTTGAAATTTTTGGGTGTTTCCTTTATATCCATAATTAGTTAATTAGTCTACTATTGGACGACTTTATAAAGTTTTAGGGAGAATTAAAATGATTAAATTGGATGAAATTGCCTATCTAATAGAGCTCAAAAAGATGTATATAAATGAAAATCGAAAAATAATGTCTTCAAAAGTGAACTTCGAATGATAATCTCAGTATTGTTGATAATATACAGTAATGTTTGTGACAAATAATTTTTATGTAGCCATCGAAAAGTAATACAAAAGAAAATTGTGTAAGGAACAAGGCTGGCAGCTCAAGATTCAGATTAGTTTAAGCATAAATTGAGTTTAATGAGTTAGTTAAGTAACAAGGGTATTTTAGTCTTTTAGCTACTGTTAAGCTGGATATTATTGTCCTTATTTGTTGAGTCAGTTAGATTTGTTTTTAGGAATGCAGGAGGCATGTGGCCATGTGCTCAGTTCCTTGCTCAGTCATTTTCCATTTCATTCCTTTTGGTGATGAAGGGAATATGTAGGCAATCTATCTTTTTACGTCATGAATGAAATACTAGATCGATTTTTTACTCTCTCTAATACTATTCTCTCCCCTTCTCCTCTCTAGCTCCCTCCTCTCAATCCAAATTCTGCTCTCTGTTCTCTAATTTCTTCCAAATTAACTCTATATGTCTTGTCGTTTCCTTACAATTGGTATCAAAGCCTTCGAATCTGCACCTATGGCCACCAACAACCAACGATTGAGTAGTTTAAGAGTCTCAGATGCAGGAGCAAAATTCGAACATACAACAGCTGCAGACACAGTTGTAGAACTCAGTTTCTACTCTTCAGCAAGGGTTTGATACGAAACTTGAGTAGATGATGAAGAACTTTGAGGCACTCCTAGTTCAACGAGTGCACCAGAAGGACCCTACTCAGCCAGGTTCCTCATCTTCACCTTCAGGTTCAATTCTAGGCCAGTATGAGCCCACTCCCAAGCTAGATAAGTATGATGACATATTTAGAACTGTTAAGTTTGAGTTTCCAAAATTCAATGGTGAAAACCCTAGATCATGGATCAGGAAGTGTAACAAGTTATTCTCGCAACATGTGGTGGCTGAAACTCAAAAGGTGTACTTAACTACCTTGAGTTTGGAAGGGGAGGCTGAACAGTGGTATTCGAGATTTGTGCATGAAGGACCAGAGCTAACTTGGAATGGGTTAATAGATGAAATAGTGGCTAGATTTAGTCCAGAAGCCAGTGACAACCCCATAGGGGAATTGAAGAAATTACAACAAACTGGAACAGTGGATGATTACAGAAAAAAAATTAAAGAACTAAGGGGTTTGGCTTTAGCAAGGAACCTAATCCTTAATGAGGAGTTTTTTATGGACTGCTTCATGGGGGATTTAAAATTGAAAATTCAGTTGGGAGTTTAGGAGCTGAAACTAAAGACTCTCAAGGACATGATCAGATTGTCTAGGGTGGAAGAAGCAAACTTGGAAGCTTGGCTCAAAAGGAGTAGGATGATGAATAAGCCCACTATGAACACTACTTATTATAGACCTATAATCATGCCCCAACCCAAACCTATTTATATGGGAAATGGAAATGTTGTGAGAACCTTACCTTTGAGAGGATTGACTAAGGAACAGATTGATGAAAAGAGAAGGAAGAGGTTATGCTTTTCATGTGATGAACCTTTTGTGCAAGGCCACATATGTAAGAAATCACAACTATTCATGTTGCTTCCTTCTAATGGTCTGGAACTTGAGGAGGTTGAACCTTGTGAGGAGGATGAAATAAGAGGTCCAACTACAGAATGTGAAGAGCAGGAGGCTCAAATTACATTGTATGCCCTCTTAGGACACAGTACTAACAATACTATCATATTACTTGGGATGTCTCAGGGAAGTTTTCTGAGGATTTTAGTAGATCGTGGCAGCACCAATAATTTTCTAGACCCTCAGGCAGCTAAAAGGATTAAGGTTGCAGTAAAGGATACCAATGTTACCAATGTGGCTATGGTAGATGGGTTCAAGGTCTCTAGTCATCAGCATTGTCCAGGACTTCCTTGGTCCATACAAGGGGACGAATTCAAAGCAAATTTCAGAATAATACCACTAGGAGGGATAGATGCAGTCTTGGGGGTTCAGTGGTTACAATCCTTCAATCCAGTCACCTTTGATTTCCATAACTTACAGCTAAGTCTTGAAAGGGAAGGGAAAGCTATAGTATTGCAGGGTGAATCTGATCAAGTCACCCCAACCATACACTACCTTGAATCTGGTGAGTTCGAAAAAGTGCTAAAATCTACATCTCATGGGTATTTTGGTTACTTGTTTGGAATGTATCAGGAAGCTAATGAAGAGCTGGGAATGGAAATGGGGGATCAAGGCATCACTATAGAGAAACAAGTGGATATTAAAGGTAATGAAAGTCACATTACTACTAAAAACCAACCTCAACTGGAAAATCTGCTGCAAGAATTCTCAATGGTTTTCCAAGAGCCAAGAGAATTGCCCCCAAATAGAACTCAAGATCATCACATTCCATTGAAATAAGGAAGCCAACTAGATAGCCTCAGGCCTTACAAATACCCATATGTTCAAAAAGGGGAAATAGAGAAGATTGTCAAAGAAATGTTGCAGAATGGAGTCATTCAGCCAAGCAACAGCCCTTATGCTTTTCCAGTACTCCTAGTTAAAAAACATGATGGCACTTGGAGGATGTGTATAGATTATAGGGCCCTGGATGCTATGACTGTGAAGGATAAATTCCTATACTAGAAATTAATGAGTTGCTTGATGAATTACATGGCTCAAAGTGGTTTTCAAAATTGGATCTAAGGTCGGGGTACCACCAAATCAGAGTCAACAAAGAAGACATGCCAAAAACAGCCTTTAGAACCCATAGTGTTCATTTTGAATTTATGGTTATGCCTTTTGGGATCACTAATGCAGCAGCCACTTTCCAATCTTTGATGAATGAGGTATTTCAGCCATACCTAAGGAAGTTTGTTCTAGTGTTTTTTGTTGATATATTGGTCTACAGTAGCAACTATAAGGAGCACTTGGAGCATTTGAGGTTGACTTTACAACTACTGAAGGACCATTCCTTGTTTGCCAAAAAGAGTAAGTGTTTTTTTGGTACAGAACAGGTACAATATTTAGGTCATGTGATCAATTCTGAAGGTGTTTCTACTGACCAAGACAAGATTTGTTGCATACTTAATTAGCCTTTACCAGTTAACATAAAAGGGTTGAGAGGGTTTTTGGGTCTCACTAGTTACTATAGGAAGTTTATAAGGAATTATGGGCTTATCAGTAAGCCTCTAATTAACCTACTTAAAAAAGATAAAATTGCTTGGAGTGATAAATCAGCTACAGCCTTCAAGGAATTGAAAGAAGCCATGACACAAGCCCTAGTCTTAGCAATGCCCAATTTCAATGAGCCCTTTATTCTGAAAACTTATGCCTCTCATTTTAGCATTGGGGCAATATTGATGCAAAAGGGAAGACCTATAGCTTATTTGAGTAAGGCAATAACACCCCAACATCTGGGATGGTCTACCTATGAAAATGAGCTAATGGCAGTGGTGTATGCTGTTAATAAGTGGAGACACTACTTACTGGGAAACAAGGTGTACATTAAGACTGACCACCACAGTCTCAAATACTTGTTAGATCAAAGGTTTACAACCACCAACCAACAAAAGTGGATAACTAAATTGATGGGGCTTGATTATGAAATAGCATACAAAAAGGGTAAGGAGAATACAGTGGCTGACAGCCTCTCACAAAAAATGGAGGAATCATCAATACAAAGCCATTGTCTAGCCATCATTTAAGGTACTGGAGAAAACTGCAGTAGTATTACTACAGTCATTCCTACTTGGCTGCAAGAGATATCACAATCATGGGACAAGGATGATGGAATGAAAGAGATCATCACCCAACTGCAACTTAAACCAAACACCCTCCCAGTCTACTCCTTTATTAATGGCAGACTTAAGTTTCAAAATAAATTAGTGGTTGGTCCAGACCTAGAGTTAAGAATAAAAATTTTAACAGAATTTCATAGTTCACTTATTAGTGGACACTCAAGCATCAGAGGTACTTATTAAAGAATAAGCAAGTTTCTATGGTGGCCTTCCTTGAGGCTAGATGTCACCAAATTTGTGAAGGAATGTGATGTATTCCAGCAACAAAAGCATGAGACTCTGGCATACCAAGGGCTGCTGCAACCCCTTCCCATCCTAGAAACACCTTGGGCCGATATCTCCATGGATTTCATAGAGGGTCTGCCTAGTTCAGAAGGTATGACAGTGATTTGGGTGGTAATAGATAGACTTACCAAATATGGGCACTTCATTGCTTTGAGGCACCCTTTTTCTGCTGCACACTTGGCTCAGGGCTTCCTCTTACACATTTATAAGTTACATGGGCTACCTACCACTATAGTCTCTGATAGAGATAAGGTATTCATTAGTCTATTTTGGTAATCCCTCTTCAAAATGGTGGGCACCAAACTATAGATGAGTTCATCTTACCACCCCCAAACTGATGGACATACCGAAAGAGTTAATCAGGTCCTCGAATGCTACCTTAGATGGATGGTAACTCAACAGCCCCACAAGTGGAATTCTTAGTTGCCCCTAGCTGAACGGTGGTACAACTCTCACTTCCACACCAAATTACAAGCATCTCCTTCTAAAATGCTCTATGGGTATAAACCACTACACCTTAATTTCCATCAGTTTGGACAGGTAAAAGATCCAACCACCAAACAGTTTTGTAAGGAAAGGTCCCAGTTACTGTAGTTGATGAAGCAACACTTAGTGGAAGCACACTCAAGAAAAAAGGGCTATGCTGACAAACACAAGATAGAGAGATCCTTTGTTCCAGGTGATATGGTTTATCTCAAAGTTAAACATTATACAAAAACTTCACTGACGTAGTTAAAACATGGAAAAATGGCTCCTAAGTATTATGTTAGATCCCAATAGGCACATAATAGATCTAGAAGGAGGGGTTGAATAGATCCTTTTTCTTTTTAAATATTTTTCCCTTATATTTGATTATTGTTAATGAATTAGCATATGACAAACATAAGAATCTTTTCAAGCACAGCGGAATAAGTGAAAGATCCCCTTCATTGATATATTAATAATCATACATACATTGTTATTAGAGTTAGTTAAGTTGTAAACAGTTAATACATACATAGAAAATATAGCAGTTAAGTACATAATGTAAATGATATAAATTAAAAGACACAAGGGATTTTAAGTGGCTCAGAGACTCAAGCTCCTAATCCACTCTTCTGATTTCAACTAGCAAGATTTTCACTAAGGAATGGTAGCACTGTGACGCCCCCAACATAGGTAGACAACACCCATCTTGAGTAGCCAAATACAAGGTACAGAATACAAATACAAACTTAATTATACAAACGTCGTGTAATATACGACAAAATATAGCTGAGAGTTTAAATAGGAATATTTCCTTCTAGACAATATCCACTCTCAAATAGAGTCCTCATTACATTTATTGTCACACTATTTTATAGAATAGTGAGGACTACTATAACAACATCTCGAACCATCACTCCATTCCCCGACTAGTCCTAGCTACGTTCTCATTTCCTGAAGAGAACAGTGAAAGCAAAAGGGTGAGCTCAACTAGCCTAGTAAGAAATATCATGACTAAGATAATGTAGGATAAATTATCATTAGCCTTCAACAATGTTAAACTGATAAAATACAATAGACATCAAGTTTAACTGCAGCGAAATAAGTAATCCATTAGAAGAGTCAAGTAGAGCATGATATCTACTATCTTCTATGATTTAAAATATTTTAATAAATTTTTATCGCTGAGACTCATCTTAATAAATAAACCACATCATCGACTCATCCCTGCACTACGGGCCAAGGATATTCATTAAATCATCAATGGTCATGACTATACCGAATAATCACTGGTCATAATCATACCAAAAACTGTCTATCAATGCACTACATGCCACTGAGGACTTTTACCACATCATTTATAACATTACAGGTCATGATTATATCGAATGATCCCTGGCCATAATCATACCAAGTCCATCTATGCACGTAAGCCAAAGATGACTTTCATCATAATATAAGAATGAGGATGATGACAATGACATAATAATTCAATGAAACAAGTTCAAGAATAAATTTTAAAGATTTTTAAGTTAATTTATCCTGAAATTAATTATGTCCAAATTGTCAACATGATACTACTTTGTGGAGTAAAATTCAAGAATGCTCAGAAAAATATTTCCATGAAAAGATACTGGATGAAGTGCAAATATCAAGGATATTCCACTAATTTCATGGAGTATAGAAGCCAAAACTTTAACCAACTGAGTATAATAGAATATATGAAACCGCAAATGGATTTTTGCCCGCCATGTGGTTTCCACGTAGACAGATCATCTTCATAATTTAATAAGGAATGAATACGAAGGATCATTCACCATACATGCGGTAATCCACATAGACAGGTTATTCCAACAGAATAATAAAGAATGGAATAACAGAAGAATTCACCAAAGCGCGCGTAATCCGCATGAGCATGTGTTATTCCAATGAATAATAAAGAATGGAACCAGTCATGCGTAAATGCGCATGCATGTGATATTCCAAATGTAATAATAAAGAATGGAATAACAAATGAGAATTCACCCACATGCGATAGATCACGATGCATAAAAGTTATTCCAATATAATAATATAGAATGGAATAATGTAAGAATTTCACCATGTATGCGGTGATTAGATAGACAAAGTTATTCCAACATAATAATAAAGAATGGAATAACAACTCTTACAAGTATTGAAAGAAAATAACTCTCTTCATGAATACGAAAGAACAATAACCCTTACCTTAGAAAAAGCTGGATACTGGAATAGTGAGGTAGCAGACTTCTCTTCTTCTTTCTCTCTATAATAATTCTCTATAACTTTAGTGAATTGGTGAGAAATGAAGGAAGAATGAGCTACTATTTATAGAAAAATATTGTTTCGATAATTGCATGTTTTGGGGCTCGAAATATTACAGTATAATACCTTCCTCTTTTTTTTCATTTTTAATTTAGTCCTGCAAGTATTATCAAACTTGCACCACCTCCCCTAATAGTAAATAATGTGAATCAATAGTTCAATCATGTGAATCAATAGTTATAATCATGTGAAAAAATGAATTATAGTATAGTACCTTCAACTATACCTCCATTTTTAACTTAGTCATGCAAGTATTATAAATCTTGCACCACATCCCCTAATAGTACAAGAATGTGAATCAATAGTACACACATGTGAACAAATAGTTATAATCATGTGAATTAATAGAAATTAATTGCTCATTTATCCAGTTAGTTACCGACTGGTCAGTATAACTTCCAGACATCAATTAATATCGAAATAAATGTCGATTTCCACTAACACTAATAATTTAAACACAATGGAACTATCAATTTCATCTTTAATCAACACGAACTTATTCATCATTAATATTATAATTCACAATATTTAACAACCAGGTCGTTCCTAGGAAAGAGGGGGCTTTCCAATGAGGATTTCTCCTTATTGGCGCGCAATTAGATGACCAAACCTCTCCTTGATAGAACTTCTAGACATTGTCAATATTGCAAATAATAATATGAATAACTTTGCCATCTCAATTATTGATTTAATAATATATCATATTATGCAGATGATACTGTGACAATAATCGAATCAATATGAGATATATGATGCAGCAATGACTGTAGCAATAATTGAGTATAACTGAGTGACTTCTCACGTAAGCATCAATAACCAATATCGTGTGCTACTATGCAACCACGCGTAATACTGTACTTTTACTACCAGGTTGTTCAACAGTTTTAATGGTAACACTTTCGCCGTTATTTTTAATAAAAGATAATTCTGTCATTTTCTTACTATGATAATACTTCCGTTGTGGGGTCCACCAATGATTGTGTCGTTATACGAATATTCCCTGTTAAAACAAATATTCCCCGACCAATCGAATATTATATAACCATTTGCTTACTTTGCAAAATTTGTAAATATTACCCATAACTATAACATTATATCAAATCCACACCATAATATTCAAAAAAATATTTTGAGAAATTTAAATCTTTATTCATAAAATTTGGGATCTCACAATCTCCCCTCCTTATGAAATTTCGCCCTTGAAATTTACGTACGTACCTGGTATGCCGAAGAGGTGAGGATACCTTGAATACCTTTATCATCGAAAACATTACACGTTGCATACGTGCATGCCCGATGTCCTCTGATTGCCTCTGAATGCACATCAGTCCCTAAAATAGCCATTTTAGGCCTTTATACTGACCTCAAATCTCAAAATATAAAGAATGAAAGTTTTAGGTCTACTCGTTAGATGTATGAAAACGTTATGCCCAATTTACTAAAGGACGTCCAGACAGATTTTGGCTTAACACTTGACCAGCGCCTAGGCCCCCAAATTTGGCCTTGGGCAAGCGTCTAGGCGCCCAAGAACGGATTCTAAGCACCGAGCCTAGTGCCTAGGCACTTGACCTTTGGCACTTAACTCCAATTTTCTAGATTTTGCAACTTTTGACACACATACTAAAAAATCTTAATAACTTCTTCATCCTTTATCGGAATTAGTCCATTTTTGAGGCTATGTAAAGCTTGTAACATGCTCTATAAAACCCCCATGATTTCATAATTTTTTAGATTCATTAATTATTCCAAAATTTGGCTCCAAAGTCCCCTACGACTAAGTTTTTACTAACAATGATACGTGAAAAATGTTATGAACACGCGACATACTTGGCTGTAAAACGAGTCTATAGGCCACAGTTCCTACTCGATCGAGTATTTCAAATGGGCCAATTAAATTGAGGGTTGAGATAACGCCTTCTTGAACCTTCTTCTTTATATTCATCAGATTCGGGTGTGTAGTTTGAGCGGCTTTAACTTTATCGATTAAAGTTGATTCTACTCGTATATTCGCCATCATCATATGGGTCCCTGGAGTCTTTAACTCTATCTCCATCCTTTATAAGTCATACAAAATGGGCATTTGCATTGATAATATCGCACTTGTACCCGCATATGATCTTCTACTTAATGTGTTAGCTTCCACGTTCGTTTTTCTAGGATGGTATGATCATAATCTTCAACAGCTCGAGCCAACGTCTTTGGCGTATGTTATGTTCATTTTAGTTGAAAAAATATTTGAGGGTTTTAGAAATGGGTTTTGTACTGGGGTCAATACAAAATTCTATTTCACGCTCTAGGGTTAGGCTAAGAAGTCTTCAGGAACATATCAGGAAATTTATTAACAATAGAAATATCATTCAAAATAGTGACCCTCATCCATAACTTGGATAACACGTCACATTGATACCTATAAACTTGTCATCGTCATTCACACCGTCGCCTACGAAAAGTCTGGCTTCGGTGTATCCCAAGACTTGGAAGTCACCAGCGAAAGGCTCGGGGCTCTTTACTTATGGCTTGATATAACAGTGATTAACTTTAGTGGTTTGGTTGCTTGAATTTGAAAAACAGGTTGGTTAGGAAAATGAAAGCTAACAACCTTACGAAAAATAATCAATTTTGGCAATGATGAGTAGTTAACACATCGATTCCTAAAATCACATCAAAGCCAAGTATTTTCAAAGAGATAAGATCGACAGGTAACGTGAAAGTGTCGATTTGAATCAACAAGATTTATAAACAGTGGAGGTAATGAAGGTTTCTACTAACGAAGTTTCAACCAATAAGTCAAAGTCTAACTTCTCTGGGGTCAAATTTAAACGTTGAGCGCAAGCAAGAGAGATACAACTGTGATGTCCCCAACATAGGTATACATCACCCATCTTAAGTCGCCAAATACATGGTACCGAATACAAATACAAACTTAATTATACAAATGTCATGTAATATACAACAAAATATAGCTGGGAGTTTAAACAGGAATATTGCCTTCTAGACAATATCCACTCTCAAATAGAGTCCTCATTACATTTATTGTCACACTATTTTATAGAATAGTGAGGACTACTATAACAACATCTCGAACCATCACTCCATTCCCCGACTAGTCCCGGCTATGTTCTCATTTCCTGAAGAGAACAATGAAAGCAAAAGGGTGAGCTCAACTAGCCTAGTAAGAAATATTATAACTAAGATAATGCAGGATAAATTATCATTAGCCTTCAACAATGTTAAACTGATAAAATACAATAGACAACAAGTTTAACTGCATCGGGATAAGTAATTCATTAGAAGTGTCAAGTAGAGCATGATATCTACTATGTTCTATGATTTAAAATGTTTTCATCAATTTTTATCGCTGAGACTCAGCTTAATAAATAAACCACATCATCGAGTCATCCCTACACTATGGGCCAAGGATATTCATTAAATAATCAATGGTCATGACTATACCAAATAGCCCATGGTCAGAATCATACCAAACACTGTCCATCAATGCACTACAGGCCACTGAGGACTTTTACCACATCATTTATAACATTACAGGTCATGATTATACCGAATAATCCCTGGTCATAATCATACAAAGTCCATCTATGCACGTAAGCTAAGGATGACTTTCATTATAATATAAGCATGAGGATGATGACAATGACATAATAATTCAATAAAACAAGTTCAAGAATAAATTTTAAAGATTTATAAGTTAATTTATCCTGAAATAAATTAAGTCCAAAATTGTCAACATGATACTTCTTTGTGGAGTAAAATTCAAGAATGCTCAGAAGAATATTTCCATGAAAAGATACTGGATGAAGTGCAAATATCAAGGATATTCCACTAATTTCATGGAGTATAGAAGCCAAAACTTTAACCAACTGAGTATAATAGAATATATGAAACCGTAAATTGATTTTTGCACGCCATGCGGTAATCCATGTAGATAGATCATTTTCATAATTTAATAAGGAATGAATATGAAGGATCATTCACCATGCATGTGGTAATCCACATAGACATGTTATTCCAACAGAATAATAATAAAGAATGGAATAACAGAAGAATTCACCAGGCGTGCATAATCCGCACAGACAGGTTATTCCAACAGAATAATAAAGAATGGAATAACAGAAGAATTCACCAAGCGTGCGTAATCCGCACAGACAGGTTATTCCAACAGAATAATAAAGAATGGAACCAGGTCATGCGTAAACCGCACATACATGATATTCCAACAGAATAATAAAGAACGGAACCAGGTCATGCGTAATTTGCATAGACAGGATATTTTAACAGAATAATAAAGAATGGAATAACAACAGAATTCACTGTGCATGCGATGGGCCACCGCATGCAGACGAGTTATTCCAATGTAATAATATAGAATTGAATAACAGAAAAATTTCACCATGTATGCGGTACTTCGCATAGACAGGTTTTTCCAACATAATAATAAAGAATGGAATAACAACCCTTGCGAGTATTGAAAGAAAATAACGCTCTTCATGAATACGAAAGAATAATACCCCTTAGCTTAGAAAAAATCGGATACTGGAATAGTGAGGTAGCAGACTTCTCTTCTTCTTTCTCTCTATAATTTCCCTCTATAATAATTGTTCTATAGCTTTAGTGAATTGGTTAGAAATGAAGGAAGAATGAGCTTCTATTTATAAGAATATATAGTTTCGATAATTGCACGTTTTGGGGCTCGAAATATTACAGTATAATACCTTCCTCTTTTTTTTCATTTTTAATTTAGTCCTGCAAGTATTATCAAACTTGCACCACCTCCCCTAATAGTAAATAATGTGAATCAATAGTTCAATCATGTGAATTAATACATATAATCATGTAAAAATATTAATTAATTACGATTATAATACCTTCAACTATACCTCCATTTTTAACTTAGTCATGCAAGTATTATAACTCTTGCACCACCACCCCCTAATAGTACAAGAATGTGAATCAATAGTACACACATGTGAACAAATAGTTATAATCATATAAATTAATAGCAATTATTTGCTCATTTATCTAGTTAATTACTCGAATGGTCAAGATAACTTTAGGACATCAATTAATATCGAAATAAATGTCGATTTCCATTAACACTAATAATTCCAACACAATGGAACTATCAATTTCATCTTTAATCAACACGAACTTATTCATCATTAATATTATAATTCACAATATTTAACAATCGTGTCGTTCCCGTGAAAGAGGGGCTTTCAATGAGAATTTCTCCTTATTGGTAGCGTAATTAGATGACCAAACCTCTCCTCGATGTAACTTCTAAACATTGTCAAGATTGCAAATAATAAGATGAATAACTTTGTCGTCTCAATTATTGATTTAATAATATATCAAATTATGCGAGATGATCTTTGTGACAATAATCGAATCAATAATATGAGAGATATGATGCAAACAATTATCGTAGCAAAAATTGAGTATAAGCGAGTGACTTCTCACGTAAGCATCAATAACCAATATCGTGTGCTACTATGAAACAACGCGCAATACTGTACTTTTACTACCGGGTAGTTCAACAGTTTTAATGGTAACACTTTCGCCATTATTTTTAATAAAAGATAATTCTGTCGTTTTCTTACTACGAAAATACTTCTGTTGTGGGGTCCACCAATGATTGTGTCGTCATACGAATATTTCCTGTTAAAACAAATATTCCCCGACCAATCGAATATTATTTAACCACTTGCTTACTTTGCAAAATTTGTAAATATTATCCACAACTATAACATTATATCAAATCCACACCATAATATTCAAAAAAAATATTTTGAGAAATTTAAATCTTTATTCATAAAATTTCGGGTCTCACAATCTCCCCTTCTTATGAAATTTTGCCCTTGACATTTATGTACGTACCTGGTATGCCAAAGAGGTGAGGATACCTTGAATACCTTTATCATCGAAAACATTACACGCTGCATACGTGCATGCCCGATGTCCTCTGATTGCCTCTGAATGCACATCAGTCCCTAAAATAGCCATTTTAGGCCTTTATACTGACCTCAAATCTCAAAATATAAAGAATGAAAGTTTTAGGTCTACTCGTTATCGTTCCGAATCATCCTGAATCACCTTAATCAGAGTTTTTATGAAAACGTTATGCCCAATTTACTAAAGGACGTCCGTACAGATTTTGGCTTAACACTTGACCAGCGCCTAGGCGCCCAAATTTGGCCTTGGGTAAGCGCTTAGGCGCCCAAGAACAGATTCTAAGCACCGAGCCTAGTGCCTAGGCGCTTGACCTTTGGCACTTAACTCCAATTTTCTAGATTTTGCAACTTTTGACACACATACTTCAAATCTTCATAACTTCTTCATCCGTATCGGAATTAGTCCATTTTCGAGGCTATTGAAAGCTTATAACATGCTCTATAAAACCCCTATAATTTCATAATTTTTCAGATTCATTAATTATTCCAAAATTTGGCTCCAAAGTCCCCCAAGACTAAGTTTTTACTAACAATGATACGTGATAAACGTTATGAACACGCGACATACTTGGCGGTAAAACGAGTCTATAGGCCACAGTTCCTACTCGATCGAGGATTTCAAATGGGCCAATTAAATCGAGGGTTGAGATAACGCCTTCTTGAACCTTCTTCTTTACATTCATCATATTCGGGTGTGTAGCTTGAGCGGCTTTAACTTTATCAATTAAAGTTGATTCTACTCGTATATTCGCCATCATCATATGGGTCCCTGGAGTCTTTAACTCTATCTCCATCCTTTGTAAGTCATACAAAATGGGCATTTGCATTGATAATATCGCACTCGTACCCGCATATGATCTTCTACTTAATGCGTTAGCTACCACGTTCGCTTTTCCAAGATGGTATTGGATGGTATGATCATAATCTTCAACAGCTCGAGCCAACGTCTTTGGCGCATGTTTTGTTCATTTTAGTTGAAAAAATATTTGAGGGTTTTAGGAATGGGTTTTGTACTGGGGTCAATACAAAATTCGATTTCACGCTCTAGGGTTAGGCTAAGAAGGCTTCAAGAATACGTCAGGAAATTTATTAATAATAGAAATGTCATTCAAAATAGTGACCCTCATCCGAGACTTGGATAACACATCACAATGATACCTATCAACTTGACATCGTCATTCACACCGTCGCCTACGGAAAGTCTGGCTTCGGTGCATCCCAAGACTTGGAAGTCACCAGCGAAAGGCTCGGGGCTCTTTACTTATGGCTTGATATAACATTGATTAACTTAAGTGGTTTGGTTGCTTGAATTTGCAAAATAGGTTGGTTAGGAATATGAAAACTAACAACCTTACGAAAATAATCAATTTTGGCAATGATGAGTAGTTAACCAATCGATTCCTAAAATCACATCAAAGCCAAGTATTTTCAAAGAGATAAGATCGACAGGTAACGTGAAAGTGTCAATTTGAATCAACAAGATTTATAAACAGTGGAGGTAACGAAGGTTTCTACTTACGAAGTTTCAACCAATAAGTCAAAGTCTAACTTCTCTGGGGTCAAATTTAAACGTTGAGCGCAAGCAAGAGAGATTGAATAATAGGTAGAACTGGTATCTAATAAGGTATAGACTTCACAAGAATTTATAATTAACTAACCCATGATAACTTCATTTGGGTTCCTCACTTGTTGGGAAGTCATGAAAACCGCTCTTCCTTGAACTACCCGGCTTTCACTTGTCTGGGGTAGCATTTGGTGTCATCACTACCGTTGAAATTGACTTCTCTATAGGGCATATTCCACCCTCAACTGCTTCATCGTACTCCTGTTTCATGATCTGAATCATTACTCTTCGATCCATATCAAATTGTGGTTGACCGCCATGTACCGAGTAATTCAAAACTAGATGTTGGGTTCTCTCAATTGCTGTCCAAAGAGAGAAATACATATCATCAATTTTAGCCTTCTTAGATTGGACATCTCTTTCCACAATATCAACGCGTCGTGCGGCTTTTACCCATGCATCACTCATTCTCACTCGTTCAGTTGGTTCTTCTTTCAGCTCAGATTCCAGCTTTATCATCTTATACTCTTCCAAAGAGTGCTTCTGTTAAAGCATCACATATCGGGTAACACAAACTTGAATTGTTGTATCCTTTTGTCCCACGACCGCCTGTCGTTCTTCAGCCTGCTCTTCTAACTCATGAACACGATTTTGCAATTCTAAATTTTGATCATAAAATTATTATAATAAATTCTCCTCAAGTTCCTCTTCTTCCTCTTCTTCCTCACTCTCAGCTGCTACATCTGCGACTATCTTGGGTGCAACTATCAATTCTTCACTCACCACATGGATATCTCTAATTCCTTCTTCGCCTGACATCACATTATTTTGGTTGGTGATTAGAGGTGTCTCCACGATCTCATTCACTCCATTGTTAACATTTTCAGCTGCCATTTTCCAATACTGCCACAAAACAAGGGTTAATTAACATATCACATATTATCCCTATACTCTAACCGACCAATTAAATACCAAATAAACTTAGGTAGGTCATACTAGCAAAGGAATTTCCCGTCACTCCCCTCCTAGTTCTTCTCTCACATCTCAGCCAGGAATCATATCCCTAAGCTTTGATACCAACTGTGATGTCCCCAACATAGGTATACATCACCCATCTTAAGTCGCCAAATACATGGTACCGAATACAAATACAAACTTAATTATACAAATGACATTTTATATACAACAAAACATAGCTGGGAGTTTAAACAGGAATATTGCCTTCTAGACAATATCCACTCTCAAATAGAGTCCTCATTACATTTATTGTCACACTATTTTATAGAATAGTGAGGACTACTATAACAACATCTCGAACCATCACTCCATTCCCCGACTAGTCCCGGCTATGTTCTCATTTCCTGAAGAGAACAATGAAAGCAAAAGGGTGAGCTCAACTAGCCTAGTAAGAAATATTATAACTAAGATAATGCAGGATAAATTATCATTAGCCTTCAAACAATGTTAAACTGATAAAATACAATAGACAACAAGTTTAACTACGGGCCAAGGATATTCATTAAATAATCAATGGTCATGACTATACCAAATAATCCCTGGTCAGAATCATACCAAACACTGTCCATCAATGCACTACAGGCCACTGAGGACTTTTACCACATCATTTATAACATTACAGGTCATGATTATACCGAATAATCCCTGGTCATAATCATACCAAGTCCATCTATGCACGTAAGCTAAGGATGACTTTCATCATAATATAAGCATGAGGATGATGACAATGACATAATAATTCAATAAAACAAGTTCAAGAATAAATTTTAAAGATTTATAAGTTAATTTATCCTGAAATAAATTAAGTCCAAAATTGTCAACATGATACTTCTTTGTGGAGTAAAATTCAAGAATGCTCAGAAGAATATTTCCATGAAATGATACTGGATGAAGTGCAAATATCAAGGATATTCCACTAATTTCATGGAGTATAGAAGCCAAAACTTTAACCAACTGAGTATAATAGAATATATGAAACCGTAAATTAATTTTTGCACGCCATGCGGTAATCCATGTAGATAGATCATTTTCATAATTTAATAAGGAATGAATATGAAGGATCATTCACCATGCATGTGGTAATCCGCACAGACAGGTTATTCCAACAGAATAATAAAGAATGGAATAATGAAGAATTCACCAAGCGTGCGTAATCCGCGCATGCAGGTGTGTTATTCCAATGTAATAATAAAGAATGGAACTGGTCATGCGTATCTGCATACATACATGATATTCCAATGTAATAATAAAGAAGCGGAACCGGTCATGCGTAATTTGCATAGGCAGGATATTTTAATGAGAATAATAAAGAATGGAATAACAACAGAATTCACGGGCATGCGATAGATCGCCTTGCAGACAAAAGTTATTCCAATGTAATAATATAGAATTGAATAACAGAAAAATTTCACCATGTATGCGGTACTTCGCATAGACAGGTTTTTCCAACATAATAATAAAGAATGGAATAACAACCCTTGCGAGTATTGAAAGAAAATAACTCTCTTCATGAATACGAAAGAATAATACCCCTTAGCTTAGAAAAAATCGGATACTGGAATAGTGAGGTAGCAGACTTCTCTTCTTCTTTCTCTCTATAATTTCCCTCTATAATAATTGTTCTATAGCTTTAGTGAATTGGTTAGAAATGAAGGAAGAATGAGCTTCTATTTATAAGAATATATAGTTTCGATAATTGCACGTTTTGGGGCTCGAAATATTATAGTATAATACCTTCCTCTTTTTTTTCATTTTTAATTTAGTCCTGCAAGTATTATCAAACTTGCACCACCTCCCCTAATAGTAAATAATGTGAATCAATAGTTCAATCATGTGAATTAATACCTATAATCATGTAAAAATACGAATTACAGTATAATACCTTCAACTATACCTCCATTTTTAACTTAGTCATGCAAGTATTATAACTCTTGCACCACCTCCCCTAATAGTACAAGAATGTGAATCAATAGTACACACATGTGAACAAATAGTTATAATCATGTAAATTAATAGCAATTATTTACTCATTTATCTAGTTAATTACCCGAATGGTCAGTATAACTTTCAGACATCAATTAATATCGAAATAAATGTCGATTTCCATTAACACTAATAATTCCAACACAATGGAACTATCAATTTCATCTTTAATCAACACGAACTTATTCATCATTAATATTATAATTCACAATATTTAACAATCAGGTCGTTCCCAGGAAAGAGGGGGCTTTCCAATGAGAATTTCTCCTTATTGGCGCGTAATTAGATGACCAAACCTCTCCTTGACAGAACTTCTAAACATTGTCAGTATTGCAAATAATAAGATGAATAACTTTGTCGTCTCAATTATTGATTTAATAATATATCAAATTATGCAGATGATACTGTGACAATAATCGAATCAATAATATGAGAGATATGATGCAGCAATTACTGTAGCAATAATTGAGTATAACTGAGTGACTTCTCACGTAAGCATCAATAACCAATATCGTGTGCTACTATGAAACAACGCGTAATACTGTACTTTTACTACCGGGTAGTTCAACAGTTTTAATGGTAACACTTTCACCGTTATTTTTAATAAAAGATAATTCTGTCGTTTTCTTACTACGACAATACTTTCGTTGTGGGGTCCACCGATGATTGTGTCGTCGTACGAATATTCCCTGTTAAAACGAATATTCCCTGACCAATCAAATATTATATAACCACTTGCTTACTTTGCAAAATTTGTAAATATTACCCACAACTATAACATTATATCAAATCCACGCCATAATATTCAAAAAAAATATTTCGAGAAATTTAAATCTTTATTCATAAAATATGGGGTCTCATAAGCACCCTAAATCACTAAGATTCCTTCAAAGCCAGCAGCCTTGGAACTTCAGTTCACTAAGAACTCTTCAAGGCCAACAGCCTTGGAACTTCGTTTAGTCCCTCCGGACAAGGATCCCTCAGGCCATGGCTTCTTGTTATTGTAGTTGTTGCTGTTGTTGGTGCTGAGCTACTAAGATGTCATTAAACTTGAAAAACTTTTGTACTAAGAAGCTTGGTGTGGTCCTCTTTGCATTCTACTTCGAGTTTGGACCATATCTTCTCTGGTGCATCTGATCTTTACTCCTTTCTGCTCATCTTCATCTAATATCAGCTGTGCACCATTACCATCTGGATTTGCTAAGTCTTTGAGCTTTTGGTAGACTTCGTCTGGCACTTGGCAATCCCTGAACCCTTCTTTAATGTTTTGCAGACATGGTTCTGCACATGTTTAGTTTTAGCTTTAGGTTTATGGTAATTCGTAGAGTGGCTCTCTGGATCTTCTTTGTGCTCTACCACTCTTCTGAATGCTATCTTTTTTCCCTTCTCGGCTCTCAGTTTAGCTGCCATTTTCAGTGGCATTCTCATCTTTGTTGAGTGAAGCTTTAGTCTGTTTAAGTCCTTCTACAAAGCTGCTTCACTTCCACCTATATAGTCTCACTATCACTAAGACTTGATCTGTTAATCTTTTCATGGAATTCGGAGAGTCAACAATAGCATTCAACAACTCAACGATTCTGCAACATAACAATCATCAACAACTCTTGATCTTTGAAGTTCTGTTGATTTATACTCCTTCTCAATCTTCCCGTTGGAAAGTAGCCGTTAAAAGCTTTTTGAATTTCTTCGCTGATCTTGAGTTATTTGATGTAGACTGTAGATGTGACATGACATGACTTTCTGACACTGCAGTCTACTATTTCACCTACCACATCAGAGATGTTACTTTTTTATCTTGGGTAGGTAGTCAACTTTATTACCTCCTTCTGATTTCTCGATCAGAGGTTGTCCTTTTGCATCGATGCTCTCAATAATCTTAGTTTGAATATCAATCTCCGGGTTGAACCGTTGCCAATGCTTCAATCCTCAGTTGTTAAAACTCTACGATTTTGATGCACATCTTCTTGGACTTGATCATAGTGTCTAGTTGACAGGCAGAGACAACACTACAATCTTGAAGAGTGTTCATTTGATCTTCAGTGTGGAACACCTCTTCCTTCTATTATGCAGTGCTTCAACACTTCTTGTTTGCTTCGAATGCTCTCAGATACTGATGGCTTGACTCCTTGCTCTGGCCCCTTCTGAATAGCAAGACACTTCAGATTTGTGGCGTGTCCAGCTCGCTTTCTCCTTGTGATCTCTCGTTCACTTATCATCAATGGACTAACCTAGTGCTTAATCACTTTAGCCTTGTTCTTCAGAAGCTAACCAGTATCTTTGTGTACACACCATCAGTTCTTTCTTTGTTTGGCAAACACTACGATCCTGGTTACTTCCAAGATCGTTGTCATCTTACCACATGACAGCTACTACACCTACTAACTTTCCTCAATCAGCTACTGCTCGATAGACTACGGCTCCGAGGAAGCTCTACTCGACACACTACAATCCTTCCTCGTCTCTCCTGGCAGTCTACAAACTCCGAGATCTACTATCTTGCAGACTACGATTCCGCCTCGATAGTTCTAAAGTTTTCCTTGACTCTCCTGGAAGACTACAATTTCTGGTGCAGTGCTCTATGATCAGACAAGCCTATCTATTACATCATAAGATCAACCTAATGTCGACGTCGAGATTTTTAGTTGTCCCTTTTCGTTACTTGTTCTTTGGTGTTCTCATGTTAGGTGAGATTTGTTTGAAAAAACAAGTGAAAAAGGTCCAACATGTGTAATTTTGATGATGGACTGTTAAGAGTCGCCAGTTGGTGTTTTTAACTGGTTGCACCATCGCAACCGAAAAAGGTTTGCACATTAACCTAGTGATGTGACACTGCTAAACGGGTCTATGAAACAGAGATTCATTTGGGTTCGGGGGCTTGATTATGCGGAGGAGGGAAGGCGTTAGGCACCCCCCGACATCCGTGTTGCCACGGTGACCACCACTTTTCAAGAAACTGTTATATGAATGTGTGTGTGTGTGTGTGTGTGTGTATGTGTGGATCAATGTGTAATTATTTGAAAGTAGTGCAAGGCCTCGTTCGTACCTATATACAAAGGGTTTGAATTTTATAGAAAAATTCATATGGCAATGAAGTTTTGTAAAAGAGGTTTTTCAAACCCTGTGCTCAATAAGAATTGAGACCTTTTCATACTTCCATTTTATTATTAAATGTTCAGCTTCTTTCCTTTTATTTTCGAGATGCGAGGCATCTTCGAGAAAAATAATATACAACAGTGACGAACTCCTCATGGGCATGACAGCCATCCAAGGAAATTAAGACACCATAAATAATGTACAAGTTGCTTACAGCTGAAAATGTCCATCACGGGAACCGAATCTAGATTCAGTAGACTGAATCTGTGATCATATGATTCCTAGGCTCGCATGATACCGCAGTTTATATGAAAAGTAGTAAGCAATTATATATATAAAAACTATAAATATATATATACATACACGATCAACCACCACGAAGCAACTCCATGGGGGATCCAAAATGTAAATATATAAAAGCAGTAAATATATATATATATATGGACATGATCAACCACCACGAAGCAACTCCATGGTGGATCAAAAAAGTAAATAAAGCGAAGAATCGATCAACCGCCACTTAAGTAAACTCCAAAGGGACTAAATGTAAATAAAGCGATAAAAAGGCCTCAAGTAAACTCTGTGCTCGACAGTAAAAATATATATATATATATATATATACTTATATATAAGCAAGTAAATGCTCCGGATGTAAAATCTAGGCTCATCAGAAAGAGTATATATATATATATATATATATATATAAGTAAGTAAACCCTCCAGACATAAGTCTAGGCTCAATTGAGGCATAACTCGATAATGTTAGTCCATATATAAATATATACATATATAAGTATATATACAGACAGAAATGAAAACCACGGACCGATGTTCGGGTATACACACAAAACACGACTCTCAATGTGTAGAATAATGGGTGCAAAGATGAAGAGAAATTATTTATAGAGTGTGAGAAGGCTTACAGTGGGCTGCCAATGCAGGCTTCTATAACTCTATATGGATAAACACTTAGCTCCCTCCGGTAAATGTATAACTATATGTGGGCTAACAGGTGTTTAAAATGAGGAAACACTCAATATGAGGTGTGTATAGAGCAAATTGGACAGGGCTTCCTAGCCTCTCTTTTTTTTCAAATGGCCACCCCAAGCCCTCTATTTTATAGAGGGGGGGAGCCGCAGGTGTACCTACGGCAGCCGCAGATGCACCTGCGGCTGCCCAGGGTGCCCCGGGCTCCGCGAGTCTCATCGTCTCGAAGTACATGCACTGTAATATTCGCTTGAACTTGTAAAACTTCAATCCGAGCATCCGAACGAGGTATATAAGACCTTCTTCGGACCGCTTATGTCAAGAGTTACACAATGACATGGATTAGAGGTTGTACGAAGTCAGGAAGAGGGGACCATGCCTATGGTCTTCAAGCTTCAAATTCTATCTGGTGTGTTGCCACGCATAATACTCACTCAGGATTGGAACTCCTTGGTTCTTGTAGGACATTTTTGTATGTATGTATATATGAAGTGTTGAGATGACGCGTAGGTGTTGAGGTGGCAAGATGTCGTTTGACTCCTCACTGGGGTTATCTCTAGTTTGAGTTAAAAGCAGACGTTGCTCAGGGTTACATCTGAGATTGGACTGCTGTAAGTGTTTGAATGTCGCAAGGTAATCTGTAAGAGTGCATGTCTTCCCGGTGTTAGCTCTAGGTCTACGGTATGAGTGCCTCGACAGGAGGTCTTAGATTGAAGCTGATTGCATGCATTTGAAACAAACATTTCCAGAGTTATCGCCAGAACTGCAACAGCATCCCACTATCCTGTCGGAGTTACTGCCAACAGCATGTATTTTTCAGGGTTGCCTGACCTTCGTTGATGTGTGTATCACCGGATAGATCAATGTTGGGTAAACCGTCAAGGCTGCTTGACCTTCATTGATGTGTGTATCAATGGTTGCATCACGTTGTGACCCCCGCCGGGGATACTTTGTCATGGATAAGTTGCTTCGATGGGTTTACTTGCCACCGGCTGAAATAACGTCAAGGTTGCTTGACCTTCATTGATGTGTGTATCAATGGTTGAATTGCATTATAACCCCCGCCGGGGATACTTCTTTATTTCATAACTTCAGCATTGTAACCTCCACCGGGGATACTTCTAGGGTTGTGACCCTGCACTGACAGCATCGGACCTGTGTGAGGTATTGCCGAGCATTATTTGTAAAGGATGAGGCCACTGGTATAGTATACCTTGTATGCAGGCGAATACCAATGAGTGAGATGTGGAGCCAGAGTTTAGCCCATGAAAACCAGGATTTCAGGCTATTCCGTTCAATCGCGTAGCGTTTTTATTCTTGATTTGGCCTTTTCAGATTGTGAGACCTCATTTGTAACTCTAACTGGATCGAGCCGGAGGTGTGGGACACAAATACGGGTGCCGCAGGTACACCTGTAGCAGTCGCAAGTGGACCTGCGGCCAACCGTGGCTATGTAAAGCCTGCAGGTTGCTTTCATAAGTCATTTTCAAGCTGCGCTACGAAGGAAATCTGAGAGCTCTTCTTCAGATATGCTGAGTTTGGGCAACTTTCTGCATATTCTGCCACCATACAAGCATTTTTCACTGTCCTGGTAACATATGCATGTATTCTTTTCCAGTTTCTATCCGTTAGAAAATTACTTATCACATGAAATGCAATTAGACACATAGTAGTGAATATGCATGTTGATATGACTTGACAAAAAATATTCAACACAGTAAATGTTAGTATTAAACTATGCTGAACATAATGATGTGAAAAAAATTGACTTTTGAAACAATCAAATTGGTACCTTTTACTGTCATTTCTTATCCTATTTGAGGACAAATGAGTAAAGGTGGAAAAGTAAAATAACCCTGGTAATTAGATTACACTTACGGATTTTTTACTGTGATGTATTAAATGCATTTAGGATATATATGATTGTTGGTAGGTGTGCTACTGAATGGCCACCTAGTCATGCCTATGTGCATGTGGATAGTCCCATTTACAAAGGGGGCTATGGCAAAAATTTTCCAAAACGTAGGCATTGGGTAGTCATGAATTTTTAACTCTACTGTAGATGTATGTTAAAACAATGCATTCATGCATGTAATCATAAAATGCATTTTAAAAAGCTCCAGGTAAGAATTTACCACACCTTTTTTGAAGTGATTTGGAGACTTGTTGTCCAGATATTATGGATCTAGATCAACCGAGTAGTTCCCGCAGGACCACTTCTAGTGTACGGAGGAGGGCTTCTTAAGTGCCTCGACCTCGTTCTGTTAGACAGCCACGTCATTTGGTGGATGCGGTGATACGTCCTATCCGGGTTGAAGTGCCAGATATCGAGGACGAGGAGGAGGATGTTCCAGTGGAGGTTCCTGCTCTTGCTGCACGTGTTCCTCGTAGGGATCTGCCAGGTATTCAAGTGGTGAACCCAGATCTTCTGGGTGACTTGAGTCGGCATCCTTTAGTTTACCTGTAGGCAAACGAGGTATGAAGTTAGATCTTAATCTTCCTTATTTCTATTGATGAGGAGAAAAGGGTTCTAATGTTGATCTGCATTTGATGTAGGTTCCCGACTTTACACAGCCTCGAGGGAACTGGTTCATCATCCACTCTATGTATTAGGCTTTGCACGATGACTATACAGCGATTGTAGATGGCTGGGGATTCGGGACGTTCTTTTCCATTCTTCCCCATCGATGTCCTTGGGGTTACCTCAGGGCATTGTCTGAGCGGTGGTTTCACCAGTCTCAGTCACTCCATTTGTTGGACTGTGAGGTGATGATGACGCCGATCGATTGGTGGTTTATCACAGGTATGGAGTTTGGAGGGGATCCAGTGCCTTGTACTACGGATATAACCCCTACTACCGTCAGATCCTTGTTGGGAGTTACGGCGGAAGCGCTCAAGGGAAGGACTGTACGTACAGGTCCTTTGAGCGTAGATGCTATGAGCGGGCTATTAAGTGAGCCTATACCCAATGATGTGAGAGTCAGGGATTGCATTCTTCAGTGATTGTTCCTGATGATCATTAGAGGGGAACGCCATAGCGAGATAACTCTTCTACGGTGTCCTTCGCTTTGATCAGCGCCACTCGACAAGTGGACCGTATAGGAGACTATGATTGTGGTTCCTACACCTTTGCCTACTTCCTCAGGGGAATGCGCATGCGATCGTACGGCTTGACCGAGGCTTGGTTTGGATTCTACCCATTTCTGCTAGTAAGTATTTCTCTTGTCTTTTCCCATGTACAGTGTTGCCTCTTTTATAGTTCTAATAAAAGAGCTCTAACTCATGCAAGAATACACGAGTCAACAAGTAATATAGAGTAAGTAGAGTATCGATCCCACAGAGAAAGTTGTTAAATTTAAACTATCATGCATCAATTAATTCACCTTATTTATATGCTTAGACTATTGACTAAGATTGTTGAATTAAACTAATTATGATTACCAACTAAAAATAAGGATAATAATGAAATAAATATAATTTGGAAATAATGGGATCCTAACTTCATTTAATATTTCATTCAATCGCCACTATCATACAAGAAGTGTTCACATATCACAGCAAAATAGCCAAGAGCACGAAGAGAGTTATAACCATTTTTCAATGCACTATAACCTACTTACAAAGCATCTACAGATGTTAGACTCTATGTAATCACCAATACAACCAAAATCACTATATGTCTATGTGAAATTGCAATTATATTGATTTTAAGCTCAAGCCCTTATTCTAGCTCATACGGTGAAACAGTATATGTCTACCTGGTTCACAAAATACGCAAGCCATATATAATGAATTTATATTCGCATGTTATCATGATTACAATCCATACCATATGTTCATTGTCAATTCCACAAAGGTACTGAGACGAATGGTGATCAAGCATTCATACATGTAAAACAACCATGACAGATATTCCATATGATATGTAAAACATCTCTAGCATTTAAGCGTACAACCAAACTACATATTAAAATCAATTAGAATCCCATAATGGAGTTTAGTTCATGACTGAACCAAAAGCCATTATGGGATCAACGCTAACCATGATCAATAAACAAACAATTGAAGTAAGAAAGATAGAATGATCAAACCCAATCGCTGGATAGAAACCAATGTTCAACTATTAAATCCTCATAGAAATCCAATAGATAATAATCAAAATCCACGATGATAGAGAATTCCAAAAAGGAGTAGAGAAGTAGACGTTTTGGCTTCGTTCTAGGTTGGAATCTCTCCCAAGGTGTAAACCCTATTTTCTATGAAAAGAATACGCTAAAAGTTATCAAGTGTGTGTCTGACACCAGTCAGAATCGTTTAAAACCAATTACACAACATTTAATTAAGAATTAAAATTAAAACAAAATTACAACGTCGTCAAGATCGTATACAGGCACGCCTTATACTTTCTCGTCTCATGGTACCGCAAGACTTACAGAATGTTTCCTCTTTTCGATCGACTTCTTCTCATGGCCTACCTACCTCGCATAGCACATGAACTTGCGATAAGTCATTTACGGTCGGTCAAGCATTTTTCAGGCCAAGGCTCCCAGAGCTTTTTTGGTGGCATGGCATGGCTTGCACTCTGCAGGCTCTAGCTCTGGATTTGCTTATGTTCTGCTGTTGCTGCTATTTATTCTTTCATTGCTTGATCTCCTTGCTCCATTTCACCTCCATGCTTCATTGTACCTCCATGCCATGCACATCCTCGCTTGTCACTCGCCTTCACGCATCCGTTAGCCTCTAATTCCACCAAAATTAAGCTGATTCCTGCACTTATTCACCAAAAGGAGTTTTAAGTACATGCAATGCAAAATAACGTGAAATGCAACTAAAACACAATAAAATGTACTTGAGCTGGGCACAATTCGCATGAATTGGTATGTAATAAGTAGGTAAAAATACCACTTACCAAATACCCCCAAACTTGAACTGTTGCTTGCCCTCAAGCAATGCATACTAATGAATAATGAAAATGCAATTACGCAACTGTGCAACTACTCTATGATGCAAAGTAGTCTCACATAATCCCTGCCATAATAGAATTTTAGCCCAAATTACCTCAGTGAATTATCCAAATCCAAGAATACAATCTCAAACCAAACTATAGGCATAACATCCTACACTCAGATAATTCATGTATGCTATAGAAATGCTGTGTATATGTGGCGTTCACCAAAAACTTGATTTAAGCAAAGAATATATATGCTACATTGCTCCAAATAGAAACTTATAGTCTAAATCAAGACTCATGTATACTCATGCAACACAAATTGTTCCACATATCAACACAAACTAAGGTTCAACAATGGGCTTATTGCTTTATTTCTTCTCACGAGGGCGATTATCGCAGTTTCCCGCGGTATTTATTGCTCTTTTTCTATTTTATTTTTTTATAGCGAGTGCGTTTTACGCTCCATCTCACTTCCCCTTTTCATTTAAACGAGTGTCTTTTACGCTCCATCTCGTCCCAATAACAGGCATGCCCATGTGTTCCCAAAGTTTGAATGTCAATGCTTCAAATCTACATGGATGTTCCACATATTTCTCTTTTTACAACTATATGTTCTATCAAGCAATGCAACACACACTTCTTAAACCTACAAGTGATTGTGAACATATTCGTGCATACCGAAAGCATTTAAACATCAACATGAATCTCATCGTGTAAAACATTATAACTAAGCTGTGTTATCCAACATACTATAGAATCCTTCACAATTCACTATCATCATTGGCTAGGCAAAAATTTCTATTAAGCACGAATTTGTTTGAGACATGAAACTAACACATAATAACACAATCAATAAAGAATAAAAATTAAAAATTTTCTGCAAAAATTTAACTAAACACATACACATGCAAAATTAGCTAAACATGCACCAGTTAAATAAAACTAAACTACTAAACTACTATGCTATGTTCCTCAATACCCCCAAACTTAAAATATTCAATGTCCCCATTGAATGAAGGTAAAGGGTACAGAAAACTCCCCTAATGATCGGCTTAACCACCCTCCTCGGGTGGTGAATCTGGGGGTGGATACGGCACGACTGTCCCAAACTGAGGCCATTCTAGCATTGTTCCTTGTTGTGCAAAGGCTTCGGCCAATGCATGAGTGAGTCCGGTAGCAAATGTTCCAAAGTTGTCATATATGGTGTTGACTTTGCACTCCAACCTTCGAACCTGTCGATCACTAGGAACTGGGTGTGCTCAGGTGGATGGACCTGCCTCATCGGGCTGAGGGGGCTAGTAGGATGGCTCTGGGAAGGTGGGGCGAAGAATGAATCCCAATCCTTATGGGTATGGCTCACCACCTGCCCAGTCCTCAAATTTAGCAATGGTGGCATGTGTGATATCATGACTTGGATATTGCATTTGTTCGTTGCCCCAATTGAACCCTTGCTACGCACATAGCATGGCTACCAATGAAGCATGTGGAATGCTCCCAGTGGTAGTTCCCTTCAAATACTTCACAATATTTTGATGAATTAAATACCCCACATCAATGTACTTGCCAGTAAGAATGCCCCACAGAATTACAGCCCTTTCCGCCGTGATCTCATGTTGGTGCGATGAAGGCAATAGCTTGGCACAAATGAACAGATTCCATGCCTTGGCGTATCGATTTAGTACGGCTGCTGGAAATATTCGAGGCTGGGTCATGCTAACTTTGTAAGTCCATTTCGTACCTGGCATGCACAACTCAGCAATAACAAGCTCCAAGTCCGTGTCTAGATGTGCCCCTGTGATCCAATTGGCCGCCCCTGTTGGTGGTCTTGCGGTGATTCTCAGCACGTTTCGGATGGTGGATGGTTTGTAGTCTACCTCGACACCACGAACCATAGAGGTATTGTTCATGGTGACTATGACTATGCTCATCGAAATGGGTGTGGGCGCGGTAGTTAGTCCACCCCATCCTTGTTCGTGGATCATGGCACAAAGCTTTCCATCTTGGCCTTCGGGTCTAAATCCTCTTTCCTTGATGAATGTTTTTGCGACAATGCGATAGTACTCCTGCTGGGCTTCGAAACATAAGAACTTGTTGTGGTCAACAATGTCCTCCTCGTGACTGTCGGAGGAGAAGGAGGAAGATGAAGATGGTCGTGCTCTCTTTGGGCCCATTTGAGATTGTTGATAGAGATAGCAGATGAACTTACTGAGAGAGAGAATGTAACTTTGTGAATTGATAACCTTCACCCTTGTGTCTACAAACCCAATTGAGAACCCTAGCTTTATAGAAGGGATGAGAGGTGGATGAGCTTTGAACGTGGAGGAATTCGTGGAGATTCGATGGAGAGATATACGGCTTCAATCTATAATTGCTAGAGAGATAGAGACGTGAGTTATGGAGAGTGAGAGAGTTTTACGTCAGTTATTATCGCAAATGAGAGTCCAAATGAGCCAAGACTCTCTTTTAAAAATGTTTAGATCTAATCTGGATTGATTGTCGCGGCGTGGGTCGCGTGCATGTGTATTGAATTTAGGTATGCGTTAACTTCTCTGAATGTTTGATGGTCAGATTGGCTTGGCGGCAGCGGGCGTATGAGTTTATCTTTGCATGGGCGCGTGACCGCTGCCGACCACAGTATCTCTGCCATTCTAAAGTTTGATTTCATTCCTCTCATCAGTGATGTTTTCCACCAATGGTACCTACATAGATATTAAGGCATATGGTTAAGGCATGAATTAGTGGCCACATTATGCTATTATTGTGCAAATATTCGCCTCGCAATTCTTGCTACACACTTAAGCATGAACATCTAGCATCTTCTTAACAATGAATTAGACATACTAACTAAAATACTCCAAAATGACTAACTAAATAGAAAAAATAAATGGGGGTAGAAATGATGGGTTGCCTCCCATCCAGCGCTAAGTTATAGTCAATTATCTTGACTGTCTCTGAATCTCACATCACATCAAGAATTGAGGTGTCTTCCTTATTGTCCACCGCACCTCGAAATTTAATTACATCGGCTTCCGCTAACGGCTCTACCTTCAATTCTGAACTTATGTCCGTTACATAGTTCAATGGTCCATAATTTCTCAGTTTCTGTAATTAATCCTTCGGACCCCAATCCACCAAGTTAACCAAGAAGCATTCTTCTTCATCCGATGGGAACTTTATCGCCTTAAAGACATTAAATGTGACCTCTTGATCATGTACAAGCATCGTTAGTTCTCCCTTTTATACATCGATTGAAGTCCTACCCGTGGCTAAGAATGGTCTCCCCAGTATGATTGGTATACTTTTGTCCTCTTCGAAATCTAGGATGATAAAATCAGCCAGAAAGATGAATTTTCCACCTTAACCAATACATCTTCAATAATTCCCCGTGGATATATGATGGATCTGTCAGCTAGCTGTAGTGATATATTTGTCGGCCTTAGACCCGATAGTCCCAACTGATTAAACACTGACAATGGCATCAAGTTTATACTTGCCCCAAGATCACATAAACACTTGCTAAAGTTCATCTTCCCAATGGTGCACGAAATTGTGAAGCTACCCGGATCTTTCAGCTTTAGAGCTAGTTTGCGTTGGAGCACTGCACTGCATTCCTCTATCAAGGCTACTATTTTGAACTCATCTAATCTTCTCTTCCTTGACAATATACCTTTCATGAACTTTACGTAACTTGGCATTTGTTCCAATGCCTCGGCGAAAGGTATATTGATCTGTAGCTTTTTAAATACCTCCAGAAACTTGCTGAACTATTTGTCATCTTTCTACTTAATTAACCTCTGCGGATATGGTACTTGAGGATGTAGTGGTTGTACCGGACTCTTTGCCTTCTCTTCTGAACCTGCTTTATTCTTCTCTTCCTGCTGAACCTCGGATTTTTTTAGATTTTTCTCTTTTTCAGTCTCCTGCTCTGCCTCGCGCGACCGCGTGGCCTCCTTGGTATTATCATGCGCGGGCGCGTGACTTGCAGTGTCTGTCAAGTCTTTCCCAGATCTCAATGTGTATGCTTGACACTGCTCCTTCCCGTCTCTCCTTGGATTTGTCTCAGTGTTACTTGGCATTGAACCTTAGGGCCTATTGTTCAGCATGCTCACCATCTGACCCATCTGAGTCTCAAGATTCTTTATAGCCACTGCTTGACTTTTGATCATGACTTCAGTGTTTGCCATGTATTTCAACATCATCTCCTCCATCTCTGATTTCTTCTCTGGTTGTGGTGTAGCTAGAGTGTGATGTTGTTGCTGCTGAGGAAATCCTGGTGGAAACGGTGGTTTTGATGTAAACTGCGGTTGTGATGACTATGGTTGAAACTGATGGTTTGGCTGAAACTGATTTTGCTGTTGTTGTCCTTGATTATTTGACCTACTAAAATTTGGGTGGTTACGGTTGTTGGGGTGGTATGTGTTCTGGAATTGACCTTGGTCTTTTCTGTAATTGCTCACATAGTGTACTGACTCTGAGCTGATGGCACATTGATCCGTGGAGTGTGACCCCGCACAAATCTCATAAACAAAGGCAACTATTTTCACTTTGCTTTCTGCCAAAGTATCTATCTTCTTAGCCATAGCTGCCATTTGTGCCGACAACTGTGTAATGGCATCAACCTCTAACACACCTGCAACCTTGGGATGTGGCATCCGAGCTGTAGGATTCTGATAATCATTCGCAGCCATAGTCTCGATAAGTGTATATGCCTCGTCATAGCTCTTTGCCCATAATGCCCCTCCTACGGCTGCATCCACAATCGGTCTCGACTGCCATCATAACCCATTGTAAAAGGAATTTATCACCATCCAGTCTGGCATATCGTGATGCGAACATTTTCTGAGCATCTCTTTGTAACGCTCACATGCCTCATATAAGGACTCGCCCTGTTGTTGCTCAAACTGAGAGATAGTTGTCCTCATCTTTGCAGTCTTGGCCATTAGGAAGAACTTGGCTAACAATTTCTGTGCTAAGTCCTCCCATGTGGTTATTGACCCTGACGGCAAAGAATGTAGCCAAGTCTTAGCCTTATCTCTCAATGAAAATGGAAATAGTCGTAGTCTGATGGCATCTTCCGTCACACCGTTATATCTGAATGTGTCGCAGATCTCGATGAAGCTCAATAGGTGCTAATTCGGATCATCTGTAGCAGCACCCCCAAACTGAACTGAGTTCTGTACCATCTGAATCGTGCCCGGTTTGATTTCAAAGGTGTTTGCTGCTATCACCGGTCTGACTATGCTTGACTGTAGTCCATTTATGTTTGGCATGGAATAGTCCCATAGAGCCTGATGCTCTTCTCTTTGCTCAATTCTCTGTTCTTCCGCCATACTGACTGTAGTGCTCTCTAACTGTGCTTGCAAATTTCTCCACACACTCGCTTTCCAACCTTTTCCGTTTATATTAGCCTGCGCTGGAGTTAACTCTAAGTTGGATGATCGTGTGTGCATAAAACTCTACAAGTGCCTGTAACCAAAAACAAAATAAAAATAGAAATGAGAAACGATCAGAATTGTCTAATTCATACAATTTAGCTTTAAACTGATGATAATTATCTAAATTAACGCCTTCCCCGGCAACGGCGCCAAAAAATTGTTGCCTCTTTTATAGTTCTAATAAAAGAGCTCTAACTCATGCAAGCATACTGCGAATTAAGTAATGTCTGAGTAAGTAGAGTATCGATCCCACAGAGAAAGTTGTTAAATTTAAACTATCATGCATCAATTAACTCACCTTATTTATATTCTTAGACTATTGACTAAGATTGTTGAATTAAACTAATTAATATTACCAACTAAAAATAGGATAATAATGAAATAAATATAATTTGGAAATAATGGAATCCTAACTTCATTTAATATTTCATTCAATCGCCACTGTCATGCAAGAAGTGTTCACATATCACAGCAAAATAGCCAAGAGCACAAAGAGAGTTATAACCATTTTTCAATGCACTATAACCTACTTACACAGCATCTACAGATGTTAGACTCTATGTAATCACCAATACAACCAAAATCACTATATGTCTATGTGAAATTACAATTATATTGATTTTAAGCTCAAGCCCTTATTCTAGCTCATACGGTGAAACAGTATATATCTATCTGGTTCACAAAATACGCAAGCCATATATAACAGCCCCATATTCACATGCTATCATGATTATAATCCATACCCATATGCTCATTGTCAATTCCATACAGGTACTGAGACGAATGGTGATCAAGCATTCATACATGTAAAACAACCATGACAGATATTCCATATGATATGTAAAACATCTCTAGCATTTAAGCGTACAACCAAACTACATATTAAAATCCGTTAAAATCCCATAATGGAGTTTAGTTCATGAATGAACCAAAAGCCATTATGGGATCAACGCTAACCATGATCAATTAACAAACAATTGAAGTATGAAAGATAGAACGATCAAACCCAATCGTTGGATAGAAACCAATGTTCAACTATTAAATCCTCATAGAAATCCAATAGATAATAATCAAAATCCACGATGATAGAGAATTCCAAAAAGAAGTAGACGTTTTGGCTTTGTTCTACGTTGGAATCTCTCCCAAGGTGTAAACCCTAGTTTCTATGAAAAGAATACGCTAAAAGTTATCAAGTGTGTCTGATACCAGTCCAAATCGTTTAAAACCAATTACACATCATTTAATTAAGAATTAAAATTAAAACAAAATTACAGCGTCTGCATCGCGCGCGGCCACGCGCCTTTATAGCTTCTCAGTCTCGCGGCCGCGAGACTTACGGAATGTTTGCTCTTTTCTAGTCAGCTTCTCTCGCGGGTGCGCACCCCTACCTCGCGGCCCTGCAACTTGAAGTAGGTCATTCAGGTTCCCACAGGATTCGTGGAGGGTATGCTAGAGCATTGGGTACCGGAGAGACAGGTTTCTTGATTCGGGACCTAGGAGTTTACTCCTACTCTGGAGGAGTATGCATGGTTGGCGATGCTAACGTTGGACAGACCTTGCGTGCACATGGCGATCGGAGACATGAGTAGGCAGTTCATGACCCTCACCGGATTGAGGCGCAGGGTGGTACAGGATGAGATTACATCTGGCCACGTGATATCCCCGGTGTTTTTGTTTGTGATTTGGCTCGAGGATAGTTATGCCGCGGTGATTAAGGGATTTCACCACACCGGAGGATCATTGGCGTTTGGCCAGAGTGGATGTACTGCTACTGTGCGTATTGTCATACGTCTTCATGCCACGGTACATGGATGAGTTAGACATAGGGGTCATTATGGCAGTGAGAGCTCTCAGGGAGGGTCACACCATCATACCGATGATTATGGCAGAGACTCTAAGGTCAGCCACATATTGCTGCACTTAGTCGGCAGGAGTGTTCACAAGCAGCTCGGTCATGTTGTACGTGTGGTTTATGTCACACTTGAGATCGATTGGCACATTCAGACGGCATGGGTATTGCTTCACCCATTATATATTCATGTCGTACTCCTTTCAGCCTGCGGAGTGTACAGATGTTGCTTCTTGGTCAGCTTTCTTGGCAGAGATTGGAGATCCGTTTGCTATACGGCCGTGTATTCTTAGTTCACCCTACAGCTTCATTACTCATGCTCTGGGCATGGATTATCTTCCTATAGCTAGTTTGAGAGGGATGATCACCTACCACCCACTAGCAGTGATGTGTCAGTTTGACCAGTTTCAGGATTTCTATCCATTTGAGGTGGCAGTGAGTCAGCGCTTCACTTCTAGGCATTTATCATCAGCAGACCGATCTAGGTTGTATGCCTGTTGGGATTAGCGAGAGCTAGCTGAGTTTTCTGTCAGTCATCCGGGTTATTCTGCATAGTATTCAGCATGGATGGAGACAGAGAATACATCAACTATGGTAGTATCCACAAAGGCAGATATAGATTACGGACGATGAGGAGCCTATATGGAGGCTAACATTCCCATCGATGGGGACTTGACTCATCGGGTCGCCAAAGATTTGTGATGGATTCTCCCACCCCAAGTGCCCTTTGTTATTCAAGATTCAAAGACAAAATTTGGAGCAAAGCTTACATCTGATGACCTGTGAGAGAGATCAGGCTAGGGCCTCGATGTTGACAGCTCTTGATGGGAGAGACGTCGCTCTATTAGAGAGGGATGAGGCTAGATCAACCAGGGATGCATTGATTGTGGAGCGGGATGCCGCCCTATCTGCTAGGGATGTGGCCATTGTAGACAGTACTTCCGTGAGATCCCATACGACTGGCATTCTTGCCGATATGAGTGCATACATTAATAAGCATCATGTCACCATGCAGTTAGCCTCTAATCTGCTAGCTCGTGTAGATGCCATTGGGCAGGAGCTTGCAGCGTTACCTCCTTTTTCAGAGAGGGATGCTATGTTAGATCTGATAGTCTGTATACACACAGATCCATAGATAGCTTTGTATTTTCCTGCACAAACTAGCTTAGCTATTTTGTCATTTACAGTACAAATGTATATATCAAACAGTATTATATATGGCAGAGAAATATATTTTGATTTACTTCCCTTTTAGTTGCGCCTTGATACTTGCTTGATATTTGCCTGTTTCATCAGGGCTTTTGATCTTGATGCATTCTGAACTTATCCTTGATATGTGGACATTGAGCCATCAAAGGATCTCTCATAACTGATCATTGATCTATATGTATCCCTACCATCTTTGGTGTCTTGGGACTGGTTCCTGTATGGAAATGTAGAGAGGAGTGTGGCTTTTATTCCCTGAGATTGACCGCAGCACAGATGGTCGCCAGTAATTCTATTTGTGAGAAGCCTAGTTAATTCCATCTCTTATGGATTGGTGTTGCTCTTTACGGCACAACCGCAGCTTAGATTGTCACCGAATCTCCTATTTGTGAGGAGAGGTTGGATAATTCCATCCCGTTGGTCTGAAGTCGATATGAAAAGTGGTGTATTGAAGGTTAATCCCAGTACCGTGTGACAAATATTTTTGTTCTGGTAGGGGTTAGACTGAACCATAAATGGCTACCTACGTACTTCTATTAAAGAGGAGATCAAGTCTGCGTAGTTCGAACCTTGTGTAAGAGGTTCAATGCTTAATATAAAAGGCAGATAGGTGTAGAAGTTTTATTGATGAAGAAGGGTGTAGAAGTTTTTTTGTTGTTTTTATTTTTTGTAGAGAAAGGGAAGAAATGTTTTTGTTATTTTTTTGTTTATTGTGACTGGGCCATATAAAATATGGTTGCCTATGTACTCCCGGGTATCAGGGAGATCAGGTCGACGTAGTTCGCCCCTCAAGACTAATTGCAACCAAACAGAAGTGTGAATCCAATGTGCAGGCTATACTGCTGGGAGAAGAAAGTTTGATCCCATGATGGGGACAAACTGCAGGTGTGGAAAAAGTTTTTTCCCGTCTTCAGGACAAACTGCAAGCGTAGAAAAGTTTAATCCTGTCTTTAGGATAAACTGCAGGTATGAAAGGTTCAATCCCGTCTTCAGGATAACCGAAATTGTATGAACTATTTGAAATGAGGTAAAACCAGGCTGCTGGTTTGAAGTGTAGGTTTCCCTGAGGGGCAGAAGAGTTTGTAAAAAAAGGAGGGTTCAAAACCGGAATGACTGGTGATTGGATGATCAACACCAGGATGTTTGCTTGATGGTAACTTCAGACATAGTACCGTTTCACGGTGTCCGAGTTGATAAGCTGTGGAAATTCATCGCCATCCATTTTCTGTAGTCTGAGAGCACCTCCTGTCAATACCTCCTTGACAACAAATGGACCTTCCCAGTTAGGAGCTAATTTTCCCTTAGATTGATCTTGATTGTCAATGATCTTTTTCAAAACCAAGTTATGTTGTTTGAACTGTCGTAGCCGGACTTTTCTGTTGTAGGATCGTGTGATCCTTTGCTGATATAACTGACTGTGGAAGATAGCTGTGGTTCGCCTTTCGTCTATTAGAGACAATTGGTGATACCTGTCTTGTACCCATTGGTCTTCATCCAACTGAGCATCCATCAACACTCTGAGGGAATCCATTTCCAACACCTATGGGGAGCATTGCTTCCATCCCATAGGCTAATGAGTAGGGGGTTGCCCCAGTGGAAGTATGCATTAAAGTTCTGTAGGCTAATAAATTCAGAGGCAAAAGGTCAAGCCATCCTTTGTGATTGGCGGACTTTTTTTGCATGATCTTCTTGATGTTTTTATTAGCCGCTTCAACAGCACCATTCATCTTTGGACGATAGATGATGGAGTTAAGGTGTTTGATTTGGAATTTACTGCATAACTCTTCCATCATTTTGTTATTGAGGTTCTTAGCATTGTCTGATACAATGACTTATGGTTGTCCATGTAAGACCCCGAATTTTATGAAATAAAAGTATTCAACTTTTCTTATAATTATTATTCAGTAAATGGTTAAATTAATAAAAGTTTAAAGTTAAGGGTGATATATATAAATTTTTTCAAAATACGCAAGTGGTTATAAAATACTCATTGTTGTCGGGGAATATTCGTTTGGTCGTGGAATATTCTTACTGTCGGAGAATATTCGTACGACGACACAACCATTTGTGAGCCCATAACAGAATAACTGTCGGATGAAGAAAACGACAAGTTTGAGTTTTTATAAATAACGGCGTAGTTGTTACCATTAACACTGTTGAAATACCTGGTGGTTAAAATACAGTTGTTGGTTGATTTCACAATCAAAGCAAACGTGCAAGTATACACGGTCAACAAGTAATAGAGTGATAAGATAGAGTGTCGATCCCACAGAGAATTCTAATTAATAAATTCCAACTACTAGCACTATATCAATTCAATTTTATTTAAACAACCAATAATTATGATTTTTCGACTAAGAAAACTAAATTAAAACAACTAAAAGATATTATTCTAAAATAAAGAAAATAAACAAAACTAAGATTTGATTGAATTCAGATAAATAAGGATTAAGACTCCAATATCCCCAATTATGAACTATAAATCAATTATCCAATTATCCCAATTATTATGTCTACTGAATTGTTAACAGGAATTCTCAAGTGCCAAAAGTCCTTTTCCAAGTGATCAATTGCCTTCTATTTAACCCAGATTAATCTTGCTATATTCCTATGCAAAATAATTGAATTAAACTCTTTTCAATCCCAATTCCTTATGTGTTATATGCGGCGAACATATATTTCCATTCTATTCACAAACCTAATTATTCACTTTGCAAATAACTAAGTCACATGTCACCCTGCCCAGTTCTAACCCTAGAATTCCTCTTTCAATTCCTTCTAGAGTAACAAGGTAATTATTGGCCAGTTAATTACTCAATCAGCACAAAGCAAGATGAATAATTCACTTTAACATAAATAATTGGAATAAATCAAATAATTAATTCATAATCATAAAAGGTTCGATTGGAATCTTAATTAAAGAAATTAGTTCATAGCAAAAATTAAAACAAATAATATTTTGCAAATCATCCTTAAAGAATTACATAATTTAAAGAATGAAGAAGAAGAGAAAAACTCCAAGTAAATTCTTCAAAATCTCCTTTATCTTCTTAATCAGCCTCCAATTGTGTAGCTTAGTCTTCTAATTCAATGTAAATAAACCTTATATACTTCCCATCTTGTGCTCCAATCCTCCTCCCAATCAACTTTGTTAAATAACCTCCCTTTAAACAAGTTAACCGCTTGGTCTACGCGCCTTGGTCAACCACTGATACGGCCCATCGCCCAGGCGCTGGGATTTGTACTGATAATAGCGCCCCGGCGCTGATGGGCAAAAAATGACTATTAAGCCCTTCTCAGCTCAAATTGTCCCAAGTGTTCCCACAGCTCATAAATCTGCAATATCACAACTAAACACAGTAAAACGAATCTAAATACTTTGAGAATACAATAAACTAAGTCCAAATATATCCAATTCAAGGGTATATTAGCCAATCATCAAATACCCCCAAACTTAAATCATTGTTTGTCCTCAAGCAACAAAACACAAGACACAAAAGACAACTAAACAACATGCAAACTATCTAAATGATCTTAATTCTAGCAATCCAATAGCACAAATATATTCATTAGGCCTCAGAAAAATCACAAAAACATGCTAATACATCATGTTACTGTAGTTCAATAATATCCCAACAATCAATGAATCAATATCTATTATTACTGATATTGTGAGTGTGTGTTCAACAACAATGCTAACCAATAAACAACAAAATATGAAAAATAATAAAGTTCTTAATAGGCATCATACAGTTTCAACTCGAGAACTCATCAAATAAACTTGATTCAACTGAAATTAAACAATCACCAAAGTCCAGGGGTCAAAATGGAATACTTATGCTTGTTTTTTTTTTTGTACGGGGGCTTTTTGCACTTTTCCCGCTTTATCATATTTTTTTCATTCATTTTTTTTCTCTCATGACTATGCATTGTCTTATTCCCTTAGGCTTTTTAGTGTTACCTTAACGAGCTTTCGACCAACGACTCCCAAGCCATTAAGCCCTTAGGGCGCTAGGTGTAGAGACAATCCCATCGGGCTTACTTACTCGAGTAACAAAGGCCACAAAACTAGACAAGCATGCCACGATGTTTATTCTTTCTTTTTTTTTCAAAGCTTATATACTCCAAATATTTTTTCCCCAAACTTGAGTTCATATCTAAATTTAGTCTTCACTAGCTATTTAAATTATTCCTTCATTTCACTAGCATTCATCCTTTAGAACTCTATTATCTAACCATTTAAACTAACATAGTCAACATGGTCATTTTTCAAAACGTGTTATCCTTAAAATATCAGAGTCAAACAGATGAAGATTTAAATCATATCAAGAAAATCATATCACTAGCTCAACAATCCTTACTAGCCTTATTCATGCAATTTTAATTTCATCATTGGGCCCAAACATACGTACTATCAAAGGCTGGAATTAACATGTAATCCTAAAATGCAACACTTAATCACAATAATAAAGATCCAAACATACCATTAACAATCTAATAATGCAAAGTAAAAATTAACTACCCCCAAACTTAATAAGAGCAATGTCCTCATGCGAAAGATAAAATAATATAAAACAGAGGACTTCCCTGACGAGCTTATTCCTCGGGTGGAGCATCCTCATCCTCACTCATCTCTTGATTAGAAAGGGGGAAAGACTGGTAGAATTGGCGTAGTGGGGAACTGGCTGAGATTAACACCTGGGAACAACTAGGCGTTCATTGCATTCTGAGCTGCAAACTGGTCGACCAAATATTTATAGATCACATCTTGGCGTTCAGATAGGCGGACATTTTGGGCTTCCAGATTGTAAAACCATCCGTCTATTTCAAGCTGGACTGCTTCTGGAACCACACCATGGTGAGCTGCGAAGGAAGGGCCATAAGAAGGTGGAGCCTGAGGTGGTGGAGCTTGAGAAGCTTCAACTTGGGGCATTGTGAAACCCAATCCCCTAGGGTGGTTTGCCCCACCTATCCACACTTTATATCTGCTTATCAACTTATGCTCCAAAACTGGCATAAGCGTTTGAATCATCTCATCGAATTTCCATTTTACCCCAAACTTAACACACAAAATGCAAATAAGAGACGGATGGGGTAACCCTCCTGTGGTCCCTCCTCGTGACGCTCGGAGAATAGACTAATGGATAAGGTGGCCGACATCAAATTTGAATCCTTTAATGATTGAGTATAAAAGCACTGCTCGTTCCCTGGTGACATGACTCACATGGGTGCATGGTATGAGTTTGGCGCAGATAAAAGCGTACAACGCCTTTCCATATAAGCTGAGGTTAGAGAGTGGAAAGGTCATGCTACCACGTTTATGCACTGTCCATGTGGTGACCGGTTGACAAAGTTCGTGAATTATCTTTTCATAGTCCGGCCCATCACTCACGAGTCTAGCATACTCATCATTCAGGCCCTCTACTGGCAGTTGATAGCACCCGTTAATGTCTTCTTCGCCAATTTCAATAGTTTTTCCCCTCACAAACACGCCATAGTGGAAATGTTCGGGCACGTTGACGTAGAACTCTTTAACTCACAATGATGATCTTTGGGTGCAGTTGTTCGGTGAGGGTGAACCAATTCCGCTCAGCTATCATAACTGCCATTTCTCCATCCTTTGATTGATTGGGTCTCAATCTGCGTTCTGGGACTAATGATCGAGTAGCCATGCGGTGATAGCGTTCTTGAGCTGCCGTACTAATAAAACGGCGGCTGTCGAAGCGGTCCCTGAACCTTCACCACGTTGACACTTGGAAGCCATGTATAAAATTCTGCACGTAGAGACATACACATGTATTAGCCTTGGACAGAATTCTAATTATGATACCCGCATTCATGATAATACCCCCAAACTTCAAAATATATATGTACGTTGAGTATATTGTTGGGGGTGTGGTATGACACCAAATAGCATGAAACTGCACAATTAAACCGATTAGATTCATGTATTCTTCCACTTCTATAATCGGCAAAAGAAACACGAAATATTCCCTAAAGATTTGTCATGTAAAGCAGGATGATCCATGTATGCAACAATTCGGTGAAGTACCCTCCCACAATAATGATTAATATGTGTGACAGTAGACCTATACTATTGTGGTGGCAAGATGACAAGTAAATATAATGTGTAGATATGGTGATATGTGCAAATTTAACCGTTAGCATTGATTCAGGCAATTTATCAAAAATGTTATGGGCAACTCATAAATTTCTTTGAATCACACTAGTTTTCTATCGAATCCCCTTCTTGGTATGCAATCACCATTGACATACAACATATGCCTACCAATTGAAAGTGTTTCACACACATGCAAGAGAATATAACCATATAAAGTGTTGATATGATTCCTAACCATGACACCATTTTAGCACTTACCGGTATGCCATTGAGATTGGTTGTAACAGAACTGAGCATTAAATTCGTGCATACCTTGTATATGAAAATAGATGATGGGAATTACTGACCCAATTTGAGGAGAAAGAATTTCAATTAAAACTGTGGCACATGTTTTTGCAATATCAATATAATCAGAATTCAATTATTATGTGAAAGCTTTGGTGTTTATGAGATAAAACGTGGTGGGAAGTTAAGGAGAAAAAGAATGTGAATATGAGCAATTGCTTGAAACCGCTCTTGAAATGCTTAGCTCCCAGTATACGGGTATTTGGGTTATATAGGTTTGATAATATTTGGCGCCAGAGGTCGGCGGAGAAAGGGCTTAGCGCTTGGGCGTCAGTAGTTGTTCATGAATGGAACGCCGGGGCACTGGAGTACAGGTTCTGGCAGAGGTGTCTAGCGTCGGGGCGCTATGTACTATCCCCTTGCTATCCAGCCTTTAATTGCTTCTAAACCATATGTCTTCCTAGCATTGATCCTGCAAGAAATTCATGCCCAATAGTGAAATATTCAAACCTCTTAGTACTAAGTTAAATGTATTTTAAATATTATAAAGATAAAATAACAAAATAACAAAATAACAAAATAAGTTTAAATCTTTGGGGTTGCCTCCCCGTAGCGCTTGGTTTAGAGTCGTTAGCCAGACTTTGCAGTGTTGCTCAATTGTCCGTTGGTTCGGAGAGGTACATGACCGTGGATTGACGTTCGATGGTTCCATTCCAGTAATGTTTAAGTCTTTGACCATTCACCTTGAATGTGCTTTTTGAATTTGGTTCCTCGACTTCGATATTACCGTGCGGTGCAACAGATACAACTCTGAAAGGTCCCGACCAACGAGATTTCAGTTTTTCAGGGAATAAACGCAATCTAGAGTTGAAAAACAAGACTTGTTGTCCTGGTTCAAAAGTTCAAAAAAGAATTTTCTTATCGTGCCAGGCTTTGACTTTCTCCTTGTAGAGTTTTGCGTTCTCATAAGCATTGAACTAAAATTCATCCATCTCGTTTAACTGCAGTAGCCTTTTCTCACTAGCCGCTTGTAGATCAAAATTAAGCTTCTGAATGGCCCAGTGTGCACTGTGTTCTAGTTCGACCGGGAGGTGACACGCCCTGCCATAGACCATTCGATAAGGTGACATGCCGATCGGATTCTTATAAGCTGTTTGATATGCCCATAAGGCATCGTCAAGACGCAATGACCAATCTTTTCGTGACGGATTGACCACCTTTTCTAGAATTCGCTTGACCTCCCTATTCAAGACCTCCGCTTAACCATTGGTTTGGGGATGATATGCGGCTGCAATTTTATGACGAACCCCATACTTTACAAGCAATTTAGTGAACTGCTTATTACAGAAATGAGTTCCCTCATCACTTATTATCGCCCTCGGCATCCCAAATCATGTGAAGATGTTTTTCTTCAAAAATTGGAGGAAAACGTTGGCATCATTGGTGGGTAAAGCTGTGGCTTCTACCCATTTGGAGAAATAATCGTCCGCCAACAGAATGTACTGATTATTGAATGAGGATGGGAAAGGTCCCATAAAATTGATTCCCCATATGTCGAACAGTTCTACCTCCAAAATTGAGTTGAGTGGCATTTCATTGCGCTTGGAGATATTACCTACACGTTGGCATCGATCATACTTCAGCACAAAGAGGTAAGCATCTTTGAATAAAGAAGGCCAGAAAAATCCCAATTGTAACACCTTGGCTGGTGTTCGATCACCTGAATAATGGCCTCCATAATCTGATGAGTGGCAATGACCCAGTATGTTGTCCATCTCTTCATGTGGCACACAACGTCTAATCATTTGATCTGCGCAGGCCTTAAACAGAAATGGTTCATCCCAATAATATTGTTTCACGTCGTGGAGGAACTTCTTACGTTGCTGTGAGTTCAAATCCGGGGCTAACACTTTAGCAACCACATAATTCACGTAGTCTGCATACCACGGTAATGTTGTAGTTACTCAGAGAAGTTGTTCATCCGAAAATTTCTCATTGATCATGATGTTGTCTTTTTGCTGGATGTCTGCATTCTCCAACCGAGAAAGATGATCAGCCACTTGATTTTCTGTACCTTTTCTATCCCGGATCTACAAATCAAACTCTTGCAGCAACAACACCCACTGTATTAATCTTGGTTTAGCATCCTTCTTTTCAATCAGATATTTGATAGCAGAATGATCTATGTAGACAATTACCTTGGTCCCAATGAGATATGCTCTGAATTTATCGAAGGCGAACACAACCGCAAGTAATTCTTTTTCGGTGGTTGTGTAATTCAATTCGGCGTCCGTCAACGTCCTACTGGAATAGTATATTATTTGAAAAATCTTGTCATGACATTGTCCCAATACTGATCCAACTGCATAGTCGCTGGCTTTGCACATCAATTCGAACGGTAAAGACCAATCGGGCGCCACAATAATTGGATCGGAGACCAACTTCTTCTTTAATACCTCAAATGCCTCAATACATGACTGATCCATCTTGAAAGGCACGTCTTTCTCCAACAAGGAGCATAAGGGTTTTGAAATTTTGGAAAAATCTTTAATGAAGCATCTATAGAAACCCGCATGTCCCAAGAAGCTCCAGATTCCCTTCAAGGATAATGGAGGGGGTAGTTTTTCAATTGTCTCAATCTTAGCTTTGTCCACCTCTAACCCTGCTGCAGAAACCTTATGCCCCAAGATAATCCCTTCTTTCACCATAAAGTGGCATTTTTCCCAGTTAAGAACCAAATTAGTCTCCACGCATCGCTTCAACACTAAAATTAGATTCTTCAAACATAAATTAAAGCTATCACCGAACACCGAAAAATTGTCCATAAATACCTCCAAATTTTGCTCTACCATGTCGGAGAAGATCGCCATCATGCATTATTGAAAGGTTGCCGGTGCATTGCATAAACCAAAGGACATACGCCGGAATGCAAACGTACCGTAGGGGCATGTGAATGTAGTTTTCTCTTGATCCTCCGGTGCTATGGAAATTTGATTATACCCAGAATATCCATCCAAGAGACAATAGAACTAATGTCCCGCTAGCTTTATCCAAAGATCTCGATCAATAAATGGCAAGGGAAGTGGTCTCGTGTGGCTTTATTCAAAACTACGGTAGTCCATACACACTCTCCATCCTGTAACTGTTCTAGTAGGGATGAGTTCATTAGCTTCATTCTTCACCACTGTCATACCCCCTTTCTTTGGTACGCATTGTACAAGACTCACCCATGAACTGTCCGAGATTGGGTAAATAATGCTGGCATCCAACCATTTTATTATCTCCTTTTTCACCACGTCCTTCAAAATGGGGTTTAGACTTCTTTGCATCTCAATGGTTGGTTTTGCCCCCTCTTCCATTAAAATCTCGTGCATGCAATAAGATGGACTAATTCCCCGAATATCCGCTATAGTTCACCCAATTGTTGTTTTGAACTCTCGCAAGACCCGTAGCAGTTCCTCTTTTTGCGTGTCAGTTAACTCCGTCAAAACAATAATTGGTAGAGTAGCATCTTTTCCCAAATAAACATATTGCAGATGAGATGGAAGTGGCTTTAATTCTAACACCGGTGGCTCTTCTATCGAGGGTTTGAACTTTTTACCTTCCGTTTCAGGCCACTCAAGGGTGTCGAAAGATTGATTGCTTTTCCAGAAGACTGATGATGTATCTAGCCATTTGACATATTCAATGTCCTCTTCAATGCCGTAATCGTTTGTCCCAAGCAAAATGGATTCAAGCGGGTCCTCCAAGTAATTTCCACTGAACTTATGATTAACCAATTCCTCTATGATATCTACCCGCAAACATTCACATTTTTCTTTCGGATAAGACATTGACTTAAAAACATTAAAAGTGACCTGTTGATCTTCAACTCGCATCGTCAATTCAGCTTTTTGAACGTCAATCAAAGTTCACCCCGTTGCTAAAAATGGTCGCCCAAGAATTATTGGAATTTCGCTATCCACTTCACAATCCAGGATAAAGAAGTCCGCAGGGAAGATGAATTTATCCACTTTAACTAAAACATCCTCAACAATACCTCATGGATATGTAACCGATCGATCTGCCAACTGCAAACTAATATTTGTTAGTCGTGGAGCCTGAAGTCCAAACTGGCTGTAGATGGATAATGGCATCAAATTTATACTGGCCCCCAAATCACACAATGCTCGTCCCAAAAACTGATTTCCAATTTCACATAGTATATTAAAGCTACCTAGATCCTTAAGCTTCGGTGGTAACTTATTCTGAATGATCGCGCTGCATTCTTCGGTCAATGCTACTATTTTGAACTCACCCAATTTCCTTTTTCTTGACAAAACCTCCTTCATAAACTTGGCGTAACTGGGCATTTGTTCCAAGGCTTCAGCAAAGGGGATGTTAATATGCAGTTTTTGGAAAATATCTAAGAATCGTGAAAACTGCTTATCCAACTTGTTTTTCTGAAACCTCTGCGGATACGATATGGGAGGCATTGTGATGGTTGGTTTCGGTCCTTTCTGCTCTAAGGTCTCGTCTTGACGTTTTCCGGTGTCCACCACTTCCTCTGTTTCTATTATTGCGTTGTCCATCTTTTCCCTATCCGTGACTGTCTCTTGCAAATCCTTTCCACTTCTTAGAGTTACGGCCTTACAATGCTCATCTCTGCCCAGATTTTTCTCTATGTCACTCGGAAGTGTTCCAAGTGGTCGGTTATTCAGCACATGAGCTATCTGTCCCACTTGATTTTCCAGATTCTTGATCGACGCACTTAGGCTTTGCATATTCAGCTCTGTTTGATTAAATTTTTTCTCATTTTCCTCGTTCTTCTTTTCAGAAGCTTTAATAAATATATCCAAAGCTTCTTCCCAATTTGCTTTTCACTCTTGTTGTTGTGTCTGATTTTGAAATCCGGATGTGTTTTGTTATCTCGGTGCTTGAGCTTGAGCTTGATTGTTACTCCATGAAAACCCCAGATGATTTCTCCAACCCGGATTATATGCGTTTTGATTTTGGTAAGGTTGGGTAGATCGATTATAGCTCCCTACAAACTGAGCTGATTTAGGATTTATGGCACATTGATCCGTAGCATGACCCCCAGTACATAATTCATAAACCATTGCTACCTGCTGTGTGGATTGTGGACGCCATGTTTCCATTTGCTTAGCCATTGCGGCCACTTGTGCTGTTAATGCTGTCATCGCATCTACGTCATACTTTCCCAGTGTTTTCGGAGGATTAGACCTAGTCATGGGCCACTGATAGTTATTGGTGGCCATTGTCTCTAACAGCTGATATGCCTCATCAAAACTTTAGACATGATCGCAATTTTTGGCACTAGTCGACTGCAATTTTCGGAACTTCCTTTCGATATCGTTCGAGTAAGGAAAAAGTTCCTTTTTCGCCCTTGAACTAGTGTGCATACACTCGCAAAGAATTCCTGCAAATACAAGAAGAAAAATAAGTATTTAAGACCGAATTGATTATAACTAATATGGAATTAATACTAATAAAGAATTCCCCGGCAACGGCGCCAAAAACTTGTTGGTTGATTTCACAATCAAAGCAAACGTGCAAGTATACACGGTCAACAAGTAATAGAGTGATAAGATAGAGTGTCGATCCCACAGAGAATTCTAATTAATAAATTCCAACTGCTAGCACTATATCAATTTAATTTTATTTAAACAACCAATAATTATGATTTTTTGACTTAAGAAAACTAAATTAAAACAACTAAAAGATATTATTCTAAAATAAAGCAAATAAACAGAACTAAGATTTGATTGAATTCAGATAAATAAGGATTAAGACTCCAATATCCCCAATTATGAATTATAAATCAATTATCCCAATTATTATGTCTACTAAATTGTTAACAGGAATTCTCAAGTGCCAAAAGTCCTTTTCCAAGTGATCAATTGCCTTCTATTTAACCCAGATTAATCTTGCTATATTCCTATGCAAAATAATTGAATTAAACTCTTTTCAATCCCAATTCCTTATGTGTTATATGCGGCGAACATATATTTCCATTCTATTCACAAACCTAATTATTCACTTTGCAAATAACTAAGTCACATGTCACCTCGCCTCAGATTCTAACCCTAGAATTCCTCTTTCAATTTCTACAGAGTAACAAGGTAATTATTGGCCAGTTAATTACTCAATCAGCACAAAGCAAGATGAATAATTCACTTTAACATAAATAATTGGAATAAATCAAATAATTAATTCATAATCATAAAAGGTTCGATTGGAATCTTAATTAAAGAAATTTGTTCATAGCAAAAATTAAAACAAATAATATTTTGCAAATCATCCTTAAAGAATTACATAATTTAAAGAATGAAGAAGAAGAGAAAAACTCCAAGTAAATTCTTCAAAATCTCCTTTATCTTCTTAATCAGCCTCCAATTGTGTAGCTTAGTCTTCTAATTCAATGTAAATAAACCTTATATACTTCCCATCTTGTGCTCCAATCCTCCTCCCAATCAACTTTGTTAAATAACCTCCCTTTAAATAAGTCAACCGCTTGGTCTACGCGCCTTGGTCAACCATCGATCGACCCATCGCCCGGTATACTGGGATTTATCTTGATAATAGCGCCCCGTGACGATGGGCAAAAAAATGACTATTATGCCCTTCTCTCACTCAAATTGTCCCAAGTGTTCCCACAACTCCAAATCGCAATATCACAACTAAACACAAGAAACGAATCTAAATACTTTGAGAATACAATAAACTAAGTCCAAATATATCCAATTCAAGGGTATATTAGCCAATCATCAAATACCCCCAAACTTAAATCATTGTTTGTCCTCAAGCAACAAAACACAAGACACAAAAGACAACTAAACAACATGCAAACTATCTAAATGATCTTAATTCTAGCAATCCAATAGCACAAATATATTCATTAGGCCTCAGAAAAATCACAAAAACATGCTAATACATCATGTTACACTGTAGTTCAATAATATCCCAACAATCAATGAATCAATATCTATTATTACTGATATTGTGAGTGTGTGTTCAACAACCATGCTAACCAATAAACAACAAAATATGAAAAATAATAAAGTTCTTAATAGGCATCATACAGTTTCAACTCGAGAACTCATCAAATAAACTTGATTCAACTGAAATTAAACAATCACCAAAGTCCAGGGGTCAAAATGGAATACTTATGCTTGTTTTTTTTTGTACGGGGGCTTTTTGCACTTTTCCCGCTTTATCATATTTTTTTCATTCATTTTTTTTCTCTCATGACTATGCATTGTCTTATTCCCTTAGGCTTTTCAGTGTTACCTTAACGAGCTTTCGACCAACGACTCCCAAGCCATTAAGCCCTTAGGGCGCTAGGTGTAGAGACAATCCCATCGGGCTTACTTACTCGAGTAACAAAGGCCACAAAACTAGACAAGCATGCCACGATGTTTATTCTTTCTTTTTTTTTCAAAGCTTATATACTCCAATTAAAAGGTTCGATTGGAATCCTAATTAAAGAAATTAGTTCATAGCAAAAATTAAAGGTTCGATTGGAATCCTAATTAAAGAAATTAGTTCATAGCAAAAATTAAAACCAACAATATTTTGCAAATCATCCTTAAAGAATTACATAATTTAAAGAATGAAGAAGAAGAGAAAAACTCCAAGTAAATTCTTCAAAAACTCCTTTATCTTCTTAATCAGCCTCCAATTGTGTAGCTTAGTCTTCTAATTCAATGTAAATAAACCTTATATACTTCCCATCTTGTGTTCCAATCCTCCTCCCAATCAATTTTGTTAAATAACCTCCCTTTAAATAAGTCAACCACCGGTCTCACGCTACTTGGTCAACCATCGATGATTTTATCGCCCGTGCCACTGATTTTGTATTGATAATAGCGCACAATACCGATGGGCGAAAATGACTATTATGCCCTTCTCAGCTCAAATTGTCCCAAGTATTCCCACAGCTCACAAATCTGCAATATCACAACTAAACACAGTAAAACGAATCTAAATACTTTTAGAATACAATAAACTAAGTCCAAATATATCCAATTCATGGGTATATTACCCAATCATCAACAGTAATACGCGTGGTTGCACTGTAGCACATGGTATTGCACAGTATTTTTGAATTATTGATTCTTACGTAAGAAGGCACTACTCAATAATTGTTACAGTAATTACTGTTTAATATTTTATTTTATTGATTCAATAATTGCTACGTTGATATTTTATATTATTGTTGTTTCAATAATTGTCACTGCACAGTATTTCCCATTATTATATCAATAATTCATATTATTTGAATAATATTATTAGATAGCATTATTGGCAATGTCTATAAAGTTCGGTCAAGGAGAGGTTTAGTCACTTAATTGCACGTCAGTAAGGAGAAATCCTTATCAGAAAGCCCCCTCTTTCCTGGGAACCACCTGGTTGTCATTATTGTGATTCTGTAATATTATTTGTGAATAATTATTTATTAATTTATATGATAAGAAAATATTATATTTTATGTGGATATAAATGATGGATATATTTTATGTGGTTGCAAATGAAGGAATTAAAGTTGAGGTGTTTTATCACTATTTTGTCGAAATGAAGAACAAAATATGGGATTTTCAGAAAAATTAGTTTATTACTTGATTTTGTAAAATCCATAACTCTTTGTGTATAATGAGTTAGGAGATGAGCCATATATCAAAAGAAATCCCTAGAAGTAAGCTAACCGTGGAAATTGGAATCACCCAAAAATTCATTGTGGATTTTTCGTGGTGACTGTTTGAATGAAACTGGTTCGAAAGACTCATAATTCGAAAAATCAGTATTCTTGAGATATATTGCGTGAGTTATAATTTTTAATCCGACCGTTGGATCGTTGTTATTTTTGGATATGTTATAAATATATAAGTTGAGTACATGTCCACAAATTTTGAACCGTTAAAAATTAACGTATGATTTGTTATGAATTTTAAGAGGTGACTAATTTGGAAATTATGTTTATAAATGATTTTTGGTGGAAAATTCTAGAATGAGTGGGCCCCACCTTTGGTTGGTGAGAAATGTACTCAAATTTTATTTCAAATGTGGTGGGTGGCAATAGTAACAGATAAAGCCATCAGGTAGCAGGTCAAGTCTACTTCGGCGTGCTAGCATTTTCCTATAAATAGGTGTTTAGGTTAGAATTGAAAATCACACCAGAAACATACGTTTTCTCTCTTTCTCTCTCTATATTATCGAGCGTATTGTGTGAGTATTTAGATACTTTGAGAGTTGCTAGTCAGTACAAGTTTCATTCAGCATCACATCCGACCTTTCATTCCGAAGTACTGTTTCTTTGATGTAAGGGATGTTATTTTCTTCTCAAATGATATTATTTTCTTCAATATCATTATACTGAGATATTGTTATGAATTTTATTTTGGAATTTCTACCTTTTTGTGTCGGGGTTACTATTCACGTATACGGCACTATTCACGTATACGGCAATATTCACAAATACGGCACTATTCACCAAAAAATGAAATTTTCTCTTCTTTGTCCCAGATGTCTATTATGGTTACTATCTTTGATTGTATCCATGTTCTGATCTTTATTTTTTAATTCTACTTCACAATTGGTTATTATGGAGTATTATTGAATTATGATAAACCGAAATACGAATCCCTAATATTTGTCCTTCTGTCTCACTGGAGGACTTTATCCGGGTGTGGATATTGTCTAGAAGACAATATTTGTATTTAAACTCACAGTTATTGTGTTGTCGTATTTTGCACGACAATTATATTAATAAAGTTGTAGTTGTTTATGTACCATGTATTTGGCGACTCAGAATAGGTTGGATGGATTGGACCTATTTTGGTGGCGTCACAGTTGGTATCAGAGCTTAGGGATATAGTCTCTGGCGGAGATCGGGGAATAGAACTAGGAGGGGAGAGACGAGTAAATCCTTCGCTAGTGTGTCCTACCTAAGCTTATTTGTTGGCCGGTCATAATATAGGGATATTATGTGATATGTTAATTTGTTTAATTAACCTTTGTTTTATGGAAGTATTTAAAAATGGCAGCTGAGAACGTTAATAATGGAGTGTATGAGACTATGGAAACACCTTTAGTCACCAATCAGGAGAACGCGCAACAGGAAGGCAATATTCCTCCTGTAAACAACACTAACGAGCAAACGATGAATGATGGGATGTTTAGAAACTTTTTGCAGTTCATACAAAATCAGACGAGGGAGACTCGTGTATAAAATACGGGTGGAAATGATAACAACGTCCGGTTTATCACAGCCAAGCAGTTCAAGGAGTTGGGACCACCAGAATTCTTTGGAAAGCCAGATTCGATTAAGGCGGAGACTTGGGTCAAGAAAATTACCAAGATTGGAGATCCTTTTTCTATACGGCCGTGTACAGGGCTTAGTTCACCCTATAGCTTCATTACTCATGCTCTGGACATGGATTATCTTTCTATAGTTGGTTTAAGAGGGATGATCACCTACCACCCACTGGCCGTGATGTGTCAGTTTGACCAGTTTCAGGATTTCTATCCATTTGGGGGGCAGTGAGTCAACGCTTCGCTTCTAGGCATTTATCATCAGCAGACAGATCTAGGTTATATGCCTGTTGGGATCAGCCAGAGCTAGCTGAGTTTTCTGTCAGTCATCCGGGTTATTCTGCATAGTATTCAGTGTGGATGGAGACAGAGACTGCATCGACTATGGTAGTATCCACAGTGCATGATATAGATTCTGACGATGAGGAGCCTATGGAGGAGGCTGACATTCCCATCGATGGGGACTTGATCTTTGAAATTTGCCAAAGATTTGTGATGGATTCTCCCACCCCGAGTGCCACTGTTATTCAATATTCAGCACATTATTTGGAGCAGAGCTTACATCTGATGACCTATGAGAGAGATCAGGCTAGGGCCTCGATGTTGACAGCTCTTGATGGGAGAGACGCCGCTCTATTAGAGAGGGATGAGGCTAGATCAGCCAGGGATGCATTGATTGTGGAGCGGGATGCCGCCCTATCTGCTAGGGATGTGGCCATTGCAGACAGTACTTCCGTCAGATCCCATACGACTGGCATTCTTGCGATATGAGTGCATACATTGATGAGCATCATGTCACCATGCAGTTAGCCTCTAATCTGCTAGCTCGTGTAGATGCCATTGGGCAGGAGCTTGCAGCGTTACCTCCTTCTTTAGAGAGGGATGCTATGTTAGATATGATAGTCCGCATACACATAGATCCGTAGATAGCTTTGTATTTTCCTGCACAGACTAGCTTAGCTATTTTGTCATGTACAGCACAAATGTATATATCAAACAGTATTATATATGGCAGAGAAATATATTTTGATTTACTTCCCTTTTGGTTGCGCCTTGATACTTGCTTGATATTTGTCTGTTTCTTCAGGGCTTTTGATCTTGATGCATTCTGAACTTATCCTTGATATGTGGACATTGAGCCATCACAGGATCTCTCATAACTGATCATTTATCTATATGTATCCCTACCATCTTTGGTGTCTTGGGACTGGTTCCTGTATGGAAATGTAGAGAGGATTGTGGCTTTTATTCTCTGAGATTGACCGCACCACAGATGGTCGTCAGTACTTCTATTTGTGAGAAGCCTAGTTAATTCCATCTATTATGGATTGGTGTTGCTCTTTAAGGCACAACTGCAGCTTAGATGGTCACCGAATCTCCTATTTGTGAGGAGAGGTTGGATAATTCCATCCCTTTGGTCTGAAGCCGATGAAAAGTGGTGTATTGAAGTTTGATCCCAGTACCGTGTGACAAATATTTTTGTTCTGGTAGGGGTTAGACTGAACCATAAATGGCTGCCTACGTACTTCTATTAAAGAGGAGATCAAGTCTGCGTAGTTCGAACCTGGTGTAAGAGGTTCAACGCTTAATATGAAAGGCAGATGGGTGTAAAAGCTTTATTGATGAAGAAGGGTGTAGAAGTATTTTTGTTATTTTTGTTTTTTGTAGAGAAAGGAAAGAAATGTTTTTGTTGTTTTTTTGTTTATTGCGACCGGGCCATATAGAATATATTTGCCTACGTACTCCCGGGTATCAGGGAGATCATGTCGACGTAGTTTGCCCCTCAAGACGAATTGCAGCCAAAGAGAAGTGTGAATCCAATGTGCAGGCTATACTGCTGGGAGAAGAAAGTTTGATCCCATGATGGGGACAAACTGCAGGTGTGGAAAAAGTTTGATCACGTCTTCAGGACAAACTACAAGCGTAGAAAAGTTTAATCTCGTCTTCAGGATAAACTGCAGGTATGAAAGGTTCAATCCCGTCTTCAGGATAAACGAAATTGTATGAACTGTTTGAAATGAGGTAAAACCAGGCTGCTGGTTGAAGTTTAGGTTTCCCTGAGGGGCAGAAGAGTTTGTAAAAAAAGGAGGGTTCAGAACCGAAATGACTGGTGATTGGATGATCAACACCAGGATGTTTGCTTGATGGTAACTTCAGACATAGTACCATTTCACGGTGTCCGAGTTGATAAGATATGGAAATTCATCGCCATCCATATCCTGTAGTCTGAGAGCACCTCGTGTCAATACCTCCTTGACAACAAACGGACCTTCCCAGTTAGGAGCTAATTTTCCCTTAGATTGATCTTGGTTGTCAATGATCTTTTTCAAAACCAAGTTATGTTGTTTAAACTGTCATAGCCGGACTTTTTACATTTGTAGGGATGCGATCCTTCTTTGTCGATATAATGGCGAAGTGGAAGATAGTCGTGGTTCGCCTTTCGTCTATCAGAGACAATTGGTGATACCTGTATTGTACCCATTGGTCTTCATCCAACTGAGCATCCTTCAACACTCTGAGGGAATCCATTTCCAACTCTATGGGGAGCATTGCTTCCATCCCATAGGCTAATGAGTAGGGGGTTGCCCCGGTGGAAGTACGCATTGAAGTTCTGTAGGCTAATAAAGTCAAAGGCAAAAGGTCAGGCCATCCTTTGTGATTGGCGGACTTTTTTTGCATGATCTTCTTGATGTTTTTATTAGCCGCTTCAACAGTACCATTCATCTTTGGACGGTAGATGATGGAGTTAAGGTGTTTGATATGGAATTTACTGCATAACTCTTCCATCATTTTGTTGTTGAGGTTCTTAGCATTGTCTGACACAATGACCTATGGTTGTCTATGTAAGACCCCGAATTTTATGAAATAAAAGTATTCAACTTTTCTTATAATTATTATTTAGTAAATGGTTAAATTGATAAAAGTTTAAAGTTAAGGGTGATATATATAAATTTTTTCAAAATACGCAAGTGGTTATAAAATACTCATTGTTGTCGGGGAATATTCGTTTGGTCGTAGAATATTCTTACTTGTCGAGAGAAAATTAAATGCGATGGCATGACCATTTGTGGGGCCCATAATGAGAATAATGATCGGATGAAGAAAATGACAAGTTTTAGTTTTTATAAATAGCACAGTAGTTGTTACTGAATTAACCTTTGTTGAAATACCTGGTGGTTAAAATACAGTAATATGCGTGGTTGCACAGTAGCACATGGTATTGTATAGTATTTTTGAATTATTGATTCTTACGTAAGAAGGCACTACTCAATAATTGTTACAGTAATTATTGTTTAATATTTTGTTTTATTGATTCAATAATTGCTACGTTGATATTTTATATTATTGTTGTTTCAATAATTGTCACTACATAGTATTTTCCATTATCAGATCAATAATTCATATTATTTGAATAATATTATTAGATAGCATTATTGGCAAAGTCTATAAAGTTCAGTCAAGGAGAGGTTTAGTCACCTAATTGCGCGCCAGTAAGGAGAAATCCTTATCGGAAAGCCCCCTCTTTCCTGGGAACCACCTGGTTGTCATTATTGTGATTCTGTAATATTATTTGTGAATAATTATTTATTGATTTATATGATAAGGAAATATTTATTTTATGTGGATATAAATTATGGATATATTTTATGTGGTTGTAAATGAAGGAATTAAAGCTGAGGTGTTTTATCAGTATTTTGTCGAAATGAAGAACAAAATAAGGGATTTCAGAAAAATTAGTTTATTACTTGATTTTGTAAAATCCATAACTCTTTGTGTATAATGAGTTAGGAGATTATCCACATATCAAAAGAAAGCCCTGGAAGTAAGCTAACCGTAGAAATTGGAATCACCCAAAAATTCATTGTGAATTTTTCGTGGTGACTGTTTGAATGAAAGTGGTCCGAAGGACTCATAATTCAAAAAATCAGTGTTCTTGAGATATATTACGTGAGTTATAATTTTTAATTCGACCGTTGGATCGTTGTTATTTTTGGATATGTTATACATATATAAGTTGAGTACATGTCCGCGAATTTTGAACCGTTAAAAATTAACGTATGATTTGTTATGAATTTTAAGAGGTGACTGATTTGGAAATTATGTTTATAAATGATTTTTGGTGGAAAATTCTAGAATGAGTGGGCCCCACCTTTAGTTGGTGAGAAATGTGGTCAAATTTTATTTTAAATATGGTGGGTGGCAATACTAACAGGTAAAGCCATCAGGTACCAGGTCAAGTCTGCTTTGGCGTGCTAGCATTTTCCTATAAATAGGTGCTTAGGTTAGAATTGAAAATCACACCAGAAACATAAGCTTTCTCTCTTTCTCTCTCTATATTATCGAGCGTATTTTGTGAGTATTTAGATACTTTGAGAGTTGTTATTCAGTACAAGTTTCATTTAGCATCACATCCGAACTTTCATTCCGAAATACTATTTCTTTGAGGTAAGGGATGTTATTTTCTTCTTAAATGATATTATTTTCTTCAATATCATTATGATGTGATATTGTTATGAATTTTATTTTGGAATTTCTACCTTTTTGTGTCGGGGTTACTATTCACGTATACGACACTATTCACAAATACGGTACTATTCACCAAAAAATAAAATTTTCTCTTCTTTGTCCCAGATGTCTATTATGGTTACTATCTTTGATTGTATCCATGTTTTGATCTTTATTTTTGAATTCTACTTCACAATTGGTTATTATGGAGTATTATTGAATTTGGATAAACTGAAATACGAATCTCTAATATTTGTCCTTCTGTCTCACTGGATTCGTTTTCTAAAATGTTTTTCATCATCCTCAGTCCTTAATGGTGATACTTGATGAATATCTTTGGCCTATAGTGCAAAGATGAATGATTACCTGATGAATATCTTTGGCCCGTAGTGCAAAGAGGAACAGGTGTTGAGATGAACATGACCAACTAGTGATACAAATGAATATCTTTGGCCCGTAGTGCAAAGATGAATATTTGATTCAAGATGTATATTGATTGATGTTACAGGGATAATATATTGATGATGGACTTTTAAATTCATAGATGATAGTAGATTTCATCCTCTACTTAACTCTTCTAATGAATTGTTGTTTCTGCTACAGTTGTTGATTTAAAACTTGTTGTCCATTATATTCTATCAGATTTTTCCCTGTTAAAGACTAAGGATAATTTGTTGTACATTATCTTAGTCATAATATTCTTTACTGGGCTAGTTGAGCTCACCTTTTTCCTTTTTGTTCCATTTTTCTTCTCAGGAAGCGAGAACATAGCGGGAAGTAGTCGGAGTGTTAATGAATATCTTTGGCCCGTAATGCAAAGATGAATTTATTAGTATGATTATGAATAAGAATTGTGATTTGGTATAACAATGATTTTTCATGTTTCAGGTAAAGACGGGTGATGAAAATTATCTTCGTCCTGGGTGCGAAGAGGAATTTAGAATCACAATTATGATTATGAGTTATTCACATGATTGTGGACAGGATTTGGTGATTGATGTTACAGGGATAAAACATTGTTGGTGGACTTTTAACATGGAGAAGATAATAGACCCTATGGTCTATTTGACTCTTCTAATGGATTGCTCGTTCCGCTGCAACTATGGTTGAAAAGTTTTATCATCTACCATATGTTCTAAATGTCTGATTTATTACGGATAAAGTCTATTGATGATGTAAATTATCTTTAGTCATGGTATTCTCTACTGGGCTAGTTGTGCTCACCCTTTTTGCTTCACAATTCCTTTCAGGTAATAAAAGTGTAGCTGGGTCGAGCGGGGGTAACAGGAGAATAGAATGGTGGTCTATAGCTGTTGTGGTTCTCCCTAAATAGTATGGAAATAATTTTATTGAGAACTTTAGATAAGTGTGCCGTATTGTATACATCATTTGATATTTAATTTTTGTGAACCGAATAAGGTGAGGTGAACCCAACTTTGGAAGGGTGTTTTGCCACTATCATACAAGATGTCTAATGACATACAACCTCATGTTATCATAAGACAGGGTTATGCACATCCACTTGCTGAGTATATCTACGAGCACTACCTATATAATCTTGGAGTTTATTTGAAATATAATTCTCACTTGGAGACAACAAAGATAATTATATGTCAAGAGAAGACTCACCATTGGAAAGAAGATGATAGCAATCTTCTTCTTTTTCTTTGGGGACTATTGGGTCAACCAAGGATAATTCTGTGGACATATGATATCTATCATAACCTAGACACATGGCCTCCCATGTATGAAGGTTTCCTTGAGCACTTCCCAAAGATTTTAATTTCTAAAACAGTTATTGATTGTACTTTTATGTAAGATACCATTGTAAGGTTGTGGTCAAGGCACCATGAGAGTTACATACATTTGTATTAAAAGTCACAGTTTAACTGTGGTCGTATTCTGCACGACAGTTCAACAGTTCTATAAATGAAGTTTGTTTTTGATTATTATGGTATAATATCTGGCGACTCAGAATGGGTTGTGTGGACCTATTTGGGGGGCGTCACAAATGGTATCAGAGCTTAGGGATATGGTCGCTGGCAGAGATAAGAGTCTAGAATTAGGAGGGGAGAGACGAGTTATATACTTCGCTAGTTTGTGACTTACCTAAGCTGAAATTGTTTACTTGATAAGTTGACAAATTGTGATATGTCAATTAACCTTTGTTTTGAAGATATATTTTAGAATGATATCTAAAATACAAGAGATGGGCAATGGAAAAATCATGATAAAGAGAAAATAACCAGGAAGGTACAACCCGAAAAGAAAGCAAGGTATTCTCATCTCTTCGAACTACCAGGTACATAAATTTCGAGGGCGAAATTTCATAAGGAGGGGAGATTGTAAGACCCCAAATTTTACGAAATGAAAGTATTTAATTTTTATAATTACTATTTTATTTAGTAAATGGTTAAATTGATAAAAGTACAGTAATACGCGTGGTTGCATAGTAGCACACGATATTGATTATTGATGCTTCTGTGAGAAGTCACATAGTTATTGCTACAATAATTGCTGCATCATATCTCTCGTATTATTGATTCAATTATTGTCACAGTATCAACTGCATAATATTTTATATATTATTAAATCGATAATTGAGACGACAAAGTTATTCATATTATTATTTGCAATATTGACAATGTCTAGAAGTTCTGTCAAGGAGAGGTTTGGTCACATAATTGCGCGCCAATAAGGAGAAATCCTTATCGGAAAGCCCCTTCTTTCCTGGGAGCGACCTGGTTGTTAAATATTGTGAGTTATAATATTAATAATGAATGTTATTAAAAATTAAATTTGAGTTCGGAGTTGAATTTGGAGACGCGGACGTGATATTTGAGTCTGGAACGATGAAATTAGTAGAAATAGACTATAAACACAATATTTGTCGGGGTAGACTTTTTGGTCAAAAAAGTCAACAGTTGACTTTTTCAGAAAAAGTCAAACTTTGAAATTTCAAAAATGAAATTTTTGAGAAAATATTTCCATTATGTTGGGATTGTTAGTGTTAGTGGAAATCGACATTTATTTCGATAATAATTGATGTCTGGAGGTTATATTGACCAATCGGGTAATTAATCGAATAAATGAACAATTAATTGCTATTAATTCACATTATTATAACTATTTATTCACATGTGTGTACTATTGATTCACATTCTTGTACTATTAGGGGAGTTGGTGCAAGATTGATAATACTTGCATGACTAAGTTAAAAATGGAGGTATAGATGGAGGTACTATACTGTAATTCGTATTTTCACATGATTATAACTATTGATTCACATAATTGAACTATTGATTCACATTATTTACTATTAGGCGAAGTGGTGCAAGTTTGATAATACTTACAGGACTAAATTAAAAATGAAGAAAAAGAGGAAGGTATTATACTGTAATATTTTGAGCCCCAAAACGTGCAATTATCGAAACTATATTTTCCTATAAATAGAAGTTCATTCTTCCTTCATTTCTCACCAATTCACTAAAGCTTTAGAGCAATTATTATAGAGAGAAATTATAGAGAAAAAGAAGAAGAGAAGTCTGCTACCTTACTATTCCAATATCCAGTTTCTTCTAAGGTAAGGGGTATTATTATTTCGTATTCATGGAGAGAGTTATTTTCTTTCAATACTTGTAAGAGTTGTTATTCCATTCTTTATTATTATGTTGGAATAACCTATCTATGCGAAGTACCGCATACATGGTGAAATTCTTATGTTATTCCATTCTTTAATATTCTTTTGGAATAACTTTCATGCATGTGATCTATCACATGCACGATGAATTTCATTGTTATTCCATTCTTTATTATTACTGTTAGAACATCCACATGCATGCGGATTATGCATGACTGGTTCCATTCTTTATTATTACATTGGAACATCCTATTTGTGCGGATTACGCATGACTGGTTCCATTCTTTATTATTACTGTTGGAATATCTCACATGCATGCGGATTACGCATGACCTAGTTCCATTCTTTATTATTACATTGGGAATAACTTGTGCGAGCGATCTCACCGCATGCATGGTGAATTCTTACATTATTCCATTCTTTATTATCTTTGTTGGAATAACTTTGTCTATATGGACTACCGCATGCATGGTGAATGATCCTTCGTATTCATTCCTTATTAAATTGTGGAAATGATCTGTCTACGTGGATTACCACGTGGCAGGTGAAAATCCATTTACAGTTTCGTAATTTTTCTGACCCTCAAAAATTCTGGAAAAATTTGAAATGATAATTTGATGAGTTTTCTATATTGTGTCCAAAGATGCGATTTTTGGATGTATAGATTAAGAGTTATGGATTTTATGGGAAAATACTATTTTAAAAGTAAACCCTTATAACTCCTTGTGGTTAACTCCAAAATTGGTGAAATTTTTATTGGGAGTACATGTATATAACAGGAGTATACCCTATAAATTTTGGAATTTTTGGACAAAAGTATAATTTATGATAAATGTCTAAATATTTGGCAGTTTTGGCCATATGAAAAATAGTAAATGAATTTCAAAAATTTCGAGAAAAATATATGTTCAATATGGGACTATATTCTGCTAAATCCCAGAAAAGAAATATTTTTGTGACTGATTTGGTATTTTTCATGAAAATGAACTAGTTATGAGTAAATGAATTAAATATGTTATGTGAAGTAACAAAATTAGAAAATAGGATTTTATGGCTTGGGAATCCTATATAGGGTATATACAGATTTTTGATGAGGGATTTGATCATTGGCGATGAAATCTTGTGAGTATGGCATTTTTGAATGATTAAATGCATTATTTGGTAAAGTGTAAACAATTGATATAAATTATTTATAAGTTTAAGAAGTGATTAAAGTATTGTTATAATATTAATAATATTAGATTATGAGTTTATTAAGTGATTGATAATATTTAGATAAATTTAAAGTCTTTAATATTTATCCTTATTTGTATTTGATTAATGCTTATATCATTATCATCATCCTCATGCTTATATTGTGATGAAAGTCATCTTTGTCTTACGTGGGCTTACGTGCAAAGATGGACTGTTGATTATTGGTTTTATAGTTGTATATCTTTGGCTTACGTGCAAAGATGGACCGTTGATTATTTGTTTTATAGTTGTATATCTTTGACTTACGTGCAAAGATGGACTGATGATTATTGGTTTTATAGTTGTATATCTTTGTCTTGCGTGCAAAGCTGGACCGTTGATTATTTGTTTTATAGTTTTATATCTTTGGCTTACGTGCAAAGATGGAATAATGATTATTGGTTTTATAGTTGTATATCTTTGGCTTACATGCATTGATGGACAGTTGTTGGTATGATTATAACTAGGGATTATTCGGTATAATCATGACCATTGTTGAAAATACGAATATCCTTGGCCCGTAGTGCATGGATAATTCGTGGTCGTAATACTAATGAATATCCTTGGCAGTAGAGCAGGGATGATTCGATGTTGTGGATTAATTATTAAGCTGAGTCTCAGCGATAACATATTGGTAATAAACTTTTAATTCGTAGAAGATAATAGATATCATGCTCTACTTGACTCTTTTATAATACAGTTGTATGTCTTTGGTCTATTGAGCAAAGATGAATTGTTAATGAATATCATTGGCCCATAGTGCAAAGATGAATTTATTAGTATGACTATGAACAAGAATTGTTATTTGGTATAACCATAATTTTTGATGTTTTAGGTAAAGACAGGTGATGAAAATTATCTTCGTCCTGGGTGCGAAGAGGAATTTAGAATCACAATTATGATTATGAGTTATTCACATGATTGTGGATAGGAATTGTTGATTGATGTTACAGGGATAAAACATTGTTGGTGGACTTTTAACATGGAGAAGATAATAGACCCTATGGTCTATTTGACACTTCTAATGGATTGCTCGTTCCGCTGCAACTATGGTTGAAAAGTTTTATCATCTACCATATGTTCTAAATCTCTAATTTATTACTGATAAAGGCTATTGATGATGTAAATTATCTTTAGTCATGGTATTCTCTACTGGGCTAGTTGTGCTCACCCTTTTTGCTTCACAATTCCATTCAGGTAATAAAAGTGTAGCTGGGTCGAGCGGGGGTAACAGGAGAATAGAACGGTGGTATATAGTTGTTCAGGTTCTCCCTAAATAGTATGGAAATAATTTTATTGAGAACTTTAGATAAGTGTGTCGTATTGTATACGTCATTTGATATTTAATTTTGGTAAACAGAATAGGGTGAGGTGAACCCAACTTTGGAAGGGTGTTTTGCTACTATCATACAAGATATCTAATGACATACAACTTCGTATTATCATAAGACAGGGTTGTGCACATCCACTTGCTGAGTATATCTACGAGCACTACCTATATAATCTTGGAGTTTATTTGAAATATAATTCTCACTTGGAGACAACAAAGATAATTATATGTCAAGAGAAGACTCACCATTGGAGAGAACATGATAGCAATCTTCTTCTTTTTCTTTGGGGACTATTAGGTCAACCAAGGATAATTCTGTGGACATATGATATCTATCATAACCTAGACGCATGGCCTCCCATGTACGAAGGTTTCCTTGAGCACTTCCCAAAGATTTTAATTTCTAAAACAGTTATTGATTGTACTTTTATATAAGGTATCATTGTAAGGTTGTGGTCAAGGCACCATGAGAGTTACATACATTTGTATTAAAACTCATAGTTTAACTGTGGACGTATTCTGCACGACAGTTCAACAGTTGTATAAATGAAGTTTGTATTTGATTATTATGGTATGATATCTGGCGACTCAGAATGGGTCGTGTGGACCTATTTTGGGGGCCTCACAATAGTGTGGAGGAATTTCAATCTTCTCTATGAGAATCTTCCCTTTTGCTTTAATGGCAGGTTTCATCACCCTCTGAGGACGATAAAATGGATTTTCCTTCGACACTGTAGCAGTAGTATGAGACGTATATCCTTCAGCTTCTCCATAATTCCATGGAACTTTGTGTAAGCTGACAACAGGATATTGTGGTCTTAAAGGTAAAGAAATTGGCTCTGGTGTAGCCACTTTCAAAGGATTGGCAGCTCCTTTGAGTTGAATTGTTTGTATGGGAAATGCTTTGACAGTCTCATCATCCTTAGCGGATATTACTGCTACTGATCCCTTCCATTTAGTAGGACATGTATTCCCACTCTTGAGTTACATCGTCGTAAGTCGATACGCCTTGATGAGGACACCGCTATCAATGAGATTTTGAATGAGATGGCGGAGTGCCCAGCATTCTTCTATGCTGTGACCGCGAGAATGTGAATGATATTGACATACTTCGTCGGAGTTGAACCGTCTTGAATGGGGATTGATTAGAGGTAGAAGGGAGGTAATTCTTCATACATTGATCAACATTTGAAATATCTCCTCCAAATATTGGCCCAGATAGGTAAATTCCCTCTGATTAGCAAAATCCTGACAGGCTTTAGCATTTGCTCTCTTTGCAACCTTATCCTCCATAGCTTCGCTTTCTGAAGGTGATGGTGGAGCATTCATAACAAAAGGAAGGAGATAGGCATGCTCCTAGATGATTAATTGGCGTGTGACTTGATGCTGGTGGGTCACCAGTTCTGCCAATTACTCAATTTGCTTGCAAAGAGCTTTCATCTTTCGTTCCATAGTAAACTGGAACTTTGTATAATCCCATCTGTCAACACCGTCTTTGATGGTCTGGGATGATTCACCATTAAAACTGGAACTCTGTCCAGTTCTCCAACTAATCATGTTGACATCTTCTTCTTTTTGTTGAGGAAGAGGGTTGTCTTGCACATGAGGTTGATCTGGTTTGGTGACCACAATTTCACCGTTGTCTATTAAATCTCGGATCTTGTGTTTCAAGGCCCAAAAATCTTGAGTATCATGTCTAGGTGCTCCGGCATGATAAGCACACTTCCGAGTAGCATTAAAACCCCTGCCATTAGGGTTGGCTGGTGGAAGAAGACATGTGATTTTCTTCTGAGTAGTCAGAAGAGAAAGAATATTCTCGAGCGAGTCCCCTAAGGGTGTGAACGTTCGAGGGCGCTTTGCTTCTCCACTTTTAGGCAATGGAAGGTTTGAAGACTGTGCTTGGAAAGTGGAGTAGTTTCTCCTCTTTATAGGCATGTTTTGATTGCCTTTCTGACCTTGTAGTATCAAGGAAACATCCTCCTCTTTCTTTTTATGGACCCTCCGGGGGTTGTTTCCATAAGATCAGGACTGGATGTGCTTAGCAACTGCTTTAAGAGCGGCTAGGTCTTGAATTTTTCCTGACTACAATCCCATCTCAACCATATCTCCATGCTTGATCATTTAAGAGAATGGTTTGCCAATACCAGCTAAAACTCTCTCATAGAAAGGAGCTTCCTGTATATCTATGAAAGTCATGACCATTTCTGATTCTGTCATGGAAGGAATAACTTGAGCAGCAAGGCGCCTCCACCTTTGAGCATACTCTCTGAAAGGCTCATTAGACTATTTCTTGACCTTTGTAATCTGATACCGATCAAGAGCCATCTGAGATTGAAAATTGTATTGAGTGAGGAAGGCGTGAGCTAGCTCTTCCCAGCTATGGATCTTTGAGTTGTCTAATCTGGTATACCATGAACGGGCTTCTCCAGTCAGACTCTTCTAGAACAGCTACATTTTGAGCTTCTCATTTTTCGCATAAGATCCAAGTTCTCTAATGAACACCTTCAAATGTGTATAAGAATCCCCTAATCCGTCATATTTTTTGAATTCAGGGGTCTTGAATTTCTCTGGATAATGAACACCAAGGAATATGCAAAGGTCAGCATATGAGACACTTCCATGTGTTCCAATCCCTTTGAGAGCACGGATAGTTTCCTCCATTTGGAGGACCTTCTTCCTGATATCACCGGTGTCTGGATCTCCTTTGAGATGGGTGTTTTCAGGGTCTTTGTTGGTCGTATCCAACTGAGGTTCTGGAATTGGTTTTTCCAAACCTTGAGTTCCTCCTTGTGCAGAGGATTCTGTATGTGTAGGTATTTGTGTACCCTGAGTAGATTGATGCAATTCTTTCAGCAGAACAGCCAAATCTATAATTTTATTACTCAATCCGTCAAATTCTTCTTGAGAAACAGGATTAGATTGGTCAGAAGAAGACATGATTGGCTGTAGGCTCGTGGCCTTTTTAGATTTTGAGCGGGTAACAGGCCCAATGATTTCCCTATGGCAAAACTAATGATTTGGCCACCAATGTTGGCACGTTTTACTGAATATCCGATTGAACTTTTAATTTTTCAAATTAAGTCACTGAACTAATATTTATTTTCAAATTGGGTCATTCCGTTAAAAAAAAGTTGACAGACGTTAATTTTTTGTCTACGTGGCGCTGACGTGGCAAAAAAAAATAAAAAATATTGCTTATGTGGCAAAAAAAAATCAAAAACAGATTTTAAAAATAAAAAAAATAACATTTTAAAGTTTTAAAAATAACAAAAACATAATAAAATTAAACAAAAAAATACTAATTTTTAAAAAAATAGATTTTTTTAAAAAAAAGATTTTTAAAAAAATAGATTTTTTTAAAAAAAACTATTTTTTAAAAAAAAAATATGTGTTTGGTCTTATGTAGTTTAGTCTTAAGGATAATGTAAATGCTATCATACTGTGCCCATTTTAGGAATATTGTCCTGCAAAAATGGGTGTTATTTGATAACATGTATGCACAAATAATCTTCATATTTTTCATTACATAAAGATGAACATGGAATAAAATTACAAGTAAATGCTTTTACAAGTAATTGAAAAATGGAAAGCATGAAGAGATTTTCCTCCGCGTTTGGTTTATCAAAGGTTGACCTATCTTAGGGTTACTTTCGCGGCTTTTTGGCATAAAGGTCCCCAGATCATCGTAATCTACTTGACGGGAAGTTAATCCGGTCTTTTATTTGGAGCGAATCTGGTGGTGCCTTTCCTGAGCCTCGTTGAAATTAGTCTCCCTACGAGTCCGATAATCAAACAAGCGGGATAGCCTCTGGTGGAGGAACCACACAACATACATTCACATACAACGTGTCTCACCGTTTATGAAAATGATGACATGTATGAAGCACTAATATCCTGAGATAGATATTTTGCGGTGCGATAAGTAAAATGCATTCGTATACATTCATCATAAATATAAATGCAACATTCACACACAAGCATATAACAGTTTTGAAAAGCTTGTAATAGCGGCTTAAGCCCTCTTACTGGAATTCCCAGCAGAGTCGCCACCTGTCGATGTCGGGATTTTTAGTTGTCTCTTTTCGTTACTTGTTCTTTGGTGTTCTCATATTAGGTGAGATTTGTTTGAAAAAAGAAGTGAAAAAGGTCCGACATGTGTAATGTCGATGGTGGACTATTAAGAGTCACCAGTTGGTGTTTTTAACTGGTTGCACCAACGCAACCGAAAAAGGTTTGCACATTGACTTAGTGATGTAACACTACTAAACGGGTCTGTGATGTGGAGGGAAGGTGTTAGGCACCCCCACACATCCATGTTGCCATGGTGACCGCCACTTTTCAAGAAACTATTATATGAATGTGTGTGTGTGTGTGTGGATCAATGTGCAATTATTTAAAAGTAGTGTGAGGCCTCGTTCACACCTATATACAAAGGGTTTGAATTTTATAGAAAAATTCAGTTTTAACCAAGATATGGCAATAAAGTTTTGTAAAAGAGGTTTTTCAAACCCTGTGCTCAATAGGAATTGAGACCTTTTCATATTTCCATTTTATTATTAAATTTTCGACTTGTTTTTTTTTATTTTTGAGATGCGAGGCATCTTGAAAAAAATAATATACAAGATGCTAAACTCCTCATGGGCATGCATGACCATCCAAGGAAATTCGAGACACCATAAATAATGTATGTCGCTTACGATTGAAAATGTCCATCACGGAAAGCGAATCTAGATTGAAGAGATCGAATATGTGATCACATGATTCCTAGGCTCACATGATATCATAATTTATATGAAAGCGATAGCGATTTATATATATAAAAGCTATAAATATATATATATATATATATATATAAAAGCGGTAAATATATATATATATATGAACATGATCAACCACCACGAAGCAACTCCATGGGGATCGAGAAAAGTAAATAAAAAGATATCGATCAACCGCCACGTAAGTAAACTCCGGTAGGACTAAATATAAATAAAGCGAAGAAAAGGCCTCAAGTAAACTCCGGGCCGACAAAAATGTAAATATATATATATAAAAGCGAGACGCGCACTGATATAAAATCCGGTCTCATCGAGACATCGTCAAACAATAATTATATATATATAAGTATATATATATATATATATATATATATATATATATATATATATAAGCAAGTAAACGCTCCAGACATAAGTATAGGCTCAATCGAGGCATAACTCGATAATGTTAGTCCATATATAAATATATACATATATAACTATGTATATACAGACAGAAATGAAAACCACGGACCGAAGTCCGGGCATACGCACACAACGCGACTCTCAATGTGTAGAATAGTGGGTGCAAAGATGAAGAGAAAGGCTCTATAGAGTGTGAGAGGCTTACGTTGGGGTTTGCCAATGCAGCTTCTATGACTCTATATGGATAAACACTCGACTCCGACGATAAATATATAACTATATGTGGGCTAACAGGTGTTTAAAATGAGGAAACACTCAATATGGGGTGTGTACAGGGCAAATTGGACAGGGCTTCCTCGCCTCTCTTTTTTCAAATGGCCACCCCAAGCCCTCTATTTATAGAGGGGGAGCCACATGTGTACTTGCGGCAGCCACAGATGCACCTGCGGCTGCCCGGGGTGCCCCGAGCTCCGCGAGTCTCGTCGTCTCAAAGTACGTGCACTCGTGCACTGTTATGTCTGCTCGAACTTGTAGAACTTCAATCCGAGCATCTGAACGAGGTATATAAGACCTTCTTCGGACCGCTTGTGTCGAGAGTTACGCAATGACATGGATTAGAGGTTGTACGAAGTCAGGAAGAGGGGACCATGCCCATGGTCTTCAAGCTTCAAATTCTATCCGGTGTGTTGCTATGCGTAATAATCACTCGGGATTGGAACTCCTTGGTTCTTGTAGGACATTGTTGTATGTATGTATGTATGAAGTGTTGAGATGATGCGCAGGTGTTGAGGTGGCAAGATGACGTTTGACTCCTCACCAGGGTTATCTCTGGTTTGAGTTGAAAGCAGACGTTGCTCAGGGTTACATCTGAGATTGGACTGGTGCAAGTTTTTGAATGCCACAAGGTCATCTGTAAGAGTGCCTGTCTGCCCGGTGTTAGCTCTGGGTCTGAGGTATGAGTGCCTCGGTAGGAGGTCTGAGATTGAAGCTGATTGCATGCATTTGAAACAAGCATTTCTGGAGTTATCGCCGGAACTGCAACAGCATTCCTTAGGGTTATCGCCAAGGACGAAACTTGGGGTTATCTCCGAGGTTGGAAATGATCCTCCCGGTGTGTGTTCCAGGATTGGAAATGATACTCCCGGTGTGTGTTCCGGGTTTGAGACTGAACTTCTGGTAGTATCCGGAATGGATGTGAGCCATCTTCCAGGGTTATCTCTGAAAGACAATTCTTCCCTACTGCAATGTTAGTAACAGGTATGCAGAAAATTTTAAGTGTCTACACCTAACATGCTTGATCTTTCAATATTTATAGTCCTTGTACATTATTTCTTTTTAAGGACTTTACACAGCTGTTTTGCTTATGTAGGATCAACCTAACACATTTGATCAATTCATTATAAGTCCTTGTACATATATTTCTATTATCTATCAAAGGACTTTATAGCTTTTCTTAATGCAAGCATACTTGCATATTCATTCGTATATATCATAATCAAATCATATGCAAATAGGATTATCATTCGCATTCTTATTCCTGACAATCTCCCCCTATTTGATTATGACAAAAACAATAAGTGCATATGCCTGTTATGAATGAATCTTATTTACAGTGAGCAACTGTATTTCTAAAGTAGATAATCATTAATGTCATTTATAATGATATGGAGTTTAATACACTATGACATTTCTACATCATGGATCCAGAACATACCTAATGGTTAGAGATATACCTCTTTGGCTCCATGTGTGTTTCCAGGATGTCTGTTAATCAACTATTCGTTTGTTTGATCTTCTTGTACCTATTCCCCCTTAGATGTGGATTTCATTTCATTTGACTTCTCCCCCTCAAATATATGTTCCTCTTCTTCTTCTTCTGGCTCTCCCTCAGCTTCTGCAACCACAGGTGGCTCATCATTCTTTGGCTCCCCCTCAGATGATGACTCAGCTTCTTCTTCTGCTGTCTTTTTCTATCTTCTTTTCTTGTTTCTTTCTGCTCTTTCTGCTCTCTTTGCCCTTTCTTGAATGCCTCTTTCTATGCCTCTTTTTCTCCCCCTTTTTATAATTAATCACTTGAGAGAGATGTTCCATGTTGGACATAAGCTGCTCCATCAGATAAGAGGAGTTACCAACTTTAATCTTGAGTTCTTGTTGACTTAACTCAAGTTGCATAGAGAAAGACTGATTCATGTCGTCAATCTTGTCAAAGAGAACTTGGAGTTGTTCTTCATTAGCCTTCTATGTTCGTAGAGCTTCTTCCTTCTGATCATATATGGCCTTCAGATAGATGTGATCTCTCTCTTTAATTTTGAGAGATACATCAGCCATAGTAGCTTGAAGTCTGTTTTGAACTGAATTATCTCTTGTTGCTGTCAACACCATCTTTGACTCATCATTGATTTGTGACATCTTCTCAACCAGTTCATCAGAATTCTTCAATAGTTCCTGCTCCATAGGAATTTGGTCATCTGATTGGGCTGCCTCTTGTTGAACACCAGATTGGACTCTACGATTTTCATCCTTAGATAGATTTTCAAAAGTATTAAGAATCTAAAAAATCGTTGAATACCAATCGTTATTGGAGATGAATGAATGTCAGATAGCTGTGCTTGGGCAGATGGAGGCTTCTTATTCTGGACTTGAACACCATCAGTGATAGAGTGAACAGACTCTACGATTATCTCCTTGGCCATAATCCTTCTGCCTTTAGAGTCCACTCTACGATCGTAGGGAATATAGTGATTGCCAACATATCGGTAGACTTTGTAATGGGGCCAGTCATTGATCATCATGGTTGCAAACTTCTTTACCCTTGGGAAGTTTTGTAACACCAGCTCTAGATTTGGAAACTGAGAGTAGCACTAAATGAAGTGGCTCTCATCTTTATCAGTATATGCCTTTAACCACGGCATCTACGGGAAGAACCATCTCATCAGAAGATCTTCAGAGTTATACAATATTGTTGTGCAATCTAACTCCATATTTTTCCAATTGTGAAGCACTTCATCTGTAGTCATTCTTACACCTCAAAGTTGTTCATTTCCATAACTTATCTATCTTGATGTTGGTTCAGCTGGTGGTTCATCAAAAACTTCCACCACTATTCTTCTGTTAGTTATAGCTGGAGAGAGAACAGGATAGTCTGTTGGTTCCTCTGATTCTTGATTTGCAGAACCAGAATCTTTTCCCATTTCTTCACCTTCTAAACTGGAATCATGTCGACTTCCTTTATCTGATTCATCAGTGAATCCTTCTTGCTGATTTTCATTACTAGAATCATCTTTAGCATCGTCTTCATTGGATTCAGATTCATTGTTACTTACATCAATGACTACAATAGAGTGATCACTTTTCTTCTTGGGGGTAAATTTAACAAGTAGTCTGTAGCTCTTTCTTCTCCTTGGAGGTTCAGCTATAAGAGAGTCAGACTCTTCTTCCTCTTCGGACTCTGAGGCCTTTGAATCATCAGACAAACTTCCTTAACGTTTAGCATTGGCAGGGACAGGTCCTTCTTCTTCCGAATCATCATCATTTGACCCATCATATGGGCTTGTTGGAGCATTTGCATTTGGAGATGCAATTGGGTCATCTTATAGCTTTTCTTTATCATCAGAGTGAATACTCTGAGAGTTAGCCATAGGGCTTGCATATTCTTTTTCATCAGCAGGGTTTACATTTTCTTTCATGAATTCAGCTCCACTTTCATCGCTCGATTTGTTCTTTGGGGACTCAGTCTTAAGACCATCAGTTCCCTTTTCTTCTTCTGACTCTACATCCTCTTCTTCGTCAGATGTACTTTCTTGGGAAACTGGGGCTGGCTTGTTTACCACCTTAGCTTTCTTTCTTGATGGCCCTTGAAGCAGTCTGTTGCTTCTTCTCTTTGTGGTCTCTGGTGCAGTTAAGACCTTTTCACCTTCATCTTTATCTTTAGTGGAGAGACTTTATGGTGGAGCTTCTATTTTCTTTACACCCCTGGATCTCTTCCTTAATGGTGTGGCTGCTACTGGTGCAGAGTCACCAGACTCAGAGCTTTCCACCTCCTTTGCCTTTCTTTTCTTTGCAGAGACTTTGCTGCTACTTTTAGTTATTGTTAGCCTCTTGTTTTCCTTTGGATTTTTCTTCCAGTTTATGAACAGTTGTGGAGTCATCACTTTATGAACATTTAGAGGCTCTTCCTTATCATTCTTGATCTTGCTTCCCAGCTTTTTCTTCATCACAATACTCAGCAATCTTCCATGAAAGACCTTAGTTAGGGGTCTATCTGTAGACTTCTTTATCTCAGCCCTTTCCACCCATTTGGAGATCTTATCGAACAAGATAACTCCAAAGTTGATTTGCTTCTTCAAAACTATTGCAGACATTATCTTCAGTTGTTTATCAAGCACAATGTCATGTGTAGTGTTCTTGCATAGTATACATTTGCCCACTATCTCAGCAAGGAACTCAAATTCTTCTGGAAACTCCTTTTTCTTCATGTCCTTCAGACTAGGGTTTCTTTGGTACCCCATAATTTTTTTCGCGTGTTCAATGTCAATCTCATCAAGGCTATTTAGTCCTCAGTCAGGAAATCCTAAGCATTGATTGATGTTAGATGATTTCAGCTTAAGAGACTGGCCTTTAACCTTGGTAGAAAGCATTCCGGAATTTATGAATGCATTTGAGTAAAACTCCTTAACTAGTTCAGTATATACTCGAGTGCTTGCCTCAAGGCATTCTGAGAATCCAGCGTTCTTTACAAGTTCAAGAATGTCTCTGAACTTCTTTTTGGATTTCTCAAACAACTTGGTTCCTAGCTGAATACCAGTGATTACTTGTCAGTCTGCCATTAGAAGAGTTCAAAGAATATGGTTATTTTTATTTAGACAATCTTATGAGAGATTGATGAATGTGATTTGAGCAATGCTCGGGAGGGTTAACGATTCTGGCTTAGAAAAGGATTCTAGGGTTTGAAAAATTGGTAGGGAAAAAGGTTCGATAATTTTTTATAACTGTTTACAGATTTTGAATTTGCCTTTATGACAGTTCCTTCTTACTCTACATGCGCTATGATGTGTCAACTAGCCATTGGTTGCATGATGCCCAATAATGAGCTGTAACTCCCCATAACCTTTTTCGTTTTTATATTCCTTTTAAGAGAAATAGGCGTCAATGACGCGGATTGATCGTTGACCATTTTGGTTCGTAGAGTAGCATGGTAAGGCAGCTATGGGCTCTACATTTCCCTTTGTTGTCTCAACGATCTTCTTCTGAGAGATGCTGCAGTGGATGGTTTTGACACTGATCGTCATCTTGAAATTGCATATCTTGACCACTAATGTATCCCAAGCTAGTTTGGGCACTTAAGTTCTGAGGTGAGTTTTTATGATGTCTCTTCAAACTGTATTCGAATTTATCTCCTCATAATCTGAATGGTTGAGCAATTATTTCATTCTTCCAAGCTCCTTATGAGCTAGAGCATTCTGGTAGGACTGCGATCGTCGAGTCTACTTCTACGATCGTTAAGGTTGCATCACGATCATTAAGTTCTCTTCAAACTTTACTCTACGATCATTGACTGTCTTGGTCCTTGAGATGAACTTGACTAAGCAATCCTTCTAAATTAAGGTAGCTCAGGAAGGGCCAACCTCTTATAGTGAGCTAAGGGTTAGGTTTGTCCCTGAGGCACTTTCCAGATGAAATACTTTAGAAATGATTTGCACTGATATCTCATTTGACCTTTTTAGCTTGGGAGGTCCTCTACCAACTTTTTAGACAATTACATTTGTTGTAATCGTGGTGTCATCCTGCTCTTACACTACGATCAGATGTTTGATCGTAGCCACTCCACGATTTTAAGTTGGGTGGCTGATAGGTTATCAGTAGTATGTTTTGAGATGTTCCTACTGACTATGGATCTTCATTTGGTTCATCAGCCATAAAGTTTTGGGACTTTGTAGCAGGTACATTGCTTCATAGTATATCTCTGTTGTTTTAGAGCTTTTGTACTGTTAGCAGATTACTGCTCCTCCATAGTTGAAACTGTCTTCTCGGAGAGACATAAGTTCTTCTTCTTCATGTGTAGCAGAAGGCAGTAATGCATATCTCATTATGGCTGAAGTCATTAAATCTTCTTATATCGTAGAAATGAGTATCTTTAGGGTTGATCATTTTACGGTCCTTTGACAGCACTACGAACGCAGTCTTCCTTGTCAGCTTGTACTTGTGGAGTTTTACTCCCGTAATGAGTTCCTCATGTTTGATGCTTAATGATCCTCTGATGTGAGCTTCCTTGAGGATTCTTTTCTTATGACATGCTTTGCATGATTGAGCATGTAGGACCCTTTCCATCTTTGGTTGAGTGGCTTGCTTCTATATAAGGATCAGTAGCCATGTGAACTTCATTTAGATTAGCTCAGCAGGTCTTCAAGGGCAAACTTTGACATATAGGAATTTTATTAGAATCATTTCTGAACAGTCTTAATCCTTCTGCTAGGTTGAGTCTTTCTTGACTGAAGTCCTCTGCTTCAGAATTCCTTCGTGTGGCCAGATATACCAGGTACCTGCAGGTTAGATACATTTTTATTTTTGGTACCCATAATTAAATGGGTCCTGCTAGGTTAGTTTTCTAAATCCCTGTTCCTCATGTATTTGGATAATCATCATATTGATCACCAACAGTCATATTCATGCATGTAACTAATTTAGATAATACATTTTGAGATGCATGATGGTGAGTGTGTGTAAGATTTTCCATTTCAATAATATATTCTTTTTCTTTGATGGTTTCACCATTTGCTTGGTTATGTTCACAGAGTTTAAATGTTCACTGAGTAAGAATCAACATTATTACTTACGTGTATCTGGTTGATTCATGGAGGTAATCAGTTTCTATGAATCTTCAAGATACTCTTGTAGAACTGATCATACTCTATGTGTTATCAAACACTTAGAACATGGGTTTGTACATATATACTAACCCATCAGCAAAGATTACTCCTCATTAGATTAATTTAACCTTTGATATTCTTATGACCCATTTCAGATTTCTTTCAAGGTGTCATCTTCAACCTAAAACTTGGATGGAGAGAAAGTTTGTAAGCATTTAAGTTTCCACCCTTAGTGTACTTTCCCTCTTCACCTTTTTAGGTAGAATATGATTCCTTGAAAGAATACGGTTATAGTTCATAGGGAGGTGCAACATGATGTACACAATTATATTAGTGAGGAACCGTACCTTTCTGCTGTCAGTTTCTTAACAGTCATTTATCTTTGATATACTGAGGTTAGGCATTGATGTGCATAGTTTCTCATTTGCTCCTGACAGGTTGTTGCTCCAGTTGACTTTTGATCAATCAGTTGTGGTCTTGAAGATGCAAGCTAAGAGACTTTCAGCATCTTTAGTTCTTTAACATCCTTGAGTTCATAAGGTTTACATCCAGCTGCTGGTTGGCTAGACACATGTTTGAGAAGTTCTTCTTTATTCTCTAAATAGGCATTTCTCAACATATATGGTCTTTTCATTTTTTTAGGCTAGTGGATGTTTGACTCTTTTCTGTTGATATCTCTTGAACTTTCTAGCCTGGTCTTCATACTACAATATTGACCGTGGGCAAGAATTGGTCTTGTAGATATGGAAATCAGGAGCATGGACTAATCTGAGCAGCTTCAGGGTATATAAACATTTACTTGTACACATTATTTCCAACGTGTGAGCTCATCTGCATATAACAAACGACTTACTACTAAACCAAGTTTAGAACAATGTTTGTGCCTAGGATCAGACTCAAAGCGATTAGCTTTTGAACACAACATGAGAGCTTACTCTGATACCAATTGTTAGTTCCCAGTAGGCACACAATAGATCTAGAAGGGGGGTTGAATAGATCCTTTTTCTTTTCAAATACCTTTCCCTTTTATTTAATTATTGCTAATGAATTAGCATATGACAAATATAAGAATCTTTTCAAGCACAACAGAATAAGTGAAAGATCCCCTTCATTGATATATTCATAATCATACATACATTGTTCTTAGAGTTAGTTAAGTTGTAAGCAGTTAATACATACATAACAGATATAGCAGTTAAGTACATAATGTAAATGACATAAAGTAAAAGACACAAGGGATTTTAAGTGGTTCAGAGACTCAAGCTCATAATCCACTCTTCTGCTTTCAACTAGCAAGATTTCCACTAAGGAAGGGCAACACCCTGAATCACTAAGATTCCTTCAAGGCCAGCAGCCTTGGAACTTCAGTTCACTAAGAACTTTTCAAGGCTAGCAGCCTTGGAACTTCGTTTAGTCCCTCCAGACAAGGACCCCTCAGGCCCTAGTTTCTTGTTGTTGTAGTTGTTGTTGTTGTTAGTGCTGAGCTGCTAAGATGTCATTAAGCTTGAACATTTTTTGTACTTAGCAGCTTGGTGTGGTCCTCTTTGCATTCTGCTTCGTGTCTGGACCACATCTTCTCTGGTGCAGCTGATCTTTACTCCTTTCTTCTCATTTTCATCTAATGTCAGCGGTGCACCATCACCATCTGGATTTGCTAAGTCTCTGAGCTTTTGGTAGACTTCGTTTAGCACTTAGCAATCCCTGAACCCTTCTTTAATGTTTTGCAGACATGGTTCTACACTTATTCAATTTTAGCTTTAGGTCCATGGTGATTCATAGAGTGGCTCTCTAGATCTTCTTTGTGCTCTGTCACTCTTCTGAATGCTATCTTTTTGTCCTTCTTGGCTCTTAGCTTAGCTGCCATTTTCAGTGGCATTCTAATCTTTGTTGAGTGAAGCTTTAGCCTGTTTAAGTCCTTCTACAAAGCTGCTTCACTTCCACATATGTAGTCTCACTGTCACTGAGACTTGATCTGTTAATCTTTTCGTGGAACTCGGAGAGTCAACAATAGCATTCAACAACTCAACGATTCTGCAACATAACAATCATCAGCAACTCTTGATCTTTGAAGCTCTGTTAATTTATACTCCTTCTCAATCTTCCCGTTGGAAAGTAGCCGTTAAAATCTTTTTGAATTGCTTCGCAGATCTCGAGTTATTTAATGTAGACTGTAGATGTGACATGACATAACTTTCTGACACTGCAGTCTACTATTTCACCTACCACATCAGAGATGTTACTTTTATATCTTGGTCAGGTAGTCGACTTTATTACCTCCTTCTGATTTCTCGATCAGAGATTGTCCTTTTACATCGATGCTCTCAATAAGGTTAGTTTGAATATCAATCTTCGAGTTGAACCGTTGCCAATGCTTCAATCCTCAGTTGTTCGAACTCTACAATTCTGATGCACATCTTCTTGGACCTGATCGTAGTGTCTAGTTGACAAGCAGAGACAGCACTACGATCTTGAAGAGTGTTCATTTGATCTTCAGTGTGGAACACCTCTTCCTTCTATTATGCAGTGCTTCAACACTTCTTGTTTGCTTCGACTGCTCTCAGATACTGATGGCTTGACTCCTTGCTCTGGCCCCTTCTGAATAGCAAGACACTTCAGATTTATGGCGTGTCCAGCTCACTTTCTCCTTGTGATCTCCCGTTAACTTATCATCAATGGACTGACCCAGTGCTTAATCACTTTAGCCTTGTTCTTCAGAAGCTGACAAGTATCTTTGTGTACACTCCATCAGCCCTTTCTTTGTTTGACAAAAACTACGATCCTGGTTACTTCCAAGATCATTGTCATCTTACCACTTAACAGCTACTGCACCTGCTAACTTTCCTTAATCAGCTACTGAAGTCTTCTTATGGTCATCTTGTGGAAGACTTTATCTCGAATGGCTTCATAACTCAATCTTGATGCTGATTGGGTTGATGCTTAGATCTTCTGTTAGCTTGCATGATATTCGTTGAGTGCTCTCTAGTTTCCTTCGGGTGGGATGTATCTTTGCAGTATCAACCAGAGGCTTCATTCTTTTGGATATTCTGGGAGTGCTCATTTGTTGAGAATCGTACTTGCTCTACGATTACGATTCTGCCTTGGCGTTGTGAGCACATCTGTTGAAGTCTTAGCTCTACACTATGATTCAACTTCACCTGTGTAGACACTACAACTCCGAAATCAGATCTTGACACTCTACGATTTCTAACTTTGTTTTTGTTATCTTCATCTGATCTTGCTCGACTATAATCTCTGTCTCTGATATGATCAGTAGACTCTACGACTCTGAATGTAGTCTACAATTCTTGACTTAGCTTTGGCAGATGCTCGGACGGCTCGTAGGTAGGCTATCTCTACGATTCTGAATATGACTTCCTCGATAGACTACGGCTCCGAGGAAGCTCTACTCGACACACTATGATCCTTCCTTGTCTCTCCTGGCAGTCTACGAACTCCGAGATCTACTATCTTACAGACTACGATTCTGCCTCGATAGTTCTCGAGTTTTCCTTGATATTCATTCATATATATCATAATCAAATCATATGCGAATAGGAATATCATTCACATGCTTATTCCTGACATATTATGGTCCTTTTTGGGTGGAAGAGAGACTATGATCGATGGCATACAAACTTCAATTACCCAGTTATTCCAAGATACATCTAGTTTTTCATGTCTCTCTACTCAAGAAAAAGATTGGGTGTCAATGCACTGCCTCACCTGTACTTCCCCCTCTGAATTCAGTGGCAGAAACTGCAGTGGAGCCTATTGCTATCTTAGAGAGAAGGATGATTAAGAGGAATAATGCAGCTGAAGTGAAGGTCTTGGTTCAATGGGCAAATTCCCTTCCCTCTGAAGCTACTTGGGAGGATTGGAACTAGTTACACAACAAGTTTCCTCAATTCAACCCTTGAGGATAAGGGCCTTTTTTAAGGGGAAGGGAATGTAAGGAACAAGGCTGGCAGCTCAAGATTCAGATTACTTTAAGCATAAATTGAGTTTAATGAGTTAGTTAAGTAACAAGGGTATTTTAGTCTTTTAGCTGCTGTTAAGCTGGATATTATTGTCCTTATTTGTTGAGTCGGTTAGATTTGTTGCTAGGAATGCAAGAGGCATGTGGCCATTTGCTCAATTCCTTGCTCAGTCATTTTTCATTTCATTCCTTTTGCAGATGAAGGGAATATGTAGGCAATCTATCTCATTTTTACATCATGAATGAAATACTAGATCTATTTTTTCCTCTCTCTAATACAGTTCTCTCCTCTTCTCCTCTCTAGCTCCCTCCTCTCAATCCAAATTCTTCTCTCCATTCTCTAATTTCTTCCAAATTAACTCTATCTGTCTTTCTGTTTCCTTACAATTTGCTAGAAGAATCATCAGTTATTTTAATATGACAATGATGAAGACACAGAGCAACACAATTTTTTTTTAAAATTTTTTTCGCAATTGGAGTTTAATTAACAAGTCTCTTCTAGTTTTACATGATTTCTTGGTGGGTGCATTATTAATGTTTGCAAGGGTGGATGTATTTTGCTATACTTATTTTTCGTTGTCGTTGGGCATGGGTTGTATGATGCAATCTTACTTTTTGGGCCAGTGTTTGGTCTTTATTTCTTTTTGGGGATTTTTTGATAGAATTGAAATAAGTTGTATAAATCCTTAATGATTTAAGATTACTATAGTACCTATATAAATTTATTAATTCTTATAAATCCCCTAATTCTTAATTTAATTAAAGTGAGTACATTTCGATTAATGATCAAATTTGGTTGAAATCTGTTTCAGCTTGTAATTATGGTTTGTCGCGTGTTATTAAACCAGTTCCTGTAATTTTGACTCCATGGGGAGCTCCACTGGTTTATTTGATTGAACTAATATTATATGGACAAGCAATGCTCCGCTTCTCTTCTGCCCACAGGCCTCAAAGTTTTCTGCTGAGTGGTATTGAGGAAAAAGATTACGCAATAATCAGCATAAATGGACATAACCATTTATAATTAAGCTAGGATTACAAAACAATGATCTTAGTCCTATTTAAAATGGCATGCCTCAAAAGAATATCCGAAGGTTCTAAAGATTCTGTTAGTAAAAATACAACAGGTTTGGGTAGTTTATCATGAAATACTCTGATAATTGTTCATAATTTTCCTACACTATTATTACTGGGATGGTAGTATCTCATTGGAGTTGCAGGCTACAATGAACCTGTTGAGGAGGGGGAAATGTTAGTTATTAAAGTAAGGAATTTTAAAGGCTGATTTCTTTAACTTCGATAAAAAGACGGATTACTTGAGTGACAGTTTCTTTGGTGTTTACTTGTATGGATTTTGAAGTACGAATATTGTGCACTTTCATCATGGCACCAGTACAAAGTACCTAATATACAACACTTAAATCACAACGTTTTTTATAAAAACGTTGTGGTATTTTTTTTAAAACGTTTTTAAAAAAATGTTGTAGATATATATACAAAAACGTTATCTATTTAAAAGATCATTTTTTTAGTTTAAACTAGATGACGCTTTTTTTTAAAACGTTATCTATCTACAAAAACACAGAAAAAAAAATGGGCAACTGAATAAAACGCCAGCACTCTCTTTTGTAGCCCAAAACCCTAGCCTCTATTTTCTCCCACTTCCAAATCCGTCCCGATCTCGTCTCTGTTTCTCAGTTTGTTATGGGTCAAGCTTTGAGGATAGCATCTGATTCCTGTCTCTCATCTCTGGAATCTGTTTCTCTATTTCTGTCTCTCCTTTTTATTTTTGTTGGTAGTACCGCCTATTATTCTTATTCTTTGCTTACTTCCCCTCATAGTTAGCAGTGTTAAATTGGGTATATGGGTTTTCTCTGATAAATTACGTTTGTTTTGTGCACAGGACTCTTCGGGGACGACGTTGATGGATCTGATAACTTCAGACCTGACGCCGATACCATCGTCTGCTCCTCCACCTCCTTCTCCCTCTTCAGCGTCACCCGCGGCATTGCCGCCTCCGAGCAGCGGAATCGGAAAGCCGATAACAACGGATTGGAAATCAAAGAGGGGACTTTGTCGCAGATCCAGAATGACACAATTTCTGCTGCTAAAGCTGCTTTGAATCCAGTTAGAATCAACATATTTCCCCAGAAACAGAAGCAGAAGAAAAAGGGTTGATTAATTATTATTTACACCAAAATGGGACCGACTGTTTTATTATTATTTGTATTTCATAAGTTCAATACATCGTTACCGCAGTTCCAAACAAATTTAGGGATACATTTCTAATTTTAGATTACGAAGTGACATGAAATCCCAACATGCTATTATTTACATTTTAGGTAGATTGAGTACCTATTACATATGTTGCAAATGTTAAAACAAAGTTTTATTTTAAACTATTCTTTTTAGAAATGCATTTCAAATTTTGTAAAAGGAGAAGTATTATGATAATGATTCTAATTTGTAGCTTCACTCAGTTGCAGTTTTTTAGTTTTTGCTACCGTGTAACATGTTTGTATGAATAAAAATTTGGCATTAAAACGTTCAAAATAGACTTGATGCATAGAAAGAGGAGATATTTACAATTTATAGGCCCTGTTTGTGCTTATTTGAAGATATTTTCAATAATCAAGGTCTGATTTGCACTTTTTATTACAGTTTTATACATAATTCTTTTGATGCATGCATGTCATAGAGATTATATTAGCTCTTTTTGTAGCTTCACTGAGTTACATGATAATGATTTTTTTGTTGTCATTTTAGTTCCTTTAAATTCTCTCACGAGAGAAATCCAAGTCTGTGTTGAGAAAGAAGGCATGTCAAAACCAAAAGTAGGAATTTAGTTGTCACAACGTTTACAAACGGTTCTAATTTGTGCTTTGGTTCCAACTACTTAGACAAGGGGTATAGTTGTCAACCGGTGGTAGGTAATATCAGTTTCATTTGCCAAGAGTATTTCAGGCCAAAGGAACCTGAACTTGAAACATCTCAGAGAGTTCGTTCAGTTAAGATTAAGAGTTATGCAGAACTTGAGGAAGAAATGATGGCAAAAATTCCCAAGTTTAAGGCTCGTCCAATCAATAAAAAGGTATTCATATTTAAAATCTCTTTCTTGAGTTATGCAAGTCCGTATATTTGAAGTAATTGGCCTTTCTGATTGTTGCAGATTCTAGAAGCTCTAACGTTACCAACGTTAGAGCTTCTATATTGAGGAACTTTATCAACGTTACCAACATCCTCTATCTACTTTATTTATTTTTTAATGTTAAGATCTATCCTCATTTCTATCCTTCTAAACTATAATTGTCTACTCCTATATACATCATTTCCCTTCCCTTTGGAGGATTTGCAGTTATTACTTGGGTTTAGTATTGAGGTTATATGGGAATCCCTTTCATACTTGTGGTAATCCCAATCTTAGGCATATTAAGAATTGCAGCTGACCCTTGTTAGTAACATATATGTTTTACTTCACTTCCAGTTAGTTCTGGATTCTCATCGCTGGGTACCATTGCCTGGAGTTGGCTTTTCAGCCAGTAGTTTTGGTGATGAAAACCATGAAGATGTTACTCCTCCTTCAAATCTAGTGGAGCATCCACCTCTTGTTGTGTTTGTTAATGGTAAGTTTTTGTTAATGCATATGTACTATTCTTCTTTGTACTATAACTTTTGATAATTCTTTGAAGTGATTAGAATCCATATTTTTGGATGGTTGTGCTATTTGTGCTTCATTTTTAACTATGTATCTATGAGTTGGTCTAAAAATGCAAAATTCAAGAAATCCTCTTGAAAAAAGTATTATTCGTTTGAGATTTGGAATTCTTTTCTCTAAGTATCATAGGTCAAGAGACTTGGATAACAAAATTTTGATTATAGGATGTGAAATACGAAATGCAAAAAAAGAGGTCATAGTATTTCTGGATGATTATTGTGCGATAGTAATAATACTAGATGTAGAAGTTGCCCATAGCTTATCTGTCATTTGTATATTCATATGAAGTGGGAATAAACCATAAGCTAGTTTAAGGGTTGTTCTATTTGTGTTGACTATGTGCTTTAAATGCTTACTGGTATTGTTCTTTTATGGACATTTTTCCCTGGTGGATTCTATTTCTAGTTCGTGTAATGTGATTGGCTTTAAGCCGAGTGTTCTGGCCTAATAAAGTTTTTCCTTTTTTCCTTTTCACCACCTAAAGTAGATCTGGCTAATCAGGTAGGAAGTACTTAGATCTTTTATCCAGATTGTAGCCCTTATTTACATTCTGCAAACTTAACGAGACGCTTGTATTGGTTCGTATTTTGCAATAACATCAGGTATTGATTATTATCAATTTAACACAAAGCTATATACCGTTTATCATTACATGTATGCAATTGTTCGTGATACTGGTGTTGTTTGGCAGGTTGCTTTCTATAGAATCCACTGATCTTCTTATACTTTTGGGGATGAGTTGTGATTTCCCGACTTAAAGGTTCATTTATCGAAATTTTGTTACAATAACAGGTCTTCCAAACTTTATTTGAACCTATGGTCACTCCAGAAACACTTCTTATGCATCCAGTGCGGGAACTGCAAGAAAGGTGTCAACAACAGGCTGAAGGCTTGGAGTACAAAGCTACTCGAAGTGGCAATTTAGCAACTGTTGAAGTATACATTGATGGCATGCAGGTTGGGACTGCTCAAAATCAGCAAAAGAAAATGGCACAAAAATTAGCTTGAACTTTGAGTATTTCTCTTTCCTATTTTTGCTTTATTGGTTAGGTGTGGCTATATTTTAGTTTGAACTTTGAGTATAACTGCAGTTCTGTTGCTGCAGTATACGGCACTTCAGTGCTTATGGATAGTTTGGTATAGATTTTGTGGATGTAGTAATTTGAAACTGTAAACAAATGGTATTATTGGGATGCATTTTGAATGGTTGATTCATTTTGGCTTTAAATTGAAATGAGAATTTAGACCTTTTAGCTATATATCATGATATTAGTATATTGCAGGTGCATTGGTAATGTAGGTAAATTATAACTTTTTTTTCTTTTTTTTTTCATCTACAACATTTTAAAAACTGTGTAAATGTGCCTAAACGTTGTCTGATATACTAAACAACAACATTTTTATCTAAAAAACGTTGTGGAATCATACCTTCTACAATGTTTTTAAGTATCTGCTAATTTTTGGAAAACAAATCTACAACGTTTTTTTCCTAAAAAACGTTGTGTATTATGCTTAACTACAACGTTTTAAAAACGTTGTGTAAGGGTGTCAAATAGATAACACCATTAACCACGATGTTTTTCTGACTGAAACCACAACGTTTTTTTCGCATTGTCTATTTACTGTTTTGTAGTAGTGTGGGTTACACCGCCTATTCAATTAGCTCTATTACGAGTCTTTTTTTAATTTGTGGGCTTCTTAGGAAGCTGAAAAGCATCTTTTGGATATGGTTGTTTCCAAAGCACTGATTGCAAAGGTTGACAGACCAATGGGTGTTGTCTGTTTCCGAACGGCAAAAGATAGTAACGACATTCTAAATTCGTGGGCCATGAGCCTGGAGAAGCCGCTTGACCTTGTCGAGAAGAGTTGCCACCAGATACACAAGGAGACAATGGTTCACAAAGCTGCCTTGAAGGTTTGAAAATGCAGATAACTAAATGTGAGTTTTGTATCATCACCTTTGTCATTGTTCATGTGAGCATATCATAAGATTTGTTGCCAAGTTTCTTGAGTTATTAAAATGTTTTTCCTTGTCAAAATTTTGCGGATTGGCCTATTTCTAATTATTATGAGGATTAAAGACACGATTGTTACTTCCAAGTGAACATGTGTTTTACTTTCTTTATCCATGTTATAATTTGCTCATGATCCGTACATCACATGGTTTCTGCCTTTGTCTGAAATGCTAGGTTGTTGATGCCTGTACTTTTTCCCGATACATCTTTGTACTTTATTTCTAAGAACGAACAATGACTGTGAATGAGGATTATATTTTGATCACAAGACTTGAAAATATTATGCCCAATAACCTTTCCTGGTATAATTTAACTACGAATCAGATTGAGAATCTTATGGGTTTAACAGACAATAGGGCTCTGGAAATTTTTTCCTGTTTAGTGCCCATTTGCGGAGCAGTGTTTGCGGTTAGATGAAGCATTTTTGAATTAAGAGCTTTTGAAATAAGTGCTTTCATCAGAATGTTAAAATACTGTTTGGTTAATTGGTTATACAATTGTAAAACTATTTTTAAAAAAATAAAGTACAAAATTATATAAAAGTGTGTGTTATGACTTTTAATTGTTCAAAAATGTGAGGACAAATTTGTATATTGTGCTTTGGTCACAAGTGTCTCCGTAAAGCATTTTTTCTCCTGCTAATGTTAAAAGTGGATTTTACTCAAAATTTTTGCTCAAAGTATTTTTGAAGGATCTTTGATGCAGCGGGAGGAGTTATAATAGTTTGGTTAGCCAACAAGTGGACTTGTTGAACTATGTAGGAGCTTTAGAGATTATACAAAATATCAACTATCAACGCTAGATAAAGTCCCGAGGATAGATGAGCAAGAGTAAAGTGACTGAGTCAGTGGTATAATTAATTTTATTCGATCATTTATTCAAGTTCAAGAGTAATAAGAAATGAAATAAAAGAAATAAAGTAAAGTCCCGAGGATAGATGAGCAAGAGTAAAGTGACCGAGTCAGTGGTATTATATATATATATAATTGATTGGGATTTAGTACTGTACAAAGAAGGCCTTTGCATTCCGAATTATCGATAAAGTAGCTATCTTAAAGGTTCAAGTGCATAGAGATGGTTCGTCTTCTTATCTATTTTTACTTCTAGTTATTATCTTAGGGTACTCAGAAAATGTTGCTTGGTTGGAGCCAGGTCAAATATAATATTGCAAAAGTTTTCAAGGCTGAAGATTTGTTATTTGCTTGTGCTGTATTCTGCCAGGTGCATCATAGTTACTCCTCTTCCTGGAAATTAGATACTGCAACACCTGTTGTTGGACCAGTTCTCAATGGAACTTTCCCTATCACTATCGGTATTGATGCCCCAACAGAAGCAGCTATGAAGAGCGGTGCAATTTCAAGGTTACTATCGGTACTGATGCCCCAATAGATATGAGTGAGTACATGGAAAATCATGCAGTTTTAAGGTTAATAGGAGCTCCACCTGGTTATGTTGGGTATGACGAAGGAGGTGGGTTGATGAAACTATCCATGAAGGCCATATCACGATTATTTTGTTTGATGAGATTGAGAAAGCCCATTTTGACGTGTTCAATGTGTTCTTTCAAATACTGAATGATGGTAACCAAACCTTCATACCAAGGTAACCAAACTGTCATATTAAAGTAACCAATCAACCTCCACACTTTAAATTTTTTTCTTCGTGCAGTTGGTAACCAAACCTTCAGATCAAGGTAAGCAAACTTTCATACAAAGGTAACAAAACTGTGAGACCCCAAATTTTATAAATAAAGATTTAAATTTCTCGAAATATTTTTTTCAAAATTATGGTGTGGATTTGAGATAATGTTATAGTTGTGGGTAATATTTATAAATTTTGAAAAGTATGCAAGTTGTTGTATAATATTCGTTTGGTCGGGAAATATTCTTTTTGTCGGGGAATATCCGTACGACGGCACAATCATTAGTGAACCCCACAACGGAATTATTGTCGGATTGAGAAAACGACAAAAATATTTTTATGAAAATAACGGCAGAAGTTTTACCGTTAAAACTGTTGAACTACTCAATAGTAAAAGTACAGTAATACGCGTGGTTTCATAGTAGCACACGGTATTGATTATTGATAAAGCATATGAGAAGTCACTCAGTTTTGTTCAATTATTGCTACAGTAATTATTGCATAGTATCTCACGTTATTTAATTCAATTATTGTCGATATTTTATATATTATTAAATCAATAATTGAGACGACAAAGTTATTAATATTATTATTTACAATATTAACAATGTCTAGAAGTTACATCGAGGAGATGTTTGGTCACCTAATCATGGCTATGAGTGAGGAGAAATCCTTATTGGAAAGCCCCTCTTTCCTGAAGCGAGACACGGTCGATTAATATTGTGAATTATAATAATGATGATAAATGTTGTTAAATATATTGAGGTGTCTTTTTATGAAGTCACGGAAGTTTATATATATATATATAAATTTTGTTTTATTAGTATTATTAATATAATAAAACATAAAAGCTTTTTATATAAAAGCAGAATACTTTTATAAAGTTATTTATTTTATTAGACAATAATTTGAATATATTATATTTTATTATGCATAGTGTTTGCATAGTGCACGCATAGTATTTTGCATAGTAAAATATTTTTATATAAAAGCAGAATACTTTTATAAAGTTATTTATTTTATTAGACAATAATTAGAATATAATATATTTTATTATGCATAGTGTTTGCATAGTAATATCTTTTTATATAAAAAAGAATACTTTTATAAAGTTAATTGTTTTATTAGATTTTAAATAATATATATATATATATATATTATATATATATATATAATAAATTTATAGTTGCGATTCACATTCTTTCTATTTGCCAGTAAGATTTTAGTAGTGTTTCATTTATACTATTTTCAAGACTTCTCCTTTATTCTTATTAGAAATCACCTAACTACATTGTAGTCCACCCTTCATCGTGTCTCACCCTTGTAAGTCTCTTGTCTTGCGGCGTTGTCGGGTTTTTGATTATGGGTATGAGTCTACTTGGTAAGAGAAGTGCGTATGGAAGATAAAGAGTGAAATTTTATTTTGAACTTAGTAAAAATGAGTAGACTATTTAGATCTAACTCCTCGATTAGATCCTTAGGTCGACTTTGCCCACATTGCAGGACATAGTTAACCAAGAAGAACATAGTTTTGAAAATATTAGTCAAGCTTTACATAATTGGAACATACCTAGAGTTTCCCCTAAAGAAATTTATCAGTCAACCTTTTTAGATAATTTTAAAACCGATTATAATGTTAAAACAGTTGAAAAAGTTTATGCAATAAACAAAGAATATGAAACTTGTAGTCTTTTATCCTCAGATATTATTAAAAAACATAGAAAAAGGGGTTACAATTTTATTCACATAGGATTAGTTCAAGTTGCAGTAAAACCTTTAAACATTAAGGGAATTAATTCATGTATCTATCTCTGTCTTAGAGATGTTAGGTTCTTGAATTATCACCCCGATATATGATAGGTGCAATGAGTCAAGTCGCACAATGGACTGTCCATTTTAATTGCTTTCTGATTTCACATTGAGCCTAAGTGATCAACATTTATTAAAAGCTTTAACATTAAACATTAAAACTTACAATGAAATCACTCACATGATTGAGGGTTCGCGACCCATTTGCGTTAATTTCTGAGGTTTATTATAAGACCATGAAAGCGAATCTAAAGCGTTCATGCTCTAAATAAAAGTCCTAAAGATTTAACGATATTAATTCAAAGTTCTACTACTGATGTTAATATTCAAGTCCCGAGAACAATTCTCTGGAAGGATATTACGCTTCCCAGTCAATGGACTTTACCAAATGAAATACCTCAACAGCCTATAGTTAACAATCTATTGAATATAGAAAACATTAGGCAAATTTCTGATAGAACGGTCAAAATAAGTTTCGAACATACCAGAAGACCAGTCATTATTGAAGATTTCACTAGTTCTTCAGCACCTTCATTTCACACTCGAAGAGATACTGAAGTACTTAGTAATTGTAACGTCCCCGAAATCCGGGTCCCGAATCGCCGCGGATCCGGTTTGCTATTTCTACAACTGTTGCGGAAGATATAAACATAAATTGTTTATACATTACATTACACACTATTCCCCAAGGTCGAGTAACCTTTACTTAAACACAAATCATAAGCTATCTAACACATAACAATACTATTCTTCAACCATACTTTTACAAATTAGCTGTACATTCTATCCCAAGCTGAACTTGGCATTTTCCTTTTCACGTGGCTGCCGTATTCGCCTTATCTTGCAATGTTTTATCATGATATAGCAAGGGTGAGCATGAAAGTTGCCCAGCAAGTTTAAAAATAATGCAAGGTAAAGATATATCATGATTGAAAGAGTTTGAATAATAAGCTGGCTATCCTTCACAATGTAGTTGTGAATTAGCATGAACAAAATTTCAAAGCTGAATGAACATTGAAAATGAACATAAAATTATATCGAACCGATTTGGTAATGAAGGTGATCACCTTTCATACACGATGAATACATGCAATATGTACTGAGTACAATTTATAAGCATATCATGCGAAACCACTCTTAAAAGAGTTTAAGTAAAAAGAACTTGAAAAAAACTTGCACGAACCATTGATTACCGTAACAATTTAATATAATAAGCTTCTTACGAAGACCTAATATTAATAATATAGATCTCAATATTAGAATAATATCATCACCAGTTATAAAATAACTTAAAACACATAATCCTATCGGTCATCTGACATATAAAACCTATAATAGATCTTAGGTTAGTCATAACATATAGTTAAGTATTAGACATTAGTTTTAAGTCTTAATATTATTATTATACTTTGATATTCTTTTAATCACATCATAACTTGTACTTATAAGTTATTCATTTTATATGTTATCCTAGTAAATTAGATAACATCTTAGTAAACCAAAATACCATTTCAAGAAGGCGGATTTTATTTCAGGTATCCAGAAATCACTATTCTTTTTCACGAAAAATACCAAATCAACTTATTTTTTTTTTATCCTTTGGTCAAACATATATACATGTATTTCATACATAAAAAATATTTTTTCGTAATTTTTCAATTTCTTTTACTATTTTTCAAAAATCATAATTAATGCGTGACTTAAGAAAATTAGCTACCTCGTTCTTAACTCCAGAGATGTCCATCTTTTGACATAACCTTATATATGTTAACGTGATGCTCCATTTTAAATTTCGCGGCAATCGGAGTTGTAGAACTCCGGTTATAGCGATTTCCGTCGAAAAATCACAAAAATTGAAATGGTCATAACTTGGTCGTTTTAAGCCGGAATTAGCTCATTTTTGGACACGAGCTACATATTACCATATATTTTCATTTCCCAAAAGCCTGTAATTTTTCTCATTAACTAAATGTCCAAAACAGCCCTCAGAAAAGTTTGGCCAGAAACTTTTTGCACTTTGGCAGTTTTGGAGTCCTTCACCAAAACTTAAATAAAAGCGAAATCTGTAACTCCGATTAATGATCCGTCAATTTTGTTGGATTAAGTATCTTTCCGAACTATAGTTTTCATATATCACAATCCATATTTGGATATGTTTAGCTCTCGGAATTTAGCCCGGAAGTGACTGTTCCAAAACTGTCCTTTTCACAGTTTTCTTAACTTTGTGTAGTTTGGGAGAAATCCCATAACTCCCTCCTCCGATGTCGGATTTAGTCCGTTTTGGAGTCTATGGAAAGCTTATTGAGTGTACTATAACATATCACAAGTCCAGAATTTTTAGAGCACTCTAACAAATCCGAAAGTTTCTGTTTTAGGGCAGCAGTCCACTAACTCATTTAAAACAAAAAAAACTGTTTTGGTTATTCTTCTTTGTTCAAGCCTATCAACCCTAAAAATGGCAAGATCTAACCATAAAATATCATTTATCATGTAGATCTATAGTTCTCATGTTCAAGATCTTAAACTTATGGTTCAAAATCATAAGTTCAACACTTGATCTAAAACACCATATCAAAACACTTTAACTAACAAGAGTTTTGAGTTTAGGAAATTTTTACCTTTAGCTTCATGACATATCTTTTTCTTCCAACTATGTGATGGATCTTGGATGGAATGAAAAATCAAAATCTCTTCTCCTTCTTTCTTGGAGTTTCCTAACTCCCCTCTCCCTCTCTCTCTCTTGTCTCTCTCTTTCTTTCTTAGTTATGTTGGAAAATAAGATGAGAAAAGTGAAGAATATGATTTTTGTTTAGTGTAATAATGTAAGAAATGTATCTAGACATTATTTTGCTTGATAATTGAGGTGTAATAGCATAGTAACATGAGTGACTTCTAGAAGCAATTGATTAGCTAGCATAATTGAAGATTCTTATCAACAATGTTACTAATAATACACTAATAAAACAAAAGGGTATACTAGTAATTTCCACATTAATAAATAATTTCTTTTTTATTCTTATTTATTATACCAAATGTCCAATATGTCCCTCCTTATTTGGGCTTAAATTTGGGTCACCATTTTCATCTTTTGGGCTATCAATAAATAATATATTGGACTTAAAATTTAATTCTTTGGGCCATGTAAATTAACATAGTCCAACACTCTTAATTCTTATCCAACCCAAATCATTTAATTAGGGTTTTCATTTTTCTCAATTATAACTTAAATCCTTACTCATGCACATTTATTTCCTTAACCTAATTAGACTTGCTAAAATTAGGTTATAAAATTAATTAACTGAGATGTATAAAATAAATCTCTCATAATTGGTATATATTCTAAATACTATAATTTTCTCATCTCATAACCCTTAAGTTATTAAATTCTTCATTCCTAATATATAATTAGGATCACATTAGTTTCTTTTATTTGTTTATATAATAAACAATATAAACCATCACATAATCTTCATATTCCTTTACTCACCTATTCGAACAAAATAATTTAATAAATTGTGACATGTTCCAAAATTCTCTTAAATTAGGTCACTAATATAAAAATAAAATATTAGGACCACTAAATAACGATAACCATTTAGGTTATTTAATTATCACACCTAATATATATATTAGGTTACATAATTTAATTCTTACTTCACTTTTATATACAAAATAAATGTATTCACATTATATAATGTATATTTATTTAATCATACACATAATTCATATTCATTACACACATAACTTTTAATCCCTTAGGGTTTTATACAAAACATTAGGATTTCTAATTTAACAATTAGGGTTATCCTAATATATAATCACAAATACTTAAGCCATTATATTTAGCCTTTGACTTCCCAAATTAGGGTTTCAAATCTTTGAATTAGGATTTGGATTCCGTCATTGAAATTAGGGTTTCGAGAACCGATTTCTAGGGTTTCTTATAAATCGTAATAATTTTATAAGCTGAGCGTTGACGTTTAATAATATTAGGGTTTGACACGAGATATAATTTATCTGGTCAACACTTGACCCTTAACCACATTCTCGCACACATAATACCGTAATCACGAATATATACACACATACCCTTAATCTCGAATAATAATCACTAAAAGAAATTTTAAATCCTCAAAATTCCTTTACGAAAACATCAAACACATACACTTATTCTGCATTTAGGTCTATTATTTGACCTTAAACCAATCATTTAAGATTTTAATAATTTTCTAATTTCTCGGGTTGTCACATTTCACCCCTTCTTCTAAGAATTTAGTCCTCGAAATTAAAGCATCCTAACCTCTACTCATTCTCTTGATCAAAACTAGATTTTCAATTTAACCTTTACAATTTCCTCATTCGAGGATTTCTCATCTATTATCACATTTCACCATAACTACTCACTAGGAGTTTACATCTTCTAAACATTCATCAAAACTACGTTGTCATAATAACCTTTATTTAATCATCTCAGATTCTACTAAATGCATAGCGAGTTTACACTATTCATATCCATCATCACATTCTACCACAACATTACTTTGAAGAGTTAAAAAACTTTTCATATCTCATCGAGGGATCATAAAAATTATGAACTTTGAACTCCGAGGTTTAGGGGTATTTCTACCGCTACCTCTTTCAATTAAGAAAGAAAGGTACTCTACCTCTTAAACATTTCTTTAATAGGTATGTTTACAATCACGAAGAAGGTAAACTACCGATTACGGTACTTTAGATGATCGGTCTATTGTACCTTAGTAATCCGAAAACGACTATATCGTCCTTAAATTGGAATATTCTATCCAATTAGTATATCCCCATTTTCGTGGTTGTTCACCTCGGACTTAGTATAGGATTCGCACCAAAACAATTTGGTTCGGGAAATTTCTTTCAATGAGCAGTTAGAGTTTTCATAAACATTAGTCTAGTTGAATCGAATAGCATAGACTCATATCGATAATTTGATTCAATAGAATTATTTAAGTATAGCCAAACCCGTTTGGCAAATTAAAAATTTGAAAACATTTTTCGAGAATAGCGTCATGATGCCGCTTGTATTTACAAATCGTTGAGGATTCCGTCATTTGGTGATTTTATCATACTACATCATACCATAGTGGGTTGACGATCCTGAGATCACATCCAACACTAAGTAATACTGCATTGATGACTCCATCTTTTTTTTTATCATCTACGCACTGGTTGTTGTATGGTACATAAGTGATAAATAAAAACAACTTTTGATACTTCAAATCATTCGCGTCTAGCCGAAATAAGTAGCATAGACTGTACTTTAAATCGTTTCAAAAATCTTTGCAAATCAGTTTTATCATCTCAACAGGTAACGAGGTGTCGATGGCCCGAAGTCCACGCATACACAATAATCACCAGGAGTTGAGAATAAAAATTCATTTTTCAAAAGCACATAGTGCGTATTTAGCTTGATGTCAAAAACTTCGAAGTCTAGCATAGCTAGAAGATTTGGAATACCTATGCTTCCATCATCAACTTCACTTTTTCTACTGATCCATTACTTAATAGATCTATCTATTCTTATAATCCTCAATGCTCCATTCACCACTTTGCTATACCCCAGTTCATCAAACTTACCACACATTATGAGTTCAAGAACTTGCCACAATCATATGAGTTTAAGAACTTATCCTAGTCAGACCATAGGCGTCCATTCGCTGAGGGGTTCAAAACATACCATATGATTATGAGTCATGAACTTACCATAAGTATGAGTTTTAAGAACTCACAACTTAACCTTATATCTCTCTACCTATTCGTTATACACATGAGAAAAGAATCACCTTCTCAACATGCATATAACAAATAATAGCGACATAAACATTTCAATGATTATCGGTGCTAGAAACTAAGTGGTTTTTACACCAAGTACAATTCGGCTCCCATACGAAGAATTATACACTCATTTGCTTGAGACATGAGTCCTCAATTGAATCCCCACCTAACACTAACCCCATTCTCCATACGAATTTAATTCAGTATTTATAATTCTCTTACGGATGCATGCTCAATTTATAGTACAATTCATACACGACCAATCTTCTTTGTAAACTTTTCATCATTCTCTTGATCTTTCTTCATACCATAATCTTATCGAGATCACGGAGTGATCTCATAAATATATATTACGATTTATTGCTATTTTGTGATCGTTTTGTTTCACGATCTCTCATCCTTACACTTGTAATCTCTTAGACTCTATCTATCCACTTCCTATACTTGGTACACATCGAGTCTCTAATAGTTTTCAATAATATGTATTTGAGTGGTTTCCCACAAACAACCAACAAACTAGGTTAGGAGTTGCTAGTTCAGTATATACCTCAGCTCTATGAAGGAATCGTTTAGCCCAGATACCATACATCAACTACTTTCGAGTACAATGGTACCATACTTAAACCTAACTTTTTGACCCTGCGAGATTCTTCAACTAACTCTATGTGAGTTAGTACTTATCCGAATCACTACGGTTATTGGTCTCAGGTATTGCTACCTAAGCTTCATAACCAACAGCTTTGATACCAATTGTAACGTCCCCGAAATCCGGGTCCCGAATCGCCGCGGATCCAGTTTGCTATTTCTACAACTGTTGCGGAAGATATTAACTTAAATTGTTTATACATTACATTACACACTATTCCCCAAGGTCGAGTAACCTTTACTTAAACACAAATCATAAGCTATCTAACACATAACAATACTATTCTTCAACCATACTTTTACAAATTAGCTGTACATTCTATCCCAATCTGAACTTGGCATTTTCCTTTTCCTGTAACTGGCCGTATTCGCCTTATCTGCAATGTTTTATCATGATATAGCAAGGGTGAGCATGAAAGTTGCCCAGCAAGTTTAAAAATAATGCAAGGTAAAGATATATCATGATTGAAAGAGTTTGAATAATAAGTGGCTATCCTTTCACAATGTAGTTGTGAATTAGCATGAACAAAATTTCAAAATTTGAATGAACATTGAAAATGAACATAACAATTATATCTGAACTAGCTGGTAATGAAGGTGATCGACCTTTTCATACACGATGAATACATGCAATATATACAGTACAATTCATAAGCATATCATGCGAAACCACTCTTAAAAGAGTTTAAGTAAAAGAACTTGAAAAAACTTACGAACCATTGATTCCAGTAGCATAATATAATAAGCTTCTCACGAAGACCTAATATTAATAATATAGATCTCCAATAGTAGAATAATATCATCACCGTTATAAAATAACTTAAACATATAATCCTATCGATCATCTGACATATAAAACCTATAATAGATCTTTTCGGTTAGTCATAACATATAGTTAAGTATTAGACATTAGTTTTAAGTCTTAATATTATTATTATACTTTGATATTCTTTTAATCACATCATAACTTGTACTTATAAGTTATTCATTTTATATGTTATCCTAGTAAATTAGATAACATCTTAGTAATAGAAATACCATTTTAGAAGAAGGCGGATTTTATTTTGGTATCCCGAAATCACTATTCTTTTGAGCGAAAATACCAAATCAACTTATTTTTTTTTATCCTTTGGTCAAACATATATACATGTATTTCATACATAAAAATATTTTTCCGTAATTTTTCAATTTCTTTTACTATTTTCAAAAATCATAATTAGTGCGTGACTTAAGAAAATTAGCTACCTCGTGCTTAACTCCAGAGATGTCCATCTTTTGACATAATCTTATATATGTTAACGTGATGCTCCATTTTAAATTTCATGCAATCGGAGTTGTAGAACTCCGGTTATAACGATTTCAAATCGGAAAATCACAAAAATTGAAATGGTCATAACTTGGTGCGTTTTAAGCGGAATTAGCTCATTTTGGACACGAGCTACATATTACCATATATTTTCATTTCCCAAAAGCCTGTAATTTTTCTCATTAACTAAATGTCCAAAATAGCCCTCGGAAAAGTTTGGCCAGAAACTTTTTGCACTTTGGCAGTTTTGGAGTCCTTCACCAAAACTTAAATAAAACGAAATCTGTAACTCCGATTAATGATCCGTCAATTTTGTTGGATTCGTATCTTTCCGAACTATAGTTTTAATATATCACAATCCATATTTGGATATGTTTAGCTCTCGGAATTTAGCCCGGAAGTGACTGTTCCAAAACTGTCCTTTTCACAGTTTTCTTAACTTTGTGTAGTTTGGGAGAAATCCCATAACTCCCTCCTCCGATGTCGGATTTAGTCCGTTTTGGAGTCTATGGAAATCTTATTGAGTGTACTATAACATATCACAAGTCCAGAATTTTTAGAGCACTCTAACAAATCCGAAATTTTCTGTTTTAGGGCAGCAGTCCACTAACTCATTTAAAACAAAAAAAAACTGTTTTGGTTATTCTTCTTTGTTCAAGCCTATCAACCCTAAAAATGGCAAGATCTAACCATAAAATATCATTTATCATGTAGATCTATAGTTCTCATGTTCAAGATCTTAAACTTATGGTTCAAAATCATAAGTTCAACACTTGATCTAAAACACCATATCAAAACACTTTAACTAACAAGAGTTTTGAGTTTAGGAAATTTTTACCTTTAGCTTCATGACATATCTTTTTCTTCCAACTATGTGATGGATCTTGGATGGAATGAAAAATCAAAATCTCTTCTCCTTCTTTCTTGGAGTTTCCTAACTCCCCTCTCCTTCTCTCTCTTGTCTCTCTCTTTCTTTCTTAGTTATGTTGGAAAATAAGATGAGAAAAGTGAAGAATATGATTTTTGTTTAGTGTAATAATGTAAGAAATGTATCTAGACATTATTTTGCTTGATAATTGAGGTGTAATAGCATAGTAACATGAGTGACTTCTAGAAGCAATTGATTAGCTAGAATAATTGAAGATTCTTATCAACAATGTTACTAATAATACACTAATAAAACAAAAGGGTATACTAGTAATTTCCACATTAATAAATGATTTCTTTTTAATTCTTATTTATTATACCAAATGTCCAATATGTCCCTCCTTATTTGGGCTTAAATTTGGGTCACCATTTTCATCTTTTGGGCTATCAATAAATAATATATTGGACTTAAAATTTAATTCTTTGGGCCATGTAAATTAACATAGTCCAACACTCTTAATTCTTATCCAACCCAAATCATTTAATTAGGGTTTTCATTTTCCTCAATTATAACTTAAATCCTTACTCATGCACATTTATTTCCTTAACCTAATTAGACTTGCTAAAATTAGGTTATAAAATTAATTGCTTGAGATGTATAAAATAAATCTCTCATAATTGGTATATATTCTAAATACCATAATTTTCTCATCTCATAACCCTTAAGTTATTAAATTTTTCATTCCTAATATATAATTAAGATCACATTAGTTTCTTTTATTTGTTTATATAATAAACAATATAAACCATCACATAATCTTCATATTCCTTTACTCACCTATTCGAACAAAATAATTTAATAAATTGTGACATGTTCCAAAATTCTCTTAAATTAGGTCACTAATATAAAAATAAAATATTAGGACCACTAAATAACGATAACCATTTAGGTTATTTAATTATCACACCTAATATATATATTAGGTTACATAATTTAATTCTTACTTCACTTTTATATACAAAATAAATGTATTCACATTATATAATGTATATTTATTTAATCATACACATAATTCATATTCATTACACACATAACTTTTAATCCCTTAGGGTTTTATACAAAACATTAGGATTTCTAATAACAATTAGGGTTATCCCTAATATATAATCACAAATACTTAAGCCATTATATTTAGCCTTTGACTTCCCAAATTAGGGTTTCAAATACTGAATTAGGATTTCGGATTCCCGGTACTGAAATTAGGGTTTCCAGAACCGATTTCTAGGGTTTCTTATAAATCGTAATAATTTTATAACTGAACGTTGACGTTCTAATAATATTAGGGTTTGACACAGATATAATTTATCTGGTCAACACTTGACCCTTAACCACATTCTGTATACATAATCTAGTAATCACGAATATATACACACACATACCTTAATCTGAATAATTCACTAAAAGAAATTTTAAATCCTCAAAATTCCTTTACGAAAACATCAAACACATACACTTATTCTCTCATTTTAGGTCTATTATTTGACCTTAAACCAATCATTTAAGATTTTAATAATTTTCTAATTTCTCGGGTTGTCATAGTAATCCTTCAGTTAGAGATGTTAAACTAAAAGGTATCCTTAATCAAGGTCAAGCTAGTCATCCCTGTTATGCTCATAAAGATTTAGTAGAAGAAGAATGTTCTTCTTCTCCCACTTCTTCTGAGATGCCCACTCGATTGATTTTGAAATTCCTATTAACAATCAATTAAGAGTTCTTAAAAAGAGTTCAGATTAGATTGGGACAATGCAATAATGATTTTAATTCCAAATCTAAAAAGACATTTATTTAGATCAATCACCCCACTGAAAAGGAGCGTGATAAGATAGTCAATAGATGAAAAAGATTTATTGTTAATGAAAAATTAAACATTACATTTTATGATTGGTATGAACAATATCAAAGTAAGTGTAATGTCATTACTAAAACCCAATGGATTAAAGAAGATAGGTCAAAAGTCTCTTCCAGTCATCCCCCTTTAGAAACTGTCCTAATTTCTGTTAAGAATGCTTCAGTTGTTGCCAGTCCATTTAAGATTTTAGATGGCAATAATAATGATAAAATAATTATAGAACAGTTAAACTTTAGTAATCAATATCTAGCAACCATTGAAAAACAGCTAGATAGGAACGAAGAAAAATTCAAAGAAATTATTATTAAAAAACCTGATTCAAAGATTGAACATCCTTTAATTAAATTACCAGAAAATAGAAATAAACTAGGTCTACCAACTAATGATGACTTTCTAGTTCGATCTATAGATAAGTTATTCAAAAAATTAAAAACTGAACAACCCAGTTCAAGTGGTACAATTGCCATTATTGATCAAGTAGAAACTGATATTGAGGACAGTAGTCATTTAGATGAATATGATGATGCTTCAATACCTGATTTCAATGATCAGTTGAACAAATTAACAGTTAAAAACACCAGTATAACCAGGAATTGGTATTCTAGACCCACTCCTCCGGATTTACAGTTCGAAGAGAGAAATCTAGATAAACAGTTCTCAGTTTCATCTAATAAAATTTATGAATGGAACATAGATGGTTTTAGTGAACAAGAAATTTTAAACAAGTTAAATCACATGTCTATGGTAGCAAATAGCTATATCACTAATTCAATAATCTGTCTCAGCTAGATATTGTTGAATTAATAGCTAGTGGATTCACCGGTATCCTTAGGTCTTGGTGGGAGAAACATCTCACTGAAGATACTAGAATATCAATAATCCATGTTGTTCGGGATTAGGCGAGGGCGATAACTTGACTTTTCGATGAAGATGTTGGAGTTGGTCCGCCAGATGGAGTAAATACACTAATATTTACCATAATAAAACATTTTGTTGGCACCCCCAGTAATATTACTAAGAGAATTCATGATCAGTTAAGTAATCTCACTTGTCCCACTCTAAGTGACTTTAGATGGTACAAAGATGTTTTTACTTCTAGAGTTATGTTGCGCAATGACATTAATAAACCATTTTGGAAAGAGAAATTTGTCAATGGTTTACCTTCATTGTTTGCACATAAGGTTCGTGAAGAATTGAGTAAAAACTTAGGATATATTGATTATGATAACCTAACTTATGGTGATATAATCAGTTATATTCAAAAGATTGGTTTAAAAATGTGCATTGATTTTAGATTAGCCAAACAAGCTAGTAAAGATAAGAAGAAAGCTAAATATGAGTTAGGTACTTTCTGTGAACAATATGGTTTACCTCCGGTTGCTCCCTCTAGAAGAAAGCACAGGCATAAACATATTGATTCTCATAAAAGCAATAAACATCATAGAGAAAAGCGCATCATCACAAAAAAAAAAATCAAGACAGTTATTATAATAAACCCAAAACTACAAATAAAAATTATAATAAAAAATCTAAGTCCAAAAAATACGATAAGAGTAAAATTGTTTGCCATAATTGTGGGCAAAAAGGTCATTACAAAAATGAATGTAAAATAAAATAAAAATTAAATCAATTAAATGTCTCTAGTGAAGACGCTGAACATATATTAGAGCTTATGAGAATTGAGAACGATGTCAGTAATGATGAAGGTTCTAATATCTCTTATTCCTCTAATAATAACAATAATGAAGAATCTAACAGTAACGCTGAAGAAGTCACTATTTGTGCTGACAATTGCAATGAACATTGTTGCAATAAAAGAGTTAATGTGATTAACAAAGATGATGAGGAAAGCTCTTTGTTAATTGACCTAATTAGTAAAATCACTGATCCTAAGCTAAAGGCTCGATTACACTAAGCAGATTAAAAGATTTATTAACCAAAAGACAATAAGGATAATGACAAATTCATTAAAGCTAAAGAAAAACCAATTTTAGTCTTAATAAAACATTGGAAAGATTTAAATCTCCGATTAAAGAAGTCACTCTTCGAATTAAATCAAGAAGTAAATAAACTCAAAAAGGAAATTGCTAGTTTCAAATTAGAAGTTTATAATCTAAGAAAAGATTTTGATGACAAAAAGGTTCGATCTTGGTCAAGCGATTCCACGTCTAGTGATGAAAATCACGATGAACCGAATAAATGCGGTGCTAAAGATGAACCGAGATCTATTTGTACAAGGTCTTACACTTAAAAGAATTAAGGATATTACCATTCAGAAATGGTATGTCTCGATTAACCTGGTTGTTGATAAAGGTTTCTCTATCTGACTTCACCTTACTGGTTGATACGGTCTTGATTTAAATCAGATATCAAGAAGGTTTAAATCAACCAAATATTATAAGAAGACAAGTGAAAAACTTAATTCCGCTAATGGTAGTCAAATGGAAATAAAATATAAATTGCCTAAAGTTCATATCTGTCAAGATAATATGTGCTTTTAAACATCATTTGTTTTAATCCGCAATCTTACAGATAAAATAATTTTAGGGTTACCATTTATATATTTACTCTATCCATTTACTACTAGTAATGAAGGCTTAAGTTGTAGACATTTAGGGAAGAAAATAACATTTAAATTTCTTATTAAACCTAAAGAGAGAGACTTAAGATTCATTCAAGAAGAATCCATTACAAAATCATTAAACTTATTAAATTATAAATCAACCCACTTGAATTTCTTGAAAGAAGAAATTAAGTACAAAAGAGTAGAAGAACAACTTCAAAACAATGAAATTTAGGTAAAAATTGAGGAATTAAAAACATATTTAAAAGATAACCTTTGTTCAGATTCCCATAATGCCTTTTGGCATCGGAAGATGCATACTGTTAGGCTCTCTTACGCTAAGGAATTTAAAGAACATTTAATTCCTACTAAGGCCAGGCCTATTCAGATGAATCACGAACAAATGGAGTTATGTAAGAAGGAGATTAATGACCTTCTTAGAAAAGGTTTAATTAAACCAAATAAATCCCCATGGTTTTGTCCTGCTTTCTATGTTAACAATGAAGCAGAGAAAGAGAGAGACGTACCTCGTCTAGTCATCAATTACAAACTGTTGAATAAGTTTTTAGAGTGGATTAGGTATCCCCTTCCCAACAAAGATGACCTTATCAATAGATTGAGTAATGCCACTATATTCAGTAAATTTGACCTAAAGTCCAGCTTCTGGCAAATTGCCATTCATCCAGATGATAGGTACAAAACAGCATTCACCACTCCTTTCGGTCACTACGAATGGAATGTCCAGGCATTTGGCCTAAAAAATGCTCCCAGTGAATTCCAAAATATTCTCAATGACATATTAAACCCTTTCAGTCATTTTATTGTTGTCTATATCGACGATATACTCATTTTTTCTAAGACCATTGAAGAACACATTAAACACTTGAAATCATTCTTCAAGACAGTTAAAGATAATGGTCTTGTTCTTTCACCTTCCAAATGCAGCCTGTTTCAGGTCAGAATAAGGTTTCTTGGTCTTAATATCTTTAAAGGATAAGTTCAGCCCATTGAACGAGCTATTCAATTCGCTGACAAGTTTCCCGATAAGATAACCAATAAAACCCAACTGCAGAGATTTCTTGGCTTGCTTAATTATATTGGCAAGTTTTACAAGAATCTCAAGAAGATCTGCAAACCTCTTTTCCAGCGATTGCAAGAAAATCCTCCACCTTAGACTGACATTCATACTTCTGTCGTCCAACAAGTTAAAAAATACGTCAAGGCATTGCCCTGTCTTGGTATCTCCAATGCTTCGGCGTATAAAATTATTAAAACTGACGCCTCAGATATCGGGTTCGGAGGCATCCTTAAACAAAAGTTAACACCAGAATCCCCATAACAAATTGTTCGTTTTCATTCCGGTGCATGGAATATTACACAGTTAAATTACAGTATTATTAAAAAAGAAATACTTTCATTAGTATTATGTATTAATAAATTTCAAAGTGATTTATTGAACCAGAAATTTCTAGTTCGCATTGATTGCAAGTCAGCAAAATATATATTAGAAAAAGATGTTGAAAATATAGCCTCTAAGCATTCCTTCGCTAGATGGAAAGCTTTGTTAAGCATTTTTGATTTTGAAATTGAATACATTAAAGGTAGTAACAATTCAATTCCTGACTTTCTCACTCGGGAATTCATTAATATAGGTACCGTCCGAGCACTATGAGTTTTAGAGGAGCATCGTCCTCTCGTGGTCCGGGTCGCCCTACTGGCCCAAGTATTCATCCCAGAGGAACTCTAGTTCCTCACCTAGTTAACCCAGTCCTTCAAACCAGTAATAAATTCACTGTCCTTGGAACCATGCCTAAGCCGTACAGTTCGGCATTAGCAAGTCAGCCAATCCCAGTTGATCCATTTGCCGATCAGTCAAAACCCATAGCTACAAATCCTAGTAATCCTCATTCTGAATACATTCACAAATGGACAACCCATTTATTTCACATTGAACCCACAATGAAAAATAGAAGCCCGACCCATCGTCGACTTGGCCATGATTCTTTCCCCCTGGATGGCATTTCCAACCTCTTTCTCCTTATAAATCCCTTGTGTATTATAAGGATATTCTTATTGAAACAGAATCAATATTCATTAAACCAATTTATGCAAATAATGATAAATCCAAAATGCTTTATCATTCTTTGTATATTAAACAGTTTATTTCTCTCGCAGAGTGGGGAGATCACCCCTCTGATCTCATGCAACTCTCTAGTCAAAATAACTCTTATTGTTATTATGATTATATTGATGCATGGCATCATATTTTTATTCACCAAAATGAGTCAAACAGTCATTCGTGGTTTGTCTAGTTCGACCATAAGTTCAAGAGTCAATTCCCTTTCTGGTTCGTTCATTGGTGGCACAGATTCGGTTCCACTTATGATCTCCTTCCAGATCTCCTAAAGGTTCAATTTAACCACTTTTGTATTCACAGTAAACCCAATCCGAAATATGAAGGTTTTCCCTCAGTCCTTCTATTCGTGAGTAAATATAAAATCCCCTAGATTCTTAGGTGGCAGTATGATATTGATACTCCTCCTAAAGTAACTGATCCTCAGTATATAGTCACACCCTCTTTTGATTCATTTCCTCTTCTTTCCTGTTGTTTTTTCATCAAATGGTAGGATAAGTTTGATGTCAACAGGATTGTCAATCAAGTTCAGTTAGAATTTCCCACAACTCCTCTCAAGGTTCTTCCAGTTTCTTCCAAAGAGCCTTCCAGTCAATCAAAAGAATCCAAACCCAAAGAGTTTAAGTCAAAAGAACCCAGAGTCAGTCCTACAGGTTCAACTTGTTCCCGTAAGGTCTCAGATTTCAAAGATTACTCCAGTAACAAATTGAAATTAATTGCCCAAGCACTCAATAAAAGAATTGACGAGTTACATGAGGAAGCTTCTGTTCATTCTTCCTCCTCAGCTTCAGTTAGCCAGTTTGCAGAGGATGATGGTCAATATGATCCATATGGCACCATCAACCTACAGGATGCTCATGATCCATTTGCCTGAAATCCACGATAAATCAAAGACTGCCTCCCAACAAACAAAGACCTTAGCGACCATTTATTCAGAAAAATTGGCTTTTCCATTCAAAAGCATTGATCATATCGTCATCCTATGCCCAATCATCAAGAAGATTCTCTTTCTTTTCCACCGAAAGCATCTGCTGAGTCAAAAGTTGTCGGCCCCTTCGTCAAAAGTTGTCGAAAGCATCCATAAATAGTAAACAAGTCAGCACTGTAGCACCGTTCATTAATAGTAAAGTATCTGTACTTTTACTTTTACTTTTACTTTTACCTTTGCTTTTACTTAAGTAAAATGTTTCTTACTTTACCTCAGTTAATGTAATAGTTCCCTTTCTTTGATCTATAAAAGGAAACCGAACTCATTTGGCTAAGGAGACTTCGAAACTTAGAAAGACTCTGAGCTCCTTCTCAGACTAATCTTTAGTTTCTACCACTGTTAGCCTACTTAACCCCTCCTTCTCTTCTTCTCTAAATGTTTTGAGTTAATTGTAAGTCATTTTATATTTCATTTCGTCTATAAATATTTCAGTTATCAATATTTCATCTGTAAATATATATATATATATATATTATATATTTTATTGCATAGTATCCTTTCTATTTTCCTATAAATAGGATGCTTAGTTAGAATTTAAATCACACCAGAAATTCAGTGAATTCTCTTCTATAATCTTGAGCGTATTTCTTTAGAGTTTTAAGAAGCTTTGAGCGTAGTGCAAGTTTTCTTCAAGTATATCACCGCCCTACCCGTCGGAGTACTCTTCTTTATAAGGTAAGGGATATTATTTGTTGTACTCGTAATGGGTATTATTTCTTTCGTATTCATGAAGAGAATTTTTGTTATTCCATTCCTTATTATTCTGTTGGAATAACCTGTATATGCAAAGTACCACATACATGGTGAAATTCTTCTGTTATTCCATTCTTTATTATTATGTTGGAATAACTTTTATACATCAAAATCCGCATACATGGTGAAATTCTTCTATAATTCCATTCTTTATTATTCTATCGGAATATTCTGTCTGTGCGTTTTCGCATGACCTGGTTCCATTATTTATTATTCTGTCAAAATATCATCGTGCATTTACGCATGACACGGTTCCATTCTTTATTATTACATTGAGAATAACTTTTGTTTGTGCTTGATCTATCGCATGCATGGTGAATTCTTCTGTTATTCCATTCTTTATTATTCTGTTGGAATAACCTGTATATGTAGATTACCACATGCATAGTGAATGATCTTTTGTATTTCATTCCTTATTAAATTATGGAAATGATCTGTCTACGTGGATTACCGCATGGCGGGTGAAAATCTATTTGCAGTTTCGTAATATTTCTGACCCTCAAAAATTCTGGAAAGTCATAATATAAGCATTGGACTATTGATTATGATGAAAGTCATAATAAAAGCATTGGACTGATGAAAATCACGGGTATATGTAGTATTAGTAAGTGTTATGATGAGTTATATTGGTTATTATGTGAAAACGTGAAAGTTTCTAAGAAATCACAAAGAGTTGAAAATCAGATTTTTGGTGAAAATAGAACATGAAATTCAATTGAAAATATCTCCTATTATATTTTGAATTTTTGAGTGTGGTCAAGTTCTAGATTTAGATCTATGAGTTTTCTAACTTATCCAAGTGGAATCACTGAAAAAGGTGTTGTAGATTTTCGTGTGGACTAATTTTAGCAAAGGAGTCAAAAACTGCAAAGTACCAAAAAGCTACTACCCATAAATTTAAAAGAGCATTTTTGACCACTTAATGTGTGAGAAAAATTTCAGCCTTTTGGGACAAGGAAATATATGGTATAAAGTACCTCCTGTCCAAACATGAACTCATTCCGACTTAAAATGAGCAAGTTATAACCATTTCAATATTTAGATTTTTTCGACGAAAAACGCTATAACCGGAGTTTTATAACTCCGATTACCATGAAATTTAAACTAGAAACTCACGTTAACATGTGTAAGATCCTGCCAAGATTTGGGAATTTCTGGAGTTAAACTTGAGGTAGCTAATTTCTTAAGGAATTAATTAGAAATTGATCTTTGAAAAATACTTAAGAGAGTTGAAAAATTATAAAAAAATACTTGTTGTGTATGAAATATATGTATATATGTTTGGACAAAGGATAGAGAAATAATAAGTCGATTTGGTAATTTTTCATGAAAATGGTTTAATTTCAAACATATGAGTTAAATATGTTATGTGAAGTTGAAGAATTGGTAAATAGGATTTTAGGGCTTGAAAATCCTTTATAAGGTGTATGCAGATTTTTGATGAGTGATTTGATCATTGGTGATGAAATCTTATGAGTATGATATTTTTGAATGATTAAATGCATTATTTGGTAAAGTGTAAACAATTAAATTAAATTGTTTATAAGTTTAAGAAGTGATTAAAATATTGTTATAATATTAACAATATTAGATTATGAGTTATTTAAGTGATGGATAATATTTGGTTAAATTTAAAGTCTTTAATATTTATCCTTGTTTTTGTTTGATTAATGCTTATATTATTGTCATCATCCTCATGCTTATATTGTGATGAAAGTCATCTTTGGCTTACGTGCAGAGATGGACTTGGTATGATTATGACCAGGGATTATTCGGTATAATTATGACCGTAATATAACGAATGATGTGGTAAAAGTCCTCATTGGCCTGTAGTTCATTGCTGGACAGTTGTTGGTATGATTATGACCAGGGATTATTCGGTATAATCATGACCATTGATGATTACATGAATATCCTTGGCCGTGGTGCAGGGATGATGTGGTTTATTTATTAAGCTGAGTCTCAGCGATAAAGTTTTTAAATCATAGAAGATAGTAGATTTTAGCTCTACTTGACTCTTCTAATGGATTGCTTGTTCCGCTGCAGTTAAACTTGATGTCTATTTTATTTTATCAGTTTAACATTTTTAAAGACTAATGATAATTTATTCTGCATTATCTTAATCATAATATTTCTTACTGGGCTAGTTGGGCTCACCCTTTCTTTCACTGTTCTCTTCAGGAAATGAGAATATAGCTGGGACGAGTCGGGGAATGGAGTGACGGTCCAGATGATAGCATTAGTAGTCCTCACTATTTTGTTAAATAGTGTAACAATAAATGTAATGAGCTCTCCATTGAGAGTGGATATTGTCTAGATGACAATATTCTTATTAAAACTCTCAGTTTATGTTTTGTCGTATTTTACACGACAGTTATATTATAAGTTGTATTTGTATTCAGTACCTTGTATCTGACGACCCAAGATGGGTGATGTGTACCTATTTTGGGGGCATCATAGTTGGTATCAAAGCTTAGGGATATGATCCCTGGCTGAGATGTGAGATAAGAACTAGGAGGGGAGAGACGGGGAATTCTTTCACTAGTATGACCTACCTAAGATTATTTGGTATTTAATTAGTCGGTCAGAGTATATTGATAATATGTGACAAGTTAATTAACCCTTATTTTGTGGCAGTGTTTGAAAATGGCAGCTGAAAATGTTAATAATGGAGTGAATGAGACCATTGAGACACCTTTAATCACTAACCAGGTTAATGTGATGTCAGACGGAGAAGAAATTAGAGATATCTATGTGGTGAGTGAAGAACTAATAATTGCACCCGAGCTAGTCGCAGAGGTTGCAGCTGAGAGTGAAGAAGAAGAGGAAGAAGAGGAACCTGAGGAGAATTATTTGAAGAATTTTATGATCAAAATTTAGAATTACAAAATCTTGTTCAAGGGTTAGAAGAGCAGGTTGAAGAACGGCAGGCGATCGTGGAGCAAAGAGATGTAACAATTCAAAATTGTGTTACCCGATGTGCGATGCTTGAACAGAAGCACTCTTTGGCAGAGTATAAGATATTAGAGCTGGAATCTGAGAATGCTATGATCAAAGTTCTGATGAAAGAAGAAACAACTGAACGAAGGAGAATAGATGATGCATGGGTAAAAATGCGACGACAGCGTAGATATTGTAGAAAAAGACGTCCAATCTAATAAGGCCAAAATAGATGAAATGGATTTTTCTTTTTGGACAGCAATTGGGAGAATCCAACATTGAATTCGGAATTACCCTGTGCAGAGCGGTCAACCCCAATTCGATATGGATCGGAGAATAATGATTCAAATCATGGATCAGGAATGTGACGAAGCAATTAAGGGTGGAATGTACTCTATAGCAAATCAAAATTCGGTAGTTTAAGTGAGAGCGTTTATCGAGGAACACGAACGAAGTTATTACGGGTAAGTTAATTATAAACTCTTTCGAAGTCTATACCTTATTCGATACCGATTCTACCCACTCTTTTATTTCACCTAGTTGTGTTCAATGTTTGAACTTGGTTCTTGAGAAATTAAACTTTGACTTATATGTTGAAACTCTGTTAGGAGAAACCTTCGTTACATTCACTATTTATAAATCTTGTTTGATTCAAATCGACACTTTCACGTTACCTGTCGATCTTATCTCTTTGAAAATACTTGCCTTTGATGTGATTTTAGGAATCGATTGGTTAACTACTCATCATACTTTTCGTAAGGTTGTTAGCTTTTATATTCCTAACCAACCTGTTATGCGAATTCAAGCAACCAAACCACTAAAGTTATTCACTGTTATATTAAGCCATAAGTAAAGAGCCCCGATCCTTTCATTGTTGACTTCCTTGTGTGGAATGCACCAAAGCCAGACTTTCCATAGAGGACGTTGTGAATGACGATGGCAAGTTGATAGGTATCAATGGGACATGTTATCCAAGTCTTGGATGAGAGTCACAGTTTTGAATAATATTTCTATCGTTAATAAATTTCTTGACGTATTTCTGAAGACTTCTTGGCCTACCCAAGAGCGTGAAATCGAATTTTGTACTGACCCCAGTACAAAACCCATTTCTTCAACCCTTAAATATTTCTTCAACCAAAATGAACGTATAATGCGCCAAAGACATTGGCTCGAGCTGTTGAAGATTATGATCATACCATTCAATATCATCGTGGAAGAGAGAACGTGGTAGCTGACGCATTAAGTAGAAGATCGTATGCGTTTACGAGTGTGATGTTGTTAACACAAAAACCCATTTCGTATAACTTACAAATGATGAGGATAGAGTTAAAGACTCTAGGGACCCACGTGAAGATAACGAATATACGAGTAGAATTGGCTTTAATCGATAAAGTTAAAGCCGCTTAAATTACACACCTGGAGCTGATGAATGTTCAAGAAGGCGTTATCTCAACCCTCGATTTTAATTGGCCCATTTGAAATCCTCGATCGAGTAGGAACTGTGGCCTATAGACTCGTTTTACCGCCAAGTATATTGCATGTTCATAACATTTTTCACGTATCGATGTTACGTAAATATGTGGACGACCCGAATTGAATTAGAACTAGATGAGATAGCAGAAGATTTAATGTATGAGGAAATACGTTTTAAAATCTTGGATAAGAAGGATTGTATTCAACACTCAAAGGTTATACCTCAAGAGTTAGAATCTGAAATAAAGTCAAGATATCCTCACCTCTTTGGCATACCAGTTAGGTACGTAAATTTCGAGGGCTAAATTTCATAAGGAGGGGAGATTGTGAGACCCCAAATTTTATGAATAAAGATTTAAATTTCTCAAAATATTTTTTTCAAAATTATGGTGTGTATTTGAGATAATGTTATAGTTGTGGGTAATATTTATAAATTTTGAAAAGTATGCAAGTTGTTGTATAATATTCGTTTGGTCGGGAAATATTCTTTTTGTCGGGGAATATCCGTACGACAGCACAATCATTGGTGGACCCCACAACAGAATTATTATCGGATTAAGAAAACGACAAAAATATTTTTATGAAAATAACGGCGGAAGTTTTACCGTTAAAACTGTTGAACTACTCATTAGTAAAAAGTGCGATGTCGTGTGATTGCATAATAGCACACGGTATTAATTATTGATGCTTAATGAGAAGTTACTCAGTTTTGTTCAATTATTGCTACTATAATTGTTGCATAGTACCTCACGTTATTTGATTCAATTATTGTCGATATTTTATATATTATTAAATCAATAATTGAGACGACAAAGTTATTAATATTATTATTTGCAATATTAACGATGTCTAGAAGTTATATCAAGGAGAGGTTTGGTCACCTAATTGCGCGCCAATAGGGAGAAATCCTTATTGGAAAGCACCCTTTTTCCTGGGAACGACCTGGTCGATTAATATTGTGAATTATAATAATGATGATAAATGTTGTTAAATATATTAAGGTGTCTTTTTATGAAGTCACGGAAGTTTATATATATATATATTATATAAATTTTGTTTTATTAATATTATTAATGTAATAAAATAGAAAAGTTTTTTATATAAAACAAAATACTTTTATAAAGTTATTTGTTTTATTAGACAATAATTAGAATATATTATATTTTATTATGCATAGTGTTTGCATAGTACTGCATAATATTTTGCATAGTAAAATCTTTTTATATAAAGCAGAATACTTTTATAAAGTTATTTATTTTATTAGATAATAATTAGAATATAATATATTTTATTATGCATAGTTTTTGCATAGTACCTGCATAGTGTTTGCATATTAAAATCCTTTATATAAAATAGAATACTTTTATAAAGTTAATTATTTTATTATATTTTAAATATATATATATATATATATTATATTTTATTGCATAGTATCCTTTCTATTTTTCTATAAATAGGATGCTTAGTTAGAATTGAAATCACACCAGAAATTCAGAGAATTCTCTTCTATAATCTTGAGCGTATTTCTTTAGAGTTTTAAGAAGCTTTTAGTGTAGCACAAGTTTTCTTCAAGTATATCCCCGCCCTACCCGTCGGAGTACTCTTCTTTATAAGGTAAGGGATATTATTTGTTGTACTCGTAATGGGTATTATTTCTTTCGTATTAATGAAGAGAACTTCTGTTATTCCATTCCTTATTATTCTATTGGAATAACTCAGTATATCACAAATAGTATACATGGTAAAATTCTTACGTTATTCCATTCTTTATTATTATGTTGGAATAACTTTCGCTCATTGAAATACCGCATACATGGTGAAATTCTTCTATTGTTCATTTTTATTATTACGGAAATATCATCGTCATGCGTGCGTTTTCGCATGACCTAGTTCCATTATGTATTATTATCGAATTTTTCACATGCGTGCGTTTTTACATGATCTGGTTCCATTATTTATTATTACATTGAGAAATAACTTTTATTGCATGCTGGCCTAATGCATGCATGGTGAATTCTTCTGTTATTTCATTCTTTATTATTCTGTTGGAATAACCTGTATTTGTGGATTACCACATGCATGGTGAATGATCCTTTGTATTTCATTCCTTATTAAATTGTGGAAATGATCTGTCTACGTGGATTACCGCATGGTGGGTGAAAATCCATTTGCAGTTTCGTAATTTTTCTGACCCTCAAAAATTCTGGAAAGTCATAATATAAGCATTGGACTATTGATTATGATGAAAGTCATAATAAAAGCATTGGACTGATGAAAATCATGGGTATATGTAGTATTAGTAAGTGTTATGATGAGTTATGTTGGTTATTATGTGAAAACATGAAAGTTTCTTAGAAATCACAAAGAGTTGAAAATTAAATTTTTGGTGAAAATGAAACATGAAATTCAATTAACCATATCTCCTATTATATTTCGAATTTTTGAGTGTGGTCAAGCTCTAGAGTTAGATCTATGAGTTTTCTAACTTATCCAGGAGGAATCACTGGAAAATGTGTTGTAGATTTTCGTGTGGACTGATTTTAGCAAAGGAGTCAAAAACTGCAAAGTACCAAAAAGCTACTGCCCATAAAATTAAAAGGACATTTTCAGCCACTTAATTTGTGAGAAAAATTCCGGCCTTTTGGGACATGGAAATATATGGTATAAAGTACCTCCTGTCCAAAAATGAGCTCATTCCGACTTAAAATGAGCAAGTTATGACCATTTCAATATTTAGGTTTTTTCGACGAAAAATGCTATAGCCAGAGTTCTATAACTCCGATTACCATGAAATTTAAACTGGAAGCTCACGTTAACATGTGTAAGATCCTGTCAAGATTTGGAAATTTCTGGAGTTAAACTTGAGGTAGCTAATTTCTTAAGGAATTAATTAGAAATTGATTTTTGAAAAATACTTAAGAGAGTTGAAAAATTATAAAAAAATACTTGTTGTGTATGAAATATATGTATATATGTTTGGACAAAGGATAGAAAAATAATAAGTTGATTTGGTAATTTTTCATAAAAATGGTTTAATTTCAAACATATGAGTTAAATATGTTATGTGAAGTTGAAGAATTGGTAAATAGGATTTTAGGGCTTGAAAATCCTTTATAAGGTGTATGCAAATTTTTGATGAGTGATTTGATCATTGGTGATGAAATCTTATGAGTATGACATTTTTGAATGATTAAATGCATTATTTGGTAAAGTGTAAATAATTAAATTAAATTATTTATAAGTTTAAGAAGTGATTAAAATATTGTTATAATATTAACCATATTAGATTACGAGTTATTTAAGTGATGGACAATATTTGGTTAAATTTAAAGTCTTTAATATTTATCCTTATTTTTGTTTGATTAATACTTATATTATTGTCATCATCCTCATGCTTATATTGTGATGAAAGTCATCTTTGGCTTACGTGCAGAGATGGACTTCGTATAATTATGACCATGGATTATTCGGTATAATTATGATCGTAATATAACGAATGATGTGATAAAAGTCCTCATTGGCCTGTAGTTCATTGGTGGACAGTTGTTGGTATGATTATGACCATGGATTATTTAGTATAATTATGACCATTGATGATTACATGAATATCCTTGGTCGTGGTTCAGGGATGATATGGTTTATTTATTAAGCTGAGTCTCAGCGATAAAGTTTATGAAAATCTTTTTAAATCATAAAAGATAGTAGATTTTATGCTTTACTTGACTCTTCTAATGGATTGCTTGTTCTACTACAGTTAAACTTGATGTCTATTGTATTTTATCATTTTAACATTGTTAAAGACTAATGATAATTTATTCTGCATTATCTTATTCATAATATTTCTTACTGGGCTAGTTGAGCTCACCATTTCTTTCACTGTTCTCTTCAGAAAGTGAGAATATAGTTGAGACGAGTCGGGGAACGGAGTGACGGTCCAGATGATAGCATTAGTAGTCCTCACTATTTTGTTAAATAGTGTGACAATAAATGTAATGACGACTCCATTGAGTGTGGATATTGTCTAGACGACAATATTCTTATTAAAACTCTAAGTTTATGTTTTGTCGTATTTTACACGACAGTTGTATTATTAAGTTATATTTGTATTCAGTACCTTGTATCTGATGACCCAAGATGGGTGATGTGTACTTATTTTGGGGGCGTCACAAAAACCTTCATACCAAGGTAACCAATTCACATCAACACCTGTAGTTTTTTCATAGTGCAGTTGGTAGCCAAATCTTCAAACCAAGGTAACCAATTTAATTTTATTAAGTTACCAATTTCGTTTGAATGTGATGCAGTTGGTAGCCAACCATTCATACAAAGGTAACCATTTTAGTATTTATGAGTAACAAAATAGTCATAAAAAAAATTTTAGAACAGTAAAAATTACATCTATTTATTTTTAAACTTTTTGTAGAACGAATCTTCTTCTTCTTCTCATTGACGTTTTGGAGAACGGAGATTCACGACGGTGTAGCGGCGGAGTAGCGAAAGAGAAGCCGCCAGGAAGAGAAAACTAAAAAAGTAAAAACTGAAACAGAGCCCAATTTACATGTACATATATTTTATTTATTTATTTATTTGTGAACTATTATTTCAAAGTGTATGTGAGGGAGATGAATATTTGAATTTGAATTATTATATATTATGAATTTGAATTTGTTTTTGTTGTTAGATAAATATTTGAATTTGAATTATTAATTATGGTAGTTATTTCTCCTTGATTTTAGGTTTCCTTATTAATGTGAATTGTACTATTTTTGTAATATGGGTCCTAATTACACTCTTTTTGTAATTATTTTGTTGATGTACTAATGGTGTAATTACTTTCTAATTGTTGTATATTTCTGTAAAGAACCCAAAATTAAAATCATATTAATTATTTTTCATATGGGTTGTATGGATTGGAGCCGTATAGTTATGATTATCGACCCATATTTTAAATTTTAAATTTATCTTTATTATGATTCAATTAAATAAATTATTATTAGATATATCATGTATACAAAAACACTAAGTATTTTATTTTTGTTGGGAGTGGGAAGGGCGAGGGGTGAATACATAATCAATTAACATGGGTTGGGGGTGGGGGTGGGAGTGGGGTGGGGGGGGGGAATGTATACATAATCATTGAATATTATTATTTTTTGGTTTGGGGTGGGGGTGGGGGTGTATACATAATCACTAAATATTAATTAATTAAATTTTTTTTTTAGGGGGGAGGTGTGGGGTGGGAGTATAATAATCACTTAATATTATTTTTTTAGGGTAGGGTAGGGGGATGAGGTTGTATACATAATCAATAAATATTATTTTTTTTTGTTGGGGGATGTGCCGGGTATAAATAATCAATAAATATTTTTTTTGGGATTGCAGGTGGAGGAGTATATACATAATCCGTAAATATTATTTTTTTTTTGGCGAGGGGTGTATACATAATCAGTAAATATATATATATATATTTTTTTTGGGTTGGGTGGGATGAGGTGGGGTGGGGTGGGGATGGGCGGTATATATATAATCAATAAATATTAGTTTTTTGAGTGCACATAATCATTTTGATTTTTTTTAGAGGTGTGAGGTGGGAGGTGGGAGGTGGGAGGTGGGAGGGTGGAGGGTGAGGGTGAGGGTGGAGGTGGGGGTAGGGGTGTATACATAATCACTAAATATTATTTTTTTTAAATAAAAAATTTTTGAATTTGGGGTGAAAAAACTTTTAATTTGAATTTGAAATGAAATATGAGTCGAAAAATAGTTAAGCGGTTTAGACCTATATTTCTTTTTAAAAATATGGTTCCAAACCTTACCTAACTTAAATAAATAAAATAAAAATAATTAATTAATTCATTTGGTTACAATTAATTTGGGTTGACTTAATAGTTAACTAAATATATTATCAGGTCTATCTAGTATCCATATTATCTACAGACAGGTGATCATGCATACAAAGATGGGTTATAAGTGCAATTGATCTTTACCCCTGTTTGGGTGTTATAATTTGGGAAGAAGGGAAGGGAAAGTTGTTTTTTTCCCAAAAAAAAATTGAAGGAAGATCTTTCCTTAAAACTCACGAACACTACTTTGCGATTTTAGAATCTTACAATTTGTGGAAGGAAATTGATAGTTCTACATGGATATCTCTCATATTTATGCTGTGAAAAATATCACATTTCAATATCAATTCCCTTTATAGAATTAGCCTCACAATCTTTAGAAAAGTATTGGGCTAAATGTTAGCATCTAAACCAAATATATTCTAGATTATTCAAGAAATATCTTAATTAATATTAGTACATGAATTGGTGATATCTAAGTACATGAATGTATTTGAATTGTCTTGGAACATGTAATGGTTAGGTTCATGTACATGAATGTGGTCATGTAGTAATTATTATTGTGGATCTAGAAGTGTCCTATGAGTCCTATAAATAGTCTTGTACTTGGATCATTTTAATCAAGTGAAATTAAAGTATTCTTAAGTGTTCTTCAAAGTTATATTTCACTTCTTTTATAATTTATCATCTTCCATAAATTTCCAACAAGTGGTATCAGAGCTGAGGTTAATTCAAAGTTATATTTGGTACATATGTCGGGAAGAAAAGGAAATAGATCATATCAAAAATAAAGAATTTGAAGACACAATAATTAAAGCATCTTTTGAGAAAGAAGAACCTGAGAGTGAAGTGATGGAAGAAGAGAATGTGACAAATTTGAATAATGAACTGGAGGATAAGGATGTTGAAGAAAAGAGTGCACACTCAGAAGTTACTAGTCAATTGGACGTCACATCATCTAATCCTGCTGTTGTCAGAACTTTTACAAGGAAGAAGGTTTCCAAAAAGGTTCAAGTCACAAAAACTGCTAAACAAACATCATATACAAAGTCCAAGTTGGAAGCAGAGTGCAAACTAAAGGTCAAAAATGCAAAGACCAAGAAAAAAGAAACTCAAGTTGTGGAAGGTATTGAATGGGTTAATATGGAGAAGTATTTTGATCAAAATGAGTTCATAAATAATGAAATGGAGAAGAAATACATGCATGTAAAATGTGAGAAGCTAGTTATAAACAAGATCAAGAAGAACAAATGGAAACTTACAAGCATTTGTGTCATATACGTCAATGGAGATGACAAAAGAGTTTCTTGCGTTTGAAGGAATCAGAAGATCAAAATATTTTACGACATTATGAAGAATAAATTTGGTTTACGAGAGGCCTTGTTAGCATCTAAACCAAATATATTCTAGATTATTCAAGAAATATCTTAATTAATATTAGTACATGAATTGGTGATATCTAAGTACATGAATGTATTTGAATTGTCTTGGAACATGTAATGGTACTTAGGTTCATGTACATGAATGTGGTCATGTAGTAATTATTATTATGGATCTAGAAGTGTCCTATGAGTCCTATAAATAGTCTTGTACTTGGATCATTTTAATCAAGTGAAATTAAAGTATTCTTAAGTGTTCTTCAAAGTTATATTTCACTTCTTTTATAATTTATCATCTTCCATAAATTTCCAACACCAAAGTTCTCTTGGATTCACATGAGCAGTACGAAAAATAGCATCATTCCTTTGAAGCCATTGTTGCCAAAATATGGCAGTCCAAATAAAGGGCCATTACTATCATTTCGCTGCTTTAAAAAAAATTGCATGAACTGTCTCACAGTTTTGAAACTATCAAAGGTGATTAATTTGGTTGGAGTTGGTTCCTTATCTCCACGACGCAATTAATATGAAGAGACAATTGATAAAGTCAAGAAAGATTTTTCGCCTGATTTTTTCAACAGCAAAACTTGAATTTATAATTGAAGGAGTCCAAAAAGCATGGACAACAATGCAAACTAAAATATGATCTTTGAAACATCCAAGAACATATATACATAAACAAAGTCATTAACAAAGTCTAAAAAGTAGGAACACCTGTTGCATCACACCATTTGAGCAGCTATCGCTCGAATGTCAGCCATACGTTTTGACTGATTGCTAGTCCTTGCGGCCAGTATGAAGAATCTTTTAAAATTGGGGGCATATTAAGAATTTTGAATGGCGTAAGAGAGAGTAGCATCTGCCGGGATTAGTAGTCGGGCCCCAGCCTTGTCAATATAAGCTCTTAGATCTTCCATTAGACGACAGAAGATGGATTAGTTGGAATAATGGCCCTAACTAACGCAAGCAATGAAACACGAATTTACTTCATGAAGTTCTTGTGTTATATTTAGCTTCTAATGGAATTTGGTATATTGATTTTGAAAGTAAATTGTCAATTTAAGTAGCCTTAAAAAAGATTTGCATTTGTGTTATATTTTGGTTGTAAGGAGATTTGATATGTTTATTTTGGAAGTAAATTCTCAATTTTAGATGTCATAAACATATGAATTTGAATTTAGAAAAAAAAACATATCAATTTGAGATGTCCGGAGAGTGAGTGAGTACTTGCGGTATAATTTGTAGGAGAAATTAGGTAAGAGAGGTTCTCTTGGTATGTATCTAAACCATGTTTGAAACTCAATTTCAAATATTTGAAACTAGAATTTAGTGCCAAATTTTAAATAAATTCATTTTATGTTATTGCAAATGTGTGTCAATTATAATTCTAACCTTCAATCGTGAAGTTGCTGAACATAAAACTTTTTAATATGCATGTTGTTTCAAGCATAAAATACATTTGTAAGACGGCTTTTTAAAAAAAATAATTTTTTTTAAAAATTTATTTCTAATATTTATTCAAAAAAAATATAGTGGTGATAACATAATAATGAAAGTTTTCAGTCAAGTAAGATTGAAGTATGACATGTTAGTACATTCATGGCATTTTATAGTTTAAAAATAGAAATGTATACTTAGTTTTAAAACTAACAAAATGATAAACGTAAATAAAAGTTTTTCTAATTTTAAAATGAAAGAAGTAATATGGAATTAAGATGTACCTTCATCAGTTCAATCCAAAATTGAAGATTGTAAATGTAAGGAAGAAAGCAGCAGAAACAAAACACTCTGTGTGCTTACATATGTTTTGTATTACTTCACAATATGAGGCTTCGGTGTTTCTGGTACACTAAGACCGACCATTTTATAAGAAAAATGTAGAAGAAAACAAGGTGAGGGTAACCTACCTATAGATGATATGAAAATAGCCATTTTTCCGGGTTGAGACGCAAAGAATATCATCAGAGCTCTGTTTTACACCTTTTTTTATTTTGTAATTTTTTATGGGTATTGTTAACGCCAAGTTTCGTCGACGCGTTCAATTACTAAATTCACGCGCTCAAACCTGCACAATAATAGATCACACAAGAAACTTGACGGCTTGTGCCGCCGGTTGATAGCTCCGGTGTAAGAATGAGTACAGGCTGATACAAGGTTTAACAATGGAGGCTTTAGTATTTAGTGCTCAAAAAATGTATTACCTGTTAATTGAGGTCAAGCATTGTATTTATAGTCGTTCTTGTCACCTTAGAGTTCACTTTCGAATCGGATTAAGACTCTCAAACATGACAATTACCAATGTTTGGGTCCAACACAATCTCTTTAAAAGGTACAAGTTGGATACGATCCAAATACTACATTTGGAGTTAGTTATTCAATTATGGTTAGGACTAGAGTCCTTAACCATTTAAACCCCTTTTCATTCCGGACTCCATACAAGGGTCATCCTACTGTACGGGCCCAATTCAACCGAACCCCCAAAACAGGCCTAGGCTCCGGCCGAAGGGACTCGGATGCCCGACCCCGAACATCATCAACTAGAACAGGACTCCAGCCCAAAGAACTCGGATGCCCGAACTCGAACACCTCCAATATCCTTGATGGATTCAACCCAATGGGCTCAACATCCCCTTTTCACCCCAGGCCTTCAGCCCACCCAAGGGGTCGGTAAATTATTCCCGAACACTGCCCTCAGTCTCTTGTTATAATGCATTTATAATTAGAGACTTGAAAAGACACGAAGGGAAATGATGAGACATTTGGGAAACCCAACCGATTTTTCTTCATTTTCTGAAATGGTACACGTTTTCCTAGTACTGGGCCCCACCTGCCATAAATAGCCGTCCTTGAAATTCGTGTAGCCCCATTATAAAATCCCCACTCCACTCACCACTGTCACTTTTTCCAGATCTTCTCATCCTCCCCCCCTCAGAATTCCCCTACAAGTGCGATTTCCGGCGAGCAAACATCCCTCCAAACTTTTCTGATTTAGGTCTCTTCATCCCCTAAAATCTCTCATTTCAACTTTATTTTGCTTCAATAACTGATTCCAAACTTCCTTCTTCCTCCACCACTGAGCAAACATCTACCATCGATAACACCACCAATCCCCACTCCATTGGTGCCACTGACCTGGTGTTGGTCGATTTACCGGCACCACCTTCTGAAATCGCTGTTCCTTTAACTCCCTCTACTCCGGTCAGTATCGATGCCAAAATCTGAAGCGTTTATTCATCTGAAACTGATTTCTCCCATGTCAACACCAAATCTACCATCAACTCTTCCCAACTTTCTGATATCCGAACCTTATTCAACATTCCAAAAGAGTACAAGCTTCGGGTGCTAGAACCGAATGAAAGGATGTTCTGGCGTCCCAAAGGCGATTGGGTTACCATCCCTCTTTGGGCATTAAAATACGGGGTTCGATTCCCCCTTCATGAATTCATCTCCTCCTTTCTTTGTTTCATGGGGATCGGTTTCGTACAACTTATGCCAAACTCGTATATCCACTTAATCAGTTTCATTACCTTATGCCAGGAGGTCGGGATCACTCCTGGCCTTGACTTCTTTTTCATTCTATTCACCATCTGCAGGTCAAAAGAACCTGACCTTCGATAGTTAAACCACCAGCCAGGCCGAGCCACCTTCATCAAGACTCCCACCAGCAACAAGGGGTGGCACCCACAATGGGTCTTTATGAGGGGTACCGACCTCAAACTTCTGCCAAACTGGGCTACTCCTGACAACCCCATTGCCAAAGTATACAAATTCCCGAAGGATCATCAAGAAGCCTTCAAAGAATTCTATCAAAAACCGCAGAAGACTGAATGGGGCCTGGATGTCCTATCAAACGAAGCCTAGCTCTATAAACACGGATGTAAGTTATAACACTCGAACCTAATTTCTATTTACATTCTTCAACTGACTTCCCGAACAATCTTCTAACTTGTTTATTTTGCTGCAATGACAATTTTCAAGCCTGAAGGAGCTGATGACACCTTAACCCCTCTGCCCATCATGACCAAACCAATCAGCCCCACAACCATATATGATTTCCCCGAGGAAGAAACCATCCCAATTTTTGAGCTTTCTACCAGCTCTGCATCGGGTCCAGCTCCTCCGACCACCAAAGCCAAATTCCCCAAGAATATCCTGAAGATGGATCGAGCGGAGAAGATGGCCTTGTTAAAGAAAAGAAAGAAGAAATCTCCAAGTAAAGGCCCCTCCAAGCCACCTTCTTCGGCTGTTCCGAAGCTGACCCCTTCTCCACCTCCACCGGTTGCTGTTTTTGAGGATTCTGAGGAGACCGAAGAGGAAACTCTCGAACCTCATTCCAAAAGGGCACGCCGAATAGAAGAACTGGATCTGCGGATCATCGAGGCCGACACCCTGCCAACGTCAACCCCCTCGACCCGACCACCAACTAAAACCAGTTCCTCCCATGGAACTCCAACCACTTTTTGGCTGAAGAGCCCTTCAGAGGCGTTCCCCTTTGACCAGCTGGAGCACTTCAGATTGCCTGGAGATGAAGAACGGTTCAAGAGATTCACCTGCGAGGACTACTCAGTTGAATACGTCAAGCTCCAATGTCAGGTAAGCTCGATACCCCAAAGTATGTCTTCGATTAGCCATCTTGTTCCTTCATTATGTCTAACCCATATTTCCCTTTCATCGCAGGCCAATGTCGTCCTATCCCGAGCCATTACACCTTTAGCCGGCAGTACTAAAAAGGAAATTCAGCTGAGGGGCGAGGTGGAAATGCTCAAAGTCGAAGTCTGAGGCCTGACATCAGAGCTAGAGAAGGAAAGAGATCTTCAGGCCGATACAAGAAATAAGGTGACCCAGGCTGAGCGTCAGACCAACGATCTCAAGAAACAATACTACCATCTTTAGGAAGAGTACGTTGGTCTTGATAACCATGCCAAACAAATCATCAAAGAGAAGGAGCTTCTGTCAGAAGGGAACAAGGATCGGGAGAAGGCCATTCACGCCCTCGAGGATAAGTTAACCGAGATGCATGACAAGATGGTGTCGTTGATTCGGGAGAACAACTCCTTGGGGAAAGAATGTGCCGAAGCCAAGCAGCGTGCAATCAAAGAGTACGAAGAATCGCCCGTCCTGACCGAGAAGATCATAACCCAGTTTGCTGAAGGTTATGAAGCTTATCGGGAGATGGCTCAGGCGAAGATGAAAGCTGCTGGGCTCGATGCTACAGTCCTTGATTCTTCTAACGAAGAGTCCGAAGCTGAGGACGAGGGTCCCAAAGAATAGTTACTTTTAGGATTTTTATTTGTAATTTTTTAATAATTTTTTCTTCCTTTGTTTGTAACTTTCTCGATCAGTCATGCTTGTAACTATACCGATCAGTTATGTTTTTTCTAACTTTTCTGATTGATTTTGTTCAAAACTTATCTGTTTGAATTTGTAAAAACTTATGAATTTAAATGAAGTAAAAAGTTTCCCGAAGAGAAATTCTCATTTATTTTATTGATAAATAAAGTAATTTACATAAGCAAAGGAAAGAACTACATAACTTTTACTGGTAATATTTTCTAAGTCTTCCAGCATGCCATGTATTCTTTACTTCCGAACCATCCATTGCTCGAAGCCCATAAGTACCTGGCTTCGGCACTTCTATTATTTCATAAGGCCCCTCCCAGTTCGGCATCAACTTGCTCGTGTTCTGGGGGGTGGATGCCTTTGATTCCCGAAGTACCAAATCTCCAACCTCGAACCTTCTTTGTTTCACCTTCTGGTTATAGTGTCGGGCAGTATACTTCTGATAGATAGCTAACCTTACTAAAGCTGAATCCCGAACCTCTTCCAGGAGATCCTAATTTAGTCTTAGGTCGTCATCATTATACAACTCTTTGTACTGACTAACCCGAAGTGTAGGAGACCCGATCTTAACAAGTATAAGTGCATCGGTCCCATAGGCCAATCTGAACGGTGAATCTCCCGTTGTCATCTTTGGGGTAGTCCGATAGGCCCACAAAATACTGAGTAATTCTTCAGGCCATCGACCCTTTAATTCATCCAACCTCCTTTTAATACCGTTAAGTAGAGTCTGGTTGGTGACTTCTACCTGACCATTTGACTAAGGGTGGGCAACTGAAGTCTTCCTATGCTGAATACCCAAATCCTTCAGAAAAGCTTTAAACTTTGACCCCACGAATTGTCTGCCATTATCTAAGACCAAAACCATCAGGATGCTGAACCGATAGATAACACCTTCTTTGAAAAATTTGAGATATTCATGTTCGGTAACCTTCTATAAAGGTTTATCTTGTACCAAATGGAATCGAAGATAAGACCGAATACAGCTCTTCAAGAGACTGATGATGGATGGAACTATTTAGCTGACACTTAGGACATTTTTTGATGAAATCTTTTGCTTCTTGAAAGATGGTGGGCCAATAGTACCCCTGCCTCAAAATTTTGTATGCCAATTATTTAGCCCCCATGTGATTTCCACAAATCCCTTCATGCACTTCCCAAAGTGTATACTCTGCTTCTGAAGGTGTCAAACACTTAAGCAGTGGGAAGCTGAAAGCCCTTCGGTACATATCTCCGTCAATAAGGATGAATTTCGAACTCCTGTGCTTGATCTTTCTTGCATAAATGCGATCTGAAGGTAGAACCCCATCATCTAGATAAGACATGTACAGTGTGAGCCAACAGTCCAGCCGATCCAAAGCTAAAAAATTCACCTTTGGAACACTAGGCTATTCCAATACTTCTAAATCCACTGAACCGTCGAAAAAATTCGCTTCAGTCGTTGCTAATCGAGCAAAAACATCTGCTACAATGTTGTCTGACCGATCAATTCCTCGGCAAATGTGTGAATTAAAGTATGTGAGTTTTTCTTTTACCTCAGCTAGGTACTTCGTCATCCTTTCCCCTCGAGCCTCATATTCTCTCGATATATGCTTGATGACCAGTTGTGAATCGCTGTAAATAACTAACTTCTGAACCTCAAGCTTGAATGGCGAAGTCCGACTAAAATGGCTTCATATTCGCTTCATTATTTATGGCTTTTGTGGAAGAACCCCGGAATTATTAATAAATGAAATTTATTTTCCTCTAGTTTATTATTTTGAAATAGTAAGGTTTGATTTGATTAATGTGGATAGTTATGGGTAAAATCGCCAATGCAAATCCTTTGAATAAGCAAGTGGTATTTATAAAATATTCATTACCCATGTCGGGAACCCCGAATAGGTCCTTGGTCGTGGAATCACGATTACAAACATCCACCTCTGTGTAAGACCCCAAATTATTAATAAATGAAATTTATTTTCCTCTATTTATTATTTTGAAATAGTAAGGGTTGATTTGCCCCATGTGGAAAGTTATGGGATTGGATGAAGAAAGTGGTTATAAAATATAAGTTGTTTAAAAATATTGTTGGCGAAATATTTATGCACTGAATTATCTTTTTAAAATACTTAAATTGGATGAAAAAACAAATATAACCGCGTAGTTATTCTGTTAATACTATTAAAATACTCGGTGGTTAACACACGTAGCACAGTATTGCACCAATTATTGATTCTTACGTGAAAGGCACTACTTAATAATGGTTACGATAATTTTTATTCGATATTTTTTTTTATTGATTTAATAATTAATTGCGTTGATATTTTATATTCTTTGTTGTTTGATAATTGTCATTACACGGTATTTTTCATTATCGAAGAAATAATTCATATTATCTGAATAATATTATTAGATAACATTATTGGCAATGTCTAGAAAGTTACATCTAAAGAGAGGTTTGGTCACCTAATTACTTGCGCTTGATGAGGAGAAATTCTTATTGGAAAGCCCCTCTTTCTGAGGAGGCGCACGGTTGTCGATATTGTGATTACTGTAATATTATTTGTGAATAATTAATTATTGATTCATATGATGAGAAAATATTGATTTTATGTGGATATAGATGGAGAAAATTTTTAATGTGACAATTGTTGAAAATTGAAATTTTATCTTTTTACGATAAAATAATTCATTTAAATATATTATTATATTTTAATAATATAATAATGATGATATTTTTACGATGAATGTGGGATATATGATTATATGTGGAGGAGGAGTATTTTTGTTACCAAAAATATTTAAAGCATATTTTATATGTTGGTGGACCCCATTTCTTATTGAAATTTGATTATAGCTTTGTAAAATCGCTTGGTTTGTGGATTTTGGTCAATTTTATTTTGGAATTTGGAAAAACTTTCTTACGCAAAGTTGTAGAGAATTGAATTTTCTATAAAAAATTTGCGAGATTGAATTTTACGATAAAAGGCTATTTATTATGAATTATTGAAGTTTAGAAATTTCAAGAAATAATTGATTTTGGAAGTTTAAAATATTTAAAATAGAAAAACGTTTTTTTTTTGTTTTGTGGGCAGCCCTAGCATGTGCAAGATAATTTGAAATTAGTTGTCAAAATGCGTGTAGTAGAATTTGTAATATATATAATATTATTATATTAAATTTTCTACTTTGGTGTTCTAAGCATTTTCTATAAATAGGGTCTTAGGTTAGAATTGAAAATCACTTTGAGCTGAAGTTTCTCTCTCTATATTATCGAGCGTATTCTTGTGAGTATTTTGAGTATACTTTGAGTATTGCTATCGGTGCAAGTTCAAGTTATAGCCTATATCAGGTGTTTCAACTAGAATCTTGTCTTTCGAGGTAAGGGATGTTATTTTATTCGAAAATGATATTATTTCTTCAATATCATTATGTCGAAATATTGGTTGAAATTTTTATCAAATTTGGAACTTTTTTTCGGGGTTACTATTCATGAGTTCTTATTCATGAGTTCTTATTCATGAGTTACTATTCACGAGTTCTTATTCACGATTAAACATTGAAGCGTGATGATGTTTTTTGTGAAATTTCTATCTTTTGGTGTGAAGTTACTATTCACGTATACGACCTTTATTCACGATATGCCTTTATTCACGAATACGACACTAATCATAGAAAAATAAAATTTCTTTTTTTGTCCAAAATATCTATTATGGATACTAGCTTTGATTGTATCCATGTTTTGATCATTCTTGAATTTTACTCCACTCGATTACTTATAAAGTATTTTTGAACTTGGATTGTTTAAAATACGAATCCTTAATATTTGTTCTTTTGTTTCCTTTGGATTCGTTTCCTTTAAAATATTTTTCATCATCCTCGGTCTAAATGATGATATTCTTGAATATCTAAATGATGATGAATGATTCTTGATGAATATCTTTGGGCGTAGTGCAAAAGATGAGCAGTGTTGAGATGATGATGATATTGGTGATTAATATCTTTGGCCGTAGTGCAAAGATGAGCAGTGTTTAGATGAACATGATCGGTGATGAATATCTTTGGCTGTAGTGCAAAGATGAATATTTGATTCGGATATATATTGATTGATGTTACTGAGGATAAAATATCGACGATGAACTTTTAAATTCATATATAGAAGATAGTAGTTTGCATTCTCTACTTAACTCTTCTAATGAATTGTTGTTTCATTGCGATTGTTGATTTAAAATTGGTTGTCTATTGTATTCTATTAGAATTTTCCCTGTTGAAGACTAACGATAATTTGCTCTATATTATCTTAGTCATAATGTTCTTTACTGGGCTAGTTGAACTCACCCTTTTCCTTGTTGTTCCATTTTTTCTTCTCAGGAGGCGAGAATGTAGCGAGTACTAGTCGGGGTATGGAATGAAGGTTCTAGAGAGAGTTGTTTAGTAGTCCTCACCATTTTTGTAAAATAATGTATCAATAATTATGATGGGGATTTATTTGCGTGTGGATATTGTCTAGATGACAATATCGTATTTAAACTCACAGTTTATATGTTGTAATAATAAAGTTGTAGTTATTTTACATACCATGTATTTGGCGACTCGAGAATGGGTTGGATGGAATGGACCTATTTTTTGGGGCGTCACGGTTGGTATCGAGCTTAGGGATATGATCTCTGGCGGAGATCGGGGAATAGAACTAGGAGGGGAGAGACGAGTAAATCCTTCGCTAGTGTGTCCTACCTAAGCTTATTTGTTAGTTGGTTAGTATATAGGGATATTATGTGATATATTGATTTCCTTAATTAACCCTTGTTTTTGGCGATATTTGAGAATGTCGATTGAGAATATTAATGATGGAGTAAATGAGGCCAGTGGAGATGCTGTACTTACCAGCGAGGAGAGCGTCTGACACAGGTTGGCAATGTACCTCCTGTGAACAACACCTTTGAAGCGAGATGATGAGCGAGGGGATGTTTAGAAGCTTTTTGCAGTTCATACAAAATCGGAGCGACGAGGAGACTTCGTGTTCAAAATCTGAGGAGGAAATGATAGCAATTCACGGGTGGTCACATGACCAAGCGGTTCAAAAAGTTGGGACCACGAGTGCAGGGGGAAAGCGGATCCGATTAAAGCGGAGGCGTGGGTCAAACAAATTACCAAGATATTCGATGTCTTGGGATGCGGAGGAACAGAAAGTTCCATTCGCTACTTTTATGTTCCGTAATGAGGCGATTCTTGGTGGGAATCGTGAAGCGTACCCATCCATTTGCTTTTCGGCATGTCGTGGGAGAGCGTTTTTGAAATAGTTCAATGAAAAGTACTTCCACGAAAGTATTCATCATATGAAGGAAGTGGAGTTTATTAGGTGGAGCGAGAATAACATGGCGGTGTCCCGATCGAGGCGAAGTTAGCGGAGTTATCGAGTTTGCACCTCATTTGGTGGAGAATGAGGAGCGTATATAGCGGATGTTTACGAGAGGTTTGAAACCCGGCATCGTCGATATCTCATTTCTCATAAATTTTCTCTCTATTCGGATGTTGTCAGCGAGGGCTCGATTGTTAGAAGGCGAGATACTTGAGTACGTTCAGCGAGGGACCATAACGAGGATCATCTACAAGAAGATAGCGGTCATCGAATAATGATAACCGGCGGAGAAAGAAGAATACGGACAAAGCGGTAACCACTCTCGGTGGTGGTAATCGTGGCCATGAAAATAGAAGAAGCGAGTCGGGAGGAGATTTTAAAGAGGAGATTCAACAACGACCATGTGAAGGCGTCGATTGCCGATAGCAACTGGTTCAAGGGAGGAGAAAGACCACCGGTCGTATGTTACAAATGCGGGAAGAGGACATATCATTAAGCGCCCTAGCAGTTTAAGGTATGCTATAATTGTGGAAAAGAAGGACATATCGCTCGAGAGTTATGCGGTATTGAAACCCGATCCGGTAGGAATGGTGACTCAAAGGATGTCCCGAGAAAAGTCAAAGTCAGCGGTTCTGGAAGGCGTTTATCGTGGCCGGTCAAAAAATCGAGGAACGAGAACGAAGTTAGCGCAGGTTAGTTAATTATAAATTCTTTGAAGTTTATACCTTACTAGATCAGGTTCTACCCATTCTTTTTTCTCTCTCTCTTGCTTGCGCTCAGCGTTTGAACTTGACTACGGAGAAATTAGACTTTGACCTATTTATGGAGACTCAGTTAGGAGAAACTTTCATTACATCCGTTGTTTAGAAATCTTGCTTGATTGGGTTGGCACTATCACATTACTGTTAACCTTATTTCTATAGAGATATTTGCTTTTGATGTGATTTTAAGGTTAACTACTCATCATGCGAAATTGATTACTTTTCGTAAGGTTGTTAGTTTTCATATTCCTAAGCAACTTTGTTATTGAATTCAAGCAATCAAACCATTGTAGTCAAACATTTTCATATCAAGCCATGAAGTCATTCGTTTATTACGGATGTCAAGTTTTCTTAGTCCATGTTATGGATTTGAATAAAGACACGTCGATTTGAATAATATTCTGTTGTTATTGATTTTTCTGGCGTATTTCTGAAGAATTTCTTGGCTTACTCCCAAGCGATATTAAATTTTGTATCGACTTTGAAACCGGTACAAAACTCATTTCTAAAATCTCATATCGAATGGCTCTATTGAACTTGAGGAGTTAAAAATTCAACTATAAATTTGGTACTGAGCCTTTATCTGGTGACTTCCTTTGTGGGAATGCAAAGCCAGACTCTCGTAGGGGACACCATATTCGATGCGATAGTAAAGCGATAGGTGTCATTGTAACGTCTTATCAAGGTTGGGATATGAGTCACGAGTTGAGAACAACCTAAGTCGGTAATCGAAATCGTAGCTTTTCAGGCTTAGTTGGTTATTATCGGAGATTCGTTGAAGGATATTCTCGAATCGCTATTCCATTAATGTGGTGACTCGTAGAGATACAAAATTGAATGGAGCAAGGAATGTGGGAAGAGCTTGAAGAACTCAAGAGGAGACTCATTTGACACATGTTACGACCATGCCATCTGAAAAGCGAGCGTGGTGGTGGCGTGTTGAGTAGAAGATCGTATCACAAATCTGAGTGCGATATTGTCAAAGACTCATTTCAGTATAATTTACAAATAATAGAGATGGAGATGAAAACTCTAGGTACCCGCGTGATGATATCTGAGTATAATCGACTTTAATCGATAAAGTTAAAGTTATTCAAGCTACACACGGGTGATGAATTTGAAGAAGGAGGCAAGAAGTTGTTATTTCAAAAGCGAGAATCGGTGAGGTGAGGAAAGCTCAAACCTTGATTTATTAATCCATTTGAAATTCTCGATCGAATAGGGCTGTGGCCTATAGACTCGTTTTACCGCCCAAGTATGACGCGTGTTCATAACGTTTTTCACGTATCGATGTTACGTAAATATGTGGACGACGAACCACGTCATTGAGTTAGAGCCGGACGAGATAGTAGAAGACTTAACGTCGAGGAGGTACTGTCAAGATCTTGGATAGGAAAGAACATGTCCTATGTCACAGAGGTTATACCACAAGTTAAAGTTTTGTGGAGAAACCATGCTATTGAGGAAATGACACGGGAGTTGGAAGCGGAAATGAAAGCGAGGTATTCTCATCTTTTGAAACACAGTGCGTCGTCAATTTCGAGGGCGAAATTTCATAAGGAGGGAGGTTGTAAGACCCCAAATTATTAATAAATGAAATTTATTTTTCTCTATTTATTATTTTGAAATAGTAAGGGTTGATTTGATTAATGTGGATAGTTATGGGTAAAATCATAAATATTTGAATAAGCAAGTGGTTATAAAATATTCATTATTATGGGGAATATTCGTTTGGTCGTGGAATATTAAATCTTTGTTGGGGAATATTAAATGGCCAGTAGCGATCTTTTATGGGCCCCATAGCGGAAAGCGATTGGATGAAGAAAGCGACAAATATAAGTTGTTTAAAAATAGCGGCGTAGTTATTACTGAATTAATCTTGTTAAAATACTCGGTGGTTAAAACACTTACGCGTTGTTGAGCACTTGCTGCGTATTGCACCAATTATTGATTCTTACGTGAAGAAGGCACTACTCAATAATGGTTACGATAATTCTTTATTCGATATTTTATTTTATTGATTTAATAATTCTTTGCGTTGATATTTTATATTGTTGTTGTTTTGATAATTGTCATTACTACGGTATTTTTCATTATCGAAGCAATAATTCATATTATCTGAATAATATTATTAGATAACATTATTGGCAATGTCTAGAAAGTTACATCTAAGGAGAGGTTTGGTCACCTAATTGCTTGGCGCCCGATAAGGAGAAATTCTTATTGGAAAGCCCCCTCTTTCTGAGGAGCTGCGCCACTGGTTGTCGATATTGTGATTACGTAATATTATTTGTGAATAATTAATTATTGATTCATATGATGAGGAAAATATTGATTTTATGTGGATATAGATGGAGAAAATTTTTAATGTGACAATTGTTGAAAATTGAAATTTTATCTTTTTACGATAAAATAATTCATTTAAATATATTATTATATTTTAATAATATAATAATGATGATATTTTTTACGATGAATGTGGGATATATGAGTATATGTGGAGGAGAGTATTTTTGTTACCAAAAATATTTAAAAAGCATTTTTTGTGTCGGTGGACCCCATTTCTTATTTGAAATTTGATTATAGCTTGTAAAATCGTCAGTTTGTGGATTTTGGTCAATTTACATTTGGAATTTGGAAAAACTTTCTTACGTAAAGTTGTAGAGAATTGAATTTCCTATAAAAATTAGCGAGATTGAATTTTACGATAAAAGGGCTATTTATTATGAATTATTGAAGTTAGAAGCTCAAAATAATTGATTTTTGGAAGTTTAAAATATTTAAAATAGGAAAAAAATTTTTTTTTTTTTTTTGTGGGCAGCCCTAGCATGTGCAAGATAAGTTGAAATCAGTTGTCAAAATGTGCGTAGAGAATTTGTAATATATATAATATTATTATATTAAATTTTCTACTTTGGTGTTCTAAGCATTTTCTATAAATAGGGTGCTTAGGTTAGAATTGAAAATTACACCAGAAACTGAAGTTTTCTCTCTCTATATTATCGAGCGTATTCTTGTGAGTATTTTGAGTATACTTTGAGTATTGCTATACGGTGCAAGTTCAAGTCATAGCCTTTATATCCAGTGTGTTTCAACTAGAAATCTTGTCTTTCGAGGTAAGGGATGTTATTTTATTAGAAAATGATATTATTTCTTCAATATCATTATGCGAAATATTGGTTGGAAATTTTATCAAATTTGGAACTTTTTCATGTCGGGGTTCTTATTCATGAGTTCTTATTCATGAGTCATGAGTTACTATTCACTTAAAGTACTATTCACGAAGCGTGATGATGTTTTTTGTGAAATTTCTATCTTTTGGTGTCGGAGTTACTATTCACGTATCGACCGGCATTATTCACGTATCTGACCACTATTCACGAATCGACACTATTCACACAAAAAATTAAATTTCTTCTTTTTGTCCAAAATATCTATTATGGATACTAGCTTTGATTGTATCCATGTTTTGATCATTCTTGAATTTTACTCCACTACGATTACTTATGAAGTATTTTTGAACTTGGATTGTTTAAAATACGAATCCTTAATATTTGTTCTTTTGTTTCCTTTGGATTCGTTTCCTTTAAAATATTTTTCATCATCCTCGGTCCTAAATGATGATATTCTTGAATATCTTTGGCACTGTAGTGCAAAGATGAATGATTTCTTGATGAATATCTTTGGGCGTAGTGCAAAGATGAGCGAGTGTTGAGATGAACATGATGGTGATTAATATCTTTGGCGTAGTGCAAAGATGAGCAGTGTTTAGATGAACATGACGGTGATGAATATCTTTGGCTTTGTAGTGCAATGATGAATATTTGATTCCAGATATATATTGATTGATGTTACTGGGATAAAATATCGACGATGAACTTTTAAATTCATATATAGAAGATAGTAGTTTGCATTCTCTACTTAACTCTTCTAATGAATTGTTGTTTCTGTTGCAGTTGTTGATTTAAAACTGGTTGTCTATTGTATTCTATTAGATTTTTTCCTGTTGAAGACTAACGATAATTTGCTCTATGTTATCTTAGTCATAATGTTCTTTACTGGGCTAGTTGAGCTCACCCTTTTCCTTGTTGTTCCATTTTTCTTCTCAGGAGGCGAGAATGTAGCGAGTACTAGTCGGGGTATGGAATGAAGGTTCTAGAGAGAGTTGTTTAGTAGTCCTCACCATTTTTGTAAAATAATGTATCAATAATTATGATGGGGATTTATTTACGTGTGGATATTGTCTAGATGGCAATATCTGTATTTAAACTCACAGTTTATATGTTGTAATAATAAAGTTGTAGTTATTTCTGTACCATGTATTTGGCGACTCAGAATGGGTTGGATGGAATGGACCTATTTTGGGGGCGTCACGGAGGAAATGATAGCAATTCACGGGTGGTCACAGCCAAGCGGTTCAAAGAGTTGGGACCACGCAGTGGGGAAAGCGGATCCGATTAAGGCGGAGGCGTGGGTCAAACAAATTACCAAGATATTCGATGTCTTGGGATGCGGAGGAACAGAAAGTTCCATTCGCTACTTTTATGTTCCGTAATGAGGCGATTCTTTGGTGGGAATCGTGAAGCGTACTCCATCCAATTTTCACTCATGTCGTGGGAGGCGTTTGAAGCAGTTCAATGACAAGTACTTCCACGAAAGTATTCATCATATGAAGGAAGTGGAGTTTATTAGATGGAGCGAGAATAACATGGCGATGTCCCAAAGTCTGGCGAAGTTAGCGGAGTTATCGAGGTTTGCACCTCATTTGGTGGAGAATGAGGAGCGTATGGCGCGGATGTTTCGGAGGTTTGAAACCGGTATCGTCGATTATCTCATTTCTCATAAATTTTCTCTCTATTAGGATGTTGTCAACATGGCTCAATTGTTAGAGCGAGATAACGAGTATGTTCAACCGAGGGACCATAACTGAGGTTCATCTAGAAGATAGCGATCATCGAATAATGATAACCAGTGGAGAAAGAAGAATACGGACAAAGGCGGTAACCACTTCTGGTGGTAATCGTGGCCATGAAAATAGAAGAAGCGAGTGGGAGGAGGTTTTAAAATGAGGAGATTTAACAACGACCATATGTGGGCGTCGACTCCGAGAGTAACCTGGTTCCAAGGAAGGAGAAAGACCACCTAACGATGTTAAAAATGCGAAAGGAAGAGGGACATATCATTCAAAGCGCCACAACAGTTTAAGGTATGCTATAATTGTGGAAAAGAAGGACATATCGCTCAAAGATTATGCAGTATTGAAACCCGATCCGGTGGGAATGGTGACTCAAAAGGATGTCCCAGAAAGGTTAATGTCAACGGTTCCTAGAAGAGCGTTTATCGTGACCGGTCAAAATGCGAGGAACCCGAACGAAGTTAGCACAGGTTAGTTAATTATAAATTCTTGCGAAGTTTATACCTTACTAGGTACCGGTTCTACCCATTCATTTATCTCTCTTGCTTGCGCTCAACGTTTGAACTTGACTACGGAGAAATTAGACTTTGAACTATTTATGGAGACTCCGTTAGGAGAAACTTTCATTACTTCCGTTGTTTAGAAATCTTGCTTGATTCAAGTTGGCACTATCACATTACCTGTTAACCTTATTTCTATAGAGATATTTGCTTTTGATGTGATTTTAAGGTTAACTACTCATCATGCCGAAATTGATTACTTTTCGTAAGGTTGTTAGTTTTCATATTCCTAAGCAACTGTTATTTGAATTCAAGCAATCAAACCATTGTAGTCAAACATTTTCATATCAAGCCATGAAGTCATTCGTTTATTACGGATGTCAAGTTTTCTTAGTCCATGTTATGGATTTGAATAAAGACACGTCAGATTTGAATAATATTCCTGTTGTTATTGATTTTTCCTGACGTATTTCTTGAATAATATCTTGGCTTACTCCCAAAGCCTGATATTAAATTTTGTATCGACTTTGAACCCGGTACAAAACTCATTTCTAAAATCTCATATCGAATGGCTCCTATTGAACTTCAGGAGTTAAAAATTCAACTATAGAATTTGGTACCTGAGCCTTTATTTGGTGACTTCCTTTGTGGAATGCACCGAAGCTAGACTCTCTGTAGGGGACACCATATTCGTGCGATAGTAAACTGATAGGTGTCATTGTAACGTCTTTATCAAGGTTGGGATATGAGTCACGATTGAGAACAACCTAAGTCGGTAATCTAAAATCGTAGCTTTCTAGGCTTAGTTGGTTATTATCGGAGATTCGTTGAAGGATATTCTCGAATCGCTATTCCATTAATCTGATTGACTCATAGAGATACAAAATTCGAATGGAGCAAGGAATGTGGGAAGAGCTTGAAGAACTCAAGAGGAAACTCATTTCAACACATGTTACGACCATGCCATCCCGAAAAGCGAGCGTGGTAGGCGGCGTGTTGAGTAGAAGATCGTATCAAATCTGAGTACGATATTGTCAAAGACTAATTTCGTATAATTTACAAATAATAGAGATGGAGATGAAAACTCTAGGTACCCACATGATGATATATGAGTATAATCGACTGTAATCGATAAAGTTAAAGTTGTTTAAGCTACACACCGGAGCTGATGAATTTGAAGAAGGAGGTGCAAGAAGTTGTTATTTCAAAAGCGAGAATCGGTGAGGTGAGGAAAGCTCAAACCTTCGATTTATTAATCCATTTGAAATTCTCGATCGAATAGGAACTGTGGCCTATAGACTCGTTTTACCGCCAAGTATGATGCGTGTTCATAATGTTTTTCACGTATCGATGTTACGTAAATATGTGGACGACCCGAACCACGTCATTGAGTTAGAACCGGACGAGATAGCCAAAGACTTAACGTACGAGGAGGTACCTGTCAAGATCTTAGATAGGAAAGAACATGTCCTATGTACCGAGGTTATACCACAAGTTAAAGTTTTGTGGAGAAACCATGCTATTGAGGAAATGACCTGGGAGTTGAAAACGGAAATGAAAGCGAGGTATTCTCATCTTTTCGAAACACCAGGTACGTACGTCAATTTCGAGGACAAAATTTCATAAGGAGGGGAGGTTTTAAGACCCCAAATTATTAATAAATGAAATTTATTTTCCTCTATTTATTATTTTGAAATAGTAAGGGTTGATTTGATTAATGTGGATAGTTATGGGTAAAATCATAAATATTTGAATAAGCAAGTGGTTATAAAATATTCATTATTATCGGGAATATTCGTTTGGTCGTGGAATATTCGTGACTTTGTTGGGGAATATTCGTAATATGGCCTTGATCTTTTTGTGGGCCCAATAGCTAAAAAGCGATTGGATGAAGAAAGCGACAAATATAAGTTGTTTAAAAATAACGGCGTAGAGTTATTCTGAATTATCTTGTTAAAATACTCTGGTTGGTTAACACACACGATGGCACTACGGTATTGCACCAATTATTGATTCTTACGTAAGAAGGCACTACTCAATAATGGTTACGATAATTCTTATTCGATATTTTAATTTATTGATTTAATAATTGAATGCGTTGATATTTTATATTGTTGTTGTTTCGATAATTATCATTACATTATTTTTCATTATCGAAGCAATAATTCATATTATCTGAATAATATTATTAGATAACATTATTGGCAATGTCTAGAAAGTTACATCTAAGGAGAGGTTTGGTCACCTAATTAATTGTATTTAGTAAGGAGAAATTCTTATTGGAAAGCCCCCTCTTTCCTGGGAACTGCCTGGTTGTCAATATTATGATTCTGTAATATTATTTGTGAATAATTAATTATTGATTCATATGATGAGGAAAATATTGATTTTATGTCGATATAGATGGAGAAAATTTTTAATGTGACAATTGTTGAAAATTGAAATTTTATCTTTTTCTGATAAAATAATTCATTTAAATATATTATTATATTTTAATAATATAATAATGATGATATTTTTACGATGAATGTGGGATATATAAGTATATGTGGAGGAGTATTTTTGTTACCAAAAATATTTAAAGCATGTTTTATGTGTCGGTGGACCCCATTTCTTATTTGAAATTTGATTATAGCACGTGTAAAATCGCCTTGGTTTATAGATTTTGGTCAATTTACATTTGGAATTTAGAAAAACTTTCTTACGCAAAGTTGTAGAGAATTGAATTTCCTATAAAAAGTCACGAGATTCGAATTTTCTAATAAAAGGGCTATTTATTATGAATTATTGAAGTTCCGAAGCTCCGAAATAATTGATTTTTGGAAGTTTAAAATATTTAAAATAGGAAAAACATTTTTTTGTTTTGTGGGCAGCCCTAGCATGTGCAAGATAAGCTAAAATCAGTTGTCAAAATGTGCGTAGAGAATTTGTAATATATATAATATTATTATATTAAATTTTCTAATTTGGTGTTCTAAGCATTTTCCTATAAATAGGGTGCTTAGGTTAGAATTGAAAATCACACCAGAAACTGAAGTTTTCTCTCTCTATATTATCGAGCATATTCTTGTGAGTATTTTGAGTATACTTTGAGTATTGCTATACGGTGCAAGTTCAAGTCATAGCCTATATCCGGTGTTTCAACTAAATCTTGTCTTTCGAGGTAAGGGATGTTATTTTATTCGAAAATGATATTATTTCTTCAATATCATTATGCCGAAATATTGGTTGGAAATTTTTATCAAATTTGGAACTTTTTCACGTCGGGGTTACTATTCATGAGTTACTATTTATGAGTTACTATTCACGAGTTACTATTCATAAGTTACTATTTATGAGTTACTATTCACGAGTACTATTCACGAAGCATGATGATGTTTTTTGTGAAATTTCTATCTTTTGGTCTCGGAGTTACTATTCACGTATACGACACTATTCACGTATACGACACTATTCACGAATACGACACTATTCACAGAAAAATTAAATTTTCATTTTTTGTCCAAAATATCTATTATGGATACTAGTTTTTATTGTATCCATGTTTTGATCATTCTTGAATTTTACTCCACTCTGATTACTTATGAAGTATTTTTGAACTTGGATTGTTTAAAATACGAATCCTTAATATTTGTTCTTTTGTTTCACCGATTCGTTTCCTTTAAAATATTTTTCATCATCCTCAGTCCTAAATGATGATATTACTGAATATCTTTGGCCTGTAGTGCAAAGATGAACAGGTGTTGTGATGAATATGACCGACTGATTAATATCTTTGGCCCGTAGTGCAAAGATGAACAGGTGTTTAGATGAACATGATCAACTGATGAATATCTTTGGCCTATAGAGCAAAGATGAATATTTGATTCCAGATATATATTGATTGATGCTACAGGGATAAAATATCGACGATGAAATTTTAAATTCATATATAGAAGATAGTAGTTTGCATTCTCTACTTAACTCTTCTAATGAATTATTGTTTTCGCTGAAGTTGTTGATTTAAAACTGGTTGTCTATTGTATTCTATTAGATTTTTCCCTGTTGAAGACTAACGATAATTTGCTCTATGTTATCTTAGTCATAATGTTCTTTACTGGTCTAGTTGAGCTCACCCTTTTCCGTGTTGTTCCATTTTTCTTCTCAGGAGGCGAGAATGTAGCGAGTACTAGTCGGGGTATGGAATGAAGGTTCTAGAGAGAGTTTTTTAGTAGTCCTCACCATTTTTGTAAAATAATGTATCAATAATTATGATGGGGATTTATTTGCGTGTGGATATTGTCTAGATGGCAATATCTGTATTTAAACTCACACTTTATATGTTGTAATAATAAAGTTGTAGTTATTTCTGTACCATGTATTTGGTGACTCAGAATGGGTTGGATGGAATGGACCTATTTTGGGGGCGTCACATAAACAACATACGATAACTAAAATACAAAATATAATTAACGTATGTCGTTCATTCAAAAGGTGTTACTAGTCCCAAGATTCGATAACCTTAATACAATCTGACACACATACCCTAAAATAATCATTAGGGTTTGTAAGAACCCGCATTTTTCGAAAATATTAAAATATGAATTTAGTAGATAAAATTCTAAAGGCAGGTGAAGGGTTCAAATAAAAATATATAATGTGTTACGAAGTATGTGGTACGGTGTTACATAGGGTAATATGAGCTATGTAATAAGTGATGCTGTGTTTAATGAATATATATCATTATTATATATTTGTTATAATTTGTAGAGATGAATTAGTAAGAAGATGGATAAAAATTATCTATTGATATTAAATAATTTATGTGAAATTATTTTATAATAGTAAGATGGTGACATTAAAATATCTTTGATAATCACCAATTTCTTGGGTGTATATACGAATATGTATCAAGTTTAAGGCAGTGCAAATCGTACTCTTTAATGGTTGATGTATAGGAGCTGGGCTAAACAATTCCTTCAGAGAGCGGAGGTATATACGAATTGGTAACCGATCTAACTCACTCTCGAAAACAAAGTGTATTTGAGATGTAAACCTGATTTGTTGGTTGTTTGTGGGAAACCACTCAGTGTACTATATTGAATACTATTAAAGACTCGAGGTGTGTTAGGTTTGGACTTGTATATATGTACGTTGTTGACGAGAGAATAGAATCAATTTACCTTTAAAGTGGTTAGAGAATTATTGAGTGAAGTGATACACGGCGAGAAGTGAAGATTAAAGGAATATATGTATGTGTTATATTCGAGTGTTGTGTTATAGTTGAGAGAAATAGAGTTTTAGAACTCGAAGTGTGATTCTTAAATTGTTAAGGAGAATAGTAACCGATGGTCTGAAACCAAAAAGGGGATTTATGATTAGACGAGTTAATGCTTAAGGAGGATGTGTAAAATATTTAGAAGTGTAAGGTTTCAGTTCTGCTAATGCAGAACTTGTCTGCTTGAGAATTTGGTATGGTAGCAATTTTGCGCCATTATTACAACTTATGACCAGTATAAGAACTACATGTTATGTAAAATCAGTTTTTGGAATTTAAAATCTAAGAAAAAGGTATTAAGGACTCATAAGGATAATAAAATCCTAAATGAGGGTTAAGTTGTCCATGAATGGATTTGAATAAGGTTTAATTAATTAACCCGGATTAATTAGTGGCTAACTAAGTGATATTATGGAATATTTTATTTTATTAATTAGAGGAATGCATAATAATTATTGAAAAGGAATGATTAATATTAATTAATTATTGTGTGGGTTGAAAGTACCCAACTAAATGATATTTATCCCAATTAAAATATTAATGTGGGTATAATCATTAAATAATATTACTATGGGTAATATGAAAAATGTGGGTAGTAGTGATATAAAATATCTATTGCCTAAGAATACATGAAGTGTGACATTTTATTGGGACGAATGATATAGGGTACCAAGTGGTACAGTGAAGTCATATGTAACTTTAATACATAAATGATTAAATATCTGTGTATTCTAGAAACTGAGAAAGGAAATCAATGTTTTAAATAAACATTAATGTTAAATAAGGTATAATATGATTATGTGATTAGTATAAATAATTATGGAACTACTCGGATAATAATACCCGACTGCGATATTTTATTACATGTATTTAATGTACATGGATTATTTGATGTGAGTATAAAGTTTATCCCTAAATTTCTTAATATGGTAACAATTGTACATTAAAATTCATTTTTGGGAAGCAAAGTAACTGGTTAATCCCTTGGCTGAGAAATAAGATTTATCAGTTGAACAAAAACGTGCTCAAACTCCAATTGTGTAACCTTCAAGAAGTGTATAGTAACCTCAAACATAGGTGATCATTGCTATGGAGATGGCTGAGAAGTTGTAGTTAAACAACTCTTAATTAACCAATGTTTTCTCCTTCTACACCATGGATTTCAACTTCAGTGTAAATCCAAAATCCAGTCCATCATTTCTTTATATAAAGCAATTACATTCTTTATTCTTACATTGCTGAGTTTTGTCTGTGAAATCCTAAGAAATTGAGTGAAAGTATTTGTTGTTCAAAGTGAAGTCTAGCAACTTCAGAAGGAGGAACTAAGAAAAACTAAGCATCTAGAGGTAATGATTCTATATATATGCTCTTGAATTCCTAAGTTTTAAATTTCTTAGAAATGTAAGAAATACTTATTTCTAAGTCACAAACTTGATGGCTAAAACTTCTTGCAATCCATGAATTTCTGTTAGATGTTGTTAATATAGTTAAATGCGAAAACAACGGAAGTTAAACGAACTAATTTGGTTGAGAAACGAATTCGTGGTTAATGAATTCGCTAAGTTTGTCAAAACATAAAAATTAGTATGAACATGAGTTTCAAATTCATATTTGAGTTAGTTAATGATTATGTTAATTGTTGGATATTTGGTATGTTGTAGTTTTATGAGTTACAAACTTATAGAATCAAAAATGAGCTAAATTTGATGAGTATAACTCATATTATGATGATTGGAAGGAGTTATGGGCTATGAAATCACGAGGAGCAGTGCATGAGGGGTTGTTTTGTAACTTAGCAGCAATTGCTGCCGCCCTAAAGGCCATTTAAGTAGCAACATTGCGCTTGAGCTTGATCTTTGAGTAGACCTGCTCGACTCTTTGTAGTAAATTAGGCATAACCTTTTCATACGAACTCCGATTGAGGTGATTCAAGATGATCCGGAACGAAGACGAGTAGAAATAAAACTTTTGTTCTTTAAGGTTTTAAATTGGAGGTCGTTGGGAAGGGTCAAAACAGTCATCGTTGTGACTGTTACATAATAGGAGGCGATCGGAGGACGTCGAGCGAGCACATACGCAAGTATAGTGCTCCCGACGATGGAATATGTTATTCTAAGTGATATAACATGAAAATGATGATATTAGACATGACATATAAGATTACCTTACTTATAAGGAATTGCCTAAGCATGATTGAGTATGTTTCTAAAGAAACTTTAGATTTTAAAAACAAGTTTAGACGAACCTTGAGTCTTTTGAATTATGATATTTGTAGCATATGTAAAGGGGTTAGTCATGCATATAAATAGGTATGACACATGGCTTTGATTACCTTTGTATACTATGAGTTCCCTAGATGGTTATTTTCCAAAGATATATAAAGATTTTGAAAACAAATATTGACAAACTTGTGTACCTCTAATTCTGACCTTGATAACATATATATGAGGTCTAAGTACGCATGATGTAAGATTCAAAGTTGTATCATAGGTGTGTTAGAGTTCTTTGATTTGGTGAAAATGATTTCAAAGGCAAGCTCATGTAGCATTTACAAACAAAGTTTTATAAACATGGAGTGGTTATATTTTGCCCTTGGAAACGTACGTAGAAACATGTACAAACAAGTATGATGTCTGAGTTGAAGTTGCCTTGCATGATTTGTTTAGTATGGCATGCTAGTACTATTTATGTCTTTAAACATGAACTATAAGTACACTTATCTAGTTTGACAATAGAAGTCATTAAAGCATGTTTTGAAAGTAAGATTTCAAGTCGTAAACTATGCTAGTCATATATAGATAATATATATACATATGAGCATGCTAGTAGAGGCTTATTAGTACCAATATATGGTTTAAAAGCTTGTAAACATCAAATCTTGTTAAAGAAAGTCGTTAAGCCTTAAAGCGGGAAAAAAACTTTGAATAAACACAAGAGGTTCTAAACTTTGACAAATGACCTCTTAACGTGTATAAATATTATGTGTTAACATTCATGCATGTTAAGAAATAAAGTGTGAACTGAGAACTAAATATTCAAATACAGTGCAGCTGGGGGATCATGAATCAATGCTTGAGGCGTTGTTGCCTAAACTATTTTAGTAGTCATCGAACTTTTTAAAGCATATGTGTAATGAATGTCTAAAGCTATAAAACTTGACATAGATGATGTTTTAAGCATAAGATCATGTAAGGGTTATATAAAACACAGAGTTGTTAAATTTTATTAAAGTTTTTAAAATGTAAGAATGATGTAGATCGTGTATCTAAAGACTTTAAATATGTGTCGAACACATAGCGAGTCAAGTGTTTGAGAAAAATGTATGAATGTTGATATGAAGCATGTGTAGCTAAGATGTACTATATATACATAGCTATTCTAAGAGTTTATTAAGAAAGCAAAGGGTAGGTTTACGAACCTAGTTAGGAAACAATGTAACATTGTTATTACATTAAGAATGTATGAAGTATGTGACTAATGGATGTAAATCCATGATTATATAACTGTGTAGGAATACACGAAGTGCAGATAAGCTTTAAGAAGTTAAGTCGTAGTTTATAAACTACGAATCAGGCAAGTCTTTCAGTTCCTATTTGTTATATGAATTCAATAACTGTTAGTTATATTATGCCATGAGAATGTTGATGTATATATATGAAATGCATATGAGATATGTATGAAATGTGAAAGTTGATCTTTGATGATATGCTTGTGATATAAACCTCTATGCCTGTTATGTGAGAAGTAACATGCGTAGTAAATATTGATCGATTATGAATGCATGAACTGTATATGTTATTATATTCTACGTACTACATGAAAACTGTTAAAATTGCTGGGTTGTCGAGCTCACCCTTGCAAATAACCACTTTTGCAAGTTAAGGATTCACGGTAAAGATTACGTGCTACTTGATTAATAGAGTTCAATAGTAATTGAAGGAGATCGGTTTATATGTTTAAATATATACTCTTGAACCACGTTTATGTTCTAGAAGTCGTACAAGATAGTAGTTTACGAGGTACAATACAGGTTGCGTTGTAAAGTTGTATTATGTTATATATAGTGAAATTCAAATTGAGATGTAAATATTTATACAGTAATTGAATAGAATGAATCATAGCATAATTTGATTCAGGGATTTATAATTGATTCAAGTTAAGAAATCAATAAAAGATTATTTTTCCAAGGAGATTGAAAAAGTTTAAATTATTCCGCATATTTATATAACATCGAATATGATGTAAAACAAGAATGGTAAAAGACCAATATTTGAAACTTATAATAGTTGGGGTCATTATACATAGATCATAGAAATGGAAGGAATTTATATTCTAAATTGCAATAAGTGAAATTATATTCATTAAGTTGTGAATAAAAGATATAATAGTTTGACGATAGTAGTATCGTGGCGGACCAGATTCGAGGTTCGAAGGAACTTGGATTTGGGGGCGTCACAGGGTTCATATTACATAACAGTAATTTAAACTAGGCGTAAGGTAAAGTCTGCTCCTTGCCACTATCCTACATCTTCCCTTTACCTTTGTCCTTTCCTGAGGTCTTGGGCTTAACTGCAATATAATTCATGATATAGCAAGGATGATCAACAAGTTTGCTCAGCAAGTTTAAATACAACAATAAGGATATATCATGATGAATGGAAAACATCTAACAATGCATTCAACAATATAAATATCTGAAGGATTCAACAATATGAATATTAGAAGCAAAGATAATGATTTCTTTTAGAATAACTGATAGTCAAGTAGACTTTGAACTATAAAACTCCAATGGAATCAATAGCTGATTGACCCTTTGTTTCTGGGCTCTGAATAAGTACTTGAAGGGATCAGCCTCGCGTACACCATGTATATGCATAACATTTAAATCTGCTCTTTATATCTTAAATTAGATACCTAGGGTACTCCCCTATCATAAAAAGGGTGTTCTTTCAGTCTAAGAATCCTTACCATCAATTATTTTGGATATCTTTTATAAAACTTCATACACTTGTCTGACTGAACAAAGGTTCAGACTCTATTTAACACAGTTCAAGAATTATAGAACTTTAAATGATGTACAAGTCCAAGACTGTACGAACTCAAGTGCACTAAGTGCGAATATCAATAATATCGATGTGGAATAATTGTAAATTAATTAAACCACTTAATAGTGTGCTTGGAAATAAAGTTCAAGCTTAAATAAATAACTTTCAATTCAATAATAACCTGCTCAATACAATATGAGGAAGATAGGAAACTTTCACAAAACTCAAAGTTGTGTAAGTTAGGAAACTTGCAACACAATAAAAATAGTGTTCGGATACTTGCTCAAGTAAAAGAGTAAGAATTAAGGAACTTGCATAACCAAAAAGTGAAGTTCGGAGACTTACTCAATATAAATTTGAGTAAGGTTAGGGAAATTGCCTGTTTGCTCAGCTACAATTTAAGTCTAGCTTTAATTAACTTGCGTTGAAATGACCTAACGTTAACAAGTCGGTCTTTTCAATTAGTATGTGTAAACTAGAATGAGTCTATACTTACAAGAATCAAATCGTCACATAGCATGCACATTACATAGCATATTGGTCATATATTACAAGGTAAAGTAATCATATAAGCATGCCTTAAACTTTGAGATCAAAATCATAAACTATTCATGATCATAGGATGGCGATAGCAATTGCGCCGGTCTAAGCTTAGGGACATCGTCAGAATCGCTTTGTCCCCCGCCGGACTCATGGTTGAGCTTTGAATTCCTTTTTTTAAACCAACTTTAACACACTTAGACACTTACACTTCTCATGTATACATGCTAAAGGTCTTTACAAAAGTGTATAACCATTCTTGAGTTTATTTTTACAAGCTTTTAGTTTATGACTTTTCATGGAATTAAAACATAAAAAGGGTCATGTAATTATTATGCCTTATAACTTGGCCATAGGTTTACCTAGAAAGGTCACACAATCACACATGCTCATGGTGTTCATATTGTTTATTCACAACTAGCATGGTTTAATACTTCGAAACATGCTTTAAACTTATGTTTGATTAAATTATATTTATATCCATCATTTACGAATCGTGTGTAGATACATAATAAACATAAACATGTCATCTTAACCCTTTAGAATCTAGATACTCTTGTGATGCAACTAGATTTTAAAAATATGTTCAAGGTTGCCTTTGAAATAACTTTATCATGAATGATGCAAGATAGCACATATAAGACAACTTTAAAACTCTTATCATAATTAACTAAATCATGATAACTTCTTTTAAGATCAGAAACTACACCTTGTAGCATTCATGTTCATTAGCTTTATTATACTAAGCTTTCCTTTTAAAATAATTTCTCTAACACAAAGCTAACAAGTTTAATCATGATAAAGACACTATCTATCATGCTCATTTAGGTTTGAAATCAGTCATGCGTATAACAAACTAAGTCCAAAACTTGTAGATCAAGTATTACTTCAAAGTTTGTTTTTAAACTTTAAGTTTTAATTACCAATCTCTCACTAACTCATGTTGATTACTTCATACTACATAAGAAAGCTTTGTAAAACATGTTATACCTCTTTTCCATATATATATATATATATATATATAAGTCATAGAATCAAGTTAGCAATAACTTAACATAATAGAAACCAGAATCTGGTTTTGGGGTTAAGTAAGCAAGGCTACACGCTAATCAAAGTATAAATAGGGTATTGAATCAATCGCGCCATTTTTATGCATACCAATGAGAAACAGACTGCATTTTATAAATTCTTATTTTATTATGATTCATTTCAATTTAATCATGTTCCAACCCATCATTCAAGAGTTTATACTTGTTAACATACTTCATAAACACATTATAACATGCTAATTCACATTAATTAACAGAAAATTTCAAGTAATTGCTAAGAATTTTACAAACCCAGCTAAGAACAAAAGTTTAGGATTTTATACCTCTTGAAGCTTAATAAACTTAGTTTCCTCCTTCTGAATTTGCTAACCTCTTCTTTGGATAACCAACAATCACACTCAATTTCTCAGTATTTCAACAGACAATTTCAACAACGTAAAACTGAGAAATGAAGCTGCTATTTATAGAGTAATGGTGGACTGGGTATTGGGTTTACATGGAAGATTGAAACTAGAGTGTGAAGGAAGAACACACTGGTTTACTAAGAATTGCTCAACCACTCACCATCAGCCATTGCCATAGCCAATGATCACCTAAGCTTGAGGTTACTATTCACAACTTGGAAGTTACACAATAGAGTTTTAGCACATTTTGTTCAACTGATAAATTATATTTCTCAGCTAAGTGATTAAACAATTACTTTAGTTTCCAAAAATGTAATTTTAAAGTACAATTGTTTACTATATTATGAAAATTAGGGATTATTTATGTACTCAAATCATATAATCCATGTACATTAGGTTCACAAAATAAAATAACGCAGTTAGGTATTACTGTCCGGGTATCTCCATAATTATATTTTACTACTCACATAACCACATTATCATATTATTCAATATTAACTGTCCCGTTTACACAAGTATTTCCTTTCCCAATTTCTGGAATACACAAATATTTAATTATATCTGTATTAAAAATCACTTATGATTTTATTGTACTACTTGATACTTTATATCATTAGAATGTATTCTTATCATATGATTTTATTCATGTCACACTGTAGACAATCAAAATTTTGCATTCATGTTACTAACATTGCAGGAGGGCAGAATCGTCTTTCAGAGATAACCCTGGAGGACAAGACAGTTCTAGTTTCGGAAATCCCACCGGAGAAGCCTTTTCCATCTCGGAGATAACCCCACGATATTCAATCCTGGAAAATATACCGAGAGTTTCAGTCTCAACCTCAAAGATAACCCCGAGGAGTGTAGTTGCAGTTCCGGAGATAACCCCGGAGATGCTCTTTCAACCCTTGCAGTCAGCTTCAACCTCGAAGATAACCCCGAGGAACTCAGTCCCAAACCCGAAGATAACCCCGGGCGGTCAGGCACACCTCAGAGACAATCCTGAGGATATTTAATACTTGCAGCAGCCAAATCTCAGAGATAACCCTGAGCAACGACTGCTTTATCAGCCTTATCAGGAGATAACCTTGGTGAGGGGTAAAATAATCATTTTGCCACCTTGATCCCACATGCGCACCATCTCAACACATTTCAATATACATTCTACACAGTAGTGTCCTACAAGAACCAAATAGCTACAATCCCGAGTGACTACTACACAATACAGCACACCAGAAGGAATTTGAAGCTTGAAGACCAAGGGCATGGTCCCATCTTCCTGACTTCTTACAACCTCTAATCCCATGTCATTTGTATAGCTCTTAACATCAGCACTCCGAAACAAGTCTTATACACCTCGATCGGATGCCCAGATTGAAGTTCTGAAAGTTCAAGCGAACATCACGTTGCACGCGTTCACGTACTTCGAGATGGCAAGACCCGCAGAGCCTGGGGCACCCTGGGCAGCCGCATGTGCATCTGCGGCTTCCGTAAGTACACCTATGGCTCCCCCGTCTATAAATAGAGAGCTTGGGGTGGTCATTTTGTAAGAGAAAACGGCAAGGAAGCCCTGTCAAATTTGCTATGTACACACTATAAACTAAGTGCTTTCTCATTTTAAACACTTGTGAGCTTATATATTGCTATATTTATACTGGTGGGAATCGAGTGTTCATCCAGTTAAAGCTATAGACGTCTTCTTTGGCAGTCCAATGTAAGCCTTCTTATGCGTTTCAAAGCCTTTTATCCACATCTTGCAGACACCGTTCTTCACGTTGAGAGTCATGTTGCGTGTGTATGCCCAAACTTCGGTCCGTGGCTTTTATTTCTATTATATATATATATATATATATATATATATATAAACTGTGGTCGAACTCTGTTCGATGAGCCTAGATTTTATATCCGGAGCGTTTATTGCTTTTATATATATATACATATATATAAACTGTTGTCAGACTCTGTTCGATGAGCCTGAATTTTATATCCGGAGCATTTACTGCTTATATATATATATTTACGTTTTTGTCAGGCATGGAGTTTACTTCGTGGCCTTTTATTGGTTTATTTACATTTCGTCCCGCCTAGAGTTTACTTCGTGGTGATTGATCGTCTTTTACTACTTTATTTACATTTTCGATCCCCCGTGGAGGTGCTTCGTGGTGGTTGATCATGTCTCTCTATATATATTTATTGCTTTTATATATTTACATTTCCAGTCCCCCATGAAGTTCGCTTCGTGGTGGTTGACAGTCTGTATATATATTTACAGCTTTTATATATATAACTGCTTATAGCTTTCATATAAACTGCTACATCATGTGAGCCTAGGAATCATGTGATCATAGATTCAGTCTCCTGAATCTTGATTCGATTCCCGTGATGGACATTTTTGGCTGTAAACAGCTTATACATTATTCACGATGTCTGAATTTCCTTAGATGGCTCCCATGCCCATAAGGACTTCGGCACTGCTATATATCTTATTTTCTCGAAGATGCTTCGTATCTCGAAAATAAAAGCAATCAAGCTGAACATTTAATAAAATGGAAGTATCAAAGGCCTCAATTACTATTGAGCATAAGGTTTTGAAAAAACCTCTTTTATAAAACATCACTGCTATATCTTATTAAAACTGAATTTTTACACAAATTCAAACCCTTTGTATATAGGTGCGAACGAGGCATAGCACTACTTCCAAATAATTGCACATTGACCCCCCCCCCCCCCACACACATATTTATCTAATAGTTTAATTAAAAAGTGGCGGTCACCGTGGTAACACAGATGTTGGGAGGTGCCTAACACCTTCCCTCCGCATAAGCATGTCCCCGGACCCTAATGAATCTCGGTTTCATAGACCAGTTTAACAGTGTTATATCACGTGGTCAATGTGAAAACCTTTTCTTGGTTAAGTTGGTACAACCATTTAAAAATACCAACTGGCGACTCTTATAGTCCAATCGTCGACATATAAATGTCGAACCTTTTCAAAACTTGTTTTTTCAAACAAATCTCACCTAACATGAGAACACCAAAAGATAAGAACGAAAAAGGGACAGTAAAAATCCTGACGTCGATAGGTGGCGACTCTGCTGGAGACATCCAGTAAGAGGACTTAAGCCGTTACTACAAACTTTTCAAAACTGTTATATGCTTGTGTGTGGATGTTGCATTTACATTATTTGATGAATGTGTACGAATACATTTACTTACTGCACTTAATGCTTTACACTATATCTGTATACGATATTAGTGTTTCGCACATATCATCATTCCCATAATGGTGAGACACGTTTCATGTGAATGTATGTTGTGTGGTTCCTCGACCAGGAGGCTATCCTGTCAGTGTTTGATTACTGGACACGTAGGGAGACTAATTCCAATGAGTCTCAGGAAAGGCACCACCCAGATTCGCTCCAGTTGAAAGACTGGATTAAATTTCCGTCAAGTAAATTGCGATGATCTGGGAACCTTCATGCCAAAAAGCTGCGAGAGTAAACCTATGATATGTCAGCCTCTGATAAACGAAACGTGGAGTCATGCTTTCCATGTTCAATTACTTGTAAAGATAATTACTTGTAATTTCATTCCATGTCAATCTCTATGTAATGGAAAATATGAGGAATATGTGTACATGTATATTAAATTCTACCATGCTATCTTACAACTGACATCCATTTTGTAGGATAATACTCCTAAAAATGGACACAATATGATAGCATGTAAACATTTATACATTCCCTAAGACTAAACTACATAAGTTTTTGTAGGGAAACAATTGGGCATGTTACCCGTTCAAAGTCCAAGAAGGCCACGAGCCTACAACCAATTATGTCTTCATCTGACTAGTCTAATTCTGTTCTTGTCTCCCGTGAAGAGTTTGACAGATGAAGCAGACAAATTACAGATTTGGTTGTTCTGCTTAAAGAACTACACCAATCTACTCAGGGTCCACGAATACCCATATATACAGAATCCTCTTCACATGGAGGAACACAAGGTGCAGATCAAGTAAATCTAATACCTAAGCTTCAGTTGGATAAGTCCAACAAAATTCCTGAAAACATCCATCTCAAAGAAGATCCAGACACCAGTGATATCAAGAAAAAATTCCTTCAAATGGAAGAGACCATTCGATCTATAAAAGGGATTAGAGCACACGGAAGTGTTTCATATGCCGACCTGTGTATATTCCCTGGTGTCCATTAACCAGAAAAGTTTAAGATTCCTGACTTTAAAAAGTATGACGGGTTGGGAGATCCTTACACGCACTTAGAGGTATTCATTAGAGAACTCAGATATTATGTCGAGGATGAGAAGCTTAGAATACAGCTGTTCCAAAAGAGTCTAACTGGAGAAGCCCGATCGTGGTATACCAGATTAGACAATTCTAAGATTTATAGTTGGGAAGAACTAGCTCATGCCTTCTTTAGTCAGTACAATTTCCAGTCTTAGATGGCTCCTGACCGATACCAAATTACCAAGGTCAAGAAATAGTCCAATGAGTCTTTCAAAGAGTATGCTCAAAGGTGGAGGTGCCTTGCTGCTCAAGTTATTCCTGTTATGACGGAGTCAGAAATGGTGATGACCTTCATAGACATACAAAAAGATCCTTTCTATGAGAGAGTCTTAGCTTGCATTGGCAAGCCATTTTCTGAAATGATCAAACATGGAGAGATGGCTGAGATGGGATTAAAGTCAGGAAAAATTCAAGACCTAGCTGCATTGAAAGCTGTTGCTTAGCACATCCAGTCTTGAACTTATGGAAACAACCCCCGGAGGGTCCATAAGAAGAAAGAGGAGGATGTTTCCTTGATACTACAAGGTCAAAAAGGCAGTAAAAATTTGCCTATTCAGAGGAGAAATTACTCCCCCTTTCAAGCACAGTCTTCAAGCCCTCCATTACCAAAGAGTGGAGAAGTCAGACGCAACCGAGTGTTCACACCCCTAGGGAATTCACTCGAGAATGTTCTCAATCTTCTGACTACTCAGAAGAAAATTAACCATCTTCTTCCACCAGCCAACCCAAATGGGAAAGGTTTCAATGGTACAAGGAAGTGTGCCTATCATGCTGAAGCGTCATGACATGATACTCAGGATTGCTGGGCCTTGAAACACAAGATCCAAGATTTAATTGACAACGGGGAGATAGTGGTGACTAAACCCAACCAACCTCATGTTCAAGACAACCCTCTTCCTCAACACAAAGAAGAGGAGGTTAATATGATTAATTGGAGCAGTGGACAGAGTTTCAATTACGTTGTTGAATCTTCCCAAACCAGCAAGGACAGGGATGACAAATGGGATTACATACAGTTCTAGTTTGTGATGGAATGAAAGATGAAAGGTCTTTGTAAGAAAGTAGACCAATTGGCAAAACTGGTGATCCATCAGCACCAAGTCACATGCCAATTATTCAGTCAGGAGCATGCTAATCTCCTTCCTTTTGTTATGAATACTCCATCATTTCCTTCAGAAAGTGAAACACTAGAGGATAAAGTTACAAAAAGAGCAAGTGCCAAAGCTCATCGGGATTTTGCCAATAAAAAGGAATTTACATACCTTGGCCACCCAATGGAGGAGATATTTCAGATGCTGATCAATGAAGGAAGAATTACATCCCTTCTACCTCCAATTAATCCCTGTTCAAGATTGTTTAATTCTAATGGAGTATACCAGTATCACTCCCACTCTTGCGGTCATAGCATAGAAAAATGTTGGGCACTCCGCCATTTAATTAAGAATTTAATTGACAATGGTGTCCTGCAGATGGCAGATGATGACACTTTGTTACTCGAGAGTGGGAACACATGTCCTAAAAAATGGAAGGAGGTCGTAGCAGTTATATCCACTAAAGATGATTTGACTATCAGACCACCCACAATACAATCAATTCAAATCAAGGGTGTTGACAATCCTTTGAAAGTGGGTGCACCAAAGCCAATTCTCTTGCCATCTAGGCTACAGTATCCTGTTGTCAGCCTAAAAAAATTTCCATGGAATTATGGAGAAGCTGAAGGATATACATCACACACAACTATTACAGTGTCGAAGAAGAATCCACTATATCTTCCCCACCGGGTGATGAAGCCTACCATCAAATCAAAGGGGAAAGTTCCCATTGAGAGGATTGAAGAGTTCCTCTGTACTACGGGCCATAATGATGCCACGGTAGTTTTAAGCTTGAGAGAAGCTCCACAACAAATTTCCATACTGGACTTGGTTTTCTCTTCTGAAGATCACAAGAAGATCTTGCTAAGGGTCTTAGAAGAAGCCCATTTGCCGAAATCAGTGGATGTTGAAAAATTCCAACATCTGGTTGATCACTTTTTAACAACAATGTGATATCTTTCACTGACGACGACATACCTCCCGAAGGGACTAGTCATTGCAAGTCGTTGCACATAGCGGTGCTGTCCTCAAGATACATGGTGGGAGGAGTATTGATAGATGGTGGGTCATCTTTGAATATCTGCCCTTATGCCACCTTGGAGAAGATGAATATCAACCCCAAGAGGATCAAAAGAAGCCATACGATTATCAAAGCTTTTGATGGATCCCAACGAAATGTTGTTGGGGAAATTGAGCTACCTATGGAGATGGGTCCACATACATTTAATGTATCCTTTCATGTGCTCAAAATTGCCATAGGATACAACCTACTTTTGGGAAAACTGTGGATTCATATGGCTGGAGTCGTCCCTTCCACCCTTCATCAGCAACTCAAGTACATTATCAACAATAGCCTAACCACTGTTAATGCTGAGCCAGAATGTCCTGAAAAAGGTGACATATCACTCATCAACTTTAACATAGAAGTTGAGCCGGTCAGTTTCCATACCCTGGAGGTGAGCAACACCTAAGATTTCTACCGAGGTAATGTCGGCCACTCAAAAGATGATGTCATTGGGTCATCAACCTAGAAAAGGGTTGGGCAAAGATTTCAGGGCATTAAGCACCCAATTCAAGTTCCCAGTTAAACAGGGACAGCTGGATTAGGCTATTCTGCTAGCTCTAGTCACAGGAATCCTCACAAGCACAAACAGATTCCTTCGTCTTCAGCCATACGATGATTATCTCCACCTATAAATCCTGAGCCTATACAGCCTCCGGTAAAGGTTCCTGCCCATGTTATGGTAATGCTATTTCCCAGACCGATATAGGTTAAAGAAAAAGAGGTCCTGATTCTTGATCCCAAAATGGAAGAAAAGGAATGGAGACGTAAACAAGACATCGCCAGGAATTTGTCTCACTTACGCATCCTTTTACATGATGAGCACACAAATAGATACACTCCAGACGATGATTGTCCCGACATTATGGTCATTATTCGGGAGAAGGAGGACGATGATAGCCACTTCATCACTGCCGTACATCAGGAGTTCACCCTTGACAATTTGAGCAGCACTCCTTGCATTTGTCTCTATGGGTAAAAATGGCAGAAACCACCTCTGCCTGTAGATAGCTTTAACTGCTTACTTTACTATACAGTATTAGCAATTATTTTTTCAATATATGCTAAAACTTTGTATGATTGAAAAGTTTCATATATTAAGTGAAAAACATATTTTATTTCAGGACTCTGAACTTAGATGTGCCTATACTTGCTGATGAGGTGCCTTTTCTCCACAAGGACTGTAACTTTGATGAAAATTTGATCTCGGACTTGATGGAAGTACAAAAGACATTGAGATACCTCAGGAGATCAAGGAATGGGTCGAGGATAAACCCAAACCAAATCTTAATCAAACTACCTCATTTAACCTCGAAACCTTAGAAAACCCTAAGCTAATCCAAATTGGTATAGACCTCACTCCAAACCAAAGAAATGACATGGTTGCATTATTAACCCAATTCCAGGATGTGTTTGCATGGTCTCACGAAGACATGGTGGGTTTTTCCACTGATATCGTCATCCATCGCCTTCCCATTAAAGAGGGATTCAAGCCAGTCAGGCAGAAGCTCAGGCGATTAAAACCTAAGTGGAGTTTAAAGGTTAAAGAAGAAATTATGAAACAATTTCAAGCCAGCATCATCATGGTGTCCACATACCCTGAATGGCTATCCAATATAGTCCTCGTGCCTAAACAGGGAGGAAAGGTGCGAGTTTGCGTGGAGTACCGGGATCTGAATATAGCTTGCCTTAAAGACAGCTTTCCAGTGCCATTTATCCACATACTCATTGATAATACTGCTCAATATGATATGTACTCCTTTGCTGACTACTTTACGGGGTACCATCAAATTATGGTTGCTAAAGAGGATCATGAGAAAACTGCATTCATCACGCCTTGGGGAACCTTTTTCTATAGACGGTTGTCATTCAACCTCATCAATGCCGGAACAACTTACCAGTGAGCTATGATGGCTCTTTTCCATGACTTAATGCACAAAGAGATAGAGATCTACGTGGATGACATCATTGTTAAACCCCGAAGGGAAGAAGACCACATAGACTATCTCAAAAAGCTCTTCAACAAGTTATGTAAGTACAACTTAAAGTTGAATCCAGCCAAGTGCACCTTGGGCGTTAAATCAAGCAAGTTGCTAGGATTTTTAGTCAGCCACAAAGGGATTGAGCTGGATCCCACCAAAATCCAGGCCATCACAAAAATGCCCATTCCTCAGACAGAGAAGGAAATACGGGGATTTTTGGGAGGGATCAACTTCATTAGCAAGTTTATTTCCCAACTCACAACAACCTATGAGCCTATCTTCAAGTTATTAAGGAAGAACTCCTCCATGAAATGGAACGATGAGTGTCAAAAAGCCTTCTTTACAATCAAAGAGCAGCTGATTAACGCTCCTATTTTGGTACCTCCCAGGGATGATGTTCCCCTATTCATGTACATGTCCATTAATGACAATGCCATGGGCTGCATGCTGGGACAGAAAGACGATAGAGGTCAAGAGCGAGCTATCTACTACCTCAACAAAAGATTCAGCAATAGTGAACACAAGTACACTCTGATTGAGAAGACTTGTTGTGCTTTAACACGGGCTTCCATGAGGTTACAACATTACCTCCATGCTCACATAACCCATCTCATATCCCATGTGGATCCTCTCAAGTACGTGCTCAGTAAACCAATTATCGGCTGTCCAGATGGTAGTTAATCCTACATTAATTTGACATCGTCTACATGACGCAAAAGTCTATTAAACGTCAAGGAATTGCAGATCAACTGGTTGTTTCACCTTCAAGGGATTTCAAACCTTTAGAAACATACTTCCCCAATGAAGGGGTAATGACAGTCTAGCAACACCATCAGGATGATACACACCAATTATGGAAAATGTATTTTGATGGAGCTGTTAACATGGAAGGTTACAAGCTTGAGCGCTTCTAGTATCGCAATGGAGAAAAGATATCTCGCCGTCGTCAATTATAGTTTTATCAAGACCAACAACACACGGTGAGTATGAAGGTCAGATTATGGGGCTAAAACTTGCCCAATCAATGGGCATCAGGCAGTTAACTGTCTTTGGAGATTCAGAATTAATGATCAGACAAACCATTGGAATTTATGACACCAAAGAACTACATTTGTTGCCTTACCATCGACAAGTTTTATAGATGGCTTCAGAGTTTGAAGAAGTAAACTTCCTCCACATTCCTTGGAATAGGAATGATTTTGCGGATGCACTAGCAACTTTGGCCTCCTTGACTCACATACCTGACAAGAAAAACATGCCAAGCATCACATTTGCCCTGCAAAAGGCTCCAGCCTATGGGAATTACATTAGAGAAGTATTGGATGAGTTACCTCCCATCCAACAGCATTGGTATCCTCACATCAAGGAGTACTTGCGAGATGGATCTACACCCGCTCAGGCGAGCCCAACTGAAAGAAGGCGAATCCATCGACTAGTTATGAAATTCTACCTGAGCAGAGATGCACTCTACAAAAGAGATACAGGATTAGGTCTCCTCAGATGTCTGGACAAGGACCAAGCTTAGAGGCTCATGGATGAGATCCATGGTGGAGTATGTGGCCCACACATGAGCGACCCTCTACTCGTTAAAAAGATCCTTAGAACAGGGCATTACTGGTTCTCACTTAAAGCTGACTATGATGATCACGTCAAAAGATGCTACCAATGCCAAATTCATGGGAATGTTATCCACTCCCCTCCAAGGGAGCTCCACAATATGAGTTCACCTTGGCCCTTCTCAATGTGGGGAATGGGCATGATCGGGCCCATCGAGCCCAAAGCCAGTAATGGGCATCGGTTTATCTTCACCATGATCGACTACTTCACCAAATGCGTAGAAGCAACCTCCTTCCCCAGCGTTACCAAAGAAGTTATCATTGCTTTCATCAGAAACAATGTCATTTGTCGATATGGACAACTAGAGATGATTATGTCAGACAATGCTAAGAACCTCAACAATAAAATGCTGGAGGAGTTATGCAGTAAATTCCATATCAAACACCTTAACTCAGTCATCTACCATCCAAAGATGAATGGTGCTGTTAAAGCGGCTAATAAGAACATCAAGATGATCATGAAAAAGATGTCTGCCAATCATAAAGGATGGTCTGACCTCTTACCTCTGAATCTATTAGCCTATAGAACTTCAATGCGTACTTTAACTATGCAAACCCCCTACGTATTGACCTATGGGAGGGAAGCAGTGCTCCCCATAGAGGTGGAAATGGAATCCCTCAGAGTGTTGATAGACGCTCAGCTAGATGAAGACCAATGGTTACAAGATAGGTATCACCAATTATCTCTAATAGACGAAAGGCAAAGTAATGCTATCTTCCATGGTCAGTTATACCAACAGAGGATCGCAGATCCTACAACAGAAAAGTCCGGCTATGGTAGTTTAAACAACATGACTTGGTTTTGAAGAAGATCATTGACAACCAAGATCAGGCAAAGGGGAAATTCGCTCCAAACTGGGAAGGCCCATTTTTGTCAAGGAGGTATTGATATGAGGTGCTCTCAGACTACAGGAAATGGATGACGATGAATTTCCACAGCTCATCAACTCAGACACCGTGAAACAGTGCTATGTCTGAAGTTACCATCAAGCAAACATCCTTGTTTTGGATCACTAGATCCCCAGTTATTTCCAGTTTTTTAACCCTTACTACACACAACCTTTCTTCATACTCTTCAAGCTAGCAGCCTGGTTTTCAGATCATCAGATCTTTCACTCCACTTCATTTCAAACCTTTCAAGTTATCCCACCAGGGATTGAAACTTTCACACCCGTAGTTTTGTCCCACTACGGATAAGACTTTTCACACCTTCAGTTTGTCCTAAACATGGGATCAAAATTTTCCCCCGCAGTTTGTCCTGAACATGGGACCAAACTTTTTTGGCTGCAAATCATCCTGAACATGGGGCGAACTACGTTGACCTGATCTCCCCGATACCTGGGAGTACGTAGGCAACCATTTTATATGGCCTGGTCGCAATAAAAAAACAACAAAAACATTTCTACACCCTTCTATACAAACAAAAAACATAAACATTTATACACCTTTCTACCCCTTCACAGACAGCGTTGAACCTCGTACACCAGGTTCGAACTACGCAGACCTGATCTCCTCTTCAATAGGAGTACGTAGGCATCCATTTATGGTTCGGTCTTACGCCTACCAAAACAAATACTTGTCAACGGTACTGGGATCAAACTTCAATCCACTACATTTCATCGGCTTCAGACCAAAGGGATGGAACTACCTGGCCTCCCCGTTAATGGGAGAGTTGGCGACCATCTAAGCTGCGGTTGATTCCTCAAAGAGCAACACCAATCCATAAAAGATGGAATAATTTGGTATCTCTTCCTCAATAGGAGTATCGACAATCATCTGTGGTGCGGTGAATCTCAGAGAGGAAAAATCACACTCCTCGCCACCTCTACATGCAGAAACCAGTCCCAAGACACTAAAGAGGGTAGGGATACACATAGATCAACGACCCATTCTAAAAGATCCTGTGGCATTTTAATGTCCACCCATTAAGGATGAGTTCAGAATATATCCAGATCACAAGCCCTGAAGAAACAGGCAAATATCAAGCAAGTAGTAAGGCACAACTAAAAGGGAAGTAGATTAAAATATATTTCCCTGCCATATATAATATTGTTTTATATATATAATATGTGTTGTACATGACAAAATGGCTAAGCTAGTCTGTGCAGGAAAATACTAGCCTATCTATAATCTCGTGGATATAAGAACTATCAAGTCCAACATGGCATCTCTCTCTGAAGAAGGAGGCAACGATGCAAGCTCCTGCCCAAGGGTATCTACACGAGCTAACAGATCCCCAGCCAACTGCATGGTGGCATGATGCTCATCAATATATGCACTCATATCGGCAAGCATGCCAGTAGTAAGGGATCTCACTTTAGTACTATCTATAACGGCTACATCCCAGGAAGATATGGCAGCATTCTGCTCAACAATAAATGTATCTTTGGATGATCTGGCCTCATCCCATCCAAAAATAGCAGTGTCTTTATGAGCTACAGCCTCTTCTCTCTCCAATAGAGCGATATCTCTCCCATCAAGAGCTGTCAACATCAAGGCCCTAGCCTGATCTCTCCCAAAGGTCATCAGATGAAGACTCTGCACTAAATACTGTTTTGAATGTTGGATCACAGTAGCACTCATACTGAGAGAATCTATAAGAGCTGCTGGCAACCCAGTGAATAGCTCCTCCTTGATTGAAAGATCAAGGTCCTCTATGGGGTTCCCATCATTCTCTAGCACTGTGCATACTACCGTAGCTGATGCTTTCTCTATCTCCATCCATGCAGAATACTCTGATGAATAGACCGGATGGCTAACAGAAAATGCAGCTAGCTCCTGCTGATCCCAATAGGCATACACCTTGGATCTGTCCTCTGCTGACAACTGGCGAGAAGCCAAGCGCTGACTCAATGCCCCCTCAAAAGGATGGAAGTCCTAAAACTGGGTAAACTGTGACATCACAGCCAGTGGGTGGTAAGTAGTCATGCCCTTCAAACCAGCCAGAGGGAGATAATCTATACTAGGAGCATGAGTAATGAAGTTATAGGGTGAACTAAGCCCTATACATAAGTTCATTATATAGAATGAAGTTACATTTCATAACGCACTAAGTCTCTTTAGGAAAACTCTACATGAGCTTTATCTCCTTCCCAACTTTTAAGTTCTCCTGAGTTATAATCTAAGGACACTCGCTCCTAAGGTTTATAACTATGGCTTTGATACCAACCTGTGATGCCCCCAAATTCGGACCGCCACTTGGTCACTCGAATTTGGTTCATCACGTGCTCATTGTAATACAATAATAACTAAAATCACACATTCACAGCTGAAGATCTAATTTAGAATAATATACAATGCTTTATTATAATTATTCCCCCAAGTCTCGGTTGGGTAATGATTTACCCCATCAATCAATCTCTCTATGGCCATGCGTAAAGTATAGCCCATCTTGTTCATCTTCCTTCTCTTGCATCTCACCTCATCCTCTAGATTATCCACCCTATCATTGGCTTCCTCCCACTTCTCCTCAAAGTGAATCCTATCCTTTACTTCCATCTCTAACTGAGTTCGGAGATACTCCTTCTCTGTCCTCTCACTCAAAATTCTCTACTCAATTTCCTCCAGCTTCTCGGCCAACTCAACGTTCCTAGCCACCACTCGGTGAAACAAAGTCCCCATCTGGATCCCCGCGTCCTTATGGTGAGTAATTTTAACCTCTATTTCCTACATTGCTAATTTCCTCTGATGGTCCTCGTCCCTCAACTACTGGAACTCAGACTCCCTCTCCCTAGCATCAGCCTCCAGCTCCTCCACTCTACACCCTAACTCTAAAATCTGATCCTCATACTCCCCTAACATTCGATCCTCAAAAGTAGCCTCATCGGAGTCCTCCATAGGCTCGGGGTTCTCCTCCATAGGCTCCTCCTCCAGATCAGACTCCACCTCCTCCTCATCATCATCGTCATCGATAGGGGCCACTACTGATATAGGCTCTACTATCAAGGGTGTCTCAAATACCACGTGGATATCACGCGGTTCCTCCTCTAATACTCGGCTAGGTCCTCCCATGTTGGTCATCCTACAATGACCAACACAAGACAAACAAACAACGACTCCATCAGAATGTTAAATAAACATAAGTTCATTGTATAGAATGAAGTTACATTTCATAACGCACTAAGTCTCTTTAGGAAAACTCTACATGAGTTTTATCTCCTTCCCAACTTCTAAGTTCTCCTGAGTTATAATCTAAGGACACTCGCTCCTAAGGTTTATAACTACGGCTTTGATACCAACCTGTGATGCCCCCAAATTCGGACCGCCACTTGGTCACTCGAATTTGGTTCATCACGTGCTCATGGTAATACAATAATAACTAAAATCACACATTCACAGCTGAAGATCTAATTTAGAATAATATAAAATGCTTTATTATAATTATTCCCCCAAGTCTCACAACCTACAGTACTTAAAAGATTACATAATAATATCAAACAAAGACATATTACATAATCCTACTTAAGCTTAAACATAGTCTGAAAACAGTCTTAATACCACATAATAATTTTAATTCACAAAGGAACAAGCTAGTCGGTAGCCTTGCCCTTGCCCTTGTCTTTCCTAGAGACACTTCCCTATTCCGCCTTAACTGAAAGGTTTTAAATAACCAAGAATGAGCACAAATTGCCCAATAAGTAATATACAACAAGGGTGATAAGTATTAAATCACGAGTTATATATATCAAGGTATAGTCTCCGAGTCTTAGAACAATATTATGAACAATGAGTATCAACAATTCTCGAATCAAATCTTTGGGATATGAAATGATAATTCAATATAGATCAACACATATATATATAAATTCAAAGGCTATCAACGTATCCAACTTGATAAAACAATTTATACTGAGCAGTCACTAAGGACTATTGAACATCTACTAGAATAGCAATATTAAACTGATATCCCAAAAGAATCACGTACTATAGATTATCAATCTACAATACTCTATGTTATGCATAACACCACAGTAATATCCACTCATGTGTTGGGGTTTCCAACAACATAAACTCCCCTTACCATAAGGGTTGTTAAACTCAGTTTTCAAGATTTCCGCACAAGTCAATTGGTTTGGACAGTTTTATAAACATGCATATAGTCTAGCCGAATCAATAGCATAGACACTTTCACAAAATTCAAGAACAATACCAAGTATAACATGAATAATAGGCATACTTGTGAGTATTAGGCATGCTTGTGAGTATTCATAACACATATGTGTAATTAACATCATTTTGGTTGAAAATATGCTTCGTTTATGCTTCACTTGAATTACGATACTTAAGCACGGTATATATGCTACATGAGTGAGTCTAAGAATATTCCCAAACATGTTCATAAATATCATATTCTAACCCTCAAGGTAGCATGTTAATATTTATGTTCACAGTTCTTATTTTCATTTATAAAGATTACTAATAATTTCCACATGTTCATGCTCCCTTACGAATCATATAAACACAAGTTAACGGGTACTAAAACATACCAACATGCTTGCAAAGTCAGTACATGAACATGGCATACATACCTATCAAGCTCATTTCTAAAGTACTACATTCATTTAAACCATACACTTTGTTAATCATGTATGCTAATCTAGTAAAACATGCTCACATTAGGTTAATATACTTGTGTATACACATTACACATGCTTGCAGGATAGTTTAAGTCATAGTAATTGACTAACATTGATCGGATTTGAAAACAAAAAACATAACTGAACTTAGAGGCCGGTAGACTCTTGCTGCTACCAATATAATTAGGTATGACAGTAGCCGTGTCAAGTTCGAGAATGAGCGGACTCTATTTTACAGAGTCTTAGCCAACTTGATTTCCATAGATTTAAACTTGTTCTAAACCATCATTAAAGTGTTCATACATGTAAGTAAACTTCTTAAACACATTATAAAATGTTAATTTATATTAATTGACATAGAAATTCAAGAAATTTCAAAAACTTTGCAAGACCCATTTCAAGAACATAACTAGGATTTATACCTTCTCAAGCTTGAATTGAACTCCCTACACTCTAAGTATGCTTCTATAGTAGCTCAACAACTTATAACTCTCCAATTAGACTATCAAACAACTTCTAGCAACACAAAAACTAAATTTAAGCTTGTATTTATAAAAGGAACTTGGACTAGACATTGTCATTACACAATCTTGGAGTCTATGGTGTAATGGAAAGAAACAAAGGTTATTAAGGAGTTGATCAACCACCCTTTACCAGCCATCTTCCTAGCAAATGATCACCTATTCTATAGCCTTTTTGGAAAATACGTGTTTTAGCTTCAAGTCACTATTCATGTACTTTGTGACACTCAATTTGGGACAATAGAAAAATCTTAGGAATCTTGTTATCTAGGCTTGGTTTGGTTTCTTTAATTCCCATAATGTAATATTAAGGTACAATTACTACCATATTAGGAATTTAAGGATTAGTTACATACTCACATCATATAATCCATGTACAATAATTACACGCAATAAAATATCGTAGTTAGGCATTATTGTCCGGGTATCCCCATAATTATTTTTACTACTTACATAACCACATTATAATAATATTGCTGTTTATTAATTCCTTTCTCAGTTTCTAGAATACACAGATATTTAATCATTTCTGTATTACAATTACATATGATTTCACTGTACTACTAGGTACCTTATATTAACATAATGTACTTTTATCCTAAGTTTTATTAATGTCACACATATAACAAGAGTGTTCCATTTTATTTCTAAAGTAGAAAACTACTTTTCTCCAGTGATCACTAAGCCAATTGCTTGCCAGATTTGTCTTCTTGAGATGGCGCACTTATTACTGCACTACGGCAAAGGCTAAACTAGCTTAGCTTCAAGTCAGTTCCAACATCCATCTCCACAATCTTTTTACACAACATAAATTAACTGTCATTTTAGTGATGTTACTAGTTTAAGAGTGTATTCCTTATATGTAATTAATTAATATTCTCTAATAATTATCAATTAATTATTTGCCTTAACAATTCTTTCGTTAATTAATATAATCATTTCTATTTCTCTTCACGGTGCAACACACGACATTTTAATGAGTTTGTTACAACTCTACATTAATCACTTCAATATAATTGAGTTAACTCGTCTCATAACACAAAATTATTTATATTCGAATGATTATTTATTCCCATTAATATATTCATAAGACATGGAAATTATCGGGTATTACAACACCTGCCCACAGTCATAAACATCCTACATGCATTACACTATCAAAGACATAATCCGTAAGGGTAGCCTAATTACCAGGATTACTTTGCTTTACCACCTTAGCTCATTTGTCCTCAAATAGGAAAAGAAAAAGCATAAAAAGGTGCCAATTTGACTGTTTCAAAAGTCAAGTTTTTTCACATCAATATGTTCAACATGGTTAAATACTAACATTTACTATGTTGAATAATTTTTATCAAGTCATATGAGCATGCATATTCACTACTATGTGTTTAGAAGCATTTCATGTGATATTTCATTTCCAACGGATAAAAACTGGAAAAGAAGACATGCATGTGTTACCATGGCAGTGTAGAACACTTGTACGGTGACAGAATTTGTAGAAAGACGCCCGAACTCAACAGATCTAAAGAAGAGCTCTCAGATTTCCTGTGTGGCGCAACTTAGAAATGAATTATGAAAGTAACCTGCAGGTTAAATTAACCCACGGTTGCATATGTGTACTGAGTTTTTTCCCGGTGGGGTCCACCTCCCGGCTCGATCGATTCAATTTGCAAAGAGGTCTTGCTTGTTTGAAAAGGCCAAATCAGGAATAAAAATGCTACGCGATTGAGCGGGATAGCCTGAAATCCTTGTTTTCAGAGACCCAACTGCATGTCCACCTGTCACTCATTGGTATTCACCCAAACCCAGGGTTTACTATACCAATGATCATAACAGTTGTAAATTATACTCGGTAATACCTCACGAGGGTCCAATACCGTCAGTGCAAGCTCATAGCTCCAAAACACTTCTACTCAAGAGGGATTTCATCCATTGATGCACATGTCAATGAAGGTCAAGCATCCTTGACGCTTTACTCAGTAGGGATCTAATCTGTTGATGTACACGTCGACGAAAGTCAAGCCACCTTGACATCATTAGCCATTGGCATTTAAACCCAATGAAGCGTCAGGAACCATCTGACGATCTCATCCGTTGATGTACATTTTAGCGAGGGTCAGGCAACCTTGGTAACACGAACTATTGGCAATAACTTCGATAGAGTAGCGGAAAGACCTGGTGATACAAACCAGGAAGGACCATCCTCATTGGGGAGAACCGATAATGGAATATGTTATACACATCCTCCTCAAACAATACACATCCTCACAGAGTCTCTTATACATGAGGGATATATCTTCAGTGTAAAGTCTGTATCAAGGATTAAGGACTTTATTGATAACCCCAATGTTAACATCCTGGAAGTTCCTGAGCACTTTGGATCGCACGTCTAAGACAGTTCATCAAGGTTATCAGTAATGACTTCAATCCCCGGCAGAAGTCATGGGAGCCGGCAGTCATCCAATCCTATTGGAGAACAGTCCAATAAATCATTTACATTTGCATCATGTTGCTGTACATTGCATCATGATTATCCTGTCACATTTCAAGTGTCTAGTATTCTTTATCCTATCCATGCCATTGCATTGCATGAATATGATAAAGAGGGTCATCTATAGACACTCAAAATTTTGCATTCCTGTTACTAACATTGCAGGAGGGCAGAATCGTCTTTTAGAGATAACCCTGGAGGATAAGACAGTTCCAATTTCAGAAATCACAGTAGAGAAGCCTTTTCCATCTCGAAGATAACCCCAAGATATTCAATCTTGGAAACAACACCAGGAGTTTCAATCTCAACCTCAGAGATAACCCCGAGGAGTGCAGTTGCAGTTCTGGAGATAACCCCGGAGATGATCTTTTAACCCTTGCAGTTAGCTTCAACCTCGGAGATAACCCCGAGGCACTCAGTCCCAAACCCGGAGATAACCCAGGGAGGTCAGGCACACCTCAGAGACAACCCTGAGGATATTCAATACTTGCAGCAGTCCAATCTCAGAGATAACCCTAAGCAACGACTGCTTTATCAGCCTAAATCGGAGATAACCCTGGTGAGGGGAAAAATCATCATTTTGCCACCTCAATCCCACATGTGTGCCATCTCAACACATTTCAACATACATTCTACACAACAGTGTCCTATAAGAACCAAATAGCCACAATCCCGAGTGACTACTACACAAGAAAACACATCGGATGGAATTTGAAGCTTGAAGACCAAGGGCATGGTCCCATCTTCCTGACTTCTTACAACCTCTAATCTCATGTCATTTGTGTAGCTCTCGACAACAACACTCCAAAATAGGTCTTATACATCTCAATCGAATGCCTGGATTAAAGTTCTGAAAGTTCGAGCGAACATCATGTTGCATGCGTGAACGTACTTCAAGATGGTGGGACCTGGGAGTCGGGGCACCCCGTGACCCTGTGCAGTGCATCTCGAGATGTTGAGGTAAACTGTGGCCCCCTCTATAAATAGAGGGCTTGGGGTGGCCATTTTATAAGAGAAAACGACGAGGAAGCCCTGTCCAATTTGCTCGGTACACACTATAAACTGAGTGCTTTCTCATTTTAAACACTTGCGAGCTTATATATGGCTATATTTTTATCAGTGGGAACCGAGTGTTCATCCAGTTAAAGCTATAGAAGTCTTCTTTGGAAGTCCACTGTAAGCCTTCTTATTCAAAGCCTTTTCTCCACATCTTACACACACCATTCTTCACGTTGAGAGTCGTGTTGCGTGTGTATGCCCGAACTTCGGTCTGTGGCTTTTATTTCCTTATATATATATATTTATATATATATATTTATATTTATATATATGGACTAACATTATCGAGTTATGCCTCGATTGAACCTGGACTTATGTCCGGAGCATTTATTGCTTTTATATATATACTTATATCTAAACTATGGTCAAACTCTGTTCGATGAGCCTGAATTTTATATCCAGAATGTTTATTGCTTTTATATATATACATATATTTAAACTGTTGTTGGACTCTGTTCGATGAGCCTGGATTTTATATCCAGAGCATTTACTGTTATATATATATATATATATATATATATATATATATATATATATTTTTTGTAGAGCACGGAGTTTACTTCGTGGCCTTTTATTGCTTTATTTACATTTCGTCCCGCCTGGAGTTTACTTCATGGCAGTTGATCATTTTTACTACTTTATTTATATTTCGTCTCGCCTGGAGTTTACTACGTGGTGGTTGATCGTCTTTACTACTTTATTTACATTTCTGATCCCCCATAGAGGTGCTTCGTGGTGGTTAATTGTGTCTCTATATATATATTTACCGCTTTTATATATTTACATTTCCAGTCTCCTATTAAGTTCGCTTCGTGGTGGTTGACAGTCTGTATATATATATTTACAACTTATATATATATATATATATATATATATATATATATATATATATATATAACTGCTTACAACTTTCATATAAACTACTACATCATATTAGCTTAGGAATCATGTGATCACATATTCAGTCTCCTGAATCTAGATTCGGTTCCCGTGATGGATATTTTTGGCTGTAAATAGCTTGTACATTATTCATAGTGTCTGAATTTCCTTAGATGGCTCTCATGCCCCCAAGGAGTTCGACACTGCTATATATCTTATTTTCTCGAAGATGCTTCGCATCTCGAAAATAAAAGCAATCAAGCCGAACATTTAATAAAATGGAAGTATCAAAGGCCTTAATTACTATTGAGCATAAGGGTTTGAAAAAACCTCTTTTATAAAACATCACTACTATATCTTATTAAAACTGAATTTTTACACAAATTCAAACCCTTTGTATATAGGTGTGAACGAGGCATAACACTACTTCCAAATAATTGCACATTGACCCACACACACACACATTCATAACAGTTTAATTGAAAAGTGGCGACCACCATAGTGGTAACACGGATGTTCTGAAGTGCCTAACACCTTCTCTCCGCATAAGCAAGTCCCCGGACCCTAATGAATCTCAGTTTCACAGACCAGTTTAACAGTGTTATATCACGTGGTTAATGTGTAAACCTTTTCTCGGTTGAATTGGTGCAATCATTTAAAAATACCAACTGGCGACTCTTACAGTCCAATCGTCGACATATAAATGTCGGACCTTTTCATAACTTATTTTTTCAAACAAATCTCACCTAACACGAGAACACCAAAAGACAAGAACAGAAAAGGGACAGTAAAAATCCCGACGTCGACACACATCTTACATTAATATTCCATTTCATTTCTACAGTAGAACAACTTTTCCCAGATTAAACATTTGGCAATTGACTATGCCATTTTATCTTGTTGGGGAGGGCATAGTCACTTGGCCTCGGCTAACGATGCCAAAATGGTTTAGCTTCAAGCCAGTTCTAATTTCTATCACCACATAAGTTTTACATGATATAATTTAACTTCTATAGTGGTGATATTACTAGTTCAAGAGTGTATTTATCACATAATTATACACAATTATCAATTTAATTACCCATAATTGAAATGAATCAATATGTTCAAATCCTACCACTATATTCAAATAAATTAAATATTTAATTATTAAAAAAAAATCTATCAATTCTTTGATATTAAAATCTTACGGTTAGTCCACTAATTTAAATAAACTATTAGTGACTCCCTTTAATCATTTCATAAATTCAGATAACCACATAAGGTTTAAATAGACTCACAAAACTAACTCATTAAAAATTAAATCACATATTTATTTAATAAGGAGTTTAAAATTCGCGGTCATTACATCCCTCCCCCTTAAAAAATTTTGTCCTCAGAATTGTAAAAATAAGGTTACTCAAATAAAAATGGATAATCACTCTCATTTTTTCTTCTAGTTCCCACGTAGCTTATTTGACTGCGTGATTCCTCCAAAGAATCTTAACGGAATGAATGATTTTATTCCTCAGCTTCTGTTCCTTCATATCTAGTATCTGGACAGGAACTTCCTCGTACAATAAGTCTTTCTCAACTTGGATTGGTTCATAGAAGATAACGTACGTGTAGTCTGGTTTATACGTCCACAATACTGACACATGGAACACATTATGAATGTGCTCAAGTTCAGGAGGTAACGCTACCTCGTATGCCACTTCACCGACTCGCCTCAGAATCTCAAACGGTCCTATGAACCTAGGGCTCAACTTGCCCTTCTTCCCAAAATGAATCTTCCCTTTCCAGGGAGATACCTTCAGAAATGCATAGCTTCCTAATTCAAAATCTTTCTTCTTGCGATGTAAGTCCGCATACTTCTTTTGGCGATCTTGAGCTGCTACTAGTCGGGCTCTTATCGCCTTGATGATTTCTACTGTCTGTTGTACCAACTCTGGTCCCAACAGTCGACGTTCTCTAACTTCATCCCAGCATAAGGGCATTCTACATTTCCTCCCATACAGTGCTTCGTACGGTGGCATTTCAATACTGGCGTGATAACTATTGTTATATGCAAACTCTACTAAGGGAAGGTGATCCTCCCAACATCCTTTGAAGTCCATCACACAAGCTCGGAGCATGTCTTCAAGTGTTTGAATCGTTCTCTCGCTTTGCCCATCGGTCTGCGGATGATACGCGGTACTCATTCGTAGTTGTGTCCCCATTCTTTCTTGAAGACTCTTCCAAAAGTTTGACATGAATCGCAGATCTCTATCTGATATAATAGATACTGACACCCCATGCCTCGAGATAATTTCCTTGACATACAATTTGGCTAACTTGTCCAAACTATACTTAATCTTAATTGGCAAAAAGTGAGCTAGCTTAGTAAGACGATCTATAATCACCCATATGGCGTCATGCCCTTTCTGCGTTGCCGGAAGTCCTTCCACAAATTCCATTATGATGTGCTCCTGCTTGGTCGTTGGTACTCTGCCTTGACTCTCTGATAAGTTAGACATCTACTTACGCATTCTGCAACCTCTCTCTTCATGTTTGGCCACCAGAAGTGGTGACACAAATCTTGGTATATCTTCGTGCTTCCTGGGTGTATCGAGTATCTCGTACTGTGCACTTCTTGCAAAATCTCTTCTCTTAGTTCTGGTACTATCGGTACCCAAATTTGTCCTTCAAATCTTAGCAGTCCAGTGCTATCAATCTTAAATTTTAATTCATCACATTCAGTCAATCGCTTCTTGATGTTATTGTAATCTTCGACCTTTTCTCGTGCCTCTTTAACCTTATCCAATAAAGTCAGGCTCGCTGTCACTGCAAATAATTATTCGTTGGTCTCCATCGGATATTTAATCTCCAAGTCTAGTCTTTCGAAATCTTTCACCAATTCTTCTTGAATGGTCAACTTTAATAACTTCTCTCTGCCTTTTCTTCTCAAGGCATCTGCCACTACATTTGCTTTGCCTGGATGGTACAGAATCTCACAATCATAATCTTTGATCAATTCTAACCATCGGCGTTGCCTCATGTTTAACTCTTTCTGCATAAAGATATACTTCAGACTCTTGTGATCTGTATATATCTCACACTTCTCACCATACAAATAATGCCTCCAAATCTTCAAGGCAAAAACTACCACTGCTAACTCCAGGTCATGAGTCGAATATCCCTTCTCATAATCTTTCAGTTGATGTGAAGCGTAAGTAATGACCCTGATTGCATCAGTACACAGCCAAGACCCTGGTGTGATACATCACTATCCACTATAAACCCTCTCGTGTTGTCAGGTAAGGCTAGCACAGGTGCTTGACTAAGCCTCTTCTTTAATTCTAGGAAACTTTCTGCACACTTCTCCGTCCAAACGAACTTAGTTATTTTTCTGGTAAGATTGGTCAACGGCGATGCTAATTTCAAAAAATCCTGAATAAATCTTTGATAAGATTCCGCCAATCCTAAGAAACTCCTGATTTCTGTCGGCGTCTTCAGTTGTTCCCAATTGATAACTGCTTCTACCTTCACTAGATCCACTGAAACACCATTCTTGTCGATAATGTGCCCCAAAAACTGCACTCTCTGCAACCATAACTCACACTTGGAGAATTTTGCATACAGCTTTTCCCTCCTTAATGTCCCCAACACTATCCGAAGATGCTCGGCGTGTTCTTCCTCCATCTCTGAATACACTAGAATGTCATCGATGAATACACAACAAACTTATACAAATACTGTTTGAACACTCTGTTCATCTAATCCATAAATGTTGCTGAAGCGTTCGCCAATCCAAATGACATTACCAAAAACTCAAAGTGTCCATATCGAGTTCTGAATGCCATCTTTGGAATGTCCTCCGACCTCACTTTCAGTTGGTGATAACCGATCCTTAAGTCAACTTTGAAAAGTACTTCGCCCCCTTCAACTAATCAAACAAATATTTTATCCTGGGCAACGGGTACTTGTTCTTAATGGTGACCTTGTTCAACTCTCGGTAGTCGATACAAAGTCTTAGCGACCCATGTTTCTTCTTCTGAATAAGATTGGTGCTCCCCACCAGAATACGCTTCATTCGAATGTATCCCTTATTTAACAACTCTTGTAATTGAGCCATCGGTTCTTTCATCTCTCTAGGTGCCATATACGACACGATGCTTTTTATCTGGTGCTATTCACAGTGCCAAATCAATAACAAACTCATCTCTCTATCCAATTGGTAATCCTAGAATCTCGTTAAGGAAGACATCAACGAAATCCCTTACAATAGGTATCTGACTCAGTTCACCCTCGACTCATCGAGTATCAACCACATGAGCCAAATAACCTATACAACCCTTCCTAAGCAATCTCTGTGCTTGCACCATCGTCAGACAATAAGATTGTCTCGGTGATTTACTACCATAAAATACCACCTTCAAATTATTCAAAGTCTTAAGGTGTACACACTTCTTCTTACAGTCTATAACTACTCTGTGAACCGATAACCAATCCATCCCAAGGATTACATCGAACTCCCCCAAACAAATTGGTATCAAATCCACTTTGAGCTTAAATCCTCGTAATTTGGTATAACAATTCCTATGAATGTATTCTATGGGGATAATTTCCTTGTTCGCTACTTCTACTTTCATAGGCTGTTCTAATCTCTCACAGGGTAAGTTTAACTGTTTAGCAAATTATTCAGAAATAAAAGAGCAGGTAGCACCTTAATCAAATAACACGTATGCATCTATATCATTTATCGGAATGATACCTAACACCACGTCCTTAGGCTCCACCACATCCTGTACGGTCATGTTGAACGTTCATGTCATTGGTCTATTGGCTTGACTGGCATGCCCTCCAATGTTCAGCCCATTGTTGTTGTTGTTGTAGTTGCCGCAAGCTGCATCGCCCTTTCTCTTCGGGCAGTCCTTGATTTGATGGACCGTAGCTCCACACGAGAAACATCCTCCCTTCTGCTTATTCAGACACTGAGGAGCCATGTGCCCTAGTTTTCCGCAATGATAACAAACACTCTTTCCCTTCATGCACTCCCCCGAGTGATTCCTCCCACAGTTGTTACAGTTATACTTTTTTTGGCCTCCCCCCCCCCGAACTTATTACCTCCAGAGGTTTGGCTTTTTGTCCATTTACGCTTGTTGGGGTTGCTGCCTCCACTGCTTCCCCTTTTTGTCATTCCTAACCGATCTTCTTTTCTTGTTTGAATCGAGCGATGGCTTCATTGCCTCCTTCGGCAATGATATCCATTTCCAATAGATCAGAGTAAGTCTTAATCTTTAATACTGCCACTACTTTCTGCACCCATGGTTTAAGTCCTAATTTGAACCTCCTTGCCTTCATGGCCTCCGTGTCAAACTAATGTGAAGCGAATCGGGCCAACTCATTAAATTATGCCATGTACCCTGCGACAGACATACTACCTTGCTTCAGTTCCAGAAACTTAACTTCCATATCCTGTTGTGTATTCTCTGAGAAGTAATTCTCGAGGAATAGCTCCTTAAATATGTCCCAAGGAATAACTCCTTCGTCTGCTCGTCCCTTATTGGCTTTCCACCAATAGTTAGCTTCTCCCTTCATCATGAAAGTGGCAAAACTCATCTTCTGTACTTCGGCTACTCGTGCGACCTCAAACACCTTCTCCATTTTTTCTATCCCTGTCTGGGCTTCAATTGGGTCCAAGGTTCCCCAGAACTCCGGTGGTCCTACCAATTTAAAGTTCTTAAAGCTAGCCAAGTGATGTTCTGGCTATCCTGCTACTGGCGGGGGTCTATTTTGCATTGCCTCAGTTAACAGGTTAACGAAGTTCTGCATTGGATCAACATTTTCCCCTCCACCATTGTTAATGGATCCTTCCTCCCTCTAGTTCCGTGGTAGTCTCCTAGGCGGCATGATCTGAGGAAAGGAAGAAAACTATTAGGCTTTACATGATATGCTATCCATGTTAGCATTAAGAAGTTTAAGACGTCTATCAATCATTTTTAATTTAAATAAACAACTTTAGTATCATAATAAAACTCGATGGATTTCCTCAACCCATCTCTTACATACTCTACTTGAGTTTTCTACTAAGGTTATAACCTAGGTTTCGCATTTCTAACGTGTATAACCTACAGCTTTGATACCAACCTGTGACACCCCCGAATCCAGGTCATCTGACCCAAGTTCGGTCATCACGATAAAATACAAACATCCACCTCTAAACAACATACGATAACTAAAATGCGGAATATAATAAACGTATGTCGTTCATTCAAAACGTGTTACTAGTCCTGTAACGTCCCAAAAAATCAAACCTTTGTAAATACATTTAATAATGAATAAAATAATATTATTTATTATTACTACATGTTGATAAGATGAATGTCGTTCTATAACCTAGAAATGTTGGAATGTCGTAGTATTTTAACTACGTGAATGAATTAAAGTGTTTGAATTTCTAAGACGAAAATAAAGGCTTTCCGAGAAATTTTCCGAAAAACACTATTCATCGATTTATGCTCAGAAATTATTTTTGAACTTCCGAGAAATACCTAATGTTATAATATCAATATGAGATGGATTATGTAATAATAATCTAAATATGGAAAATGTAATATTTCGCATGCGGACTTAATTGGAGAACGTTAGAAATATTAAGCGTTAAGAAAAGAATGTGTTAATCGTATAATGCGTAGGCATTGTGCTAATTATTGAACGTAAGTATGATACGACATATTATACGAGTATGTATGAAGAATGGAATAACGTATATGACGAATTAGTATACGAGCTAGCATACGAGAATTATACATGGTATATTTATGTCAAGGTTCTTAATTAAAGGGAATGGACTTGTAGGATTATTAGCATAATGGTAGAAGTCCAATAGAAAGTGATACTCAAGCCCAAGTGTTTGATATGTCATGAGTCCAAACTATTGTAGTATAAGCCCAACAAGGAATTAGCATGATTAATTATCAAGCCCAATGAATTAGCCATGATCCATGGAGCAAACCATGTTAATGTGGGTAGTCTTGATGGGCAAGCATTTTGTGTGGTGATCAAGTGTTGTGATGAGCAAGAAAAGTGAGTGCTAGACAAGATAACTTAGTTGTAAAGTAATGAATAGTAAGGAGGTGGGATTAAGGAGGTTAGTTGAGGAGGTACAATGCCTAATTGACTATTTTACCCTAACTTTGGGTTGCCTATAAATAGAGAGCTCTCAATTCATTTGATTGCTTGATTAAAATTCCTCTCAACTTCTCTCAAGTCAAGTAACTTATTGCTTAGAGAGAATAAGCCACATAAGTCAAGAATAAGTCAAAAGTTCTTTACTAGTATCCAAAGAGAAGAGAAGTACAAGTGCTTCTAGGGTAAGACTCTTGTTTAATATATATTCATCTCTATCATTATAGGGTGATAAGAGAAGTATGATTTTATGTTAAGAACATATAAGAAGTCATTGATAAATGAACTTAAGCTGAATAAGTTGAATAAGCAACTTGAACCTAAATAAGTTGATAAACTTGTACAAAACTTATCATATGTTTGTCATATGATGTTAGTATGTTCAATATAGTATGAGAACATTGATTGATGGACTTAAGTTCATAGTAAATCATAAGCATGAGAATTGTAGTTCATAAGTTAAATAAGTCATTGACTTGTGAGAATAAGTCAAAACCTACTTTGATAATAAGTTGGTGTAATAAGTAACTTGAAATGTTTATATGTTGATTAAAATCCATTTAGAATTATTAGTAATGAGGTTTCGCCGAAATTCACACGGTTGGACGATAATCGTCGAATTCGTGAAATTCTCGGAATGGAAGTCGTATTTTGTGTTTGAAGTCAAAAACGTTGGTTTTCGATGGAGACACGTTATATTTGGAATTATAGAGTTTCGGACTCGAAAATGACCAAATTTCGACTTGGAACGAAGAAACGAGCATTGAACGTTCACGAACGCTTCGTTTTCGTTAAAAATGAACTAATAGGTGAAATTTTAGCAAACGAAATCAAATAGATAAAATTCTTGCATGAACGCGTAGAATATGTAATTTGTTAACCGTAGACTTTTGAACGAGCCAATTCAGACTAATAACGAAAAAGTTATGCGTCTGGGAGTTTCACTAAATTTTTAAAATCTGCAAAATTATCTCGAGGCCTGAGTCATGGCCAGCAGCATGACTGATGACCTTTAAAGCCCATGCCATGCGTCATGAGGCTAAATCGAAAGCACACTACTAACTCATGGCCGCAAAGATGAGTTAAAGAGCAATGGGTGGCGCCGCAGTGCCAACCCTAGGACTTTGAATAGTAATGAATGTTTATAAGTATAACATGAACAGTAACTTAGTTATAATAAACTGAGGAACTTAATAAGGTATGATAAGGTATTGTTGAACCTTATTTATGTTATCTAAAGGTTGGAGATAAGTAATCAGTTATGAACGTAAAGAGAACAATGTAACGAAAAGCTAGAACCAATAATAACAATCTAAGACAAGATTTAGATTGAGATGAAGGGTAAGATATAGTAGTATACATACTTGATGATGTGACCTAATGTGGTACGTTATATGATCATGTATTGTAGAGACTTGGAGACTTAAAGTGTGCGTGTGATAATCAGTAAGTAGATGCTGAAGGCAAGTATTCTAACCCTTGTTCTAGTTCAGTCTGGACAAGCTTTGTGATTCATGTATTCTTTCGCATGAAGTCTTGAATGATGAAGTCAAAGCCAATTCTTTTGGCTAGACTTATATTATTATTCTGTCAAGCATGTTAATGTTTACTGAGCTATATTGGTGTGGTTTTAATCGAAGACCGAGTATGCTAAAAATGTTTTTGTCGTTTAACGACAGGCACATGAGGTTGCCACATCTTAAACGTATACATGTTTAATGAATGTAGTGTTGATCAACATAAAGTACTATAGGCTGATCACCTAGACGTGCTCATAAGTAATGTCGGACTTACAGACTTAGTTCCGGGATGTCCTTTTCAAAAGAACTTATGAAATGCTCAAGGTCTTGGACCGGAACTGATGTTTTACTGAATATTGTTGTTGTAAAACGTTTTGAATGAAAAGAAGTGTTATTTTGAATTATCGATAGTACTTACGTAACTATTGTTCGATTATTGAAGATATCTGAGTTCTATGTTTCAAGCATGTTGTTTATTAGAATTGTAGTACTTGTTGCGCTTAGTCATGCTCTTACTCTTGCTTGAACCATATGAACACGATTTAAAATCAAGCAGACTAAGAAGGCTCAAAGCAAGGATAAAAGGCGTAAGATTTAATCCTTAGAGTTCTTATGTAATAGTATAGGTGAACGATTATAATATATTTGATATTATGACAAGAACAAATGTATGGGTTATAAAGAACCTGAGGGAATGTAATGTTATTTCTAATATATATAAGACATATTCGTTCTTTTGAGACTTTTCAATTGAATGTATGTTTGAATAGTAGTACCATGTAGCACCATCTGTCGGGTTGGAAGATACTCGGATTTGGGGACGTCACAGGTTGGTATCAAAACATTAGGTTATAAAAGTTAAGGGGGGATTTAAAAACATTAAGTCATAACCTTAAGAGAAGTCAAAGAAGTACAAGAAGAAAATAACCTTACAAAAATGCATTATGATTATGTTATGTGTTTTTATTATTCTACTGATGTGTACTAATCAACTTATTTGTTTTGTGTAGATGTTAGGAGTAAACGGAATGTATGTAGATGGTCAAACCATTAGTGAAGAATCAGTGAACCAAGTAGAGGTTTTACCGAACCCCATAGCAGCAGATCCGGATGTAGTGATTATTGAGTCTGGAGACTCAGATGATGCTGACTACATGTCAGTATTCGATGGGATGATAGAGGAGGAAGTGGAGACAGTGTCTTTTAATCCAGTAGCTATAGCATCGGAGATAGCTCCTGGGGGGTCGATGATGTCTTTGTTCATGTTAGTATTGGATAGAAATATTCATTACTATCAGGAGGTCAAGGAGCTGAACGCAGAGCTCCAAACTGTTAAAGAGGACAAGACTGATGTCGAGTCCATATGGGAGCAAGAACATGATGAGAGGATTTTGGCTAAGGACAAAGTCCACGAGCTGATACATGAGGTCTTTGAGCTCAAAGAGGACCTAAAGACCAAACATCAGAAGATAGGGAGAATGTCCTATATCCATAGGAGTTCTCACATAGATTTCAATGCAGCAGTAGGTGGTTATCCTGTAGAGGGTAGAGCGGAATGATGACATCCGCATTTGTGATATTATTCACGGTCTTGTCTTGTCAAGATTTCAATAATGCCTTAAGGCAGATGTAGACTAGTAGTAACTAGAGTAGTTTCAGTATGTAAATATTTTGTAATTAGTAGTGACGTAAAGCCCTCTTTGTATAGTGAAGGGTAGTCTTTTGTAAATCCCAATTTTTGGAAAGCGATAGCGGGAAAGTAATGTAATCAGCTCAGGCTGTGTAATGTAAACGATGTAATATTATACTAGAAAGAATGAATATAAGCCTTTTTATGGAAAACACTGAGTAATGGATGTTGGAGTTATTGTTTAATATTAGATGATAACTAATAAATAAAGGAATAATAATGAAATGTGTATATTGTATCAGCAAAATGCCGTCGAGAAGAGTACAACATAATCAAGGTGCTAACGTGAATCAACCGGAGGGAGGTCCAGTTAATCCGATGCAGGAGTTTGTTAACCTGTTAACAGCTGCCTTTAATAGAACAAGGGCTAATATCCCCGTAAATCCGGGAGTAGCACAAGCTACGACCTTTAAGGATTTCAAGAGTGTGGGTTCGCCAGAGTTCAAAGGAACTACAGACCCTATTAAAGCCCAAATGTGGGTTAAGGAAATAGAGAAGGCATTTGTGATAGCAAATGTCGACGAGGCCCAAATGGTTGCTTTTGCAACCTATATGATGAAGGGAGAGGCCAACTTTTGGTGGGAAGCCAATCAGGCTAGGGCTGGGATCGAGAATCTAACGTGGCTGAGGTTCAAGGAGATATTCTTCGAGAACTACTTTCCCACGAGCATGCAAGGGAGGATGGAGATGCGGTTTCTGGAGTTGAAATAAGGGGACATGTCGGTTCCCCAATACGCCACCAAGTTTAATGAACTTGTGAGGTTCGCTCCACACCAAGTGGATACCGAGGTTAGGAAGGCGCGATGGTTCGAGTAGAGCTTGAAACCCTGGCTCTATAACCGTAATTCGGTATTCCAAAGTACTTCTTTTGGAACCATTTTAGAGAAGGCGATAATCACCGAGGGTGGTAGTGAGGCTCTGAGTCAATACCACAAGGACAAGAAGAGTAAGGGGAAAGTAGATGGGGGAGTAAAGATTGAGGGAGCCAGTGGTAGTGGCGAGGGTCAGAAGAGGAAGGTGTTTATCTCTGGGAATACTGGAGTGAAGCAAGGAGACCCGAAGAGGAGAATGGAGGCCTGTAAGACCTATGGGAAGACTCATTTAGGAGTCTGTCTCAAGGGGAAGGCCGTTTGTTACAACTATGGACAGGAGGGGCACATTGCACCTAACTGTCCGAGTCCAAAGAAGAATCACGGATGCTTTGTGTGTGGGTCAACCGACCACATGGCAAAGAACTGCCCAAAGAAGGGGACGGACGGGAACCGTGGAACTAATAGCGGTAAGTTAGCTATTAGTGGACCAGCGCAGCCGGGTAGGCCGATGGGCCGTACCTTTAACATGATGATACCAAGATGCGATTGCATCGGGGGCGTCATCGCAATATTATTCTGATCAACGATATAAATGCTTACGTGCTATTTGATTCGGGTGCTACTTGTTCGTTTATAGCATGCGATTTTGCTTGACGATTAGGATTACTTCCCGAAAAGTTGCCTATACCTTTAAATATTAAGGTAGCAAACGAAGAAATAATTCCTGTTGAAGATGTTCATAGGAGATGTTGCGTAGATATACGAGGTTGTAAATTTTTGGTAGATTTGATACCGATAAAGTTAGGAGAATTCGACGTAATTCTCGGAATGGATTGGTTAGTGAACCATGGGGCAATTATAGATTGTCAAAAGAAATGTGTGAACATTAAAACGTTAAAACAACCTAATGTAGTATTTTACGGGAATAGATCGCCGGGACGTTCGTGTTATCTAACCATGACACAAACTAGGAAATTATTGAGGAAAGGATGTGTAGGTTACCTGTGCCATGTTGTTGATACCCAGAGAGTGGTAGCAACCATGGAACAAATACCTGTAGTGAGAGAATTCGCCGATGTATTTCCGAGAGAATTACTGGGTCTTCTGCCGGATAGGGAGACATAGTTTGTTATAGACATCGTGCCAGGAGCAGCACCAGTTTCCAGGGCACCGTATCGCATGGCGCCAGTGGAGATGAAGGAGTTGATGGTGTAGTTGCAAGAACTGTTGGACAAAAAGTATATTCAACCAAGTGTTTCGCCATGGGGAGCACCGGTACTATTTGCCAAGAAGAAGGATGGATCGTTAAGACTGTATATCGACTACCGAGAGTTGAACAAGTTAACGATAAAGAATAAATACCCATTGCCCAGGATCGATGATCTCTTTGATCAGTTGAAAGGGGCTAAGTATTTTTTAAAAATAGATTTAAAAATGGGGTATCACCAGTTGAAGGTTAGGAAGGATGATGTACCAAAAACAGCATTCAGGACTCGTTATGGTCATTACGAGTTTCTGGTGATGTCATTTGGGTTGACAAATGCACCACTTGCATTTATAGATATGATGAACAGAGTGTTCAAACAATATTTGGACAAGTTCGTCGTGGTGTTTATAGATTATATTCTAGTCTATTCTAAGACGCCAAAAGATCATGCTGAACACCTAAGATTAGTGTTGGAGACACCAAGAAAGGAGAAGTTGTACGCAAAATTCAATAAGTGTGAATTTTGGTTGGAGAAGGTACAATTTTTAGGTCATGTTATTGACAATGAGGGGATTTCAGTAGATCCAGCAAAGGTGGAAGCCGTGATGAATTGGGACCAACCGAAAATGCCACTGAGGTGCGGATTTTCCTAGGGTTAGCGGGTTACTATAGGAGATTCATCCAAGATTTTTCAAAGATAGCTACTGCGTTGACTAACTTGCCGAGGAAGACGGTGAAATACGCTTGGACTAACAAGTTTGAGGACAGTTTTCAAGAACTAAAGAAGAAGTTAAGTGAAGTGCCTGTTTTGTCATTGCCCGAGGACACGGGAAATTTTGTAGTTTATAGCGATGCTTCGCATAGAGGACTTGGTTGCGTGCTCATGCAGCATGGCAAGGTCATTGCATATGCATCTAAGCAGTTGAAGGATTATGAGAAAGTTTACCCTACTCATGATCCGGAGGCTGTCATTGCTAGAGTTTTTGCTCTAAAGATATGGAGACATTATCTTTATGGAGAAAAATGTGAGATATACACAGACCACAAGAGTCTAAAATATATCTTCACACAAAAGGAGTTGAATATGAGGCAGAGGAGATGGTTGGAGTTGATAAAGGATTACGACTGTGAAATCCTGTATCACCCTGGAAAAGCCAATGTAGTTGCAGAAGCTTTAAGTAGGAAGGGTCGGGAAAAGTTATCTTTGTTAACGGCTCAAACTGAGTTAATAACAGAGATGGCTAGGATGGAGTTGGAAGTGAAGCTGCCAAGTGAAGTAGGACAAATGTTGTTTACGACAGAGATGCAATCTACCATCGTAGAGAGAGTTAAGAAGGTGCAACTCAAAACTGATGAGTGTGACCGGATGAAGGAGCGGCTATCCAATAAAAAAGATACTAAGTATAGTCTTGATAATGAAGGATTATTAAGATTTGAAGGAAGAATTTGGGTTCCGAATGAGACGGAATTAAAGGAGAAGGTATTACAAGAGGCTCATAGTTCAAGGTTTTCGATTCATCCTGGTAGCACTAATATGTATCAAGACCTCCAACAGAGTTTTTGGTGGCCGAACATGAAGAGAGAAATAGCAGAGTACGTGAGTAGGTGCTTAACTTGCCAGAAAGTTAAGGCCGAACATCAACGACTAAGTGGTTTGTTACAGTCATTGGAAATTCCAGAGTGGAAGTGGGAGAATATCACAATGGATTTTGTGGTAGGACTTCCGACTACAACCAAAGGGTATGATGCGATTTGGGTAATAGTAGACCGATTGACAAAGTCGACTCACTTTTTTTTCCAATTAGGGTCAAGTATAACTTAGACCAGTTAGCTAGACTCTATATTAAGGAAATAATTTCCAGACATGGAGTACCAGTATCGATTGTGTCAGATCGTGATCCACGATTCACATCAAATTTTTGGAGGAGTCTACAAGAGCGGTTAGGAACGCAGTTGAAGCTGAGTATGGCGTATCATCCACAAACGGATGGACAGAGTGAGAGAACAATTTAGATGTTAAAGGATATGCTAAGATCTTGCGTCATGGATTTCAAGGGTAGTTGGGATGATCATCTACCATTAGTGGAGTTTGCGTATAACAATAGCTATCATGCAAGCATAGGTATGCCGCCTTACGAAGCTTTGTATGGGACGAAATGTAGAACGCCGCTGTATTGGGATGAGGTAGGAGAATGCCGAATGTTGGGACCAGAATTGGTGCAGCAAATAGCGGACATTGTTAAACTGATACAGATGCGTTTGGTAGTAGCTCAAGACAGACAGAAGAAGTTTACGGATTCTCATAGAGAGAATAGAGAATTTGAAGTAGGTTTGTACGTATTTTTAAAAGTATCTCCCTGGAAAGGAAAGATACATTTTGGAAAGAAGGGAAAGTTAAGTCCGAGGTTTATAGGACCTTTTGAGGTATTAAAACGGGTGGGTGAGGTAGCATATATGATAGCATTACCTCCAGACCTAGAACGAATACATAATGTATTTCACGTATCGGTATTACGTCCTTATAAGCCAGATTATAAGCACGTGATAGAATAGGAACCTATTCATATCGAGAAGGACCTAACATACGAGGAAACACCGATTCAAATTGCCAATAGAAAAGAACAAGTTCTGCGGAACAAGTTCTGTATGAAGAATGGAATAACATATATGACGAATTAGTATACGAGCTAGCATACGAGAATTATACATGGTATATTTATGTTAAGGTTGTGACAACCCGAGAATTTAGACAATTTATGAAAATCATAATTGATTGATTTAAGGTTCAATATTAGGACCTAGACAGGAAATAAGTGTATGGAATTGGCAGTTATGTAATGAAATTCCAAGAATTTCAAAAGTTTTGAACAAAACTTGAATTATGTGATAGACTATAAGTGATAGTCTAGTAATGAGGTATAAGATTATGGTAGATTTAAAATTCTTTTGAAGAATTATCAGGGATAAGTATCGAAGTGAATACTAGTTGGTATATTTGATTATATATGTGAATCAGTAATGATTTAAGATCAAGGATTGATCGAGATAAGTTATAACTTTAGCAAATCCTAAAGTTATGTTAATCATATGTTTATTAAGTTAGAAAAATCTAACGAAGTGTTAGAAACACTAACGATACGCTCAGAAACTTTAATTTTAGTTTTGAGAATCCGAAACCCTAATTCGGATATTTAAAACCCTAATTTGGGAATTTAAAAGCTTAAGTGTAAATATGTGGGAGAATAATAGTATTTAATTATATACTAATTCTAAGAGATTTATTTTATACATCTCGGTTAATTAATTTTATAACCTAATAATAGCAAGTCTAATTGGGTTAAGGAAATGAATGGGCATGTGAGCGAGGATTGGTGTTTTAATGGAGAAGTGAAAACCCTAATTAAATGAATTGGGTTGGATAAGAATTAAAGGTATTGGACTATGTATAGCTCAAGTGTGGCCAAAGAAGTTAGTTAGAGACCAAGCAATACATTAAAGGAATGGCTCAATTTTAGCCCAAGTGGGAGAGGAATTTTTGGACATTTGTTAAATCAAATAAGGGATAAAATAGAAAGCAAATTGGGAGCATTCTAAGGCCAAGTGGCCGGCCATGAGAAGCAAGGAAAAGAGGGGGAAGAATGTATTAATTGTTCACTTTAGTTGGTAAACAACTCTCACCAACTAACCATGTGACATCTTATTCTTTTGCCAACATTTATGTTTTTCTTGCAAGCAATTTTTAGCTATCATGTACAAAAGAAAGAGAGAGTAAGGCCATATGGCCGGATCATGTGCAAGAAGAGAAGGAGAGTGGATATAGATTATGAGATAATCCACATATAATACAAAGTGTAGCTTATTTTTCTCTTTCATCTCTTATTTCCTACTTTGCAACTAAGAAAGAAAGAGAGAGAGAGAGAGTGAGAGAGCTGCCATTCGGCAGCCATGGTGGAGAGAAAGGAGAGTTTTTGGTGAGGCATCCAAACTCCATGATCAAGCTAAGAAGAAGAAGAAGGTTTAGCAAGAAATCAAGCAAAGGTATAATAAAAAAAAATTTCTACTTGTGTAAGCTAAATTTCCTTGGTGTTTTGATTTGATTTTGACAACTTGAAGTTGTGATCTTGAGGTTTAAAACCTTAGATCTATGTATATATAAGTGTTTCATGTTTAGATCTAACAATATTGGGTGTTGATTTTGGTTGGAATCAAAGGTATAAAATTTCCTAAACTCAAAACTCTAGTTAGTTTATGTGTTTTGTGATGGTTGTTTTAGACGAAGTGTTGAACTTATGATCCATATGAGGGAAGATCTACATGATATATGATATTTTATGGTTAGATCTTGCCATTTTTAGGGTTGATAAGCTTGAACAAAGAAGATGAACCAAAACAGTTTTTTTGTTTTAAATGAATTAGTGGACTGCTGCCCTAAACAGAAAATTTCGGATTTGTTAGGGTGCTCTAAAAATTCTGGACTTGTGATATGTTATAGTACACTCAATAAGCTTTCCATAGACTCCGAAACGGACTAAATCCGACATCGGAGGAGCAAGTTATGGGATTTCTACCAAACTACACAAAGTTAAGAAAAACTGTTAGAAGGACAGTTTGTAACAGCCACTTCCGGGCTAAATTCCGGGAGCTTAACATGTCCAAATATGGATTGTGATAGATGAAAATTGTAATTCGGAAAGATACGAATCTAATAAAATTGACGGATCATTAATCGGAGTTACAGATTTCGTTTTATATAAGTTTTAGCAAAGGACTCCAAAACTGCCAAATGACAAAAAGTTGCTGCCCAAAATTTTCCGGGGACTGTTTCGGACATTTATTTAATGAGAAAAATTCCAGGATTTTGGGAAATGAAAATATATGGTATTAAGTAGCTCGTGTCCAAAAATGAGCTGATTCCGAGTTAAAACGACCAAGTTATGACCATTACAATTTTTGTGATTTTCCGACGGAAATCGCTATAAACGGAGTTCTACAACTCCGATTGCCACGAAATTTAAAATGGAGTATCACGTTAACATATATAAGGTTATGCCAAGAGATGGGCATTACTGGAGTTAAGCACGAGGTAGCTAATTTCTTAAGCTACGCACAAAAATTAATTAAGGAAAAATAGTATTAATGTTTTTAAAATCATATAAAAATGATTTTAAGTGTTATAAAAATATTTTAAGTTATAAAATATAACTTTTGATATTTTGGCATGAAAATATTAATATTTGAATATTAATAGCAATTATCGGATAATAGATTTAAGTGTTTAAAAATCAAATAAATATGATTTTAAGGTATTAAAAATACTTTGTGATATTATAATTATATTATAATATTATGTAATGATTTTCATTAATAGTTTATATTAAATAAATAATAATAATTAAGGAATTATGTGGTGTTTCATTCATTTAAATACGATATTAATGATTGGAAAATCATGATAAATGGTAATAATTATCCAAAAATTATTACGAGCCTAGGAAAAATATTTTGACTGATAAGAAATTATCTGAGATAATTGTTAAGTGTTCAGGAAGAGTTTAATTGAACTTAAACTTGAGTATTGTCCGACTAGACCGTCGGGATGATAGAATGGTGTCAGTTTTAAGTCAGACTGAAATAGTTTGACCTGATATTAAGTCTTATGTGCTGTATAGACTGATAGGGTTATGTGTTATGTGTTTAGGTTATTCTGTGTATATAAGTATAACAATATTATACTGTGATGATATTATTCTAATATTGGAGATCTATATTATTAATATTAGGTCTTCGGGTAAAGCGTTATAAAATGCGTTGCGGTAATCAACGGTTCAGGCAAGTTTTTCAGTTCTATTATGTTTGTGGATGGAATGTAGTTATCTGTTAAATTACATATCATGCTCTATGAATTGTTAAAAGTCAAAATATGACTAAGTTAATTGGGTTATGGAACTCAATCTATATGTGATTACATTGTTGTATGATGTAACTCGATAAATTAGAAATGTATAATGCATGAATGAATGTTTTGTAAGGAATTATTGATGCATGTAGTATATGTATAGTAAAGAATATATGATGCATGCTGATATGCATATTAAAGGAAATGTAGTGCATATGGAATTGTGTGCTATGTGAAACATGATAGATATTAAATTTCTTTGAAATTTTGTCGAGCTCAATCTTGCAAACATAAACTTTTTTGGAGTTAATGACGTTAGACAATATTATTTACTATGCGGATGATGAAGATTGAGCGATGCATATAATGGATACATTTTGCTTGATTTAGAAATGGTATAGATCTATGATTGATAGTTTTATCAAATGTAATTTCCAATATATACAGCTTTAAAATGTTGAATAGATAAAGAAGGTTTATATTGAAATGAGAATAGATATGATTCTTAAGCAAATGAATCATCGATAGAAAAGATAATGCCAAGTTCAGCCTGGGATAACATGTGCAGCTATTTTGTAATAGAATAGTTTGATAAATGTGTTATATGTTAGAAAGTTTATGAATTGTGTTTAAGTTAAGGTTACTCGACTTTGGGGAATAGTGTGTAATGTAATGTATAAACAATTTATGTTTATATCTTCCGCAAACAGTTATAGAATGATTAGTGTACCGAATCCGCGGCGATTTGGGGCCCGGATTCGGGGATGCTACAAAGGTTCTTAATTAAAGGGAATGGACTTGTAGGATTATTAGCATAATGGTAGAAGTCCAATAGAAAGTGATACTCAAGCCCAAGTGTTTGATATGTCATGAGTCCAAACAATTGTAGTATAAGCCCAACAAGGAATTAGCTAGATTAATTAGCAAGCCCAATGAATTAGCCATGATCCATGGAGCAAACCATGTTAATGTGGGTAGTCTTGATGGGCAAGCATTTTGTGTGGTGATCAGGTGTTGTGATGAGCAAAAAAAGTGAGTGCTAGACAAGTTAACTTAGTTGTAAAGTAATGAATAGTAAGGAGGTGGGATTAAGGAAGTTAGTTGAGGAGGTGCAATGCCTAATTGACCATTCTACCCTAACTTTGGGTTGCCTATAAATAGAGAGCTCTCAACTAATTTGATTGCTTGATTAAAATTCCTCTCAACTCCTCTCAAGTCAAGTAACTTATTGGTTAGAGAGAATAAGCCACATAAGTCAAGAATAAGTCAAAAGTTCTTTGCTAGTTTCCAAAGAGAAGAGAAGTACAAGTGCTTCTAGGGTAAGACTCTTGTCTAATATATATTCATCTCTATCATTATATGGTGATAAGAGAAGTATGATTATATGCTAAGAACATATAAGAAGTCATTGATAAATGAACTTAAGCCGAATAAATTGAATAAGCAACTTGAACCTAAATAAGTTGATAAACTTGTACAAAACTTATCATATGTTTTTCATATGATGTTAGTATGTTCAATATAGTATGAGAACATTGATTGATGGACTTAAGTTCATAGTAAGTCATAAGCATGAGAATTGTAGTTCATAAGTTAAATAAGTTATTGACTTATGAGAATAAGTCAAAACCTACTTTGATAATAAGTTGGTGTAATAATTAACTTGAAATGTTTATACGTTGATTAAAATCCATTTAGAATGATTAGTAATGAGGTTTTGCCAGAATTCACATGATTGGACAATAATCGTCAAATTAGTGAAATTCTCGAAATGGAAGTCGTATTTTGTGTTTGAAGTCGAAAACGTTGGTTTTCGATGGAGACACGTTATATTTGGCATTATAGAGTTGTAAAATCGAAAATGACCGAATTCTGACTTAGAACGAAGAAACGAGCGTTGAACGTTCACGAATATTTCTCGTTTTCATTAAAAATGAACTAATAGGTGAAATTTTAGCAAACGAACTCAAATAGATAAAATTCTTCCATGAAAGCGTAGAATATGTAATTTGTGAACCGTAGGCTTTTGAACAAGCCAATTCGGACTTATAACGAAGAAGTTATGCGTCCGGGAGTTTAGCAAAATTTTCAAAATCTGCAAAATTATCTGAGGCACAGAGTTCGCGCCACGGCACGACTCACAGCCTTAAAACTCAAGCCGCAGCGCGAGGTTAAAATCGAGCACACTACTAACTCGTGCCGCAGCGTGAGTTACAGAGCAATCGGTGGTGCCGCAGCGCCAACCCTAGGACTTTGAATAGTTATGAATGTTTATAAGTATAACATAAATAGTAACTTAGTTATAATAAACTGAGTAACTTAATAAGGTATGATAAGGTATTGTTGAACCTTATTTATGTTGTCTAAAGGTTGGAGATAACTAATCAATCATGAACGTAATCAAAATGATGTAACGAAAAGCCAGAACCAATAATAACAATCTAAAACAGGATTTAGATGTAGATAAAGGGTAAGATATAGTAGTATATATACTTGATGATGTGACCTAATGTGGTACGTTATATGATCATGTATTGTAGAGACTTAAAGTGTACGTGTGATAATTAGTAAGCAGACACTGAAGGCAAGTATTCTAACCCTTGTTCCAATTCAGTCTAGACAAGCTTTGTGATTTATGTATTCGTTCGCATGAAGTCTTGAATGATGAAGTCAAAGCCAATTCTTTTGGCTAGACTTATATTATTATTCTGTCAAGCATGATTAATGTTTACCGAGCTATATTGGTGTGGTTTTCAATCGAAGATCGAGTATGCTAAAAATGTTTTTGTCGTTTAACGCAAGCAAGTGAGGTTTCCACAACTTAAACGTATACACGATTAATGAATGTAGTGTTGATCAACATAGAGTACTATAGGCTGATCACCTAGACGTGCTCGTAAGAAATGTCGGACTTACGGACTTAGTGTTGGGATGTCCTTTTCAAAAGAACTTATGAAATGCTCAAGGTCTTGGACCGGAACTGATGTTTTACTGAATATTGTTGTTGTAAAATGTTTTGAATGAAAAGAAGTGCTATTTTGAATTATCGATAGTACTTTGTAACTATTGTTCAGTCATTGAAGATATACGAGTTCTATGTTTCAAGCATGTTGTTTATTAGAATTTTAGTACTTGTTGAGCTAGTCATGCTCACTCTTGCTTGAACCATATGAACACAGCTAAGATCGAACGGACCGAAGGCTCCGGCAAGGATAAAGGCAAGGCGAAGACGAACCCTTAGAGTTCTTATGTAATAGTATAGGTGAACGATTGTAATATATTTGATATTATAACAAGAACAAATGTATGGGTTATAAAGAACTTGGGGGAATGTAATATTATTTCTAATATATAGAAGACATATTCGTTCTTTTGAGACTTTTCAATTGAATGTATATGTGAATGGTAGTACCGTGTAGCACCATATGTCGGGTTGGAAGATACCCGGATTTGGGGGTGTCACAAGTCCCAAGATTTGATAACCTTAATACAATATTACACACATACCCTAAAATAATCATTAGGATTCATATTACATAACAGTCATTTAAACTAGGCGTAAGGTAAAGTCTGCTCCTCACCACTATCATACATCTTCCCCTTACCCCTGTCCTTTCCTGAGGACTCGGGCTTAACTGCAATATAATTCATGATATAGAAAGGATGAGCAACAAGTTTCCTCAGCAAGTTTAAATACAACAATAAGGATATATCATGATGAATGGAAAACATCTAACAATGCATCAACAATATGAATATTAGAAGCAAAGATAATGATTTCTTTTAGAATAACTAATAGTCAAGTAGACTTTGAACTATAAAACTCCAATGGAATCAATAACAGATTGACCCTTTGGTTACTAGCTACAGAATAAGTACTTGAGGGGATCAGCCTCGCGTACACCATGTATATGCATAACATTTAAATCTGCTCTTTGTATCTTATATTAGATACATGGGGTACTCCCCTATCATAAAAGGGGTGTTCTTTCAGTCTAAGTATCCTTACCATTAATTGGTTTGGATAGCTTTTATAAAACTTCATACACTTGTCTGACCGAACAAAGGTTCAGACTCTATTTAACACAGTTCAAGAATTATAAAACTTTAAATGATGTATAAGTCTAAGACTGTATGGACTCAAGTGCACTAAGTGTGAATATCAATAATATCGATGTGGAATAATTGTAAAGTAATTAAACCACTTAATAGTGTGCTTGGAAATAAAGTTCAAGCTTAAATAAATAACTTTCAATTCAATAATAACCTGCTCAATACAATATGAGGAAGATAGGAAACTTTCACAAAACTCAAAGTTGTGTAAGTTAGGAAACTTGCAACATAATAAAAATAGTGTTTAGATACTTGCTCAAGTAAAAGAGTAAGAATTAAGGAACTTGCAGAACCAAAAAGTGAAGTTTGGAGACTTGCTCAATATAAATTTGAGTAAGGTTAGGGAACTTTCTTGTTTGCTCAGCTACAATTTAATTCTAGCTTTAATTAAATTGCGTTGAAACGACCTAACGTTAACAAGTCGATCTTTTCAATTAGTATGCATAAACTAGTATGAGTCTATACTTACAAGAATCAAATCATCACATAGCATGCACATTACATAGCATATTGGTCATATATTACAAGGTAAAGTAATCATATAAGCATGCCTTGAACTTCAGATCAAAATCAGAAACTATTTATGACTGCAGGATGGCGCAGCTGCGCTTAGTCTAGGCTTAGGGACAACGCAGTTGCGCTGTCCCTTGGCCAGACTAGGGTTGAGCTTTGCATTCCTGTTTTCAAACCAAACTTTAACACACTTAGACACTTACACTTCTCATGCATACATGTTAAAGGTCTTTACAAAGTGTATAACCATTCTTGAGTTTATTTTTACAAGATTTTAGTTTATAACTTTCCATGGAATTAAAGCATAAAAAGGGTCATGTAATTATTATGTAAGACCCCAACTTTTATGAATAAAGAATAATTTTCTCGAAATATATTTTTGAATATTATGGTGTGGATTTGATATAATGTTATAGTTGTGGATAATATTTATAAATTTTGCAAAGTAAGCAAGTTGTTATAAAATATTCGATTGGTCGGGGAATATTCGTTTTAACGGGGAATATTAAATGACGACCAAGACAATCATTAGTGGACCCCTAACGGAAGTATTGTCGTAGTTAGAAAACGACGTAATTATCTTTTATAAAAATAACGGCGAAAGTGTTATCGTTAAAACTGTTGAACTACCGGTAGTAAAATCTGATGTCTGGCATGGTTGCATAGTAGCACACGGTATTTATTATTGATGCTTACATGAGAAGTCACTCAGTTATACTCAATTATTGCTACAGTAATTGCTGCATCATATCTCTCATAATATTGATTCAATTATTGTCACAGTATCATCTACATAATATATATTATTAAATCAATAATATAGACGACAAAGTTATTCATATTATTATTTGCAATATTGACAATGTCTAGAAGTTCTGTCAAAGAGAGGTTTGGTCACCTAATTGCGCGTCAATAAGGAGAAATCCTTATCGGAAAGCCCCCTCTTTCCTGTGAATGACCTGGTTGTTAAATATTGTGAATTATAATATTAATGATGAATAAGTTCGTGTTGATTAAAGATGAAATTGATAGTTCTATTGTGTTGGAATTATTAGTGTTAGTGAAAATCGATATTTATATTAATAATAATTGATGTCTGGAGGTTATATTGACCAATCGGGTAATTAACCGGATAAATGAGTAATTAATTGCTATTAATTCACATGATTATAACTATGTATTCACATGTGTGTACTATTGATTCACATGATTTACTATTAGGGGAGTTGGTGCAAGATTGATAATACTTGCATGACTAAATTAAAAATGGAGGTATAGTTGAAGGTACTATACTGTAATTAGTTTTGTTCACATGATTATACTATTGAGTCACATGAATGAACTATTAATTCACATGATTTACTATTAGGGGAGGTGGTGCAAGTTTGATAATACTTGCATGACTAAATTAAAAATGAAGAAAAAGAGGGAGGTATTATACTGTAATATTTTGAGCCCCAAAATGTGCAATTATTGAAACTATATTTTCCTATAAATAGAAGCTCATTATTCCTTCATTTCTCACTAATTCACTAAGTATCACAAGAGCAATTATTAAAGAGAGAAATTATAGAGAGAAAGAAGAAGAGACGTCTGCTACCTCACTATTCCAGTATCTAGTTTCTTTAAAGGTAAGGGGTATTATTTCTTTCGTATTCATGAAGAGAGTTATTTCTTTCAATATTTGTAAGGGTTGTTATATCATTCTTTATTATTTTGTTGGAATAACCTATCTGTGCGGTCTATCGCATGCCTGGTGAATTATTCTGTTATTCCATTCTTTATTATTCTGTTGGAATAACCTGTCTATGCGGTCTATCACATGCCTGGTGAATTCTTCTACTATTCCATTCTTTATTATTCTGTTGGAATAACCTGCATGTGCGGCCTATCGCATGCCTGGTGAATTCTTCTGTTATTCCATTATTTATTATTTTGTTCGAATAACCTGTCTGTGCAGTCTATCGCATGCCTGGTGAATTCTTCTGTTATTTCATTCTTTATTATTCTATTGGGATAACCTATCTATGTGGATTACCGCATGCATGGTGAATGATCCTTTGTATTCATTCCTTATTAAATTGTGAAAATGATCTATCTACGTGGATTACCACATGGCGGGCGAAAATCCATTTGCAGTTTCATATATTCTATTATACTCAGTTAGTTAAAGTTTTAGCTTCTATACTCCATGAAATTAGTGGAATATCCTTAATATTTGCGCTTCATCCAGTATCTTTTCATGGAAATATTCTTCTAAGCATTCTTAAATTTTACTCTACAAAGCAGTATCATGTTGACAATTTGGACGTTATTGATTTCTGGATAAATTAAATTATAAATCTTTAAAATTTATCCTTGAACTTGTTTTATTGAATTATTATGTCATTGTCATCATCCTCATGCTTATATTGTGATGAAAGTCATCTTTGGCTTACGTGCATAGATGGACTTGGTATGATTATGACCAGGGATTATTCGGTTTAATCATGACCGTAATGTGACAAATGATGTGGTGAAAGTCCTCATTTGCCTGTAGTTCATTGATGGACAATTGTTGGTATGATTATGACCAGAGATTATTTGGTATAATCATGACCATTGATGATTACATGAATATCCTTGGCCGTGATGCAGGGATGATTCGATTTTATTTATTAAGTCGAGTCTCAAATGATAAAGTTGATGAAAACTTTTTAAATCATAGAAGATAGTAGATTTTATGCTCTACTTGACTCTTCTAATGGATTGCTTATTCACCGCAGTTGTTGATCTAAAACTTGTTGTCTATTATATTCTATCGGTTGTTATACTGTTGAAGGCTAAGGATAATTTATTCTGCATTATCTTAGTCATAATAATTCTTACTGGGCTAGTTGAGCTCACCCATTCTTTCACTGTTCTCTTCAGGAAATGAGAATATAGCTGGGACGAGTTGGGGAACGGATTGACAGTCCAGATGGTTGTTTTAATAGTCCTCACTATTCTATAAAATAGTGTGACAATAAATGTAATGAGGACTCCATTGAGTGTGGATATTGTCTAGATGACAATATTCTTATTAAAACTCTTAGATTATGTATTGTCGTATTTTACACGACTGTTGTATAATTAAGTTGTATTTAAATTTTGTACCATGTATTTGGCGACTCAAGATGGGTGATGTATACCTATTTTGGGGGCGTCATATATTATGCCTTATAACTTAGCCATAGGTTTACCTAGAGAGGTCACATAATCTGTTAATACACATGTTAATGGTGTTCATATTGTTTATTCACAACTAGCATGGTTTAATACTTCAAAACTTGCTTTAAACTTATGTTTGATTAAATTATATTTATATCCATCATATACGAATCGTTTGTAGAGATATAATAAACATAAATGTGTCATCCTAACCCTTTAGAATCTAGATACTCATGTGATGCAACTAGATTTTGAAAATATGTTCAAGGTTGCCTTTGAAATCACTTTATCATGAATGATACAAGATAGCACATATAAGACAACTTTAAACTCTTATCATAATTAACTAAATCATGATAACTTCTTTTAAGATCAGAAACTACACCTTGTAGCATTCATGTTCATTAGCTTTATTAAACTAAGCTTTCCTTTTAAAATAATTTCTCTAACACAAAGCTAACAAGATTAATCATGATAAAGATGCTATCTATCATGCTAATTTAGGTTTGAAATCAGTCATGTGTATAACAAACTAAGTCCATAACTTGTAGATCAAGTATTACTTCAAAGTTTATTTTTTAAACTTTAAGTTTTAATTACCAATCTCTCACTAACTCAAGTTGATTACTTCATACTACATAAGAAAGCTTTGTAAAACATGTTATACCTCTTTTCCATATATATATATATATATATATATATATATATATATAGATATATATATATATAAGTTATAGAATCAAGTTAGCAACAACTTAACACAATGTAAAACAAGAATCAGTTCAGGGTTAATGTACTGCTACCACACTGCACCTTATACTAAATAGGCGCAATTGCGCCATGTCATTTCCAATAGTTATAAAAAGACTGCATTTACAGAGTCTTATTCTATTATGATTCCTTTCAGTTTAATCATGTTCCAACCCATCATTCAAGAGTTCATACTTGTTAACATACTTCATAAACACATTATAGCATGCTAATTCACATTAATTAACAGAAAATTTTAAGTAATTGCTAAGAATTTTACAAACCCAGCTAAGAACAAAAGTTTAGGATTTTATACCTCTTGAAGCTTAATAAACTTAGTTTCCTCCTTCTGAATTTGCTAACCTCTTCTTTGGAAAACCAACACTCATACTCAATTTCTCAATATTTCAACAGATAATTTCAACAACGTAAAACTGAGAAATAAAGCTGCTATTGGGTTTACATGGAGGATTGAAACCAGAGTGTGAAGGAAGAACACACTGGTTTACTAAGAGTTGCTCAACCACTCACCATCAACCATTGCCATAGCCAATGATCACCTACGCTTGAGGTTACTGTTCACAACTTGGAAGTTACGCAATGGAGTTTTAGCACGTTTTGTTCAATTGATAAATTATATTTCTCAGCTAAGTGATTAACCATTTACTTCAGTTTCCAAAAATATAATTTTAATGTACAATTGTTTACTATATTAGGAAAATTAGGGATTATTTATGTACTCACATCATATAATCCATGTACATTAGGTACACGAAATAAAATAACGTAGTTAGGTATTATTGTCCGGGTATCTCCATAATTATATTTTATTACTCACATAACCAAATTATCATATTATTCAATATTAACCGTCCAGTTTACACACGTATTTCATTTCCCAATTTTTGGAATACCCAGATATTTAATTATCTGTGTATTAAAAATCACTTATGATTTTATTATACTACTTGATACTTTATATCATTAGAATGTATTCTTATCATATGATTTTATTCATGTCACACCTTACATTAATATTCCATTTCATTTCAATAGTAGAACTAACTTTTCCCAGATTAACCAATGGCGTGCATTTTGCGCCATTTTATCTTCGCTAGGAGGCGCAAATTATGCTTGGGTCCTCAGCAATGCCAAAATGGTTTGGCTTCAAGCCAGTTCCAATTTCTAACATCACACAAGTTTTACATGATATAATTTAACTTCTATAGTGGTGATATTACTAGTTCAAGAGTGTATTTATCACATAATTATACACAATTATCAATTTAATTACCCATAATTGAAATGAATTAATATGTTCAAATCCTGCCACTATATTCAACTAAATTGAATATTTAATTCCTAAAAAAATCCTATCAATTCATTGATATTAAAATCTTAGGGTTAGTCCACTAATTTAAATAAACTATTAGTGACTTCCTTTAATCATTTTATAAATTCACATAACCACTTAAGGTTTAAATAGACTCACAAAACTAACTCATTAAAAATTAAATCACGTATTTATTTAATAAGGAGTTTAAAATTCACGGTCATTACACATGCAGCGAACTAACCCGAGATTTCTGGCTTATGCAACACCTTCTTCAATGGTTGATCAGTATATACCACCACTAACCGACCCTAGAAATAGTGCCGAAGCTTTCTGTTTGCAATGATTAAGGCATAGGCAAACTTTTCCAAGTACGGGTATCGGGTCTCTACATCTCGAAGAACGTGGCTGACATAGTAGACTTGGAACTATTTTCCCCCTTTGTCTCGTACCAGTGCTGCTCCCACTGCAATCGAGCTTGCAGCTAGATATAAATACAAAGGTTCCGAAGGGATCGGTGTAACAACCGAGAAAATCGAATTAGTTGTAAAATAATTTTATTTGATTAAATAATGAATAAAATTATATTATACGAGTTAACAAGATGAAGGTTGTTCTATAACCTAAAAGTGTCGTAATATCGTAGTATTCTGGCTACATGGAGGAATTAAAGTGTTTGAATTTCCAAGACAGAAATAAAAGTTTTTTGAGAAATTTTTTGAAAAACACTATTCATTAATTTCTGCTCAGAAATTATTTTTGAACTTCTGGGAAATATGTAACGATTGAATAACAAGAAAGGATGGATTATGTAATAATAATTCAAGTATGACAAACACAATTTTTCGCATGTGTACTAAGTTCGAGAATGTTAGAAAAAGTAAAGATTTAGTAAATGGAGATCATATGATAGGCAAGTATTATACAAAGCAATGAATACGAGTATGATACGAAGTATTATACAAGTATGTATGAAAGATGGTATATCGTATATGATGAATGATTATACGAACTAGTATACGAGAAGAATACGTAGACTATACGTTAAAAGCTGTAAGCCAATTGTAATGGACTTGTAGGATTTATGTAGGAATTGGGCAAGCCCTAGTGTAAACTTGTTAAAAACCTAATGATATGAAATGCAAGCCCATTATTCAGCCCAAAGTAATTAAAACCTAAGCCCAAACCAAGAACCAGAACTGTGGATCGAATCGATGGGTTACAGAGTAAGAAAAACCCATGGGGTAACCCATGTGGGCCCAATGGAGCACATGGCCAGCTATCTTGGTGACCAAGTAGAGTGGATTTACTTGGTGACCAAGATAGGAATATTTAGGAGGTGAAATAAGGAGGTGGGATGGCCTAAAAGACCAAATTTCCCTAACCTTGTAAAATCTTATAAATAGAAGTGGTGTTGGTTCATTTGTTGTTTGTTTAAAATCCACCAACATCTTACACTGAGAGAAAAGTGAGAAAAGCGAGAAAAACTAAAGCTTTGATAATTTAAGAGAAGAAGGAGGAAAGCTAGAACATCATGGGTAAGAATCCTAAACCATGATTCTCCATCTCTTCATTTGATATTTGATAGAGAAGTGGATAGTGGTGTAGCATGTATGATAAGGAGTATAAGAATGGCTATTAATGGAAATAAACTTTAATAAGCCATGATTATAAGTAAATCATAATCATAAAAGTTATGAACTAATGAAGAACATGGAAGAATTTATCATGTATAGGATTTGATGAAATATGTTTAGTTAGGATGTTAGAATGATGGAGTGAATCCATTTTGAACGGTGTTGTTGACTTCGGGATTTTTAGTTGTCCCTTTTCATTACTTGTTCTTTGGTGTTCTCATGTTAATGTGAGATTTGTTTGAAAAACAAGTGAAAAAGGTCCAACATGTGTAATGTCGACGATTTGACTTGAAGAGTCGCCAGTTGGTGTTTTTAACTGGTTGCACCAACACAACCGGAAAAGGTTTGCACATTGACCCAGTGATATGACACTGCTAAACAGGTCTGTGAAACCGAGATTTATTTGGGTTCGGGGGCTTGATTATACGGAGGGAAGGTGTTAGGCACCCCCCGATATCTGTGTTTCCACGGTGACCGCCACTTTTCAAGAAACTATTATATGAATGTGTGTTTGTGTGTGTGTGTGGATCAATGTGCAATTATTTAAAAGTAGTGCGAGGCCTCGTTCGCACCTATATACAAAGGGTTTGAATTTATAGAAAAATTCAGTTTTAAGCAAGATATAGCAATGAAGTTTTGTAAAAGATGATTTTCAAACCCTGTGCTCAATAGGAATTGAGACCTTTTCATACTTCCATTTTATTATTAACATGTTCGACTTGTTTGCTTTTATTTTCGAGATGCGAGGCATCTTCGAGAAAATAATATACAGCAGTGTCGAACTCCTTATGGGCATGACAGCCATCCAAGGAAATTCAGACACCGTAAATAATGTACAAGATGCTTACAGCTGAAAATGCCCATCACGGGAACTGAATCTAGATTTAGTAGACTGAATCTGTGATCACGTGATTCCTAGGCTCACAAGATACCGCAGTTTGTATAGAAAGCAGTAAACAGTTATATATAAAAGCTGTAAATATATATATACAGACATGATCAACCACCACGAAGCAAGTCCATGGGGGATCGTAAATGTAAATATATAAAAGCTGAAATATATATATATATGGACATGATCAACTACCACGAAACGACTCCATGGGGGATCAGAAAAGTAAATAAAGCAGTAAATGCGATCAACCGCCACGAAGTAAACTCCAGACGGGACTAAATGTAAATAAAGCAGTAAAGACGATCAACCGCCACGAAGTAAACTCCAGGCGGGACTAAATGTAAATAAAGCAATAAAAGGCCTCAAAGTAAACTCCAGGCCTGACAGAAATGTAAATATATATATATATAAAAGTAATAAATGCACCGGATGTAAAATCCAGGCTAATCAGATATGTCTGACAATAGTTATATATATAAGTACATATATATATAAAAGCAAGTAAACGCTCCAAACATTAGTCTAGGCTCAATCGAGGCATAACTCGATAATGTTAGTCCATATATAAATATATATATATATATATATATATACATACAGAAATGAAAACCACGGACCGAAGTCCGGGCATACGCACACAACACAACTCTCAATATATAGAATAGTGTGTGCAAAGATGAAGAGAAAGGCTTTATAGAGTATAAGAAGGCTTACAGTGGGTTGAAAAGGCAGGCTTCTATGACTAAATGGATGAACACTTGGCTCCCGCCGGTAAAAATATGATAGACTATAATCTCACAAGTGTTTAAAAAGAGCAAGCACTCAGTTTATAATGTGTACAAAGCAAATTGGACAAGGATTCCTCGCCTTTTCTCTTGCAAATATGGCCACCCCAAGCCCTCTATTTATAGAGGGGGAAGCCGCAGGTGTACTTGCGGCTCCCCGGGCTACCCCGGGCTCTGCGGGTCCTGCCATCTCGAAGTACGTGCACGCATGCAACGTGATATCCGGTCGAACTTGCAGAATTTCAATATGAGCCTCCGATTTGGGTGTGCCATACCATTCTGGAAAGTTATTTCTAAGAGCTATGCAATGACATAGGATTTGCCCTTTTTTGAATCTGGGAAGATGGGTCCATGTCCAAAATAGCATTTCCGGGTTTTCGTCAGGCAATCCGGTGAGCTGTTTTGCGTAGTTTACGCTCCGAAGTTAAGATATGGGTCTTTTGGGACTTCTATCGAAGCAACTTGGGTTGAAATGAGTGTATTTGGTTTGAAGTGAAGTTGAGTTGGCAAAATGACCATTTTTCCCCTCCCGGGGTTATCTCCGATTTTCACATATTTGTAGTCGTCTTTTCGCAGGGTTATCTTTGAGGTTGTCATGACGTTGACTCTGAATATCCTCAGGGTTATCTCTGAGGTTAGAATTCATGTTTTGGTCCTCAAGGGTTATCTCTGGAGTGTGAAAAAGATGTTTTTGCCCTCTTGCATAGTTAGTAACAGGCAAAGAAAATTTCGAGTGTCTATAGGTGTAAAAATCTCAAGTAACAAAGTTATGGCGAAATTTACGAGATTAGACGATAATCGTCGAAATCTTGAAATTCTCGGAATGAAAGTCAAAAGTCACCGTTTAATTCGAAAACGTTGATTTTTGATGGAGAATAGTCTAAACTTGCATTATAGAGTTGTTGTGACACCCCCAAATCCAGGTCCCTTTGAACCTCGGATTCGGTCTGCCACGATACTACTATCGTCAAACTATTTCTATCTTTTATTCATAACTTAATGAATATAACTTTGCTTATTACAATTTAGAAAATAAATTCTTTCCATTTCCAGGATCTGTACAATGACCCCAAACTTTTATAAGTTTCAAATCTTGGTCATCTACCATTCTTATCTTACATCATATTCGATGTTATAAAAATATGCGGAATAATTTAAAATTTTTCAATCTCCTTTGAAAAATCTTTTATTGATTTCTTAACTTGAATCAATTACAAATCCCTGAATCAAATTATGCTATGATTCATCATATTCAATTACTGTATAAATTTTTACATTTCAATTCAAATTCCTCTAAGTACCGCCTAGTACAACTTAACATGTATTACACATCATAAACTACTATCACGTACATCTCCTAGAACCTAAACATGGTTCAGGAGCATCTATTTAAATAATAAATCAATCTCCTTCGATTACTATTGAACTCTATCAATCAAGTAACACGTAATCTTTACCGTGAGTCCTTAACCTGCAAAAGTGGTTATTTTCAAGGGTGAGCTCGACAGCCCAACAATTCTAACAGTTTTTATGCAGCACATAACATATAATAGCATATTTAGTTCATGCATTCATACTCAATTAATATTTACTACGCATGTTACTTCTCATATAACAGGCATAGAGATTTATTTCATAAGCATATCATCAAAGATCAACTTTCACATTTCATACATATCTCATATGCATTTCATATATATACATCAACATTCTCATGGCATAATATAGCTTAACTAACAGTTATCAAATTCATATAACAAATAAGAACTGAAAGACTTGCCTGATTCGTAGTTTATTAACTACGACTTAACTGGTTAAAGCTTATTTGCACTGCGTGTGTTCCTACACAGTTATATAATCATGGATTCATACCCATCAGTCATACATTTCATATGCTCTTAATATAAGAACAAATATTATTTCCTAACATGGTTTTATTTTTACTTGAACTTAGGATAACCATGAGACTAACTCATTCTACGATTATATTTATCTAAACAATCTTGTTTTCATGTCTTGTAGTCCTTAAGGACAACATATAACCATAACTTAAGACCAGGCAGTTAACAAACTGCTCTTGGTCACTCTGCAGAATGGCGCGGTCGCGCTGCATTTAAGCTTGGGAGTGGCGGCAGCCGCTACTCCCAAAATGTAACTGAATTTTAGGCTTTTCATTGCTCAGTTTAGTCCTAACCTACTATGCATTCTAATATATACTATAAACATACATTAAGTAGGTTCTGATATTTCTTCAAGTTCACATTTCAAATCATTTAGTTTTGAATTACATAGCTCTTTGTTGAATTATTTACATCAACAAGGCTTAACAACTTCTTTTAACAAAGGTTCAATGTTTATAAGCTTTTAAACCTTATATTGGTACTAACAAGCCTTTAATACGCATGTTCACATGTATCTATCTCATATACATAGACATAGCATAGTTCATACTTTTAAAACGTGCTTAAATAACTTATGTCATGCATGACTGGTTGAGTGCACATATCATTCATGTTCAAAGGCATAAACAACATTATCATGCTTGCTTATAAGGTCATAATGCAAGTAGTACAATGCACATCAAAGTTGGTTTCTAAAACTTTTAAATTTCTCTTTAAAACACATACTAAACCGAGCTTGACAACCTTTTAGGTGCAATATATGTGACGCCCCCAAAATAGGAATACATCACCTATTCTGAGTCGCCAAATACATGGTACAGAATAAAAATACAATCTTAATTATACAACAAGAGAGCTGTGAGTTTAAATACAAATATTGTCTTCTAGACAATATCCACTCTCAGAATAAGTCCTCATTACATTTATTGTCACACTATTTAACAGAATAGTGAGGCCTAGTAGCTAATACTATCATTCGGACCATCACTCCGTTCCCCGACTCATCCCAGCTACGTTCTCATTTCCTGAAGAGAACAGTGAAAGAAAGGGTGAGCTCAACTAGCCCAGTAAGAAATATTATGATGAATGACGAATAAATATTTCGAGAAAATTAAATATTTATTCATAAAATCTGGGGTCTCACAATCTCCTCTTCTTAAGAAATTTCACCCTCGAAATTAGGGTACGTACCTCGTATGTCAAAGAGGTAAGGATACCTTGATTTCATTTCAGATTCTAACTCCCAGGTCTTTTCCTCAACATTGTGGTTCCTCCATAAAACTTTGACTTGAGGTATAACCTTGGAGCGTAGAATATGTTCCTTCTTATCCAAGATTTGAACAGGAACCTCTTCATACGTTAAATCTTCCGCTATTTCGTCCGGTTCTAACTCAATAATGTGGTTCGAGTCTTCCACATATTTACGTAACATGGATATATGAAAAATGTTATGAACACGAGACATACTTGGCGGTAAAGCGAGTCTATAGGCCACAGTTCCTACTCGATCGAGGATTAAAAATGGGCCAATGAATCAAGGATTGAGCTTTCCTCTCTTTCCAAATCTTGTAACTCCCTTCCATGGAGCAACACATAACAGCACATGATCTCCTATATCGAATTCCATGTCCTTTCGATGAAGATCAACATAACTCTTTTGTCGATCTTGTGAGGTCTTTATACATTGTCAGATCACTTGAATCTTTTCCGTAGTCATACGTACCAACTCCGGTCCCAACAATGTTGCTTCACCCACCTCATCCCAGCATACTGGAGAACTACACTTTCTTCCATACAATGCCTCAAATGGAGCCATGCCAATGCTTGCTTGATAACTGTTGTTATAGGAAAACTCCACCAACGATAAGAACTTGTCCCAACTTCCCTTGAAGTCAAGGACACAGAGTCTTAATAAATCTTCCAGAGTTTGAATAGTCCTCTCTGATTGTCCGTCCGTCTGAGGATGATATGCCGAACTAAATCGTAAATCCGTGCCCATAGCTTTTTGCAAACTAACCCAAAATTGTGAAGTGAATCTTGGGTCACGATCAGAAACTATGGATACTGGCATACCATGCAGTCTTATAATCTCGTTTATATACAAGCGAGCAAGACGTTCAAGTGTATAAGTTTCTCGTATTGGTAAGAAGTGAGCAGACTTAGTCTATCTATAAACAATGACCCAAATTGCATCAATGCCTTGAGAAACCTTGGGAAGACCCGTAACGAAATCCATGGTAATGTTCTCCCACTTCCATTCTGGAATTTCAGGTGGTTGTAATGGACCTTTTGGTACCTGATGCTCCGCCTTGACTCGTTGACAAGTTAGACACCTTGAGATAAACAGTGCTATCTCTCTCTTCATATTGCTCCACCAAAATGTATGACGAAGATCACGATACATTTTTGTACTCCCAAGATGGATTGCAAACGGTGTGTTGTGCGCCTCCATCATGATTTTATACTTTAACTCAGGATCGTTAGGAACACAAAGTCTGGAGTTGACTCGAAGTATTCCTTCTTCATCGATTCTTACTTCCGACATAGCACCTTCTTGCACTTTCTTCCTCATACGCATCAGCTCCAGGTCTGTAGTTTGAGCATCGTTAACTTTATCAATTAAAGTCGGTTCTACTCGTATATTCGCCATCATCGCGTGGGTCCCTGGAGTCTTTATCTCTATCTCCATCCTTTGCAAGTCATACAAAATGGGCCTTTACGTTGACAATATCGCACTCGTACCCGCATATGATCTTCTACTCAATGTGTTAGCTACCACGTTCCCTTTTCCAGGATGGTATTGGATGGTATGATCATAATCTTTCAACAGTTCAAGCCAACGTCGTTGTCGCATGTTGAGTTCCTTTTGAGTGAAGAAATATTTGAGGCTTTTATGATCCGTAAAGATCTCCACTTTTTCCCCATACAAGTAATGCCTCCAAATCTTTAGTGCGAAGACAACAGCTGCCAACTCTAGATCATTAATAGGATAATTCCTCTCATATTCTTTGAGTTGTCGTGAGGCATAGGCTATGACTTTCCCATGTTGTATGAGAACACATCCTAACCCTTTGCCCGAAGCATCACTGTAGATGACAAATCCTCCGAACGGATGGTATTGTCGTAGCAGTCTTTGAAATGAGTCTCCTCTTGAGTTCTTGAAAACTCTTCTCACATTCATCGCTCCAACCGAACTTTGTATCTTTCCGAGTCAGCTGAGTTAGTGGAGTAGCGATTCAAGAAAGTCCTTCCACGAATCTCCGATAATAACCAGCTAAACCGAGAAAGCTACGTATTTCGGTCACTGATTTAGGTTGCTCCCAGCTTTGAATAGCTTCAATATTTGCTGGGTCAATAGATATTCCATGACTTGATACCATGTGCCCAAGGAATACTACTTCCTCAAGCCAGAACTCGCATTTCTTCAACTTGGCATAAAGCTTATATTCACGAAGCTTTTGGAGTATCGGCCTCAAGTGTTGCTCATGATCTTCATGAGTTTTGGAATATATGAGGATGTCATCAATAAAGACGACCACAAAGTGATCCAAATATTCCTTGAATACTCGGTTCATCATATCCATGAAGGCAGCAGGAGCATTAGTCAATCCAAAAGACATGACTAGGAACTCATAATGCCCGTACCGAGTTCTGAAAGCCGTCTTTGGAATGTCATCGGTTCTAATCTTCAACTGGTGATATCCGGAATGAAGATCAATCTTTGAAAAGAATTTGGCTCCTTGCAACTGGTCAAACAGGTCATCAATACGTGGCAATGGGTACCTATTTTGATGGTGACATGATTCAACTCCCGATAATCAATACAAAGTCACATACTCCCATCTTTCTTCTTCACGAATAAAACAGGAGCACCCCAAGGAGAAGTACTAGGACGAATAAAGCCAATGTCTAACAATTCCTGTAGTTGGGTCTTTAACTCCTGAAGTTCAATAGGAGCCATTCGATATGGGGCTTTGGAAATGGGTTTTGTCTTAGGGTTCAAGGTCGATACAAAATTTAATTTCACGCCTGGGGTAGGCAGGAAGTTCTTTGAAATACGTCAGAAATTCATTAACAATAGAAATATCATTCAAAACTGACGTATTTTTGTTTAGATCCATGACATAAGCTAAGAAAGCTTGACATCCGCTTTTCAATAAATGAATAGCTTTATGGCTTGAGATGACAGTGATTGATTTTAATGGTTTGGTTGCTTGAATTCGCATAATAGGTTGATTAGGAATACAAAAGCTAACAACCTTTCGAAAACAATCAATTTTTGCATGATGAGTAGTTAACCAATCAATCCCTAGAATCACATCAAATGCAAGTATTTTCAAAGAAATAAGATCGACAGGTAACGTGCGGTTACCAATTTGAATCAAACAAGACTTATAAACCGTGGATGTAATAAAGGTTTCTCCCAACGGGGTTTCAACAGATAAGTCAAAGTCTAATTACTCCGAAGTCAAATTTAAACGTTGAGCGCAAGTAGGAGAAATGAAAGAGTGGGTAGAACCAATATCAAATAAAGTATAAACTTCGCTAGAGTTTATGATTAGCTTACCCATGATGACCTCATTCGGGTTCCTTGCTTTCTGGGAGGTCACAACAAACGCTCTCCCTTGCACTACCGGCTTTGCCTTTTCTAGGACGGCCTTTGGTGCCTCCATCCTAGCTGAACTTGTCTTTGGTGAACGACAAAATCGGGCTAGGTGACCTTCTCTTCCACAATTATAACATGCTTTGGACGGCATCGCGCAGTTTAGACTAATATGTCCCTCCCCTCCACATTTAAAGCATATGATAGGTGGTTGTTCTCCTTCTTTAACAACGGGTGTTGGTGCTGACGTCTTTCCATCATTGTTGAATCTCCTCTTCTTGAAATGTCCATTCTTACTGTTTTGGCCCTGATTACCACCGAAGTGGTTACCATTTCTGGCCTGTTGATTCCCTCCACGCTTGTTGTCACTACTTCGATGACTGTTCTCACTAGTATTATCATTTTGCTGGCTGCTCTCTTTTAGTTGGGTTGACTCATTATCACGCTCCAATAACTGAGCCCTATTAACAACATCTGAATACAAACACAGTTTATGATAGATAAGATATTGATGTATCTCAGGTTTCAAACCTCTTAAAAACATTTGTGTCATTCTCTCCTCGTTATCAACTAAATGGGACGTAAACCGGGACAACTCAGTAAACTTGGCTTCGTACTGCGATACGGTCATGTTGTTTTGTTCCAGCTTTATGAACTCTACATCTTTCATGTGACGAATACTTTTGGGAAAGTACTTGTCGTTGAACAGTTCTTGGAACTTCTCCCAAGACATCTTCAGTGCGGCAAGTTGAGTACGCTTCTGATTCCCACGAGAATGCCCGCATAACATGAAGGTGGCAAAGGATCCTTTTTCTCCTCGGAGCATCCCAAGACATCAAATATCTTGTTGATTTGCTTAATCCACGTCTCCGCCTTAAGTGGTTTTGGCTCTCCAAAAAACTCCGGTGGTCCCAGCTCCTTAAACTGTTTGGCGGTGACCGTCTGAGAGTTTCCAGTATTTCCACCTGCATTTTGGACAGGAGCCGCTCTTGCCTGATGTTGCATGAATTGCATGAAGCCTCGGAACATTCCATCGTTCATCATTTGGTCAGTGTTGTTATTTGCCTGAGGAATGTTGCCTTCCTGGTGCACATTATCCTGATTATTGATCTGTGGAGACTCAACGGTCTCCTGTACTCCATTGATGTTCTCAACATTCTCGGATGCCATTTCAAATACTGCCACAAAACAAGAGTTAAATAACATATCACATATTATCCTTATACTCTGACCGACCAATTAAATACCAAATAAACTTAGGTTGGTCATACTAACGAAAGAATTACCCGTCTCTCCCCTCCTAGTTCTTGTCTCACATCTTAGCCAGGGATCATATCCCTAAGCTTTGATACCAACTGTGACGCCCCCAAAATAGAAATACATCACCTATTCTGAGTCGCCAAATACATGGTACAGAATAAAAATACAATCTTAATTATACAACAAGAGAGCTGTGAGTTTAAATACAAATATTGTCTTCTAGACAATATCCACTCTCAGAATAAGTCCTCATTACATTTATTGTCACACTATTTAACAGAATAGTGAGAACTACTAGCTAATACTATCATTCGAACCATCACTCCGTTCCCCGACTCGTCCCAGCTACGTTCTCATTTCTTGAAGAAAACAGTGAAAGAAAGGGTGAGCCCAACTAGCCCAGTAAGAAATATTATGACTAAGATAATGCAGAATAAATTATCATTAGTCTTCAACAATGTTAAACTAATAATATACAATAGACATCAAGTTTAACTGCAGCGGAATAGGCAATCCATTAAAAAAGTCAAGTAGAGAATAAAATCTACTATCTTTTATGATTTAAAAATATTTTTCACCACTTTTATCGCTGAGACTTAGCTTATTAAATAATCCACATCATCCCTGCACTACAGCCAAGGATATTCATCAGGGTCACGACCACAAATTATCCATGCACTACGGGCCAAGGATATTCGTGTATTCATCAATGGTCATGATCATGTCAATAACTGTCCATCAATGCACTACGGGCCAATGAGGACTTTTATCACATCATTTGTAACATTACGGTCATGATTACACCGAATAATTCCTAGTCATAATCATACCAAGTCCATCTATGCATTACAGGCCACAGATGACTTTCAAAAAAATATAAACATGAGGATGATGACAATAATATAAGAATTCAATAAAACAAGTTCACGAATTAATTTATTCAGGAACTAATAACGTCCAAATTGTCAACATTATACTGCTTTGTAGAGTAAAATTCAAGAATGCTCAGAAGAATATTTCCATGAAAAATACTGGATGAAGCGCAAATATCAAGGATATTCCACTAATTTCATGGAGTATAGAAGTCAAAATTTTAACCAACTGAGTATAATAACGAATGGAATAACAAAAAAAAAATCACCATGCATGCGGTAGTTCGCATAGATAAAAGTTATTCAACGAATAATAATAACGGAACGAGTCGGTGAAATTCTGCAAGCGAGGATATTCCAATGAGAATAATAAGTGCGAGAATAATAAATAATGTAACAGTCAAGTCAAGTAAAAACGCATTGCATGTGAGGATTCGGCGTAATTATAAAGACGGAATAATAAATAATGGAACCAGGTCCGGTGTAAAAAACACAGACAGGATATTCAAACAGAATAATAAAGAAAGAATAATAGAAGAATGTCACCAAGTATAGGGTAGTCCGCGTATACAGGTTATTCCAACAGAACAATAAAGAAATGGAATAACAGAAGTTCTCTTCTTGAATACAAAAGAAATAACACCCCTTACCGTAAAAGAACTGGATATAAGAGTAGTGAAGTAACAAAAAAAAACTCTTCTTCTTTCTCTCTATAATTTCTCTCTCTAGAGTTTCAGTGAATTCGTAAGAAATAATGAAGGAATGAGCTTCTATTTATAGGAGAATGGAATGGTACTGTGCAAGGAAAAATTATTTATGCAATCAATGTGCAACGGATGAAATTATTTTTCAATCAACAATCAAACCAACAAAAATTAAAATATAATATATATATATAACACATGTTTTCAAATTATATATATATATATATATCAATATTATATATACACCACTTAATTTTTCTCCCCCATAACCAACATCAATCCCCCACCCACCCAAAAATCAATTTCACTACACTCTTACACATCACTATCACACTACCACTTTTCCACCATTTTCCACTCACTCACCCATCACACACCTATCACTTTCACATATCATTTTCTCCCACCACACTCAATACATACATATACTTCCATACATATACTCTTCCATTTCCAAAATCATTTTTCCAACACAAATGGGCCCCACATGTGGGCCCCACCTTTATAAAAAAATTTTACCGAATATTTTGAAAATGGGTAAATAGGGGTCCATAAAATAAGCAAATCTTTATAAAAATCACCTTATTAATTTTAACAACATATATCACCTTTATTATAATTCACAATATTAATCGACTGTGTCGTTTCCTGAAAAGGGGGCTTTCCAATAAGGATTTCTCCCTATTGGCGCGCAATTAGGTGACCATACCTCTCCTTGGCAGAACTTCTAGACATCGTTAATATTTTAATTTATAATATTAATAACTCTGTCATTTCAATTATTGATTTAATAATATATAAAATATCGACAATAATTGAATCAAATAACGTGAGATACTATGCAACAATTACTATAGCAATAATTGAACAAAACTGAGTGACTTTTCACGTAAGTATTAATAATCAATACCGTGTGCTACTATGCAACCACGCCAGACATCTTTGTACTTTTACTAATTGAGTAATTCAACAAGATTAAGCAGTGTAAAACTTTCACCGTTATTTTCATAAAAATATTTTTGTCGTTTTCTCAATCCAAAAATAATTCTGTTGTGGGGTCCGCCAATGATTGTGCCGTCGTACGAATATTCCCCGACACAAAGAATATTCCCTGACCAATCGAATATAGTATAACAACTTGCATACCTTGCAAAATTTATAAATATTACCCACAACTATAACATTATATCAAATCCACACCATAATATTAAAAAAAAATATTTCGAGAAAATTAAATATTTATTCATAAAATCTGGGGTCTCACAATATATCTTGAAATTACATTCCTTATCCCTCCGCGCACATAACTAGACTACATTCACTTGTTCCCAAAGTCAGAACTTAAAAGACACAAAGTTCGTCAAGTTTCATTTTCAAAACTTCAAGTTTTTTCTTTCAAAACACTTTAAACCAAGCTATATCAATCTAGTATATCCAAGGTAACTTTAAAACTACATTTCATGGATTTTTATATGCCTACATAGGGTCCAAGGTCAGAACTCAAAGGACACCCAATTCATCAACTTCCGTTTCTCAAAAACTGTAAGTTTTCTTTCAGAAAATCATGTTAAGGCATTCCATAATGAGTAAAGTAATCTTAGTTATATGATATGTCTATTATCATGCATATTTATGTTTTATCACTTAGAACAACATATTTCATCGTCGGGAGCACTATACTTGCGTTTGTGCTCGTCTGACGCCCTCCTATCGCCTTCGAATATGTAACGGTCACAACGATGGCTATTTTGACCCTTTTTAAAGACCTCAAATTGTAATACTTAAAGAACAAAAGTTGTAGGTCTATTCGTCCTCGTTCAAGATCATCTTGAATCGCCTCAATCGGAGTCTGTATGAAAAGGTTATGTCCGTTTTACAAAAATAGGTCAAAGCAGTCACAATTAGTACACATTGGGTGGGGCCGCGCCCCTTGCCCTCACCATTCCAACATCCCCGCACCATTTCTCAGTGCCCATCTGTGCGCCCACGCTCATGGGTGGTACGCCCACGCGTGGCTTCGCACAGATCACAGTTTTTGCCATAACTTCCTCATTTTAAGTCCGAATTAATTGGTTTTCGATTCGTTAAACTCGTTAAACTCTTAGCTACTCATCTAAAGACTAATTATAACACTTAAAAAACATTAACTAACCCAAATATTAATCCAAAACTTATGTTCATACTAAATTTTCATGTTTTGACAAATTTAGCGAATTCATTCACTACGAATTCGTTTCTAAACCAAATTGGTTCATTTAACTCTCGTTATTTTCGCTTATGACTATATTATCAGTAGCTAGCAACAATTCATGGATTATAACAATCCTTAGCCATCAAATTTGTGACTCAAAAGCTACTTTTTCATTATACTTTTCTAAGAATTGAAGAACTTGAATTTAAGAACATATATGTTAGAATCATTACCTCTTGATGGCTTCAAATTGCTATCTATAGCTCTCCTAATCTCTGATTGTTCTTCAACTCTCCAATTCTACAGACTTTCTATAGCTACTTATCAGACATCTCTCAAACAACCATGAAAGGGAAGAAGAGAGTACTTTATATAGAAAGTTTGTTGCCCAGTCATTAGTTTTGTTCTATGGTTTGAATCAATGGAGAATGAAATTAATCAACAGATATGCAAGGGTTGGCCAACTGCCCCTTTGTGTAGCCATCATCACTGCTACTACGTAATGGAGAAGAAATAGGATAGGCTAATGGCCTATTTACGCGTCTAATATATAGATGGGTGACAATTGTTTTGGGACAAGACTAATTCTCAGTAACTAAAGCTTAGTTTGGTTCCTTTAATTCCCAAAATATAATTTTAATGTGTTAATGCTACTACACCACGTAAAGTTAGGGATTATTTATGTACTCACATATAATCCATGTACATTAGGCTAGTCTAAATAATATAATTCAGTTGGGTACTTTCAACCCATTACTCCATATCACACATAAATATCATAATGATTATTATTAGTCATTAATTCTATTTTAATAATTTCAGTTAAACCTTCAGTCTGGTTTAACTGTAATACTCAGGCCACATAAGGCTCATTTATCTCATTTACTGGAGTTATCTAACTCAAGCTCATTATTTCTATAATAAAATATTAGGGGTCTAGGCCACGTTTGGCTTTCCCCAATTCTACATTATTTTATTATTTATTTAATATAAAGTTTGTGTCACACTTTACCTTAACTTTTAATTACCTTCAATGATTATGTACTATGAACTTATACTTATAATACAAAATAATCATTAACCTTAGAATAATTAACCTTTACTCCATTATTTAATTATACAATTATAAGTATAATTATTCGATGTCTCTACGACAACTTCTTTAACCTTTACATTTAACCGCATCTCAAATATTAATCTAATATATAAATCTCTAACCAATAATGGGTTTATATATATATATATATATATATATATATATATATTGGTTTTCTTCTATTCTCCATCACACATTTTCCATTATCATCTTTCAAGTATTAAATCTTTTCATATATTATCATATTATGTAATATATGAAAATAGCAAATTTAATTAACATAATTATTTCATTTTCTTCATGTAATGTGCATACATTAATTCACCATTTTACTTAAAGTGAATTACTCATTTCATTCAATTTACTACCACACAAGGCTTTAGCATTATATTATAATATTAAATAATATAACTTAATTAACCACTATTAATTTCCATAAATAAATTCTCATTCAATTTATGATTCCTTATCACAATCCATTCATGGACAGTTGGAACACCAATTATGATCCTTATTATAACATATTAGTTACTAATACACCAATCCTAAAGTTCAGATTACACGAACTCATCATGAACTATCTACTGGTAAATTTAATAGCTCTGGTCTTAGGCTTGAGAGTGTATGCGTACGCCGCCACCTCAAGTTAGACCTTGAACTAGTTATGCTTAATAAAAACATAACTTAACTTGTAAATCCTTTAACATGCTCCCTACATGCTATCTTATTACGTTAACCAAAATCGATTTCCTTTTTGACTTTACAATATCAATTTCTACATTCTTCAATAACTTAGAAATTAAACTTCAAGTTCAAACTCTTCTTTCTTTAATAGTTTAATTAACTATAAAATCTCATATATAATTTCTTCCCACATAATTCAAGATATAACACATATATACATTCATATTTGAACCCGGCATATCTTATAATAAGAATTCTATTTACTAAATTCTTATTTTAATAATTTCTAAAAATTCAGGTTATCAAAATTGCGGACTCAAAAATGACCAAATTCTGACTTAGAACAAAGAAACGAGCTTTTGAACATTCACGAACATTTGACGAACGCTCAATAACGAACTAATCGGTGAATTCTGTGTTAAAAGATTTGAAAAGGAAATATTTTCTAATGAAATCATAGTGCATGTGATTTTTGAGCTAATGGCTTTTGAACGAGCCAATTCGGACTTAGAATGAATAAGTTATGAGCCCGAAAAATTCACAGAAGCAAAAGAATCTTGGAATTTTCTTTGAGGCGGTGGTTTGGTGACAGTAGACGACCCAAGAGAGGAGGTAAGCAGTGTACTGCTGACTCTAGGCCGAACCATCACACCTGGGAAGTGGCGCCACAGCGTGGCCACTAATACACTAAGCATGAAATGCATGGCAGCCAAGGTGAGGCATGGACACAGAGAGAGGCGCTACGCAACGCGATATCTATATAGAAAGTTGAAATATTGCATATGGCTGAAGATTAGGGAAGACATAGAGAAGAATGCTCATGTATGTAAAATAAATGTTAGTTGATTAATGGTGAATTATAACCTTAATAAACTTGAAGTAACATCCTTAAGGGTGATAATAACCTTAAGAATTGCAACTAAAGATTGACGAAAGATTTCTTGAACGTAAATGCTAAGTAATACAACAACTGTAACCAATGTTAAACAATCTAAGGAATAATTAGATTGAGAAGAAGGGTAAGATACATTAGTGACAATATATGATTGATTATGACCTAATGTGGTATGTTATATGATTATATATTGTAGAATTCTTAAAGACTCAAAAGGAAAGTATATTAACTGTAGCAGACGTTGAAGGCAAGTGTTCTAACCCTTGTTTATGTTCATTCTGGACAAGCTTTGTGATTCTTGTATCTTACACATGAATTGATGTATAATGAAGTCGAAGCCAATTCCTTTGGCTAGACCTAATATATTTGGTGGATTTCCTTATAATCTATCAAAATGTTATCAATGTTGCTATCTTTTGCCAAACTGTGTTGGTATGGATTTCAAAGAAAGACTGAGTATGAGTAAACAAATGTTTTGTCGCCAAACGACAAGCACGTGAGGTTGCCAAAACTTAAACGTAAATACATTTAATGAAGTAGTGTTGTACAACATAGAGTACTATAGGCTGATCACCTAGACGTGCTCATAAGAAATGTCAGACTTACGGACTTGGTGTCGAGTTGTCCTTTTCAAAGAAAGAACGAAATGCTCAAGGTTTTGGACCAAAAATTTTGTTTAATGAACTTTGTTCATCGTGAAATGTTTTAAAAAAAAGAGAAGTGCTATTTTGATTTATCTATAGTACTTCACAACTATTTATTCAGTTATAGAAGATATACGATTCATGTGATTCAAGCATGTTGCTTAAATGATATTTTCATACTTGTTGAGCTAGTTATGCTCATTCTTGCTTGAACCATATGAATGTAGCTAAGACCGGACGACCTGAAGGATCCAGTAAGGATAAAGGAAAGGCTAAGGCAGATAAATGAGTTGTCTTGTAATAGTATAGTATGAATGTTGTAATTATTTGATATTATGACAACGAACATATGTAATGGTTACAAAGAACCTGGGAAAGTGAATAGTATTTTGGAATATATAGAAGACATATTCACTCTTTTAAGTTATTTCAATTGAATGTATGTGTGAACTATAGCACCGTGTAGCACCATCTGTCGGGTTGGAAGATACCCGGATTTGGGGACGTCACAGGTTGGTATCAAAGCTGTAGGTTATAAAACTTAAGGGGGGAAAAAGAACCTTAAGCCATAACCTTAAGAAGAGTTAAAGAAGTAAAAGATGAAGTTAATGCTAAAAATTCATTCAATGTGATATGTGTTTTTACTATTCTAATGATGTGTACTAATCAAACTAGATTATTTTGTTGTAGATGTCAGGAGATAATGTAATGTATAGGGATATACATGTCGTTAGTGAGGAGTCTGTGAATCAAGTAGAGATTTTACCGACACCAGTAGCTAAGTTGCCAGAAGTGGTGATGATTGAGTCAGAAGACTCAGAAAACTTAGAATTTATGTCCTTGTTTGATGGGATGTCAGAGGAGGAGGTGGAGGTGGTGTCGTTTAATACGATAGCACCTGCAGAAGAGATGACTCCCAGGGAGTCGATGAAGGCATTATTTATGATGGTGTTGGATAAAAATATCTAGTTAGGGAAAGAGGTGAGAAAGCTAAAGGAGGAGGTCCATGATATCTTGGAGGACAAGAAAAGCATGGAGACGATCTGGGAGGAAGAGCATGACGAGAAGGTTTTAGCAAAGGACAAGGTCCATGAGCTGAAATGCGAGGTCTTTGAGCTCAGGCATGAGCTAAAGACCAAGAAGCAAAACATTAGTAGAATGTCCTATATACATAGGAGTTCTCATGGGGATTTTCAGCGGCAAGTGTCTAAGTATCCTTTGGAGGCAGGGCAGACTCGGCATACTATCAGCCGAGATATTATAGTCAGTCTTGCCAATGTAGATTATGAGAATGCTATAAGGCAAATGTAATCTAGTTATTAGCTAGAGTGGAGTTAGATATGTAAATATGTTGTATCTAAGTAGTGACATAAAACCCTCTTTTGTATATCAAAGGGTAGTCTTTCATAAATCCCAATTTTTGGAAAGCAATAGCGAGAAAGTAATGTAATCAACTAAGGCTGTGAAATGACAAATGATGTAGTATTATAATGCAAGGAAGAATAAATCAATATAAGCCTTTTATGGAACATGTGGTGCAATGAGTTTGAATTATTGTTTAATAATGAATGATAACTAACTAACAAGAAGGAAGTAATAATGAAGTGTTATTTATTTTAATAGAAAGATGCCGTCAAGAAGAAGACAACGAAATCAAGGAGTGAACGTGAATCAATCGGAAGGGGGACAGGTTAACCCGATGCAAGAGTTTGTTAATTTATTAACGGCTGCTTTTAATCAGAATGGGGCGAATATACCCGTAAAACCTGCGGTAGTACGGGCTATTACATTTAAGGATTTTAAAAGTGTAGCTCTACCAGAGTTCCAAGGAACTACGGACCCTATAGAGGCCCAGACTTGGGTGAAAGAGATAGAGAAGGTATTTGTTATTGCAAATGTCAAAGTGGGGCAAAAAGGTTGCTTTTGCTACCTACATGATAAAGGGAGGCCAACTTCTGCTGGGAGGCAAACCAGGCTATGGCTGAGATAGAAAACTTAACGTGGACACAGTTCAAGGAGATTTTCTTCGAGAACTATTTTCCCACAAGTATGCAAGGGAGGATGGAGATGAGGTTCTTAGAATTGAAACAAGGGGAAATGATTGTTCCCCAATATGCTACCAAGTTTAATGAACTGGTGAGGTTTGCTCCACATCAAGTGGATACAGAGGTGAGGAAGGCGAGGAGATTCGAGTAGGGCTTGAAACCCTGGCTCTATAGCCGGATATTAGTGTTTCAAAGTACTTCCTTTGGAACCATTCTGAAGAAGGTGATAATTGCAAAGGGTGGTAATGATGCTCTAAGCCAATACCACAAAGAGAAGAAAAATAAGAATAAGGTAGAAGGGGGAGTAAAAATTGAGGGAGCCAGTGGGAGTGGCAATGGACAGAAGAGGAAGGGTTTTAACTCTGGGAATACTGGAGTAAAGCAAGGAGATCCTAAGAAGATGATGGAGGCGTGCAAGAACTGTGGGAAAACTCACTTAGGAGTCTGTCTCAAAGGGAAAGCGGTATGCTACAACTATGGACAGGAGGGGCACATTTCACCTAACTATCCAAGTCTAAAGAAGAACCACGAATGCTTCATATGTGGATCAACTGATCACATAGTGAAGAATTGCCCGAAGAAGAGGACGGATGGGAATAAGGGCACTAATAGCGGTAAGTTAGCTATTAGTGGTCCAGCTTAGACGAGTAGGCCGATGGCCCACACCTTTAACATGATGATCCAAGATGCAGTTGCATCAGGGGATGTAGTTGCAGGTATTATCCCAATCAACGATATAAATGCTTATGTGTTATTTGATTCGGGTGCTACTTGTTCTTTCATAGCATGTGATTTTGCTAAAAGATTAGAATTACTTCCCGAAAGGTTACCTATACCTTTGAATATCAAGGTCGCCAATGAAGAAATAATTCCTAATGAAAATATTCATAGGCATTGTTGTGGAGAGATACGAGGTTATAAATTATCGGTAGATTTGATACCAATAAAGTTAGGAGAATTTGATGTAATTCTCTGGATGGATTGGTTGTTTAAACATGGTGCAATTATAGATTGCCAAAAGAAATGTGTAAACATTAGAACGTTGAGACAACCTCATGTAGTGTTTTACGATAATAAATCGTCGGGACGTTTGTGTTGTCTTACTATGACATAAACTAGGAAATTATTGAGGAAGGGATGTGTGGGTTATTTGTGTCATGTTGTTGATACCCAGAGAGTGGGAGCAACGATGGAACAAATACCTATAGTTAAGGAATTTATGGATGTATTTCCAAGCGAATTACTAGGTCTTCTGCCAAATAGGGAGATCGAATTCATAATATATATTGTGCCAGGAGCGGCACCAAATTCAAGGGCACCGTATCGTATGGTACCAGTAGAGATGAAGGAGTTGATGGTTCAGTTACAAGAACTGTTGGATAGAAAGTACATTCAACCGAGTGTTTCGCCATGGGGAGCACTGGTACTATTTGTGAAGAAGAAAGACGAATCGTTGAGACTTTGTATCGACTACCGAGAGTTGAACAAGATAACGATAAAGAATAAATACCCACTGCCCAGGATCAATGATCTTTTTAATCAGTTAAAAGGGGCAAAATATTTTTCTAAGATAGATTTGCGAATGGGGTATCATTAGTTGAAGGTTAGGAAGGAGGATGTACCTAAGCCATCATTCAGAACTCGTTACGTCCATTACGAGTTTTTGGTGATGTCATTTAGGTTGACAAATGCACCAGCTGCGTTTATGGATATGATTAACAGAGTGTTCAAATAATATTTGGACAAGTTTGTCGTAGTGTTTATCGATGATATTCTAGTCTATTCTAAGACGTCAGAAGATCACACTAAACACCTAAGGTTAGTGTTGGAGACACTAAGAAAGGAGAAGTTATATGCAAAATTCACTAAGTGTGAATTGTGGTTAGAAAGGGTACAATTTTTAGGACATGTTATCGATAAGGAAGGAATTTTAGTAGACTCATTAAAGGTGGAAGTAGTGATTGATTGGGAACAAACAAAAACGTCGACTGAGGTACAGAGTTTCCTAGGGTTAGCGGGATACTATCAAAGATTCATCCAAGATTTTTCTAAGATAGCTACTCCGTTGACTAATTTGACAAGAAAGACAGTGAAGTACGTGTGGACTGAGAAGTGTGAAGACAGTTTTTAGGAGCTAAAGAAAAGGTTGAGTGAAGCACCTATATTATCTTTACCCGATGAAACAGGAAATTTTGTAGTTTATAGAGATGCTTCGCATAGAGGACTTGGTTGCGTGCTCATGCAGCATGGCAAGGTCATTGCGTATGCATCACGGTAGTTAAAGGATTATGAAAAAGTTTATCCTACTCATGATCTGGAACTGGCCACGATAGTTTTTGCCTTAAAGATATGGAGACATTATCCTTATGGAGAGAAATGTGAGATATACACGGACCATAAGAGTCTAAAATATATCTTCACACAAAAAGGATTTAAATATTAGACAAAGGAGATGGCTAGAGTTAATAAAGGATTACGATTGCGATATCCTGTATCACCTAGGAAAAGCCAATATAGTGGCTAACGCCTTAAGTAGGAAGGGTCGAGAAAAGTTGTCTATGTTAACGACTCAAACTGAGTTAATAATAGAGATGACTAGAATGGAGTTGGAGGTGAAGTTACCGAGTGAGTCTGTACGGAGATTGTTTACAACAGATATTCGATCTACCATTGTAGAGGGAGTCAAGGAAGTACAGCTCAGAAATAATGAGTGTGATTAGATGAAGAAGCGGCTAGCAAATAAAAAAGAGATAAAGTATAGTCTTGATAATGAGGGATTATTAAGATTCGAAGGAAGAATTTGGATTCCGAATGAGACAAAATTAAAGGAGGAAGTGTTACAAGAAGCTTATAGTTTGAGGTACTCAATTCATTCTGGTAGTACTAAGATGTATCAAGACCTTTGACAGAGTCTTTGGTGGCCGAACATGAAGAGAGAGAGCAGAATATGTGAGTAGGTGCTTAACTTGTCAAAAAGTTAAGGTCGGACATCAACGACCAAGTGGCTTGTTATAGTCATTGGAGATTTTAGAATGGAAGTGGGAGCATATCACGATGGATGTTGTGGTAGGACTTCCGATTACACAGAAAGGGTATGACGCTATTTGGGTAATAGTGGACCGATTGTCGAAGTTAGCTCACTTTTTGTAACGCCCCCAAATTTAGATACTTGAAACCCGAACTCAGTGCTTTACGATACCATTTTTATGAGCGGAATAATACTAATGATAATAATAATAATACGAATTTCAAACTTAACTTACATTTATCAAAGTCTAATCCCAAGTACGCAACCTTTACTATAATTCTTTACATGATAGATAATACATATCATTGTCTTAATACAGTTTAACTATTACAAAAGATACCATTAAACATATTCTGATTGCTTTCCTTTTCACTTGTTCTTGTCTGAACCTTCGGGTTGATCATGCCTAACTGAAAACATTCAATTTTAAAGTAAGAATGAGCATTTGAGTGCCCAGCAAGTAATAACAATTATAAATATCATTAGCTGAAAAAATTAAATGTTTTCTTTGTACATCAATTGTACAACGAATTAATAGTTGTGAAGTAAACTGAACCGATAATAATAGCATAACAATTCTATACCAAATTTTTGAAACTACGTACTGACTTTAAATAGGGTTATGGTGACATACTATGAACATTGTTTTCAATTTTCGAATAGGTTTAGTGAGAACTTCATCCCGCAAACCGTCATGTGACTTCTGCGAGAGGTGATCATCCCAATGTGCCCTGTATTGATCAATACTACATACAAGAACGATATTATTGTTCACTCTGTCCACCTTGGGTGCATAAAAGTTTTCCCTTGATCGGAAAGTTCATACTTAGTCTGGAATCCGAACCAAAGCAATTTGATTGGATATAAAAGGGTTTTACAATATTCAACGATATTTCTAAATCTGTGTCCAGCTGATCAAATAGCTTAGGGTATATATATATATATATATATATATATATATATATATATATATATATATCAACATGTGATTAAATACAATGACTATGACTATCCATGTGAGGTCACTTGTATAATCATATTTAGAAATTAACGAACAAAATATATATCTGAATTATATAATATAACATCATGTTGATAAAAAATGATCGGATATAATATATATAACAATAGGGTTAGTAATCTAGCATAATAATAATATTATTCTGAAACTTTCTTACTCATGTCCATTGCATAAAGTAAATACAAAGGTAGGATACTTGCCTGGTCTGTTGCTTACAATACGCAACTTAGTTTTATCTTTTATATCATGACCTATCATTAATAAGATCATTCTATCGATTAGAATCACATATCATAACACATAGTACTGCTTATTGCAGTTGGCACATAACCTAATCACATTGTCACACATGTTTTACAGCCATTAAATCACAAATAAACACATATACATTCAAACTATCTAAGTCCATATCAATTTCAAAGACATTATTTGATTGTCTTGCAAACGGCATATCGGGTAATTACCGAGTTTAAAACTCTATTGAGTATCCTTAATATTATTCTGGACAACTTAAGTATCAGTCATATTATTTTTCATAGCCTTATAATAATTTTCAAATAATTATTATAATTTATCATGAATTTTCAAACACCGGAATTATTATAAAATGATTTAAATATCAAATAATTATATTATCATTAATATTTAATTAATATTGAACTATTAATGAGACCATTGCCAAAATAATAATGTTATTTATAATAACTTAAAATACTTTTTAAAGTATTAATATTACCCTTAAATGATTTTTAAAACATTAAAAATTATTTTAAATAATTATCATTAATATTTAAATATTATTGTACTATTTATCCAAATATTAAAAGTCATTAGTTATAACTTCAAATATTTTTAATTCATTTATATCCTTTTTAAATGATTTTTAAATAAATAAAATCATTTTTAAACTATTTATTTAATATAATTATTAAATAAATTTAATATCATTAATATTAAATTAATATCATTAATATTAAATTATTAATGAAATTATCCTTTAAATATTAAAAGTTATATTTTATAACTTAAAATATCTTTAAACCCTTTATTTTCATTTAAAATGATTTTATAATATTAAAATCATTGTTAAACTAAATTATTTAATATAATTATTAAATAACATTAATATCATTAATAATAATTAATTAATGAAATTTACCTTTAAATATTGAAAGTTATATTTTATAACTTAAAATATTTTTAAATACCTTATTAATATTTAAAATGATTTTAATATAATAAAATCATTTTTAATTTATTTATTTATTTCATGTATTAAATGACTTAATTATCATTAATATTAATTTATTAATGAATTTCATCACAAAATATTAAAAGTCATTAAAAATAACTTAAAATATATTTTTATTCCATAATATAATTTTAAATGATTTTTCAAGTATTAAAATCATTTTAACTAATTTATTTAATATTATAATTAAATAAATTAAATATCATTTATATTCCAAAAATATTAAATATTTATAAAATATATTTGAAAATAATTAAAAACTATTTTTGGACTTTAAAAATAATTTTTAATAATTTATTTTGTATTTTTAATAATTTAAAACTATTTAATACTAATTATTTAATAAAAATAATAATTTAGTAATTAATCTGTCGCTAAAAGTAGCTTTAGCGACAACAATGTCACTGATAGTGTTCTTCAGCAAACCCAGATCTTCATAGCCAGTACACAAGGTACCTACTTTGATCGGTTGTAGATCTTTGGTTATCACGATTCTGGGCTTGCTAATGTGTTGGTATTATAGTATAACTGTAATACTACCACTAACAATCGATACCATGGACATAACACAACAGATTAGAGAGGTATAAGCAATTAAAAATCTTGTCAGACGTGTTCTTAAGGTTCTGGGTTGCCCAGAAACTCAAGGGTCCTACTTTCGATCATTATATCTTGCACTACAGGTCTGCTTCATGTGATCTAACACTTTAAGTATGTAGACGATATGTAAATGAAGAGATCGGATACACAAAACACATATAACATCAACAGAATCACAAATTATCCTTTGGTCAAACGCTGTCAGAAGCTTTGTTCTAACAGTTTCTGGAAATTCCAAAAACTGTAATCGTGAACGACAAGCCTAGTTTGACCATCCACTATGTTCGATCGGTTGTTTGTTTAAAGGATCTAAAGACACAAGTATAAAGTACATATTACAGGCTACAAAATAGATATCATAACATCATCATAGAACTTGCAAACTGACAGATCTATGCCTTCCAAAACATTGTCAGACGCTGAAATCCCATTGCTGGGTTACCCAGAAATGGTCCGATCATGGCCGATCAACGACCTTTGACCAACAATATTTATCAATCTATGCTTGATCTAGTCCTTCTATGAGTTCCAGAACACATATCGCATTACACACTACAAGTTCAAACATTAAAAACACAAAAATCATTAATAGCCAGAGATCTACAAGGCCTGACATTTGGTTGTCAGAACAGAAAATGAACTTTTCTAAATTTTGTAAATCTTCACATCCGAGCCTCTAGATGTTATGGATCTAACATCTAGCAACCCAGATCATCATTATACACTATATATAACATGTTTAACACAAATTTTAACATCTAACAACAGATCAATGGTCAGATTGTAAGTTAGGTTTATACCTTTACTTTGATCAATCTTGATCTTAGGGTTCTGATTTGATATAGATGCTAGTGGGGCAGAAAACAGTAAATAGACAACGCAAAAAAACGTTGTGGTTTCAGTCAGAAAAACGTCGTGGTTAAAGGTGTCATCTATTTGACACCCTTACACAACATTTTTAAAACGTTGTAGTTAAACACATTCCACAACGTTTTTTAAGAAAAAAACGTTGTAGATTTGTTTTTCATAAAATAGTAGATGCTTAAAAACATTATAGAATGTATGATTCCACAACGTTTTCTGGATAAAAACGTTATAGTTTAATATATCAGACAACGTTTAGACACTTTCACACGTTTTTAAAATGTTGTAGATTAAAAAAAAACAGAAAAAAAAAATTGTGATTCACCTATATTACCAATGCACCTGCAATATGCTAATGCCTGATATATAGCTAAAATTACAAAGAATATTAATACCATACAATACGTTTACATCCCAATAATTCTTTGTAATGCCAATTACAAAGAATAATAATATCATACAATACGTTTACATCTCAATAATGTCAAACTATCCATACATCTCAAATATAATTTTCAATATAATTATGCCATAAAATGTGAAGTATAATAAAGTGGCATACATGAAGAATAAGTACCACAAGAATTTTGCTACTGTCCTTTCAAATCCAATCATTGAATATACTATAACACCATATACCACAGCTTGCACAAATATGTATGGTATTTCCACCAAAACCTGCAAAACAAAAATCAAATTACTTAACACTACTACTCCTTACTATGTAACATATATAGGACATACATATACTGACCAATTAATTAATTACCTGAGCAAATGCATATGCCAAGGGTGAGTACATCCCAGCAGCTCTTTCTCTATAAAAGACTGTTCGTTCCACGGCCACCACTGGCTGCACCGATGAGGCATTTTGGATGCCAAGGAACAAAACCGCGGAATACATAGATCCCATTGTATTAAAGAGATCTTGTTGAGTTTGCCTGCGGAATACATTAGACATCCATATATAAAAGAGCTACGTGGAGAATAAGAAACTAAACAAGTCTGGAGCTCCGAATAGTAAGTTACTGTGTTGGTAAATTTATTACGTTCTGGAACCAATATCTCAGAACATTGTCCCAAATGTTAAAGCTATCGCAGTTGTGAAGAAAAATGTCAAGGCTATAGCAGACATTCCCATTTCCTTCAAGAAATGGTTTGTGCGAGAAATGGAGACATTCTCATTTCCTCCATAGCCCAAGAAGCAACAGAGTTGGTATCATTACAAAATGACTGTTATGTTGCAGAAAATTTAGGGAATCATTACACCTGATTCAGAGTAGAAATAATACAGCATACCAAACTCCACCCACAGTCAATAGCCAACCAGATCCGACCATATTATATAGTACTACGGAGTATTATTCAATAACATGTGCCAACTTTAGTTGTCAACTGATTAGCCAAATCTCGCAACTGTTACTTGTCAAAGATTCAACTAATGTATGTATCGTTATTATTTGGGAGCCCAATTTTGTATCGACCAAAACTTCTTTTGAGTAACATATAGACCAGCTAGTGGTAAATCAATAACACTTTCAAAATCAAACATTTTGTTCAATAGTCCATGTTATCTTGTGATTAATCGAAGAGTATTACCTGTATCACAACTTTTGATGCCCAATTCATTAGTCCAAATAATACTGCTTTTATTCGCAACCATTATATAAATGAATTGTTCTTACACCTTATAAGCATTAACAATAGATAAAATTAAACTTACAAGATTTATTTTTCATAGGTTAGAATTAGAACCTGAAAAACTCTGTGCATGGCTTCGATTTGCTTCCTATACCACTTGTAAAGGACTCCATTTCTGTTACAGAACATTAACTATTTACTTTAGTTAAAATTTCAGTGAATTATTAATCTTGAAACATTACATATTTGAAAGTTAAAACCACTTTAAATTTCTTATCACCATTATACAGAAGTTCTGCTTTGAAAAAAAATATATAATATAGATTAACAATTCATGGAAAACTTTTTACTAAAATTTATGTGTAGATGGATCAACTCATGCAGCATACTCAGTAACAGTCAATGAGTAAGATGGAGCCATGTTAACTGGTCTGGTTATTAAAATATTATATTGTGTGTGTTGACTGATGAATAATATATAGCAGCCAGAGATGCACAAGGGCCGACCAGCCAGTTAAAACAGGTGCAGAGTGGGAATACTTTTGGACTACGATAGGGGAGGGAAATGAAGGCCCGGCCTAAGCCGAGACTTGACTAGAGGGCGGACTGGACCAGGCTCCTTCTTTTCTATACAGAAAGTTTCACGCAATATATTTTCTAAAAGGTGCAAAAAGGAATTTGAAAGATGTTTTGTGATAAAATCAAATGCACAAACAAAGCAGTTATGTTTCAGTTTTCCTTCCCACGAATATCAAATCAAATAATACTTGAATAAAGCACACTGGTTCAAATTCTTAGATGGTTATACTTCTAGTTATTCTCTCAGTCCGCAGGCTTCTACTATTTGGTTTGAACATACACAAATCCAGCCCTTATTGGCCTCAATTTATTTAGTGATAGGTTGTTCATCAAATAAAGTGTTAAACCACTAACCTGAGTATGATTTAGTAAATGAAGAATATAAGCAGCTTTCAAACATAATGGTCATTACTTGGTCGCAATGACACACTTCAGATCTTAACACTTGGTTGTCAAGTGGCTTTGTCCAAGGAAGCTGAACACTTGGTTGAGAGATTAATATCACATCATCAAATGATAATGATTAACGAAACAATAGTAGAAACTTAACAGTTGTGAGGGAAAATTGAGAAGATATTTTGTAGGTATGAAAGCAATACACTTACTCGCATAAAAATGCATCTGCTTCGTCAATGAAGAGCAACAAGCCTCTGTTAGACTTCTTCGCCCAATCAAACAACTGGTGTATCTTGGTAACTGCCTGTGAACCCAGCGGAGCAACATCTCCACCCGTCATCAATGCATAATCAAGCCCCTGCAAACATGTAAAATATTTATCAGACACAAATACGGCACTCGAACAATGTTTATAAGGAACATCCTATCAAATATAGACATTGAATCTACAACCAAAAATCATGTTAACTTGTTCCCATGTATTTTTTATTCAAAGTTGCACGTACAAAATAATATGATATTAGCATAATTATCTGACAAATCCATTCAACTCCAGCAACTACCCAAGAACTTGTACAGAAAATGAAATTCCAAAGTGCATGGAGTTGATCAGAAGACTTTTAAAGAATAGACTATCTACTTTGCTTCCTTACCAAGCCCACATCTAGAGCAATATGACATTGACTGCAAGCATGTGTACGCATTCTATTTCATAATCAAACCTGTTCAGTGTAAACCTTGTGCTAGAAATAGTAAATTATTCCGTTTTTATGGTCTCTTCTTGCTTCTTGATCCTCTCAAAAACCTAAATCAACACCAAATCACATTAATTTCACTAGGAAACATCAAATGGCAAAAATATTAAACAAATCTGTACGTAGCAAAATCACCCCTTTCTACACACACTGACTACCACCAATCACATGTCAACACATAAATCCTACACTATGAAAATTAACAAGTATAATAAACCCAATTAATAATACTAAATTGGTAATATATACAAAACGAAAATTTTCAAGGAACACAATATTCATAAGAATAATTTGGTACAAAAATATTGATCATCTGAAACCTTTCGCGCTTTGAGCAAAACATACAAACCCATCATAGGAAATTATAAAAAACAAATAACAAACCTTTTTGACATGGGAAGAGCTGTTAATGCCTCGCAGACATATCTTCACCAAGAAGAAGTTTGACAAATCTTTCTTTCATCATCTCAACCTCTGAAAATTCCTCAAAATGGAGAAAATTATCAAAATTATTTACAATAAACACAACACAATGTTGTAAGAGACATTATAAAAACATGTATAATATTTGCAATGATAAAATGCCAAGGAGAATAATCTGTTTGATTCCTCAAACTTAGAAAGGATATTAACCTTGCCAAAATCATTAATATATCTCAACCACCATTATTTCACAGTAAGCCCAACAAAATGAACATTAGAAATGAAGCTAGCAGCTGAGAATATAAAATGATATGCATCATATGAATTAATATAAACACATTATATCGAGATTATTGGTAAAAATGATGCAGAGTATGCCTGTTTACTTCATTAAATTGATTAGGTAATTTAATAAAATAATTTATAACACATTTGTCTTTATGTAGCATCAAATTCATGAAAAGTCAGTAAAATGAGCAAGAGAAATGATGTAGAGCACAGTCTATTTACTTCATCAAACTTGAGTAGCAATTACCCAAATCAACTTGAACAGATTTGTGTCGGTTTAGCATCAAATGTATGACTAAAACATGAAAATGAAGAAATTAAAGCCAGAAGAGTACTTACCAGAAAAATCAGTCTCCGATTTCTGAGGCTTCTCCTCCCAAACCACCACATCTTTACCTCCAATCACAGGAAACATCAATGGCAGCGGAAACGACGGACAAGAATTAGCGGTCAAACCACGGCGAGCGACCGGAGACGAGGCCATAGAACTGGACGTACCTTCAGCATCGAACCGGCGACAAGAGAAACTACTACAACTCTCAGACTCACTGACATCTGCACTCAAACTATAGCAAAAACCCTAGGCAAAGAGAAACGAGAGTGACTAGGGTTTGGAGGAAGTAAACAGAGGATAGAGAAAGGGGCTGGGGAGATAGAAATAAGCAGAGGGAACGAAAGATTGTTTTTTATTTTAAGCTTTCACTTGAGCCCGATTTTTTGCTCCGTGTTTTTTAGATTAATAACGTTTTTTTTTAAAAATGTTATCAAGTTAAAATAAAAAAATACTCTTTTAAAATAGATAACGTTTTTTTATATATATCTATAATATTTTGTTAAAAAACGTTGTGAAAAAAATATCATAACGTTTTTTATAACGTTATGGTTTAAGTGTTGTCTATTTACTATTTTGTAGTAGTGTATAGTTTAGGAGAGAGAATAGGTTGGTTGAGCATTGGTTGAACAAATGGGCAATAAAATGAACTTTCTCTCTCTCTCCAATGTTATATATATTACATGTATGCAACGTATGTAGCTGAATTCAGCTGATTGTTGGCATTATTTAAGTCTCAAAGTCAGTATGTTAGTTCAATAACTCCTTATTTGGTTAGATACACAAGTAACATAATATAAAATGTGACAAAAGGGTATTTTGGTCTTTTTGCTCACATTTTTAATGGCCATTTATTTAGTAAATTGGCAAACCCTTAGGGTTTGACCCTTAGGGTTTAACCCTAAGGTTTAGCGCATGGCATTTATAAGACTTAGCAATTAGGGTTTAAAAAAATAAAATTTTAGTTTCAAAAATGAAAATTAATTTCTAAAAATTACAAATTAGGGTTTTCTTAATTTAGATAAGGTTTCTAATTACATTATACAGGAACATTAGGGTTTAAAATTTACTAATTATAATTAACTTTGCTAATTTAGTAATTAGGGTTTACCATTTAATAATTAGGATTAACAACTTAATAATTAGGGTTAACAATTTGTAATTAGGGTTTGTAATTACATTATACATGATCATTAGGGTTTAAAGTCTAATAATTAGCATTAAACATTCTAAATTAGTATTAGGGTTTCCCAATTTGACAGTTAGGTATCCAAATATAAACATTAGAGTTTATAAACATTAATTAGGGTTTTCAAAAATTAGGGTCTCCCTAATTAAAGTTAATATCTATAATTCCAGTCATTAATCACACTATCTTGATTACATAACCATCTTGTACTCTAATTTGCGTTTCAAATTAGGGTTTTTCATAGTAATACCAGGGTTTGACATAATACACCATAATTGACCAACCATTGTCAATCACATATATACAGTATATATTTATAGCATTGAAAAATCAAAATCAAAATAATATTATATTATTATTCTCATTCCTTGTTCCAAAACCAGAATTAGGGTTTATCAGTAACATTAAAACGGTTTCACACATTAACCTTACACACATAACATACATATCTATAACACTGACAAATAATAATATAATATTATTATTCTTATTCCTTGATCAAAATCCAAAATTAGGGTTTGGATTCCATATCTGATTTATCTTTCATATACAACATTATTAATTAAGTTAAAATAATTAACTTAAATAATCAAATAAATTCATATAACAAAATAATTATTATAATAATTCTATAATCATTTCATATATTATTTAAATAATATAATAATCTTATTTTCATTGAAAATAATTAATAAAAATATTTCTACTATAAAATTAATTATTATAAGAATATAATTTATAATGATCAATAATGTTCAAATAAAATTATTTATGTAATAAATATATTTTATATTCATCACATAAATACATACACATTACCTTGCACGCATTCTCATCTTTAAAATAAAAAAAAATAAAAAAATAAAAAAATTTATACGCAAAATTTCTGATTTAATTATATAGAAAATATCGGGTTATTACATTCACCCTTCCTTATAAAGATTCCGTCCTCGGAATCACCGTTTTAAAACCTATACATACCAGAGTTGTGACGTCCCCAAATTCGGGTACTTTTTACCTCAGATCTGGTACGTTACGATACATCATTTCTATAACTACTACACAAGATATAAACATAAATTATTTATACAATAAACTTTTACAACATAATCCCCAATGTCTACAACCTTAACTTAATACATACCTTCAATAACTTAAAAGGTTTACAATGTTATTTGCATCAGATAACTTAATAGTTCTAAATGCATAATAATCTAAACTTGGAATTCGCCTTTACTTTTGTTGTTCTTGAGCCTTCGTTTTTAATCTGAAATTTGTTATCATGATATAGCAAGGATGAGCAACTATTTTGCCCAATAAGTTTAAGTACAATGAAGATATATCATGATTGAAAAGGAATAAGTTTTCAAGTTTTCAACAATGTAATATAATTGAGGAAGAACATGAATCAAACTTCAATAAGCGAAAAAAGCGAATAATTATCTTTGAGTGGTCAACAATGACCATGAACAAATTTAACTGAACCTTATGGTAATGAAGGTGATTAGCCTTTCATACCTGATGAACATATGGAACATGCACTAAGTGCGAATCAATAATCAAATATATGGAATAATTGTTAATAATTAATCCACTAGCATGTTTGAAACATAATAACTCGAATTTGAGTTAGGAGACTTTCCATAATGCGAATATTCAATAATAATATTAGATGTGGAATAATCAACAACAATTATCCACTAACATGTTTTGAAAAGTAATAACTTCGAGTTTGAGTTAGAGAGAACTGTTTTGAGACTACGACTAACTAGCTTTAATTAAAACTCTTTGAATGACCTAGCATTGACAATGTTGGTCTATTAATTAATCTTGCATATAATTTATGCGTCTATACGCTTACTTTTGCTATTTTCCAGCAAATAATTCAATCACAATGTACACATAGTATAATGTGCCAACATTAACCCTATAAGATAATTAATAAATCTTAGGTTAATGATTTTATAAATTTATAAGGTCTTTCTTAAGTAATAAACACTTATTAGATCCTTAAACAATTTATTATAATTGTTTAATTAATGAATCATTTAAATAATCTTTATTTATCTTCATTTAATTACCATTTAATATTAGTTAAATAGTAATTAATTAATTACCTTTAGTTATTATTTAATAAATAATAGCTAATTACATCTACTTATTATTTAATGTTAATTAAATATTGAATAATTAACATTATTTGTCTTTAATTATTCTTTCTTATTAACTTAAGAGTAATTATCATTTATCCTATTTATTATTTAATCTTAATTAAATAATCAATAATTACTTTATTAATACTAACTCTACTTAATTATCACCCAATACTACTTAAATAATAATTAAATAGTTAATTACATTCAAATTTTATGTAATTAGTTTAATAATCCATTAATTACATCAAAAAGTTATAAATTAGTAAGTTTAAAATGATTTTAAATGAGTTTAAACCACTAATTACTTAATAATTAGCTAAATGCCCAAAAAAATTTGGATTAAATATATTAATATTCTTCAGAATTGTATACAAATTTGGGTCCAAGAACCACCACCGGACCGTAGGAAAGTATCCGAACAAATTCGTTAGGAATGTTCCGTGGGTTGATTTCATTGAACCCGCGATAGCTTTTAAGATTTTTGATTTTTTTTCCAGATTTGGGGTCCTTCACTAAAACTTGAATAAAATGAAATCTATAACTCCGATTTGGGTCCAATCGGACTCGTTGGATTCGTATCTTTCCGAACTACAGTTTCCATTCATCAAACATCAAATATGGATCTGTTTTGTCCCCAGAAATTTGTCTAGAAGTGACTGCTACTGCACATGAGTTCTTTAGTTGAGGTGTTCTAGTAATAAATTCATATTTCACTCATTTTTTAACATTTTTACATGCTTCCAAAGGGGTTTTACTCTTAACTCATAGCTCTAGCATACCAAGAAACAAAATAACAAAAACCATTTGTATATTTCAAAATGAAAAGCATAGATCACCCCTTTAAATTAGGTTTTTCCCAAAAACTACTTTAGCTTCCTTTCTTTCAAAATTTTCCAACATAAACTATATAGATGGACATTTTAAACATATTATACTCAAGATTTAACATTAATATAAGACTCTAGCCTATTAGAACTTGCATTTCCATGAATCTCTCACAAGATCACATAGAACATACAAAACATAGAAACTAGAGTTTTATTTCTTACCTTTACTTGTGGGATGATCTCCTTCTCTTTCCAAAATAGGTTAGGAACTTGGGATGCATGAACAATATACTCCTCCCCTATTACTAAGAACCAAACTATCTCTCTCTCTCTTTTCCTCTCTTTGTGTTCTTGTCTAATTGAGAGAAAATAGAAGAAGAAAAAGAATGGTGGAGAATGAAATGAAGTTGTAATGTTGGTGATTAACTAATATCCCCCATGTTCTTTTTGTCCCTTGGATAAAAAGGTTAGCCTTATCTCTTCCCAATCATGCCTAATCATGCCATTAAGGTTACTAATTAGCTTTTCCACCAATGGTGGCATGACACACTTGTCCTTGTGTGTAAGACTTCCTACTTTTGGAACTTGATTAGCTTAATTACTTTGCCTTAAAAAGCCTAATATGGCTGGTCCTATATGCCCCATAACCCATCCATTTTGCCTTAATTTTAATGCAAAATTAGATTAATCAAAGGTATAAAATACCCTTAATAAAGTGGGCTAAATGTGGGCTTGTATTTTATTTCTTTTGGGCTTCTCCTTTAATTGTTTTGGGCTATGTAATAAACATAGTTTAACATTAATTTTAATTTATATCACCCTAATTGTTTATTTAGGGTTTCTATTTCCAATCTTATGGAATTTAATTAATATACATGTAACTTTAACTCATAACCTAATTAAGTTTGCTTTAATTAGATTTAAAATTATTAATCACTTGAAATAGACCAAATTAATCTATTAGGTTAGTATAACTTTTAAATACTAACATTTCCTCAATACCATAACCCTTAGGTTATTTAATTACCATACCTAATATATATATTAGGTTACATAACTTAATTCTTAATTCACTTGAATTAATTCTATGACCACTAAATAAAAGTAACCCTTTAGGTCATTTAAATCTCATACCATATTTAAATAACTTATTTAAGTTATACAATTTATATTGTATAATTAAATTAAATTTCCTATTCCTCTTCATAAATTGTTTTTAAACAATTTATTTATATATAAATATATAATTTAATATTTTCAATCATTTATTCAAATATGAATTTAATTTTACTAGCGCTTGATACAAATATTCATATTTACATATTGGATCTCATCTCATATTTTTGCTTTACCTCCTTTGGTATAATATTATATATTATACCATTATTCAAATAACATATTTCACTTCTCACACTAATTTTGACTTTTCTCCATAAAAAGTCAATTTATTAACTTTTTGACCGAAGTCAACCTTTACACATTTTGTGTTTCTTGTCCATTCGACTAATCTTGGCGTTAGGGACTTGGCAAAAGCGATCCATGCTTCAAAATTATATCCCTAACTCAAATTTTGAGTTTTAAATTACTCCCTTCTTATTGCTAATCGTATTAACTAACGACTTTATACTTATTCAAATTCTTATTTGCCAGTCAAGGCCAATATTCAAGTTATGTTAATTACTAACATAGTTTTATCTTGATCCTTATATCATTAACTTCATTCATCACTCCTCTTGCTAAAATATATATAGCACCTTACTAAGTATATATATTTCTATACATATATTCATCTTCGTGTAACCTCATAGCATCTCTTCATGTGAAATCTTATTTCCTTAATAAAATTTCTATATGTACTTATATAACATTTCTTAAACTATTTAGTTCACATCGAGTTTACATGTATCGTAATACCTTATTCTTGATATTCCTTCAAGTACATATTAATTCATTTCTAGGGTTTAGAAATTTTATAACCCATATTTTCTCTATTCTAATTCGAATAGTAAACCATATAGGTTTTACTTGAAAATTTTAAATAAATCCTCAAATTCTCATCTAGGTTTTATTCTTTAACCTTTATTCTAATCATTCAAGATTTTATGAATTTTTGGGTTATCACATTCACCCCTTCTTCTAAGAATTTCTTCCTCGAAATTAAAGCATACTAATCTCTGCTTATTTTCTTGATCAAAACTAGGCTGTTAACTTAACCTTTACAATTTCCTCCTTTGAGGATTTCTCATTTATTATCATATTTCACCATAACTACTCACTAGGAGTTTACATCTTCTAGACATTCATCAAAAGTAGGTTGTCATAATAACCTTTTTTCAATCATCTTAGATTTACTACAAATGTACAACGAGTTCACACTATTCATATCCACCATCATCACATTCTACAACAACATTACTCTAAAGAGTTTAAAATATTTTCATATACATGCGGGGATCACAAAAACTATGAACTTTGAGGTTTAGGGGTATTTCTACCTGCTACCTCTTTCAATTACGAAAGAAAGGTACTCTACCTCTGAAACATTTCTTTAATAGGTATGTTTACAATCACGAAGAATGTAAACTACCGATGCTGGTACTTTAGATGATCAGTCTATTGTACCTTAGTAATTGGAACGACTATATGCGTTCTTAGATTGGAATATTTTATCCAATTAGTATATCCCCATTTTCAGGGTTGTTCACCTCAGACTTATCATAAGATTCCTCACCAAAATAATTTGGTTCGGCGTAAGCTTTCAAAGAATACTTTGAATTTCATAAACATTTGTCTAGCTGAATCAAATAGCTTAGACGCATATCAATAATTTGAATTTCAATCAAAACATTTCTAGCCAAATTAGGTTAGCAATAAATTATCTTTAAAATTCTTAAAATCATTTTGGCGTCATGATACCATCGCCTTTGTATTTCTGATCCGTTTGAGGATTCCGTCATTTTGTGACTTTGTCATACTACATCATACTATAAGTAAAATTTGACGATCCTTAGATCACATCCAACACTAAGTAATTCTGCATTGATAACTCCATCATTTTCATCATCTACTTTTGGGTTACATGATGCATTAATGATATAAAATACATTTTGATAATTCAAATCATTTTTGTCTAGCTGAAGCAATTAGCATAGACTCTTCTTTAAACGATTCAAAACCATTGAAAATCAGTTTTAATGTTATCATGTCGTAACAGATAACGAGATGTTTGTGGCTCGAAGTCCACACCTACACACTTGTCACAATGTGTTGAGGATAACAAAAAAATTCATTTTTAAAGGCACATTAGTGCGAATTTAGCTTGATGTCAAAAACTTCAAAGTCTAGAATAGCTAGAAGATTTGGAATACCTATGCTTCCATCATTAACTTCACTTTCTCTAATGATCCATTGCTTAATAAATCTATTATTTCTATCATCCTCAATTCTCCATTCACAACTTTATTATACCCCAGTTCATCAAACTTACCTACGTTATGAGTTCAAGAACCCACAATCATATGGGTTTAAGAACTTATCCTAGTGGGACTATAGGTGTCCATTCATTTGAGGGTTCAAAACATACCATATGATTATGAGTCATGAACTTACCATAAGTATGAGTTTTAAGAACTCGCAACTTAACCTTATATCCTCTACCTATTTGTTATACACATGAGAAAAGAATCACCTTATCAACATGCATATAACAAATAGCGCGACACAAACATTTCAATGATTATCAATGTAAGAAGCTAAGTGGTTGTCAAACCAAGCTCGGCCACTAATCAATATAGGAAGCTAAGTGGACAATTCCCCGCCCATACAAAGAATTGGTCAACCTAACCACTATATCGACCAGGAAGCTAAGTGATTCTAAAACCAAGTACAAATTCCCCGCCCATACAAGGAATCATACAACTCCTCTGCTGACCTGAGTCCTCAATTGAAATCCCACATAATCTTAACTTTCTCTTTTCTTAATACGAATTTTCTTTAATCCGTATCTTAACATTTACCACTCTTTTCTGAGTTTACATTGTACCATTTCATAGTACCTTCTCTTTATAGCGTCAAGCTATATCATTCCAATCACTTAACATATCATATGTTATTTAATAATTTAACCTGATCATGTAGTGATCTTATTTCGTAATCATTTCTCCTTATACTTACGATCGTTTTATATTACGATCTTGTTATTCTTCTCTTTAATCATATTATATTATGATTTTATTTACACTTTTCATCTTATAGACATCGTCTATTTAGTATCACCTTTCATCTTTATTACTGGAGTCAGGTAACTCTAGATTCTTATCCTTATATCTCTTTAAGATTCTTCTTTGAATCTTCTTTATCTTTCTCTTTACTTTAATGATGAATTTCTTAAATTCATCTCTTATCCCTTAAACTCGATCTGAGTTTATTCCTTATCATCGTCTACACGGTTATAGCCTAAGGTACCCCTACCTAAGGTTTATAACCTACGGCTTTGATACCAACTGTGACATCCCCAAATCCGGGTACTTTTTACCTCAAATCTGGTACGTTATGATACATCATTTCTATAACTACTGCGAAAGATATAAACATAAATTATTTATACAATAAACTTTTACAACATAATCCCCAAGGTCTATAACCTTAACTTAATACATACCTTCAATAACTTAAAAGGTTTACAATGTTATTTGCATCAGATAACTTAATAGTTTAAATGCATAACAATCTAAACTTGGAATTCACCTTTACCACTATCGTTCTTCGAGCCTTCGTTTTTGTAGACACTCGAAATTTTCTAAGCTCCTATTACTAACATTGTAGCAGGGTAGATTTGTCTTTTGGAGATAACCCTGGAAGACAGCTTACATCCATTCCGGATACTACTGGAAGTTCAGTTCCAACCCGGAACACAAACTGGGAACATCAGTTCCAAACTGGAACACAAACCGGGAACATCAGTTCAAACCTCGGAACACACACCGGGAATGTCATTTCCGTCTTGGAGATAACCCCAAGATATGCAGATCATAAGACCAAATAACAACACCGAGAGAAAGCGATTTTCTCGGCAATAACACCGTGACGCTCAGTTCTAGTCCCAGAGACAACACTGGGAGTAGCAACCCCATCCTTGGTGATAGCCCCAAGAGATGTCATTACAGTTCCGGCGATAACCCCTGAAGTGCTTGTTTCAAACATATGCAATCAGCTTCAACCACATACATCCTACCGAGGCACACACACCTCAGACCCGGAGATAACAATGGGTAGACAGGAACACCCACAGATGACAGTGAGACATACAAACAAGCAGCAGTCCAATCTCAGATGTAACCCTGAGCAACGTCAGCTTTCCACTTAAATCGGCGATAACCCAGGTGAGGAGTCACAACGTCATCTTACCATCTCAACAAGATGATATCGCAGCATACCGACAAGTAGTCCAATCTCAGCTGTAACCCAGAGCAACGTCTACTTTCAACTCAAACTGGCGATAACCCCAGCGAGGAGTCAAACGTCATCTTGTTCCTTCGACAATGGCACGTCGTCTCAACACTTCATACATACATACATCCAATAATGTCCCACAAGAACCGAGGATTGACAATCTCAAGTGACTATTACGTGTGACAGTACTTTGGATAGAATTTAAAGCTTGAAGACTATGGGCATAGACCCCTCTTCCTGACTTCGTACAATCTCTAATCCATGTCATTGCGTAACTCTCGACACAAGTGGTCCGAAGAAGGTCAGATATACCTCGTTCGGATGCTCGGATTGAAGTTCGCAAGTTCGAAAGCAGACATTCTGATGCATGAGTGCACGACTACGAGACGACAGGACCTCATGAGGCTCGGATGCACCCGACGACCGGTAGTAGGTACAAGCTGCGGTTGCCTTGCAGTGTACTGCTGACCATCCGCCTATATATACAAGCCTTGGGGAATTGACCATTTGAGAAGAAGAGGGAGGGAAAAAGGCGAGGAAGCCATCCATTTTACTCTCTGATACACATCTTTTAAGTGTTCCTCACTTCTAAACACTAGTTAGCTCACATATAGCTATCTTTTATCCCATGAGGAATGAGTGTTTATCCATTTAAGGTCATAGAAGTCTACTTTGGCAGCCCACTGTAAGCCTTCTTGTATTTTATAAAGCCTTCTTCTCATATTAGCACACACTATTGTACACGTTGAGAGTCATGTGGGTGTGTTTGCCCCGGACTTTGGTCCGTGGTTTTCATTCATCTATATATATATATACTATATATATATATATATATATATATATTTCATATATGGACTAACATTATCGAGTTATACCTCGATTGAGCCTGAACTTAAGGTGCTGGAGCATTTAATTGCTATATATATATATATATATATATATATATATATATATATATATATATATATATATATATATATATATATATATATATATATATATATATATATATATATATATATACGTATATATATAAATTGTGGTCGACTACACCGATGAACTGGATTTTACATCCAATGCGTTTAATCGCTTTTATATATATATACATATATATAATTGTTGTCGGACATATCCGATGAGCCTGGATTCACATCCAGTGCGTTTACTGCTTTTATATATATATATATATATATCTGTACATATATATATTTATATTTCTGACAGGCCTGGAGTTCACTTCGTGGCCTTTTACAGCTTTATTTACATTCCGTCTTGCTTGGAGTTTACTTCGTGGCAGTTGATCGCTTTTACAGATTTATTTACATTTTGTCCCGCCTAGAGTTTACTTCGTGGCGGTTGATCATGTTTTTATATATATATATATATATATTTACATCTTATATATATATATATATAAATGTTTTTATTTTCCATACAAATTGCAGTATCGTGTGAGCCTAGGAATCATGTGATCATGTGTTCGATCTCTTGAATCTAGATTCTGGTTCCCATGATGGACATTTTTAAATTTGTAAGCAACTTTGTATATTATTTTACGATTATTCGAGTTTGCTTGGATGGTTGTCATGCCCATGAGGAGTTCGACACTGCTGTATATTATTTTCTCGAGAATTCTTCGTATCTCAAAAATAAAAGCAAACAAGCCGAACATTTAATAAAAAAATGGAAGTATGAAAAGGTCTCAATTCCTATTGAGCACAAGGTTTGAAAAAACATCTTTTACAAAACATCATTGCTATATCTTGGTTAAAACTGAATTTTTCTATAAAATTCAAACCTTGTGTATATAGGTGCGAATGAGGCCTCACACTACTTTCAAATAACTGCACATTGATCCACACACACACAAACACACACATTCATATAATAATTTCTTTGAAGAGTGGCGGTCACCGTGGTAACACGGATGTCGGGGGGTGCCTAACACCTTCCCTCCGTATAATCAAGCCCCCGGACCCAAAATGAATCTCGGTTTCACAGACCCGTCTAGCAGTGTCAAAACACTGGGTCTATGTGCAAAAACCTTATCGGTTGTGTTGGTGCAACCCGATTAAATACACCCAATGGCGACTCTTAAAGTCAAATCGTCGACATTATACATATCGGACATTTTTCACTTATTTTTCAAACAAATCTCACATTAACATGAGAACACCAAAGAACAAGTAATGTGAAAAGGACACTCAAAAATCCCGGCGTCGACGGTGGCGACTCACATTTGGGGACTCCAAAGAAGAGGGCTTAAGCCGCTATTACAAGCTTTTCAAAATTGTTATATGCTTGTGTGTGAATGTTGCATTTACATTTATGATGAATGTGTACGAATGAATCTTTATTTACTGCACTGCTAAATATCTATCTATGATATTAGTGTTTCGCACATGTCATCATTTTGCATAAACGGTGAGACACGTTGTATGCGAATGTACGTTGTGTGGTCCCTCCACCAAGAGGCTATCCTGTCGGTGTTTGATTACTGGACTCGTGGGAAAAATGATTCCCCGGGGCTCAGGAAAGGCACCACTCAGATTCGCTCCAGTTGAATGACCGGATTAACTTTTCGTCAAGTAGATTGCGATGATCTGGGAACCTTCATGCCAAAAACCCGTGAGAGTAACCCTAAGATAGGTCAGCCTCTGATAAACCAAACGCGGAGGAAAGTCTCTTTATGCTTTCCATTTTCAATTACTTGTAAAAACATTTACATGTAATTCTATTCCATACTCATTCATATGTAATGGAAAATATGAAGAATATCTGTGCATGCATGACATGTTATCAATTAACAACCGGTTTTGCAGGACAAAATTCCTAAAACGGACATGTTATGATAACATTTATCTTACCCTAAGACTAAACTACGTAAGTCTTTTGTAGGGAAGCAATTGGGCCTATTACCCACTCAAAATCAAAAAAAGGTCATGAGCCTTCTGACCAATCATGTCTTCTTGACCCGATCTAATCTAATCATCTCCGAGAAGAATTTGACGGATTGAGTAAACAAATCACAAACTTGGTTTGTTCTACTAAAAAGAATTACACGAGTCTACTCAGGGTACGAAGATACCTACACATACAGAATCCTCTACACAAGGAGGAGTTCAAGGTCTGGAAAAAACAATTCCAGAACATCAGTTGGATACAACCAACAAAGACCCTGAAAACACCCATCTCAAAGGAGATCCAGACACCGGTGATATCAGGAAGAAGGTCCTCCAAATGGAGGAAACCATCCGTGTTCTCAAAGGGATTGGAACACATGATAGTGTTTCATATACAGACCTTTGCATATTCCCTGGTGTTCAATATCCAGAGAAATTCAAGACCCCTGATTTTGAGAAATATGACAGATTAGGGGATCCTTATACACATTTAAAGGTGTTCATTGGAGAACTTGGGTCTTACGCGGAAAATGAAATGCTCCGAATGTAGCTATTTCAGAAAAGTCATTGGATCGAGCTTGGTTCATGGTATACCAGTTAGACAACTCTAAGATCCATGCAATGGGAGAGAGTCGGCTCACGCCTTCCTCACTTAATCTGATTTTCAATCTCGGATGGCTCGACCGATCGAGATTACCAAGGTCAAGAAGCAGTCTAATGAGTCATTTTAGAGTATGCTCAAAGGTGGGCGCTTTGGTACGCTCAAGTTATTCCTTCCATGACAGAATCAGAAATGGTCACGACCTTCATAGATGTACAGGAAGCTCTTTTCTATGAAAGAGTTCTAGCTGGTATTGGCAAACCATTCTCTGAAATGATCAAGCACGGAGAGATGGCTGAGATGGGATTGAAGTCCAGTAAAATTCAAGACCTAACCGCTCTTAAATTCGTTGCTGAGCACATCCAGTCCGGATTTTATGGAAATAACCCCCGGAGGGTCCATAAAAAGAAAGAGGAGGATGTTTCCTTGATACTACAAGGACAAAAAGGCAATCCAAGCATGCCTATGTAGAGGAGAAACTACTCCCCTTTTCCAGCACAATCTTCAAACCCTCCATTGACTAAAAGTGGAGAAGTAAAGCGACCTCGAACGTTCACACCCTTAGGGGACTCGCTCGAGAATATTCTTGCTCTTCTGACTGCTCAGAAGAAAATTACACATCTTCTTCCACCAGCCAACCCTAATGGGAGGGGTTTTAATGCTACTCGAAAGTGTGTTTATCATGCCGGGGCACCTGGACATGATACTCAAGATTGTTGGGCCTTGAAACATAAGATTCAAGATCTAATAGACAACGGTGAGATCGTGGTCACCAAACCAGATCAACCTCATGTGCAAGACAACTCTCTTCCTAAACACAAAGAAGAAGAGGTCAACATGATCAGTTGGAGCACTGTAAAAGGTTCCAATTCTAACGGCGAATCATCCCAACCCATCAAAGACGGTGTTGACAAATGGGATTATGCAAAGTTCCAGTTTACCATGGAACGAAAGATGAAAGCTCTTTGCAAACAAATTAAGCAATTGGCAGAACTGGTGACCCACCAGCATCAAGTCACACGCCAATTAATCAGGCAGGAGCATGCCTATCTCCTTCCTTTTGTTATGAATGCCTCCCCACCACCTTCAGAAAGCAAAGCTATGGAGGATAAGGTTGTGAAGCGAGCAAATGCTAAAGCCCGTCGGGATTTTGCCAATCAGAGGGAATTCACCTATTTGGGCCAATCTATGGAGGAGATACTACAGATGTTGATTAACGAAGGAAGAATTACCTTCCTTATCCCTCCCATCAATCCCCGCTTAGGGCGGTTTAATCCTGATGAAATGTGTTAATATCATTCACATTCTCGCGGTCACAACACAGAAGAATGATGGGCACTCTGCCATCTCATTTAGAATCTTATTGATAGCGGTGTCCTGCAAATAGCGAGATAATTACCTTTGTCTTGACTCAAGGGTGGGAATGCATGTCCCTACCAAATGGAAGGGATCGATGAGTGATTATATCAAAGTGGATGATGAGGCATCAAAATATTTCCCATACAACCAATTCAACTCAAAGGAGCTGACAATCCTTTGAAAGTGGCCGCACCAGAGCCAATTTCTTTACCTTTCAGACCACAACATCCTGTTGTCAGCTTACACAAAGTTCCATGGAATTATGGAGAAGCTGAAGGATCCACGTCTCATACTACTGCTACAGTGTTGAAGGAAAATCCACTATATCTTCCTCAACGGGTTATTAAACCTACTTACAAAGCAAAGGGGAAGTTGCCCATGGAGAAGATTGAAAAATCCTCCGCACTATGGGCCACAATGAAGCCAAAGTGGTTTTAAGCTTGCGAGAAGCTCCACACCAGATTTCAATATTAGACTTGGTTTTCTCTTTTGAGGATCATCGGAAGATCTTACTAAAGGATTTAGAAGAAGCCTATTTGCCAAAATCAGTGGACGTGGAAAAATTACAACATTTGGTTGATCACATTTTCAACAATAATGTGATATCCTTCACTGATGACGATATACCTCCCGAAGGGACCAGTCATTACAAGCCTTTGCATATTGCAGTTTTGTCTTCCGGGTTCATGCTAGCAGGAATAGTGATAGATGGGGGCTCATCTCTAAATATATGTCCTTATGCCACCTTGGTAAAGACGAATATCAATCTCAAGCGGATCCAAAGAAGTCATACGGTCATCAGAGCTTTTGATGGATCCCAGCGAAATTCTATTGGAAAGATTGAATTGCCAATTGAGATTGGTCCCAATACATTCAATGTACCTTTCCATGTCCTCAAGATAGACTCAGGATACAACCTGCTATTGGGGAGACCATGGATACACATGGCTGGAGCCGTTCCCTCCACACTACATCAACAACTCAAATACATTATCAACAACAGTTTAGTCACTATCAACGCTGAGCCGGATTGTCCTGAACAAGGAACTCTACCAATTATCAGCTTCAATTTAGAAGTTGAACCGGCCAGTTTCCATACTTTGGAAGTTAGTAACACGCAATACCATTCTATTGGAGCGCCACTTCCCGTACCCAAGATTTCTGCCGAGGTTATGTTGGCCACTCAATAATTGATGTTATTGGGTCATCAACCTGGACACGGGCTTGGTAAAGATAAGCAGGGTATTAAGCATCCTATTCAAATGTCCAGTCAAATTTGAACAGCCGGACTAGGCTATTCTGCCAGTTCCAGTCACAGAAATCTTCATAAGCACAAGCAGGTTCCTCAAGCTTCCCCCGCACGGCGATTTTCTATACCTTTACCTCATGACTTGATGCAATCTCCAATAAAGGTTCCAGCCCATGTTGTGGCTATGTTGTTTCCAAAACCAGTGCCAATCAAAGCAAAAGAGGTGCTGATTCCTGATCCCGAGGTGGAAAAAAAGGAACGAAAACGTAAACATGACCTTGCCTTGATGATGGCAGGCATTCGCGTCATTGTTCATAATGAACATACAAACAGATACACCCCAAACGATGATTGCCCAGATATCATGGTTATCATTCGGGAGAAGGAGGACAATGACAATCCTTCCATCACTCTGATCCATCGAGGACTTTTCCTGAACAATTGGAGCAAAGACTCCATGCATTGGTCGACGAGGGTAAAATGGGCAGAAAATCCCTCTACCCTGTAGATAACTTTAATTGCTTTCTTTCCTTTACAACACTAGCAATTATTTTATCAAGTACATTCTAACACATTTGTATGATCGAACAGTTGTATATATTAAGTGAAAGCATCTTTTGTTTCAGGACTCTGAATTTAGATGTGCATATCCTTGCTGATGACATGCCTTCTCTCCACAAGGGCTGTAACTTTGATGCAAATTTGGACTCAGACTTGATGGACATCCAAGAGGACATTGAGACACCTCAAGAGATTAAGGAATGGATCGCAGACAAACCCAAACCTAATCTTGATCAAACCACTCCTTTTAATCTCGGAACCTTAGACAACCCTAAGCTAATCCAGATTGGTTCAGACCTTACCACAAATCAACGGAATGACATGGTTGCACTGTTAACCCAATTCCAGGATGTGTTTGCATGGTCTCACGAAGACATGGTGGGTTTGTCCACTGACATTGTTCTTCATCGCCTTCCCATTAAAGAAGGATTCAAGCCAGTTAGGCAAAAGCTCGGGCGATTGAAACCTGAATGGAGTTTAAAGGTTAAAGAAGAAATTGTGAAACAATTTCAAGCTGGCATCATCATGGTGTCTACATATTCGGAGTGGATATCCAACATTGTTCTCATGCCTAAACCAGGGGGAAAGGTGCGAGTTTGCGTGGATTATCAGGATTTGAACAAAGCTTGCCTTAAAGATAGCTTTCCCGTGCCCTTTATCCACATTCTTATTGACAATACTACTCAATATGGCATGTAGTCCTTTGTTGATTGCTTTGCGGGGTACCATCAAATTATGGTTGCTGAGGAAGATCGTGAGAAAACTGCTTTCATCACGCCTTGGGTAACCTTTTGCTATAGACAGTTGTCATTCGGCCTCATCAATGCCGGGGCAACTTATCAGCGAGCTATGATAGCTCTGTTCCACGATTTAATGCACAAGGAGATAGAGATATATGTGGATGACATCATTGTCAAATCCCGGAAGGAGGATGACCATTTAGACCATCTCACAAAACTTTTCAACAGGTTACGTAAGTATAACTTGAAGTTGAATCCCGCCAAGTGCGCCTTTGGTGTTAAGTTAGGCAAGTTGCTAGGTTTCCTAGTCAGCCACAAAGGGATTGAACTGGATCCTACCAAAATCCAGGTCATCAAGGAAATGCCCATTCCTCAGATAGAGAAGAAAATACGGGGATTTTTGGGAAGAATCAATTTCATTAGCAGATTCATTTCTCAACTCACAGCAACCTGTGAGCCTATCTTTAAGCTATTAAGGAAGAACTCATCCATGAAATGGAATGATGAGTGTCAGAAAACCTTCCTCACAATCAAAGAGCAACTGATTAACACTCCTGTTTTGGTACCTCCTAGGGATGATGTTCCCCTGTTCATGTACCTGTCCATAAATGACAATGCCATGGGCTGAATGCTGGGGCAGAAAGACAATAGAGGCCAAGAACGAGCTATCTATTACCTCAGCAAAAGATTCAGCATCAGTGAACACAAGTACACTTTGATTGAGAAGACTTGTTGTGCTTTAGCATGGGCTTCCATGAGGTTACAGCATTGCCTCCATGGTCACACAACCCATCTCATATCCCGGATGGATCCTCTCAAGTATGTGTTGATGGCCCATCTTTGAATTATCATTTATCCGGATGGCGATTGATCCTACAACAATTTGACATCGTCTATGTGATGCAAAAGTCTGTTAAAGGTCAAGGAATTGCGGATCAACTGGCCATCGCACCTGCAGGGGATTACAAACCCTTAGAAACATACTTTTCTGACGAAGGAGTAATGACAATTCAGCTACAACATCACTACGATACATCCAATACGTGGAGAATATATTTTGATGGAGCTGTTAACACAGAAGGCTCTGGAGCTGGAGCATTTTTAATATCCGGTACGGGGGAGCAGTATCCCATCGCTGTCAAATTACAGTTTGTCAGCACCAACAACATAGCTGAGTATGAAGGCTGTATCATGGAGCTAAAACTTGCCCTTTCAATGGCCATCAGACGGTTAACTGTCTTTGGGGATTCCAAATTGGTAATCAAGAAATCCACAGGAATCTATCAAACTATCGACAAGTTTTACAGATGGCTTTGGAGTTCGAAGAAATATCCTTTCTACATGTTCCTCGTAATAGGAATGATTTTGCAGATGCATTAGCAACGTTGGCCTCCTTGGTTTACATACCTGACAAGGAAAACATGCCAAACATCACATTTGCTCTGCAAAAAGCCCTAGTCTATTGGAATTACATTGGAGAAGTATCGGATGAGCTACCTCCCATCCACAACCCTTGGTATCAGCACATCAAGGAGTATTTACGAGATGGATCTACACTCGCTGAAGCGAGCCTAACTGAGAAGAGGCAGATTCATCGACTTGCTATGAAATTCTACCTGAGCGGAGATGCACTCTACAAAAGAGATGCAAGATTAGGTCTCCTCGGATGTCTGTACAAAGACCAAGCTCAGAGACTCATGGATGAAATCCATGGTGGAGTATGCGGCCCTCACATGAGCGGACCCCTACTTGTCAAGAAAATTCTTAGAACGGGACATTTTTGGCTTACACTCAAAGTTGACTGTGATGATCACATCAAGAGATGCTATCAATGCCAGATTCATGGGAATGCTATCCACGCCCCTCCAAGGGAACTCCATAATATAAGTTCGCCATGGCCCTTCTTAATGTGGGAAATGGATGTTATCAGGCCCATCGAGCCCAAAGCCAGTAATGGACATCGATTCATATTCACCATGATCGACTACTTCACCAAATGGGTAGAAACAGTCTCCTTCCCTAAGGTTCCTAAGGAAGTCATCATTACTTTCATCAGAAACAATGTTGTGTGTCGATATGGACAACCAAAGGTCATTGTGTCAGACAATGCTAAGAACCTCAACAACAAAATGATTGAGGAGTTATGCAAAAAAATTCGCATCAAACATCTCAACTCCGTCATCTATCATCCAAAGATGAATGGTGCTGTTGAAGCGGCTAATAAAAACATCAAAAAGATCATGCAAAAAATGTCCGCCAATCACAAAGGATGGCCTGACCTCTTGCCTCTGACTTTATTAGCCTACAGAACTTCCATGCGAACTTCCACTGGGGCAACCCCCTACTCATTAGTCTATGGGATGGAAGTAGTGTTCCCCATAGAGGTGGAAATGGAATCCCTCAGAGTATTGATGGATGCTCAGTTGGATGAAGACAAATGGATACAAGACAGGTATCACCAATTGTCTTTGATAGACGAAAGGCGATCCGCGGCTATCTTTCATGGTTAGTTATATCAGCAAAGGATCGCACAATCCTACAACAGAAAAGTCCGACTACGGCAATTCAAACAACATGACTTGGTTTTGAAGAAGATCATTAACAACCAAGATCAATCTAAGGGAAAATTCGCTCCTAAATGGGAGGGCCCGTTTGTTGTCAAGGAAGTATTGATAGGAGGTGCTCTCAGATTGCAGGAAATGGATGGCGATGAATTTCCACAGCTTATTAACTCGAACACCGTGAAACGGTACTATGTCTGAAGTTATCATCAAACAAACATCCTGGTTTTGATCATCAAATCACCAGTCATTTCGGTTTTGAACCCTTTCCTTTATACATACTCTTCTGCCCCTCAGGGAAACATACACTTCAAGCCAGCAGCCTGGTTTTACTTCATTTCAAACCTTTCATACAATCTCGGTTATCCTGAAGACGGGATTTAACCTTTCACAATTTTGGTTATCCTGAAGATGGGATTGAACCTTTCACACCTGCAGTTTATCCTGAAAACGGATTAAACTTTTCTCGTCTATGATTTGTCACGAGGCGGGATCAAACTTTTTACACACTTGCAGTTTATCCCCATTACGGGATTAAACTTTCTTCTCCCCGCAGTATAGCCTGCACATGGGATTTACGTTTCTCTTCAGCTGCGATTCGTCCTTAGGGGCGAACTACGTCGACCTAATCTCCCTGATACTCGGGAGTACGTGGGCAACCATATTTGTTAGAGTTTATGCCCTAGAGGCCAATTATTTGATATAATTGCTTAACGTTTTGATATTATATTTGATTGAATAAATATATGATTTTATTATGGTTTTATTTCTTTGCGTAATATAATTGTTAACATAATAAAATTCCTTAGAATAGTGATACAAATTATATAGTTTCAAGTATGTGACTTGAACATGATATTATATATTACCATTAGTATCGGTGTTCTTAAAAGTCCCTAGTCGAAATATCATTGTTGATGGGACAACAATGATGCATTGAGACTAGTATGTGGATCGATTGATGACCAAATCTCATTGGTCATAAATATATGAGATATTAAGTCAATGCATAGGTACATGTTGTTAACGATGTGTCTGGGACGGACCCACCATGAGAATTCTATATGGAGCATTATGTGAAGTGTCATTAGCAATTCTCACAATTGACAATGATGTAATGGTCCTCCGGCACGAAATCGCTATATATTACTTACGAGAATTTATGTACTTTGATATCATCAAATGTCACCTTTAATAGGGTGGACTATAAAGGTGATTATTGGGTTCATCATTAATCGTGTGAGAAATATGAGTGATCTAGATGGAATTTAACCATCCTATATATTATGGGTGATATCCATAGGCCTCTTGATTGAGTAGGACTATGAAATGCATGGCCATGCTCAAATAGTGATTTGTTTCATATAGTCTACTCATTGATCAAGAAAACTCAGATTAAATTATGAAGAGTATGACACATTCCATGACTCGAGTTTAATCTAGGATATTAAGGTTAAAAGGATTAAATTACATTGAAACATTGGTCATTTAAAAGGTTGCATCGAATCATCGATCTTATTATTACTTGGGTAGTAGCGATGATGCATTACTAGATGCCGCTCCACCGTTTATAATTTAATAATATGATTTTAAAATTATTGCCAACGTAATAATAACTATGAAGTCACACACATAGAAACGTTATTTAAAGGGAATTAATTTAAATTTTAAGGATTTAAATATATTAATATGATTAATAGTATTTAAATCATTTAATTTAAATTAAAAGGATAATTTGTATATATGTATATTAATTAAGTAAGACTTAATTAAGAGATATATATATATATATATATAAATTCGGATTTTATAAAATTAGGTTTTGATTTGATTAATTCCTTTTAACTACTATATATATGATATATAGCAGCTACTTAGGGTAAGATATCAAATTGAAAAAACCCTAGCCGCTCTTAGAGAGAGACTAGAGAGAAAACAATTTCAGAAAATCCATTCCTTTTGGTGGCTAGTACCGCAAGTCCTTCTTATTGCAGAATTGTTCGACGGTTCGTGTGGCGTTTGTGTGGATACCGTAGAGGCGCAATCGGTTTGTATTGCGTTGGAGATTCGAGGCGCAGTCGGTTTCAGATTCTCATTTTTTTTATATCTGGTATAATCTCTAAACCTCTGAATTAATTAATTTTTCGCATGGATCCTGTTTTAGGGTTTCAGAAATTGCTTTAAAATTTTAATTTCCGCTGTGCGTTTCTATGCCGAAGCCCAACAATATTCTCTATGGCCCGGTCGTAAAAACAAAAATAATAAAAACATTTCTGCCCTTTCTTCATAACAAAAAACAACAAAAATACTTCTACACCCATCTGCCTTCCGCATTCAGCGTTGAACCTCTTACACCATGTTCGAACTACGCAGACTTGATCTCCTCTTCAATCGGAGTACGTAGGTAGCCATTCATGGTGCAGTCTAACCCCTACCAGAACAACATACTTGTCACACGGTACCGGGATCTACCTTCAATTTGCCCCATTTCATCGGTTTCAGATCAAAGGGATGGAATTATCCAACCTCTTCTCACAAATAGAAGATTCGGTGACCATCTAAGCTGCGATCGTGCCTCAAAGAGCAATACCAACCCATAAGAGATGGAATTAACTAGGCTTCTCACAAATAGAAGTACTGGCGACCATTTGTGGTGCAGTCAATCTCAGAGAGGAAGAAACCACCCTCCTCTCTACATTCCGTACAGATACCAGTCCCAAGACACCAAAGATGGTAGGGATTTACAAAAATCAATGATCCGTTCTGAGAGATCTTGCGACGTCTCAATGTTCATCTATCAAGGATAAGTTCAGAATGCATCAAGATCACAAGGCCCTGAAGAAACAGGCAAACATCAAGCAAGTATCAAGGCATAACTAAAAGGGAAGTGAATCAAAATATATTTCCCTGCCATATATAATATTGTTTGATATATACATCTGTGTTGTACATGACAAAATGGCTAAGCTAGTCTGTGCAGGAAAATACAAAGCTATCTATAGATCTGTGTGTATGCGGACTATCAGATCTAACATAGCATCCCTCTCTGAAGACGGAGGAAGCACTGCAAGCTCCTACCCAAGGGTATCTACACGAGCTAGCAGATCAGAGGCTAACTGCATGGTGGCATAATGCTCATCAATGTAATCACTCATGTCAGCAAGATTAACAGTCATCTGGGATCTCACAGAAGTGTTTTCTGCAATGGCCATATCCCTAGCAGATAAGGCGGCATCCCGCTCCGCAATCAATGCATCCCTAGCCGATCTAGCCTCATCCCTCTCTAACAGAGCAGTATCTCTCTCATCAAGAGTCACATCATCATGCCCTAGCTTTGATCTCTATCATAGGTCATCGATGTAAGCTCTGCTCCAAATGTTGTCTTAGAATCTTTGAGTAATGGTGGTACTCGGGGTGGGAGAATCCATCACAAATCTTTGGCGACCAAGTGATCAAATCATCGATGGGAATAATGAGTCTCCTCTATAGGCTCCTCATCGTCGAGAATCAATCCCTCGCCTTTGTGGATATCGCGCCGCGGTGATGCGATCTCTGTCTCCATCTATGCGGAATACTGGCAGAACAACAACTGGATGATCGACAGAAAACTTCGGCCTGACCCTCGTTGATCCCAACAGGCATATAACCTGGATCTGTCCTCCGTTGATAAACGGTGTGACATGAAGCACTGACTCACTGCCCCCTCATAAGGATGAAAATCCTGAAACTGGTCAAACTGACACATCACGGACAGTGGGTAGTAAGTAATCATGCCCCTCAATCCAACCAAAGGGAGATAATCCATGCCCGGAGCATGAGTAATGAAGCTATAGGGTGAGCTAAGCCCTGAACATGATAATATGGCAAACAAATCCCTAATCCCTGCCAGGAAAGCTGACCACGATGCAGCATCTGTGCACTCTGCAGGCTGAAAGGAGTATGACATGGCTATCTCCTGGGTGAAACAAAACCCCTACCGTCTAAATTTGCCAATCGGTCTCAAGTGTGACATAAACCACACATACAACATGACCGAGCTACCTGTAAACACTCCTGCCAAATAAGTGCAATAGTATGTAGCTGACCTCAGAGTCTCTGCGATAATCATCGGTACAATGGTACGACCCTCCCTGAGAGCTCTCACTGCCATAATGACGCCGATATCCAGCTCATCCATGTACCGCGGCATGAAGACGTATGAAAATACACATAGAAGCAGTACATCTACTCTGGCTGAACGCCAATGGTCCTCTGGTGTGGTGAAATCCCTGGAATGTTGTGCATAGCTATCCTCAGAGCCAAAACACATCAAATAGGAAATATTTGGGATATCATGTGGCGGGATGTAATCTCGTCTGGACCACTCTACGTCTCTCAATCCGATGAGGGTCATGAACTATGCTCGCTTCATGTCTCCAATAGCCATATGCACGCAAGGTCCGCATCCAAATGACAAAGATCGTCAAACGTGCATACTCCTCCAAAGTAGAGTCAACTCACGGGTCCCAAATCGGAAAACACGCCTCTCCGATACCCAGTGCTCTAGCATGCCCTCTATAAATATTGTGGGAACCTGAAACATCAACAAGGTCATAGTGTGCTGCAGCAAATCATCTACAATCACCATGTATGATGGTGATGTATTATCATACCATGAACAAGATATACGGCTACCACCACAAATGGTGGGGTATGATCAATCTGACTAACTATCGAAGAAGACATCCAGACGGTAGTGTCATAAGACCATCCAGGTCAATCTTTGAATATCTCTGGACATACATATGCATAACATAATAACATGCATGATACAATAGATGGAAATATGATATAGGGAATGGAAAAACTATACATACATTCCTAAGTATATCATCATCTAATACATCTCTGTACAGCCAAAATTCAGGGAAATGGGGCGAAGCTACCCAACATACAACAGAGGTCTATCAAAAGATATAGCGAGAATGGGGAGAAGCTACCCGGTGCCTAATGAGAGGCCTATCAAAAAAGAGATAGCGAGAAATACATCGAGGAAAAAGTCAAGAGTGTCGATGTTCACATCATCGATCATGTCCACCGATGTAACTCCTCCGAGTCATCGGATCACTATCTACTGGGGATGTCGGGCCGATACAAGGAGGATCTGCCTTTGGCAAAACCATATGGGTCACACGAGGGACCCGGCCTTAGATTTGGAAGGATCAAAAGTATCTACCTGCAGGATTTACGCCCAAATGCCGAATGAAAAGATGTGACCGATCCAACCGCCGAAAGTCAATCTATCAATCATGTCACATGAGTCGGATCTACGACATAGGCTAGCCAATCCGTCATCATCACGGATCTCGGAACCATATCCCCATAAAGCGCTGTGTGTGGTGCGGTGCGAGCTCCAATGGTACGAGGATCCACCAATGCTTTGGAACATCTCCACGAGAACAATGACCCTCGACAATGTAAAACCGTCAATCCCCATCAATGGGATGTCAATGACGGTGATCGCAAAACAGAAGCCAATAACGCCTGGCAGGAGGTAAGATCGGTATACGTATCTCTCCTGTAGTGCTCCTAATAGCACGCTCTCCTAAATAGAGCTCCCATCCTCCATCTGTGAAGAGAGGAATCCTGTGGGTGGAAATAACGTACTCTACTCCAGTCGGGTACCCATTCTCAAAGCCAACTCCCAAATGCTCTCCAGAGTAGGGAATCCATGTGATGACATCAGCTGTCAAAAACTCCAACTGTAGGCGATAATGAGTGAAACCCTCAGCAATAGGGACCTCCGCCAGTATGGAATGATGCCATCTCCATCCTCATGGATAGGTGTCTAAACCTAACACGCTCACAGGACGCAAACAAGGAAGCCTCTCATAGGCCCAAAACTGCCAACATAAAGGTAAACATCTGCTGTCAGTCAACACTCTTAACCTATATATAGGAAAAGACAAGAGAAATACTCACCAGCAGAAATGGGTAAAATCCTAACCACGCCTCGGTCAAGCCCTGCGATTGCATGCGCATTCCCCTGAGGAAGTAGGCAAAGGTGTAGGAACCCCAATCATACTCTCCTATATGGTCCACGTGTCGAGTGGCGCTGATCAAAGCGAAGGACACCATAGAAGAGTTATATGCTATGAAGCAACCCCTAATGATCATCAGGAACAATCGCCGGAGAATGCGATCCCTGACTCTCGCATCATCGGGTATGGGCTCACTCAATGAATTCATTTCATAGCATCTATGCTCAAAGGACTCAGACGAGCAGTCCCCGCCCTTGAGTGCCTTCGCCGGAACTCCCAACAAGGATCTGACGGTAGTAGGGGTGATATCCGCCATGCAAGGCACCGACTCCCCTCCAAACACCATACATATGATAAACCGCCAATCCATCGGCGTCATCATCACCTCGCAGTCCAGCAAATGGAGTGACTGAGTCTGGTGAAACCACCACTCAGACAATGCCCTGAGGTAACCCCAAGGACAACGACGGGGTAGAATGGAGTAGAACCTCTCGAATCCCCAGCCATGGACGATCGCTCTATAGTCATCATGCAAGGCCTGATACATAGAGTGGATGCTAAACCAGTTCCCTTGAGGCTGTGTGAAGCCGAGAACCTACATCAAATGTAGATCAACATCAAACTCTTTGACTCTTCATCAATAGGAAATAAGGAAGATTAAAGATCTAACTTCATACCTCATTTGCGTACAAGTATACTGAAGGATACCTACTCAAGTCACCCAGAAGATCTGGGTTCGCCACTTAAATACCTAGCAATTCCCTATGGGGAACACGTACAGCAGGAGCATGAACCTCGGTCGGTGCATCCTCCTCCTCGTCCTCGACATTTGGCACTTCAACCCGAATAGGACGTATCACTGCCTTCGTCAAATGACGAGGTTGTCTAACAGAACGGCGTCTAGGCTCTTCAAAAGCCCTCCTCCGTAAACCAGAAGTGGTCCTGCGGGAACTACTCGACTGATCCGGATCCATGATATCTGGACAACAAGTCTCCAAATCACCTCAGAAAGGGTGTGGTAATTTCTTACCTGGAGTCTTTTCAAAATGCATTCTATGATTACATGCATGCATGCATTATTTTAACATACATCTATAGTAGAGTTAAAAATGCATGACTACCCAATACCAATATTTTGGGAAAATTTTGCCATAGCCCCCTTTATAAATGGGACTATCCACATGCACATAGGCATGACTAGGTGGCCATTCAAGAGCACTTTGCATACGATCATATACATCCTATATGCATCAATACATTGTAGTAAAAAATCCGTAAGTGTAGTCTAATTACCAGGATTATTTTGTTTTTCTACCTTTACTCATTTGTCCACAAATAGGATAAGAAATGACAGTAAAAGGTGCCAATTTGACTGTTTTAAAAGTCAAATTTTTTCACATCAATATGTTCAACATGGTTTAATACTAACATTTACTATGTTGAATATTTTTTATCAAGTCATATCAGCATGCATATTCACTACTATGTGTCTAAATGCATTTCATGCGATAAGTCATTTTCAACGGACCCCCCTTGGACCCCAAGTAAATGGCCTTACGATGGTCGTGTCCCTATATTTTATATATAGTTTTCTTTAATTATATATAAATTGTTATGTGCTTATTGTGATATGCATGGTGCATGATTATGGCCTTTTGACCCATAGGTTAGTGGTTTTGGTTTTGAAAATACGGCTTGTATGTCGTGCCTTTCTATAAATTCTAATGTAATATTCTCTTCTCATCTAAATCCCCTCGAATGTAACTCGAGGTTTCTTTATGTCATGTAATAATCGTAATTGATGAAGATGTCAAGATGGAGAACACAATGGAAAGGATGATGATGGAGAGGAGGCGCATGCTAGAGGAAGATCCAAGGAAGTTATTTATTTTAAGATCTTTTACCACCTTAGATTGACCTTCAATCTTTCATTAGCTTGAAAAGATTGACAGTGGATTGGGCCATAACTGTGACACATTTAATTTTGCACTTTATTTATGCTTGTATGTGATATGATATGATTAATAATGTGCATGCTTAACAAGATTAAAATTGGTGAGATCTAAATTAATAAAATCCCTCATTAAATTATTAAGTCTAAATCAGATGCCTTCCAATGAATAACACTCATCAAGACCTTGATCAATAGATGTAGGTTTGCCAAAGCAAAGTACCCTATTTACCTAGGTAAGATGCGATAGGATAATTGTGATATCCAAACTATTAAAATCATTGGGCCCGACTTAACTAAGTTATCTCAATAGGATTATGGACTTAGAGGCATAGAGTTTGGTTGGTACCATTAGATGGACTAGAAACAAATGTTGTTTACCAAACTATCCAGGAGTTATATATGATATAATTGACAAAGGATTGTCTACCTAAATAATTATGTTTTGAGAGAATAGCCAAAGCTAACTTAAGGCATAATGAAATATGGATCTTGGCTCACTAGAAAGATTTAATAGAAAATGCTTTCCGAATTAATGGTGAGGGCTATTAATTTGAATAAAATAGTGGGAGGTATATTTTGAATGTACTATTATCAATTATATAATATCAACTCTGTAATTTGACTTATTATTGTTGCACTTATAAATTGTAGATATCAAATGGCAAACAATAACACAAATAGTCTTTCATTACGATCAGTCCTTGAAAAGGACAAGCTAAGTGGAATTAATTTCCTTGACTGGCATAGGAACTTGAGGATTGTCCTCAAACAAGAGCGTAAGCTATATGTCCTTGATGGGCCCATTCTCGCAAAGCACCGGTATCCATTGCACCACGTCATGGAGCATAATGCTTACAAGAAGCATCAAGATGATGCTCTGGATGTGACTTGTGTCATGCTAGCAACCATGAACACTGAGCTTCAGAAGCAACATGAGTTGATGGATGCTTATGAGATGATCGAGCATCTCAAGAAATTGTTCGAAGGGCATGCTCGACAGGAGAGGTATGATACAAGCAAGGCGTTGTATCACTGCAAAATGGGTGAATATGACACCCCCAAAATAGGTCTACATCACCCATTCTGAGTTGTCAATACACGGTACAGAAACAACTATAACTTTATTATTACAATAGTAAAACTGTGAGTTTAAATACAGATATTGCCATCTAGACAATATCCACATACAAATAAATCCTCATCATAATTATTGTTACATTATTTTACAACAATGGTGAGGACTACTAAACAATTCTCCCTAGAACTTTCATTCCATACCCCGACTCGTACTCGCTATATTTTCGCCTCCTGAGAAGAAAAATGGAACAAAAAGGAAAAAGGGTGAGCTCGACTAGCCCAGTAAAAAATATTATGACTAAGATAATATACAACAAAATTATCGTTAGTCTTCAACAGGGAAAAATATAATAGAATACAATAGACAACAAGTTTTAAATTCAATATTCGTAATGAAATAATAATTCATTAGAAGAGTTAAGTAGAGAATGCAAACTACTATCTTCATGAATGAATTTTAAAGTTCATCGTCTATTTTTTTTTATCCCTGTAACATCAATCAATATATATCTGGGATCAAATATTCATCCTTGCACTACAGGCCAAGGACATTCACCTGTTGGTCATGTTCATCTAAACACCTGTTCATCTTTGCACTACGGGCCAAAGATATTCATCAGAAATCATTCATCTTTGCACTACGAGCCAAAGATATTCATCATAAATCATTCATCTTTGCACTACAGGCCAAAGATATTCAATATTATCATCATTTAAGACTGAGGATGATGAAAAATATTTTTAAAGAAACGAATCTAGTGAAACAAAATGACAAGGATTAAGGATTAAGGATTCGTACTTTGTTTTATCCACGTCCAAAAATACCTCAAAAATAATCATAGTGGTGTAAAATTCAAGAATGATCAAAACATGGATACAATCAAAGCTAGTATCCGAATAGATATTTTGAGATTTAAAAGAAAAATTTTCATTTTTCGATGAATAAGTGCCGTATTCGTGAATAAGTGTCGATATCGTAAATAAAGGCCGTATACATGAATAGTAACTCATAACACCAAAATTCCAAATTTGATAAAAACTTGAGATCAATATTTCAAAGATAATGATATTGAAGAAATAATATCATTACTGAAAAAAAATAATATCCCTTACCTCGGGAAAAGCAAAGATTTAAGCTGGAATATCGGATATAGGCTATAACTTGAACTTTCACCGTATAGCAATACTCAAAGTATACTCAAAATACTCACAAGAATACATTTCGATAATATAGAGAGAAAACTTCAGATTTACGGTGTGATTTTCAATTCTAACCTAAGCACCTATTTATAGGAAATTGCTTAGAACACCAAAAAAGTAGAAAATTTAATATAATATTAATATATATAAAATATTATACGTATTCCTTGAAATCTTAATCTCAAAGAATTCACACATGCCAACCTTCTAGAAAAAAAAAAAAAAACGTTTTTCTAATTTAAAATAATTTAAACTTCCAAAATCAATTATTTTGACTTGAATTTCAATAATTCATAATAAATAGCCCTTTTATCATAAAATTCAATCTCATGATTTTTATAGAAAATTCAATTCTCTACAACTTTGCGTAAGAAAGTTTTTCCAAATTTCCAATGAGAAATTGACCAGAAATCCACAAACGGGTGATTTTAGAGGCTATAATCAAATTTCGATCAATAAATGGGGTCCAATTGAGCATGTTTAACATGTTTTAAACATTTATTACAAAAAAATACTCTTCCTCCTCAGATACTCATATATCCCACATTCGTTGTAAAAATATCACCATTATTATATTATTAAAATATAATAATATATATTTAAATGAATTATTTTATCGAAAAAGATAAAATTTCAATTTTCAACAATTGTCACTATAAAAATTTTCTCCATCTATATTCACATAAAATCAATATTTTCCTCATCATATGAATCAATAATTAATTATTCACAAATAATATTATAGAATCACAATATCGATGACAACCAAGGCGGTTCAGGAAAGAGGGGCTTTCAATAAGAATTTCTCCTCTCTTGGTAGCAATTAGGTGACCAAACCTCTCCTTAGACGAACTTTCTAGACATTGCCAATAATGTTATCTAATAATATTATTCGGATAATATGAATTATTGCTTCGATAAAGAAAAAAATCGTGTAATGACAATTATTGAAACAACAAAGAATATAAAATATCAACGCAAACAATTATTGAACCAATAAAATAAAAAATCGAATAAAGAATATCATGTAACCATTATTGAGTAGTGCCTTCTTACGTAAGAGTCAATAATTGGTGCAATCTGAGTGTCTTCTACCGCAAGTGCAACAACGCGTAGACATCGTGTTTTAACCAAGGTATTTCAACGATGTAAAGCAGTAAATAACTACGCCGTTATTTTTAAACAACTTATATTTGTCATTTTCTTCCTCCAATCGCTTTCCGTTATGGGGCCCCACATGGGCTGCGCCGTCGCATGCGAATATTCCCCGAAGCATACAAATATTCCACGACAAGCGAATATTCCCAAACAACAAAGAATATTTAATAACCACTTGCTTATTTTGAAATATTTGCGTATTTTACCCATAACTATCCACATTAATCACATCAACCCTTACTATTTCAAAATAATAATTAGAGGAAATTAAATTTCATTTATTAATTATTTGGGGTCTTACAACCTCCTCTCCTTATGAAATTTCGTCCTCGAAATTGACATACGTACCTGGTGTTTCGAAAAGATGAGGATACCTCGCTTTCATTTCCGTTTCCAACTCCCAGGTCATTTCCTCTATAGCATGGTTTCTCCACAAGACTTTAACTTGTGGTATGACCTTCGTGCGTAGGACATGCTCCTTCCTATCCAAGATCTTGACAGGTACTTCCTCATACGTTAAGTCTTCGGCTATCTCGTCCGGTTCTAACTCAATAACGTGATTCGGGTCTTTCACATATTTATTTAAGTCATGAGATATGTGAAACACATTATGAACACGAGATATACTTGGAGGTAACGCGAGTCTATAGGCTACATTTCCTACTCGGTCAAGAATTTGAAATGGACCAATAAATCGTGGATTGAGCTTTCCTCTCTTCCCGAATCTTGTAACTCCCTTCCATGGGGCAACACGCAACAATACATGATCCCCTATACTAAATTCCACATCCTTTCGATGAAGATCCGCATAACTCTTTTGTCGATCTTGTGCTGGTTTGTATCGTTGTCGAATCATTTGGATCTTCTCGGTAGTCATAATGCATCTTAACTCGGGTCCCAACAATGTTGCTTCACCCACTTCATCCCAACATATTGGAGAGCGACACTTTCGTCCATATAATGCTTCGAATGGGGCCACACCTATACTTGCCTGATAACTGTTATTGTAGGAGAATTCCACCAATGGTAAATACTTATCCCAACTGCCCTTGAAGTCTAGGACATAGAGTCTTAATAAATCTTCAAGAGTTTGAATAGTCCTCTCTGATTGTCCGTCCGTTTGAGGATGGTATGCCGAACTGAATCTTAAATCCGTACCCATAGCTTTTTGCAAGCTAACCCAAAATCTTGAAGTGAATCTTGGGTCACGATCCGAAACTATGGATACTGGCATGCCATGCAACCTCACAATCTCATTTACATACATACTAGCAAGACGTTCAAGGGAATAAGTCTACCGTATCGGCAAGAAATGTGCAGACTTGGTTAATCTATCAACAATAACCCAAATAGCATTTATGCCTTGAGAAACCGTGGGAAGTCCCGTAACGAAATCCATGGTAATGTGTTCCCACTTCCATTTCGGAATCTCAAGTGGTTGCAATGGTCCCTTAGGCACTTGATGCTCCGCTTTTACACGTTGACAAGTTAAACATGTTGAGATAAACTTTGCAATCTCTCTCTTCATATTGTTCCACCAAAATGTATGTTGAAGATCACGATACATTTTAGTACTTCCAGGATGGATTGCAAATGGTGTATTGTGTGCCTCCATCATGATCTTGTACTTCAAATCAGAATCGTTAGGAACACAAAGTCTTGAGTGGACTCGAAGTATTCCTTCTTCATCAATTCTCGCTTCCGGAATAGCACCTTTTTGTACTTTCTTCTTCATATGCATCAGCTCCGGGTCGGTGGCTTGAGCAACCTTAACTTTTTCTATTAAAGTTGGCTCTATGCGTATACTTGACATCATCGCTTTTCGTTCTCGCATATGATCTTCTACTCAACGCGGCCGCCTACCACGTTCGCTTTTCCGGGATGGTATTGAATAGTGTGGTCGTAGTCTTTCAATAGCTCGAGCCAACGTCATTGCCAGCATGTTAAGTTCTTTTGAGTGAAGAAATATTTAAGGCTTTTATGATCTGAATATATCTCCACTTTCTCCCCATATAGATAGTGCCTCCAGGATCTTTAAGCTGAAACGATTGCCGCTAACTCTAGATCATGAGAAGGATAATTCCTCTCATATTCTTTAAGTTGTCGCGAGGCATAGGCTATGACTTTCCCACGTTGCATGAGAACACATCCTAACCCTTTGCCTCAAGCATCATTCAGAGATAAAAATCCATCCGAACCGGATGGTATTGTTAGAACAGTGCGAAATAAGTCTCCTCTTAAGCTCTTGGAAACTCTTCTCGCATTCTTCGCGCGCCCAAACGAATTTTGTATCCTTCCGAGTTAGATGAGTTAATCTGAGTAGCGATTCGAGAAAACCCTTCCACGAATCTCCGATAATAACCAGCTAAGCCCAAAAAGCTACGATTTCTTGATCCGCAAGCTTGGTTGCTCCCAACTTTGTATTGCTTCAATCTTCACGGGTCAACAGATACTCAATGTTTTAACACCACATGCCCAAGAAATGCTACTTCCTCAAGCCAGAACTCGCATTTCTTTAACTTGGCATAAAGCTTGTTTTCACGAAGCCTTTGGAGTACCAGCTTCAAATGGTGCTCATGATCTTCACGACTTTTGGAATATATGAGGATGTCATCAATAAAGACAACAACGAACTGATCCAAATATTCTTTGAATACTCGGTTCATCATATCCATGAAAGCCGCAGGAGCATTAGTCAATCCGAAAGACATAACTAAGAATTCATAATGCCTGTACCGAGTTCTAAAGGCAATCTTTGGAATATCCTCAGTTCTAATCTTCAGCTGATGATATCCAGAACGAAGATCGATTTTTGAAAAGAATTGTGCTCCTTGCAACTGGTCAAACAAGTCATCAATACGAGGTAGAGGATACCTATTCTTGATAGTGACATGGTTCAATTCCCGATAGTCAATACAAAGTCGCATACTCCCGTCTTTCTTCTTTACAAATAAAACAGGAGCACCCCGAGGAGATGTACTAGACGAATGAAACCAATGTCCAACAATTCTCGTAGTTGGACCTTTAACTCTGAAGTTCAATAGGAGCCATTCGATATGGGGTTTTAGAAATGGGTTTTGTACCAGTTCAAGGTCAATAAAGAATTCAACTTCACGTTACGGGGTAGGCCAGGAAGTTCTTCAGAAATACGTCAGAAAGTTAATAACAAGAATATTATTCAATTTTGGCGTGTCTTTATTCAAATCCATAACATGGGCTAAGAAAGCTTGACATCCCGTTTTTAATAAGCGAATAGCTTTATGATTAGATATGACGTTGATTGATTTTAATGGTTTAGTTGTTTGAATTGAACAACAAAGTTGTTTAGGAATATGAAAGCTAACAACCTTACGAAAACAATCAATTTTGGCATGATGAGTAGTTAACCAATCCATCCCTAAAATCACATCAAAAGCAAGTATCTTTAAAGAGATAAGGTCAACAGGTAAGGTGATGGTGCCAACTTGAATCAAACAAGATTTATAAGCAAGTGGATGTGATGAAAGTTTCTCTAGCGGAGTTTCCACAGATAGGTCAAAGTCTAATTTCTCCGGAGTCAGGTTTAAACATTGAGCACAAGCAGGAGAGATAAATGAATGGGTAGCACCGGTATCTAGTAAAGTATAAACTTCACAAGAATTTATAAATAGCTTACCCGTGATCACCTCGTTTAGGTTCCTCGCATTTTGACCAGTCACAACAAACGCTCTTCCAGGAACCGTTGACTTTGACTTTTCGGGGGATGATCTTTTGAGTCACCGTCCCCCATTGAACTAAGTTTCGCCTCTAGTGCAATCTCGAAAGCGATATGTCCTTCCTTTCCACAATTATAGCATACCAGGCTGTTGTCAGGCGATTTGGTGATATGTCCCTCTTCCCGCATTTATAGCATATATATGACCGGTGGTCGTTCTCCTCCCTTGGAACCAGTTGCTGCTGGCACTATCGTCTTCACATGGTCGTTGTTGAATCTCCTCTTTTTAAAATCTCCTCGACTCGCTTCTTCTATTTTCATGGCCATGATTACCACCAAAGTGGTTACCATTTTTTTGATCTTTTTCTTTCTCCACCTTTGGTTATTGTTGTTTTGTTGATCGTTATCTCCGGTATGATCCTCGATTGTGGTACCTCGGTTGACCGTACTCGTTATCTCGCTCTAACAGTTGAGCCACATTAACAACATCTGAATAGAGAGAAAATTTATGAGAGATGAGATCTTGACGTATCTCGGGTTTCAAACCTCTCGTAGAAACATTCGTGTCACACGTTCCTCATTCTCCACCAAATGAGGTGCAAACTCGATAACTCGCAAACTTCGCCTCGTCTTCGAGACACCGTCATGTTGTTACGCTCGGCCTAATAAACTCCACTTCCTTCATATGACCGAACACTTTCGTGAAAGTATTTGTCATTAAATAGTTCTCAAACGTCTCCCAAGACATCTTTGAGTGCGGTGGATGGGTACGCTTTCTGCACTCCCACCGAAGAGTCCGCCTCGCCACGGAACATAAAGGTGGCGAATGGAACCTTCGTCTTCTCTGTGCATCCCAAGACATCGAATATCTTGGTAATTTGCTTGACCCATGTTTACGCCATGATCGGATCCGCTTTCCCTTAATTCTCGTGGTCCCAACTCTTTGAATCGCTTGCATTTGTGACAACCCGTGAATTGCTATCATTTCCTCCTATGTTTTGAACACGAGTCTCCTAAATCGGTTTTGCATGAGCGCAAAAAGCTTCTAAATATCCCTCGTTCATCATCTGCTTCGGTGGTGTTGTTCACGGGAGGAACATTGTCACTGTTGCACGACGCTCTCCTCGTTGGTGAGTACAAAGCGTCTCCACGGTCTCATTTCCATTGTTAATATTCTCAGTCGACATTCTCAAATACTGTCATAAAACAAGGGTTAATTAAGGAAATCAATATATCACATAATATCCCTATATACTGACAAACTATCAAATAAGCTTAGGTAGGACACACTAGCGAAGGATTTACTCGTCTCTCCCCTCCTAGTTCTATTCCACGATCTCCGCCAGAGATCATATCCCTAAGCTCTGATACCAACTGTGACACCCCCAAAATAGGTCTACATCACCCATTCTGAGTTGTCAATACACAGATGCGAAACAACTATAACTTTATTATTACAATAGTAAAACTGTGAGTTTAAATACAGATATTGCCATCTAGACAATATCCACATACAAATAAATCCTCATCATAATTATTGATACATTATTTTACAACAATGGTGAGGACTACTAAACAATTCTCCCTAGAACTTTCATTCCATACCCCAGGCTTCGTACTCGCTTATATTCTCGCCTCACGAGAAGAAAAATGGAACAAAAAAGAAAAGGGTGAGCTCGACTAGCCCGGTAAAAAATATTATGACTAAGATAATATACAACAAAATTATCGTTAGTCTTCAACAGGAAAAATATAATAGAATACAATAGACAACAAGTTTTAAATCAATATTCGCAATGAAATAATAATTCATTAGAAGAGTTAAGTAGAGAATGCAAACTACTATCTTCTATGAATGAATTTTAAAGTTCATCGTCTATTTTTTTATCCCCGTAACATCAATCAATATATATCTGGGATCAAATATTCATCCTTGCACTCTGAGGCCAAGGACATTCACCGATTGGTCATGTTCATCTAAACACTGCTCATCTTTTGCACTACGGGCCAAAGATATTCATCGAAATCATTCATCTTTTGCACTCTGTGCCAAAGATATTCATCATAAATCATTCATCTTTGCACTACAGGCCAAAGATACTCAATATTATCATCATTTAAGACTGAGGATGATGAAAAATATTTTTAAAGAAACGAATCCAGTGAAACAAAATGACAAGGATTAAGGATTAAGGATTCGTACTTTGTTTTATCCACGTCCAAAAATACCTCAAAAATAATCATAGTGGTGTAAAATTCAAGAATGATCAAAACATGGATACAATCAAAGCTAGTATCCAGAATAGATATTTCGGATGAAAAGAAAAATTTTCATTTTTCGATGAATAGTGCCGTATTCGTGAATAGTGTTGTATACGTAAATAGTGCCGTATACATGAATAGTAACTCCGACACCAAAAATTCCAAATTTGATAAAAACTTCAGATCAATATTTCAGCATAATGATATTGAAGAAATAATATCATTACGAAAAAAAAAATAATATCCTTACCCTGGAAAGACAAAGATTTAGCCGAAATCTGGATATAGGCTATAACTTGAACTTTCACCAGTATAGCAATACTCAAAGTATACTCAAAATACTCACAAGAATACGCTCGATAATATAGAGAGAAAACTTCATTTACGGTGTGATTTTCAATTCTAACCTAAGCACCTATTTATAGAAATTGCTTAGAACACCAAAGAAAATTTAATATAATATTAATATATATAAAAATATTATACGTATTCCTTGAAATCTTAATCTCAGCAATTCACACATGCCAACCTTCTAGAAAAAATAAAAAAAACGTTTTTCTAATTTAAAATAATTTAAACTTCCAAAAATCAATTATTTCGGAGCTTCGGAATTTTAATAATTCATAATAAATAGCCCTTTTATCATAAAATTCGAATCTCGCGATTTTTATAGAAAATTCAATTCTCTACAACTTTGCAGAAGAAAGTTTTTCCAAATTTCCAACGAGAAATTGAATAAAGAAATCCACAAACGGGTGATTTTAGAGGCTATAATCAAATTTCGATCAATAAATGGGGTCCACCGACTTGTTTAACATGTTTTAAACATTTATTGCAAAAAAATACTCTTCCTCCTCAGTATACTCATATATCCCACATTCGTTGTAAAAATATCACCATTATTATATTATTAAAATATAATAATATATATTTAAATGAATTATTTTATCGAGAAAAAGATAAAATTTCAATTTTCAACAATTGTCACTATAAAAATTTTCTCCATCTATATTCACATAAAATCAATATTTTCCTCATCATATGAATCAATAATTAATTATTCACAAATAATATTATAGAATCACAATATTGACAACCGTGCGGTTCAGGGAAGAGGGCTTTCAATAAGAATTTCTCCTTCTTGGTAGCGCAATTAGGTGACCAAACCTCTCCTTAGATGTAACTTTCTAGACATTGCCAATAATGTTATCTAATAATATTATTAGGATAATATGAATTATTGCTTCGATAAAGAAAATCTCATGTGTAATGACAATTATTGAAACAACAAAGAATATAAAATATCAACGCATGACAATTATTGAACCAATAAAATAAAATATCGAATAAGCGATATCTGTAACCATTATTGAGTAGTGCCTTCTACGTAAGATTCAATAATTGGTGCAATACTGGTGCTACCGCAACAACAACAGCGACATCGTGTTTTAACCACCGGGTATTTCAACAAAGGTAAATCCAGAATAACTACGCCAATTATTTTTAAACAACTTATATTTGTCGTTTTCTTCCTCCAATCGCTTTCCGTTATGGGGCCCACACATGGCTGCGCCATTGTACGAATATTCCCCGACAGTACAAATATTCCACGACCAACGAATATTCCCCGACAACAATGAATATTTAATAACCACTTGCTTATTTTGAAATATTTGCGTATTTTACCCATAACTATCCACATTAATCACATCAACCCTTACTATTTCAAAATAATTAGAGGAAATTAAATTTCATTTATTAATTATTTGGGGTCTTACAGTGAACGTGATCCAGTTGGTCCACATGTGCTGAAAATGATTGGGTATATTGAGTACCTTGATAAGTTGGGTTTTCCAATCACTCTGGAAGCCCAAACTGACCTTGTTTTGCAATCTTTGAACATCAGCTACTCTCAATTTGTTATGAACTATCTTATGAATGAAATTGAGAAACCCCTCATCGAAAGTTATTGAGCATGTTAAGAACTGCCGAGAACAACATGAAAAAGGCCGGACCCGCTCCCATAATGATGGTGCAAAAAGGGAATGCTAAGGGAAATTGGAAAGGCAAGAAGAAGATAGGATCTAAATCTTTTGCCAAACCCAATTCCAAAACCAAACAGCTTTAAAACCTAAAGGTGGGGTGGCTAAAGAAGGTGAATGTCATACATGGAAAACACGGACATTGGAAAAGGAATTGTCATGCTTATCCGGAAGAAGTGAAGAAAAGAAAAGGAAGTACGACTTCGATTCGGTATATATGTTATAGAGTCAACTTATCTACTTCAACATCATGGGTATTGGATATTGGATGTGGTTCTCACATTTGTGTTAATGTGCGGGGGACTCAGAAGGAGTAGAACTTTTAGCGAAAGGAGAGGTTGACCTACGAGTTGGAAATAGAGAAAAGTTCTTTGACCGGCAGTAGGAACTTATCATTTATCTTTGCCCACCGGGCTAGTTTTAGAATTAGAAGATTGTTATTTTGTGCCTCGCTATAAGCAAAAACATTATTTCATTTCTTGTTTGGACAAGAAAGGTTTTTCATTTATAATAAAGAACAATCGTTGTTTGTTTTACTTAAATGATATTTGTTATGGTGTTGCACAATTGTTTAACGGTCTCTATATTCTTGATTTAGAAATGCCTATCTATAACATAAATACAAAACGATTTAAATCAAATGATTCAAATCCGACATATCTCTCGCAACTTGTCGTTTAGGCCATATAAATGAGAAACGATATCCAAACTCCATAAAGATGGGTTCTTGGATTCATTTGATTTTGAATCATATGAGAAATGTGAGTCTTGTTTATTAGGCAATATGATTAAAGCCCCTTTCATCGACACGATTGAAGCAAGCTAGCGATGTATTGGGACTTATACATAGTGATGTATGTGGACCCATGAGTTCGTTAGCAAGAGGTAGGTTTTATTACTTCATTACATTTCTTGATGACTTTAGTAGATATGGATATGTGTATCTTATGAGACACAAATCGAATCCTTTGAAAAGTTCAAGGAATTCAAGAATGAAGTTCAAAACCAATTTGGCAAAAGCATAAAAGCCCTTCGATCCGATCGAGGAGGTGAATACTTAAGCCAAGACTTTGATGACCTTCTAAAGGAGTGTGGTATTACATCACGACTCACTCCACCGGAACACCGCAATGGAATGGTGTATCTCGAGAGGAGGAATCGAACCTTGTTGGACATGGTACGATCAATGATGAGTCATGCAGATCTTCCAATAAGCTTCGGGGTCATGCCCTAGAGGCAATTTGCATTCACACTTAACCGTGTTCCTACAAAGAGGCGGTTGAAGACACCATATGAAATGTGGTCGGGAAAGCGTCTAAGTATATGTCGTTCATGAAGATTTGGGGTTGCGAGGCATTCGTAAAACGCCTCAAATTCGACAAGCTCGGACCCAAATCGACAAATGTAATTTTGTGGGATACCTAAAGGAAACAAAAGGGTATTATTTCTACAAACCTTCCGAGAACAAAGTGGTTGTTGCTCGAATCTGGTATTTTTCTAGAAAGAGAATTTGTCTCTAAAGGAAGCGATTGGGAGGAAAGTAGAACTCAAGAAATTCGAGAACCAAAAATATCATTGAACTCGAAGTTGGAACATGGCGGGAACCACAAGAAATTGTGGAAAGTGAAACTGCTCAAATTACACAAGTCATTCGTAGATTTGGTAGGACACGCCAAGAGCCTGAGAGATATTATGGATATCTTGTGACTCAAAACGGCGATGTGATGCTCATAGATCAAGATGAGCCTGCTTCCTACCAAGAAACTATGAATGGACCAGATTTCGAGAAATGGCTTGAAGCCATGAAATCGAGATGGACTCCATGTATACTAACCAAGTATGGACTTCTGGTTGATCCACCAAGGGTAAAACCAATCGGGTGCAAGTGGGTTTTCAAGAAGAAAACCGAAGCATGGATGGTAATGTACAAACCTATAAAGGCAGATCGGTAGCAAAAGGTTTCAAACAAATTCAAGGTGTTGACTATGATGAAACCTTCTCTCCATTGGCAATGGTTAAATCCATCGAGGATCTTACTTGCTATATGCAGCTTTTTATGATTTACTTAAATCGGCGGATGGATGTCAAAGCGCTTTCCTTACGGAAATCTCCTTGAGGATGTGTATATGACACAACCTGAGGGTTTTGTCACTCCAAAGGATGTTGGAAAGGTATGTAAGCTGCAGCGATCCATTTATGGATTGAAGCAAGCCTCTCGGAGTTGGAATCTTCGATTTGATGAAGCAGTCAAAGAATTTGGCTTTATTAAAATGAAGATGAACCTTGTGTATATAAGAAGGTTAGTGGGAGTCACATTGTATTCCTAGTATTATATGTTGATGACATATTAATTATTGGGAATGACATTCCTTCCTTACAGGCTGTAAAAACATGGTTAGGAAAATGTTTCTCCATGAAAGATTTGGGCGATGCTGCCTACATTTTAGGTATCAAGATCTATAGAGATAGATCAAGAAAATGCTCGGCCTAAGTCAAAGTACAAATATTGATAAAGTGTTGAAACGGTTCAAAGATGCAAGAGGCTAAAAGAGGAAACTTACCCGTGACTCATGGTGTAAAGATCTCTAAGGCCCAATGTCCTAAATCACAAGATGATGAGGGCGATGAGAAAGATCCCTTATGCTTCAGCAATTGGATCTATCATGTATGCAATGATATGTACTCGTCCGGATGTCTCGTATGCTTTGAGCATGACGAGCAGATACCAGTCGAATCCAGGTGAAGGTCACTGGACAGCAGTCAAGAATATCCTCAAGTACCTGAAAAGGACTAAGGATTCATTCTTGGTATATGGAGGTGAAGACGAACTAGCAGTAAAGGGTTACACAGATGCTAGTTTCCAGACTGACAATGATGACTATAAGTCTCAGTCAGGTTTTGTGTTTTGCCTTAATGGTGGTGTTTGTTGTTAATGGAAAAGTTCAAGCAAGAGATGGCGATTCTTCTACAACAGAGGCTGAGTATATTGCTGCTTCTAGTGCAGCCAAGGAGGCTGTATGGATTAAAAAGTTCATCACTGAACTTGGTGTTGTTCCAACCATTGTTGATCCGGTTGCTCTATACTGTGATAATAATGGAGCCATTGCACAGGCTAAGGAACCCAGATCTCACCAACGATCCAAGCATATACTTAGGCGGTACCATCTCATCCGTGAAATCATTGATAGAGGAGATGTACATATAGGAAGAGTGCCAACAGATGATAATGTTGCAGATCCACTAACCAAGGCTTTGTCGCAGTAGAAGCACGACGGTCACACTAGTTCCATGGGTATTAGATACATGAGTGATTGGCTCTAGTGCAAGTGGGAGACTGTTAGAGTTTATGCCCCAGAGGCCAATTATTTGATATAATTGCTTAACGTTTTGATATTATATTTGATTGAATAAATATATGATTTTATTATGGTTTTATTTACTACGTAATATAATTGTTAACATAATAAAATTCCTTAGAATAGTGATACAAATTATATAGTTTCAAGTATGTGACTTGAACATGAGATTATATATTACCATTAGTATCGTTGTTCTTAAAAGTCCTAGTCGAGTATCATTGTTGATGGGACAACAATGATGCATTGAGACTAGTATGTGGATCGATTGATGACCAAATCTCATTGGTCATAAATATATGAGATATTAAGTCAATGCATAGGTACATGTTAGCTTAACGATGTCTTTGGATGGACCCACCATGAGAATTCTATATGGAGCATTATGTGAAGTGTCATTAGCAATTCTCACAATTGATAATGATGTAATGGTCCTCCAGGCACGAAATCGCTTATATTACTACACGAGAATTTATGTACTTTGATATCATCAAATGTCACCTTTAATAGGGTGGACTATAAAGGTGATTATTGGGTTCATCATTAATCGTGTGAGAAATATGAGTGATCTAGATGGAATTTAACCATCCTATATATTATGGGTGATATCCATAGGCCTCTTGATTGAGTAGGACTATGAAATGCATGGCCATGCTCAAATAGTGATTTGTTTCATATAGTCTACTCATTGATCAAGAAAACTCAGATTAAATTATGAAGAGTATGACACATTCCATGACTCGAGTTTAATCTAGGATATTAAGGTTAAAAGGATTAAATTACATTGAAACATTGGTCATTTAAAAGGTTGCATCGAATCATCGATCTTATTATTACTTGGGTAGCGTGATGCATTACTAGATGCAGCTCCTTTGCATTTATAATTTTATAATATGATTTTAAAATTATTGCCAACGTAATAATAACCTATAAAGTCACACACATGTAACGTTATTTAAAGGGAATTAATTTAAATTTTAAGGATTTGAATATATTAATATGATTAATAGTATTTAAATCACTTAATTTAAATTAAAAGGATAATTGTATATATGTATATTAATTAAGTAAGACTTAATTAAATATATATATATATATATATATATATATATATATAAATTGGATTTTATAAAATTAGGTTTTGATTTGATTAATTCCTTTTAACTACTATATATATGATATATAGCACTACTTAGGTAAGATATCAAATTGAAAAACCCCAGCCGCTTCTTAGAGAGGCTAGAGAGAAAACAATTTCGGAAAATCCATTCCTTTTGGTGGCTAGTACCGCAAGTCCTTCTTATTGCGAGTAATTGTTCGAACGGTTCGTGTGTGGCGTTAGTGTGTGGATACGTAGAGAGGCGCTTAATCGGTTTGTATTGCGTTGGAGATTCGAGGGATATGATCGGTTTGATTCTCGTTTTTTTATATCCGTATAATCTCTAAACCTCCTGAATTAATTAATTTTTCGCATGGATCCTGTTTTAGGGTTTGAAAATGCTTTAAAATTTTAATTTCATTTGTAATGCTTTATGCCAAGCCCAACAATATTCTCTATGGCCGGTCGTAAGAATAACAAAAAATAATAAAAACATTTCGCTTCTTTCTTCATAACAAAAACAACAAAATACTTCTACACCCATCCGCCTTCCGCATTCACGTTGAACCTCTTACACCGAGTTCGAACTACGATACTTGATCTCCTCTTCAATAGGAGTATGTAGGTAGCCATTCATGGTGCAGTCTAACCCCTACCAGAACAACATACTTGTCACACGGTACCGAGATCTACCTTCAATTTGCCCCATTTCATCGGTTTCAGATCAAAGGGATGGAATTATCCAACCTCTTCTCACAAATAGAAGATTCGGTGACCATCTAAGCTGCGATCGTGCCTCAAAGAGCAATACCAACCCATAAGAGATGGAATTAACTAGGCTTCTCACAAATAGAAGTACTGGCGACCATTTGTGGTGCAGTCAATCTCAGAGAGGAAGAAACCACCCTCCTCTCTACATTCCGTACAGATACCAGTCCCAAGACACCAAAGATGGTAGGGATTTACAAAAATCAATGATCCGTTCTGAGAGATCTTGCGACGTCTCAATGTCAATCTATCAAGGATAAGTTCAGAATGCATCAAGATCACAAGGCCCTGAAGAAACAGGCAAACATCAAGCAAGTATCAAGGCATAACTAAAAGGGAAGTGAATCAAAATATATTTCCCTGCCATATATAATATTGTTTGATATATACATCTGTGTTATACATGACAAAATGGCTAAGCTAGTCATGCAGGAAAATAATAAGCTATCTCTGATCGTGTGTATATACGGACTATCGGATCTAACATAGCATCCTCTCTAAAGATGGAGGAAGCTAATCGCAAGCTCCTACCCAAGGGTATCTACACGAGCTAGCGGATCGAGGCTAAGCGCATGGTGGCATAATGCTCATCAATGTAATCACTCATGTCGCCAAGATTACGGTCATATCCGGGATCTCATGAAGTGTTTTACGCAATGGCCATATCCCTAGCAGAGATAAAGGCGGCATCCCGCTCGCAATCAATGCATCCTAGCCGATCTAGCCTCATCCCTCTCTAACAGAGCAGTATCTCTCTCATCAAGAGCTGTCATCATCGCGGCCCTAGCCTGATCTCTATCATAGGTCATCAGATGTAAGCTCTGCTCCAAATGTTGTCTTAGAATCTTTGAGTAACAATGTGGTACTGGGTGGGAAAATCCATCACAAATCTTTGGCGGCCAGCCAGCCAAATCATCGATGGGAATAACAGTCTCTATAGGCTCCTCATCGTCGAATCAATCCTCACCTTTGTGGATACTACCGCAAATTGATGCGATCTCTGTCTCCATCTATGCGGAATACTCTGCAGAAACAACACGGATGGTGACGTGAAAACTCAATGACCCTCGTTGATCCCAACAGCATATAACTCGGATCATCCTCCGTTGATAAAATTGTGACATGAAGTGACCGACTCACGCCTCTCATAAGGATGAAAATCTCTGGCCGGGTCAAACTGACACATCACGGACAGTGGGTAGTAAGTAATCATGCCCCTCAATCCAACCAAAGGGAGATAATCCATGCCCGGAGCATGAGTAATGAAGCTATAGGGTGAGCTAAGCCCTGAACATGATAATATGGCAAACAAATCCCTAATCCCTGCCAGGAAAGCTGACCACGATGCAGCATCTGTGCACTCTGCAGGCTGAAAGGAGTATGACATGGCTATCTCCTGGGTGAAATAAAACCCCTACCGTCTAAATTTGCCAATCGGTCTCAAGTGTGACATAAACCACACATACAACATGACCGAGCTACCTGTAAACACTCCTGCCAAATAAGTGCAATAATATGTAGCTGACCTCAGAGTCTCTGCGATAATCATCGGTACAATGGTACGACCCTCCCTGAGAGCTCTCACTGCCATAATGACGCCGATATCCAGCTCATCCATGTACCGCGGCATGAAGACGTATGAAAATACACATAGAAGCAGTACATCTACTCTGGCTGAACGCCAATGGTCCTCTGGTGTGGTGAAATCCCTGGAATGTTGTGCATAGCTATCCTCAGAGCCAAACCTATCAAATAGGAAACGCTGGGATATCATGTGGCCGGATGTAATCTCGTCCTGGACCACTCTACGTCTCAATCCGATGAGGGTCATGAACTGTCTGCTCATGTCTCCAATAGCCATATGCACGCAAGGTCTGTCCAGCGACAGCATCGTCAACCGTGCATACTCCTCCAAAGTAGGAGTCAACTCCTGGGTCCCAAATCGGAAAACCTGCCTCTCCGATACCCAGTGCTCTAGCATGCCCTCTATAAATATTGTGGGAACCTGAAACATCAACAAGGTCATAGTGTGCTGCAGCAAATCATCTACGATCACCATGTATGATGGTGATGTATTATCATACAATGAGCGCATACCAGCTACCACCACAAATGGTGGGGTATGATCAATACGGCTAACTATCGAAGAAGACATCTGTACGGGCCGTGTCATAAGACCATCCAGGGGTCAATGCTGAATATCTCTGGACATACATACATATGCATAACATAATAACATGCATGATACAATAGATGGAAATATGATATAGGGAATGGAAAAACTATACATACATTCCTAAGTATATCATCATCTAATACATCTCTGTACAGCTAAAATTCAGGGAAATGGGGCGAAGCTACCCAACATACAACAGAGGTCTATCAAAAGATATAGCGAGAATGGGGAGAAGCTACCCCCAAAGACTAATGAGAGGCCTATCAAAAAGAGATAGCGAGAAATACATCGAAAAAGTCAAGAGTGTCTATATACACATCATCAATCATGTCCACTGATGTAACTCCTCCCGAGTCACCGGATCTCTATCTCTGCTGGGATGTCGAGGCCGTCTGAGGAGGATCTGCACTGGCAAAACCATATGGGTCACCTGAGGGACCAGCGCCAGAGCTGGAAGGATCAAAAGTATCTACCTCTGCAGGATCTCTGCCCAAATGCCGAATGAAAAGATGTGACCGATCCAGCTGCCGAGTCAATCTATCAATCTGTGTCACATGAGTCGGATCTCTGACATAGGCTAGCCAATCCGTCATCATCACGGATCCTGGAACCATATCCCCCATAAACTGTGTGGTGCGGGTCTGAGCTCCAATGGTACGAGGGAATAACTCCAACAGAATGAGGGAATATGTTATACACATCCTCAAACAGACAAAGCTTTATCCCCACAGATCTCTTACACACAAGAAGTACCTTTATGGAATATAAGTCAGTGTCAAGGATTCAAAACTTTGGTGATAGCCCCAATGTCAACATCCATGGAGACTTGGATCGCATGTCCAAGCCATCACTGATTGTCATCCCAACAGGATTACCTGACAATCATTCATGCATTCTACATGCATTTGCATCATGTTGCTGCATATAGAATCATGTTTATCTTGCTTGCATTTCAAGTGTCTAGTATTCTTTATCCTATCCATGCCTTGCATTGCATGAATAGGATAAAGAGGGGCATTTGTAGACACTCGAAATTTTCTATGCTCCTATTACTAACATTGCAGGAGGGTAGATTTGTCTTTTGGAGATAACCCTAGAAGACAGCTTACATCCATTCTGGATACTACCGGAAGTTTAGTTCCAACCCGGAACACAAATCGGGAACATTAGTTCCAACCCAGAACACAAACCGGGAACATCAGTTCAAACCCTGGAACACACACCGGGAATGTCATTTTTGTCTCGGAGATAACCCAGAGATATGAAGATCATAAGACCGGCAACAACACCGGAAAGGATAGTTCTGTCTCGGCAATAACACCACGACGCTTAGTTCCAGTCCCAGAGATAACACTGGGAGTAGCAACCCCATCCTTGGTGATAGCACCAAGAGATGTCATTGTAGTTCCGACGATAACCCTGGAAATGCTTGTTTCAAACATATGCAATCAGATTCAACCACAGACATCCTGCCGAGGAACACACACCTCAAATCCGGAGATAACAATGGGCAGACAGGAACACCCACAGATGACAGTGAGACATACAAACAAGAAGCAGTCCAATCTCAGATGTAACCCTGAGCAACGTCTGCTTTCGGCTTAAATCGGCGATAACCCCGGTGAGGAGTCACAACGTCATCTTACCATCTCAACAAGATGATATCGCAGCATACCGACAAGTAGTCCAATCTCAGCTGTAACCCTGAGCAACGTCTACTTTTAACTCAAATCGGCGATAACCCCGGCGAGGAGTCAAACGTCATCTTGTTCCTTCGACAATGGCACGTCGTCTCAACACTTCATACATACATACATCCAACAATGTCCCACAAGAACCGAGGATTGACAATCCCGAGTGACTATTACGTGTGACAGTACTTTGGATAGAATTTGAAGCTTGAAGACCATGGGCATAGACCCCTCTTCCTGACTTTGTACAACCTCTAATCCATTTCATTGCGTAACTCTCGACATAAGCAGTCCAAAGAAGGTCAGATATACCTCGTTCGGATGCTCGGATTGAAGTTTTGCAAGTTCGAGCGGACATTACAGTGCATGAGTGCATGTACTATGAGAAGAGCGGGACCATGAGGCTCGGATGCAAAGACGACCAGTGTAGTAGGTACAATCATGGCTTCTGCGAGTGTACTGGCCATCAATCTATCTATATATACAAGCCTTGGGGTCAGCCATTTGAGAAGAAGAGGGAGGGAAAAAGGCGAGGAAGCCCTGTCCATTTTACTCTACATACACATCTTTTGAGTGTTTCCTCACTTCTAAACACTAGTTAGCTCACATATAGCTATCTTTTATCCGGCGGGAGCTGAGTGTTTATCCATTTAAGGTCATAGAAGTCAACTTTGGCAGCCCACTATAAGCCTTCTTGTATTTTATAAAGCCTTCTTCTCATATTAGCACACACTGTTGTACACATTGAGAGTCATGTGAGTATGTTTTCCCGAACTTTGGTCCGTGGTTTTCATTTCTGTCTGTATATATATACTTATATATATGTATATATTTCATATATGGACTAACATTATCGAGTTATGCCTCGATTGAGCCTGAACTTGATGCCCGAGGCGTTTAATTGCTTATATATATATATATATATATATATAAACTATGGTCAGAATTTATCTGATGAGCCTGGATTTTACATCCAGTGCGTTTAATCGCTTTTATATATATATGCATATATATAATTGCTGTCGGACATATCCGATGAGCCTGGATTCACATCCGGTCGTTCTATCGCTTTTATATATATATATCGCATACATATATATATTTACATTTCTGTCAGAACTTCGGAGTTCACTTCCGTGGCCTTTTACTGACTTTTATTTACATTCCGTCCTGCCTGGAGTTTACTTCGTGGCAGTTGATCGCTTTTACAGCTTTATTTACATTTTGTCCCGCATGGAGTTTACTTCGTAGCGGTTGATCATGTTTATATATATATATATATATATATTTACAACTTTTATATATATATATATATAACTGCTTACTGCTTTCCATATAAATTGCAGTATCATGTGAGCCTAGGAATCATGTGATCACAGGTTTAGTCTACTAGATCTAGATTCGGTTCCCATGATGGACATTTTTCAGCTGTAAGCAACATGTACATTATTTTACAGTGTCTGAGTTTCCTTGGATGGCTGTCATGCCCATGAGGAGTTCGACACTACTGTATATTATTTTCTCGAGAATTCTTCGCATCTCGAAAATAAAAGCAAACAAGTCGAACATTTAATAATAAAATGGAAGTATGAAAAGGTCTCAATTCCTATTGAGCACAAGGTTTGAAAAAACCTCTTTTACAAAACATCATTGCTATATCTTGGTTAAAACTGAATTTTTCTATAAAATTCAAACCTTGTGTATATAGGTGCGAACGAGGCCTCTCACTACTTTCAAATAACTGCACATTGATCCACACACACACAAACACACATTTATATAACAATTTCTTTGAAGAGTGGCGGTCAGCAGTGGTAACACGGATGTCGAGGGTGCCTAACACCTTCCTCCGCATAATAAAGCCCCGGACCCAAAATGAATCTCGGTTTCACAGACCCGTCTAGCGATTGTCAAAACTTTGGGTCAATGTGCAAAACTTTTTTGATTGCGTTAGTGCAACGATTAAATACACCAATTGGCGACTCTTAAAGTCAAATCGTCGACATTATACATGTCAGACCTTTTTCACTTGTTTTTTCAAACAAATCTCACATTAACATGAGAACACCAAAGAATAAGTAACGAAAAGGGACACTCAAAAATCCCGACGTCGATAGTTTTAATCTAAAATTTGTTATCATGAAGGTGATCAGCCTTTCATACCTGATGAACATATGCAACATGCACTAAGTGTGAATCAATAATCAAATATGTGGAATAATTGTTAATAATTAATCCACTAGCATGTTTGAAACATAATAACTCGAATTTGAGTTAGGAGACTTTCCATAATGCGAATATTCAATAATAATATTAGATGTGGAATAATCAACAACAATTATCTACTAACATGCTTTGAAAAGTAATAACTCAAGTTTGAGTTAGAGAACTTTACTGTCGATTTTATTTCGACTAACTAGCTTTAATTAAAACTCTTTGAATGACCTAGCATTGACAATGTTGGTCTATTAATTAATCTTGCATATAATTATGCGTCTATACGCTTACTTTTGCTATTATCCAACCAAATAATTCAATCACAATGTACACATAGTATAATGTACCAACATTAACCCTATAAGATAATTAATAAATCTTAGGTTAATGATTTTATAAATTTATAAGGTCTTTCTTAAGTAATAAACACTTATTAGATCCTTAAACAATTTATTATAATTTTTAATTAATGAATCATTTAAATAATCCTTATTTATCTTCATTTAATTACCATTTAATATTAGTTAAATAGTAATTAATTAATTACCTTTAGTTATTATTTAATAAATAATAGCTAATTACATCTACTTATTATTTAATGTTAATTAAATATTGAATAATTAACATTATTTGTCTTTAATTATTCTTTCTTATTAACTTAAGAATAATTATCATTTATCCTATTTATTATTTAATTTTAATTAAATAATCAATAATTACTTTATTAATACTAACTTTACTTAATTATCACCCAATACTACTTAAATAATAATTAAATAGTTAATTACATTCAAATTTCATGTAATTAGTTTAATAATCCATTAATTACATCAAAATTTATAAATTAGTAAGTTTAAAATGATTTTAAATGAGTTTAAACCACTAATTACTTAATAATTAGCTAAATGCCCAGAAAAATTTTGGATTAAATATATTAATATTCTTCAGAATTGTATACAAATTTGGGTCCAAGAACCACCACCAAAACCGGCCGAAAAGTGTCCGAATTAAGTTATTAGGAATGTTTTTAATAGGATTCGGTTCATTCACCCAACCTAAGTAGCTTTTTAAGATTTTTGATTTTTTTCCAGATTTGGGGTCTTTCACTAAAACTTGAATAAAATGAAATCTATAACTCCGATTTGGGTCCAATCGGACTCATTGGATTCGTATATTCCCAAACTATAGCTTCCATTCATCAAACATCAAATATGGATCTGTTTTGGTCCCAGAAATTGGTCCAAAAGTGACTGCTACTGCACATGAGTTCTTTAGTTGAGGTGTTCTAGTAATAAATCCATATTTCACTCATTTTTTAACATTTTTACATGCTTCCAAAGGGATTTTACTCTTAACTCATAGCTCTAGCATACCAAGAAACAAAATCACAAAAACCATATGAAGATTTCAAAATGAAAAGCATAGATCACCCCTTTAAATTAGGTTTTTCCCAAAAACTACTTTAGCTTCCTTTCTTTCAAAATTTTCCAACAAAAACTATATAGATGGACATGTTAAACATATTATACTCAAGATTTAACATTCATATAAGACTAGCCTATTAGAACTTACATTTCCATGAATCTCTCACAAGATCATATAGAACATACAAAACATAGAAACTAGAGTTTGATTTCTTACCTTGTCTTGTGGGATGCTCTCCTTCTCTTTCCAAAATAGGTTAGGAACTTGGGATGCATGAACAATATACTCCTCCCCTCTTACTAAGAACCAAACCTCTCTTTCTCTCTCTCTCTTTTCCTCTATTTGTGTTCTTGGCTAATTGAGAGAAAATAGAAGAAGAAGAAGAATGGTGGAGAATGAAATGAAGTTGTAATGTTGGTGATTAACTAATATCCCTCATGTTCTTTTTTTCCCTTGGATAAAAGGGTTAGCCTTATCTCTTCCCAATCATGCCTAATCATGCCATTAAGGTTACTAATTAGCTTTTCCATCAATGGTGGCATGACACACTTGTCCTTGTGTGTAAGACTTCCTACTTTTGGAACTTGATTAGCTTAATTACTTTGCCTTAAAAAGCCTAATATGGCTGGTCCTATATGCCCAATAACCCATCCATTTTGCCTTTATTTTAATGCACAAATTAGAGTAATCAAAGGTCTAAAATACCCTTAATAAAGTGGGCTAAATGTGGGCTTATATTTTATTTCTTTTGGGCTTCTCCTTTAATTGTTTTGGGCTATGAAATAAACATATTTTAACAATTTTAATTTATATCACCCTAATTGTTTATTTAGGGTTTCTATTTCCAATCTTATGGAATTTAATTAATATACATGTAACTTTAACTCATAACCTAATTAGGTATGCTTTAATTAGATTTAAAATTATTAATCACTTGAAATAGACCAAATTAATCTATTAGGTTAGTATAAATTTTAAATACTAATATTTTCTCAATACCATAACCCTTAGGTTATTTAATTACCACACCTAATAAATATATTAGGTTACATAACTTAATTCTTAATTCACTTGAATTAATTCTATGACCACTAAATAAAAGTAACCCTTTAGGTCATTTAAATCTCATACCATATTTAAATAACGTATTTAAGTTATACAATTTATATTGTTTAATCAAATTAAATTTCCTCCTCCTCTTCATAAATTGTTTTTAAACAATTTATTTATATATAAATATATAATTTAATATTTTCAATCATTTATTCAAATATGAATTTAATTTACTAACTGCTTCGATACAAATATTCATATTTACATATTGAATCTCATCTCATATTTTTGCTTTACCTCATTTGGTATAATATTATATATTATACCATTATTCAAATAACATATTTCACTTCTCATACTAATTTTGACTTTTCTCCATAAAAAGTCAACTGTTAACTTTGACCAGAAGTCAACCTTTACACATTTTGTGTTTACTGTCCATTCTGACTAATCTTGGCGTTCCGGACGCAATCGAGCAGTCCATGCTTCAAAATTATATCTCTAACTCAAATTTTGAGTTTTAAATTACTCCCTTCTTATTGTTAATCGTATTAACTAACGAATTTATACGTATTCAAATTCTTATTTGTCAGTCAAGGCCAACGTTCAAGCTATGTTAATTACTAACATAGTTTTATCTTGATCCTTATATCATTAACTTAATTCATCATTCCTCTTGCTAAAATATATATAGCACCTTACTAAGTATATATATTTCTATACATATACTCATCTTCGTGTAACCTCATAGCATCTTTTCATGTGAAATCTTATTTCCTTAATAAAATTTTCATATGTACTTATATAACATTTCTTAAGAGATAAATCACTTTTTGGTCACATCTTGGAATTAGGTTTTCATTATGGTTCTTAAAAGTTTTTTTGTTACAATCGAATAAGCTGTATGCTCTCAAAACTTACAAAATGGTCATTAGTTTGATTTAGTCAAAATTTGTGAAAATCTTTGAGTGTGCATATTGAAATTATTTTTTTTTTGACGTGGTCTGTTATTTCTTCGACGTGGAGGGCAGAAGGCTTGCCTTAAAAATTTTCTTAAAGAAAATGTTGCTAACAAGTGTTGAACTCTAGACCTCCCCAAACTAGAAACCTTAAATTCCAATAAAAGCCACTGGACCAACTACCTATCATGCTAGAATTTATGTAACACTAATATTTAAACCACCTAGCATCGTTTATATGCATGTAAAGATGAGATAATAATAATTGTAATAATAATAATAATTATAATAATTATTATTGTAATAATAATAAAAAATTTTAAATAATTAAAATTTTAAATAATAATTAAAATTTTAAATAATAATAATTATTGTAATAATAATTAAAATTTTAAATATTATTATATAATGAGAATTTCGGATCATTATATAATGAGAAAGAACTAATTATATTGGAACTAATTATTATTATTATTATTTTAATTATTACAATAATTATTAGCAGTGTAACTGAACCAAGAAGTGCCAGTTTGATATTCAATTTTGGATGGAACTTTGTCATCAAATTGTAAAGCCTTGTTCCTTTGGATCGGTCTGAATCATTTTTTTACCTTGGAATTTAATTTTTTACAGTGTCCTGTGAAGCCTTCAAAAAGGACCATATACCCTCTATATTGTAAAGTGCAATTATTTTTTATTTTTTTGGTACCGTAAAATAATGACATAAGTAACTCAGAATTTACATGTTTACAAAGGTAATAAAAAGTATCCAACTGATATTAAATAACAATCAACTGGTTTCAAAAAACAAATAACTATCCACTATTTCCGATCATTATATAATGAGAATTTCGGATCATTATATAATGAGAAAGAACTAATTATATTGGAACTAATTATTATTATTATTTTAATTATTACAATTATTATTATTTAAAATTTTAATTATTTAAAATTTTGTATTATTATTACAATAATAATTATTACAATTATTATAATTATTATTATTATTACAATTATTATTTTCTCATCTTCACATGCATATAAACGATGTTAGGTGGTTTAAATATTAGTGTTACATAAATTTTAACATAATAGGTAGTTACTCTAGTGACTTTTGTTGGAATATAAGGTTTCTAGTTTGGGGAGATCTAGAGTTTGACACTTGTTAGCAACATTTTCTTTAAGAAAATTTTTAAGATAAGCCTTCTGCCCTCCACGTCAGCAAATAACGAGTCACATCAGCAAAAATAACGGGTCAATATGCACAGTCAGCATTTCCGTCAAATTTTTGGACGAAAATTGAACGGAATGACCATTTTGTAATTTTTGAGAGTACAGTTATTCGATTGTAACAAAAAAAGTTTCGATAACCACAATAAAAACCGGACCCTAGTACAGTGGCCAAAAAGTGATTTATCCCCATTTCTTAGACTATTCAGTTCACATCGAATTTACAGGTATCGTAATACCTTATTCTTGATATTCCTTCAAATACATATTAATTCATTTCTAGGGTTTAGAAATTTTATAACCCATATTTTCTCTATTCTCATTCGAATAGTAAACCATATAGGTTTTATTTGAAAATTTTAAATAAATCCTCAAATTCTCGTCTAGGTTTTATTCTTTAACCTTTATTCTAATCATTCAAGATTTTATGAATTTTCATGTTATCACAAGAGTACTTAGCATACATAATCATTGCATGTAGATCTCGATCATAATTGATCGAACCGATCTTTAACTATTCAACAAAAAGCTTGTCTATCTGCTTAAACGAAAAATTAATTTCTAATAGAACTCAATTTCCTCCTTCAAAATAATTTATAAAATAATTTATTATATATATAAGAAAATCATATATAAGAAAATAAAATTGATTAGAATAATACCTGGAGTTGCATCCCCGGCTGCTACCGTATCCTGAACAGTTATGATGAAGACTCTTGCGGTTTGTTCTGTTGGTTCGTTTATTGAAGTTGGTCCCGTTTTCGCCAATGTCTTGCTGCCTTTTCCCGTATTCGCATTCCTTGCCTCCCTTCTCCTTCTTGGACAGTCGTTCACCTTATGCTCCACTGATTCACAAATAAAACACCTACTATACGTTCTTGGATTGGGGCCGTTAGGAGAGATATGTCCCTCCTGCCCACACTTATAGCACACAAACTTTTCCTTTTAAACACATTTTCTCGAGTGATTCTATCCGCAATTCCCATCTTGCACAACATGTTTCTTTCCACCTCTTGGCATATTTCCATTATTCTCGAAATTAGCTCCCCTTCATCTTATAGGTGGCAAAAGCTGTATTTTGCCCCTCCGTTATCCTAGCTATCACAAATGCGTCAACAGGGTCAGTTGCTCTTCTAAATCATGGCGATACGACCACCTTGAAGTCTTTGACGTTTGTTGATCGATTGTTTGGCTGCTTTTCCGCGGCTGGTATTCCGTTCTGGATAGCTTGAGCGTCCACATTCACAAAATTTTGTGTCGGGTCTGGTTGTTCTCCAGCTTTATTGACAGATTCTTTTGCCCTTTTGTTTCATTTTCGTCTTGGCGGCATTATCACAAATTATTCTTTATTAACTTACATTCTAAGCCTTATTGTATACGTTTAACATATCACGCGCAATTTTTTACTCAAATAATCATATATTCAAAATATTAAATTTTGAAAATTTTGGTTTACTGTATTGACCAGTGTTCAGTTTATAGATTCATATTCATAGCACTTGACATACCATAGCACATACTGCTTTAAACATCCGATATCCCTTTGTGACTCAAAAGTCGGGAATCACTACCATAACTTATACAAAATATTACATTACACAGACATACTTATCGTATACGCATCATAGAGTCATACATATTCAAGTAATACTAGTACTACTTATTTCTTACGCCTTTACTAAAGATCAATTGCTTAGTATCCTATCTGTTCCCATCATCCTCAATAATCCATTCACACCTAACTTTACCTAGTTCGTCAAACTTACCACACATTGTGAGTTTAAGAACTCACCACAAATATATGAGTTTAAAAACTCGACATTGATCACATATTCTTTAAATATACTCTACCTATCTGTTATACTATCATTTCTGGGTCCAGTACTACACTTTTCCACACTATCCACCTCATTAAGGTTGTTTTCAAAATGAGACTTTATTTCAGCTATTGACTTTGATATTGGCTCGGTTATGGAGGTTGGCTCATTCTTTACGATATGAGGGTATCCTAATCCATTCTATCTGACATCTACACACATAGCTTATCTAAACTAACATATAGTATATACACACAACAAATAATAGTTTTATATAAGTTATCTTTTATTTTGTTTGACGATGAATTTATCCAATACATCTCATTTTAAACTCTATATGAGTTATTTGTATTTTCAATGTTTCCCTCTGTCCCAAAGTTATAGCCTAAGGTCTATCCCACCTAAGGTTTTTAACCCTAAAGCTCTGATACCATATTGTAACTTTCATGGTGCTTCCAACCATAGCACCTTACAAAGGTACCTATCAGCTTGCCAGGACTGAATCGGGATCCCCTACGGAGAGTCTGGCTTCGGTGCATTCCACACAAGGAAGTCACCAGCGAGAGGCTCGGGGCTCTTTGCAAATTCATGCTTATAGCTCTGATACCATATTGTAATGCCCCCAAATTCAGATACTTGAAACCTGAACTCGGTGCTTTACGATACCATTTCTATGAGAGGAATAATACTAATGATAATAATAATACGAATTTCAAACTTAACTTACATTTATCAGAGTCTATTCCCAAGTATGCAACCTTTACTATAATTCTTTACATGATAAATAATACATATCATTGTCCTAATACAGTTTAACTATTACAAAAGATACCATTAAACATATTCTGATTGCTTTCCTTTTCACTTGTTCTTGTCTGAACCTTCGGGTTGATCATGCCTAGCTGAAAACATTTAATTTTAAAGCAAGAATGAGCATTTGAGTGCCCAACAAGTAATAACAATTATAAATATCATTAGCTGAAAGAATTAAATGTTTTCTTTGTACATCACTTCTACAACGAATTAATAGTTGTGAAGTAAACTGAACCGATAATAATAACATAACAATTCTATAACAAATTTCTAAAACTATGTACTGACTTTAAATAGGGTTATGGTGATATACTATGAACATTGTTTTTAATTTTTGAATAGGTTTAACAGAACTTCATCCGCAAATCGTCATGACTTACAGGCATGAGGGTGATCATCCCAATGTGCCATATATTGATCAATACTACATACAAGAACGATATTATCGTTCACTCTGTCCACCTTGGGTGCATAAAAGTTTTCCTTGATCGGGATGTTCATACTTAGTTTGGAATCCGAACCAAAACAATTTGATTGGATACAAAAGGGTTTTATCATATTCAATGATATTTCTAAATCTGTGTCCAGCTGATCAAATAGCTTAGAAGTATATATATATATATATATATATATATATATATATATATATATATATATATATATATATATCAACATGTGATTAAATACAATGACTATCCAAGTAAGGTCACTTGTATAATCATATTTAGAAATTAACGAACAACATATATATCTGAATTATATAATATAACATCATGTTGATAAACAATGATCAGATATAATATATATAACAATAGGGTTAGTAATCTAGCATAATAATAATATTATTCTGAAACTTTCTTACTCATGTCCATTGCATAAAGAAAATGCAAACGTAGGATATTTGCTTGGTCTGCTGCTTACAATACGCAACTTAGTTTTATCTTTTATATCATGACCTATCATTAATAAGATCATTCTATCGATTAGAATCACATATCATAACACATAGTACTGCTTATTGCAGTCAGCACATAACCTAATCACATTGTCACACATGTTTTACAGTCATTAAATCACAAATAAACACATATACAGACAAACTATCTAAGTCCGTATCAATTTTAAAGACATGTCAATGTACCGACGGTGTATCGGGTAATTACCGAGTTTAAAACTCTATTCAGTATCCTTAATATTATTATGGACAACTTAAGTATCGGTCATATTATTTTTCATAGCCTTATAATAATTTTCAAATAATTATTATAATTTATCATGAATTTTCAAACACCGGAATTATTATAAAATGATTTAAATATCAAATAATTCTATTATCATTAATATTTAATTAATATTAAACTATTAATGAAACCATTGCCAAAATATTAAAGTTATTTATAATAACTTAAAATACTTTTAAAGTATTAATATTACCCTTAAATGATTTTTAAAACATTAAAATCATATTTAAATAATTACCATTAATATTTAAATATTAATGTACTATTTATTCAAATATTAAAAGTCATTGATTATAACTTAAAATATTTTAATTCATTTATATCCTTTTTAAATGATTTTAAATAAATAAAACCATTTTTAAACTATTTATTTAATATAATTATTAAATAAATTTAATATCATTAATATTAAAATATTAATGAAATTATCCTTTAAATATTAAAGGTTATATTTTATAACTTAAAATATCTTTAAACCCTTTATTTTCATTTAAAATGATTTTTATAATATTAAAATCATTTTTAAACTAAATTATTTAATATAATTATTAAATAACTTTAATATCATTAATAATAATTAATTAATGAAATTTTCTTTTAAATATTGAAAGTTCTATTTTATAACTTCAAATATTTTTAAATACCTTATTAATATTTAAAATGATTTTTAATATAATAAAATCATTTTTAATTTATTTATTTAATTCATTTATTAAATAACTTAATTATCATTAATATTAATTTATTAATGAATTTCATCACAAAATATTAAAATTCATTAAAAATAACTTCAAATATTTTCTTATTCCATAATATAATTTTAAATGATTTTTCAAGTATTAAAATCATTTTTAACTAATTTATTTAATATTATAATTAAATAAATTAAATATTATTTATTTTCCAAAAATATTAAATATTTATGAAATATACTGAAAATAATTAAAAACTATTTTTTGGACTTTAAAAATAATTTTTAATAATTTAAAACTATTTAATACTAATTATTTAATAAAAATAATAATTTAGTAATTAATCTGTCGCTAAAGGCTAAAAGTAGCTTTAGCGACAAAACTGTCGCTGATAGTGTTCTTCAGCAAACCCAGATCTTCATAGCCAGTACATAAGGTACTTACTTTGACCGGTTGTAGATCTTTGGTTATCACGATTCTGGGCTTGCTAATGTGTTGGTATTATAGTATAACTGTAATACTACCACTAACAATTGGATACCATGGACATAACACAACAGATTAGAGAGTTATAAGCAATTAAAAATCTTGTCAAACGTGTTCTTGAGGTTCTGGGTTGCCCAGAAACTCAAGGGTCCTACTTTCGATCATTATATCTTGCACTACAGGTCGGCTTCATGTGATCTAACACTTTAAGTATGTAGACGATATGTAAATGAAGAGATCGGATACACAAAACACATATAACATCAACAGAATCACAAATTATCCTTTGGTCAAACGCTGTCAAAAGCTTTGTTCTAATAGTTTCTTGAAATTCCAGAAACTGTAATCTTGATCGACAAGCCTAGTTTGACCATCCACTGTGTTCGATCGGTTGTTTGTTTAAAGGATCTAAAGACACAAGTATAAAGTACATATTACAGGCTACAAAATAGATATCATAACATCATCATAGAACTTGCAAACTGACAGATCTATGCCTTCCAAAACATTGTCAGACGCTGAAATCCCATTGTTGGGTTACCCAGAAATGGTCCGGTCATGGTCGGTCAACGACCTTTGACCAATAATATTTATCAATCTATGCTTGATCTGGTCCTTCTATGAGTTCCAAAACACAGATCGCATTACACACTACAAGTTCAAACATTAAAAACACAAAAATCATTAACAGCGAGAGATCTACAAGGCCTGACATTTGGTTGTCAGAATAGAAAATGAACTTTTTCAGATTTTGTAAATCTTCAAATCCGAGCCTCTAGATGTTATAGATCTAACATCTAGAAACCAAGATCATCATTATACACTATATATAACATGTTTAACACAAAAATTTTAACATCTAACAACAGATCAATGGTCAGATTGTAAGTTAGGTTTATACCTTTACTTTGATCAATCTTGATCTTAAGGTTCTGATTTGATATAGATGCTAGTGGGGCTGGTTTTGGGGACTGATATGCCTTATAATTTCGTAGCTTAGGAGAGAGAATGGGTTGGTTGAGCATTGGTTTAACAAATGGGCAATAAAATGAACTTTCTCTCTTTCCAATGCTATATATATTACATGTATGCAATGTATGTAGCTGAATTCAGCTGATTGCTGGCATTATTTAAGTCTCAAAGTCAATATGTTAGTTCAACAACTCCTTATTTGGTTAGATACACAAGTAACATAATATAAAATGTGACAAAAGGGTATTTTGGTCTTTTTGCTCACATTTTTAATGGCCATTTTGTAAATTGGCAAACCCTTAGGGTTTAACATATAACATTTATAAGACTTAGCAATTAGGGTTTGAAAAATATAAAATTTTAGTTTCAAAAATGAAAATTAATTTCTAAAAATTACAAATTAGGGTTTTCTTAATTTAGATTAGGTTTCTAATTACATTATACAAGAACATTAGGGTTTAAAATTTACTAATTATAATTAACTTTGCTAATTTAGCAATTAGGGTTTACCATTTAATAATTAGGATTAACAACTTAATAATTAGGGTTAACAATTTGTAATTAGGGTTTCTAATTACATTATACATGATCATTAGGGTTTAAAGTCTAATAATTAGCATTAAACATTCTAAATTAGTATTAGGGTTTCCCAATTTGACAGTTAGGTTTCCAAATATAAACATTAGAGTTTATAAACATTAATTAGGGTTTTCAAAAATTAGGGTCTCCCTAATTAAAGTTAATATCTATAATTCCAGTCATTAATCACACTATCTTGATTACATAACCATCTTGTACTCTAATTTCAGTTTCAAATTAGGGTTTTCCACAGTAATACCAGGGTTTGACATAATACACCATAATTGACCAACCATTGTCAATCACATACATACATTATATATTTATAGCACTGAAAAATCAAAATATAAATAATATTATATTATTATTCTCAGTCCTTGTTCCAAAACTAGAATTAACGTTTATCAGTAACATTAAAACTGTTCCACACATTAACCTTACACGCATAACATACATATCTATAACACTGACAAATAATAATATAATTATTATTCTTATTCCTTGATCAAAATCCAAAATTAGGGTTTGGATTCCCTATATCTTTCATATACAACATTATTAATTAAGTTAAAAAATAATTAACTTAATTAATCTGAAATAAATTCATATAACAAAATAATTATTACAATAATTCTATAATCATTTTATATATTATTTAAATAATATAATAATCTTATTTTCGTTGAAAATAATTAATAAAAACATTTCTCTTTGTAAAATTAATTATTATAAGAATATAATTTATAATGATCAATAATGTTCAAATAAAATTATTTAAAATTATTTATGTAATAAATATATTTTATATTCATCACATAAATACATACACATTACCTTGCACGCATTCTCATCTTTAAAATAAATAATAAATAAAAAAAAATTTATTCGTGAAATTTCTGATTTAATTATATAGAAAATATCGGGTTATTACACTTTTTTCCAATAAGAGTCAAGTATAACTTAGATCAGTTAGCTAAACTTTATGTTAAGAAAATTATTTCCAGGCATGGAGTACCAGTTTCTATAGTGTTAGATCATGATCCACGATTCACATCAAACTTTTGGAGAAGTTTACAAGAACAGTTGGGAACGCAACTGAAGTTAAGTACAACGTATCATCCACAAACAGATGGGCAGAGTGAAAGAACAATTCAAACGCTAGAAGATATGCTGAGATCTTTCGTCATGGATTTCAAAGGTAGTTAGGATGATCACTTACCGTTAGTAGAGTTTGCGTATAACAATAGTTATCATGCAAGCATAGGCATGCCGCCTTACGAAGCTTTATATGGAAGGAAGTGCAGAACACCATTGTGTTGGAATGGAGTAGGAGAACGCCGAATGTTAGGACCTGAATTTGTGCAGCAAACAACGGATATAGTTAAACTGATATGAATGCGATTAGTAGTAGCTCAAGACAGACATAAGAAGTTTGTGGATATGCATCGAGTAAACAGAGAGTTTGAAGTAGGCTCGTATGTATTTCTAATGGTATCTCCCTGGAAAGGAAAGATACGCTTTGGAAAGAAGGGAAAATTAAGTCCAAGGTTTATAGGACCTTTTGAGGTATTAAAAAGGATAGGAGAGGTAGCTTACATGATAGCACTACCTCCAGACTCAGAACGAATACATAATGTATTTTATGTATCTTTGTTACGTCCTTATAAGCCAGATTATAAGCATGTAATAGAGTATGAGCCTATTCATATTGAGAAGGACTTGACGTGCGAAGAAATGCCTATTCAAATAGTTGATAGAAAAGAGCAAGTTCTGAGAAATAAAGTTATACCTTCGGTAAAGGTGTTATGGAAGAACCACGATGCCAAAGAAACAACATGGGAACTTGAAGAAAAGATGAAGAAGAGTTACCCTCAGTTATTTGTTGAAATAAAGCGAGATTCTGGGGACAGAATCCTTATAAGGGGGGTGAATGTAACGATCGAGAAAATCAGATTAGTTGTAAAATAATTTTATTTGATTAAATAATGAATAAAATTATATTATATGAGTTAACAAGATGAAGGTTGTTCTATAACCTAAAAGTGTCGTAATATCATAGTATTCTGGCTACGTGGAGGAATTAAAGTGTTTGAATTTCCAAGACGAAAATAAAAGTTTTCTAAGAAATTTTCTAAAAAACACTATTCATTAATTTCTGCTCAGGAATTATTTTTGAACTTCTGAGAAATACGTAATGATAGAATAACAAGGAAGGATGGATTATGTAATAATAATTCAAGTATGACAAACGCAGTTTTTTGCTTGTGTACTAAGTTCGAGAATGTTAGGAAAAGTAAAGATTTAGTAAATGGTGATCATATAATACACAAGTATTATATAAAGCAATGAATACGAGTATGATAAGAAGTATTATACAAGTATGTACGAAAGATGGTATATCGTATATGGTAAATGATTATACGAACTAGTATACGAGAAGAATACGTAGACTATACGTTAAAAGCTTTAAGCCAATTGTAATGGACTTGTAGGATTTGTGTAAGAATTGGGCAAGCCCTAGTGCAAACTTGTTAAAACCCAATTATATGAAATGCAAGCCCATTGTTAAGCCCAAAGTAATTAAAACCTAAGCCCAAACTAAGAATTGGAACCGTGGATCGAACTGATGGGTTACTGGGTAAAAAAACCAATATGGGCCCCATGGAGCACATGGCCAGCCATCTTGGTGACCAACTAAAGTGAATTTACTTGGTGACCAAGATAGGAATAGTAAGGAGGTGAAATAAGGAGGTGGGATGGCCTAAAAGACCAAATTGCCCTAACCTTGTAAAATCCTATAAATAGAAGAGGTGTTGGTTCATTTGTTGTTAGTTTAAAATCCACCAACATCTTACATTGAGAGAAAAGTGAGAAAATTTAGAGCTTTGATAATTCAAGAGAAGAAAAAGGAGGAAAGCTAGAACATCAAGGGTAAGAATACTAAACCATGATTCTCCATCTCTTCAATTGATATTTGATAGATAAGTAGATAGTGGTGTAGCATGTATGATAAGGAGTATAAGGATGGCTATGAATGGAAATAAACTTTAATAAGCCATGATTACAAGTAAAATCATAATCATAAAAGTTATGAACTAATGAAGAACATGGAAGAATTTATCATGTATAAGATTTGATGAAATATGTTTGGTTAAGATGTTAGAATGATGTAATAAATCCATTTTAAACGGTGTAAAAATCTCAAGTAACGAAGTTATGGCGAAATTTACGAGATCGTAAAATTCTCGGAATGAAAGTCAAAAGTCACTGTTTAATTAAAAAACATTGGTTTTTGATGCAAAACAGTCTAAATTTGAATTCTAGAGTTGTGGACTCGAAAATGACCAAATTCTGACTTAGAACAAAGAAATGAGCTTTGAACGTTCACGAACGTTTGACGAACGCTCAATAACGAACCTATCAGTGAATTCTATGTTAAAAGATTTGAAAATGAAATGTTTTCTAATAAAATCATAGTGCATGTGATTTGTGAGCTAATGGCTTTTGAACGAGCCAATTCAGACTTAGAATGAATAAGTTATGAGCCCGAAAAATTCACAGAAGAAAAAGAATGCAGGAATTTTCTACGAGGCGAGAATTAAAGACTGCAAAGACGATCCAAGGAGGTAAAAGTCAATTGCAGCCTGCAGCCAGTCGAATAACCCACTACACATGAGGAAGTGGCCGCAAAGACGTCCACTAATACTAAGCATGGCGTCGTCGCAGCCAACGTCAGGGCATGAACACTTCTGGAGAGGCGCCGCCAGAAAGTGCGATATCTATATAGAAAGCTACCGCCGCAACGTCAACACTAGGTAAGACATAGAGAAGAATTCTCATGTATGTAAAATAAATGTCAATTTATTAATGGTGAATTATAACCTTTATAAACTTGAAGTAACATCCTTAAGGATGATAATAACCTTAAGAATTGCAACTAAAGGTTGACGAAAGATTTCTTGAATGTAAATGCAAAGTAATACGATAATCGTAACCAATGTTAAACTATCTAAGGAATAATTAGATTAAGAAGAAAGGTAAGATACATTAGTGACCATATATGATTGATTATGACCTAATGTGGTATGTTATGTGATTATGTATTGTAGAATCCTTAAAGACTCAAAAGGAAAGTATATTGATTGTAGAAGACGTTGAAGGCAAGTGTTCTAGCCCTTATTTATGTTCATTTTGGACAAGCTTTGTGATTCATGTATCTTACGCATGAATTGATGTATAATGAAGTCGAAGCCAATTCCTTCGGCTAGACCTAATGTATTTGGTGGATTTCCTTATAATTTATCGAAATCTTATCAATGTTGCTCTCTTTTGCCAAACTGTGCTGGTATGGATTTCAAAGAAAGACTGAGTATGAGTAAACAAATGTTTTGTCGTCAAACGACAGGCACATGAGGTTGCCAAAACTTAAACGTAAATACATTTAATGAAGTAGTGTTGTACAACATAGAGTACTATATAATGATCACCTAGACGTGCTCGTAAGAAATGTCAGACTTACGGACTTGGTGTCGGGTTATCCTTTTTAAAGAAAGAACGGAATGCTCAAGGTCTTGGACTAAAATTTATGTTTAATGAACTTTGTTCATTGTGAAATGTTTTAAAGAAAAGAGAAGTGCTATTTTAATTTATCTATAGTACTTCATAACTATTGATTCAGTTATAAAAGATATATGATTCATGTTATTCAAGCCTGTTGCTTAAATGAAATTTTCATACTTGCTGAGCTAGTTATGCTCACTCTTGCTTGAACCATATGAATGCAGCTAAGACCGAACGACCTAAAGGATCCAGTAAGGACAAAGGAAAGGCTAAGGCAGATAAATGAGCTGTCTTTTAATAGTATAGTATGAATGTTGTAATTATTTGATATTATGACAACAAACATATGTAATGGTTACAAAGAACCTGGGAAAGGGAATATTTTTTTGGAATATATAGAAAACATAATCACTCTTTTGAGTTATTTCAATTGAATGTATGTGTGAACTGTAGCACCGTGTAGCACCATCTGTCGGGTTGGAAGATACCCGAATTTGGGGGTGTTACAATCGGCTTCATCAACAGTGGTGCCGACGACAAGTATTGCTTGATCCCTTGGAACACATCTTCACACTCTAAAGTCCACTGAAAACCTTTCTCCTTTTTTGGCCCCTTCAAAGTATCAAAAAATGGCAAACACCTCTCACTTGATCTTGACATAAATCTCCGAAGGGCAGCTATCTGTCCTGTTAACCTCTAAACATCCTTATACGACTTCGAGGATTTCATATCTAAGATCACCTGGATCTTTTTTGGGTTCACCTCGATTCCCTTTTTACTGATCAGATACCCCAGAAAATTTCCTGATCCCAATCTGAAGGTGCATTTATTCGGGTTCAATCGCATCTTATGTTCTCTAATTGTCTCGAAGCAACTTTCTAGGTCCTCAAGATGGTCCCGAACTGACATTATAACGCCCCAAAATTCGGTCTATTTTCACATCCGGATTCTATACGTCACGATCCCATCTTCTTCCAAACATACATTATTATACAGCTAAATATAACAACATACATCCTCAAATCCCAGGTTCTAAAACCTTAAAACCTCTTTCATTATAAATAAGGATAATTACATTATTCTTTATCTCTTACAAGAGTGACTTTCATTCGCCACCAAGGATACATAACCGTTCATTAAACTATTCTATAGTTTAATTCTATCATTATATATTACAAGTCTTCGCTTGATCTTCACGCTCATTCATCTAATGAATGGCACTTCATCTGGATATTGATCAACTTGATCTTTACAGAATCCTTAAGTTCTTCTAACATCGTTCGCTGAAAATATTTTTATTTTAAGCAAGTGTGACCATTCAATTGCCCAACAAGTCATAGCAGTTGAACAAACAACTTTAAGAATTCAAACATTCTTTTAAGACCTCAATAACTGAACAAAGGTTATGAAGCAACTTGAATAATAGGAATATGCTCGATTCCTATCATTTTAAAACATTAGTCACATTCACTTTGAAATACTTTCATTCTCTACTCTCTTTCATACACATTCTGTCTGGCTAGAATTAATAGCACAGACTTAACAATAACGATTCATGTATAAACAGAACATTCTCTTATTGAATAGTTGAATCACAGAACAGTTCATATCATAGAAACACTGAAGTGTTCATATTGTGGCACAAGGCCTCATACATTCTACCACCTTGTACAAATATCACACATTTGCACATAGACATAACTCTCAAGTTCAACATCTGAGATGTTTTAGAAACTAGCATTCATTTAAAATATGAATGAAGTTAGGAAACTTGCCTTACGCATAGCTACAACTTATAGTTTACGCTGAATTGCTCATCCAATTCCTATGTAGCACATAAGGAAATAACGCATACACCAATTAGTCATATACTTGACTTACGCATTGGTTTACTTAACTTTACTTCTTAGGGTTCACATTCTTACAAACTAAGTTTGCGCGACCAACTTCATTTACCGTTTAACGGCTTCATGACATACGGAGATGTCTTACTCAATACGTTTATCATCTTTAATGATTTAGATTCTTATCTTCTTCTTATAACTTCTCTAGGACTCAGCACACATCATTTCTCTGCTATTAGTCCATATGATACTCTAAGAGGTTTCCCACAAACAACCAACAAACAAGTTTCTGTCTCATCTACACTACCCATAAAAGAGAGTTAGATCGGTTACCAATTTTGTATATACCTTCGCTCTCTGAAGGAATTGTTTAGCCCAGCTCTCATATGTTAACCATCAATGGTTACGATTGTACTACAACCTAAATTCATCTAACTTATTCGAACTATTAAACTATAATGTTCGCACCAGTATAAACTACCTATTAGACAACACTTAAACCACAACGTTTTTTAAAAAAATGTTGTGGTTTTTTTTTACAACATTTTTTACAAAAACGTTGTAGATACATACAAAAAAACGTTATGTATTTATAAAGGCAATTTTTGGTTTTAAATAGATAACATTTTTTAAAAAAAATGTTATCTATCAAAAAAACACGGAGATAAAAAAAAGACGCGAAAATGAACATTTGAAATTAAAACAAATCTACTTTCTTCTCTCCTATCTCTGTACTTTCTCTCTCTACGAAGTGGGTGCCCCGCTCTCCTACGATCCAAACTTCGGTGACCACTGTGGCCATCAGCTGAGGAGGTATATACGATGTTTCAGTCGGAGATATTTTGATTCGAGCTAGAGAAGATCAGAAAACGCCTTTGACTACTAGTATGGTATGGTCGAGTTCGGTTAGACACAAAATTCTAGGGTTTTTGTTATGGCTGACGCTCTCTCTGCGATTCCTTCTCCCGTTCTTCGTTATTAAGTAGTCTGCAGTGCCTAAGCCAAAGCCCATACTTATTTATTGCCCGACTCGAAGGTCTCATCAAGATGGCCGATCTGGTACCTTTTATACATATCTATCACTTTTTGTAATTACTTCTCTATTTCTTTATAGGTTTCGCTTTTAATTGCTCAGATTTGCTCTTGAATTTTATTTTTATAATGTTTATTGTGAATTATGGACCGTCTCGGATCTGTAGTTAAGGTTATAGATCCTATATGTATTTTCATTGTATGATTTTGTTTAGGTTTTTCCATTTCTATTACTATTTTCAATTTGCTCTATTATCTCTAGGGTTCGACTTTCCGGATTTCTGATTCCTTTTGAATTTTGTTGTTCGGAGTTTCTCTTATCAATTAAGGAGTGTTACAATTGTGGATGTCGAAATGTTTTTCTTCTTAGATTCATTTACGCCAAGAGGCAGAGAGTGTTGTTGTTCTTCTTTCAGGAGCCTTGCCTTAGTGTTAATGCATTGAAAGACATGAATTGGGACTGAGTCGGTGGTGTCCCCTTATTGATGATAGATGTTTCTTGAAGTGGCTTGTCAAGGTTGGTATAAATATACATACGTATGTGTATTTTCATACAAGCTTCACCTTCACTAGAGGTAATATTTGCTTACTAAAATGTGCTAATCGGTTCCAAATTTAAATCTTCCGGGTCCCATCCGAGCAGGGAGCGATTGAGGGCACGACAAATCAAAGTGCTCAACAAATAAATAAGGTAGAAGAGCTTTGGAAGACTAATCTCGATGCTACTATTTGGAAGATCTTGAGAAGCACTGGTGTTGATGATGAACCTCACTGTTGCCTTGAAGTATGAAGATGCATATCGGTGTGCCTATGTTGACAAGTGTTTATTAATTGCTCTCAATTCGTTCGCCCATTAGGCCTTGTTAATTTTGTTCCACATTTTGGTCTACACCATGAGAATGATGTTATTGAGGGATTAGCAGATGCCACTATTATCTCTCGGGATTTTTTCTTTGATAAGTTGTTCTTGTTTCTGTTGCAGTATCAAAATGTGTTTACACCACTTATCAAGCTTGAAGCTGACTATGATAAGGTATGCATACACTCTTAAAATTTTGTCCTTTTGCCTTCCTCCTTTATTCTGGTTTCCTTTCCTTAAGCTGAAAATGATAAGGTATCACCAACTGTTTGTTCATTTATTAGCGAGTTTTAAAGGGTGTTAGTAAACTAATTGAATAAATTTGAAATTGTTGTTGCCTGAGATGTCAAATATATGTTTGTTTTATTTATTTATCTCTTATTTTTCTTGAGAACAAATATATGTCTGTTTGATTATCCTGGTGTATACCAGCTCTATTCCACGAAAAGAGTCTATACTATCAGGCTATTTTGATTTTAGAAAGAATTAAATGGATGCCATTAGATGGGCCATAATAATTTTCAGATTTTGAATGAACAAATTATTGCTTGTGGCTGGAACAGAACTGTCTTGAGCTTTGTGTTATATTCTATTTGTCTTTTGGATGGTTTTGCATGAGCATACCATAACTTTGAGCAAGGAAAAACAAATCAGAATTAGTGTTTTTCTATCATAATAAATAGAAATTTTCATTTAAATTGCTAACCAAATTATATTTCACTTAGAAAAACTTACTTTGATCGACTTGAAATTATAAGTTAACAACAAGTATTTTACTATTTGATTTACATGAGAATATTAACTCTCTTTGTGGAATAAGTTAATGAGATGATGCAACTGATAAAAATTAAGTGTGACCATTTTCTTTATATCCCATTATATCAATTATGAGTTGCTTCTTCGTTATGGATTGATTGCAGGTTGTTACTACTCTTGGAACTTACGATATTACACTAGAGCTGGGAAAGAAGGTGTTATGTCAAAGGTGTTTCTCAGTTTATTGAAAAGTTCTACATTGTTAGTTTTGCTTTACCTTTCTATCGTTTTATCCTAGTTATTATATAACTTCTCAATTGTAATCTGTCATTAGGTTTTCTATATTATCCAAGAGTTAGTTTGTATAAGACTCTGGTGATCTCATAAATGGTGATACTTAGCCCTTTGGGTCGCTACAAAAAAAAGCACACAAAGAAACTACTATTATTCTTTTGTGTTCAATATGAAGCGGACTTAGGCCAAATATGACAATTGTGAGGAGCGAGTGGATTTCATGTGGCATAAACTCATCGGCCGTAGTATACGAAAGGTCTTTGGTCGTGGAGTACTCCGCTTTGGAGGGCTGACTCTTGATGGCAAGAATACATCCTCTTCATTGCTAGATAGTGAAGGTATTGATGCTTATGATCAAATGGTTAGCTTTTGACTTGTCTTTATGAGATTGATCGATTGTGGGTTGACATTCTACCTTGTATGTGGCTTAGTTTGTCATTGATATATTCTTCTTCATCCTTAAAAACCTTCTTGATTGTTTTCATTTTTCTTTTATGTCAATTTGACAAATTTGTCCATTTCGGTTTCACCAGTCCACTTTTTTATTGGTGCTTCTTTTTTCTTTTAAGAATTGTATTATATAATTGTGTTTGAGATCCTTCTCTTGGATTTTTTTGACAGGAACTTCAAAGACACAAATATTTTCCTTAGTTGTCCTCTTATCCAAAGATGTTCATATACAAACTCAGTTTGAAAAAATATAATGTTTGGCCTTGATTGTTTTCTTTTGAAGGCTCCATTTCTTTGGACTAGTTCCTTATCTACCTATATGTGTTCATCCTTCTCAGAAGGGTGGAATTGATGAAGCTGCACTTGATCACCTTTCTCTTATCACTGAAATAAGTAAACGGATTCGTGTTAAGGCCCCTGGGGAAAGGATTCTCTTATCTTCTCAAAATTTGATTATTTTTTTTTTGTTTTTACATTTACAAATGTTTCTTTTCATGATCAGATTCATTTCTAGTTTCTATAGTGCTATGTAACATGTTCATTAATATTTATACTGAAAAGTGAATTTGAGATGCATATATGGATAGTTTGGTATATATTTTGTGGATGTAGTAATTTGAAACTGTAAATGAATGGTATTATTGGGATATTTTTTGAATGGTTGATACATTTTGGATTTAAATTTAAATGAGAATTTAGACCTTTTAGCTATATATCATGGCATTAGCATATTGCAGGTGCATTGGTAATGTAGGTGAGCCACAACCTTTTTTCTTTCTTTTTTTTTTAATCTACAACATTTTAAAAACGTTGTGTAAATGTGCCTAAACGTTGTTTGATATATTAAACTACAATATTTTTATCCAGAAAACGTTGTGGAATCATACCTTCTACAACGTTTTTAAGCATCTGTTAATTTATGGAAAACAAATCTACAATGTTTTTTTCTTAAAAAACGTTGTGTATTGTGCTTAACTACAACATTTTAAAAACGTTGTGTAAGGGTGTCAAATAGATGACACCCTTAACCACGACGTTTTTCTGACTGAAACCACAACGTTTTTTCCGCGTTGTCTATTTATTGTTTTGTAGTAGTGTCGTTAAGTTAATTTCTTATTCTTTATGGCTTTCTGACAACTAAATGCCATACCTCAGAATTTATTCATCATCGTCTAAGTCATACAGTCTTTTGTATACTCAGAACTAGTAATTCTATGCATTTATAGCATTCAGAATTTTACGTTACCTTAATCTTATCTTACAACGTCCTGTTCATTCGACTCGGAACGTCATCCAAGTTATAAACATTAACTCGGCTTCTTTTACGTTATACGTACTTGTCTTTAATTCATCTTTTTCATCATTCACAGGGTTTAATCATTGATCTTCATTACCTTACAGTCAAACCATACACGGGGTGTAGGTTCTACCCGTTTAATATTCGCGTACACTTAACCTTCACGTCGGTTCAAGTGTTCAATGCTTACATTCCATTTTAACATTCTCATCAAAATCTCATTCGGCTTTCATTAATCTTCTTACCGATCACTACGACTTTCTTGATAATTCATATCTTACTTACTACTTTCATTAATGTCTAAGTCATACAACTAATGTATACTTAGAACGTTCGCCCAATGTGAATACGATTCACGAGGATCGTTTACGTATTCAATGTTTACGTTGTTCATCCCTTAATCTCTCATTCAACCTCTACTAAGGTTTTAATTGCTTTCATTCATTACTCATCACTTGAACCCCATGTTCAATATTCTTACTTAATGTCAAAGCTATACGGTTCGTTGTATGTTACGACCGATCGTTCATCGCAACAGCGTTGCGTTCACAGCGTCTAAACGCTTTATATTCATCTTTCATTACCACGTCATAACATTGAAATGTTATACATTACCCTCGTCAATCAACGTCTAAGGAATCACCATCATAGTAATCCCTCACGTTCGTTTATCGTGACTACGGTCCCCGAATATTGGTTCCGTAACCCGCGTCTACATTCTTTGTCTTTTAATCTCGTTTAATCTTTTCGTTCAACCTTCATCAAAGGTTTAATACACTTAATTAAGTGTTACATTAGTTGAACTACATGTTCATATTTCTTTCTTGCACATCCCCCAGTAATTGAGCAATTAAAAGCTCATCACTAGGCACTGACTTGCACCGGCTCTACGGCGTCGAGCCCCTTTCTTTACCTCGCACTGCAACGCCATTCTGCAATGTCAAACTGCCGAGGCTGGTTCTGCGGTGCCACTCCCTTCTCTATTTCTTGTGCCGCGGTGCCACTCAGTAGTAGCTGATAGCCCGGGTCTTGCGCTGCAGCGCCGCCTCCCAAGGCTTGACTAGCGTTGCGGCGCCGAGCACAAAACCTAGAAAATTTTTCTAAGTCTTAGAAATTGCTTAAGACGCTTACTTCCCGATTCCATAACTTATTCTTTATAACTCGGAATGAGGTCGTTCCAAAACCATTCTCTTCCTTATCTTACATACTTCGATTACCCTCAGACAGAAATTCGTTCTGAATCTATTAACATGCCATTCAATTGGCTTAATATTTGCTCTTCGTTCGTTTTACGTTTTTAATGCTCTTCGTTCGTTCGTCCATAATTCGGTCATCTGAACTCAAAATTCGTTCATTCTTGAGTCCACGACTCATGTTTTATATGTTCTCTTACATTCTTATGAAACCCTACACGTTCGGGTTCATTTACTAACTTTCTAATTCTCATTCTTCTTTTACGAATTTTCGCTATAACTTCGTTATAGCTCAGTTTTAATCCGTTCTTCATGAACGTTTCTAACATTCCTAACCAAGCAATTAGAAACTAACTTATACGTGATGGTTTTAAACTTGTCCATCAAAAACAATTACACTACGATGGTTTTAAATTTGTCCATCAACAACGTTCTTCGCGTTCTTCGCGTTCTTCGTTCGTTCTTCATTTTTTAATCTATATTTTGATTACAATTTTACTTATTCTTGGAATTTGATGTTATAGAATACCATTCCTTACTTAATTCACCTTCTCATTCATATAATCCACACGGATCGTTCTAATTCATTATGAATCGTACACTTCCTTAAGAAATTTATAAAATAAACTTCTAATTCATATTTCTTCTTTTATCAATGATTTCAACCATATGAAATCATTCCTTACATCATTTACTTCTTATTCTCATTAAGCTATATTTTTAACATAAAAACTTAAAGAAAAATTATCTAGAAGTTAGGTTTTCGGATTACCTTTCTTCTTTAATCTCTTTCCGTCGGACAAAGTTTGCTCCCGAGCAAGCTTTTCCTCTTCCGTTTCCTCTTCTTTCCCATCCAAAATCTCTCTCTCTCTCTCTCTCTCTCTCTCTCTCTCTTTCTGTCTCAAAAGGTGTAGGATTTTCAAAATCCTAAACAAATGAGTTAAGCTACCTATTTATAGAAAACCAAGGCTAGGGGTATTTTAGTCATTTTGCCACAATCTCCTTACTATTCACACCTCCTCAATAGACCTCCTTACTATTCATGAAGCTTCCAAGGGAAGCTTCATCTTGCGGAATTCGTCCGACAGTTCGAAAACTGCGATTCTCAAAATCCAAATATTTTTGGATATTTCATCTTTCCATTATCGATTAACTTTTACGTATTCTTCGGATCTCCGAAAAACTAAAAAAAACACTTTTTGGTGTTAAGCGTTTTCCTTCATATCTTCCCCTAATGTAGTTAAATGAGTGAAAAGTACATAACAGTACTTTTCGTTATTTTTATTTCGTCCGATTTCTGCACATTTTTTGAGAAAAAATTTTATCGGCTTACTTAACTTTTCACGATATACTATCGTCAAATCTTTCGACGGAATGCCATTTCAACATACCAAACTCTCGGAATGACTTAGGTTATTCAAACCCTAACCCTTAGGTTTCGTCAGGTGAATAGTGCCTATTTCGTGTTTTTCTCCAGAAATATTTTGTTCCTGGAAAAATTTTATTTTCGTCTTGAAAATTCTTACTCGTTTAGTCTAGCTCGTAGCCAAAATCCTCCCGATTAATAATCAGTCTAGGTTATAGAATGATTAATAAACACATAGCATAGAATAGTATTAATAAAATTCATTTTATTAATCACTAATTCTTTAACTTAAATTCTGGACAATCCGGTTTTACTCGGGTTGTCACACTTCCCTCCTTATAAAAATTTCGTCCTCGAAATTTCTTAAAACCACACCTATACCAGGTGGCTACAACCTTTAGCAAAGGTTTAATCTCAATTCATCCTTCTCACAAGGATCATCTGTTGACATGATCGTCATTAGTTAAACCTCATGCTTAACTATACTTTCAATCTTTCGGGTCCTCACATTCACCCCTTCTTCACAGAATTTCGACCTCGAAATTTTAGCTTACCCTTCTTCTCAACTTCTCTTCAAAGAAGTTCTTATCTTTCATACATTCCCTACCCTTCATAACGTATCAAGAAACATGAAGTGAAAGGAATAAATAGGAATATAAGGATTCCTTTAAAATATTTCATACTTTGACTGAGGGGTCAAATTGACCATGAACTCTTACTAGGTTTAATAGTATTTCACTGTAAACCCTTCTTACATGGTCAGTTTACAATCACAAAAAAAGTAAACTACCTCTTCCATACGTAGGCGATCAACCCATCGTATAACCCTATTTCAGGGTATGTTCACCTCAGACTTAATCATTAGATTCCACACCAAAACAATTTGGTTCGGCATAACTCTTCAAAGAAAGCTTGATTTTCTTTTAATCATGACATACCATTCGTTTTAGCCAAATCAAGTAGCATAGACCATACCAATAAATTGGACATCAACTTGAAACATTCGTCTAGTCAAATTAATTGACATCGACTACTTCTTTAAATTCTTTCGGAATACATCAAAACGTTTTATGACGTCATGATACCGTACTTTTCACAGTACGTTGAGGACTTCATCAGTTTATGACTTCATCATTATACATCATACCATAGCTGGTTGTTGATCCTAAGATCACTTCCAACACTAGGTTCAGTTGTATTAATAACTCCATCCTTTTACCATCTTTGCATCAAATGCACTGATGATATAAAATTCATTTTGATATTTCAAATTAATTTCTATCTAGCTGAAACAATTAGCATAGACATACCAAGAATAGTTCTTTTAAAATCCATTGGTTCCAAAAGTTGAACCAATTCTTTCCTTTTCAAAATGCGCACATTAGCACGATCTCAATAAACTTCGAAATCTAGCATAGCTAGATGACTTGGAATATCTTATTCTCCATCTTCCTTCGTTGTCTTACTTGCGGTAATACTTAATCTTCTCTAGCACCTTTAATGCTAATTTTACTGATAATAACTCATTTTCAGTCTAAATGTCACTAAACCTTAGTACAGTCCATCAACTTACCACACATTATGAGTTTAGGAACTTTCCACAATAATATGAGTTTAAGAACTATCCCAGACAGACTATAAGCGTCCATTCGCTGAGAAGTTCAAAAACATACCATATAATTATGAGTCACGAACTTACCATAAGTATGAGTTTCAAGAACTCGCACCTACCTTAGCATTCTTTACCTATCAAGTATATACATGGGAAAAAATTCACCTTCTCGTCATCTACATCTTGATAGCGCGACCAATTTCAATGATTATCACTGTAATAAACCGAGTTGTTGTTACACCAAGCACAAACCTCTGCCCATACAAAGGTTCATACAACTCAGCTATCACATGAGTCCTCAATTGAAATCTTATAACTTCTAACTCTCTCTTTACTTAATACGAATTTTCTTTAATTCGTATGCTATCCTTCATAACTCAATTTGAGTTCTTCTTCCCGTACTACTTCATAGTACCATTCATTTATAGCATTAGCTATAAATCATCCATCATTTAACAGCTCATCTGTTACTACAATTTACTATGATCACGTGGTAATCTCCTTCCTTAATCGTTTAACTCAACAATTTTCTTATCTTTCTCTCTACGATTATAGCCTTAGGTACTCACACCTAAGGTTTATAATCTATTAGCTTTGATACCAATCTGTAACGCCCCAAAATCCGGTCTATTTTCACATTCGAATTTCCTACGTCACGATCACATCTTCTTCCAAACATACATCATTATATAGCTAAATATAACAACATCCTCAAATCCCAGGTTCTAAAACCTTAAAACCTCTTTCATTACAAATAATGATAATTACATTATTCTTTATCTCTTAGAAGAGTGACTTTCATCCGCCACCAAGGATACATAACCGTTCATTAAACTATTCTACAGTTTAATTCTATCATTATATATTACAAGTCTTCTCTTGATCTTCACGTTCATTCATCTAATGAATGGCACTTCATCTGGATACCGATCAACTTGATCTTTACGGGATCCTTAAGTTCTTCTAACATCGTTCGCTGAAAATATTTTTATTTTAAGCAAGTGTGAGCATTCAATTGTCCAGCAAGTTATAACAGTTGAACAAACAACTTTAAGAATTCAAACATTCTTTTAAGACCTCAATAACTGAACAAAGGTTATTAAGCATCTTGAATAATAGGAATAATCATGATTCCTATCATTTTAAAACATTAGTCACATTCACTTTGAAATACTTTCATTCTCTACTCTCTTTCATACACATTCTGTCTGGCTAGAATCAATAGCACAGACTTAACAATAACGATTCATGTATAAACAGAACATTATCTTATTGAACAGTTCAATCACAGAATAGTTCATATCATAGAAACACCGAAGTGTTCACATTGTGGCACAAGGCCTTATACGTTATACCACCTTGTACAAATATCACACATTTGCACATAGACAGAACTTCTCAAGTTCAACATCTGAGAAGTTTTAGAAACTAACATTCATTTAAAATATGAATGAAGTTAGGAAACTTACCTTATGCACAGCTATAGCTTATAGTTTATGCTGAATTGCTCATTCTAATTCTTATGTTGCACATAAGGAAATAACACATACACCAATTAGTCATATACTTGACTTACGCATTGGTTTAGCTAACTTTACTTCTTAGGGTTCATGTTCTTACAAACTAAGTTTACGCGACCAACTTCCTTTACCATTTAATGGCTTCATGACATACGAAGATGTCTTACTCAATACGTTCATCATCTTTAATGATTTACATTCTGATCTTCTTCTTATAACTTCTCTAGGACTCAGTACACATCATTTCTCTGCTAGTAGTCCATATGGTACTCTAAGTGATTTCCCACGAACAAGTTCCCGTCTCATCTACACTGCCCATAACAGTGAGTTAGATCGGTTGCCAGTTTTGTATATACCTCCGCTCTCTGAAGGAATTGTTTAGCCCAGCTCCCATATGTCAACCATCAAAGGTTACGATTGTACTACAACCTAAATTCATCTAACTTATTCGAACTATTAAACTATAATGTTCGTTAAGTTAATTTCTTTTTCCTTATGGCTTTCTGGCAACTAAATGCCATAACTCAGAATTTATTCATCATCGTCTAAGTCATTCAGTCTTTTGTATACTCAGAACGCTCATTCACTAGTAATTCTATGCATTTATAGCGTTAAGAATTTTATGTTACCTTATTCTTATCTTACAACGTCCTTTTCTTTCGACTCGGAACGTCATCCAAGTTATAATCATTAACTCAGCTTCTTTTACGTTATACATACTTGTCTTTAATTTAGCTTCTTTACCTTTCACAGGTTTAATCATTGATCTTCATTACCTTATGGTCAAACCATACATAGGGCGTAGGTTCTACCCGTTTAATATTCGCATACACTTAACCTTCACGTCGTTCAAGTTTTCAACGCTTACATTCCATTCTAAAATTCTCATTCGACTCTCATTTGGCTTTCATTAATCTTCTTACCGATCGCTACGGCTTTCTTGATAATTCATATCTTACTTACTACCTTCGTCAACGTTTAAGTCATACAACCAATGTATACTTAGAACGTTCGCCCAACGTGAATACGATTCACGAGAATTGTTTACGTATTCAATGTTTACGTTGTTCATCCCTTAATCTCTCATTCAACCTTTACCTAAGGTTTTAATCTCTTTCATTCATTACTCATCACCTGAACCCCATGTTCAATATTCTTTCTTAATGTCAAAGCCATACGGTTCGTTGTATGTTAAGACCGATCGTTTATCGCAACAACGTTGTGTTCATAGCTTCTAAACACTTTACATTCATCTCTCATTACCACGTCATAACATTGAAATGTTATACATTACCCTCTTCAATCAATGTTAAAGCAATCACCATCATAGCAATCCATCGCGTTCGTTTATCGCGACTACGGTCCCCGGATATTGGTTCCGTAACCCGCGTCTACGTTCTTTGTCTTTTAATCTCGTTTAATCTTTTCGTTCAACCTTCATCAAAGGTTTAATACACTTAATTAAGTGTTACATTAGTTGAACTACATGTTCATATTTCTTTCTTGAACATCCCCCAGTAATTGAGCAGTTAAAAGCTCACACTAGGCAATCGACTTGCACTGCCGGTCTTTGCTGCCATTGTGCCCCTTTCTTTACCTCATACCGCAGCGCCATTACGCTATGTCAAACCTGCCGAAATTTGGTGCCACTCCCTTCTCGATTTCTCGCATCGTGATGCCACTCACAGTGATGGTGATTACCGAAACCTCGAGTTGCTAGTACGCCTCCCAAAGGCTTTGATTGGCTACTGGCATTATGAAGCACAAAACCTTGAAATTTTTTCTTAAGTCTTAGAAATTGCTTAAGACGCTTACTTCCCGATTCCATAACTTATTCGTTATAACTTGAAACGAGGTTGTTCCAAAGCCATTCTCTTCCTTATCTTACATACTTCGATTACCCTCGAACAGAACTTCATTCTGAATCCGTTAACATGTCATTCAATTGGTTTAATCTTCACTCTTTGTTCGTTCATCCGTAATTCGGTCATCCGAACTCGAAATTCATTCGTTCTTGAGTCCACGACTCACATTTTATATGTTCTCTTAAATTCTTATGAAACCCTACACGTTCGGGTTCATTTACTAACGTTCTAATTCTCATTCTTCTTTTATGAATTTTTTCCATAACTTCGTTATAGCTCAGTTTTAATCCGTTCTTCATGATTGTTTCTAACATTCCTAACCAAGAAATTAGCAACTAACTTATACGCGATGTTTTTAAACTTGTCCATCAACAACAATTACACTACGATGGTTTTAAATTTGTCCATCAATAACGTTCTTCACGTTTTTCGCGTTCTTCGTTCGTTCTTCATTTTTTAATCGATATTTTGATTACGATTTTACTTTTTCTTGGAATTTGATGTTATAAAACACCATTCCTTACTTAATTCACCTACTCATTCATATAATCCACACGAATTGTTCTAATTCATTATGAATCGTACACTTCCTTAAGAAATTTATAAAATAAACTTCTAATTCTTATTTCTTCTTTTATCAATGATTTTAACCATATGAAATCATTCCTAACATTATTTACTTCTTATTCTCATTAAGCTATGTTTTTAACATAAAAACTTAAAGAAAATTTATCTAAAAGTTAGGTTTTTGAATTATCTTTCTTCTTTAATCTCCTTTCGTCGGACAAAGTTTGCTCCCGAGCAAGCTTTTCCTCTTCTTTCCCATCCGAAATCTCTCTCTCTCTCTCTCAAAAGTTGTAGGCTTTTCAAAATCCAAAATAAATGAGTTAAGCTTCCTATTTATAGAAAACCAAGGCTAGGGGTATTTTAGTCATTTTGCCCCAACCTCCTTACTATTCACACCTCCTCAATAGACCTCCTTACTATTCACAAAGCTTCCCTTGGAAGCTTCGTGCTTCTGTCTTGCGGAATTCATCCGACAGTTCAAAAACTGCGATTCTCGAAATCCAAATATTTTTGGATATTTCGTCTTTCCTTTACCGATTAAATTTTACGTATTCTTCGGATCTCTGAAAAAATAAAAAACACTTTTTGGTGTTAAGCGTTTTCCTTCACGTCTTCCCCTAACGTAGTTAAACGAGTGAAAAGTACATAACAGTACTTTTCATTGTTTTTATTTTGTCCGATTTTTGTACGTTTTTCGAGAAAAACTTTTATCGGCTTACTTACCTTTTCACGATATATTATCGTCAAATCTTTCGACGGAATGTCATTTCAACATACAGAACTCTCGGAACGGCTTAGGTTATTCAAACCCTAACGCTTAGGTTTTGTCAGGTGAATAGTGCCTATTTCGTCTTTTTCCCCAAAAATATTTTGTTCCCGGAAGAATTTTATTTTCGTCTTGAAAATTCTTACTCGTTCAGTCTAGCTCGTAGCCAGAATCCTCCCGATTTATAATCATTTTAGGTTATAGAACGATTAATAAACACATAGCACAGAATAGTATTAATAAAATTCATTTTATTAATAACTAATTTTTTAACTTAAATTCTAGACAATCCGGTTTTACTCGGGTTGTCACATTTCCCTCCTTATAAAAATTCCATCCTCGAAATTTCTTAAAACCACTCCCATACCCGGGTGCCTACAACCTTTAGCAAAGGTTTAATCTCAATTCATCCTTCTCACAAGGATCATCTGTTGACATAATCGTCATTAGTTAAACCTCATGCTTAACTATACTTTCAATCTTTCGGGTCCTCACAGACATTCTTTTCACGATCATGTCGTCCACATAGACCTCCATGCTTCGGCCTAGCTGCCTTGTAAACACATAGTTCATCATCCTCTGATATGTTGCTCCGGCGTTGAGTAGTCTGAAGGTCATCTTCCTGTATGCATAGATAGCTCGATGCGTGATGAAACTCATCTTCGGGATGTCCTCCTTATTCATCGAGATCTGATAGTACCCCAAAAAGGCATCCATGAAACTTAGCATGTCGTACCCCGAAGTGGCGTCGATTAACTAATCAATGTTGGGTAAAGGGTAGAAATCCTTCGGGCAAGCTTTATTTAGATCCGTGTAGTCGATACACAGTCTCCATTTCCCGTTCTGTTTCTAAACCAATACCACATTTTCCAGCCACTCGGGGTAGTCAATCTCGGAGATGAAATCTTCCTCTAGGAGTTTGGCGATCTCCTTATCAATAATCATTTGTCTCTCGGGAGAAAAAATCCTTCTTTTTTGTATGAACGACTTCCTTTTAGGGTCTACATGTAATCTGTGCAGGGCCACCGACTCGCTTACCCCTGGCATGTCACTGGGTTCCCAGGCAAAAATGTTGGCGTATACCCGAAGTAGGTCTATCAGCCTGGTCCAAAATGGTTCTGTCAATCTCGAACATATTTTTATCAATTTTTTAGCATTTCCGGGGATCAACTCCACATCTTCGGTCTCTTCAAAAGGTAGGGCAAGTGGTTCTATACTACCTTCACTGAATGGCTCTATCTCAATGGCCATTGTCTGCTTCTGCTTGCTTACCCCCATTCCCGAGGATATCAACGTATTTCGATAACACCTTCGAGCGATATCAAGATCACATTTTACCTCCCCGATCCCGTTTGGTGTAGGAAACTTGATTTTAAAGTGAGGTATGGACGTAACTGCTTGTAGGGCTGCTAGGGTCAGAATTCCCAAAATTGCATTGTATGCCGAATCTACCTGGATAACAAAAAACTTGACCATAACTTCAACTTTCTTTGCGGTGCTCTCTGCCGAACTCGACAGTAACTCAATCGTGCAAACACGTGTAATTGGATCTCCACTAAAACCATATAGGGGCCTTCCCCTTCCAACTCCATCTTCTTTCCGTCTAAATCCATTATTTGGTAGGCATGGGTGTACACTATGTCGATCGAGGACCAGTTATCAATCATCATCCTTCTTATGTCCACTGATCCTACTTGAGCCGTTATTACCAATGCCCCGTCATGTGGTTCTATGTGGTCTGTGGGATAATCTTCGTCCGAGAAAGAGATATTTGTTCCTGGGAAAGCCCAATCCTTCCTTTCCGAAGACCCTGCAACCGACAGTACTGCATCGAGGTGCTCGCTCCTTTTCCTTCCGATCACACGCCCTACAGAACTGCCTGAGATAACATCAAATACACTTCGAACTGGATAGTTCTTGTTTTGGTTATGTATCCCGAGCCGACCCTCTGTTTTCATCCCTCTGTTATGCCTCAACATTCTCCCGACCTGCCACATATTGTACCAGTTGGCCGTTTTGTACATTCTTCTCTATTAGATCACTCAAATCATAGCATTTTTCTGTCGTGTGTCCTGAACTCTAATGATATTCACAAAATTTATCTCGACCCCTCTCTCCGGGCTTTGAATTTGTCGAGCAGGACTTGTAAAATGACTTTATTGATAACTGTTGTTATATGCAAACTCTACAAGTGGTAGGTGATCATCCCAACTACCCTTGAAATCCATGACGCAAGACCTCAACATGTCTTCTAACGTCTGAATTGTCCTCTCGCTCTGCCCATCAGTTTGTGGATGATAAGTTGTGCTTAACTTCAACTGTGTTCCCAGCTGTTCTTGCAAACTTCTCTAGAAATTCGATGTGAATCGTGGATCACGATCTGACACAATCGATACTGGTACTCCATGTGTAGAAATAATTTCCTTGATATAGAGTTTAGCTAACTAGTCTAAGTTATACTTGACCCTAATTGTTAAGAACTGAGTCGATTTCGTTAATCGGTCGACTATTACCCAAATCGAATCGTACCCTTTTACTGTTATTGGAAGTCCCACCACGAAATCCATCGAGATATGCTCCCACTTCAATTCTAGAATCTCCAATGACTGTAACAAGCCACTGGGTCGTTGATGTTCGGCCTTAACTTTTTGACAAGTCAAGCACCTACTCACATACTCTGCTATTTCTCTCTTCATGTTTGGCCACCAAAAACTCTGTCGAAGGTCTTGATACATCTTAGTGCTACCAGGATGTATCGAGTACCTTGAACTATGAGCTTCTTGTAATACTTGCTCCTTTAATTCCATCTCATTCGGAACCCAAATTCTTCCTTCAAATATTAATAATCCCTCAATATCAAGACTATACTTAGCAGCTTCCTTCTCGGATAACCGCTTCTTCATTTGGTTACACTCATCAGTCTTGAGTTGTACCTCCTTGACTCTCTCTACGATGGTAGATTGCATCTCCGTCGTAAAAAGTATCTGCCTCAAATCACTTGGAAGCTTTACTTCTATTTCCATCCTAGCCATCTATGTTATTAACTCATTTTGAGTTGTTAACATAGACAAATTTTCCAAACCCTTCCTACTTAAGGCGTCAAGCAACTACATTAGCTTTCGAGGGGTGATCTGAGATTTCATAATCGTAATCCTTTATCAACTCCGACCATCTTCTACGCCTATTCAATTCCTTACGAGTGAAGATATACTTTAGACTCTTATGGTCCATATATATCTCACATTTCTCCCCATAAAGATAATGTCTCCATATCTTTAGGGCAAATACTACTGCGGCCAGTTCTGGATCATGAGTAGGATAAACTTTCTCATAATCCTTCAAGCTGGCTTTGTGATGCATACATAATGACTTTGCCATCTTTGCATGAGCACGCAACCAAGTCCTCTATGCTGAAGCATCACTATATACTACGAAATTTCCTGTGTCATCTGGCAATGACAAAACAGGCGCTTCACTTAATCTTTTCTTCAGTTCTTGAAAACTGTCTTCACATTTGTTCGTCCATACGTATTTCACCGTCTTCCTTGTCAAGTTAGTGAACAGGGTAGCTATCTTGGAAAAATCTTGGATAAATCTTAGATAGTATCCCGCTAACCCTAGGAAACTCCGCACCTCAGTCGGTGTTTTCGGTTGTTCCCAGTTCATCACTGCTTCTACCTTTGCTGGATCCACTGAAATCCCTTCTTGGTCAATGACATGACCTAAAAATTGTACCTTTTTTAGCCAAAATTCACACTTGGTGAATTTCGCATATAACTTCTCCTTCCTTAGTGTTTCCAACACTAATCTTAAATGTTCAGCGTGATCTTCTGGCGTCTTTGAATAAACTAGAATATCATCGATAAACACAACGATGAACTTGTCCAAATATGGTTTGAACACTCTGTTCATCATATCCATAAATGCAGCTGGTGCATTCGTCAACCCAAATGACATCACCAGAAACTCGTAATGACCATAACGAGAGTCACGAATGCAAAATCTTTGGTACATCCTCCTTCCTAACCTTCAACTGGTGATACCCCGTCCGCAAATCTATTTTAGAAAAATACTTTGCCCCTTTTAACTGATCAAAGAGATCATCGATCCTGGACAATGGGTATTTATTCTTTATCGTTAACTTGTTCAACTCCCGATAGTCGAAACAAAGCCTTAACGATCCGTCTTTCTTCTTGAGAAACAACACCGGTGCCCCCCACGGAGAAACACTTGGCTGAATGTACTTTCTATTCAATAGTTCCTGTAACTAAACCATTAACTCCTTCATTTCCACAGGCGCCATGCGGTATGGTGCCCTTGAGACTGGTGCCGCTCCTGGCACAATGTCTATTAAGAATTCGATCTCCCGATCCGGCGATAAACACGGTAACTCACTTGGAAATACATCCATGAATTCGTTTACTATAGGTATTTGTTCCATGGTTGCTCCCACATGCTGGGTATCAACAACATGGCACAGATAACCTACACACCCCTTCCTTAAAAGTTTTCTAGTTTGTGTCATCGTAAGACAACACGAACATCCCGGTGATTTATTACCGTAAAATACTACAGGAGGTTGCTTCAATGTTCTGATGCTCACACATTTCTTTTGGCAATCTATAATGGCTCCATGGTTAATCAACCAATCCATTTCGAGAATCACATCGAATTCTCCTAACTTTATCGGTATTAAGTCTACCGATAACTTACAACAACGTACATCTACGCAACAACCCCTATGAATACTTTTAACAGGAATTATCTCTTTGTTTGCTACCTTAATGTTCAAAGGTATATGTAACTTTTCGGGAAGTAATCCTAGTCGTCTAGCAAAATCACATGCTATAAATGAACAAGTAGCACCCGAATCAAATAGCATGTATGCATTTATGTTATTGATCGGAATAATATCTACAACTACATCCCCTGATGCCACCGCATCTTGGACCATTATATTAAAAGTGCGGGCCATTGATCTACCCGGCTGAGCTAGACCACTAATAGCCAACTTACCGCTATTAGTGCCCTTATTTCCTTCCATACCCTTCTTCGGGCAATTCTTCGCTATGTGGTCAGTTGATCCACATACAAAACATCTGTGGTTTTTCTTCAGATTGGGACAGTTAGGCGAAATATGCCCTTCCTATCCACAATTATAACATACGACCTTTCCTTTGAGACAGACTCCTAAGTGAGTCTTCCCGCATGTTTTACAGGCCTCCATCCTTCTCTTGGAATCTCCTTGTTTTACTCCGGTATTCCCAGAGTTAAAGCCCTTTCTTTTCTGACCGTCGCCACTACCGCTAGCTCTTTCGATCTGGATTCCCCCATCAACTTTACCCTTATTTTTCTTATCTTTGTGGTACTGGCTAAGAGCCTCATTCCCACCTTCGGTAATTATTGTCTTCTCTAAAATGGTTCCAAAGGAAGTACTTTCAAACACCGAGATCCGGCTATAGAGCCAGGGTTTCAAGCCCTGCTCGAATCTCCTAGCCTTCCTCACTTCAGTGTCCACTTGATGTGGAGCAAATCTTGCTAGTTCATTAAACTTGGCAGCATACTGGGGAACTGTCATATCCCCTTGTTTCAATTCAAGAAACCTCATTTCCATTATCCCTTGCATACTCGTGGGAAAATAGTTCTCAAGAAAATCTCCTTAAATCTCTCCCACGTTAGGTTTCTATATCACCCTAGCTTTGGTTTGCCTCCCACCGAAGTTGGCCTCTCTTTTCATCAAATAGGTTGCAAAGGCAACCTTTTGACCCTCCTCAACATTTGCTATAACAAATGTTTTCTCAATTTCTTTTACCCCAAGTCTGGGCTTCTATAGGGTCCGTAGTTCCTTTGAACTCCGGCGGACCTACACTTTTAAAGTCCTTAAAAGTAGTAGCTCGTACTACTCCAGGAATTACGGGTACATTAGCCCCTGTTCTATTAAATGCGACCGTTAAAAGATTAACGAACTCCTGCATTGGATTAACCGGACCACCCTCCGGTTGATTAACATTAGTGTCTTGATTTCGTTGTCTCCTTCTTAGCGGCATTTTGCTGTTAAGAAAATAACACATCACTATTACCTTCTTCTTGTTGATTAGTTATTATTTGTAATGAAACAATAACTCATACTCATTACTCAATATATTCCATAAAAAGACTTATATTGATTCATAACTTGTAGTATAACACTACATTGTTTACATTACTCAGCCTTAGCTGATTACATTACCATCCCACAATTACTTTCCAAAAATTGGGATTTACAAAAGACTACCCTTGATATACAAAAGAGGGTTTTACGTTACTACTAGATATATAATATTTATATATCTAATCTACTCTAGCTATTGCTAGATTACATCTGTCGAATGGCATTCTCGAAATCTTTCTTGGCCAAACCGGCTATGACATCTCGACTAATGGTATGTCGAGTGCGCCTATTTCCTTTGGATATCCGACTACTTAACTGCTTTGGAAGTCCACGTGAGAACTCTTATGTATATAGGACATCTTCTCCAACTTCTGTTGTTTAGTCTTTAGCTCCTGCTTGAACTCAAAGACTTCACATTTCAGCTCTCGGACCTTGTCCTTAGCTTGAATTCTATCATCGTGCTGTTCTTCCCACATACCCTCCATGCTAGTCTTGTCCTCACGGATGACTTGGAGTTCCTCTTCCAACTCTTTCACCTCTTGGCGGTAATGGACATTTCTATCCAACATCGACATAAATAGTGCCTCTTCATTGACTCTTGGTAGTCAATTATTACGTAAGGTGGAACTGGTCAAAGGACATCACGTCCACCTCCTCCTCTAGCATGCCATCGAAAATAGACATATAGTCTAAATCGTCCGAGTCTCCAGACTCTATTACTACCACCTCTGGCTCAATCGCTGCGGGATTAGGTTGTATCTCTACCCGATTAACTGAATCCTCGCTCACTACATGTATATTTCTATACATATCATTTTCTCTTGACATCTACAATAAAACAATATAGTTTGATTAGTACACGTCAGTAAAATAATAAAAACACATAACATAATACAATGCATTTTTATAAGGTTATCTTTCATCTTTTACTTCTTTATTAAGATTATGACTTAAGGTTCTAATCCCCCTTAAGTTTTATAACCTAGGCTTTGATACCAACTTGTAGCGCCCCCAAATCCGGGTATCTTCCAACTGAAGCGAGATGGTGCTATACTATACAAACTTTCATACATTCATTCCATTGAAAAGTCTCAAAGAACGAACATAACGTCTATATATTAAAAGTAATATTTACATTTCCCGTGTTCTATACAGATTACAAAGGTTCTTTGTCATAATATTAATTACATTACAACAATAGACCTATACTATTACAAGATGACTTAATAATCGCCTTAGCTTTTCCTTTATCCTTTTCGATCCTTGGGACGTTAGGTCTTAAATTGCATTCATATGGTTCAAGCAAGAGTGAGCATAACTAGCTCAGCAAGTATAACAATTTCAATAACAACATGCTTGATACATATGAATCATATATCTTCGATAACTGAACAATAGTTATGAAGTACTATTGATAATTCAAAATAGCACTTCATCTTTCTTTCAAAATGTTTCACAATGAATAATATTCAGTAAAACATTCACTCCGGTCAAAGACCTCGAGTATTCATTCTTTCTTTGAAAAGGACAACCCGGAACTAAGTCCGTAAGCCCGATATTACTTACGAGCACTTCTAGGTGATCAGCCTATTGTACTCTATGTTGATTAACACTACATCCATTAAACGTATGTACATTTAATCATTTGGCAACCTCATGTGCCTGTCATTTTACCGACAAAACTTTTGTTTAACATTTCAGTCTTCTTTTGAAAACCATATCAAGTAGTTGACAAAAGATAATCACATTTGATAACAGATGAATAGATTATCAATAATCCACTCAATATGTCAAGTCTAGCCAAAAGAACTGGCTTTAACTTCATTGTACTTCAATTCATGCGTAAGGATACATAAACTTCAAAAACTTGTTCAGATTGAACTGAGACAAGAGTTAGAATACTTGCCTTTAGCATCTGCTACAGTATAAATACTTTACGTTCAAGTCTTTCAAGTCTCTACAATACATGATCACATAATGCCTTACATTAGGTCATATATAATCAAGTATGTATATGAGTATATCTTACCATTCATCTCAATCTAATTGTGTTTTAGATTCATTTGCTATTCATTCCGGTTTATCATTATACTTACATTCATATTTGACTAGGTTATCTCAACCTTTACTCATTACTCTTAAGGTTTAACAATATTTTAATAATGTTACTTTAAGTTCCTTAAGGTAGGTTTACTTCAAACTAATTACATTTTCTTGCTTTGCATTTATGTCTATTCTTCACTATCTTCCATCAAAGACTGGCAGCACCGACTTTATAACTATAGCTTCGTATTGCTGCCTTTGAGTTAATGATATGGGAGTCCCGGACTTGGCGTTGCGGCGCAAGTCCTTACTTAATGGGTTTCCAGTATGTCATGGTCTGTATACATATGTTGTGGCGCCACAAATAATACTAAGGTTACGTATTTGCAAGACGAGTTTCAGTGTGCTCGGACCTTTGCTCGGTACTATGTGGCGTGACTAATTTGGTTTAGGGTTGGAGCCATGGCATGGCCAACTCATGCACCAGAAAAAAAATTCAGTTTGTGAAATTTTGTGAACTTCCCGGACGCATAACTCCTTCGTTATAAGTCCAAATTGGCTCGTTCAAAAGCCCACGGTTCACAAATTATGTAATCTGCGCGTTCATGTAAGAATTTTATCTATTCGACTTCATTTTCTAAAAATTTGCCTATTGGTTCATTAAACGTTCGTGAACGTTCAACGATCGTTTCTTCGTTCTAAGTCAGAATTCGCTCATTTTTGAGTCCGCAACTCTTAAATGACGAACATGACTTGTCTCCATTGGAAAATAACCTTTCCGCATTCAAACTCAAAATTTGACTTCTAATTCGGAAATTTCACGAATTCGACGATTATCGTCTAATCGTGTGATTTCCGGCAAATCTTCATTCTTATGATTTGTTCAACATTACAAATGAATTCCATTCATCATGTGAACATCTTAAATGTGAACATCTTAATATACTTATACCAACAACTTACACACATGGTTGGACTTTATTTCTTCATAAGCTTATAACTTGATAAATTATAAACTACTTATGAACTTATCATTCATGACTTATGATAATTAAAGTTTCTCAAGCATCATACCTATATGTTCTCAACATATAGCTTTACTTATATATACTTGATACATATGATCATACTAGTTCATTTTCTCCATATTACTTCACTAATAAACTTATTACAAGTTCATAATACTTTCACATAAGTTTATAACTTATGCTAGCTTAAATGACTTATTACCAACTTATATGGCTTAAGTTTATTACTTACACATACTTCTTATTTTTTATCATTCATGTTCCTTAATCCAAACTTTTCTTATCAACCTATCATGATTGAGATAGAAGATAATTGGAGAAGGAGTCTTACATTTGAAGTCTTTGGTAAATAGTCTTCTTCTTCTTATATAAGTAGCTTATTTGCAACTTAATCTTCCTAACAATTAAGCACTTTGAGAGAGAGTGTTTGGATTATTTGAACAACTATTAAATGACTTGCCAACCTTCATTATTTATAGAATTACTAAGGTTAGAGCAATTTAGTCAATTCCATCATCCCACCTCCTTTTGCACCTCCTTACTATTCATTACTTGCAAGGCACAAAACCTATCCCTTGCTTGGTCATTACTCATTTAACTTGGTTACCACTTAACTTGGTCACCACACATTTACCACATTAATATGGTTTACCCCATGGGTTTTCCAACTCATGGATTCTAGCTTGGGCTTGGATTACATAAATCCTTGGGCTTTTCATTAACAAACACTCACTTGCTTATTAATTCAATAATTGGGCCTTAACCTTAATTGACTTGGGCTTGTACAAAATCCTAACCAATCTTTACAAGTCCATTAATATTACATAATACATATACATATAGTTTATGCATCATTCTCGTATTCTAATTCATATAGAATTTATATACAATAATTCATCCTTCATACAAACTCGTATAATACTTCGTATTACACTTGTTTTCATTCCTTTGCACAATACCAAAGTTTTGTACAATTATTACTTTACTCATTCCTACTTCGCTTTTCTTAACGTTTATCACTTAAGTCCGCAAGCGAAATATTACATTTTCCATAACTAGATTATTATTACATAATCCATCTTACCTTAATATTCTATCATTACGTATTTCTCGGAAATTCAAAAATAACTCCCGAGCAAATACCGATGAATAGTGTTTTTCAGAAAATTTCTCGGAAAACTTTCATTTTCGTCTTAGAAATTCAAACACTTTAATTCCTTCACGTAGCTCAAATACTAAGACATTCCAATGTCAATAGGTTATAAAATGACAACCATCTTGATAACACATAGAATATAATTTTATTAAAATTTAATTTAATAAAATCATTTTACAATAAGATCCGAATTTCTCGGTCGTTACACTGTGACTCCCCCAAATTTGGGTATCTTCCAACCCGACAGATGGTGCTACACGGTACTCATAACTGTACATTCATTCTATTGAAACAACATCAAAATGTATGTATCAATGACATTCTTATTACATTAATAATAATAATACATCTCGTTCCCAGTTTCTGAAACCGTTACATTCTTTGTTCATCATAATATAATTCATACAAATATACTAGTCTATTACAGAATAAACTAATCATTCATCTTTGCCTTGCCTTTATCTCTACTATAACCCTCGGTTCACTCGACCTTAGCTGCAATCATATGATTCAAGCAAGAAGTGAGCATAACTAGCTCAGTAAGTCTAACAATATATTATATAGATACCACTTCGAAAATCATATGATTATTCTTCATTAACTGGACAATAGTTATGAAGTACTATAAAACATTGAATAGCACTTCTCATCTCATAAAATAATTCTGAAGTACTTATAGTAGCTTGGAAATTCTGAGTAGGTCCATAGACCATGAACATTCTCTTTAGCTTTTATTCATGAAAAGGACAACCGTTACTAAGACCGTAAGTCCTATATTTCTTATGAGCACTTCTAGGTGATCATCCTATAGTACTCTATGTTGATCAACACTCATCCGTTAAACATATTTATGTTTAAGTTTTGGCAACCTCGCGTGCCCATCGAATAATCGATGTAAAATACATTTGTTAATTCATACTCAGGCTTACCTTGAATCCTTACCAAACAATTGGCGTAGGATAGCGTTATCAATTCTATATTGAAAGACTTATAAATAATTCAATCAATCTTTCAAGATTAGTCTAGCCGAGTTAAAACTGCCATCGACCCTTTCTTTCATGCATCTCATAACATGAATCACTGAAAACCTGGCTAACACGAAGGTTAGACAAGCTATAAGAAAAGTTTCCTTCAGCGTCTGCTACAGTATAATTACTTTCCCTTTGAGTCTTTACGGTCTCTACAACACATAACCACATAACATACCACATTAGGTCATGAATGAACATACATGGTTCCTAATGAATCTTACCCTTCTTCTCAATCTAATCATGTATTAGATTTGTTATTATTGGTTCCAGCTTGTCATTATAATTTACATCATTCCTACCAACTTCTTTCTCTTCTATGTCTTAAGTGAATTACTTCATTAATAAAGGTTAATTCGACTTATTAATCTTCCTTATGGCTTACTAATGTTCTTATGTTATTAATCGAAACTCGATCATCATTGGTGAAGTACCAACGTTGAATACCATTCACGGTTTACTTACTATTAAATCATACTCACGTTACTAACGTCATTACTAAATAAGTAATTCAAAGTTAGTCTTACCATGTATATTAAGTACATAAATAATCCCCTATTGGTTTACAATTAATTGGAATTAAGAAACTAACTTAGTTAACAAAATTCCCTTATGGCGTCATGCACATGACAACCCTTTGTCTTAGTAGTGGTGGCTGTATTTCACTTTCTAATACCAACTCGGTCTCTCATTATTTGCATTTGAGACTCATGCCTATGAGTGGCGCATGGTATTTGACTCTGTAATGGCCACTCCTTCTTAGCCTCATGGCTGCAGATATGACTTATAGAGCTTTGTCTAGTATTGTATGCTGGACCTCGAGACAAGAAAATTTTTGAGATAATTTCTTAAGTGAGATTCCCAGGCTCATAACTTCTTCATTATAAGTCTTAATTGGCTCGTTCAAAAGCCATTAGCTCACAAATTACATACTCTATGTGTTCATGCAAGAATTTTTTATTTTTGACTTCGTTAACTCGAAATTCACCTTTTGGTTCATTTTAACGAAAACGATAAACGTTCGTGAATGTTCAACGCTCGTTTCTTCGTTCTAAGTCGGAATTCAGTCATTTTTGAGTCCACAACTCTATAATGCCAAATGAGACTATATTCCATCGAAAACCAATGTTTCCAAGCTAAATGTCAAAATTTGACTTCCATCCCGAGAATTTCACGAATTCGACGATTATGGTCCAAACTCGTGAATTCCGCCATAACTTCGTTACTTAAGATTTGTTCATCGTTTCAAATGGATTCATTCCATCATACTAGCATCTTAACATACATATTTCATTAACTTATTTACATGATAAGTTCTTACAAGTTCTTCCTTACTTTATAACTTATATGATTACGAATTGCTTATTCATGACTTATTAAGCTTAAGTCCTTTAATTAATCATTCTTACTTCTTCTTAGCATACATGTTCTACCACTACTCACTTCTCTAATAATTGAAGAGAAAGAGAATCATGGTTTAGGATCTTACCCTTGAAGATTACTTTGATTAATCTTTGTTCTTCCTTCTTCAACTATGAAAGACTAACTTTTCTAGTTTTTTCTCTCTAACCAATAAGCACTTACAATGTTGGATGAAATTTAACAACCAAAAAATGAACTAGGACATCTTCTATTTATAGGAAATCCTAAATGAGGGCTTAATGGTCAATAAGCCATCCACCTCCTTACTATTCCTACCTTAACCATCAAGTTTACTTGATCACCATAACACTTATCCTTTACTTATCTATCAAGTTTACTTGGCCATTACTTAACTTATCCTGTAAGACCCCAACTTTTATTGTCGAATTGAGAAAACGACAAAAAATATTTTATGAAAATAACGGCGGAAGTTGTACCGTTAACTATTGAAACACCCGGTGTTAAAAGTACAATAATACGCGTGGTTGCATAGTAGCACACGGTATTGATTATTGATGCTTACGTGAGAAGTCACTCAGTTTTGTTCAATTATTGCTACAGTAATTATTGCATAGTATCTCACGTTATTTGATTCAATTATTGTCGATATTTTATATATTATTAAATCAATAATTGAGATGACAGAGTTATTAATATTATTATTTGCAATATTAACGATGTCTAGAAGTTCTGCCAAGGAGAGGTTTGGTCACCTAATTGCGGCATAATAGGAAGAAATCCTTATTGGAAAGCCCCTCTTTCACAGGAACGACACAGTGTCGATTAATATTGTGAATTATAATAATGATGATAAATGTTGTTAAATATATTGATGTGTCTTTTTATGAAGTCACGGAAGTTTATATATATATTTATTATATATATAAATTTTGTTTTATTAGTATTATTAATATAATAAAAGCAGAAAATCTTTTTATATAAAATGTAATACTTTTATAAAGTTATTTGTTTTATTAGACAATAATTAGAATATATTATATTTTATTATGCATAGTATTTGCATAGTGCCTGCATAGTGTTTTGCATAGTAAAATCTTTTTATATAAAACAGAATACTTTTATAAAGTTATTTGTTTTATTAGATTATAAATAGAATATATTATATTTTATTTAAAAGATTTTGTTTTATTAGAATATTTTATTAAATCAATATGGACCGTCCGTTCAAAAGTAAATCAATCTAGACCGTTCATGAATTAGTTACTATTTAGTCCATTCTCCTATAAATAGAAGCTCATTCCTTCATTATTTTTTACGAATTCACTGAAACTCTAGAGAGAGAAATTATAGAGAGAAAGAAGAAAAGTATTCTGCTACTTCACTACTCCTATATCCAGTTTCTTCTAAGGTAAGGGGTATTATTTCTTTCGTATTCATGAAGAGAACTTACATTATTCCATTCTTTATCATTATGTTGGAATAACTTTATGCATGCAGGCACCGCATACATGGTGAAATTCTTTTGTTATTCTATTCTTTATTATTCTGTTGGAACATCCTGTCTGTGCGTTTACGCATGACCTAGTTCAGTTATTTATTATTCTGTTAGAATATCTTGTCGGTGCATATTACGCCTGACCTAGTTCCATTAATTATTATTCTGTTGGAATAACCTGTCTGTGCGGTCTATCGCATGCATGGTGATTTCTGTTGTTATTCCATTCTTTATTATTGTGTTGGAATATCCCATCGGTGAAAATTTCACCTGACCTAGTTCCGTTATTTATTATCTTGTTGGAATAACCTGTCTGTGCGGTCTATCGCATGCATGGTGATTTCTTTTGTTATTCCATTCTTTATTATACTCAGTTGGTTAAATTTTTGACTTTATACTCCATGAAATTAGTGGAATAATCCTTGATATTTGCGTTCATTCCAGTATCTTTTCATGGAAATATTCTTCTGAGCATTCTTGAATTTTACTCTACAAAAAAGTATCATGTTGACAATTTGGACGTTATTAGTTCCTGGATAAATTAATTCTTGAACTTGTTTTATTGAATTCTTATATCATTTTCATCATCCTCATGTTTATATTATGTTGAAAGTCATTTGTGGCCTGTAGTGCATAGATAGACTTGGTATGATTATGACCAGGGATTAATCGGTATAATCATGACCGTAATGTTACAAATGATGTGGTAAAAGTCTTCATTGGCCCGTAGTGCATTGATGGACAGTTGTTGGCATGATCATGACCATTGATGAATACACAAATATCCTTGGCCCATAGTGTATGGATAATTTGTGGTCGTGATACTAATGAATATCCTTGGCCGTAGTGCAGGGATGATGTGGATTATTTATTGGTGAGTCTCAAATGATAAAAGTGATGAAAAACCTTTTTAAATCATAAAAGATAGTAGATTTTATTCTCTACTTGACTCTTTTAATGGATTTCTTGTTCCACTGCAGTTAAACTTGATGTTTGTTATATTTTATCAGTTTAACATTGTTGAAGGCTAACGATAATTTTTATGCATTATCTTAGTCATAATATTTCTTACTGGGCTAGTTGAGCTCACCCTTTTGCTTTCATTGTTCTCTTCAGGAAATGAGAACGTAGCAGGGACTAGTCGGGGAACGGAGTGATGGTCCAGATGATATCATTAGTAGTCCTCACTATTCTATGAAATAGTGTGATAATAATTGTAATGAGGACTTATTCTGAGAGTGGATATTGTCTAGAAGACAATATTTGTATTAAAACTCACAGCTCTTATTGTATATTTAAGATTGTATTTGTATTTTGTACCATGTTTTTGGCGACTCAGAATAGGTGATGTATACATATTTTGGGGGCGTCACATATCCTTTGCTTTCTCATCACAACTTTTACTTGGCCATTACTTCCTTTGCTTAGCCACCAAGTATAAGCACTTTACTTAGTCACCAAGTATAAGCACTTTACTTGGCCTCCACATCTCTTATCTTTTGCTTGGCCACCACTTTGGATCACCCATGGTTTATCTTTACCCATTGGATCGATCCACGGATCCGGTTCTTACTTTGGGCTTTTAGCTTAATTAACTTAACTTATACTTTGGGCTTGCATTTAAACCAACATTGGGCTTATTTATTAATTCACTTTGGACCTTAACCTTTAATTCCAATTGGACTTAACCATTCCTATACTTGGGCTTGTAAAATTCCTAACAAATCCTACAAGTCCAATACATTTGGCTTAAAGCCTTATAACGTATAATCTATGTATAATCTCATATTCCAACTTGTATACTTATTCATAAACGACATATCATCATTCATACATACTCATATAATACCTAGTATCATACTCGTATTCATTACCTCGTACAATACCCGCGTATTATACGATCATCGCTTTAATTTATTATACAAATTTCAATTCCTTCTCGGAAATCACTTTCCCTAACCGTTAGGTTTTAAGTCCACAAGCGAAAACTTCATTTGCCATACTGAAATATTATTGGATATTCCATCTTGTCTTAGAATTCTATCATTACGTGTTTCTCAGAAGTTCAAAAATAATTCCCGAGCAGAAATCAGTAAATAGTGTTTTTACGAAAATTTCTCGAAAAACTTTTATTTTCATCTTGGAAATTCAAACACTTTAATTCTACCACGTAGCCTAAATCCTAACCACATTCGCACATTCTAGGTCATAGAACGACCTTCACATAGCTTACTCACATAAATAATCAATTAAATTCATTTAATCCACATAATCGAATAAAAATTTAATTCTCATAAAAATTTGATTTTCTCGGACGTTACACGGGCTCTCTTTTTTAAAGTCGTGGCGAACATATGGCATTTGGTAGCATCCGAATGCCCATAATAGGTCATCAATATGTCATAACCATCGGAATAATCATAGGGATCCCCCAATCCATCATACGTCTCCATCGGGGGCATCTTCTTCTTTAGGTCGGTTGTGACCTGATTGATTTCGAATGAGAATGGCGAACTGGGGTAGGTCAACGGTGTTCCCATCTGGTTCTTTGTTGCCAACAGCTTTTCCAATTTGGCCACCCTCCTGGCAAGGGGATCAGAATCCTTTTTACGAGGGGACGACTAAGGTATGTCCCTCTCGTATTTAGGAGACGCAACCCTCCTCCTTTGTCCAGATCTTCCCTGGTATTAGGACTTTCGATCCAAGGAACAACTCCTCCTTCAGCTCCTGCCCTCCCGAGAGCGACTCCTGGGTCTGCTCTTATTCCTTCTAGCCTCATTCTGACGAGGTATCCGGGATTGACTCCAATTTACGGGCTTCTTTGAGGAAGCCTCCTATTCTCTGGCCATTTTGGCCATCTACTCTTTGAGCTCTTCCTGCTGGAGGCGTAGGGCCTGTAACGCCCCAAAATCATGTCTATCTTCACACCCAAATTTTGTATGTCACGAGTACCATCTCCTTCCAAACATACATCATTATATAGCTAAATATAACAACATACATTCTCAAATCTCATGTTCTAATACCTTATAACCTCGTTCATTACAAATAATGATAGTTACATTATTCTTTACATCTTACAAGAGTGACTTTCATCCGCCACCAAGGATACATAACCATTCATTAGACTATTCTAAAGTTTAATTACACTATTCTACATTACAAGTCTTGGCTTGATCTTCACGCTCATTCATATACTGAATGACCCTTTGTCAGGATACCGGTCAACTTGATCTTTACGGGATCCTTAAGTTCTTCTACTCGTACACTGAAAATGTTTTTCATTCAAAGCAAGTGTGAGCATTCAATTGCTCAGCAAGTCATAGCAGTTGAATAAACAACTTCAAAAATTTAAACATTCTTTTAAGACTTCAATAACCGAACAAAGGTTATGAAGCAGCTTAAATAATAAGAATAATTCTGATTCCTATCATTTTAAAACATTAGTCACATTTACTTTAAAATACTTTCATTCTTCTACCATACACATTATGTCTGGCTAGAAGCATTAGCACAGACTTAACAATAACGGTTCTTGAATAAATAGAACATTTTTATATTGAACAATCAACCACAGAACAGTTCATCTCATAGAAACACCGAAGTGTTAAAATTATGGCACAAGGCCTCATACATTTTTCCACCTTATACAAATATCATACTTTTCACATAGATAAAACTTCTCATGTTCAACATCTGAGAAGTTTAAGAAACTAGCATTCATTTCAAATATGAATAAATTTAGGAAACTTACCTTACGCACAGCTATAGCTTAGAGTTTACGCTGAACTACTCATTCCAATCCTTATATAACACATAAGGAAATAACATGTACACCAATTAGTCCTACACCTGACCTATGCATTGGTTAAAGCTTAACTTTAATCCTTATGGCTGGTTTTTATAACCTAACTTTACATAACCATCTTTCTTTATCGTTTAACAGCGTTACGACATACGGAGATGTCTTAACTCATACGATCATCATCTTTGATGATTTATATTCTTATCTTCTTCTTATAACCTTTCTAGAACTTAGCACACATCGAATCTCTACTAATAGTCCATATGGTACTCTGAGTGGTTTCCCATAAACAACCAACAAACTAGTTTCCTCGTCTCATCTACTTTATCTTTCACAGTGAGTTAGATCGGTTGGCAGTTTCGTATATACCTTCGCTCTCTGAAGGAATTATTTAGCCCAGATCCCATATGTCAATCATCAAAGATTATGATTGTACCACAACCTAAACTTATCTTAACTTATCCGAACCATTAAAACTATAATGTTCGTTAAGTTGATTTCTCATTCCTTACGGCTTTCTGGCAACTAAATTCCATACCTCAGGATTCATTCTTTATCATCTAAGTCATACAGTCTTTTGTATACTCAGAATGATTATTCAATGTTAATACTATGCATTCATGCATTATGCATTTTATATTACCTTATTTATATCTTATAACGTTCGGTTCATTCAACTTCGAATGTCATCCAAGTTATTATTACTAGCTCAGCTTCTTAATGTTATATGTCATTATCATTAATTCAGTTTCTTCACCGTTCACAAGTTTAATCATTATTATTCATTACCTTACGGTTACACCATACATGGTGTTTAGGTTCTACCCATTTAATATTCGCATATACTCAACCATCATCTCTCAACGTCTAAGGAATAACAGTCATAGTAATCCCACACGTTCGTTTTATCGTAACTACGGTCCCCAAATATTGGTTACGTATTTTGCGTTTACATTGTTTATCTCTTAATCTCGTTCAACCTTTACTAAAGGTTTAATTCACTTGATTAAGTGTTATATTATGTGAAGTATATGTTCATTATCTTTCCTTACACTTTCCCAAGGAGTTGAGTAGTTAAAAGCTCTTCTCTGGGTTTTGTCCTACACCGGCGCTGCGGCACCGGTTCCCTTGTTATTTCTGGCGCTGTAGCGCCACTCACTAGTAGCTTAGTCCCTGGGCTGGCACTGTGATGCGACTTCCCAAAGCATAATTGGCGATGCGGCGCCAGTTTTAAAGCTCAGAAAAATTTCTACGTGTTGAACATATTTAAGACGCTTACTTCAAAATTTCATAACTTCTTCGTTATAACTCGGAACGAGGTCATTCCAAAGCCATATTCTTAATCTCATTACGTACTTTAACTTTCCTCGAACATAATTTCATCTTAAATCCATTAACATGCCATTCAATTGGCTTAAATTTCATTATTCGTTCATTTTATGTTATTAACGTTCTTCGTTAGTTCATCCGTAATTCGGTCATTCGAACTCGGAATTCATTCATTCTTGAGTCCACAACTCATAATTTTTATGTTTTCTTACATTCTTATAAAACCCTACACATTCGGGTTCATTTACATAGTTTCTACTTCTCGTTTGTCTTTTACAAAAATTTTGCCATAACTTCGTTATAACTAAGTTCAATCCATTCTTCATAAACATTTCTATCATTCCTAACCAAGAAATAAGTATCTAACTTATAAACGATGGTTTTAAACTTGTCCATCAACAACAACTTATAACTACGATGCTTTTAAATTTGTCCATCAACAACATTCTTCGTGTTCTTCGCGTTCTTCGTTCGTTCTTCATTTTTAATCGATACTTTGATTATAATTTCACTTTTTATTGGAATTTGGTGTTATAAAACACCATTCCTTACTTATTTTACCTAATTGTTCATATGATTCATTCGAATCGTTCAAATTCATTACGAAATTCATACTTCCTTAATAAAGCTTTTTAAGAAATTTATAAATTAAACTTCTAATTCTTATTTCTTCGTTTTCTCAGGATTTTAACCATATGAAAATCATTATTAACATCTTTTACTTCTATTCTCATTAAGCTATATGATTTCATATTAAACTTAAAGAAAATTTATATTAGACTATGTTTTAGGATTACCTTTCTTCTTTAATCTTCTTCCGTTAAACAAAGTTTGCACACGGATAGCTTTTCCTCTTCCTTTTTCCCCTCATCCGACTTTTCTCTCTCTCTCTCTCTCTCTCTCTCTCTCTCTCTCTCTCTCTCTCTCTCAAGTGTTGGTGATTTTCAAACTCACCAACAAATGAGTTAAGGCTCTCCTTCTATCACGGTCAGTTTATAATCACCAAGAAAGTAAACTACATCTTCCATCCATAGGTGATCAACCTATCGTATAACCCCATTTCGGGATATGTTCACCTCAGACTTATTCTTCAGATTCCGCACCAAAGCAAATTAGTTTGGCACAACTTCTCAAAGAAAGCTCGATTTTCGTATAACATGACATACCATTTGTCTAGCCAAATCAAATAGCTTAGACCATACCAATAAATTGGACATCAACTGAAACATTCGTCTAGTCAAATCAATAGACATCGACTAATCTTTAAATTCTTTTAATCATAAATTCAAAATGTTTTATGACGTCATGATACCGTACTGTTTCACAGCACGTTAAGAACTTTGTCAGTTTATGACTTTGTCATTATACATCATACCATAGCGGGTTGTTGATTCTAAGATTACATCCAACACTAGGTTCAATTGCATTAATAACTCCATCCGTTTACCATCCTTGCATCAAATACACTGATGATATAAAATTCATTTTGATATTTCAAATCAATTTTTGTCTAGCCGAAACAATTAGCATAGACATATAAATAATAGTTCTTTTAAAATCCATTGGATCACAAAAATTTGAGCCAATTATTTCCTTTTCAAAATGTACATATCAGCACGATTTCGATAAACTTTGAAATCCATCATAGCTAGACGACTTGGAATATCCTATTTCTCCATATTCCTTCATTATCTTACTTGTGACAATACAAACTAGCACCTCCAATGCTAAGTATACTGAAAATAACCCATTTTCATTCTAAACATTCATGTACCTTAATATAGTCCATCAACTTACCACACTTTATGTGTTTAGGAACTTTCCACAACCATATGCAAGGACTATCCATACGCTCAGGGCTCAGAAACATATCATATAACTATGAGTCACAAACTTTTCATAAGTATAAGTTTCAAGAACTCGCACCTATCTTAACATTCTCTACCTATCACACATATACATGAGAAAAGATTCACCTTCTCGTCATAGATTTATTGATAGCGTGACATTACTATTCCAATGATTATCACTGTAATAACTAAGTAATCACAAACCCTCTCCCATTTAAAGGTCCGTACCACTCTGTTATCACATGAGTCCTCAATTGAAATCTTATAACTTCTAACTTTCTCTTTACTTAATACGAATTTTCTTTAATTTATATGTTATCCTTTATAACTCAATCTGAGGTCTTCTTCCCGTACTACTTCATAGTACCATTAATTTATAGCATTAGCTATAAATCATCCATAGTTTAATAGAACATCTATTATTATTATTCACTATGATCATATGGTGATCTTACTCATTAATTGTTTAACTCAACGATTTTCTTATCCTTCTCTCTACGATTATAGCCTTATGTACTCATACCTAAGGTTTATAACCTATCCGCTCTGATACCAACTTGTAACGCCCCAAAATTCGGTCTATCTTTACACCCGAATTTCGTATGTCACGAGTACATGTCCTTCCGAACATACATCAATATATAGCTAAATATAACAACATACATTCTTAAATCCCATGTTTTACTACCTTATAAACTCGTTCATTAGAAATAATGATAGTTACATTATTCTTTACATCTTACAAGAGTGACTTTTATCCGCCACCAAGGATACATAATCGTTCATTAAACTATTCTAAAGTTTAATTATATTATTCTACATTACAAGTCTTGGCTTGATCTTCACGCTCATTCATATACTGAATGACATTTCGTCTGGATACCGGTCAGCTTGATCTTTACGGGATCCTTAAGTTCTTTTACTCGTACGCTAAAAATGTTTTTCATTTAAAGCAAGTGTGAGCATTCAATTCCTTAGCAAGTCATAGCAGTTGAATAAACAACTTCAAGAATTCAAACACTCTTTAAAGACTTCAATAACCGAACAAAGGTTATGAAGCAACTTGAATAATAAGAATAATTCTGATTCCTATCATTTTAAAACATTAGTCACGTTTACTTTGAAATACTTTCATTCTTATACCTTTTTCATACACATTCTGTCTGGCTAGAAGCATTAGCACAGACTTAACAATAACGGTTCATGAATAAACATAACATTTTCATATTGAACAATTCAACCACAGAACAGTTCATCTCATAGAAACACCGAAGTGTTAAAATTTTGGCACAAGGCCTCATACATTTTACCACCTTATACAAATATCACACATTTTCACATAGATAAAACTTCTCAAGTTCAACATTTGAGAAGTTTAAGAAACTAGCATTCATTTCAAATATGAATGAAGTTAGGAAACTTGCCTTACGCATAACTACAGCTTAGAGTTTATGTTGAACTGTTCATTCCAATCCTTATATAACACATAAGGAAATAACATGTACACCAATTAGTCCTATACCTGACTTATGCATTGGTTTCAGCTTAACTTTACTTCTTATGGTAGGTTTTTATAACCTAAGTTTACGTAACAATCTTTCTTTATCGTTTAACGGCATTACGACATACGGAGATGTCTTAACTCATACGATCATCATCTTCGATGATTTATATTCTTATCTTCTTCTTATAAACTTTCTAGGACTTAGTACACATCGAATTTCTACTAATAGTCCAAATGGTATTCTGAGTGGTATCCCACAAACAACTAACAAACTAGTTTCCCCGCCTCATCTACACTGTCTTTCACAGTGAGTTAGATCGGTTTCCAGTTTCGTATATACATTCGCTCTCTGAAGGAATTGTTTAGCCCAGCTCCCATATGTCAATCATTAAAGATTATGATTGTACCGCAACCTAAACTTAGCTTAACTTATCCGAACCATTAAAACTATAACGTTCGTTAAGTTGATTTCTCATTCCTTACGGCTTTCTGGCAACTAAATGTCATACCTAAGGATTCATTCCTTATCGTCTAAGTCATATAGTCTTTTGTATACTCAGAATGATTATTCAATGTTAATATTATGTGTTCATGCGTTAAGCATTTTATATTACATTATTCAATTCTTATAACGTCCGGTTCATTCAACTCAGAACGTCATCCAAGTTATTAGTACTAACTCAGCTTCTTAACGTTATATGTCATTATCATTAATTAAGTTTCTTCGCCTTTCACAAGTTTAATCATTATTATTCATTACCTTACGGTCAAACCATACACGGTGTGTAGGTTCTACCCGTTTAATATTCGCATATACGCAACCCTCATCTCTCAACGTCTAAGGAATCACAGTCATAGTAATCCAACACGTTCGTTTTATTGCAACTACGGTCCCCAGATATTGGTTACGTATTTTGCGTTTACATTGTTTGTCTTTTAATCGTGTTCAACCTTTACTAAAGGTTTAATTCACTTGATTAAGTGTTATATTATTTGAACTATATGTTCATTATATTTCCTTACACTTTCCCAAGGAGTTGACCAGTTAAAAGCTCTTCTCTCTGGTTTTTTGCCTGCACTTGCGTTCTTGGGTACGGTTCCCTTTATTATTTTAAGCGCCACAACGCTTGGGTCACACGAAAAGCTTAGTCCTGGTAAGTACAACAGAATTGACCATGAATTTTAAACTCCTTATTAATTAAATATGTGATTTAATTTTAATGAGTTAGTTTTGTGAGTTTATTTAAACCTTATGTGGTTATGTGAATTTACAAATGATTAAAGGGAGTAACTAATAGTTGATTTAAATTAGTGGACTAACCCTAAGTTTTTAATATCAAGGAATTGATAAGATTATTAATAATTAAATATTCAATTTACTTGAATATAGTTGCAAGAGATTATTTATATTGATTAATTGCAATTATGAGTAATTAATTGATAATATGTTGATTTATAATTATTGAGTAAGAGATTAATAATTTATAAAATGATTATATGTTTACTTGATTAATTTGTACAATATATTAAACCTTTATTATATGGTAGTTAACTATATATTTTATATAGTACAAGGTGATATTCGATACACCCAGGAAGCACGAAGATGTACCAAGATTTGAGTCACCATTTTTGGTGGCCAAACATGAAGAGAGAGGTTGCAGAATGCGTGAGTAGATGCCTAACTTGTCAGAGAGTCAAGGCAGAGCACCAACGACTAAGCGGGTTATTACAACCATTAGAGATTCCAGAGTGGAAATGGGAGCACATCACAATGGACTTTGTGGTGGGACTTTCGGCAACGCAGAAAGGGCACGACGTCGTATGGGTAATTGTAGATCGTCTTACTAAGTCAGCTCACTTTTTTCCGATTAAGATTAATTATAGTTTGGACTAATTAGCCAAATTGTATGTCAAGGAAATTATCTCGAGGCATGGGGTACCGGTATCTATTGTATCAGATAGAGATCCGCGATTCACGCCAAACTTCTGGAAGAGTCTTCAAGAAAGAATGGGGACACAACTACGAATGAGTACCAGGTATCATCCGCAGACCGATGGGCAAAGTAAGAGTATGATTCAGACACTTGAAGACATGCTCCAAGCTTGTGTGATGGACTTCAAGGGTAGCTGGGAGGATCACCTTCCATTAGTAGAGTTCACGTATAACAATAGTTATCACGCCAGTATTGGAATGCCACCGTACGAAGCACTGTATGGGAAGAAATGTAGAACGCCTTTATGCTGGGACGAAGTTGGAGAACGTCGACTGTTGGGACCAAAATTGGTACAACAGACGATAGAAATCATCAGGGTGATAAGAGCACGATTAGTAGCAGCTCAAGATCGCCAGAAGAAGTATGTGGATTTACATCGTAAGAAGAGAGATTTTGAAGTAGGAAGCTTTGCTTTTCTGAAATTATCTCCCTGGAAAGGGAAGATTCGTTTTGGGAAGAAGGGCAAGTTGAGCCCTAGGTTCATAGGACCATTTGAGATTTTGAGACGAGTCGGTGAAGTGGCATACGAGGTAGCGTTACCTCCTAAACTTGAGCACATTCACAACGTGTTTCATGTGTCAGTATTGCGACCGTATAAACCGGACTACAAGCATGTTATCTCCTATGAACCAATTCAAGTCGAGAAAGACTTATCGTACGAGGAAGTTCCTGTCCAGATACTAGATAGGAAGGAACAGAAGTTGAGGAATAAGATTATCCATTCCGTTAAGATTCTATAAAGGAACCACGCAGTAGAAGAAGCTACGTGGGAGCTAGAAGAGAAAATGAGAGCAAATTATCCGTTTTTATTTGTGTAACCTTACTTTTTTACAATTCCGAGGATGGAATTTTTATAAGGGGGGAGGGATGTAACGACCATGAATTTTAAACTCTTTATTAATTAAATATGTGATTTAATTTTAATGAGTTTGTTTTGTGAGTTTATTTAAACCTTATGTGGTTATATGAATTTACGAATGATTAAAGGGAGTCACTAATAGTTGATTTAAATTAGTGGACTAACCCTAAGTTTTTAATATCAAGGAATTGATAAGATTATTAATAATTAAATATTCAATTTACTAGAATATAGTAGCAAGAGATTATTTATATTGATTAATTGCAATTATAAGTAATTAATTGATAATATGTTGATTTATAATTATTGAGTAAGAGATTAATAATTTATAAAATAATTATATGTTTACTTGATTAATTTGTACAATATATTAAACCTTTATTATATGGTAGTTAACTATATATTTTATATAGTACAAAGGTGATACATTAATATGTCTATATATTATATATATAGACTATATAGTAAGAGTTATTTGCATTCATGTGAGTTGCATAATAATATTGATATATGTATGTGCACTTCTAGATATCTTGTAAATTAGGAGATACATTGTATGCTCTTTAAATCATTATAACCTATGTTATATGAGATGAATTGTGTACACCTATTTGATAACCAAGTATATATTATGTATATGGTATAAACCAAATGTTACATTTCATTATTTTGCTAATGCTGGAAATTGCTTTGTCCCATATTAGAGTCCCATTTCTTCTTCCCATGTGAACAAGCCTAGCCTAGCCTATCTCCACCTCAAAATCAACCAACATAGATGGGGGGTGGGATTCATGAGTAGAATTACCAACTCTCACCAACTCTTCCTTAAACCTTTTGCATTCTTGAAATTCTTTGGTTTGATTTGGGAGGTAATCTCATTGTCTAGATAATCAATCTTCTATAAATGGGACATCATCCTTCCTTGTTACAATTTGCTGAGAATTAATTTGCTAAGAGTGAGTAGATTGATAGATAGCAGCTGAATTGAATCACAAAGGTATAACTTCCATTTTCCATTCTTCATTTTTGATAAATTGTTTAATGGGTTGATTATTTGAATTAAGTATATTTTTGGTTGTTAGTTGATTTGGGTTATGTTTCTTAGTGTTATACATGCTTATAAGTGTGTTGAGTTATGTTAGAAGCAATGTTTTTAAGGATTTTACTTGATGGGTTGTTGAACTACCGAACAGAGTAAAGCTCGCCTCTCGATGCAGACGCACGCAGCCTATTCGCTCTATTTGTACTAGGGTGCAGAAGTAGGCTACCAGTAACTCCAAAATCAATTATGTCTCCAAAGATGCATGCAATTTGTGCTCTATTTGTACTAGGGGTGCGGTAGCAATTGCTGCCATATACCTCGTAAACCGATTCTTTGGTTTCATTTTGTGTTATGCATTATTAACTTGATGTTATGACCTAGATACATACCTATAGAGGAGTATAACATGATATGTAAAGCTTTCGTATGTGGTATGATGTAATCAACTTGAATTAGTAAGGAAGTTGTAGCTAAACTTAAAGTTTTCAAAACTAACTTTGTGGAAAACTTGTCTTCACGAGTTCTGAACTTATGAGACCATATACGCGTCTGATGTGGGACCTAAGTGAGCATGATATTTGATGTATAGTGTCTTTATCATGATTCAAACTTGTTAACTATGTGTTAGGAAATGTATTAAAGGAAAAGTTGTTATATTGAAGTAATATACATGAATACTATGTGGTGTAGGTTATGGTGTTTAAAGATGTTAAGCATAACCTAATCACACATGATATGAGTTTTAAAGTTGTCTTGTATGTGTATGTTGCATCATTCAGCTAAAATGATTTCAAAGACAACCTTGGGCATGTTTCAAACATAAGTTGCATATTATGTGAGTACTTAGATACTAAAGTAGTAAGATGTCATGTTATAGCTATATTACTCCTAAACATGATTCATATGTATTAAGCATGATGACTACGTGACTCTTTATGTTTTAATGACATATAATGTGTAAGCTAAACTGGTGGTAATGAACCCAAGTAGAATCATGTGTTATATGTGAAACTCTAGCATGTATGTATGTTAAAATGTATGTGTGATTAGTGTGTTAGAGTTGGACTGAAGTCAGGAGAGCAGAAGCTCAATCACAGTGCAGCGAGGGGACAGCCAGTACAATGCTGCTGAATCCTAAGCTTCTAGACCAGCGAGTCATTGCTGGCCCTATCCTCCAGCCAGCCAAGATGAGCTATTTTTGGTTCTGAAATTTAAGGCATGCTTGTATGATCTCTTTATCTTGTAATATGTAACCAATATGTCATATAATGTGTTGAGAAGCATGCTATGTGATGACTTGATTCTTTTAAGTGTAGACTCGTATTAGTTTATACATACTAATTGAAAGACGGACTTGTTAATGTTAGGTCGTTTCAACGCAAGTTAATTAAAGCTAGAATTATATTGTAGCTGAGCAATCAGGCAAGTATCCTAAACCCTTGCATTACTTTACTCGACGCATACCATAAGTAAGTTCCCTAAACTTACTCCATTTATTAGTGAGCAAGTATCTACACCTTACGCACTACCTTTATTTTGTGCAAACAGGTATAAGTTTATGCAAGTTTCCTTGAACCCTACTTTTGTTAAGCAAGTTTCCCTAAACTTACCCTAAACTATATTGAGCAAGTATCCGAATTTATGGTGTTGCAAATTTCCTAACTTACACAACTTTGAGTTGTGCTAGAGTCTGAACCTTTGTCCGGTCAGACAAGCCTATGAAGTTTTATAAAAGCTATCCAAACCGATTGATGGTAAGGATTCTTAGACGGAAAGAACACCCCTTTCTATGATAGGGGATTGCAGGTATCTAGTAAAGATACAATGAACAGATTTAAATGTTATGCATATACATAGAGTACGTGAGGTTGATCCCCTCAAGTACTTATTACGTAGACCCGATAACAAAGGGTCAATTAGCTATTGATTCCATTGGAGTGTTATAGTTCGAAGTCTATTTGACTAGCAGTTATTTTAAAAGCAATCATTATCTTTGCTTATGATATTCATATTGTTGAATCCTTCAGATATTATACTGTTGAACCCTTTTCCAGACATTTTTCCATTCATCATGATATATCCTTATTGGTGTACTTAAACTTGTTGAGCAAACTTCTTGTTCATCCTTGCTATATTATGAATTATATTGCAGCTAAGCCCGAGACCTCAGGAAAGGACAGGGGTAAAGGGAAGATGTAGGATTATTACGAGAAGCAGAATTTATCTTATGCTTAGTTTAAATTACGATTATGTAATATGAACCCTAATGTTTATTTTAGGGTGTTTGTAGAATGATATTAAGGTTATCGTATCTTGGGATTAGTAACACCTTTTGAATGAACGACATACGTTTATTATTTTCCGCATTTTAGTTATCGTATGTTGTTTAGAGGTGGATGTTAGTATTTTATCGTGATGGCCCGGACCGGGTCGAGGACTTCGGATTCGGGGCCACCGCATCATCATGGCTGCGGCTTCCCAAAGCATAACTGGCGCTGCTGCGCCAGTTCTAAAACTCAAAAAAAATCGAAGTGTTGAACATGTTTGAGACGCTTACTTCACAATTTCATGACTTCTTCGTTATAACTCGGAACGAGGTCGTTCCCAAGCCATATTCTTAATCTCATTACGCACTTTAACTTTCCTCGGACATAATTTCATTCTGAATCCGTTAATATGCCATTCAATTGGCTTAAATTTCATTATTCGTTCATTTTATGTTATTAACTTTCTTCGTTCGTTCGTCCGTAATTCGGTCATCCGAACTCGAAATTCGTTCATTGTTGAGTCCACGACTCATGTTTTCTATTTTTTCTTACATTCCTATAAAACCCTATACATTCAGGTTCATTTACATAGTTTCTACTTTTCGTTTGTCTTTTACAAAATTTTTGCCATAATTTTGTTATAGCTAAGTTCAATCCGTTCTCCATGAACGTTTCTACCATTCCTAACCAAGCAATAAGCATCTAACTTATAAACGATGGTTTTAAACTTGTCCATCAACAACAAGTTATAACTACGATGGTTTTAAATTTGTTCATCAACAACGTTCTTCGTGTTCTTCGCGTTCTTCGTTCGTTCTTCATTTTTAATTGATACTTTGATTATGATTTCACTTTTTCTTGGAATTTGGTGTTATAAAACACCATTCCTTACTTATTTCACCAAATCTTTCATATGATTCATTCGGATCGTTCAAAATCATTACAAAATTCATACTTCCTTAATAAAGCTTTTTAAGAAATTTATAAACTAAATTTCGAATTCTAATTTCTTCGTTTTCTCATGATTTTAACCATATGAAAATCATTATTAACATCTTTTACTTCTATTCTCATTAAGCTATATGATTTCATATCAAACTTAAAGAAAAACTATATTAGACTATGTTTTAGGATTACCTTTCTTCTTTAATCTTCTTCCGTTGAACAAAGTTTGCACACAGATTGCTTTTCCTCTTCCTTTTACCCCTCATCCGACTTCTCTCTCTCTCTCTCTCTCTCTCTCTCTCTCAAGTGCTGGTGATTTTCAAAATTACCAACAAATGAGCTAAGGCTCTCCTTAAATAGAAAACTAAGGCTAGGGGTATTTTAGTCATTTGGCAAACCACCTTACTATTCACACCTCCTTACTATTCACGAAACTTCTCTTGGAAGTTTCGTGGTTTCGTGTTGTAGAATTCGTCTGACAGTTAAAAAAAATTGTGGTTCCCGGAATCAAAATATTTTTGGATATTTCATCTTTCTTTTACAGATTAACTTACACATTCTTCGGATCTTTAAAAAACAAAAAAAACCCTTTTTGATGATAAGAGTTTTCCTTCACGTTTTCCCCTAACGTAGTTAAACGAATGAAAAGTACATAACAATACTTTTCGTCGTTTTTATTTCGTCCGATTGTTGCACTTTTTTTGAGAAAAACTTTTATCGGCTAACTTAACTTTTCACAACATTTTATCGTCAAATCTTTCGACGGAATGTTATTTCGACATACCAAACTCTCAGAAAGGCTTAGGTTATTCAAACCCTAACCCTTAGGGTTTCGTCGGGTGAATAGTGCATATTTCGTCTTTTTCCTCAGAAATTATTTATTCCAAGAAGATTTTTATTTTCGTCTTGAAATTTTTTACTTATTTGGTCTAGCTCGTTGCCAAAATTTTCCCGTCTTATAATAATCCTTGGTTCTAAAATGATTAATAAACACATAACACGTAATATTATTAATAAAAATTAACTTTATTAATAACTAATTCTTTAAACTTAAATTTTGGACAATCCGATTCTCTGGGTTGTCGATCACAAGGCCATTATGGTATCCTTGTTTTGCTACATCTTTTTCTGCAAGGTAAACTGGCACTGGTCTCGGCTGTCCTCAGCGCGATCTTTCCCTAGCCTTTCGTATGCCCGAGACTGGTTGTCGTCAGCATAACTGATGGGGATGTGTGTTGACTGGTCAAAAATAGTCATCGCCGGATAGACGGGGTATGTTCAGCACCATCTCCATGATTTTTAGAACCCAACCTATCTTTTACCGACCCCCTCACTTGAGTAGTCTGGTGAGTTTTGACTTTTCCCTAGTTAGAAGCACCGCTATCCCTGCTCGCCATGGCTTTCAACCAAAAAATTGTAGAGTGATTGTAAAGGCACTAAAAAGCCCTTCTTCTAGCACCAATGTTAACGCCAAGTTTCGTCGGCGCATCCAATTACCGAATCCACACGCTCAAACCTGCACAATAACAGATCACACAAGAAGCTTGACAATTTGTGTCATCGAATGATAGCTCCGGTATGAGAATGAGTACAGGCTGGTATAAGGTTTAATAATGGAGGCTTTAGTATTTAGTGATTAATAATGTATTACCTGTTAATTGAGGTCAAGCCTTGTATTTATAGTCGTTCTTGTCACCTTAGAGTTCAGTTCTGAATCGGATTAGGACTCTCAAATATGGCAATTACCAATGTTTGGGTCCAACACAATCTCCTTAAAAGGTGCAAATTGGATACGATCCAAATACTACCGTTGGAGTTAGTTATTGTGACGCCCCCAAAATTTTTGACACCCATATCTCGAATTCGGTGCATCACGTGCAACTACGAATATCTTACTAAATCATTAACAACGGAAAATAATAGAATAATTTATATTGATATAATATAAATATTCGCGTCCCAAGGTACCGTAACCATTACTACGACAATTCAGTGATTAACTTAAACATAACTTAATCATTCTTGAATACATCATAACAAGCATAATAATAATAATAATACTTCTAGTCTTAAGGACTAAGTTATTCTGTCGCCTTTCCCTTTCCCTTGTCCTGTCCTGAAGTACCACCTTGCTCTGCCTTAACTGTAATGTTTTAGAAAGCAAGAATGAGCAACAAGTTTGCCCAGCAAGTAATATAGCCAGAAGGACAAGCAGTTATAGCATTTAAATCTTTCAAGGGTATAATAATAATAAGTAGTTCAAGGATATCAAGAATATCAAGAGTATTCAATAGGTGTCGCTATAGACTGAAGGATATCAACAAAATTTCAGGATTTATTCATTTCGAGGTTCAACATGAATGAGTCTTCGAAAGCGATACTAAGGACTAAGAACTCTTACTAGAATTAACGAAGATTTAATCGTAATCCAATATAAACGAGTACAACGGTGATCACCTAAAGTACCCTACGTTATGCATAACATTTAATCATACTTGTATGCACGTCGGTTTCCGACCATATATAATTTCCCTTCAATGAGGCTTGTTCATCTCAAGAGAGACGATAGTCCGCACCAAGTCAATTAGTTTGGATAGCTTTTAACACAAAATAATAGTCTAGTCGAATCAAAGGCTTAGACAAATTTTTATAATGCATTTAAGAACGATAAGTCTAATGCTTGCAACAACGTCAAGGTATATAAATGATTTTTGAATAAAGCAGATATTTGCTTGAGACAACAATTTGAAGGTATACTGATTGTAAGAAGTAGGGAACTTGCCTCGTTAAATCGATTATGTTTACCTTTGACACCTTGTCATGTATATTGCCTATAATATAATAATATAGCCGTACAAATTAGTGATTGTTGAATCCAATTCACTTTAGCTATTAATCGCATGTCATCCTAGTTTAAGGTACAAGTCTCTCATAAAATAAAAATACTACATTTCTTACTTGCTACACATTTATGCTCACAAATAAGAAAACTAAGCACATAACATTTATTTATTAAACTATTGCTCAATTAGTTATCTGAACTAATTTTATTAATTTGGAGTTTTAAATGACATTAAACATAAACATCCCTCTTTATAGATACACTCTTCTTATTGCATTTAAATATTACTCTATTTATCCTCCATGACCATTATGGAGTAACAATTTATTTTTATTTTATTTTATTATTATTATTTATTATTTTTTTTTTATTTTTTTTTTTATTTTTTACATAGCAGCTCACCAAAGTATTAAGTATGTACCGAAATTTTCATGCATAATTGCAGCCGAAATTAGCCTAAAAGTATAGCACTACCTTATTGCATAAAAAGAGATTAACATGTAGCAACATGTCTTGACAATATAGCAGCACCTTTTATTGCACAAAACAAAATAAATTAACATGTACACTCTAGCAGCCGAACTAGCAAGGAAAATAATCTAGTAGTACCTATATACACAATAATCTCACATATATCATCTCTTTGTTAGATACATTAACCGGCCCCACCATGCTCCAATACATGCTTGATGTCTTTCTTTTCTTTTTTTTTATAATTAGCAGTATCTATACACACGTAACAAATCACATATATCACCTTTAAAAGATCCACCCCTTTACTAGGTACACCCAACGCCCCACCTTCTCATCATTCACATACTTAATTACTAGCTTTTCTTCCCTTTTTGTTTTTGTTCATGCAAGGCAGTAACCACAAAGCCAACAAAATCATGAAGCATCAAAAAAAAAAAAAAAGATGACACACTTAAATCATCATTCTCGTAAACATACTTTGAGTCTTTTTTTTTTTTTCTATACATGCTTGGGTTTTTTTTTTTTTTTTTCTACGAAAATCATTATGCATTCATGCAATATAATTTATTTATTTTGAAACACATGGTAAAATTAATTTAGCATGCACACATCTAATTTAGCATACTAATTTACAAGCAACACAATATATCCACATTACATCAAAAGAAGAAAAATGTATGCTAGAATTTAAATGGAAAGAATTTTATTCAACTAATTAATCTATATACCTTAGCTTGAAAAAAAAAAGGATTTGGTTGCCAAGAAACACTACTGCTGCCGAACACCACCTCTCTATTTGGTTCTTGCTTCTTCTCTTTTTTTTTTTTAAAGGAACACTAGAGTATGGGGTATATATATATACTAAAGAAAAGTGTATACATTAATTAAAGTGCTCAAGGCCATTCCCCACACAACTTTTTAGCAGCCTAAAACTCTAATATATCCCATCACTTGTCAAGTACTACCAACCACCCACATGACACACGCCAGCCCCTTTTCATAGATACAAGGTTCTAGATGTTGGCCTAAATCATGGTAATACCCAATGATATAACTACTTTGGTTGGAATTGGGTTATTTATTAACAAGCTACTAGAACTTGGCTTGTCAAAAGTGAGTGACTAATACTCATGGTTGCAAAAAAGATTAATTGGGTGAAAAGTCTTGAGGCTGCCGAAATGAGTGAGAAGGAGATAAAATAAAATATAAAAAAAACTTCATAAGGCTGCCGAAATTAAGTGGAAATAATAACATGGCTGCCAAAATAATTGGGTAGAAAAATAACATGAGGTTGCCGAAATTAACTAAATGGGTAGACAAAAATTCATGGCTACCAAAAATAACATGGGTAAATAAAATGTCACATGGTGCTTAGAAATTCTTGGGTGGAAAATCTTCCATGGCTAGGTTCTATTATTTGGACTATAATCATGTAAATACTTAATTATTATGGCAGTAGACCAATTAATTTAATTTACCCAAATAACACTAAATTATACACCACCTTAATAATTATTAATAAGTTGGGTTATTTCACATAATTTAAGTTACTCACTTAAATAATAATAAAAAGATTTAGTCCATCCAAATAAGCTTTCAAACCAATTCAATGATTTATTATTACTCTGGTATAGTTAAATAAATTAATTATGTACCACCTCTCATATTGTCATCTTTTACATAGCAATGCATTCCTTCTTTAATTTATTCCTTACTAAATTCCATCATTGTGTCACACAGGACATTTCATAAACTTATCATAATTCTCCTCATTTTATCAATTATTAAAAGTTCAATTAATTCAATAAAATTACTCACCTCATGCCATGCAAGCATTTATAAAATAAATAATCACAGGCTCTAATTATATAAATATTAATATTAAATCATAAAATTTGCGGTTATTACAGTTATTCAATTATGGTTAGGACTAGAGTCCTTAACCATTTAAACCCCTTATCACTCCGGACTCCATACAAGGGTCATCCTACTGTACGGGTCCAATTCAATCGAACCCCCAAAAACAGGCTTAGGCTCCGGCCCAAGTGACTCGGATGCCCGACTCCGAACATCATCAACTAGAACAGGATTTCGCCCCAAAGGACTCGAATACCGAACCCGAACACCTCCAATATCCTTGATGACTTCGGCCCAATAGACTCAACATCCCCTTCTCACCCCAGGCTTCAGCCCACCCAAGAGGTCAATAAATTACTAGCATCTTTCCAAAATTAAGTAACCTTGCATAACCAACAATTTTCAGAGGAACACAATAACCCATGTTACTAAGTTTTAAAATAGATAAAAAAATTTAACCATTTCTTTGTCAAAGTTTTTTGTCCAAGTATAGAAGGATTTGAACGGACAGAAAACTAATAAACATTTTAGACAGACAAAAAACTAATAAACATAAATAAAATTTTATAATTTTCATTATAATCTCTATATTACAAACGCATCAAAATTAATATAAAAGTAAAATAATAATCTAAATATAAATTTAAGTTTCCTTTTTTTTTCCTTTAATTAACTACTTAACACAAAATTTTTTATAGGTTTTCTATTCTTTTCCGTTCTATCCTAATTTTTTAAGTTTTATATTATTTTCTTTTCTTTAAAAAATTACACATAGTAAATTCATCCCGAAGAAGATGGTTGATGACCGGAGTCCGACCAAAACAATACCGGAAAATCATCTCCGCTACTCTGACTTGCAACCGACCTAGTAATATCTGGTGGCTGAACCGGTAAAAACGAAGAAAAATAAGGCCGTAGACCTGGTGGTGGAGAAAATGATGGCATAGTAGTAGTACTTGCGTACCCAAATGAAGAAGAACTACATGATGAAGAAGATTCCAAACTAGAAGCCCCATAAGATGACACTAGAAATTGCTCCAATAAACTTGTAGGCTGCTGCTGCTGCCTTTGTAAATAGTAGTTCATGTTCATGTAGTCCAATGAAGCCTCAGGGTTGCTCTGCATTGGGTAAAAAGATTGGCTGTGGACAATCGGCTCCGGCGATGTCGAAACAGATAAAAGGGTTCCCGGAGGGGGAGAAATGACCAACTGGGTCGCTGGAAAATTGGGCGAATTCAAGCCGATTGTGACGTTTTCCGGGAAATTGAGTTTTGCTTTGTTGCCTCTGAATTTGAGTGCTGCTTGATCATAAGCTCTAGCAGCTGCCTCAGCCGTGTCATATGTGCCTAACCAAACTCTAGCTGCCTTGTAGGGGTCTCTTATTTCTGCTGCCCATTTCCCCCATGGCCTCTGTCTTACTCCTCTGTATTTTCTCCTTGGTTGATCTCCAACTCCAGAGGGCTGTTGAGTGTTATTGTGATCATCATTGTATATGTATGTAGTGGCTTCTGCTGGTGGTGTAATCATTGGTCTATTACTTGTACCTTCTGTGATTTTAGGGAAAAAAAAGAAGAAGCAATCTATTAAAACCAAGTTGAAATCTTTTGTCCCAGCGGGATAATTCGCCTCCTCATTTCCAAGAGTTCAATCTTTAGTGAAAACAAAGAGGGTGTATGTCAGTATGTGTGTGTTAATGTAGCAAAAAAAAATAAAAAATTTGTTGTTTCATTCTCTATCTCAACTATTGCATCACTTTTCACGTAATAATGAGACAACAGATGAAACCTATATCTATTGTCTCATCGTACATACTGTTAAATGTTATTTATAAATATAATATAATAGCTATACATGAAGTTGGATAAAATGGATGATACATTGAATGGAGAGCAATACAATCTGATTTCTATTAACACAAATACATAATAACACTTAATTTTGTTTCAAAATGTAGGATTAAAATGTAGGATTGAGTTTGAATTTTAAAAATAAGTTTGAAATATTATTAAATTTAAAAGCTCATTTACTTTTAAAAAATATAATTATAAAAATCACAAACTATCAAAAGTACTACAAATTACATATCGTAGGTGGTAGTGATATTGTTTTCAATATAAAGAGATGCAATATTTTGAACTATTAACAACATATGCATGTCCTTAATTAATGTCCTCTACCTTTCAAGTAAAATTGGATGAAACATGCAAATACACCCTCTTTCCTGCAAATTTATTGCGATTAAAGTGGTTGCAAAAGTAAATTTTGATTATTTACTTTTCAAAATAGTTGAATTTTGTCACTAAAGATACGAAGAATAAATTAAATTAATATTTCACGAATAAAAATGTTAGTTACACAAAAAATTTCTTACATTAATAATAAGTGGGGCCGGATTCATACTTATTTGACAAAAAATATTTTGCAACTAATATTTTTACTTTGTATAAATATCAATTCGTAGAATTAACAAAATATGATGAGAATTACTTTTGAAAATTGATATTTCTCAGCATTTTTTCTTTCCAGACGCAATGCATATTTGTATTATGCGCATTAAAAATTGTATATTTGTGGTGTTAAGAAAATTTTTGCATGATAAATATCAACTCTCTTTCTTTTGCGATCATTTTTATTTGTAAAAAACAATTCAAGACAACTAATATTTTTATGTATTTTTAATATTTTTATATAAAATTAAAATGAATTTCAAATTCACGTGAGAAGAATGTGAAAATATCAAAAAATATATATTTGCAAATAGTGATACCCAAATTCAACTATGACATTCATTTTAAGACCGGAAAAGCTGCTAACCTCTAATGTTTGATGATGATCCTCCAAGCGAAAAATCACTATATGCCCTACAAACTCTTGAAATTGATTCAGAAAATTGCTCACCACCACCACTGCTGCTACGGCCTCCTCCCTCTTGACGTCCTCTCTTCGCACCAACATCACCACCACTGCTGCTGAGGTCTCCGCCAGCTCTCCAATTACTAACCTCACCGGTCACTACATTGGTCAGCGCCGAAACCATGACCGACATCTCTTCCTCTCTATTGTGTCCCGGAAACATTGGCCCAAGCACTGATTCTTCCAAATATGCAAGACCACCTCTCCCGCTTTCTCTCTCAACCGCGGCCGCCCTTGGCGGCTTAATGTCGCCGGAGTTTCTTGGATTCGCCACCTTGAACACACACATGTAATGCCTCTATATATAAATGTATGTATTATGAGAATTCAATATATAGAGAAAAATGTGAGATGTAAAAATATTAGTAGAAGGCCATGAAGAACCAGTTATATAGGCAAGTTGAGAGATGAGGAGATTGGTGGTGGATGAGTTGAATAAAATAAATTAAGTCCCGCCGCCCATGAGCCACCGCCTCTCTTCTACTTCTTCTACATGAAGTAACGTAAAAATAAAACCTTCTCATATATATATATATATATATATATATATATATATATATATATATATATGTCCGCTTTTTCAACCAACCAAAAGCGCGAACTATAAACCAATCATTTATAAGAACGATTTTTTAAATCATACTATAACATGAAAAGCGATTTTTATCATATATATATATATATAACATACCTCTTAAATAATATATCTTTATTAAAATTACATTATTTTAAAAATTCTTTTAATATTTTGAATATCCTTTCAAGTCCCAGAGTAAATTGGACCCAATAATAATTAATATTTAGAGAATGATACTTGTGAAAATATCAAAAATTTTGTATGAAATAACAATTTTTTTATATTTCTATACTCCTTCTGAACTCAAAACAAAAAAACGTACTCAAGTACAAAATATTTTGTTCATAAAATAATGTCAAATACAAAAATTAAGTACAATAAAATAAGTCTAATAAGTAATTTATTCTCAAAAAATATACTAAACTGGGATGCACCAAGTTTAAAAGATACAAAAAATTATTATATAGTATACCTGCATAGAGTTTACGGGACAAAATTGATACATATTTTATATTATGTCCTCTTCTTTAATTTTTAAACATTGTGAAATTTATACTACGTTATCCTTTTAAAAACAGGGGGGGTATATATTTTCTCAATCCCACAAAAACATCTTAAGACATGTTAGCTTTTTATACAAATAATAAAAATTAAAAGTACAAATCAAAGTCAAAGTATAAACAAGTACTTCTCATTTTACTAACAATAGACCTTACATAAGTATTAAAGATCCTTTATATTTTCGAAAAATAATGAACGTTAGTGAAGTAATTTTAGGAACACAAACCGTATAATAGACTTTATATAAGATTTTGAAGCTAATGTGTATTTTAGATATTTTTCAAGACAGTAAGAAAAAAATTGTAGTACAATTATCTTTTATGCGAGGAAATATATTCCGTTTATATGTTTTTTCCTATATTTTCTTTTAGTTATAGTAATATAAAATGAAACAATTTTTTAATGTCATTATAATTATAGTGTCATACTATTACAATTAAATTAATAACATATTATTTTTATACTTTTAATATTAATTTTTTAAATTTTATAAATTAGTCTTTTTTTGGTAATCGAAATATATAGGACTACTTGTAATCTAAGATTATTATTTTTTGGTGGTTTTATGTCAAGTTGGGAATTGGATGACATTTAAGATTCGATTGCGTCAAAGGTTTGTTTTATTATGAGTTTCTTATTTTAGAAAGTCAAAAGCTACGTGTGAATTCACAACATAGGAGGAAGTTGGAACCTGTAGTAGAAGACTTTCCACTTTCCAGTTGATTCAAGTCGGTGATGAGAGAGAAATAGCCTAGGGTCCGACTGTCTGACATGATCAGAGAAAGGCATGTGGGTCCCTTTCTTGCCATCATTCCTCCTTACTAAACTTTTTTTTTTTTTTTTGCTAAATTACTCTTCGTGTTTTGTTTTGAAACAAAAAATCATACACCTCATAAACAATATTAAGGATATCAATTATACATAAAAAAAAATTATGCACATATAGTATAATATAAAAAAAAAGAAGAAGCGATACCTAGAATTGAATATTTTACATATTTTGATTAGTAAATAATACATGTATCTTATTCTTGGTACATATTTTTTTTTGTGTACAATTAGTGCACATAATATTATTCTACAGTTTAGAAGTTAGAATTCAGATGTAGTAGAAGATTAAATATAATTTTTAGGATAAATTTCACTTAATCAGTTGAGATTTTATCACCTTCTCACTTAACCACATGTTTAAAAATCTAGATTTAAACACCCGTAGAATTGAGGTTAAATAAAACGTCAATTTTTTCATCCAATTTAACGTGTGTGCGTGCCACTCGTCAAAAGTGTATGAAAATCATTAAAACTTTAAATTTTTTAAAAAGAGACCCAAAATACCTCACCCAAACTCACTCTCTCTCTCATCATATTCTTCATATCTAGTCCCCATCATCATAAATACTTCATACCCACCTACTTCAACTAGAAATAAAGCATACCCATCATCTCCTCAACTACAAACTTGCTTCATATGGATCATCGTGCCTCTATCCGTGTTGTTCGCTTTATCATTTCTCATCTTTATCTCCATTTTCATCTTTTCTCCTTCATCTTTTCTCCTTACCCAATTGAAAATCCTAAATTAAAATTCCAAACTCCAAATCTACCATCATCTAATTCACCCCGCAACCACCACCACCACCACCACCACCACCACCACCACCACCACCACCACCGTCGCCCCTTTCATCATCTCCACCATCATTGCACATGCACAACTCATCCACTTGATATTCTCATGCTCGAATTTTTCATAAATTATTAAAATAAGAATTTAATAATTAAAATTTTTATTATGAGGTGTACATATTTTGAATTATGTGTTTTGGTGTGAAGAAATTAATTTTTTATGAGATTTAATAGTTGATTAAATTATTAAAGGAAATAAAAGAAATTAGTCACGATAAGAAATTTGGTGGTAAGGGAAATTAACCCTATAAATATTGGATAATTTAAATTAAGTTGAAACTATATTATGGAATAATATTGTTTGAATATTTAAACCTTACTTGGTGTGGTGCTGTAGTAAAGTGGATAAAAGAGTTAATTCACTTAATTAAAAATATAATTGATTGGAGATTATTTGAGTTAGCCAATATGGCCTACACTCTTTGTGTCAACAAGTAATAAATAAGTAAGTAAAAAGTATCGTTCCCACGAGTAATAAAAATTAACTAATATCGTTTCACGAGAATTAACTAATTAAGTTTATAAGCATTAATTTTAGGTCTTATTTAAGCGAATGATATTATATTTTATATTTAAACTATGAAATTAAATAAACCTAACTATTCCTAGAGTGAGACTAGATAATGAAGACACGAGATCATAATTTCATCTATTGACTCATTCAAATCCATACATTTCATGTTAAGCCAAACTAATTGTCTTAGGTTTGTTAGTCGAGAACACAAAAGTAAAAGTATAGCCATCTCTCAATTTACCATACCCATATCACATATAATCCACAGTTGATAGAATACACATGAACCCCACATTACCTAAACCACTATATGTCTATGTGATTTATGAATAATTGGGGTTTAATCCCAAGTTCTCAATTGACCAAATTCGAATGGTGCTTGGGTATATGTCTATCCTAAGCACAAATCATACATCCCAACCTGATGTAGAATATACAATCATAAGCTATTAAGATCAGATCCAAACCCATACTTCATCTCTCAAGTCCATATGGATTATCACAATAATTGATGGCCAATCAACTAAGCAATTAAGCATGAATCTTAATAGACAAACCCATAGAAATCAATAAGGCTATCAATGAAACATATCAGAAATAATTAATCCATAGAATCCATTACAATCTCAGAATAGTGTTTAAATCATAAGCGAATTAAAGCTATCATCCACATATTGAATAAACATCATAAGATACAATTAGGAATCAAAAGAGAGTAAGAATAGAGAATGGTAGTGCAAAATTGTTCTCTTGATCCAAGGTTGAATCTCGATGCTTTCAATCGCTTCAAGTCTTGATCTAATCAACTCTAGAAATCACTACTCTAATATATTCTAATCTAATTATTCCAAGTTGAAGAAAGAAAATAGCAGTAGCTTAAGCCCCCAAGGGGTGGAATATATCTTACATAATGAAAATACGTCTAATATATAAGCCCTAATTGAACCCCCCCTCTCAAATTACGCTTCAATTGCACTTTTTTAATGAAAAGTCGACTTTAGTTAACACATCGAGTCGTCAGCGTGACCACGCAGAATTGGCTTTGAAGTTAGCGTGCGCGCGCTCAAGCAAAAAATCACGTTTTTGGCTCGGGGAGGTCTTGTGTGTTGCCCTTGGAAATGCACTACAAAAATTGCGCGCCCTTGTGTCCATTTTTCTCTGCGGTGTCCTCTGGTAAAATGGCCATAACTTTTGATCCGGGAAGAGTTACGGGGCCTGCCACCTATCAAATCGAAGATATCGACGAGCTCTACAACTTTCATTCTTTGATGATTGAGAAATTCTGGCCGGATGAAGGTTGAAATTGGTCTGGAAGTGACTACTATGAAAATGGCTAACCAAAATAGCGAAGTTTGACGTCCGTTGGTATAAAAATCATAACTCTTGCATCCGAACTCAATTAGAATGATTCAAGATGTTCCGGAAAGCTCTGAGAAGCTCTAAAATGTAAGCTAAGTTCCAAACCAAGAACATGAAGTAAACATGAAAGCCCAAATGATGTCGGATTGCTTTTTCTTTGCATTTTTCTTGCTTTTCCTTACCAATAGTCACTCACTTTAGCCCCAAACATAAGATCTACAAAATAAACACAAAATGCATGAAAAGTAACTAAGAAACATGAATATAAGCAACTAATTCAAGTAAAAGATACCGGATAAGTAGGTATAAAACCAACTTATCAAATACCCCCAAACTTAAAGCGTTGCTTGTCCCCAAGCAACCTGATATAATGCAATCTACATCTTTATGCAAGCTACGCTACTATGACAATGAATCCCAGATTTCCGAGCCATATTATGAATTCCGGTGAGACATGCCTCGAGGAGAAATATCAAGATTCAAGAACAAAGCATCAAACTAAGCTAAAGGCATAATGACATACAATCAGATAATCTAACTTTCGCTATAAAGAGTTGTGTGTGTGTGATGTGTTCACAGATAAGCTTGACAAAGGTGAAGATACCACATGCTACATGCTTAAGGCAGAAAATTGAAGTTTAAATCAAGAAGCGCATATACTAATGAGACATCAACTACTCCAACACATCAATACAAATTAAGGTTCAACAATGGGTTTATTTTACTTTATTTTTTACTCACGAGGCGATTTTCATACTTTCCATGTGTTTATTGATTTTTTTTTTTTTTTTTTTTATATTTCCCATGGTATGCAATGTCTCATTCCATTAGGCTATGATGCTACCCCCTTAGCGAGCTTTCAACCAACGACTCCCGGACCATTAAGACCTTAGAGGCGCTAGGTGTAGAGACAATCCCCTCGGGCGTGCTTACTCAAGTAACAAAGGCCCAAAAACAAGACTATACAGTAATTATTCAATTTTTTTTTTTTTTTTTTTTTTATTTTTTTTTTTTTTTTTTTTATATAAAGCAAGCATACCCATGCGTTCCCAAAACTTGAGTTTAAGTGTCTTAATAGTCATTACTCACTTCCTACACAATTCTATCATTAAAAACAACATTTTCCTCTCAGCAGACAAGCATGCTAATCTTAACCAACAAACAAATAGGAACATTGTCGTACTACCTGGTAACATCTAAACAACAAGCATGAATTATATCATGTATAAAATTATAACTAAGCTCAAGATATCCACTAAATTTAGAAATCTATCAAATTTCTATGTCATCATTGGCCAAATTAGAATTCAACTAACTAAAAACCTAGGATTATGCAATGTTATGCAACTAAACACATACTAAGTAAACAAGACAAAAGAAAACTAAAAAAATAAATAAATAAAATTTCATACTAAAATACCCCTACTATGCAACTTAAACATGCAACCAAACTATATGCAACTAACTATATGCAACAACTACTCACTACAACCTAATACCCCCAAACTTAAAATAAACAATGCCCTCATTGTAATTAAAAGTGAAAGAATACTCCCCTAAGTGGCAATGTCATCTTCGTTCGCCTCCTCATGATCCGATGGTATATCGAAGGTGATGGCTAAGTTTGAGATATTCTATAGTTGAAAGCGAGTGTGGGCTTCTAGCTTGTCCAGAATGCTTGAGTAGAAATTCTAAAAATTTAGCAAATTTTTTTACGTGGTTGAGCTATGGTATTGCGCGCATGTGTGGTGTTTAGCTTGTAGTTAGGCGCGCGGTAGCGCGACCACATACTCTGGCGACTTCAGTTTTTTTTGACTTACATTTGATCTTGAATGCTTATAGCAATTGGATTGAACTTTGAGAGGAGAAACAATAAAACTATTATTAAGACTTAAAACTATCTAACATCTACTAAATATTGAAATGTAAATAAGAATTAAACAAGGAGGAGAAAGATTGGATGGGGTGCCTCCCATCGGCGCTTTCGGTTTATAGTCCGTTAATTTGGACTCTTTTCTTGACACCGCTATCCGATTCCTCTACGATAAGCTAGGAACCCTCCATCCATTAGAATTGCATAATGCGTGGTAGGTTCCCCATCTTGCGTGTCGTGAATTGAAACAACCTAGCATATTTCACATACATGATGTCCCCCAGTTCTATTGCATAGCAGGTGCTCCTTAGTTGTATCTGTGAATAGATTTTTGCATTGAGGCATGAAAGATTCAACAGATTTTCTTCTTCTATTATCTCTTCCTCAAGCCCCCACCATGGTTTGTAAGAGGCCTCATAATCGCGAGAAATTCTTGCTTTGGATGTGACTACCGAGGGACATGGGTGTGCAAATTTTCTTTGAATTTTTCAACTCTAGCGAGAAGGCACTTGGGGTATAATACAAGTTGGCTCATGTTCTTCATTTTCCATACCCCCAGTTGTCTCCTCAATGTCCACTCTTTTCGGTTCATTCGGTGGCATGTACACTTACGGCTCTCCATCAATTTCATCGTCCATGTCATAGCACCAATTGTTTGGAGGCGATTATTGAGGCTTTGAACATTTGATCCATCGATTACGAAGATTTTGAATTGACCTCTCTTGCTCAATCATCTTCTCCTCGATTGATCTTTATAAATTTGAACCACAATTCCTCCGATCTTGAATTATCTTTCTCGGTTTCAAAATCCAAGTATTGAGGACCATTCATTTGTGAATTAATGAGTTGTTCCATCATTTGTTAAGATTTTGGCTTGATAACTCTGACTCATCATCATCTCTTCATGGTGCGCTATGCTTTTTTTGACATGAATTCCTTGACCTTGAATTTTCTTCTTGTTGCATTGGAGGTGGATATGAGAAATCGATGGATATGTTGGACTTGAGATGCGATATTGATCTTGATAGTTATAACCCCATTCATAATCTGGGTGATACCCCAACCTTGTTGATAATCGGGATAAACATCGTTGTTGAAGTAATCACCCCAATTTGCACTTGTCCAACCTTGATGTTGCTTGCGATAACTTCGGATGCTCGCCATGACCACAATATTCACATGTAACTACTATCTCTCGAGTGTGCGTTTTTGCAAGAATATCCAACCTCTCAGAAAGTGTTGCAATTTGTCTTGACAATATAGAAAATACATTGAGTCCCTCGATTCTTGTGTCCCTTGGTTGAATCATATTTGCATAAGGCCATTGATAAACAAAGTCACCCATGGTACCTGAAAAGAGAGAAATATAGGAAGATAATAAAAACAAAATAAAAAGTTTAAATTAAGACCAATTTGATTGAAATTAATGTTGGAAAAAAATTTATTAAGCTAATTCCCCGGCAACGGCGCCAAAAACTTTTTGGTCGTTTTACTGATCAATATATGCGTGCAAGTATACACGGTTAACAAGTAATAAAGAGTAAGTAAAGTATCGTTCCCACAGAGAATTAACTAATAAAGTTTACCAAACATTAACCCATAACCATTTTAGTCTTATTTAAACGAATGATATTATATTTTATATTTAAATTATGAAATTAAATAAACCTAACTAATCCTAGAGTGAGACTAGATAATGAAGACCTGAGATCATAATTTCATTTATTGACTTATTCAAATCCATACATTTCATGTTAAGCCAAACTAATTGTATAGGGTTTGTTAGTCGAGAACACAAAAAGTAAAAAGTATAGCCATCTCTCAATTTACCATACCCATATCACATATAATCCACAGTTGATAGAATACACATGAACCCCCATTACAAAAACCACTATATGTCTATGTGATTTATGAATAATTAGGGTTTAATCCCAAGTTCTCAATTGACTCGAATGAATGGTGATTCGGTATATGTCTATCCTAAGCACAAATCATACATCCCAACACAATGTAGAATATACAATCATAAGCTATTAAGATCGGATCCAAACCCATACTTCATCTCTCAAGTCCATATGGATTATCACAATAATTGATGGCCAATCAACTAAGCAATTAAGCATGAATCTTAATAGACAAACCCATAGAAATCAATAAGGCTATCAATGAAACATATCAGAAATAATTAATCCATAGAATCCATTACAATCTCAAAATAGTGTTTAAATCATAACTGAATTAAAGCTATCATCCACATATTGAATAAACACCATAAGATACAATTAGGAATCAAAGAGAGAGTAGGAATAGAGAATGGTAGTGCAAATCTGTTCTCTTGATCCAAGGTTGAATCTCGATGCTTTCCAATCGCTTCAAGTCTTCAATCTAATCAACTCTAGAAATCACTACTCTAATATATTCTAATCTAATTATTCCAAGTTGAAGAAAGAAAATAGCAGTAGCTTAAGCCCCCAAGGGGTGGAATATATCTTACATAATGAAAATACATCTAATATATAAGCCCTAATTGAACCCCTCTCAATTACGCTTCAATTGCACTGTTTAATAAAAAGTCAGCTTTGGTCAACATCAGACGTCGCGTGGCCATGCAGGAATTGGCCTGAAGTTGGGCGCGGCCGCGCTCAAGCAAAAAATCACGTTTTTTGGCTCCGAGGTCATGTGTGACCCATGCATGGAAATGCACTAAAAAATCGCGCTTGCCATGCGGTCCATTTCTCTTGCGGTGTCCTCTGGTAAAATGGTCATAACCTTTGATCCGGGAAGAGTTACGGGGCCTTCCACCTATCAAATCGAAGATATCGACGAGTTCTACAACTTTTATTCTTTGATGATTGAGAAATTCGGGACGGATGAAGGTTGAAAGTGGTCTTGAAGTGAATCTTATGAAAATGGCTAAAAAAAGCAGTTGGTACAAAGATTTGGCATCCGTTGGATACAAGAGATCATAACTCTTGCATCGAATGTAAGATTAGTTCCGATTCAAGATGTAAACATGAAAGCCCAAATGATGAATTGCTTTTCTACAATGTGCTTTTCTACCAAAGTTCCAAACCAAGAACATAATATAAACAAAAAAGCCCAAATGATGAAAAGTAATTGCTTTTCTTTGAATTTCCTTGCTTTTAAAAGATCTTTGGATAGTCGCTATAAAATCAACTTATCCAAACATAAGATCTACAAAATAAACACAAAATGCATGAAAAGTAACTAAGAAACATGAATATAAGCAACTAATTCAAGTGAAAAGAATTTGTGGATATGGAAGTAGGTATAAAGATTGTTCAAAATTTTATCTAACGTGGTTAGATTATTAAGCGATTGATCATATATGTTAATTAGTATGTATAATTTGTTATATGTAATCTATAACATGTTTTCATGTAATCAAATTCATGGAAAAAAGTGTTAGAAGAAGAAATTTGGTTTATGGCTTAGTATATATATTTTGGTCTATTTTAAGGCTTAAATTGATGGTTAGAACATGTATATAATCTAAAATTGTTAATAGATGTTGTTAGTACGTTGAAAAACAAAAAGAACACAAGTTGAATGAATCAATTTGGTTAAGAAACGATTTCGTAGTGAATATATTCGCTAAACATGTTAAAACATGAAAGTTTAGTATGAACATGAGTTTTGGGTCAAGATTTTGGCTAGTTAGTGTTTCTATAAATTGTTATAATTCTAGTATGTTGTATTTCTGTGAATTACGAATCCATAGAATCGAAAATAGACTAATTTGGATATGTATAACTCAAGTTATGAAGATTAGAAGGAGAAAAAGGGTCAAAAATTGCAAGAACGATGGCTGTAAGTCCTTGGATTACGCTTCAAGTAGCAATTGCGCTTATGCCCCAAGTCTTTTGGGGTGCAACTGTCCTCTAGAGTGCAGCTGCGCTATGTCCAAGGCTTAATTGGGCGCAACTGCGCTCTAGGTTTGTCCAGTGTGACTGTTTTGACCTTCTGTAGTAAAATAGTCATAACGTTTTCATACGAACTCCGATTGAGGATATTCAAGATGATACGGAACGAGGAAGAATATACCTACAAGTTTCATTTTTTAAGTTTTTCGATTTGAGGTCGGTAACATGGGTCAAAATGGCCATCTTTGGGACTATTGTGTTTTCAGGGACAATCGGAGGGCGTCGGGCATGCACGTATGCAAGTGTAGTGCTTCTGACAATAAAAGATGTTTTTCCAAGTTATAAAACATAAATATTAGTAAATATATGATGCTTAACATTAATAAATGATGTATTAGATAAGTTGTATAAGCATACTAAGCGTATACAAGAGAGACGAATCAGGCGTGTGACGAATGAATGTCGAAACGCTGTGACAAGTGTTAATGAACATAAAAAGTGTTTTAATTCAATTGAAATGAATATTATAAGATATGGAATGGGGTTAATATAAAACCAATAAGGAGTCCTAGTAAGACTTAAACACGTGAATGAACTTCGAGTATGACCTAAAAAGAAATATGGTGAGATATAAGTCGAAAGTTAACACAATCAAATTGAACATTGTGTATTGATAATAGGAAGGGTTATAAGATATAGATTAATGTTTACATTAAAACTACTATGCGTTGCTATGTGACTAATAGTTGATGTGCATGATTATATAATTGTGTAGGGCACATGAAGTACAAATAGCTATAAGCTGTTAAACTGTTATTGGTAAACAACGATCAAGGCAAGTCTTTTAGTTACTATTTTCTATGTGAACTTGATGATGAACTATTTTAAATCTTTGTTGATGTGTTATGTATATATTGAAAGTATGAAGCGTTAAAGTCAATTTATGACTACATTGATTAAGTAATAAATGTTGATTGAGTAAGGAACTCAATCTTTATACTTGTTATATGAACTGCAACATATATGTTATGTTAGTACCATTTTTATGAGATGTATGTTATTGTGTGCTATGTGATGCATGAAAACTGTTAGATTTTGTTGGGTTGTCGAGCTCAACCTTGCAAATAACCACTTTTGCATGTTAAAGATTTAATGTAAAGTTATGTGCTACTTGAAAGACATGAATCAGATGTGATTCTTGAAGATTTATACACTTTAGATGAATTATTATTATTTGAACCATGTTTAAGGTTCTGAATAATGTATGATGTTTAATAAATGTTGAGTTATAAAGTTTAAGTTTTGTTTGTTGTATGAAAGGGTATTGAACCTGGATGTAAGTTTTATTTATTAACTCTGATAAGGTGAGTAATAAGCTAAGTATGGTTCAAAGGTAGGTAAAGATAAATGTTTTGAGAAATGTACTTGATAAATCATAATAATTATGTAATAATAAACTATAAAGTTTATCTGATATGTAAAGATTATCGGATTGAAATGTAAGATTTTATATAATAACTTTGATGAAGCGAATCATAAACTAACTTGATTCAAAGATGTCTATATGATAAAGGTTTTGATTCAAGGAATAAAAGTAAGAAGACAGAAAATTTTAAATTATTCTGCATTTTATTAAGTTTAACATTGAGTAATGATGTAAAATCAGAAGTTAAACGTATTATTAACGACCGAAGTTGATAGTTGAATTGTATGAATTTTGGGGTAGTTACATCTCAACAATAAAAACCCCAATTTGACTCCATTTGATCTCAAAATCATAATATTAAAGTTAAACATCATCGCTCACCCACCAATTATGATGATTTTTAAGTTAGAGAAAATTTTAAAGTTAGAGATGAAATAGAGTGTATGTGGATGGTACAGGAGGTGGTGTATATATATGTGCAATAGAGAAATTAGAATATTGAAAATAAATCAAGAAGTGAGTTTTATAAAAAAAAATTAAAATAAGGGTTAAGGTTTAGGGTTTGGGGGCATGATAAGAGTAAAATGTTTGATGATTTTGATTCCTTTATGTTTAGTTTTGTTTCATGTTTTCTATTTTACAAGTTGATTTAAGGTGCTTATTGATCTTAAAAAGAATTTGATGTGATTCTACAAATATGGAGTTTAATGCCAGTTTTTAGCTATTTTGCAGGAGTAATCTACGATAGCTGAGTAATCACTCTATGTTCGTAGTATTAGAGTACAATATAACAGCTCTACGATCATAGGAAGGCTAAGACAAAGTTGCTCTATGTTCTCAGTGTCACTCCACGGTTGTTGTGATTCACTCTACGACCAGGCTGTTTGTTCGACGATTCACATGCTTTATGATACAATACTCTACGATTGGCAAGACTACTCTATGTTTTCAGGTTAGCAACTAAGATACTCTATAACTGACAAGGTTTACTAAAATACTCGATTTCGAGAGAGGAGTTTCATTCTACGATTTGTCACTCTAAATTTGTTTACTGAGGGATTCTATTCTACGATTGTATGAGTTGACTTGTGAGTTAACTTTTGGATTCCAAGTCAGAGTAGGATTTGAGACATTGAAGCTTAATAATTCAGTTCCTAATATGACTTGGAGATATAATTACATATCAAAAAGGAAGCTGAATCCGAGACGAAATTGAAGTCAAAGTCTGGTATGGACAGATTCCGAATTGAAAAAGGAAACTGAAAGTAGTTTGCACAAAAGCCAATCATATTTGATATGATGTAACATTTACTTTGTAATCTTATTCATTTATTAATAAAAAGTTCATTTATAAAAGACATTTTATTTTATCTACATGATGTTGTTATATTAAATGTGATAAACCTATAATTTTAAGCACTGCTTTTAGAATCATGATGATGATCATGTTAATGAGATCTAAATTCTTATATAACTTAAAAATAAAAATTTTCCCAATCATTGAATAATTAAAATGGGGATTAGTGAATCCAGATAGATTGTGTTGGGAAACTGCATATTTTGATTTGATGTTTAAAGTAAATGCTCATGATGTTATGTAAAGTCCTTTAAGGAATATATGTACAAGGACTTAGTTGTAATAACCCAATATTTTCAATAAGAAATTTTGCGTATAAATATTTTTTATATATACATAAAGGTGGAAATATGTGTAAAGTAAAGTATATGTATATATGTGATAAATAAAATTATTTATTAGATGAATAATTATAAATAAATTCTTTTTAAGAATTATTGATCATTATAGATTATATTCCTATAATAAATTAATAAAAATATCTATTATTTATTTTTCATGAAAATATGATTATTGTATATATGATATGATTATTAAGATTATTATGATAAGTATTTTATTATATTAGTTAAGTTAATTATTTTAACTTAATTAATAAGGGTATATATGAAGGTTATGTCAGATATGGATTCAAAACCCTAATTCTAGATTTTGAATAAGGAATGAGAACAATAATATAATATTATTTATATTTCAGTGCTATGAACATGTATGGTATGTGTGTAATGTTAATGTGTGGAACAGTTATAGTAAAACAGTACAAAATCCTAGCATTACTGATAAACTATAGAAGTTAATTATGACTGTAAGATTTGTTAAGTTGTGTGTTATGTAATTAATGATCATTATTATATTTAATGTTAATTAGGTAAACCCTAATTAATATCTAGAAACCCTAATTACTAAATTAGAACCCTAATTGCTAAGTTATAAATCCTAATTATTAATTTAGCAAGCTTAATGGTAATTAGTAATTTATGAAGCCTAATTTACAAGTCTTAAGTGATTAGGAAACCTAATTTAATTAGGGAACCCTAATTCACATTTTTAGAAACTAAGATTTTCATTTTAGCCCTAATTACATAATCCTAAAAAATGAACTTATGGAACCTTAGGGTTAAACCCTAAGGGTCAAACCCTAAGGGTTAGAATAAATTGCCAACTTTGCCACTAAAAGTAAAAGTCAAATGATATAATTGCCCTTATTGCATTATTTAATAGATAACTTGTAGAACTTGCCATAACTTTAGTTGGTGACCAATTCTAGCTAGCCATGTGCCTATAAACCAAATATCTCAGCCATCTTGCATCACAATTACATTAGATTCAAGTATTATATAAGATCAAGGAGAGAGAAGTTTCATTAATTAGCTCATTTATACACCAACACTCAACCAAAACTCTCTCAACTTCAAACCTCTGAATTTTAGTGTTGGACCAGTCCCCAATCAAGCCCCACTATCACTTATAGCATATTAGAAGCATTAAACCAAGAATTGGTTCATAGAGGTATAAAACCTAACTTAGAAATCTGAACTTTGATTCCATGTTAGATCTTGTGTTTGAATGTTTAAGCATGTTGTTTACAGTCTATATAAGTGATCTGGGTTGATAGATGTTAGATCCATAACATCTAGAGGCTCGAATTTGATGTTTTACAAAATCTAAAAATTTTTGTTTTTGTAGTCTTACAACAAATGTCAGGCCTCGTAGATCTGTGCTTGTTTATTGTTTTGGTGATTTAAAGGTTTCCAGTTGTATTCTGTAATGTTGTTAGTAATCTGGAAGTGGGTTCATGATCATTGCATGTGTAGATCGAAAGTTATTCACGGTCAAATTTCGTTGACCGAACACGAACTAAGTTTTATGGGTAACCCAGAAAACTGAAGAACGGTCTGGCAAATGATTTAACCCGGCTTTGATTTATTCTTTGGAAGGTTGTTAGGATGAATATTTGTATCTAGATTATAATCTGTCATGAGTACTACAAGTTCAAAGCACGTCAGAACCTTATAAAGCCTCAAATTGATCGTAGTAATTGGTAAAACATCGTTGACCGTTAAGCATAACTTTCTAAGTAGCCCAGAAAGTTGAGACAGTGGTTTGACAAGCACTTTAGGGGCTTAGATCTTGTAAGTTAATGATATCTGGACACTATAAATGTTTCAAACATGTTTTACGTTAGTTTCTATACGGTCAAGCGTCTAGAACACTTTTACCATGAACCGATTGCATCTTTAGAAGGTCAACAAAAGCGTTGATAAGCCATGACCTTATGATTACAGGCCCGGAAATATGATGAAACGACTGACGTGAGATGTTAGATCCTTAAATCTTGCTCATGTGTTATATGTTGGTCCAGAAATTGTTATAAACTTGTATTATTACATATCTGCTACAACATTTGATCATTAGCTAGCCTAGAAACACATTACACACTGATTTATTAAGGGTCAAACATGGTCACTCGAAACTGACGTATAAATGTTCTTGAGCCCCAAGAACACCTAAGGCGACACTTACTATCGCTAAAGGATTTAGCGACAGACTTTTTAGTTTTAATTAAATTAATTTCTAAAAATTATTTAAAAATAGAAAATAATTTCTGAAAATTACAAAATTAGTTTTAAAAATTATTTTAAGTTATAAAAATTAACTTTTAATAATTTGACATATTTTTCATAAATATTAGTAATTATTGATATTCAATTTATTTAATAAATGCATTAAATAAATTAATTAAAAATGATTTTATTATATTAAAATTATTTTAAATGATAATAAGGTATTTAAAAATATTTTAAGTTATAAAATGTAACTTTTAATATTTTAAAGCAAAATTCATTAATTATTTAATAATATTAGATTTATTTAATAATTATATTAAATAAATTAGTTTAAAATATAAATAAAGAGTTTAAAGATATTCTAAGTTATAAAATATAACTTTTAATATTTAAAGGTAAATTTTATTAATTATTTAATATTAATAATGTAATAACTTTGATATTTTTATATAATTAAATCGGAAATTTTTGCGTATAAATTTTTTTTAAAAGGTGAGAATATGTGCTAGGTAATGTATATGTATATTTGTGATAAATAAAATTTATTTATTACATGAATAATTTAAAATAATTTTATTTTAGAATTAGTAATCATTATAAATTATATTCTTATAATAATTAATTTTATAGTAGAAATATTTTATTATTTATCTTACGTGAAAATATAATTATTATATTATTTAAATAATATATGAAATGATTATAGCATTATTATAATAACTATTTTAATATATGAATTTATTTATTAAGCTAATTATTTAACTTAATTAATAACGATAAGTATATGTAAGAAAATCGGATATGGAATCGAAACCCTAATTTTGGATTTTTATCAAGGAATGAGAATAATAATATAATATTAATAATATTTTGATTTTTAGTGCTATAAATATGTATCTTGTATGTACGCATTGTTAATGATTGGTCAATGATAATTAAGTATTTGAAAACCCTAGTTTTGAAGTCAAACGAGACTTTAAAATCTGTTAAGTCACTGTGTTATGTGGTGTATGATTTATATTGTAAGTGTTAACGCTAATTATGAAAAACCCTAGCATTAATTTGTTTCACCCTATTGTGAAATTCAAATGGGAAATTCGAGACTGTGTTGTAACTGTGTTATGTGAATCAAGTCGTGTATTACAGAATTTAAAGTAATTAGGTAAAACCCTAATTATACTGAGAAAACCTAATTAATTAGAAACCCTAATTAATTGAGAACCCTAATTACTAAATTCAGAAACTTAATTTCTAAATTTAGAAACCCTAATTAGTAATTATAAACCCTAATTATTAATTGTAAACCCTAATCGTGAAATTAAAAACCTAAATTTTATAATTAAAACCCTAATTGTTATATGGGTAAAGCTAATTGCTAATTATTTGCTCTAATTGCTAAATTAGTAAGCTTAATTATAATTATTAAATTGTTATACTTAATGTTTAATTTCTAAATATTAGAAAACCCAAACTAATTAAGAAAACCCTAATTATAAATTTTAAGAAACTATTTTTTTTTTATTTTAGCCTAATTTGCAAAATCCTAGAAATCCTATAATTTTTGTGCTTAACCTTAGGGTTAAACCCTAAGGGTCAAACCCTAAAAGTTAAACCCTAAGGGTTTGACAAGTTACTAGTTTGCCCTTAAATTCATAAGCCAAATGGCATTTTTACCCCTCTTGTATTATTTGAGTTTGCTTGCAAATCCTACCAATTTTGGAGTTGGTGACCAACTTATTTGACCATGTGACTAATGTATCTCCAGCAATCAACCTAGATCTATTAGCCAACACATTATATACATGTAATATATAGCTCAAGGAGAGAGAGATTTCATTAGTTGCTCATTTTTTTTTTACAAACTGAAAGTATTATGCATACAAGCCAAATATGTATGATGATAAAGCATATACTTTGTAATCAATCTTATTTATTTATTAATAAAAGAATTATTTATTAAAGGAATTTATTATCTACATGGTGCTGTTTTAATAATATGTGATAAACCCATAGTTTTAAGCAATGCTTTTAGAATCATGATGAGATCATGCTAATGAGATCTAAATTCTTAGATAGCTTAAAACTAAAATGTTCCCAATCAATGGATTACTAAAAAGGGATTAGTGAATCCAGGATAGATTGGTATGTACGTTGCTTGCTCATTGGATGAGGATGATTGATCTCATGATCATTTGTGTGGAGACACTAAAGCAAGTATGTAGGTGCTTATTAGAGAATAAGTTCCTTTGAGCGTGACTCGCTAAGGAATATCTAATGGAGTTTTACTTTTGTCAATAGAAATTCACCAGTAGTGATAGTAGTACAAATGATCCTTAGACTTGAGATCATCATAGTATCTTATATATAATGAATTACACTTGACTTATTCCTTAAGACTCTTAGAGTATATCAAAGGTATGCTTGGGTGTAATAAGTTATATATGAGAGATAATGAATGATCAATAAAGAATCTATCACTTCTAGTAAAAGAAGAGAAATGTCCTATGTGATTCGATAAATGACAACCCAGAATCCTTGGCGAGGTGGAATGAAATTAGAAAGTAGTTTCTAATTTGCATTCATTAGGAGTTGTGCATTTAGGAATCGAAATACATATAATTAAATAAAATAAGACTTGTGAAGAATTCCATGTCTTATATTTAATTGGGACATTGTATGGTGGAAGGATTGAATTGTACATTTAGTAACTATTTACTCAAAGGTTCTTTTATGATTAATATTGAAATCTATATTATTACGGAAAGTCGTTGATCGCTAGGAGGCTTATCCCTATTGTAGAATAAATATTATTTATTTAAATAAATTATTCGTTTAATTTATTTATTTAAATAAGATTAAAATTGTTCTAATTGATTTATTCACATTAGGTTTAATATGGAGAACCTAAAGGGTCACACCATAAAAGAAAGAATAATTATTTAAGAAGTTAATGGCATAATCGTAATAATATGTTAAGTATATTTAATTTAATCTATGGTGATAGAATAAATTAAGTAGCTTAATATTTATTATTTAATATTTTAGAAATATTAAATATAAATTAATAAGAGGAGTCTTATTAATATTATTACAATTATTATTATTTTAATTTCTAAAAGAGTTTAGGAATTAATTTAATATAAGTACTCTCATTTATTCCTAATTGGATTAGGAGGAAAATTAGTTAAAGGAGTTTAATTAATTATCCCTAATAAGATTAGGGAGCCTATTTAATTAAAAGAGTTTAATTAAATGAATAATACCTTATTTTAATTAAAATAGGGTTACCTGGTATCTTTATAAGAGGAGTCTTATATCAGATATTAGATATACGCAATTTCAAGAGTTGGAGAGTACGCCCCCTTTTTTCTATACAGATAGAAAAAACTAGGGTTTGAGCCAATACACCCTTCTTCTTAAAAATTCTTCTTCCTTGGTGGATCACCTCTAGAGGTCATACACTTGGGTGGCTTACATTGATCAAAGGAAGGAATCTACCCGGAGATTCAAGGAGATCGTGGAGAAGTAGGAGGTGAACTCGTACCTGAGGAAACTCGTTTCTACAAGGGTATGATTTCATTATTTCTTATTCTTCATTTAATTAATAATATGCATAAAGAATGATCCGGGTAATTGGTTTGTGAAAATTTTTAAAATATGATTTTATTATGCTTCCGCTATTTTTTTGCAATTTGATTGCTTCTTTGATTTTCACAAAATCTAACACAAACTCATATCCAAGAGCTTCTCTCTCAAAACCCATGAAATGTTGTAGTATATCAGTCCCAAAACACAGCCTCACTAACACCAATATCAAATCAGTAGCCCAGAATCAAAGATTTGTTCATCAAGGTATAAACACTAATTAAAAAATCTGGCTTTAATCCTCTGTTAGATCCTGTGTTTTAAAGTTCAAATATGTTTTATGGAGTCTATTTAAGTGATCTGGGTTGATAGATGTTAGATCCATAACATCTATAGTCTCAGATTTGTAGATTTCAAGAATTTGGAAATTTGTTGTCTGACAACGAATGTCAGAGGCTGTAGATCTCTCTCTGTTTATGATTTTGTGTGTTTTATGTTTTGGATTTGTAGTACGCTAGGAGGACTTTGATCTGGATTTAAAACCATACTTATATCATTTGTAGATTGCAAGTTATGGAAGGTCAAACTGCTTTGACCGACCATAACTTTGCATTTTCTGGGAAACCCAAAACTTGTTCATCAGTGTCTGACAACAAGTTCTTGGGCCCAGATCTTGCATTTGTTTGTTATTTAGATGTTGTTAGTGTATCAGGGTGATAGCCTGTTATGTGTGCTTCAGATTCATGCTCCTAGATCACCTAAATAGCCAACAGACTGAAAGTAATCAATGGTCAAAGTAGCCTTCACGACCTGATTTTCAAGTTTCTGGAATTTCCAGAAATGTGATGAACAGCCTTTCTGACATGGGTTGACCGGATGGTAGATTATGATTTTGATATAGTTTAACCGATTTGATGAATTTTATATGTACTCTGTTATATAGACTACAACTTTCACCTATTAGACCACCATAACATTAATCAGAACTCTTAGATTTTTAAGCCACAAGGTGCCTATTCGAAGCTGACTGGGTTTCTGGGTTACCCAGAAAACCTAGAACAACTCTGACAACGATTTTAACAGCTTAGATCTTGTAATTAAATTGTTGTATGACCAATCTAGTGATTGATAAATGTAGTCCTACAAGTATACTACAAGATCAATGTTTTATCTTGCCTAGAAACATCATAGAATAAAAGTTATCACTGGTCAAAGTAGTTCACTCGTTAAATGCCATGAATTTCTGGGTTGCATGATGAACACGAAGAACACCTATAGCGACGGCTCTATCGCTATAGGCAGTCTTTAGCGACAGTTTATTTCTAAAGTTAATTATTTTTATTAAATAAATAGAAAAATTAGTTTTTAATTATTAAAAATACAAAATAAATTACTAAAAATTATTTTTAAGTTTGAAAATTAGTTTTAATAATCTTTAATATATTTCATAAATATTTACTATTTTTGAAATATTAAAGGTATTTAATTTATTTAATTATTATATTAAATAAATTATTTAAAAATAATTTTAATATTTGAAAAATCATTTAAAATTATATTATGGTATAAGAAAATATTTGAAGTTATTTTAATAGCTTTTAATATTTTGTGATGAAATTTCATTAATAAATTAATATTAATGATAATTAAGTTATTTAATAAATGCATTAAATAAATTATGAAAAATAGAATTAATGATTTATAAATCATATAAAAATGATTTAAAGGTTATAAAAATAATTGAAGTTATAAAATATAACTTTTGATATTTTGTCATGAAAAATATTAATATTTTAATATTAATGATATTATATTTGTTTAATAATTATATTAAATAAATTAGTTTAAAAATAATTTTAATATTATAAAAATCATTTTATATGAAATTAAGGTGTTTAAAAATATTTTTAGTTATAAAGTATAACTTTTAATATTTAAAGGATAATTTCATTAATAATTTAATATTAATAATATTAATTTAATATTGATGATATTATGTTTATTTAATAATTATATTTAATAAATAGTTTAAAATGGTTTTATTAATTTAAAAATCATTTAAAAAGGATATAAATGAATTAAAAATATTTTAAGTAATACTTAATGACTTTTAATATTTGGATAAATAATACATTAATATTTAAATATTAATGGTAAGTATTTAAAAATGATATTAAATGTTTTAAAAATCATTTAAGGGTAATATAAGTACTTTAAAAATATTTTAAGTTATTATAAATAACTTTAATATTTTGGCAATGGTTTCATTAATAGTTTAATATTAATGATAATAGATTTATTTAATATTTAAATCATTTAATAATGATTAGATGTTTGAAAAATCATGATAAATTATAATAATTGTTTAAAAATTATTATAAGGTTATGAAAAATAATATTACTCATATTTAAATTATTTAAATGGATATTGAACTACAGGATTGAGTCTTAGACTCGATAATTACCTAATAAAAGTAAATGAAGACGATGCATGCGGGTTTCAAAAATTGATCTGGACTTATATAATTTGTATGTATATGTGTTTGTTGGTGATTCAATGACTATTGAATATGTGTGACAAGGTGATTAGGTTATGTGCTGACTGCAATAAGCAATATTATGTGTTATGATATGATATTGTTCTAATCAATAAAATGATCTTATTAATGATAGGTCATGATATAAAATATAAAACTAAGTTTAAATAAGTTGATGGCAATGGAACAGCAGTAGTATCCTACCTTTGCATTTCCTTTATGCAATGGATATAAGTAAGAAAGTTTTCAGAATTATATTATTATTGTGCCAGATTACTAACCCTATTATTATATATATATATATATTATATCAGATCATTGTTTATCAACATGATATTATATTATATAATTCAGATATATATTCTATTCATTAATTTCTAAATATGGTTATACAAGTGTCCTCACTTGGATAATCATTGTATTTAACCACATTTTGATATATATATATATATATATATATATATATATATATATATATATATATATATATATATATTGACCCCCAATATGAATACAGTAAAAGCCGTCTAAGCTATTTGACCCAGCTAGACACAGATTCAGAAATATCGTTGAATATGATAAAACCCTATTGTATCCAATCAAATTGCTTTGGTTTGGATTCACGACTAAGTATGAACATCCCGAATATGGAAAAACTTTTATGCACCCAAGGCAAAAAAGATGAACGATAATATCGTTCTTGCATGTAGTATTGATCAATACAGGGTCCATGGGATGTACACCCTCGTGCCCGTAAGTTATGACGGTTTGCAGATGAAGTTCTGTCTAACCTTTTCGAAAATAAAAAATAATGTTCATAGTATGTCGACTACCCTTTATATATAGTCAATACGTAGTTTTAAAAATTTGATATATAATTGTTGTAAGACCCCGAATTTTATGAAATAAAAGTATTTAATTTTTCTTATAATTATTATTCAGTAAATAGTTAAATTGATAAAAGTTTAAAGTTAAGGGTGATATATGAAATTTTTTCAAAATAAGCAAGTGGCTATAAAATACTTATTGTTGTCGGGGAATATTCGTTTGGTCGTGGAATATTCTTGCTGTCGGAGAATATTCTTACGATGGCGCAGCCATTTGTGGGCCCCATAATAGAATAACTGTCAGAGGAAGAAAATGACAAGTTTGAGTTTTTATAAATAACTGCGTAATTGTTACCAATTAACCTTTGTTTGATTACTTCGGTGGTTAAAATCTGATGAATACGGCGTGGTTGCACAAAGATAGCGCCATGACAGTATTGCATGATTTTTGAATTATTGATTCTTACGTAAGAAGACACTACTCAATAATTATTACGATAATTATTGTTCAATATTTTATGTTATTGATTCAATAATTGCTGCATTGATATTTTATATTATTGTTGCTTCAATAATTGTCACTACACAGTATTTTCCATTATCAGATCAATAATTCATATTATTTGAATAATATTATTAGATAGCACTATGGGCAATGTCTAGAAAGATCTATCAAGGAGAGGTTTGGTCACCTAATTGCGCCCCAGTAAGGATAAATCCTTATCGGAAAGCCTCCTCTTTCCTGAGAACTGTCTGGTTGTCATTATTGTGATTCTGTAATATTATTTGTGAATAATTAATTATTGATAAGGAAATATTTATTCGATGTGGATATAAATGATGGATTTATTTATTTTATGTGGTTATAAATGAAGGAATTAGTATTGAGGTTTTTTATCAGTATTTTCTCGAAATGAAGAATGAAATTTGGAAATATTCAGAAAATTAGTTTATTACTTAATTTTGTAAAATCTATAACTCTTTGTATATAATGAGTTAGGAGATGAGCCATATATCAAAAGAAATCCCTGGAAGTAAGCTAAATGTAAAAATTTGAATCACCCAAAAATTTATTGTGGATTTTTTGTGGTGACTGTTTGAATGAAACTGGTCCGAAGGACTCATAATTCGAAAAATCAGTGTTCTTGAGATATATTGCGTGAGTTATAATTTTTAATCCGACCATTGGATCGTTGTGATTTTTGGATATGTTATACATATATAAGTTGAGTATATGTCCACAAATTTTGAACCGTTAAAAATTAACGCATGATTTGTTATGAATTTTAAGAGGTGACTGATTTGGAAATTATGTTTATAAATAATTTTTGGTGGAAAATTCTAGAATGAATGGGCCCCACTTTTGGTTGGTGAGAAATGTACTCAAATTTTATTTCAAATGTGGTGGGTGGCAATAGTAGCAGGTAAAGCCATCAAGTAGCAGGTCAAGTCTGCTTTGGCGTTCTAGCATTTTCCTATAAATAGAGTGCTGAGTTAGAATTGAAAATCACACCAGAAACATAAATTTTCTTTCTCTCTATATTGTCGAGCATATTTTTTGTGATTATTTAGATATTTTGAGAGTTGCTATTCAGTGCAAGTTTCCTTCAGCATCACATCTGATATTCAGGTCAAAAATACTGCTCTTTTGAGGTAAGGGATTGTAAGGGATTTTAAGGGTTAATATGTTTCTTCAGTTTCGTAATTTTTCTGACCTTCAAAAGTTCTAGAAAAATTTAAAATGATATTTTGATGAGTTTTCTCGATTGTTTCCAAAAATGGCAATTTTTGGATGTATAGATTAGGAGTTATGAATTTTATGAGAAAAGACTATTTTAAAAGTGAACCCTTATAACTCCTTGTGGTTAACTCCAAAATTGATAAAATTTTTATTGGGGGTACATCTATATAATATCAGTATACCCTGTAAATTTCGAAATTTTTGGATAAAAGTACATTTTATGATAAATGTCTAAATATTCGGTAGTTTTGGCCATATGAAAAATAGTAAATGAATTTTAAAAATTCCAAAAAAAAAAATATATGTTCAATATGGGACTATATTCTGTTAAATCCCAGAAAAAAAATTTGTTTGTACTGATTTGATATTTTTCATAAAAATAGACTAGTTATGAGTAAATAAATTAAATATGTTATGTGAAGTAAGAAAATTGAAAAATAGGATTTTATGGCTTGAGAATACTATATAAGGTATATGCATATTTTTGATAATGGTTTTGGTTATTGATAATGAAATTTTATGAGTTTGGCATTTTCGGATGATTAAATGCTTTAATTAGTAAAGTGTAAACAATTAAAATAAATTATTTATAAATTTAAGAAATGATTAAAATATTGTGGTAATATTAATAATATTAGATTATGAGATTATAAAGTGATTTATAACATTTGGATTAAGGTGTTATAAATATTGATATGGTTTTTATTGTGAAACTTTATCTTTTCGTGTCGGGGTTACTATCCACATATACGACACTATTCATGTATATGGCACTATTTAGGTATACGATACTATTTATGTATACGGTACTATGTACGAATACGAGGTACTATTCACGATAAAATTGGTTTCTCTTTCTGACCAAATTATCGTTGATTTATGAATCTTACTCTTGAAGTTAAATGCAGTTGTTGATCATATTGTTTTTATTATCATATATAATATTTTTATAACCCTAATGATGATATTTCTCTTTGACTTGAGTGTAAAGATGGGTAGATTATTTGTATAATCGTGACTATGGGTTCTTTTTGGCCAGTAGTGCAAACAGAAATTATTGACTGGTATGATCATGACCATTGAATTTATAATTGAATATCTTTAGCTTAAGTGCAAAGGTGAATTGATCAACATGGTTATAATTATTGTTTATATAAATTCTAAAATGATTATATATTTCTTTGAGATATTAATATCATTGGCCCGTAGTGCAAAGATGACGTGTTATTGAATATCTTTGGCCTGTAGTGCAAAGATGAATTGTTGATGAATATCTTTGGCCCATAGTGCAAATATGACCTGTTGTTGAATATCTTTGGCCCGTAGTGCAAAGATGACCTGTTGCTGAATATCTTTGGCATGTAGTGAAAAGATGAATTGCTAATGAATATCTTTGGCCCGTAGTGCAAAGATGAACTTATTAGTATGATTATGAACAAGAACTGTGATTTGGTATAACCATGATCTTTGATGTTTCAGGTAAAGACAGGTGATGTAAATTATCTTCGTCCTGGATGAGAAGAGGAATTTAGAACCACAATTATGGTTATGAGTTATTCACATGATTGTGATGTGAACTGTTGATTGATGTTACAGGAATAAAACATTGTTGGTGGACTTTTAACATGGAGAAGGTAATTAACTTTATAGTCTATTTGACTCTTCTAATGGATTGCTCGTTCCGCTGCAACTATGGTTGAAAAGTTTTATCATCTACCATATGTTCTAAATCTCTGATTTATTCTTGATGAAGGCTATTGATAATTTAATTATCTTTAGTCATGATATTCTTTCTTGAGCTAGTTGTGCTCACCCTTTTGCTTCACAATTCCTTTTCGTGTAATAAGAGTGTTACGATTCGAGCGGGGATAACAGAGGAATAGAGCGGTGGTCTATAGTTGTTGAGGTTCTCCCTAAATAATATGAAAATAATTTTATTGAGAACTTTAGATAAGTGTGTCGTATTGTATACGTCATTTGATATTTAATTTTGGTGAACCAAATAGGGTGAGGCGAACCCAACTTTGGAAGGGTGTTTTGCCACTATCATACAAGATGTCTAATGACCTACGAGTTATCATAAGACATGGTTGTGCACATCCACTTGCTGAGTATATCTACGAGCACTACCTATATGATCTTGGAGTTTGGTTGAAATATAATTTTTAATTGCAGACCGTGGAAATAGTTATATGTCAAGAGAAGACTCACCATTGGAAAGAACATGATAGTAATCTTCTCATTTTTCTTTGGGGTCTATTGGGTCAACCAAGGATAATTCTGTGGGCATATGATATCCATCATAACCTAGACGCATGGCCTCCCATGTACGAAGGTTTTCTTGAGCATTTCCCAAAGATTTTAATTTCTAAAACAGTTATTGACTGTACCTTTATGTAAGGTTCCATTGTGATGTGCTATCCAAGGTTGGGACATGAGTCACATTTGGTATATATTTGTATCAAAACTCATAACATTTGTGTTATTGTATTTTGCACGACAATTGTAGTAATAAAGTTGTAGTTGTTTTCTGTACTATGTATTTGGCGACTTAAAATAGGTTGGATGGATTGGACCTATTTTGGGGGCATCACAGTTGATATCAGAGCTTAGGGATATGATCTCTGGCGGAGATCCGGGATTAGAACTAGGAGGGGAGAGACGAGTAATATCCTTCGCTAGTGTGTGTCCTACCTAAGCTGAATTTTCTTACTTAAGTTGACAAATTGTGATATGTCAATTAACCTTTGTTTTGAAGCTGTATTCTAGAATGATATCTGAAATACAGGAGATGAGCAATGGAGAAATCATGATGATAGGGAAGATGGAATCTGAAAAGAAAGAAAGGTATTCTCGACTCTTTGAAATACCAGGTACGTAAATTTCAGGGACGAAATTTCATAAGGAGTGGAGATTGTAAGACCCTGAATTTTATGAAATAAAAGTATTCAATTTTTCTTATAATTATTATTCAGTAAATAGTTAAATTGATAAAAGTTTAAAGTTAAGGGTGATATATGAAATTTTTTCAAAATAAGCAAGTGGCTATAAAATACTTATTGTTGTCGGCGAATATTCGTTTGGTCGTGGAATATTCTTGCTGTCGGAGAATATTCGTACGACGGCGCAACCATTTATGGGCTCCATAACAGAATAACTGTCGGAGGAAGGAAACGACAAGTTTGAATTTTTATAAATAACAGCGTAATTGTTACCGTTAACACTGTTGGATAACCTTGTGGTTAAAAATACGATGTCTGGCGTGGTTGCACGAAGCACTGCGGTATTGCGCGATGTATTTTGAATTATTGATTCTTACGTGAAGAAGGCACTACTCAAAAAAATTGTTACAAGAATTATCGTTCAATATTTTATGTTATTGATTCAATAATTCTTTGCGTTGATATTTTATATTATTATTGTTTCAATAATTGTCACTACTACAAGATTTCCCATTATCAGATCAATAATTCATATTATTTGAATAATATTATTAGATAGCACTATGGGCAATGTCTAGAAAGTTCTGTCAAGGAGAGGTTTGGTCACCTAATTGCGGCGCGATGAGGAGAAATCCTTATCGGAAAGCCCCTCTTCACGAGGAGCGCACTGGTTGTCATTATTGTGATTCTGTAATATTATTTGTGAATAATTAATTATTGATAAGGAAATATTTATTCGATGCGGATATAAATGATGAATTTATTTATTTTATGTGGTTATAAATGAAAGAATCAGTATTGAGGTGTTTTATCAGTATTTTGTCGAAATGAAGAATAAAATTTGGAAATTTTCAGAAAATTAGTTTATTACTTGATTTTATAAAATCTATAACTCTTTGTATATAATGAGTTAGTAGATGAGCCATATATCAAAAGAATTCCCTGGAAGTAAGCTAAATGTAGAAATTTGAATCACCCGAATCACCCAAAAATTCATTGTGGATTTTTCGTGGTAACTGTTTGAATGAAACTGGTCCGAAGGACTCATAATCCGAAAAATCAGTGTTCTTGAGATATATTGCTTGAGTTATAATTTTTAATCCGACCGTTGGATCGTTGTGATTTTTGGATATGTTATACATATATAAGTTGAGTATATGTCCACAAATTTTGAACCGTTAAAAATTAACGTATGATTTTTTATGAATATTAAGAGGTGACTGATTCAGAAATTATATTTTTAAATAATTTTTGGTGGAAAATTCTAGAATGAGTGGGCCCCACTTTTGGTTGGCGAGAAATGTGCTCAAATTTTATTTCAAATGTGGTGGGTGGCAATAGTAGCAAGTAAAGCCATCAGGTAGCAGGTCAAGTCTGCTTTGGCGTTCTAGCATTTTCCTATAAATAGGGTGCTGAGTTAGAATTGAAAATCACACCAGAAATATAAGTTTTCTTTCTCTATATTGTCGAGCGTATTTTTGTGAGTATTTAGATACTTTGAGAGTTTCTATTCAGTGAAAGTTTTCTTCAGCATCACATCCGATATTCCAGTCAGAAATACTGCTCTTTTGAGGTAAGGGATTGTAAGGGATTTTACGGGTTATTATGTTTCTTCAGTTTCGTAATTTTTCTGACCTTCAAAAATTCTTGAAAAATTTGAAATGATATTTTGATGAGTTTTCTCGATTGTGTCCAAAAATGGTGCTTTTTGGATGTATAGATTAGGAGTTATGAATTTTATGAGAAAAGACTATTTTAAAAGTAAACCCTTATAACTCCTTGTAGTTAACTCCAAAATTAATGAAATTTTTATTGGGGGTACATCTATATAATATCAGTATACCTTGTAAATTTTGGAATTTTTGGATAAAAGTACAGTTTATGATAAATGTCTAAATATTCGGCAGTTTTGGCCATATGAAAAATAGTAAATGAAATTTAAAAATTCCAAAAAAAAATATATGTTCAATATGGGACTATATTCTGCTGAATCCCAGAAAAGAAAATTTGTTTGTATTGATTTGGTATTTTTCATAAAAATAGACTAGTTATGAGTAAATGAATTAAATATGTTATGTGAAGTAAGAAAATTGGAAAATACGATTTTATGGCTTGAGAATACTATATAAGGTATATGCAGATTTTTGATAGTGGTTTTGGTTATTGGTAATGAAATTTTATGAGTTTGGCATTTTCGGATAATTAAATGCATTAATTAGTAAAGGGGTTAAGGTCAGATCACCACCTGGGGTTTAAGCGATTCTCCACTTAACCACCTATAGTCAGTAAAGCTACATTTAAACCCCTGACTTTTTGAGTTAAAGTGAAAACGTGCTTTCCGTTTTCACTCCGTTATTTGAGTTGGCTAATGACTTAATTACCCTCCATGTTTACAGGCAAGAGAGAAGATAATACAAAGCTTCCATTTTCCTTCTCAATCAAAAATCGACCTCTCTCTCTCATCTCCATGTGCTAAGATCTATAGGGAGGAGGATGAGTTGGGATATGGATTTCCACTGCCTCCATCTATGTAATCTTACACTGTGCCGCTATTATCCAATTCTTCTTTCTTTTACATTTTTGAAGCTAAAAAGATGGGTAAGTTCACCCATTACGAGAATTCAAGAGCTATAAGATCTACACTTCTTCTTTTCTCTCTCTTATCTACATTAGTTTGTTGGTTTGATTTTTAAAATATTTTTTGAAAAACAAAAACTTCTGATCTGGTGCATTTAAGGAAGAAGATGGATGGTGGGTTAGTAACTAGTTAACCCATAACTGATTGTGAAGAAGATGATGATGGTTTGAAACAAAAATCAGGTATGTTCTTACTGTCTTCCCCGATTGCAGATCTCAACCCTCTCAGGAGCTAGAAGAGCAAGAATCGGGTATATCATTTTCTGTGTACACACCATATCTTCGGGGCATACGTAGAGATCTGTATATTCATGTGTGAATTTTTTTTTGAGACTATTTGAGAGGGTCTCTTTTCTATTTTAATTGTTAATTTTTTTTAGTTTAATTGTTAATTTGTTTGTTGATTTGGGTGAATTAATCTTGGTCTGAAGTCGAATTTGACTATTGTTTCTGTGTTCAGTAGAATTTTGAATAGCATAATCTTGTATAGCTGTCTGAGATATGATTTTTTTTGTCTCAAGATTTACATTATTTGTTAGCGTACAATTTTAATTAATTTCATATTCGCTTGTTGTTCTACTTCCCTTTTATGTTTCTCTGATTGGATTGGATTGGATTGAGAACTTTGAAATTTTTGGTCATCTATGTATACCTTTACTTTTCTGCTATAGAAGCTACATATTTGCTACAAAAGTTATCATTGGATTCTCAGACCAAGACTTTAGAAATTCCAGAGCCCACTAAGAATTCCCTTTTGCAGAAAAAAAAGGATATATATTCTCCTAAATATGAAAATACAAATGTAAATCTGTGTTCAATATCTGAAAACACTTTAAAGATTTGAATGGGAGGAGGATATATGTTCTAATGAGAGATTTCTGTGTATTTCTCTCTTCTTTTCAGTTTGGGTGTTTAATGTTTCCATAAATAATAGAGGAGGAGTTCAGAAATTAATTTCATCCGTTGGAAGAAGAAGGGGGTATTTAAGACATTTACCAATCTTTTTTGACATTTACAGTCTCTTTTCACGCGTTTTTAGCGTCTGACGTACACGCACAGTTAAGTTGAATGGAAAATGTGACGTTTTCATTTTAACTCAAAAAGTCGGGGGTTTAAATGTAGCTTTACTGACTACAGGTGGTTAAGTGGGAAACCACTTAAACCCCAAGTGGTCATCTGAACTTAACCCTTAGTAAAGTGTAAACAATTAAAATAAATTATTTATAAATTTAAGAAATGATTAAAATATTGTGGTAATATTAATAATATTAGATTATGAGATTATTAAGTGATTTATAACATTTGGATTAAGGTGTTATAAATATTGATATGGTTTTTATTGTGAAACTTTATCTTTTCGTGTCGGGGTTACTATTCAAATATACGACACTATTCATGTATATGACACTGTTTAGGTATACGATACTATTTACGTATACGGTACTATGTACGAATACGAGGTAATATTCACGACAAAATTGGTTTCTCTTTCTGACCAAATTATCGTTGATTTATGAATCTTACTCTTGAAGTTAAATGCAGTTGTTGATCATATTGTTTTTATTATGATATATAATATTTTTATAACCCTAATGATGATATTTTTCTTTGACTTGAGTGTAAAGATGGGTAGATTATTGGTATGATCGTGACTATGGGTTCTCTTTGGCCAGTAGTGCAAAAAGAAATTGTTGACTGGTGTGATCATGACCACTGAATTTATAATTGAATATCTTTAGCTTAAGTGCAAAGGTGAATTGATCAACATGGTTATAATTATTGTTTATATAAATTCTGAAATGATTATATATTTCTTTGAGATATTAATATCTTTGGCCCGTAGTGCAAAGATGACATGTTATTGAATATCTTTGGCATGTAGTGCAAAGATGAATTGTTGATGAATATCTTTGGCATGTAGTAAAAAGATGAATTGTTAATGAATATCTTTGGCCCGTAGTGCAAAGATGAACTTATTAGTATGATTATGAACAAGAACTGTGATTTGGTATAACCATGATCTTTGATATTTCAGGTAAAGACAGGTGATGTAAATTATCTTAAGATCCGGATGAGAAGAGGAATTTAGAACCACAATTATGGTTATGTGTTATTCACATGATTGTGGACAGGAACTGTTGATTGATGTTACAGGAATTAAACATTGTTGGTGGACTTTTAACATGGAGAAGATAATAGACTTTATAGTTTATTTGACTCTTCTAATGGATTGCTCGTTCTGCTGCAACTATGGTTAAAAAGTTTTATCATCTACCATATGTTCTAAATCTACGATTTATTACCGATGAAGGCTATTGATAATTTAATTATCTTTAGTCATGATATTCTTTATTGAGCTAGTTGTGCTTCACCCTTTTCTTCACAATTCCTTTCGGGTAATAAGAGTGTTACCGAGATTGAGCGAGGATAACAGGGGAATAGAAGCGGTGGTCTATAGGCTGTTGAGGTTCTCCTAAATAGTATGGAAATAATTTTATTGAGAACTTTAGATAAGTATGTCGTATTGTATACGTCATTTGATATTTAATTTTGGTGAATCGAATAGGGTGAGGCGAACCCAACTTTGGAAGGGTGTTTTGCCACTATCATACAAGATGTCTAATGACCTACGAGTTATCATAAGACATGGTTGTGCACATCCACTTGCTGAGTATATCTACGAGCACTACCTATATGATCTTGGAGTTTGGTTGAAATATAATTTTCAATTGCATACAGTGGAGATAGTTTTATGTCAAGAGAAAACTCACCATTGGAAAAAACATGATAGTAATCTTCTCATTTTCCTTTGGGGTCTATTGGGTCAACCAAGGATAATTCTGTGGGCATATGATATCTATCATAACCTAGACGCATGGCCTCCCATGTACGAAAGTTTTCTTGAGCATTTCCCAAAGATTTTAATTCCTAAAATAGTTATTGACTGTACCTTTATGTAAGGTGTCATTGTGACGTGTTGTCCAAGGTTGGGACATGAGTCACAGTTGGTATTTATTTGTATCAAAACTCATAACATTTGTATTGTTGTATTTTGCATGACAATTATAGTAATAAAGTTGTAGTTGTTTTCTGTACCATGTATTTGGTGACTCGGAATAGGTTGGATGGATTGGACCTATTTTGGGGGCGTCACAATTGTTATGTTATTATTATCGGTTCAGTTTACTTCACAACTATTGATTTGTTGTAGAAGTGATGTACAAAGAAAATATTTAATTCTTTCAGCTAATTATATTTATAATTGTTATTACTTGTTGGGCACCCAAATGCTCATTCTTGCTTTAAATTTAAATGTTTTCAGCTAGGCATGATCAACCCGAAGGTTCAGATAAGAACAAGTGAAAAGGAAAGCAAACAGAATATGATTATTGGTATCTTTTGTAATAGTTAAACTATATTAAGGCAATGATATGTATTATATATCATGTAAAGAATTATAGTAAAGGTTGAGTACTTGGGATTAGACTCTGATAAATGTAAGTTAAGTTTGGTATTTATATTATTGTTATTATTATTAGTATTATTTCCGCTCATAGAAATAGTATCGTAAAGCACCGAGTTCGGGTTTCAAGTACCAAAATTTGGGGGCGTTACAACATTATATCAACACATTATATACATGTAATATATAGCTCAAGGAGAGAGAGATTTCATTAGTTGTTCATTTTTTTTACAAACTCATATCCAAGAGCTCTCTCTCAAAACCCACGAAATGTTGTAGTATATCGGTCCCAAAACACATTCACTAACACCAATATCAAATCGATGGCGTAATCAAAGATTTGTTCATCAAGGTATAAACACTAATTAAAAAATCTGACTTTAATCCTCTGTTAGATCTTGTGTTTTAAAGTTAAAATATGTTGTATGGAGTCTATTTAAGTGATCTGGGTTGATAGATGTTAGATCCATAACATCTATAGGCTCAGATTTGAAGATTTCAAAAATTTAGAAATTTAGAAATTTGTTGTCTGACAACGAATGTCAGAGGCTGTAGATCTCTCTCTGTTTATGATTTTGTGTGTTTTATGTTTTGGATTTGTAGTATGCTAGGAGGACTTTGATCTGGATTTAAAACCATACTTATATCATTTGTAGATTGCAAGTTATGGAAGGTCAAACTGCTTTGACCGACCATGACTTTGCATTTTCTGGGAAACCCAAAACTTGTTCATCAGTGTCTGACAACAAGTTCTTGGGCCCAGATCTTGCATTTGTTTGTTATTTATATGTTGTTAGTGTATCAGGGTGATAGCCTGTTATGTGTGCTTCAGATTCATGCTCCTAGATCACCTAAATAGCCAACAGACTGAAAGTAATCAATGGTCAAAGTAGCCTTCAAGATCTGATTTTTAAGTTTATGGAATTTCCAGAAATGTGATGAACAGCCTTTCTGACATGGGTTGACCGGATGGTAGATTATGATTCTGATATAGTTTAACCGATTTGATGAATTTTATATGTACTCTGTTATATAGACTACAACTTTCACCTATTAAACCACCATAACATTAATCAGAATTCTTAGATTTTTAACCACAAGGTGCCTATTCGAAGCTGACTGGGTTTCTGGGTTACCCAGAAAACCCAGAACAACTCTGACAACGGTTTTAACAGCTTAGATCTTGCAATTAAATTGTTGTATGATCAATCTAGTGGTTGATAATTGTAGTCCTACATGTATACTACAAGATCAATGTTTTTTCTTGCCTAGAAACATCATAGAATAAAAGTTATCACTGGTCAAAGTAGTTCACTCGTTAAATGCCATGAATTTCTGGGTTGCATGTTGAACACAAAGAACACCTATAGCGACGGCTCTGTCGCTATAGGCAGTCTTTAGCGACAGTTTATTTCTAAAATTAATTATTTTTATTAAATAAATAGAAAAATTAGTTTTTAATTATAAAAAATTCAAAATAAATTACTAAAATTTATTTTTAAGTCTGAAAATTAGTTTTTAATAATTTTTAATATATTTCATAAATATTTACTATTTTTGAAATATTAAAGGTATTTATTTAATTATTATGTTAAATAAATTATTTAAAAATGGTTTTAATATTTGAAAAATCATTTAAAATTATATTATGGTATAAGAAAATATTTTAAGTTATTTTAATGACTTTTAATTTTGTGATGTAATTTTATTAATAAATTAATATTAATGATAATTAAGTTGTTTAATAAATGTATTAAATAAATTATGAAAAATAGAATTAATGATTTATAAATCATATAAAAATGATTTAAAGGTTATAAAAATATTTTAAGTTATAAAATATAACTTTTGATATTTTTCATGAAAAATATTAATATTTTAATATTAATGATATTAGATTTGTTTAATAATTATATTAAATAAATTAGTTTTAAAATGATTTTAATACTATAAAAATCATTTTAAATGAAATTAAGGTGTTTAAAAATATTTTAAGTTATAAAGTATAACATTTAATATTTAAAGAATAATTTTATTAATAATTTAATATTAATGATATTAATTTAATATTGATGATGTTATGTTTATTTAATAATTATATTAAATAAATAGTTTAAAAATAGTTTTATTAATTTAAAATCATTTAAAAGGATATAAATGGATTAAAATATTTGAAGTTATACTTAATGACTTTTAATATTGGGATAAATAATACATTAATATTTAAATATTAATGGTAAGTATTTAAAAATGATATTAAATATTTTAAAAATCATTTAAAGGGTAATATAAGTACTTTAAAAATATTTTTAAGTTATTATAAATAACTTTAATATTTTGGCAATGGTTTCATTAATAGTTTAATATTAATGATAATAGAATTATTTAATATTTAAATTATTTAATAATGATTCCGGTGTTTGAAAAATCATGATAAATTATAATAATTGTTTAAAAATTATTATAAGGTTATGAAAAATAATATTACTCATATTTAAATTATTTAAATGAATATTGAACTACAGGATTGAGTCTTAAACTCGATAATTACCTAATAAAGCCGTCAGTACGCCGACAGGTTTCAAAAATTGATCTGGACTTATATAATTTCTCTATATATGTGTTTGTTGGTGATTTAATTACTGTTGAATATGTGTGACAAGGTGATTAGGTTATGTGCTGACTGCAATAAGCAATATTATGTGTTATGATATGATATTGTTCTAATCGATAGAATGATCTTATTAATGATAGGTCATGATATAAAAGATAAAACTAAGTTTCGTAACAGTAAGCAGCAGACCAGACAAGTATCATACCTTTGCATTTCCTTTATACAATGGATATAAGTAAAAAAAAATTCAGAATTATATTATTATTGTGCCAGATTACTAACCCTATTGTTATATATATTATATCCGATCATTGTTTATCAATATGATATTATATTATATAATTTAGATATATATTCTGTTCGTTAATTTCTAAATATGGTTATACAAGTGTCCTCACTTGGATAATCATTGTATCTAACCACATGTTTATATATATATATATATATATATATATATTGATGCCCAGTATGAATATAGTAAATATAAGACCCCAACTTATTATAAATAAAATTAAATTTTCCTCTATTCATTATTCTAAATTAATAAGGGTTAATTTGATATAATGCTTTGGTTATGGGTGAAATGTGCAAATTTTACAAAATAAGCAAGTGGTTATAAAATATTCCTTTTGTCGGGGAATATTCGTTTGGTCGTGGAATATTCTTTTTATCGGGAATATCAGTACGACGACGCAGTCATTCGTGGGCCCCATAGCAGGATAATTATCGGATGAAGAAAACGACAAAGTATGAGTTTTTATAATTAACTGGCAGTAATGGTTACTGAATTAAACTTTGTTGGAATACGGTGGTTAAAATACAAGAATCTGTGAAGTTGCACAAAGATGTACATTACGATATTACAAAGTATAGTTGAATTATTGATTCTTACGTAAGAAGGCCTTTACTCAATAATTGTTACGATGTAGTTATTGTTCAATATTCTATTTTATTGATTCAATAATTGATGCGTTGATATTTTATATTATTGTTGTTTCAATAATTGTCATTTGACAATGATTTCCCATTATCGGATCAATAATTCATATTATTTGAATAATATTATTAGATAGCATTATTGGCAATGTCTAGAAAGTTCTCATCAAGGAGAGGTTTGGTCACCCTAATTGCGGCGCCATGAAGGATAAATCCTTATTGAAAAGCCCCTCTTTCGAGAAATGTACTGGTTGTCATAATTGTGATTCTGTAATATTATTTGGGAATAATTAATTATTCATTTATATGATAAGGAAATATTTATTTGATGTGGATATAAATGATGGAGTTATTTATTTTATATGGTTATTAATGAAAGAATTAATCTTTGAGATGTTTTATCGATATTTTTGTCGATTGAGGTATTAAAATCACCCGTTTATGGATTTGGATATTTTACATTTGGAATTTGAAAAAACTTTCTTTTGCAAAGTTGTAGAGAATTTGATTTCATGTGGAATGGACATAAAATTCGTATTTTTCTAATAAAACGGGCTATTTTCTATGAATTATTAAAGTTTCTGATTATTGTTTAAATGATAAAATATTTTGGAAAATTCTAGAATTGGTTGGTGAGAAATGTGCTCAATTGAATTTCAAATGTGGTGGGTGGCAATAGTAGCAGGTAAAGCAATCAGGTAGCAGGTCAAGTCTGCTTCGGTGTGCTAACATTTTCCTATAAATAGAGGGCTAAGTTAGAATTGAAAATCACACCAGAAACAATTTTTCTCTCTTTCTCTCTCTATATTATCGAGCGTATTTTGTGAGTATTTAGATACTTTGAGAGTTGCTGTTCAGTACAAGTTTCATTCAACATCATATCTGATATTTCATTCCGAAGTACTGTTTCTTTGAAGTAAGGGATGTTATTTTCTTAATATATGATATTATTTCTTTCAATATCATTATGCCGAAGTATTGATCTGAACTTTTAATCAAATTTAGAACTTTTTGTGTCGGGGTTACTATTCACGTATACGGCACTATTCACGAATACGATACTATTCACCGAAAAATGAAATTTTCTTCTTTTTGTCCAAGATGTCTATTATGGTTACTATCTTTGATTGTATCCATGTTTTGGTCTTTATTTTTGAATTCTGCTTCAAAATTGGTTATTATGAAGTATTATTGATCTTGGATAAATTGTATCTGAATCCCTAATATTTGTCCTACATCTCCTTTGGATTCATTTTTTTAAAATATTTTTCATCATCCTCGGTCCTAAATGATGATATTCTTGAATATCTTTGGCCTGTAGTGCAAAAGATGAATGATTAATTGATGAATATCTTTGGCCCGTAGTGCAAAGATGAACAGGTGTTGAGATGAACATGACCATTTGGTGATATAAATGAATATCTTTGGCCTGTAGTGCAAAGATGAATATTTGATTAAAGATATATATTGATTGTTGTTACAGGGATAAAATATTGATGATGGACTTTTAAATCTTAGAAGATAGTAGAACTCATTCTCTACTTGACTCTTCTAATGGATTGTTGTTTCCACTGTAGAATATTGATCTAAAACTTGTTGTCTATTATATTCTATCAGATTTTTCCCTGTTGAGGACTAAGGATAATTTGTTGTATATTATCTTAGTCATAATATTCTTTACTGGGCTAGTTGAGCTCACCCTTTTCCTTTTTGTTCCATTTTTCTTCTTAGGAGGTGAGAACATAGCAGGATCGAGTCAAGGTATGGAGTGATGGTTCTAGAAAGATGTTTTAGCAGTCCTCACTATTTCTATAAAATAGTGTATGAATAATTGTAATGAGGACTTATTTGAGTGTTGATATTGTCTAGAAGACAATATTTGTATTTAAACTCATAGTATGTGTTGTCGTATTTTGCACGACAATTGTATTATTGAAGTTGTAGTTTGCTTTCTGTACCATGTATTTGGCGACTCAGAATGGGTGTTGTATACCTATTTTGGGGGCGTCACAGTAAAAGCCGTCTAAGCTATTTGACCCAGCTAGACACAGATTCAGAAATATCATTGAATATGATAAAACCTTATTGTATCCAATCAAATTGCTTTGGTTTGGATTCACGACTAAGTATGAACATCCTGAATATAGAAAAACTTTTATGCGCCCAAGGCGGAAAAGATGAACGATAATATCGTTCTTGCATGTAGTATTGATCAATACAGGGTCCATGGGATGTACACCCTCGTGCTCGTAAATTATGACGGTTTGCAGATGAAGTTTTGTCTAACCTTTTCAAAAATAGAAAATAATATTCATAGTATGTCGGCTACCCTATATATATAGTCAATACGTAGTTTCAAAAATTTGATATAGAATTGTTATGTTATTATTATCGGTTCAGTTTACTTCACAACTATTGATTTGTTGTAGAAGTGATGTACAAAGAAAAAAATTAATTCTTTCAGCTGATTATATTTATAATTGTTATTACTTGTTGGGCACCCAAATGCTCATTCTTGCTTTAAATTTAAATGTTTTCAGCTAGGCATGATTAACCTGAAGGTTCAGACAAGAACAAGTGAAAAGGAAAGCAAACAGAATATGATTATTGGTATCTTTTGTAATAGTTAGACTGTATTAAGGCAATGATATGTATTATATATCATGTAAAGAATTATTGTAAAGGTTGCGTACTTGAGATTAGACTCTGATAAATGTAAGTTCAGTTTGGTATTTATATTATTGTTATTATTATTAGTATTATTTCCGCTCATAGAAATGGTATCGTAAAGCACCGAGTTTGGGTTTCAAGTACCTGAATTTAAGGGCGTTACAAATGATATTAGATTTATTTAATAATTATATTAAATAAATTAGTTTCAAAATGAATTTAATATTATAAAAATAATTTTAAATAAAAATAAAGAGTTTAAAGATATTCTAAGTTATAAAATATAACTTTTAATATTTTAAGATAAATTTCATTAATTATTTAATATTAATGATATTAAATTTATTTAATAATAATATTAAATAAATAATTTTAAAATGGTTTTATTGATTTAAAAATCATTTAAAAGGATATAAATGGTTTAAAAATATTTTAAGTTATTATAAATGACTTTTAATATTTTAGTGAATAATACCTTAATATTTAAATATTAATGTTAATTGTTTAAAAATAATTTTTAATGTTTAAAAATCATTTAAAGGTAATATTAATACTTTAAAAATATTTTGAGTTATTATAAGTTACTTTAATATTTTAGCAATGGTTTCATTAATATTTGGATATTATTTTAATATTAATGATAATAGAATTAATTAATATTTAAATCATTTAATAATGATTCCAGAGTTTGAAAAATCATGATAAATTATAATAATTAATTAAAAATTATTATAAGTCATGGAAAAATAATATGATTGATATTTAAATTATCTAGAATAATATTTAAGATACGAATTAGAGTTTTATTAACAATAAACTCGATAATTACCCGATAAAGCCGTCGGTACACCAAAATGCTGCCGAAATTGATTCAAACCTATATAGGTTGACCTGATAAGTGTCTGTTTGTGTCCTAATAACTAATAAATGTATATGATAATGTGATTAGGTTATATGTTGACTGTAAATAACAGTACGATGTGTTATGATATGTTATTCTAATCAATAGAACAATCTTATGAATGAGAGGTCGTTAAATTAAAGATAGAACTAAGTTGTGTAAGCAGCAGATCATGCAAGTTTCTTAATTCTTACTCTTTTACTGGTGCAAGTATCCTAACCTTTGCATTTACTTTATGCAATGGACATGAGTATGAAAATTTCAGAATTATATTATCGTTGTGCCAGATTATTAACTCTATTGTTATTGATTATGTATCCAAATATTCGTATTCATGCAAGTTATTGAACTTTATTCGTTCATTGTTTATCAGTACAATATTACTGTAAGATTCAGATATATATATTATGTTTGTTAAATTCTAAGTATGGTTATACAAGTGTCCTCACTTGGATAATTATTGTACACGTTGATACATACTTGTTGATTTCGGTATGTATACCTTAGTTAAAAAAAAATCTAAGCTATTTGACTTCATTAGACCTGATTTAAAAATATCATTGAACATGATAGAACACTATTGATATCCAACCAAATTATTTTGGTTCAAATTCAGGCTAAGTATGAACATCCCGAATTTGGGAAACTTTTGTGTGCCCAAGGCGGATAAGATGAACGAGAATATCGTTCTAGTATGTAGTATTGATCAATACAGGGCATAATGGGCTGATCAACCCCCGTGCTTGTAAGTTATGACAGTTTACAGATGAGGTTCTGTTTAACCTTTTTGAAAACTAAAAACTATGTTCATAGTCTGTCGACTGCTCTCTATTTATAGTCAGTACGTAGTTTAAAAAATTTGAAGTAGAATTGATATGTTGATTAGAATTGTTTCAGTTACTTCACAACTATTGCTTCATTGTAGAAGTGTCACTCAAATAAAACATTTAATCCTTTCAGCTAATGTTTATTGTTTGTTATTACTTGTTGGGCACTCAAATGCTCATTCTTGCTTAATTTAAATGTTTTCAGTTAAGTATGATCAACCAGAGGGCTCTGCCAAGAACAAAGGGAAAGTTGTAGGACCACAACTTTTATGAATAAAGAATAATTTTCTCAAAATATATTTTTGAATATTATGGTGTGGATTTGATATAATGTTATAGTTGTGGGTAATATTTACAAATTTTTCAAAGTAAGCAAGTGGTTATATAATATTCGATTGGTGGGGAATATTCGTTTTAACGGGGAATATTAAATACGATGGCATAATCATTAGTGGACCCTATAACGAAAGTATTGTCGTAGTTAGAAAAGCGTGTAATTATCTTTTATAAAAATAACGGCGAAAGTGTTACCATTAAAAGCGTTGAACTACCCGGTAGTAAAAATACGAAGTAATATGCGTGGTTGCATAGTAGCACACAGTATTGATTATTGATGCTTACGATGCGAAGTCACTCGGTTATACTCAATTATTGCTACGATAAGAATTGCGATCATATCTCTCATATTATTGATTCAATTATTGTCACGATATCATCGCATAATATATATTATTAAATCAATAATTGAGATGGCAAAGTTATTTATATTATTATTTGCAATATTGACAATGTCTAGAAGTTCTGTCAAGGAGAGGTTTGGTCACCTAATTGCGCGCCAATAAGGAGAAATCCTTATCAGAAAGCCCCCTCTTTCTTGGGAACGACCTGGTTGTTAAATATTGTTAATTATAATATTAATGATGAATAAGTTCGTGTTGATTAAACATGATTTGGATAATTCCATTGTGTTGGAATTATTAGTGTTAGTGAAAATCGACATTTATTTCGATAATATTTGATGTCTGGAGGTTATACTGACCAATCGGGTAATTAACCGGATAAATGAGCAATTAATTGCTATTAATTCAAATGATTATAACTATTTGTTCACATGTGTGTACTATTGATTCACATTCTTGTACTATTAGGGGAGGTGGTGCAAGATTGATAATACTTGCATGACTAAGTTAAAAATAGAGGTATAGTTGAAGGTACTATACTGTAATTCGTATTTTTACATGATTATAATAATTGATTCACATGATTGAACTATTGATTCACATTATTTACTATTAGGGGAGGTGGTGCAAGTTTGATAATACTTGCAGGACTAAATTAAAAATAAAGAAAAAGAGGAAGGTATTATACTGTAATCTTTTGAGCCCCAAAACGTGCAATTATCAAAACTATATTTTCCTATAAATAGAAGCTCATTCTTCCTTCATTTCTCATCAATTCACTAAAGCTATAGAGAAATTATTATAGAGAGAAATTATAGAGAGAAAGAAGAAGAGAAGTCTGCTACCTCACTATTCCAGTATCCAGTCTTCTTCCAAGGTTAGGAGTATTATTCTTTCATATACATGAGGAGAGTTATTTTCTTTCAATACTCGTAAGGGTTGTTATTCCATTCTTTATTATTATATTGGAATAACCTGTCTATGCAAAGTACCGCATACATGGTGAAATTCTTCTGTTATTCCATTCTTTACTATTCTGTTGGAATAATCTGTCTGTGCGGTCAATCACATACCTGGTGAATTCTATTATTATTCCATTCTTTATTATTTTGTTGGAATATCTTGTTTGTGCGGATTACGCATGACGTGGTTCCATTCTTTATTATTCTGTTGGAATATCCTGTATGTGCGGTCTATCGCATGCCTGGTGAATTCTGTTGTTATTCCATTCTTTATTATTTTGTTAGAATATCCTATCTGTGCGGGTTACGCATGATCTGGTTCCATTCTTTATTATTACATCGTTGGAATAACACATGCATGCGGATTACATACGCTTTGGTGAATTCTTACATTATTCCATTCTTTATTATTACATTGGAATAACACGCTACATGTGGATTATCGCATGTATGGTGAATGATCCTTCGTATTCATTCCTTATTAAATTGTGGAAATAATCTGTCTACGTGGATTACTGCATGGCGGGTAAAAATTCATTTGCGGTTTCATATATTCTATTATACTCAGTTGGTTAATGTTTTGGCTTCTATAGTCCATGAAATTAGTGGAATATCCTTGATATTTGCGCTTCATCCAATATCTTTTCATGGAAATATTCTTCTGAGCATTCTTGAATTTTACTCCACAAAGAAGTATCATGTTGACAATTTGGACGTTATTTATTTCTGGATAAATTAAAATCATAAATCTTTAAAATTTATCCTTGAACTTGTTTTATTGAATTATTATGTCATTGTCATTATCCTCATGCTTATATTGTGATGAAAGTCATCTTTGGCTTACGTGTATAGATGGACTTGGTATGATTATGACCAGGAATTATTCGGTATAATCATGACCTGTAATGTTATAAATGATGTGGTAAAAGTCCTCAAGATGCTTTGTAGTGCATTGATGGATGATTTTGGTATGATTATGACGAGGATTATTCGGTATATAGTCATGACCATTGATGATTTAATGAATAGCCTTGGCCCGTAGAGTGCGAGGATGACTCGATGATGTGGTTTATTTATTAAGCTGAGTCTCAGCGATAAAAATTGATGAAAACATTTTAAATCATAGTAGATATCATGATCTACTTGACTCTTTTAATGGATTGCTTGTTCCGCTGCAGTTAAACTTGTTGTCTATTATATTCTATCAGTTTAACATTGTTGAAGGCTAATGATAATTTATTCTGCATTATCTTAGTCATAATATTTCTTACTGGGCTAGTTGAGCTCACCCTTTCTTTCACTGTTCTCTTCAAGAAATGAGAACATAGTCGGGACTAGTCGGGGGACGGAGTGATGGTCCAGATGATAGCATTAGTAGTCCTCACTATTCTGTTAAATAGTGTGACAATAAATGTAATGAGGACTCCATTGAGTGTGGATATTGTCTAGATGACAATATTCTTATTAAAACTCTTAGATTATGTTTTGTCGTATTTTACACGACTGTTGTATAATTAAGTTGTATTTTGTACCATGTATTTGGCGACTCAAGATGGGTGATGTATACCTATTTTGGGGGCGTCACAAAAGGAAAGCTGTCATTATAAGGTTGTGTTATCTTATGTAATAGCTAGACTTAAATAAGATGATAATATATATTATCTATCATGTAATGAAATGTTTTAAGGTCGCGTACCTAGGATTTAGACAACTCTGATATGTAAATAAAGTTTGATATTTATGACAATATTATTATTATTTCGCTCAAAGAAATGGTATCGTGAAGCACTGAATTCAGGTTTCAAGTACCTGAATTTAGGGGCGTCACAATAGTGGTAGATCAAATCTGTTAAGTTGATCTAAGCTTTTAATATCTATCATTCTGTAAATGAATGTATTTATGAGGAGATCAAAGATGTTAGGTTGATCTATGTCTTGAGTTGTAATAGATAGGCTTTAACAAAATCATAGTCTATTGAGCTGATTGAGAGTTTGCAGAAGCCAAGGTTGAATCGTAGAGCATCAAGGACCGTAGCGTGTCTGCCTTGAAGGGTCGTAGAGTGGTCCAAACGTTTGCCGAGCCAACTCAGAGATCATAGTGTGCACTCGAAAATGTAGAGTCTGCAAGACAAGCAAGTGAAGATCGTAGTGTGCCAAGCCCGTAAGAGAAATCGTAGTGCTCTTGTTTGCTAAGTAACGGATCAAGCATCAAGGTGGCAAGACACCACGATCAGAATCGTAGAGTATCATATGTCTATATCAGGAGCATCGATCCTTGCACATTTGTTTAAAGATAAATCCCAACAAAAGTGAAATAAGTTATAAACGTTGAAGTCTTCGCCAGTCCTAATGACACAGAAGATATCCTTAGTATACAATAAAGAAATGTATTGAAGAAGCTAAATAAAGTACCATGGGTCAGAGGAAAACACCTTTTCAGGTGTTAGGTGAGATGGCAGTCTACTATGTTAGTGGGCCAGAATACTAATCAGAAGATGTGTAGAAAAGTCTCCATCAAAGTTCAGAAATGTCAAACGCATTTAATGCTTCAATAGATACTTTCAAGGATCATATATATGCAAAACATCTGCAGATAAAAGAGCGTAAGCAAGCATTGAATAAAACGCTGAAGAACACTCAATGCTAAACTCTCAACTCTACGATCTGAAAAAGAGAAAGCTTGCTCAGCTACTCAGTTCTTTCGAACAAGAGCTTAACGACAACTGAGTAGCTTTAATCAAGAACTCATCAACTACCAATCAAGAGAAGTAAGAAGTTCCAAGTCAGAAGGACTTGAAGAGTTCTAAGTGAACTGTGAAGAACCAAGTCTGCTGGACTTGAAGAGTTCAAAAGTGAACTAAGAAGTGCCTAGACTGCTGGTCTAGAAGGAATCTATGAGATTCAGAAAGTGTAAAAGATATCCTTAGTGGATTTCCTACTCAAGGAGTAGAAGAGTGGATTAGGAGTTTTAAGTGCTCTGAACCACTTAAAACTGTTGTGTCTATTACATAACTGCTATAACTGCTATAACTGTTATAACATGGGTTATAAACGTTGAAGTCTTCTTCAGTCCCAATGACACATAAGATATCCTTAGTATACAACAAAGAAACGTATTGAAGAAGCTAAGGAAAGTACCATGGGTCAGAGGAAAGCACCTTTTCAGGTGTTAGGTGAGATGGCATTCTACTGTGTCAGTGGGCCAGAATACTAATCAGAAGATGTGCAAAAAAGTCTCCATCAAACTTCAGAAATGTCAAACGCATTTAATGCTTCAACGAATATCTTCAACAGATACATTTCAAGGATCACATATATGCAAAACATCTGCAGATGAAAAAGCGTAAGCAAGCATTGAACAAAACGCTAAAGAACACTCAACGCTAAACTCTCAACTCTACAATCTGAAAAAGAGAAAGCTTGCTCAACTACTCAGTTCTTTCGAACAAGAGCTTAACGACAACTGAGTAGCACTAATCAAGAACTCATCAACTACCAATCAAGAGAAGTAAGAAGTTTCAAGTCAGAAGGACTTGAAGAGTTCTAAGTGCACTGTGAAGAGCCAAGTCTGCTGGACTTCAAGAGTTCAAAAGTGAACTAAGAAGTGCCTAGACTGCTGGTCTAGAAGGAATCTGTGAGATTCAGAAAGTGTATAATATATCCTTAGTGGATTTCCTACTCAAGGAGTAGAAGAGTGGATTAGGAGCCTTAAGTGCTCTGAACCACTTAAAACTGCTGTGTCTATTATATAACTACTATAATTGTTATAACTTCCTCACTCTAATTAACTCACCATATCTAAGAGGGAGTTCAAACAAATCTTAATTCCGCTATGTTTGAATCAATAAAAAGACTAACAAAGCATTTAAGAAAGATTTTTTAAAATATCTATTCAATCCCCCCCCCCCTTCTAGATAACTATTGTGCCTTAGGGAACTAACAGATTGTTCCATACTTTGCTTGCTTTTAGGAAGATGATGATTGATCTTATAATCATTTGTGTGGGGGCACTAAAGAAATTATGTAGGTGCTTATTGGAGAATAAGTTCACTGAATGTGACTCACTAAAGTAATACCTAATGGAGCTTTACTTGTCTATCAATAGGAATTACTTAAGTGATAGTAGTACAAGTGATCCTTAGACTTGAGAACATCATAGTATATTGTGTATGATGAGTTATGCTTTGACATATTCCTTAAAAATCTTTGGGTATATCAAAGGGTATGCTTGGGTATAATAAGTTTTACATGGAGATAATGAATGGTCAACAAAGAATATATCGCTTCTAGTAAACGAAGAGAATGTCCTATGTGATTCGATAAATGACAACTTAGCATTATTTAGAGTTATGCATTTAAGAATCGAAATTCATATAATTAAATAAAATAAGACTTGATAATAATTTCATATCGTATATTTAATTAGGACATTGTATAGTAGAAGAATTGAATTGTACGGTAACTATTTACTGAAAGGTTCTTTTGTGATTAATGTTGAAATCTATATTATCTGAAAAGTTGTTGATCGCTAAGGGGGCTTACCCTTATTGTAGAATAAATATTATTTATTTAAATAAATTAAATAGTTTAATTTATTTATTTAAATAAGATTAGAATTGTTCTAACTGATTTATTTACAACCGGTTTAATATGTAGAACCTAAAGGGTCACACTGTAAAAAAGTAAATGGTATAATCGTAATAATAAGTTAACTATATTTAATTTAATCTATGGTGATAGAATAAATTAAATAGCTTAATATTTATTATTTAATATTTTGAAAATATTTAATATAAATTAATAAGAAGAGTTTTAATATTATTGTGATGCCCCCAAAATAGGTATACATCACCCATCTTGAGTCGCCAAATACATGGTACAAAAATTAAATACAAACTTAATTATACAATACGACCAAAAGCGTAGCTGAGAGTTTTTACACGAATATTGTCTTCAAGACAATATCCAAACTCAAATTCAATCCTCATTACATTTATTATTACACTAAATAGTGAGGACTACTAAACAACCATCTCGGACCATCACTCCGTTCCCCGACTAGTCCTGGCTACGTTCTCATTTCCTAAAGAGAACAATGAAAGCAAAAGGGTGAGCTCAACTAGCCCAGTAAGAAATATTATGACTAAGATAATGCAGAATAAATTATCGTTAGTCTTTAATAGTGTTAAACTGATAAAATATAATAAACATCAAGTTTAACTGCAGCGGAACAAGCAATCCATTAGAAGAGTCAAGTAGAGCATGATATCTACTATCTTCTATGATTTAAAAAGTTTATCATCAATTTTATCGGTGAGACTCAGCTTAATAAATAGTCCACATCATCGAATCACCCTTGCACTACGGCCAAGGATATTCATTATGTCAGGAATAAGCATGGGAATGATATTCCTATTTATATATGATTTGATTATGATATATATATGAATGAATATTTAAGTATGCTTGCATTAAGAAAAGCTGAAAAGTCCTTTGATAGAGAATAGAAACATATGTACAAGGACTTAGAATGAATTGATCAAATGTGTTAGGTTGATCCTACATAAGCAAAAAAGCTTTGTGAAGTCCTTAAAAAGAAATAATGTACAAGGACTATAAATATAGAAAGATCAACCTTGTTAGGTTGATCTTATGATGTAATAGATAGGCTTGTCTGATCGTCGAGAACTGCACCAGAAATCGTAATCTGTCAGGAGAGTCAAGAAAAACTCGAGAGCTGTCGAGGCAGAATCGTAGTCTGCAAGACAGTAGATCTCGGAGTTCGTAGACTGCAAGGAGTGATGAGGAAGGATCGTAGTGTGTCGAGGAGAACTTCCTCAGAGCCGTAATCTGCTAAAGAAGTCATGTTCAGAATCGTGAGAGAACTGACTCGCACACGGTGCCGACCGAGCATCCTAGAAGCCAAGTCAAGAATCATAGACTACACTCAGAGTCGTAGAGTCTACTGATCGTATGAGAGGAAGAGATTGTAGTCAAACAAGATCAGATGCAGCCAACAAGCATACCGATAGAAATCGTTGAGTGTCAAGATTTGATCTCGGAGTCGTAGTCTCTGCACAGCCGAAGTTGAATCGTAGAGTGTAGAACTGAGACTTCGACAGATGTGATCACAACGCCAAGGCAAAATCGTAGAGCAAACACGATTCTCAACAATTGAGCACTCCTAGAATATCCAAAGGAACGAAGCCTCTGGTTGGTACTGTAAAGATACATCCCACCTAAAGGAAACCAGAGAGCACTCAATGAATGACATGTAAGCTAACAGAAGATCTAAGCACCAACTCAATCATTATCCTGATTGAGTTATGAAGCCATTTGAGATGAAGTCTTCCACAAGTTGATCAGAAGAAGACTTCAGTAACTGATTAAGGAAAGTCAGCAAGTGCAGTAGCAGTCAAGTAAATAGAAGACGACGATCTTGAAAGCAACCAGGATCGTAGTATTTGCTAACCAAAGAAGGAACTGATGGAGTGTACACAAATATACTGGTCAGCCTCTGAAGAACAAGGCTAAAATGATTAAGCATTGGGTCAGTCCATTGATAATAAGTGAACGGGAGATCACAAGGAGAAAGCGAGCTGGACACGCCACAAATTTGAAGTGTCTTGCTATTCAGAAGGGGCCAAAACAAAGAGTCAAGCCATTAGTATCTGAGAGCAGTCGAAGCAAACAGAAGTGTTGAAGCACTGCACAAGAGAAGGAAGAGGTGTTCTACATTAAAGATCCAATCAACACTCTTAAAGATCGTAGTGTTGTCTCTACCTATCAACTAGACACTACGATCAAGTCCAAGAAGATATGCATCAGAATCGTAGAGTTCGGTCGTCTGAAGGTTGAAGCATTGACAACAGTTCAATCTGAAGATTGATGGTCGAACAAAGCTTATTGAAGAGCATCGATGCAAAAGGACAACCTCTGATCGAGAAATCAGAATGAGGAAATAAAGTTGACTACACGCCTAGAGACATCAAAGTGACATCTCCGGCGGGGTAGGTGAAACGATGAGCTGCGATGTCGAGAAAGTCGAGAAAAGGGATGTCATGTCACATCTGCAGTCTAGACCAAATAACTCGAGAACTGCGAAGCAATTCAAAAAGCTTTTAACGGCTACTTTCCAACGGGAAGATTAGGAAGGAGTATAAATCAACAGAGCTTTAAAGATCAAGAGTTGCTGATAATTGCTAAGTTGCAGAATTGTTGAGTTGTTGGAATGCTATATTGTTGATTCTACGAGTTTAACCAGAGAAAAACAAAAAAAGTCTCAGTGACAGTGAGACTACAAAGGTAAAAGTGAAGTAGCTTTGAAGAAGGACTTAAACAGACTAGAGCTTCACTCAACAAAGATGAGAATGCCACTAAATATGGCAGCTAAGCTAAGAGCCGAGAAAGACAAGAAGATAGCATTCAGAAAAGTGGCAGAGTACAAAGAAGATCAAGAGAACCACTCTACAGATCACCATGAACCAAAGGCTGAAAAAGAACAGAAGCATAATCATGTCTGCAAAACATTCAAGAAGGGTTCATGGATTGCTAAGTGCCAGACCAAGTCTACCAAAAGCTCAGAGACTTAGCAAATCCAGATGGTGATGGTGCACAAGCTGACATCAAATGAAGATGATCAAAAAAGAGAGGAGATCAGCTACACCAGAGAAGATGTGGTCCAGACTCGAAGTAGAATGCAAAGAGGACCATGTCAAGCTGCTAAGTACATAAAATGTTCAAGCTTAAAGACATCTTAGCAGCTCAGCACCAACACCAACAACAATAACAACAATAAGAAGCCAGGGCTTGAGGGGCCCTTATCTAGAGGGACTAAATGAAGTTCCAAGCCTGCTGGGCTTGAAGAGTTCCTAGGGAACTAGAGGAGTTCCAAGCCTGCTGGGCTTGAAGAGTTCTTAGTGAACTGAAGTCCCAATGCTGCTGGCCTTGAAGGAACCAATTAAAATCCTTTAAATTTTTTACTTGATGTCATTTACATTATGTACTTAACTGCTATGAGTATATTAACTGTTTACCACTTAACTAACTCTAAGAACAATGTATGTATGATTATGAATATATCAATGAAGGAGATCTTTTACTTATTCCGCTGTGCTTGAAAAGATTCTTATGTTTGTCATATGCTAATTTATTAGCAATACAAAATAAAAGGGAAAAGTATTTGAAAATTAAAAGGATCTATTCAACCCCCCCCCCCCCCCCTTCTAGATCTATTATGTGCCTACTGGGAACTAACAATTGGTATCAGAACTGGTTCTCATACTATATTCAAAAGCTAATCGCTTTGAGTTTGATTCGAGGCACAATCATTGTTCTAAACTTAGTTTAGTAGTAAGTCACTTGTTATATGCAGATGAGCTCACACGTTGGAAATATTGTGAACATGTAAATGTGTATATACACCTGAAGCTGCTCAGATTGGTACATACTCTTGATTGCCATAACAACAAGACCAATCCTTGCCCACAGTCAATCTTGTAGTCTGAAGACCAGATGAGGAAACTCAAGAGGCATCAATAGCAAAGAGTCAAACATCCACCAGCCTGAAGTCCAACCAACAGCTGGATGTGAACCTTGTGAACTCAAGGATGTCAAAGAACTAAAGATGCCAAGATTCTCTTAGTTTACATCTTCAAGACCATGACTGATTGATTGAAGGACAACTGGAGCAACAAGCTATCAGGAGGAAATGAAAAAGTATGCACTTCAATGCCTAACCTCAGTATATCAAGATAAATGACTGTTAAGAAATTGACAATGTAAAGGTATGGTTCCTCATCAGTATAAATGTGTACATCATATTGCATCACCTTATGCACTATAACTGCATTCTATCAAGAGGCCATACTCTACGTAAAAAGGAGAAGAGAGAAAGTACACTGAAGTTGGAAACTCAAATGCTAACAAACTTTCTCTCCATCCAAGTTTTAGGTTAAAGATAACATCTTGAAAGAAGTTTTGAAATAGGTCATAAGCTTACCAAGGTTTAATTAATTTTAAGTGGAGAAATCTTTGCTGATGGGTTAGTATGTATGTACAAACCTATGTTCTAAGTTTTTGATAACACATAGAGTACGATCAGTTCTATAAGAGTATCTTGAAGATTCGTAGAAACTGATCACCTCCATGAATCAACCAGATACAAATAAGTGTTAAAGTTGACTCTCACTCTGTGAACATTTAAACTCTGTGAACATAACCAAGCAAATGATGAGACCATCAAAGAAAAAGTGTGTCTTATTAAATTGGTTAATCTTACACACACTCATCATCATGCATCCTAAAAATGTCATATCTATATTGGATACACGTATGAATATGATTTTTTGTGATCAATAAGATGAAACTTCAAGTATATGAGGAACATGGATTTTAAAAACTGACCTAACAAGACCCATTTAACCATGGGTACCAAAAATAGAAATTTAACTAACCTGCAGGTACATGGTCTATCTGGCCACACTAAGGAATGCTAAAGCAAAGGACTTCAGTCAAGAAAGATTCAACCAGCAGAAGACTTAAGACTGTTCAGAAATGATTATGATAAAATTCCTATATGTCAAAGTCTGCCCTTGAAGACCTGCTGAGCTAATCTAAATAAAGCTCACATTGTTGCTGATCCTCATATGGAAGCAGGCCACTTAACCAAAGATGGAAAGGGTCTTATATGCTCAATCATGCAAAGCATGTCATAAGAAAAGAATCCTCAAGGAAGCTCACCTCAGAGGATCATCGAGCATCAAACATGAGGAACTCATTACGGGAGCAAAACTCTAAGTACAAGCTGTCAAGGAAGACTACGTTCGTAGTGCTGTCAAAGGATCGTAGAATGATCAATCCTAAAGATACTTATTTCTACAACATAAGAAGATTTGATGACTTCAGCCAGAATGAGATATGCATGACTGCCTTCTGCTACACATGAAGAAGAAGAACTTATGTCTCTTTGAGAAGACAGTATCAACTATGGGGGAGAAGTGATCTGCTAACAGAACAACAGCTTTAAAACATTAGAGATATACTATGAAGCAATTTACCAGTTATAGAGTCCCAAAACTTTGTGGCTAACGAACCAAATAAAGATCCATAGTCAGTAGGAACGTCTCAAAACGTACTACTGATAACAAGTCAACCACCCAACTCAAAATCATGGAGAGCCTACGATCAAACATCTAATCGTAGTGTAAGAGCAGAAGGAAACCATGATTATAACCAATACAAATGTCTAAAGGTGGTAGAGGATCTCCCCAACAGAAAAGGTCAATTGAGACAGCAGTGCAAAACACTTCTAAAATGTTTTTCATCTGGAAAGCGACTCAGGGACAAACCTGACCCTTAGTTCACTCTAAGAGGTTGGCCCTTCCTGAGCTACCTTAATGATAAGTAAGTTTTATACCTACTTATTCGGTATCTATTACTTGAATTAGTTGTTTGAACCTATGTTTCTTAGTTAATTTTCATACATTTTATGTTATTTTGTAGGCTATGACATGACATTGGCATGAAGAAGCAAGGAAAAGCAATTCGAACATCTTTTGGACTAAAATACGCAAACAAGTGCAAGAAGGGAATATTGAAGGACTTTTAATACCACGGTAGATGCATGTTCTTGGCTTGGAACTTGGATTTTATGATAGCTCTACTTCTTAGCTTTCTGGAACATCTTGAATCATCCCAATCGGAGTTCGGATGTGAGAGTTATGGCCTTTTTATCAACGAAGATCAAAGCTAAGAGTTGTCATGTTTGCCATTTACATAGCATATACTTCAAACCCAATTTCTGCCTTGATCCAATCCGAATATGTCAATCCTCAAAGAATTAAAGTTGTAGATCTCGTCGTTATCTTCGATTTGATAGGTGGTCGGCCCCGTAAATCCAAGTGGATCAAAAGTTATACCTGTTTTACCAAAGGGCGCCACAATGAAACTACGTGGTAATAATTGCATACGCCAGCAACGTAAACATTTGCATGCCTGCATGCAAGTGCGCCCAGAGAAAAGCTTAGAATACGGAGCCGAGCGCTAAGCAAATGAAATTGAGTCAAATTGGGTTATTTGATGTCCAAATTGAGCTAGAATAGGATTCTTAGTTGCCTAACTTGCTAGGGTGTCCATTAGAACTCTAAATACTTGAGTTTAACTTGGATTGGGAGGCTAGTTCTAAGAGTCTATTAAATCTCTCTTGGGATAGATTTCTAGGAGCTTATTCTTTACTTTCTTTCTTAGATTAGGAACCCTATATTAGATTAGAATTGAAGATTGAAGTTATTGATTATCTTGGAGAATCAAATTGGAAGCAAGAGAATGCAGATTTGTTTATCTCAATTCTAATTTCTTTTCTTATTTATTTGTATCTTTTTAATGCTTAATCAATTGTGGATGATGGATTCTAGTTTATTTATGAATTAAACTCTATTTTGAGATTACTATGGATCTTATTGTGTAGTTTACTTTGATATGCTTCTTTGTTAGTCTTATTAGATATATTTGGATTGTCTATTATAATTTGTAATGAATTGCTTAATTGCCTAGCTAACAATTACCGTGATAATCTATATGAACTCGAGAGATGAAGTATAGATTTAGATCTGCTCATGATAGCATGTGTTTGTGATTTCTGCATGGATGGAATTCATGATTCGGGTTTAGGATAGAGATATGCCTTTACGCCATATGTAGTCTAATAAGAACTTGAACTTAAACCCTTTTTAATTGTAATTCACATAGAGATATAATGAGTTAGTTAATTAGGGTGTTCAAATTAATTTTATCATCTGTGGATTTGATTTGATATGAGTATGGTGCATTGAGAGATGGCCATATTTCACTTTCGTGTTCTTGATTAACAATCCGATTATAAATAATTTGGCTTAACAGAAGTGTGTTGATTTAAATGTAACAATAAGTGAAATTGTAATCTCAAGTCTTCAATATCTTGTTTCATTCTAGGGATAGTTAGTAATAGTTTATTTAATTATTTTAAATTAAATTATTAAATCATTTGTTTAAATAAGATTAAATTGGTCATGGGTTAGTACTTGGTGATTTTTATTAAATAATTCTCTCGTGGGAATGATACTCTACTTTCACTTTATTACTTGTTGACCACGTATACTTGCGTGTTGTCATGCGTAATTAAATTTTACCCAACAAGTTTTTGGCGCGATTCTTGGGAATTAGTTTAATATTTTTTACCAATATTAATTTCAATCAAATTAGTCTTAATTTAAATATTTTTATTTTTATTTTTAATTCTCTTCCTATATTTCTCTCTTGTCAGGTACCATGGATCACTTTTCGTATCAATGGCCATACACGAACATGACTCAACCAAGGGAAACATGGATTGATGGACTTAATGCATTTTTCGCAGAGTCAGTACAAATTGAGGCAAATTCGAAGACCTTGGAGGTTATCGCAGCCCAACGGAGGCGAAGGATGACAGTTACGTGTGACTATTATGCTGGCATCCATCAAAGTCATCAATGCACCGTCAATTTTGAACCGGTACAATATAGTGGTGATTACCTCAATAACTATGTTGATCCTAACTATCACCAAGTTTGGGGTATCACGGATTTCGCCATGGAGCTATACTTATGAAAACCAATACTACGCTCCAAATCCAACATATATGCCGGAATTTTCATATCAACCTCCATTAAAGCGAAGAAAAGTCAAAGTTGGAGGAACTACGTCAAAGGTCATATAAACCAAGAGGAGAGGATGATGAGTCAAGAAATATCGAGCCACAATTTTCAAACACCGGATGGAACAACTCATCACCACTTCAACTCATGGTCCTCAATACATGGATTCCAAAAGCGGAGAGATGATAATTCGAGATTGGAGGAATTGTTGTCCAAGTTTATAGCATCAACTGAGGAGAGGAGGATTAATCAAGAGCGGTCAATTCAGAATCAAGAGATAGCTATTCAAAATCTTCAAAATAAGATAGATCAAATGACCAAAGTCGTAAGCAACCTTCCTCCAAACACGTGGCTTTATGATGTGGATAACGAAATTGATGGAGAACCCGAATCGAATCTACGACTGGATGAGCCACAATATATAGGAAGTGTGGAGACAATTGGGGATAATGAAATAGATGTCCACGAAGATCTAAATGGGTCTCCACCAAAGATCAAAGAGTCGGTCAGATTTGCAAAATCATGCCCACTTGGTAGTCATGTAAATCGTGAAGCTCTTGATGACAAAAGAGCGAGTACAATTTTGAATCCATGGTGGGATGAGAAAGAGAGGATAGACGGAGAGCCCATTGTGTGTGACAAGCTTCCATGCCCCAAAGTGATCACATACACAATGGAGAAAACACCTAGCTGTGGGACGTTCTTGATTAAGATCATACCAAATCAGAGCATGCTAGGTGACTTTAAAGCAATGGCTATCACAATTGAGAACCTACCAAAAGCTACATTATTTCCGATGGATGGAGGGTTACTCAATTATCGAAGAGGAATTGGATAGCATTGACCAGACAAAGTCAGGCTGAAAGACTATAATTCAAGCGCTAACTGGGAGGCAACCCAAGAATTTTTCTATTTATTTGCTTTACTAGTTTATTTTGTAGATAGGAATTAACTTTCTTATTAAGTTCTCTTACCAATTCAAAGTGTTATTCTAATCCATGTTGTCTCTTTTCATTGCAGGTATTGGAGGTTCAATGGACAACCAAAAGATAATAGAAAGGTTATGCAAGTCAAACTCAAGTGTGATGCCCGATTCATTCCAATGTGCTTAACCTATTCTTCAAACTTCGCAGACAAGGAGATAAGTTGCTATATGTCAGGGAAGTCCTCTCTTTTAATTTTTCCTATCTTAGCCATTGAGGACAATGATATACATTTTAAGTTTGGGGGTATTTATCATGTTTAGTATTTACTTGGGCAATGTTTTGATGGAATTTGATTTTGGCCAATGATAAGTGGGTGGTTGATATTGTTAACTCTTGGAAAATTGATGAGCATGCTTAGTCTATATTTTAACTAGTTAGTTGGGTTTCACATTACTTGCAAATTTTTTGAAAAATTTTACACATCCTTTTGTTTAGCCAGTTGGGATTGAAATTTTTTTTTGGCTAATTTCTTATGAAAGATACCATTGCAACTTGAGATATCTTATTTGAGCATCATTCGAAGTGAAAATTAGGCACTCACATAAGTTTGGGGGAAATCTTGGGGTATTTATGAAAAAAAATTATTGGAACCTTCCCGAATTGAATAATTGAATCTTGTGGTAGGTCGAGATGGAGCGTAACACGCACTCCCCATAAACACAGGCAAGAGATGAAGCGTAAAATGCACTCGCTAAATAGAAAAAAGAAAATATGTATGTTTGAAATACTTGGGAAGGGTTCTTACGTGCTTAAAAGTTTAAATATCCAGTTGATCCTCAAGAAAAATTTGTGTTATGTCTATATTAGCGGTGATTGATGTGATAAGAAGTTTTGAAAGTCGTTTTTGAAAATCTTTTATGAGTATTGGTTGATTTAATCTAAATCATGACTGGATTGAACATGTGGATGCACACATGCACTTAAAGGATCAAGAGTAGATGTGAGTCTAATGACAGTTGTTGAAATTTTAGACATGACATTGTTTTGAAATTTTCTACGGGTTATTATCTTTTGTAACCTTTGAGGCCATTGATCAAATTTATATTGATTCATTGTTTGGGTGGATCATTGCTAGAGGATGAATCTGTCTAATTTGTGTTTTTGCTTGAGGACAAACAAAGGTTTAAGTTTGGGGGTATTTGATAAGTAAGTTTTATACCTACTTATTCGGTATCTATTACTTGAATTACTTGCTTGAACCTATGTTTCTTAGTTACTTTTCATACATTTTATGTTATTTTGTAGGCTATGACATGACATTGGCATGAAGAAGCAAAAAAAAGAAATTCGGACATCTTTTGGGCTAAAATACGCAAGCAAGTGCAAGAAGGGAATATTGAAGAACTTTTAATACCAAGTTAGATGCATTTTATTGGCTTGGAACTTTGATTTTATGGTAGCTCTACTTCTTAGCTTTCCAGAACATCTTGAATCATCCCAATCAGAGTTCAGATGTGAGAGTTATGGCCTTTTTATCAACGAAGATCAAAGCTAAGAGTTGTCATGTTTGCCATTTACATAGCATATACTTCAAACCCGATTTATGCCTTGATCCAATCCGAATATGTCAATCCTCAAAGAATTAAAGTTGTAGATCTCGTCGTTATCTTCGATTTGATAGGTGGTCGGCCCCGTAAATCCAAGTGGATCAAAAGTTATACATGTTTTACCAAAGGACGTCCACGTGAAACTACGTAGATGTGCGGATGGCATGCACGCTGAGCCACTAGAAAACTTCATGATGCATAGCAGTATGAGCCTTGCCAGAAAAACTTATGATGGTATAGTGAGCAGCTAAGCGTGAAATTGAGTCAAATTGGGTTATTTGATGTCCAAATTGAGCTAGAATAGGATTCTTAGTTGCCTAACTTGCTTTAGGGTGTCCATTAGAACTCTAAATACTTGAGTTTAACTTGGATTGGGAGGCTAGTTCTAAGAGTCTATTAAATCTCTCTTGGGATAGATTTCAGGAGCTTATTCTTTACTTTCTTTCTTAGATTAGGAACCCTATATTAGATTAGAATTGAAGATTGAAGTTATTGATTATCTTGGAGAATCAAATTGGAAGCAAGAGAATGCAGATTTGTTTATCTCAATTCTAATTTCTTTTCTTATTTATTTGTATCTTTTTAATGCTTAATCAATTGTGGATGATGGATTCTAGTTTATTTATGAATTAAACTCTATTTTGAGATTACTATGGATCTTATTGTGTAGTTTACTTTGATATGCTTCTTTGTTAGTCTTATTAGCTATATTTGGATTGTCTATTATGATTTGTAATGAATTGTTTAATTGCCTAGCTAACAATTACCGTGATAATCTATATGAACTCGAGAGATGAAGTATAGATTTAGATCTGATCATGATAGCATGTGTTTGTGATTTCTGCATGGATGGAATTCATGATTCGTGTTTAGGATAGAAATATGCCTTTACGCCATATGTAGTCTAATAAGAACTTGAACTTAAACCCTTTTTAATTATAATTCACATAGAGATATAGTGGGTTAGTTAATTAGGGTGTTCAAATTGATTCTATCATCTGTGGATTTGATTTGATATGAGTATGGTGCATTGAGAGATGGCCATATTTGTAAGACCCCAAATAATTAATAAATGAAATTTATTTTCCTCTATTTGTTATTTTGAAATAGTAAGGGTTGATTTGATTAATGTGGATAGTTATGGGTAAAATGCGCAAATATTTCAAAATAAGCAAGTGGTTATAAAATATTCATTGTTGTCGGGGAATATTTGTTGGTCGTGGAATATTAAATCGCATTGTTGGGGAATATTAAATGACGGCCGTGACCATAATGTGGGCCCCATAACTGAAAGCGATTGGATGAAGAAAGCGATATATATAAGTTGTTTAAAAATAATGGCGTAGTTATTACAGATTAATATTGTTAAAATACTCGGTGGTTAAAACACGGTGAAGACACGATGATTGCACCAATTATTGATTCTTACGTAAGAAGGCACTACTCAATAATTGTTACGATAATTCTTTATTGATTATTTTATTTTATTGATTCAATAATTGTTGTGTTGATATTTTATATTCTTTGTTGTTTCAATAATTGTCACTACACGGTATTTTTCATTATCGAAGCAATAATTCATATTATCTGAATAATATTATTGGATAACATTATTGGCAATGTCTAGAAAGTTACATCTAAGGAGAGGTTTGGTCACCTAATTGCTTGTATTAGTAAGGAGAAATTCTTATTGGAAAGCCCCTCTTTCACAGGAACTATGCAGTTTGTCGATATTGTGATTACGTAATATTATTTGTGAATAATTAATTATTGATTCATATGATGAGGAAAATATTGATTTTATGTGGATATAGATGGAGAAAATTTTTAATGTGACAATTGTTGAAAATTAAAATTTTATCTTTTACGATAAAATAATTTATTTAAATATATTATTATATTTTTAATAATATAATAATGGTGATATTTTTATAATGAATGTGTGATATATGAGTATACGAGAAGAAAGAGTATTTTTGTTGCAATAAATGTTTAAAACATGTTAAACATGTCGGTGGACCCCATTTCTTGACTGAAATTTGATTATAGCCTGTAAAATCACCCGTTTATGGATTTCGGTCAATTTCTGTTTGGAATTTGGAAAAACTTTCTTCTGCAAAGTTGTAGAGAATTGAATTTGCTATAAAAACTCGCAAGATTCGAATTTTCTGACAAAAAAGCTATTTATTATGAATTATTGAAGTTTCAAAACTCCGAAATAATTAATTTTGGAAGTTTAAAATATTTTAATTAGAAAAAACGTTTTTTAAATGTTTTGGCATGTGTAGGCTGATGTGATGTTGTAATGGTAGTGGGCGTATGACTTTGAAAAAAAAATTATATTAATATTTTTATTAAATTTTCTACTTTGGTATTCTAAGCATTTTCCTATAAATAGGGTGCTTAGGTTAGAATTAAAAATCACACCAGAAACTGAAGTTTTCTCTCTCTATATTATCGAGCGTATTCTTGTGAGTATTTTGAGTATATTTTGAGTATTGCTATACGGTGCAAGTTCAAGTCATAGCCTATATCCGGTGTTTCAGCTAGAAGTAGTGATCTTTCGAGGTAAGGGATATTATTTTTTTAATGATATTATTTATTCTAATATCATTATGCCAAGTATTGATCTAAACTTTTTAATCAAATTTGGAACTTTTAAGTGTCTGGGGTTACTTATTCACGTATACTAAGATTATTCATGTATACTGAGACTTATTCACGAATACTAAGACTATTCATCGAAAAAATGAAAATTTTCCTTTTGTCCAAAATATCTATTGTGGATACTAGCTTTGATTGTATCCATGTTTTGATTATTCTTGAATTTTACACCACTATGATTATTTTTGAGGTATTTTTGGACGTGGATAAAACAAAGTACGAATCAAGTAATCCTTAATCCTTGTCATTTTGTTTCACTAGATTCGTTTCTTTAAAATATTTTCATCATCCTCGTCTTTAAATGATGATATTATTGAATATCTTTGGCTGTAGTGCAAAAGATGAATGATTTCGATGAATATCTTTGGCCGTAGTGCAAAGATGAGCAGTGTTTAGATGAACATGACTAATCGATGAATATCTTTGGCTGTAGAGTAAAAGATGAATATTTGATTCGGATATATATTAATTGATGTTACAGGGGATAAAAGATAGAGCGATGAACTTTAAATTCATACATAGAAGATAGTAGTTTGCATTCTCTACTTAACTCTTCTAATGAATTATTATTTCATTGCGAATATTGATTTAAAACTTGTTGTCTATTGTATTCTATTAGATTTTTCTCTGTTGAAGACTAACGATAATTTGTTGTATATTATCTTAGTCATAATATTCTTTCTTGGGCTAGTTGAGCTCACCCTTTTCCTTTTGTTCCATTTTTCTTCTCGAGAGGCGAGAATGTAGCGAGTGCAGTCTGGGTATGGAATGATGGTTATAGAGAGAGTTGTTTAGTAATCCTCACCATTTTTATAAAATAATGTATCAATAAATGTGATGAGGATTTATTTGGGTATAGATATTGTGCAGAAGATAATATTTGTATTCAAACTCGCAGTTTACTATTGTAATAATAAGTTGTAGTTGTTTTTTATACCATGTATTGACAACTCAGAATGGGTGATGTATACCTATTTTGGGGGCGTCACAGTTGGTATCAGAGCTTAGGGATATGATCTTTGGCGGAGATCGGGGAATAGAACTAGGAGGGAGAGACGAGTAAATCCTTCGCTAGTGTGTCCTACCTAAGCTTATTTGTTAGTTGGTCAGTATATAGGGATATTATGTGATATATTGATTTGCTTAATTAACCCTTGTTTTATGATAAAGATTTGAGAATGTCGATCGAGAATATTAATAGTGGAAATGAGACCAGTGGAGACGTCTCAGACTCACCAATGAGGGAGAGCGTGCAATAAGTGGCAATGTTCCTCCCGTGAACAACACCAATGAGCGAGATGATGAGCGAGGGATGTTTAGAAGCTTTTGCAGATTCATGCAAAATCGCATTTTGAGGAGACTCGTGTTCAAAATACTGAGGAGAAATGATAGCAATTCACGGGTTGTCACAACCAAGCGATTCAAAGAGTTGGGACCACGAATTTAAGGGAAAGCCGATCCGATCATGGCGGAAACATGGGTCAAGCAAATTACCAAGATATTCGATGTCTTGGGATGCACGGAGGAACAAAAGGTTCCATTCGCCACCTTTATGTTAAAGTGGCGAGGCGGCGACTCTTGGTGGGAGTCCGTGAAGCGTACTCCATCCAACCAAGACTCAAAGATGTCTTGGGAGACATTTCAGAAACTATTTAATGACAAATACTTTCACGAAAGTGTTAACGTCATATGAAGGAAGTGGAGTTTATTAGACCAAGGCGAGAATAACATGGCGGTGTCCCGAAGACGAGGCAAAGTTTGCGAGTTATCTGTGAGTTGCACCTCATTTGGTGGAGAATGAGGAATGTATGACGCGGATGTTTCTTAGAGGTTTGAAACCCAAGGCATACGTCAAGATCTCATTTCTCATAAATTTTCTCTCTATTCGAGATGTTGTAAAAGAGGCTCAATTATTAGAGCGAGATAACGAGTACGGACAACCGAGAGGACCACAAACGAGGATCATCTAGGAGATGGTAGTCAACAAAACAACGATAACCAACGGAGAAAGAAAAAGACGGACAAAATGGTAACCACTCTGTGGTAATCATGGCCATGAGAATAGAAGAAGCGAATCGGGAGGAGATTTTAAAAAGAGGAGATTCAACAACGACCATGTGAAGACGACAGTGCCAGAAGCAACTGGTTCTAAGGGAGGAGAACGACCACCGTCATATGCTACAAATGCGGAAAAGAGGACATATCGATCAAAGCGCCCACAACAGTTCAAGGTATGCTATAATTGTGGAAAGGAAGGACATATCGCGCCGAGATTATACTGAGTAGCGAAACCTAGTTCAATTGGGACGGTGACTCAAAAGATCGTCCCGAGAAAAGTCAAAGTCAACGGTTCTGGAAGAGCGTTTGTTGTGGATCGGTCAAAATCGAGAACCCAAACAGCGTGATCACGGGTAAGCTATTTATGAATTCTTGCGAAGTTTATACCTTACTTGATCTGGGTGCTACCCATTCATTTATCTCTCTGCTTGTGCTCAGCGTTTAAACTTGACTCAGGACAAATTAGACTTTGACCTATCTGTGGAAACTCCGTTAGAGAAACTTTCATCACATCCACCATTTATAAATCTTGTTTGATTCAAGTTGGCACCATCACCTTACGTTGACCTTATCTCTTTAAAGATACGTGCTTTTGATGTGATTTTAGGGATTGATTGGTTAACTACTCATCATGCCAAAATTGATTGATTTTTTCGTAAGGTTGTTAGTTTTCATATTCCTAACTTGACTGTTATGCAATTCAAGCAACTAAACCATTAAAATCAATCAACATCATATCTAATCATAAAGCTATTCGTTTATTGAAAAAGCGGATGTCAAGCTTTCTTAGCCCATGTTATGGATTTGAATAAAGACACATCAAATTTGAATAATATTCATGTTGTTATTGACTTTCTGGACGTATTTCTGAAGAACTTCCCCGGTCTACCCCGAGCGTGAAGTTGAATTCTTTATTAATCTTGAACTGGTACAAAGCCCATTTCTAAAACCCCATATTGAATGGCTCTATTGAACTTCAGAGTTAAAGGTCCAACTACGAGGAATTGTTGGACATCGGTTTCATTTGTCCTAGTAAATCTCCTTGGGGTGCTCTGTTTTTATTAAGTAAAAGAAGAAAGGCGGAGTATGCGACTTTTGTATTGACTATCGGGGAATTGAACCATGTCACCATCAAGAATAGGTATCCTCTACCTCGTATTGATGACTTGTTTGACCGATTTCAAGGAGCACAATTCTTTTCAAAAATTAATCTTCGTTCTGGATATCATCAGCTGAAGATTAGAACTGAGGATATTCCAAAGACTGCCTTTAGAACTCGGTATGGGCATTATGAATTCCTAGTCATGTCTTTTGGATTGACTAATGCTCCCTATGACTTTCATGGATATGATGAACCCGAGTATTCAAGGAATATTTGGATCATTTTGTTGTTGTCTTTATTGATGACATCCTCATATATTCCAAAAGTCGTGAAAATCATGAGCACCATTTGAAGCTGGTACTGCAAAGGCTTCGTGAAAATAAGTTATATGCCAAGTTAAAGAAATGCGAGTTCGCGGCGAGGAAGTAGCATTTCTTGGGCACGTCAGTGTCAAAACATGGAGTATCTGTTGACGAAGCGAAGATTGAAGCAATACAAAGTTGGGAGCAATAGAAGACGGTGGATGAAGTACGTAGCTTTCGGGCTTATTTGGTTATTATCGGAGATTCGTGGAAGGGTTTTCTCGAATCGCTATTAAGATTAACTCAGTTGACTCGAAAGATATAAAATTCGTATGGAGCGAAGAATGCGAGAAGAGTTTCCAAGAGCTTAAGAGGAGACTTATTTAAGACTGTTCTAACAATACCATCCGATACGGATGGATTTGTTATCTGGTGATGCTTGAGGAAAAGGGTTAGGATGTGCTCTCATGCAGCGTGGGAAAGTCATAGCCTATGCCTCGCGACAACTTAAAGAATATGAGAGGAATTATCCTACTCATGATCTAGAGTTAGCAATGATCGTTTCGCTTAAAGATCCGGAGGCACTATCTATATCTGGGGAGAAAGTGGAGATATATTGGACCATAAAAGCCTCAAATATTTCTTCACTCAAAAAAGAACTCAACATGCGGCAACGACGTTGGCTCGAGCTATTGAAAGACTACGACCACACTATTCAATACCATCACGGAAAAGCAAGCGTGGTATTGACGCGTTGAGTAGAAGATCATATGCGAGGAATGAGTGCGATGATGTCGAAAGTATACGATAGAGCCAACTTTAATAGAAAAAGTTAAGGTTGCTCAAGCCACCGAGCCGGAGCGATCGCGTATGAAGAAGAAAGTACAAGAAGGTGCTATTGCAGGCGAGAATTGATGAAGAAGGAATACTTGAGTCCACTCCGGACTTTGTGTTCTAACGACTACGATTTGAAGTACAAGATTATGATGGAGGCACACAATACACCATTTGCAATCCATCCTGGAAGTACTAAAATGTATCATGATCTTGACATACATTTTGGTGGAACAATATGAAGAGAGAGATTGCAAAGTTTATCTCGATGTGTTTAACTTGTCAGCGTGTAAAGGCGAGCATCTAGTACCTAAGGGTCCGTTGCAACCACTTGAGATTCTCGAAATGGAAGTGGGAACACATTACCATGGATTTCGTTACGGGTCTTCTCACGGTTTCTCAAGGCATCAATGCCATTTGGGTTATTGTTGATAGATTAACCAAGTCTCGCTCATTTCTTGCCGATCACGGAGACTTATTCCTTGAACGTCTTGCTAGTATATATGTAAATGAGATTATGAGGTTGCATGGCATGCCAAGTATCCATAGTTTGGATCGTGACCCAAGATTCACTTCAAGATTTTGGGTTAGCTTGCAAAAAAAGCTATGGGCACGGAGTTCTGATTCGATTTAAGATACCATCCTCAAAAGCAGACGGACAATCGAGAGAGGACTATTCAAACTCTTGAAGATCTATTAAGACTCTGTGTCCTAGACTTCAAAGGCGGTTAGGATAAGTATTTACCATTGGTGGAATTCTCCTACAACAACGATTATCGAGTAAGTATAGGTGTGGCTCCATTTAAAGCATTATATGGGACGAAAGTGTCACTCTCTCAATAAGTTGGGATGAGGTGGGTGAAGCAACATTGTTGAGAGACCGAGTTAAGACGTATGACTCTTGAAAAGATTCAAATGATTCGACAGCGATATACAAAGCGGCACAAGATCGACAAAAGAGTTATACGGATCTTCATCGAAAGGACGTGGAATTTAGTATAGGGGATCATGTATTGTTGCGAGTTGCTCCATGGAAGAGAGTTACAAGATTTGGGAAGAGAGAAAAGCTCAATCCATGATTTATTGGTCCATTTCAAATTCTTGACCGAGTAGGAAATGTAGCCTATAGACTCGCGTTACCTCCGAGTATGTCTCGTGTTCATAATGTGTTTTACATATCTGCACTTCGTAAATATGTGAAAGACCCGAACCACGTTATAGAGTTAGAACCGGACGAGATAGCTGAAGACTTAACATACGAAGAGGTACCTGTCAAGATCTTGGATAGGAAGGAGCATGTCCTACACACAAAGGTCATACCACAAGTTAAAGTTTTGTGGAGGAATCATGCTATTGAAGAAATGACCTGGGAGTTGGAAACGAAAATAAAAGCGAGGTATCCTCATCTTTTCGAAACACCAGGTACGTACGTCAATTTCGAGGACGAAATTTCATAAGGAGGGGAGGTTATAAGACCCCAAATAATTAATATATGAAATTTATTTTCCTCTATTTATTATTTTGAAATAGTAAGGGTTGATTTGATTAATGTGGATAGTTATGGGTAAAATACGCAAATATTTCAAAATAAGCAAGTGGTTATAAAATATTCATTGTTGTCGGGGAATATTCGATTTGGTCGTGGAATATTCGTAAATGCTGTCGGGAATATTAAATGCGATATGCGCTGACCATGTATGTGAGCCCCATAACGAAAAGCGATTGGATGAAGAAAGCGACAAATATAAGTTGTTTAAAAATAACTGGCGTAGTTATTATCAATTAATCTTGTTAAAATACTTGGTGGTTAAAACACAAGTAGCACAAAGTATTGCACCAATTATTGATTCTTACGTGAAGTCACTATTCAATAATTATTACATGATAATTCTTATTCGATATTTTATTTTATTGATTCAATAATTGTTGTGTTGATATTTTATATTCTTGTTGTTTTGATAATTGTCCTTTACTACGGTATTTTTCATTATCGAAACAATAATTCATATTATCTGAATAATATTATTGGATAACATTATTGGCAATGTCTAGAAAGTTACATCTAAGGAGAGGTTTGGTCACCTAATTGCTACCAAGAAGGAGAAATTCTTATTGGAAAGCCCCTCTCTCTGAAAGCGCTGGTTGTCGATATTGTGATTTCTGTAATATTATTTGTGAATAATTAATTATTGATTCATATGATGAGGAAAATATTGAATTTATGTGGATATAGATGGAGAAAATTTTTAATGTGACAATTGTTTGAAATTAAAATTTTATCTTTTACGATAAAATAATTCATTTAAATATATTATTATATTTTTAATAATATAATAATGGTGATATTTTTACAATGAATGTGTGATATATGAGTATACGAGAAAAAAGAGTATTTTTGTTGCAATAAATGTTTAAAACATGTTAAACATGTCGGTGGACCCCATTTCTTATTTGAAATTTGATTATAGCACGTAAAAATCGTCTAGTTTATGGATTTGGTCAATTTTTGTTTGGAATTTGGAAAAACTTTCTTACGCAAAGTTGTAGAGAATTGAATTTCCTATAAAAGCAGGCGAGATTCAATTTTTTCGACAAAAAAGCTATTTATTATGAATTATTGAAGTTTCAAAACTCAAAATAATTAATTTTGGAAGTTTAAAATATTTTAATTAGAAAAAAAGCGTTTTTTAATGTTTTTGGCATGTGTGGGTGATGTTGTGAAATTTGGTAGTGGTGGGCGTATGACTTTGAAAAAAAATTATATTAATATTTTATTAAATTTTCTACTTTGGTATTCTAAGCATTTTCTATAAATAGGGTGTTTATGTTAAAATTAAAAATCTTTTGAAGCTGAAGTTTTTCTCTCTATATTATCGGCGTATTCTTGTGAGTATTTTGAGTATATTTTGAGTATTGCTATCACGGTGCAAGTTCAAGTCATAGCTTTATATCCGGTGTTTAATTTAGAAGTAGTGATCTTTCGAGGTAAAGGATTATTTTTTAATGATATTATTTATTCTAATATCATTATCTTAGAAATATTGATCTGAACTTTTTAATCAAATTTGGAACTTTTAGTGTGGGATTACTATTCACGTATCTGGCACTATTATTCATGTATCTGGTACTATTCACGAATACTGGCCTTTATTCATCGAAAAAATGAAAATTTTCCTTTTCGTCCAAAATATCTATTGTGGATACTAGCTTTGATTGTATCCATGTTTTGATCATTCTTGAATTTTACACCACTATGATTATTTTTGAGGTATTTTTGGGCGTGGATAAAACAAAAGTACGAATCCGTAATCCTTAATCCTTGTCATTTTGTTTCACTAGATTCGTTTCTTTAAAATATTTTTCATCATCCTCGGTCTTAAATGATGATATTATTGAATATCTTTGGCTTTTGTAGTGAAAAGATGAATGATTTCGATGAATATCTTTGGCCCGTAGTGCAAAGATGAGCAGTGTTTAGATGAACATGACCAGTGATGAATATCTTTGGCACGTAGTGCAAAGATGAATATTTGATTCGATATATATTGATTGATGTTCGGGGATAAAAGATAGGCGATGAACTTTAAATTCATACATAGAAGATAGTAGTTTGCATTCTCTACTTAACTCTTCTAATGAATTATTATTTTATTGCGAATATTGATTTAAAACTTGTTGTCTATTGTATTCTATTAGATTTTTCTCTGTTGAAGACTAACGATAATTTGTTGTATATTATCTTAGTCATAATATTCTTCTTGGGCTAGTTGAGCTCACCCTTTCCTTTTTGTTCCATTTTTCTTCTCGGGGAGGCGAGAATGTAGCGAGTACGAGTCGGGGTATGGAATGATGGTTATAGAGAGAGTTGTTTAGTAGTCCTCACCATTTTTGTAAAATAATGTATCAATAAATGTGATGAGGATTTATTTGGGTATAGATATTGTCTAGAAGATAATATTTGTATTCAAACTCACAGTTTTACTATTGTAATAATAAGTTGTAGTTGTTTCTGTACCATGTATTGACAACTCAGAATGGGTGATGTATACCTATTTTGGGGGCGTCACAATATTTCACTTTCGTGTTCTTGATTAACAATCCAGTATAAATAATTTAGCTTAATAGGAAGTGTGTCGATTTAAATGTAACAATAAGTGAAATTGTAATCTCAAGTCTTCAATATCTTGTTTCATTCTAGGGATAGTTAGTAATAGTTTATTTAATTATTTTAAATTAAATTATTAAATCATTTGTTTAAATAAGATTAAATTGGTCATGGGTTAGTACTTGGTGATTTTTATTAAATAATTCTCTGTGGGAACGATACTCTACTTTCACTTTATTACTTGTTGACCACGTATACTTACGTGTTGTGCGTAATTAGATTTTACCCAACACTTAACCCAGAAGGAATGCTTAGTAAAGTTCATCTCAAGGACCAAGACAGTCAACGATCATAGAGTAAAGGTTGAAGAGAACTCAACAATCGTGGAGCAACCTCAGCAATCGTAGAAGCAAACTCAATGATCACAGTCTTACCAGAGGATACACTAACTCATAAGGAGCTTGGAAGAATTGGATAATTGCTCAACTACTCAGATCGTGTGGAGATAAATATGAACACAGTTTGGAAAGACATCATGCAAACACACCTCAGAACTTAAGTGCCCAAACTGGCTTATCAAGCTATGCAGTTTCAAGATGAGGATTACTGTCAAAACCATCCACTGCAGCATCTCTCGGAAGAAGATCGTTGAGTCAACAAAGGAAAACGTAGAGTCCATAGCTCCCTCACCAGGATACTCTACTAACCAAAAAGGTCAACGGTCAATCCACGTCAGTATTACTTATTCTCTTAAAAGGAATATAAAACCGAAAAGGTTATGGGGAGTTACAGCTCATTACTGGGCATTGTGCAACCAATGGCTAGTTGACACATCATAGCGTATGCAGAGTCAGAAGGGACTGCCATAAAGACAAATTCAAAATGTTCAAACAGTTATAAAAAATTATCGAACCTCTCTCCCTCTTAGTTTCAAACCCTAGAATCCCTTTCTAAGCCAAAATCCGATTAACCCTCCAGAGCATTGCCCAAATCACATTCATCGATCTCTCAAAAGACTCTCTAAATCAAATACTCATATTCTTTGAACTCTTCAAATGGCAGACTGGCAAGTAATCACTGGCATTCAACTAGGAACAAAGTTGTTTGAGAAATCCAAAAAGAAGTTCAGAGACATTCTTGAACTTGTAAAGAAAGTTGGATTCTCAGAATGTCTTGAGGCAAGCACTCGAGTATATAATGAACTGGTTAAGGAGTTTTACTCAAACGCATCCATAAATCCCGGAACTCTTTCTACCAAGGTCAAAGGTCAGTCTCTAAAGCTGAAATCATCTGATATCAACCAATGCTTAGGCTTTCCTGACCGAGGACTGAAAAGCCTTGATGAGATTGACACTGAACAAGTGAAGAAAATTATGGGGTACCAAAGAAACCCTAGTCTGAAGGACATGAAGAAAAAGGAATTTCCAGAAGAATTCGAGTTCCTTGCTGAGATAGTGGGCAAATGTATACTATGCAAGAACACTGCACATGACACTGTGCGTGATCAACAACTGAAGATTATGTCTGAAATAGTTTTGAAGAAGCAAATAAACTTTGGAGCTATCTTGTTCGATCAAATCTCCAAATGGGTGGAAAAGGCTGAGACGAAGAAGTCTACAGATAAACCTCTCATAAAGGTTTTTCATGGAAGACTATTGAGCATTGTGCTAAAGAAGAAACTGGGAGGCAAGGCCAAGGATGATGAAGGAGAGCCTCTGAATGTTCACAAAGTAATGTCTCCATAACTATTTATGAACTGGAAGAAAAACCCAAAGGAAAATAGGAGGTTAACAACAACTGGGAGCAGCAGAAAGAACTCTGCAAAGAAGAGGAAGGCAAAAGAGGTGGAAAGCTTTGAATCTGGTGAATCTGTACCAATAGCAACCACACCAGCAAGGAAGAAATCCAAGGGTGTGAAGAAAACTAAGTCCTTACCAAGAAGTCTTTCCACAGAAGACAAGGATGAAGATGAAAAGGTCTTAACTGTAGAGATCACAAAGAGGAGAAGTAACAGATTACTTCAAGGGCCATCCAGAAAGAAAGCCAAGGTGGTAAACAGGCCATTGATTTCCCAAGAAAGTACATTTGACGAAGAAGGCGGTAGAAAGTCGAAGAAGAGAAGAGGCCGATGGTCTCAAGACTGAGTCCCCAAAGAACAAATCCAGCGATGAAGGTGGAGCTGGATTCATGAAAGAAAATGTAAACCTTGCTGATGAAAAAGAATATGCAAGCCCTATGGCTAACTCTCAGAGCATTCACTCTAATGATAAAGAAAAGATACAAGATGACCTAATTGCATCTCCAAATGCAAATGCTCCAACAAGTCCAGATGATGAGTCAAATGATGTTGATTTGGAAGAAGAAGGACTTGCCCCTGCCAATGTTGAACGTCAAGAAAGTTTGCCTGATGATACAAAGGCTTCAGAGTCTGAAGAGGAAGAACAGTCTGACTCTCCTATAGCTGAACCCTTAAGGAGAAGAAAGAGCTACAGATGATGATGACTCTACTGCAGTCATTGAAGTAAGTGATGATGAATCTGAATCAAAGGAGAAAAGTGCTGAAGATGGGACTAGTAATGAAGAAGATGAATTCAAGGAAGATATTGCTGAAGAAGGCATTAATGATGAAAACCAGCATGAAGAATTCTCTGATGAATCAAATGAAAGAAGTCAACATGACTCAAGCTCAAAAGGTGAAGAAATGGAAAAAGATTCTAGTTCTGCAAATCAAGAGTCAGAGGAACCAACTGACTATCCAGTCCTCTCTCCAGCAAGAATTTGCAGAAGAATAGTGGTGGAAGTCTTTGATGAACCACCAGTTGCACCACCAGCAAGATGGATAAGCCATGGAAATGAACAACTCAAAGTTATAAGAATGACAACAGACGAGGTGCTTAACAACTGGAAAAAAATGGAGTTAGATTGCACAACAATATTGTATAATTCTAAAGATCTTCTAATGAGATGGTTCTTCCCGTGGATGCCTTGGTTAAAGGCACATACTGATAAAGATGAAAGCTACTTCAGCTGGAGCTACTCTCAGTTTCCAAATCTGGAGCTGGTGTCACAGAATTTCCCAAGGGTAAAGAAGTTTGCAACCATGATGATCAAAGACTAGCCTCACTACAAAGTCTACTGCCATGTTGACAATCACTACATTCCCTATGATCATAGAGTGGGCTCTGATGGCAAAATGATCACAGCCAAGGAAATAATCGTAGAGTCTGGTCACTCTACCACCACTGATGATCAAGTCCAAAATGAGAAGCCTCCCTCGGCCCAAGCACTGTTGTCTAACATGCCTTTATCCTCCAACAACGATTGGCACTCAATGATTTTTCAGATTCTCATTACTTTCAAAAATCTGTCCAAAGATGAAAATCGTAGAATCTAATCTAGTGCTCAACAAAAGCCTGCCCAACCACACGACCAAATTCCTATGGAGCAAGAACTATTAAAGAATTTTGATGAGCTGGTTGAAAAGATATCTCTAATCAATGAAGAGTCAAAGATGTTGAAAGCATCAAGAGATAACTCAGTTCAAGACAGACTTCAAGCCACTATGGCTGATGTATCTCTCAGAATCAAAGAGAGAGATCAAATTTATCTGAAGGCCATACATGATCAGAAGGAAGAAGCTCTACGAGCACAGAAGGCTAATGAAGAGCAAATTCAAGTCCTCTTTGACAAGATTGACAACCTGAATCAGTCTTTCTCCCTGCAACTTGAGCTGAGCCAACAAGAACTCAAGATTGAAGTTGGTAACTCCTCTTATCTGATGGAGCAGCTTATGTACAACATGGAGCAACTTTCTCAAATGATTAATGACAAAAAGGGGGAGAAAAAGAGGCATAGTAAGAGGCGTTCAAGGAAAAGCAAGGAGAGTAGAAGGAGTGAAGATAAGAAGGCCAAGAAAGAGAAAAGAAGAAAATCGCAGAAGAAGAAGTTGTATTATCATCTGAGAGGGAGCCAAAGGATGATGAATCTATGAATGCAAAGGTGGAGGGAGAGCCACAAAAAGAAGAAGAGCATAAGTCTCAGGGGGAGCAGGAGCAAAGAGATCAAACAGATGCATAGCTGATCATCCTGGAAACACATATAGAGCCAAAGAGGTACATCTCTAACTAATTAGGTATGTTCTGGATCCAGGATGTAAAAGTGTCATAGCTTATAATATTTCATATCATTATAAAATGACATTCATAATTATCTATTGTAGAAATACAGTTGCTCAATGTATATAAGATTCATTCATAACATGCATATGCACTTATTGTTTTTGTCATAATCAAATAGGGGGAGATTGTCAGGTATAAGCATGTGAATGATATTCCTATTTATATATGATTTGATTATGATATATATATGAATGAATATACAAGTACGCTTGCATTAAGAAAAGCTGAAAAGTCCTTTGATAGAGAATAGAAACATATGTATAAGGACTTAGAATGAATTGATCAAATGTGTTAGGTTGATCCTACATAAGAAAAATAGCTTTGTGAAGTCCTTAAAAAGAAATAATGTACAAGGACTATAAATATATAAAGATCAAGCTTGTTAGGTTGATCTTATGATGTAATAGATAGGAAGCATTCGATTGTGAGAAACGCACTGCACGAAATCGTAGTGCGCCAGAGAGTCGAGGAAAACTCAAGAGAGGCATCGAGGCGCGGAATCGTAGTCTGTAAGACAGTAGATCTCAGAGTTCGTAGACTGCCAGGAGAGACGAGGAAGGATCGTAGTGTGTCAAGGAGAACTTCCTCAGAGCTGTAGAGTCTGCTAAGGAAGTCATGTTCAGAATCGTAGAGACAGCTTACCTACGAGCTAACCGAGCATCTGCCGAAGCCAAGTCAAGAATCATAGACTACACTCAGAGTCATAGAGTCTACATATCATATCAGAGGCAGAGATCATAGTCGAACAAGATTAGATGAAGAAAACAAGCACAACGAAAGAAATTGTAGAGTGTCAAGATCTGATCTCAGAGTCGTAGTCTCTGTACAGCCGAAGCTGAATCGTAGAGTGTAGAACTGAGACTTTGACAGATGTGCTCATAATTCCAAGGCAAAATTGTAGAGCAAACACGATTATCAACAATTGAGCACTCCCAGAATATCCAAAGGAACGAAGCCCCTGATTGGTACTGTAAAGATACATCCCACCTAAAGGAAACTAGAGAGCACTAAACAAATGGCATGTAAGCTAATAGAAGATCTAAGCACCAACTCAATCATCATCCAGATTGAGTTGTGAAGCCATTCGAGATGAAGTATTCCACAAGTTGATCAGAAGAAGACTTGAGAATCGACTAAGAGAAAGTCGCAAAGTGCGATGTTGTCAAGTAAATAGAAGACGACGATCTTGAAAGCAACCAGGATCGTTGTGTTTGCTAAACAAAGAAGAAACTGATGGAGTGTACACAAAGATACTGGTTAGCCTCTGAAGAACAAGGCTAAAATGATTAAACATTGGGTTAGTCCAGTGATAATAAGTGAACGGGAGATCACAAGGAGAAAATGAGCTGGACACACCACAAAACTGAAGTGTCTTGCTATTCAGAAGGGGCCAGAACAAAGAGTCAAGCCATCAATATCTGAGAGCAGTCGAAGAAAACAGAAGTGTTGAAGCACTGCACAAGAGAAGGAAGAGGTGTTCTACATTAAAGATCCAATTAAAACTCTTCAAGATCGTAGTGTTATCTCTACCTGTCAACTAGACACTACGATCAAGTCCAAGAAGATATGCATCAGAATCGTAGAGTTCGATCGTCTGAAGGTTGAAGCATTGGCAACGGTTCAATTTGAAGATTGATGGTCGAACAGAGCTTATTGAAGAGCATCGATGCAAAAGGACAACCTCTGATCGAGAAATCAGAAGGAGGAAAAAAAGTTAACTACCTGCCCGAGACATCAAAGTGACATCTCTGACACGGTAGGTGAAACAGTAGACTGTATTATCAGAAAGTCAGAAAAGGGGATGTCATGTCACATATGCAGTCTACACCAAATAACTCGAGATCTGCGAAGCAATTTAAAAAGCTTTTAATGGCAACTTTCTAATGGGAAGATTGGGAAGGAGTATAAATCAATAGAGCTTCAAAGATCAAGAGTTACTGATAATTGTTAAGTTGTAGAATCGTTGAGTTGTTGGAATGCTATATTTTTGACTCTACAAGTTTTACTAGAGTAAAACAGAACAAGTCTCAATGACAGTGAGACTACAAAGGTGAAAGTGGAGTAGCTTTGAAGAAGGACTTAAACAGACTAGAGCTTCACTCAACAAAGATGAGAATGCCACTGAAGATGGCAGCTAAGCTGAGAGCTGAGAAAGACAAGAAGATAGCATTCAGAAAAGTGGCAGATTATAAAGAAGATCAAGAGAACCACTCTACAGATCACCATGAACCAAAGGTGAAAAAAGAACGAAGCATAATCATGTATCATAAAATATTCAAGAAGGGTTGAGAGGATTGCTAAGTGCGGAAGAAGTCTACCAAAAGCTCGGAGACTTAGCAAATCCGGATGGTGATGGTGCATGTTGACATCAAATGAAGATGAAGCGAGAAAGAGAGGAGATCATTTACTGCGGAGAAGATGTGGTCGGACTCAAAGCGAGAATGAAAAGAGGACCACGCCAAGATGCTATGTATATAAGATGTTCAAGCTTAAAGACATCTTATCAGCTCAGCACCAACACCAACAACAACAAGCCAGGGCCTGAGGGGTCCTTGTCCGGAGGGACTAAATGAAGTTCCAAGCCTGTTGGGCTTAAAGAGTTCCTAGGGAACTAGAGGAGTTCCAAGCCTACCGGGCTTGAAGAGTTCTTAGTGAACTAAAGTCCCAAGGCTGCTGGCCTTGAAGGAATCTTTGTGATTCAGGGTGCTGCTTTTTCTTAGTGGAAATCCTGTTAGTTGAAAGCAGAAGAGTGGATTATGAGCTTGAGTCTCTGAACCAATTAAAATCCTTTATGTTTTTTACTTGATGTCATTTACATTATGTACTTAACTGCTATTAGTATATTAACTGTTTACCACTTAACTAACTCTAAGAACAATGTATGTATGATTATGAATATATCAATGAAGGGGATCTTTTACTTATTCCGCTGTGCTTGAAAAGATTCTTATGTTTGTCATATGTTAATTCATTAGCAATACAAAATAAAAGGGAAAAGTATTTGAAAATTAAAAGGATCTATTTAACCCCCCCCCCCCCCCTTATAGATCTATTGTGTGCCTACTAGGAACTAACACATTAGTCTTACGACAACGAATTATCCATGCACTACAGGCCAAGGATATTCGTGTTTTCATCAATGGTCATGATCATGCCAACAACTGTCCATCAATGCACTACAGGCCAATAAGGACTTTTACCACATCATTTATACCGAATAATCTCTGGTCATAATCATACCAAGTCCAGCTATGCACTATGGGTCACAGATGACTTTCATCATAATATAAACATGAGGATGATGACAATGATATAGAAATTCAATTAAATGAAAGCAAAGGATAAATATTAAAGACTTTAACAATTTAATTTATCCAGAATTCAATAATGTCCAAATTGTCAACATGATACTGCTTTGTGGAGTAAAATTTAAGAATAATATTGTATCAAAAATGATTTGGACAAAAATAAAATCAATTTTTGTCATGAATAGTACCCCGAGTGAATAGTACCCGAGTGAATAGTACCCCATAAATAGTACTTCAGGAATAGTAACCCCGTGAATAGTATTTCGGCATGAACAAGTTAAAACTTATCAAGAATGCTCAGAATAATATTTCTATGAAAAGATGCTGGATGAAGCGCAAATATCAAGGATATTCTACTAATTTCATGTAGTATAGAAGCCAAAACTTTAACAAAACGAGTGTAGAATTCGAAATCTGAAACAAAATAATATTACTTACATACTACAGAGTATGGAAGAAAATATTATTTCATACGAATATTGAACAAAAATAACATCCCTTACAACTGTTGAACAAAAATAATATTCCTTACGAATATTGAACGAATATAATATTCCTTACGAATATTAAATGAATATAATATTCCTTACGAATATTAAACGAAGATAATATTTCTTGCGAATATTGAACGATATAAAATTTCTTCCGAATACGAAAAATAATATCGTAAGCGAATATGAAATAAATGATACCCCTTACTTTGAAAAGAAGAGTATTCCAACTGGTATAACGGAGATATTCTTGAAGAAAACTTTCACTATTTTCTACGCTTAAAGCTTTCTAAAACTCGAAAGAAATACGCTCAATATTATAGAAGAAGAATTCTTTAATTCTGGTGTGTTTTTCAATTCTAACTAAGCATCCTATTTATAGGAAAATAGAAGGATACTATTTAAAAATTTTAATCACGGACGCACAGTAGAATTCATATGAATTCTTCACGAACGATTCCTTCGACTGAATTTTCTGAAAATTTGATTTATTATGCAACACTATGCAATAAAATACTCTTATAAAACGAAAACTTTAAATAAAATATAATATATTTTATTTATAATCTAATAAAACAAAACTTATATATATATATATATATATATATATATATATATATATATATATATATATTACCAACACTTTCTCATCATTCATCCACCACCATCGGACTCCCCACCATGACCAATTCTCTTCCCCACGCATGACTTTTGATTTCCCACGCGTTATATATATACGGTTCGGATTAAGTGCAGATACTTATCTTCTTTCACCGTGTTCACCTTTCTTTAATGACGGACGTGACGAGTTGATCATCTGGCCGTAATCATCATCTATACTTTTAGCGACGCTTATATGTTGTCCATCGCTAAAAGTATAAACGACAGTTTATATAATCAAACCGTCGTAAAAAGTCCATTTATAAGAAGGAAGGTGACGCGGGTGAGTAAGATAAAGCAGATATCTGACTGATCCTCTATTATATATATATACCCACACACATTACATACACATATTTTTCCACCAACATGCTATAGCGACGGTCGGGATGGAACCGTCGGTATAGGGTGTCTATAGAAACGGTCACGGACTGGCCGTCGGTATAGAGAGAAAACAGAGCTCTATTGCGAGGGTCGCCGCTTGACGAACGCCATAGACATAAAAATGATATCAGTATACTAAATCTCGATCCCTCTCAAGTCTCTAAATCTCAGTCATCCCTAAATCTCTCATACCCAACCGTAAATGTCATAAGACAAAATCATTTTACCCAACCCCTAAATGGCCAGCAACGATTCAGAGCAAAGAGAAGAGGAAGAAACTGTTGCCGACAAAGATGAAGATACCGGAGCACAAGTCGCTCTGATAGTAAGGCCAGAAGCGGTCGTCGTCACTACCGGTAAACAAGATGAAGACACAATCCTCGATATATACTTTCTCTCAATCTATTATTTGCTAATTGATCTGTTAGAGTAAAATTTAGGGTTTGTTTTTTTTTGTTTAATTATTTCAATTTTTTGTGCAGTAAATCAAACCATTTGCAGAATAGATTTGTTAAAGATAGAAATCGGTGGAAGGAGAGAGGTTGGTACTGTGAAGAAGTGCTCTTTCAGAGAATAGAGGCCAGCCATTTGCAGAATCCTTTACCTCTTCGTCCTCTCAACGATATCTCTTGGTTATTATACAACTGAAAACAAGAACCCCCAATTTCTCTCTTGGTTATGATAAAAGGGAAAACCCAGGTAGATGAAAGGTTTGGTTATGGTATAAAAGATAGGATTAGATATACTTTTTTTCGGAAAAGGGGAATTATATTGTGCTTCAATTTCATTATTATACTCACTCTCTGCTTGCTTCATACATACTTGCTGGTCCTCGAAGATGTCACTGAATAGTACGTACCCTTTACCCCCTTTATATTTTGCTATTATATATTTTGTTTATTATGCTTGTAACTGTGATACTGTTTAGTTCATGAAGACTTGGATGCTTTAGGATGAATGTAAATTTTATTTGATTTGGGTGGTTTTTTGTTTCCACTTTTGCTGAAGGTTTAAGTAATTTGGTGATGGTGAGGTTCGTACATGGTTCTAGGAGTATTAATTGTTTTGAGTTGAAGAAAATTTGTGAACAAGCTGGGTGTATGGAAGGAACACTTGTCTATGTTGCAATTTTTTGGGTTAGATTGGAATTGAACGTGTAGTTGTACTTTCTAATTTATATTCTTCTTTATGATTGTGCTGATTTTGAACACCCCAGCAGTGTTCCAAATTCTTCTCTACTTTTTGCCTAGATTCTAGATGCTCATTATGTTGGTGGGCCACTTTTATCTCCTTTGGGTATCTGTTTAGATTTTATGGCTTGAGCATCTTTTTCATTTTAGCCATCATATAGAATTCTTTCTGTTAAGATCTTTTTTTTCCTTGACGTTTAGCAGCAGCACCCTTATAAAAACTGACCTTTTTTCTTGAAGATGGAGACTGTACAGCTGATCTGCCTCGCACTTTCAAGTACCTAATGGGTTAGTTAACATTAGTTTCTTCATTATTCCTCATTTACTCATTCAATCAATCTTTTGTAGTTCAATTATATCTATGAATATATGTAATTGTAGTCACACAGTTTATATCTCGGGGAATTCCATTCATATTCAATACATGGATCGTCAGGCACCTCACTGAGAAAGACTATGCGGTACTACTATTCTTTGCAATTTCCTAGCAGACGTTGTTCCTAATTTTGATTTTTGTTAAGCTTAAAACTTGAATGTCCTTGTATGCAGTAATTCATTAAGTGCTTTAAATTGAATTAGATTGTAACAACCTGTTACAAAGCATCATACATTGTGATTTGTTTATTCAGTGAGAAGTTAAGAAGGAATTCAGTTACTTTTCCGGACACTTGGGATGCTTTTAGTTGTTATATTGCATTTGAGGTTTTTAGTTAGAAAGTAACATACAATTTTTATAAACTAGTGTTTGGCATTTCCATGAACAGCTGTGATTTAATATGTACATCATATCATTCATCAAGAGTTTGGACCAATTTTTGTTCTTCACCTTTTTTCAATTTTAGCCATATGTCATCACAGTATCTTTCCACTCTTTGAATGCTCTGTTTCGATTATTTTAACCAGATGTAAACAATTGCTTACTATTATTGTCAGCTCTATGTGAACAATTACTTACTATCTAGGATTTTTGCTGATCCGTGTATGACTTTAATTGTGCTTTAAATTGAATTTCTTTTAATGTTTCTTTGTGGGCCTTGGAGAAAGGGTGCCTTTTAAGGGGCATTTTTAGGTTTTACATAGAGATCGGAGGGCTGTTCCGATATAAGGATTGTGGTTTTACTACTTGTTTTATCCTCTCCCTTTGCGAAAGTTCAGTTATGTATAATTACTTGTGGCTTTTATGAGTTTATTTCAACAGGTCTTACATTTCTTTCCATTATACAATGCAGCTGTATGCTGTGCAATTTCACTTATTTGTCACTTGTGTTTTGTTCCTTAATCGAGAAGGTTTCCGGCGAGCATGCATGAGGGCGGAATTTAGCTGGTAATTTCTCATGCTTATATGCAATTGCAAGTTACTCTTTTGTTGCAGTACAATGTTCATTTACTTGATTAATTTTACTAGTTACAATGAATCATGAGTAGTACTTTGTATTATTGTCTATATTGGCTCTTCTACATATCACTGAATTATTGTATTATAAGGAAGATGGTAAAAGTTATAATTATTGTTAGCTCTTCTACATATCACTGAATTATTGTTTCAGGTGGATCTCAAGCTCAAAATCTGCAGGGGTTCAGCAATCCGAAAAATCCTAGTCCGTGAAACGAAGTCTTACTTTGCTACTAAGGTGATAGTGGGAACTGCTAGAAATCATCATAAGCTCCGGTCATCTGTCTCAATTGCAAAATATTGTGCTAGGAAACTATCGAAGCATTGTTCGGTACTTGCTGTTAATAATGGTAAAATTGCTGTTTTGCTTGAATAATTATTAGCATTATAAATGTTGTTGATATAATTAGTTAATGGTTTTGAAACATCTCAAAAATATCAAGTTTGAAGATGGTGTTATATAGCCAGTAACATTTATTAATGTCTCCATTCATCATCTGACTTATGAGTGTTCACTTCCTATGTGTGTGTGTGTGTGAATTTTATTTTTGAGTGTTTGACCTGAAAACAATAAAATTAGTGACCAGGAAATAATTTAGATTCTCATAAACTGCTTCACATGTTACACTAATACACCCACGCTAGAGCTAGATTATTGGTGGAACTCAAAGCATCTCAATCTGTAGACATTTGATTACACTCAAAATCCCGTCATCTGAAGCATGTGAAGCTGCAGGAAACTCCAATGCACATTATATTATGATTTCTCAATATCTAATATGCAACCAACTCTGTCTCCACTCCCTTAATCTAGGATCCACATCCTCGACAGCCACTATGACTGACTGTATATCTAATCTGTCTTCATGAAACCAGTATTATAATACATTCACCAAGTTTGCCCATAGGTTCAAGGTCATTATGAATGAAATGCATTATGAAACAATTTGCACCCGACAAAATGGACTGAAGATCTTCACATCAAGACTTAACTCTTCCTCCTTTATATAAACTTGTGTACTAATCTTCACATTATTAATTATGCATTTCTTTTTCTGTTCTTTCGCTGGGCAGACCATGCTAATATATCGAGAACAAATGACTCATTTGTTGTATTTGGTTCCATATTCGTGTAGTTGTGAGTCAGTGAGTCTGGATATAGTAAAATTACACTGCATCTGGTTTTGATTTCTTAAATTGGAGTTCAATATGAAAGCTGGCATGCTCAAGTGTATCTATTTCTCTATCTTAAGTGCTGTTGCAAGATTCTCACTACGAAACATAAAGCAGTACTTGAATAAGGCTTGTTATATAAATAATGATAAACTTGTCCAGAAATAAAATTTAGATACTCGATACATGGAGTTGGGTCTATTTAGATATTCTCATGAAACTATGTAGTTGACTGTTTCTCATTCGATCTATGAATACTTTCTATGTGGTTGCTGAGTTGGTGCTTATATTATCATGTGTTTTAGTAAAACTCGGAAATGACTTGAAATCTGATGTTAACCTCAACAATTGGCTCACAGCTATGAACTCAAGACTTGGTTTGTGACTCCTGCTACAATTCTGTCCTGAGAACTTCATATTATGGTGTCTGAATCGGTTATTCAATTTATGTCCTCTACCGTTCCTGAAATCTGAAGAGTAGTCTAGGACCTTATTCATAAAAAGAATGGGTTATATCTTGAAAATCTGGACCCAATCTTCAGGTCATAATTACAAATTGGTTCTTTGGTAAGTTTTTTTCATGGTACTTTGCTACCATTGTGTTCTGCAAGTTATGATGTATTTTCACTTTATTAAGGGTCATTTTTTAATTAAAAGGTGCTTGCTAAATCATCTCTGATCAGACGCTGGACAAAAATTTAGGGTTACACTCAAAATAGTTTTGTTGTTCTGCTAGCTAATATTCTTATTAGTCTATAGTGCTTTTCTTGTCAACTTTGTGGTGGAACAAAGTGAGACAAAGGTAACACAGGGTGACCCCAGTGCAAAGGGGGTTTGGGTGTGGTGGGTGTGTGGTTTGACGTATTTGTTGTATAGTAAATAATATTTTCCTAGTTATGTTTTATGCCTTTATTTTAAGTAGGAATACCCAAAATCCTCTGGCTGAGAGTGAAATGACAGAATTCAAGAGTAGAATTGATAACCTTTTCTTAAATACAATATGTTACTTTTAGTTAAAATACTAGTACTTAAAGCAATCATTTACTGATTTTCCAGAGAATATGATTGGAAAAGGAGGCAGCAGTCAGGTTTATAGAGGCTGCCTTCCTGATGGCAAGGAACTTGCTGTGAAGATTCTGAAGCAATCTGAAGATGTATTGAAAGAGTTTATTTTGGAGATTGAGATTATTATTGTAATGATTGTAATGTTGTAATGATTGTATTCTGAAGCAATGATTGTAATGTTGTAATGATTGTATTGTGAATGATTGTATTGTGAAAGATTGTATTGTGAATGATTGTAATGTTGTAAAATATCTCTTCTTATATTGTAATGTTGTAGTGTGAATGATTTTAAATGATGTATATAATAGATTTTATATTTTATTTTATATTGTATTTGTGTTTGTTGAATAAATGTGTATTATTAATTATTTTTTTTAAATATAAAAAGGCTATAGCGACGGTCGTCGACCGTAGCTATAGTGTTCTATAAAACACATCACTATAGCGACGGTCATCGAGCGTCACTATAGACATCTATAGCTACGGTCATGATCGTAGCAATAACTCTCAGCGACCGTTAGTAAAGAGCAAATACACGATTTTATCATGACCTATAGCTAGGATCGTCGACTGTCGTTATAGGCTTTACTGACGGGTTCTATGGCGACGGTCGGCGACGGTCGCTAAAACTTTTAGCGATGGTCTTTTGGCCTATAGCGACGGTCGGCGATCGTCGCTATAAGCTGATTTTCTAGTAGTGCACATACATAAACTCACACACATCACATTCATATATATATATATATATATATATATATATATATATATATATATATATACACACACTCCATCCTTTTCCACCATTTCCACAATTCCAACATTCCATCCGTGAATATCATCCCCTCCCTCATTTTTCATCCAACATGTGGGCCCCACATGTGGCCCCCACCTGTTATTATTATTATTATTATTATTATTATTATTATTATTATTATTATTATTATTATTATTATTATATACCGAATAACTTTCTACCAATTATTTTGAAAAAAATGGATAAATAGGGGTCCATATAATAACAAAATTTATATCAAATACTCCATAAAAATTCTCTCAATATTTTTAACAATATTTATTCTTCATTATTATTATTCGCAATATTTAACAACCAGATCATTCCCAGGAAAGAGGAGGCTTTTCGATAAGGATTCCTCCATATTGGCGCGCAATTAGGTGACTAAACCTCTCCTCGACATAACTTTCTAGACATCGTCAATATTGCAAATAATAATATGAATAATTGTATCGTCTCAATTATTGATTTAACAATATATAAAATATCGACAATGATTGAATCAAATAACGTAAGATACTATACAGCAATTACTGTAGCAATAATTGAACAAAACTGAGTGACTTCTCACGTAAGTATCAATAATTAATACCGTGTGCTACTATGCAACCAAGCGTATTACTGTACTTTTAACACCGGGTATTTCAACAGTTAACGGTAATACTTTCGCCGTTATTTCCATAAAAAGATATTTCTGTCGTTTTCTCATTCCGACAATAATTCCGTTGTGGGGTCCACCAATGATTGTGCCGTCGTACGAATATTTCCCGTTAAAACGAATATTCTTCGTCCAATCGAATATTTTATAACAACTTACAAACTTTGCAAAATTTATAAATATTACCTACAACTATAACATTATATCAAATCCACACCTTAATAAAAAAAAAATTCGAGAAAATTAAATTTTCATTTTATAAAATTTGGGGTCTTACAATCTCCCTTCTTTATGAAATTTTGTAATACCCGAGAATTTTCATGTATTATTAAATGAATATATTAATGGAAATAATATTTATGTGAATATAAGTGTTATTGTTTTATGAGTCGATTAATTTAATTGATTCGTATTAGATCAATACGTATTAAGAAATGTGAATTGACAATGAGAATTGTGAAATGCCTTGTGTGGCATAAGGTGAAACGAGGAAATTCACTAAGCGAATTAAAACGGGAATTAGGAAGATTAATCATGTGATTTCATATAACTAATCAATACGCTCTTAGACTTGTAATATCACTCTTGTGGACATTAATTCATGTCGAGTAAACAAGTTTGGCGATGAAAGTTGACACTGGCTTGAAGCTAAACTAGTCTTGGTGCTCATAGAGATGCAGTAAATTGCTACTACGTCTCAAAGACCTAAATCAAGCAATTGTTGCCAAATGGTCGATTGGAGAAAAATTAACTTTCTACTTTAAAAAGTAAATGGAACAATTACATGATGTGTGACATTAATAAACCATGGAATAAAGTGCGTTATGTTCGACGAAGGAATTATTAAGTGAGCCATTAATTAATATTAATTGTTAATGGTTGTGGTAGAATATTGATTTATTGATAATGACAATTAATTAATAATATGTGATTATTAATTGTTATTGTGAGAAAAGTAAATTACATAACTAGGGTATGTATTATCTAGTTAATTCATGTGTGCAAAGTATATAGTAATGTTTAGTAACTACATTAAGAAGAGTGTGAAATGTGACACCTCATAGTAACTATATTATATACCATAGAAGTTGTATAATAAGTGTAAAATCTCAAATTTTACGAATAAAGATTTAATTTTCTTGAAATATTTTTTAAATATTATGGTGTGGATTTGAGATAATGTTATAGTTGTGGGTAGTATTTATAAATTTTGTAAAGTATGGAAGTTGTTGTATTATATTCGATTGGTCGGGGAATATTCGTTTTAGCAGGGAATATTCGTATGACGGCACAATTATTGGTGGACCCCACAACAGAATTATTGTCGGATTGAGAAAAGCGACAAAAATATTTTTATGAAAATAACGGCGGAAGTTTTACTACCGTTAAAAGCTGTTGAACTACTACTCGGTAGTAAAAGTACAACGATAATACGCGTGGTTGCATAGTAGCTACACGATATTGATTATTGATGCTTTACGAGAAGTCACTCGGTTTTGTTCAATTATTGCTTGATAATTGTTGCATAGTATCTCACGTTATTTGATTCAATTATTGTCGATATTTTATATATTATTAAATCAATAATTGAGATGATGAGAGTTATTAATATTATTATTTGCAATATTAACGATGTCTAGAAGTTACATGAGGAGAGGTTTGGTCACTTAATTGCGTGTCAATAGGGAGAAATCCTTATTGGAAAGCCCCCTCTTTTCTGGGAACGACCTGGTTGATTAATATTGTGAATTATAATAATAATGATAAATGTTGTTAAATATATTGAGGTGTCTTTTTATGAAATCACGGAAGTTTATATATATATATATATATTATACAAATTTTGTTTTATTAGTATTATTAATGTAATAAAAGCAGAAAAGCTTTTATATAAAATAGAATACTTTTATAAAGTTATTTGTTTTATTAGACAATAATTAGAATATATTATATTTTATTATGCATAGTATTTGTATAGTGTCTGCATAGTGTTTTGCATAGTAAAATCTTCTTATATAAAACAGAATACTTTTATAAAATTATTTATTTTATTAGACAATAATTAGAATATATTATATTTTATTATGCATAGTGTTTGCATAGTGCCTGCATAGTGTTTGCGTAGTAAAATCTTTTTATATAAAACAGAATACTTTTATAAAGTTATTTGATTTATTAGACTATAAATAGAATATATTATATTTTATTTAAAATTTTTTGTTTTATTAGAATAATTTATTAATACTGCATAGTAAATCAATATGGACCGTCCGTTTAAAAGTAAATCAATCTGGACCGTTCATGAATTAATTACTATTCAGTCCATTCTCTTATAAATAGAAGCTCATTCCTTCATTATTTTTTACGAATTCACTGAAACTCTAGAGAGAGAAACTATAGAGAGAAAGAAGAAAAGTATTCTGCTACTTCACTACTCCTATATCCAGTTTCTTTTAAGGTAAGAGATATTATTTATTGTACTCGTAAGGGGTATTATTTCTTTCGTATTCATGAAGAGAACTTCTGTTATTCCATTCTTTATTATTCTGTTGGAATAACCTGTATAGGCGGACTACCCTATACTTGGTGAATTTATTTTGTTATTCCATTTTTTATTATTATGTTGGAATAACCTGTCTATGCGAAGTACCGCATACATGGTGAAAGTCTTCGTTATTCCATTCTTTATTATTACATTGGAACATCACATGCATGCGTTTACGCATGACCGAATTCGATTATTTATTATTCGTCGAAATATCCTGTCTATGCATTTACGCATGACCTGGTTCCATTATTTATTATTCTGTTGGAATATCTTGTCTGCGTGTTTACGCAAGACCTGATTCCGTTATTTATTATTCCGTTGGAATAACCTGTCTGTGCGGTCTATCGCATGTATGGTGACTTCTTTTGTTATTCCATTCTTTATTATTCTGTTGGAATAACCTGTCTATGTGGATTATCACATGCATGGTGAATGATCCTTTTTATTCATTCCTTATTAATTTGTGGAAATGATCTATCTAAGTGGATTACCGCATGGCGGACGAAAATCCATTTGCAATTTCATATATTCTCTTATACTCAGTTGGTTAAATCTTTGACTTCTATACTCCATGAAGTTAGTGGAATATCCTTAATATTTGCGCTTCATCCAGTATCTTTTCATGGAAATATTCTTCTGAGCATTCTTGAATTTTACTCCACAAAGCAGTATCATGTTGACGATTTGGACGTTATTGGTTTCTGCATAAATTAATTCTTGAACTTGTTTTATTGAATTCTTATATCATTGTCATCATTCTCATGTTTATATTATGTTGAAAGTCATCTGTGGCTTGTAGTGCATAGATGGACTTGTTATGATTATGACCAGGGATTATTCGGTATAATCATGACCATAATGTTACAAATGATGTGGTAAAAGTCCTCATTGGCCCGTAGTGCATTGATGGACAGTTGTTGGCATGATCATGACCATTGATGAATACACGAATATCCTTGGCCCGTAGTACATGGATAATTTGTGGTTGTGATACTAATGAATATCCTTGGCCGTAGTGCAGGGATGATGTGGATTATTTATTGTTGAGTCTCGTGATAAAAGTGATGAAAAACCTTTTAAATCATAAAAGATAGTAGATTTTATTCTCTACTTGACTCTTTTAATGGATTGCTTGTTCAAACCGCAGATTAAACTTGATGTTTGTTATATTTTATCGGTTTAACATTGTTGAAGACTAATGATAATTTATTCTACATTATCTTAGTCATAATATTTCTTCTTGGGCTAGTTGAGCTCACCCTTTTTCTTTCTTTGTTCTCTTGTGAAATGAGAACGTAGTAGGGACTAGTCGGGGGAGCGGGAGTGACGGTCTAGATGATAGTATTAGTAGTCCTCACTATTCTGTTAAATAGTGTGACAATAAATGTAATGAGGACTCCTTTGAGTGTGGATATTGTCTAGATGACAAATTCTTATTAAAACTCTCAATTTATGTTTTGTCGTATTTTACACGACAACTGTATTATTAAGTTGTATTTGTATTTTGTACCATGTATATGTCGACTCAGAATAGGTGATGTATACCTATTTTGGGGGCGTCACAATAAGATTAATGGAATGTGAAAATTATTCAAATGATGCATATGTGATCATTTAAATGTGTACATATTTTATAACTGTGTGAATAAATAATATAATAAGGTTATAATATGGTTATGTGAGTAGTAGAGATAATTATGGAACTACCCGGACAATAATACCTAACTGTGTTATTTTATTACATGTATTTAATGTACATGGACTATATGATGTGAGTATGTATTTAATCTCTAAATTCCTAATATGGTAACAATTGTACCTTAATATTACATTATGGGAATTAAAAGGACCAAACCAAACCTTAGTTACTAAAGTTGCTGAGATTTTCTCTCTTGTCCCAAATTTAGTGTCACCAAGTACAATGAACAGTAACTTGAAGCTAAAACACGTATTCTTCAAAAAGGTTAAATCATAAGTGATCATTTTCTAAGCTAAGTGGCTGGTATGGAGTTGTTAAACTACTTTTCATTAACCTATGTATCCTTCCATTGTACCATGGACTCCAAGATTGTGTAATGCTAATGTCTAGTCCATGCCTCTTCTAGAAATACAAGCTTAGTTTTAGTTTTTGTGTTGCTTGAAATTTTTCTAGTGATTCTAAGTGGAGAGTATAAGTTGCTGAGCTACTATAAAAGCATACACAGAGTGTGGGAAGTCCAATTCAAGCTCAAAAAGGTATAAGTTCTAACTATGTTCTTGAAATGGGTCTTGTTTGATTATTGAAATTACATTAAATTCTATGTTAATCAAGATGAATTAACATCTTATAAGATGTTTAAGAAGTTTCTAGCTTGTATGGACTCTTTAATGATAGTTGGAACAAGTTTAAATTGTTGGAAATCAAGTTGGCTAAGACTCTATAAAACAGGGCCTGCTTCTGCACCTGAACCCGACACGGAGCAACTGCGCCATAATTGTATTGAGGCGCAGCGTAGCTACGCCAGTCTCTATTTTCAGTTGGAGTTTCTGTTTTCAAATCTGACCAATGTTAGTCAACTAATATGACTCAAACTAGCATGCAAGCATGAGTAATGGGTATATATAGATAGAGTAACCTAATGTAAGCATGTTTAGACTAGATTAGCATGACTAACGAAAGTGTGGAGTTTAAAGTGACTTTATGACTTTAGAAACAAACTTGAAGAGTATGAATAACATGTTTACATATTGACCTTGCGAGCATATAAGTATAGCTTAGAAATGCATGAATAAACCATTTGCTTGTGTTTATGTGATTAGTAAGGAAGCATGAACATGTTGAACCTACTAGTAAGCTTTGAATGTGAATATTGTCAAGATATCTTGAGGGTTAGAATTTGATAATTGTGATCGTGTTTGATGATACTCTTAGACTCACTCATGTAGCATAAACGTATATACACCATGCTTGTATATCATATTTCAAGTAAAGCATAAACGAAGCATATTTTCAACCAAAGCGATGCTAATTTCACATATGTGTTATGAATACTTGCACGCATGCCTAATATGAGTTTTATAACTATCTTGTATGTTTAGAGAGCAAGCATGATAGACTTTGTGGTTTCATGACCTTGAATGGCCTTAAATTGCTGAAATTATCAATTTAGAATTTTATTATGAAAGAAGGAACCTAGATTGACTTGAGAAGCTGATAAGTAGGTTTTATACCTACTTATCCGGTATATTTTACTTGAATTAGTTGCTTATATTCATGTGTATTAGTTACTTTTCATGAATTTTGTGTTCATTTTGTAGGTTATATGTTTGGGAGCGGTGTGAGCGACTATTGGTAAGGAAAAGCAAGGAAATCGCAAAGAATTGGTAGGAAAACGCAAAGAAAAGCAATCCTGATATCATTTGGGCTTTCATGTTCATTTCATGTTCTTAGCTTGGAACTTGGGCTATATTTTAGAGCTTCTTCTTAGCTTTCCGGAACATCTTGAATCATTCCAATCGGATTTCGGATGCAAGAGTTATGACATTTGTACAAACGGACGTTGAATTTCGCTGTTTTGAGTGGTCATTTGCATAACAGTCACTTCCAGTCCGATTTTGACCTTTATCCGTTCGTTATTTCTCAATTCTCAAAGAAAGAAAGTTGTGGAACTGGTCGATAGCTTCAATTTGATAGGTGGCAGGCCCCGTAACTCCTTCCGGATCAAAATTTATGGCCATTTTACCAGAGGACACTGCAGCAGAAAAAACAACTAACGGCTTGCACCCAAGGCGGGGCTTACCCAAGCCAGGGCTTGGGGTCCTGAAGTCAAAAACAGTAGCATAGAAAGCCGGGGCTTGCTATTTATAAGGCATTACCAAAGCCGGGGCTTGGGTACGCGCAAAAAGAGTAGTTTTTGTCCGAATTTGAGTCCGATAAGGATTTGTTTGAGCTGATTGATTCAAGGACTTCTAAGGGGACTTAAAGACATATGAAGAGGCATATAAAAGGAGGAGAATCACAAGGATTAATAGAAGTTTTTGGAAGAATTCCATTAGATTAGATTAGAGTAAATTAGATCAAAACCCTAGTTCTAATGAGTTTTGGAGATTGAAGTAACTTGGAGACCATTGAAGATTCAAAGTAGGAGCAAGGAGGGAGCGTCAAATCTACAGACAATAGATTCTATCTTCTTCTATCTTTGTCTTTTAATGATTATTCAGTTGTGGATTCTTAGTTTTAATTCAATGAACTAATTCTTTGTTTGAGATTACAATGGATGTTATTGTGTAGTTTATTTTAATATGCTTCGCTATCAATTATTATGTTCTATTGTGAGGATTGTCTATTGTGATTTGAACTTAATTGCTTAATTGCCTAGCTAACAATTACCGTGATAATCTATATGAACTCGAGAGATGAAGTATAGATTTAGATTTGATCATGATAGCATGTGTTTGTGATTTCTGCATAGATGGAATTCATGATTCGTGTTTAGGATAGAGATATGCCTTTACGCCATATGTAATCTTATAGAGAACTTACGATTTAAATGTTTTTTAATTGTAATTCACATAGAGATATAGTCGATTAGTTAATTAGGGTGTCTTGCTTAATTCTATCGATTATGGATTTAAGTAAGTATGGGTATTATGCATCGAGAGGTGGTTTTATCTGCTTTAGTGTTCTTGATTAATAATTCATGATAGAAAATAATTGATGGGAAGTGTGTTAACTTAAATGAAGCAATAAGTGAATTTGTGATCTTAAATCTCCATAACCTGATTTGTAATTAGTGGTAATTAGAATTAGTTTAATTAAGTAATTTACTTTATAACATTAAATTGATTGTTTAAATAAAATTAGTTTGGTTAAGAGTTAATAGTTGGTAATTTATATTAATAATTCCTCGTGGGAACGATACTCTACTTTCACTGTATTACTTGTTGACCACGTATACTTGTGTATTGTGCGTAATTAGATTTTACCCAACAGAAGCATGAAATGACCTTTAACATGATAAAATATATTATGTATGATTGTTGTGTTTATCTTGGACGTGAAACCTCAAGGCAACAATTTGAGCCTTGGCTTAGCAGGGGATCATCTTAGCTTACTCTGTGGCCCTGAAGCTTAGCCATAAGCAAGAAATTGTGAGTTAGTCTGGAATATGAGATTCTGCATTCTGATTTTTGGACAGTAACTTGTAAGATGCCTATATTGCTAAAAGTAGTTTAAAACCTACTGATACATGTATATACATGATGATAGATATTATGTTGGTGTTTTCCTTGTAATAGGAAAGACCATGGGTAAAAAGGACTTAACCTTGAGTAGTCTTAATTTACTTATGAAATGACTAGGTATTTGATTCATGATGAATTTATAATCTGATTTGTACCATATGTGCATACTTGAATCATGTCAAACTTGATTAATGAATGTGTTAGCTAATGAGCATCTTATACTTATAATACGCTATACTAGGATTCGAAAGTGTTGATTTATTAACGTGGATAAACTACGCTTAAGGCAAGTTCCTAAATTCTTACTCTTTTACTTGAGCAAGTATCCGAACCCTACTCTTATTGTGCAAGTATCTTTGCATTACTTTATTCAACGAATACCGTAAGCAGAGTATCTCAGCCTTATCTCTTTGATTGCAAGTTATCTTACTTACTCGTTCAATCGAGCTAGTATGCTTAAACTCTTGTGTAAACTATTATTCATGGTGAACTTGGTATTGTTCTTGAATATTGTAAAAGAGTCGATGCCATTTGATTCGGCTAGACTATATGCATGTTTAGAAAACCGTCCAAACCAATTGACTGGTGCAGAAATCTTGAAAACTGAGTTGAACAACCCTTATGGTAAGGGGAGTGTATGTTGTTGGAAACCCCAACACATGAATGGATATTATTGTGGTGTTATGCATAACTTAGAGTATTGTAGACTGATCATCTATAGTACTTGATTCTTTTGGGTTATCAGTTTAATATTGGTAATTCTAGTAGATGTTCAATAGTCCTTAATGATCGCTTTCAAGAGAAATTTTTTATCCGATTGGATACATTGATAGTCTTTGAATTCGTATATATCTGTTGATTTATATTGAATTATCGTTCTTATTCCAAGAATTGTTGATATTCATTATTCATGATATTATTTTGAAACTCTGAAATACCTTAGAGATAATACTTTGATATTTCGAACTTGTGATATTATATTTTACACCTTTATTATATATTACTTGCTGGGTAATTTGTGCTCATCCTTGCTTATTTAAAACTTTTCAGTTAAGGCGGAACATGGAAGTGTCTCTGGAAAAGATAAGGGCAAGGGCAAGGCTACCGACTAGCTTGTTCCTTTATGGATTAAAATTATTATATTTTATTAAGACTGTTTACAGACTATGTTTAAGCTTAAGTAGGATTATGTAATCTTTATTTGATATTATTAAATACTGTAGGTTGCGAGACTTGGGGGAATAATTATAATAAATCATTGTATATTATTCTAAATTAGATCTTTTGTTGTGAAAGTGATATTTTAGTATTTTTGTATGCCATGAGCACGTGACGAACCGAATTCAAGTTACTAAGTGGAGGTCCGAATTTGGGGGCGTCACAAATTTCACCCTCGAAATTTATGTACCTGGTATGTCGAAGAGGTGAGGATACCTTGATTTAATTTCAGATTCTAACTCTTGAGGTATAACCTTTGAGCGTAGAATATATTTCTTCTTATCCAAGATTTTAATGGGTATCTTCTCATACGTTACATCTTCTGCTATCTCGTCTAGTTCTAATTAAATAATGTGGTTTGGGTCGTCCACATATTTACGTAACATCGATACGTGAAAAATGTTATGAACACGCGACATACATGGCGGTAAGGCGAGTTTATAGGCCACAGTTCCAATAAAATCGAGGGTTGAGATTTCCTCTCTTCGTCGATTCGTGCTTCTAGAATAACGCCCTCTTGAACCTTGTTCTTCACATTCATCAGCTCAGAGTCTATAGCTTGAGCGGCTTTAACTTTATCGATTAATGTCGTTTCTACTCGTATATTTGATATCATCACATAGGTTCTTGGAGTCTTTAACTCTATCTCCATCTTTTGTACGAAATGGGCTTTTGTGTTAACAACGTCGTACTCATAACCGCATACTATTTCTATTCAACATGTTAGCTACCACGTTCACTTTTCTAGGATGGTATTGAATGGTATAATCGTAATCTTCAACAGCTCGAGCCAACGTCTTTGGCGCATGTTACGTTCGTTTTGGGTGAAGAAATACTTGAGGGTTTTAGAAGTGGGTTTTGTACTGGGGTCAATATAAAATTCGATTTCACGCTATGGGAGTCGGACAAAAAGTCTTTAGCGAATACGTCAGGAAATTTATTAATAATAGAAATATCATTCAAATCTGACGTATTTTTGTTTAAATCCGTGACATGGGCTAAGAAAGCTTGACATCTGTTTTTCAATAAACGAATAGCTTTATAGCTTAATATGACAGTGATTGACTTTAGTGATTTGGTTGTTTGAATTCGCATAATAGGTTGGTTAGGAATATGAAAGCTAACAACCTTACAAAAATAATCAATTTTTGCATGATGAGCAGTTAACCAATCAATCCCTAAAATCACATCAAATGCAAGTATTTTTAAAGAGATAAGATCGACAGGTAACGTGAGGGTGCCGATTTGAATCGAACAAGATTTATAAACAGTGGATGTAATGAAAGTTTCTCCCAACGGAGTTTTAACAGATAAGTCAAAGTCTAATTTCTCCGGAGTCAAATTTAAACGTTGAGCACAAATAAGAAAAATAAAAGTGTGACACCCCCAAATCCAGGTACTTCATTCCCTCAAGATTTGGTGTTCACTTAATAAAAACATGCATGTCTAACTACCCAATCAAAATAAAATTGAATAATAAACCTTCCCATTAAAGGATTACATTAATAAAAATCTCCCAGGTTATCTAACCTTCAAATACAATCATCATATACGGAAAACTAAATAAGTTCATTACAATAATTAATGAAGTGTGACAACAAAAATGTCAACATAATTACAAGTCTTCAATACTTGTTCATCTTTCCCTTTCCTTTACTGGTGCTAGGTACATCGACCTTCTCAACTTTAGCTGTAATAATTATATAAGCAAGAGTGAGCAAACAAGGCTCACTTGAAATGACAATAAATAAAACTTTACAACAATTGCCAGATAATAGGCTCAATAGAACTAAACAATATGCTCTATTAATGATAATCAAAATTATGAAATATATACATCTAAGAGTCATAAGACCACGAACTATGTCCATAGTTATAAGTAATCTTTCAACTTAAATTTTAACAATCATAAGACTATAGGGACTCCTCGTACTTAGGGGGATCAGCCCTTCGTACAATGTATTGTGAACAAACATTTCAACGCTATGCGTAAATTATCCCCTAATAATAGGGTTGTTCATCTCAGCATTTAGAATACGAGTCCGCACCAAAGTAAGTTTGGTTTGGATAAGTTTCAAGGTAATTTGGAATTCAACAAACATCAACTACGGAGTAGTTGAATAAAAAGGTAATAACTTTATGTTATGGAATAATTCATAACGGAATCAACATTGTATACTAAGGTCATGCTTTAGGAATAATCCAAGAGCATAAACATTGAATAATTATAACATACCTTGCTTGAACAATATTAAGCCAAGGTTATTTAGAATTGAGTACCAAGCATGCATAACAAATAGTAAAGTGAACGATAAAACTTGTTCAACATTAGTATATCAGAATATATAAACTTGCATGCTAAATAACAAGTTAAAGACAAGAATAACTTGCTCAATATCAGAATAAGGTTTAGAAAACTTGCATCATTATAAACAAACTGGATACAAGAAACTTACTCAATCACAAGAATAAAGTTTAGGAAACTTGCGTAATTGAGATAGAGTAAGTAAACTTGCTCAATAATAACAAGGTAGAGTAAGAAACTTGGCTTGTGTGTAAGCTAAACCGTAACAATTCAATTCACAATATCCTATACACATATTATCATGACATAATTATCATTACCAACACTCTATATATAAATAAGTATTAACATCATGTAAGGTTTGATTTTTAATCACATAATCAAATTACATTAGTAATTAAACTAGTTAATTATTAATAATATGCTCATTCTTAGTATAGTAATACTAAAATCATATCTTAACAGTCCTACTATTTCACTTAATCAACTTTTTCAAACTTTGTGTAACTAAAACACTGTCTGACCATTCTGCTAACTCGTGCTGTGGCGCCATAGTTTATATTGTGGATGACTGCTGACATGACGAGTCATGTGTCAATACTTGGCGCTACTGGCGTGAGTCAGTAATCTTCTTGGCCTTGAAACTTATCTATCATGAGGTCACATATTTGTGGCTTGAATTACTGATACTCATGACCAACTTCGACAAACAATAAAATAAAGCCAATTTTGGAGTACAAGCTACTTTCTAACAACCAAATTAACACATAATACGTATACAGACTTCACACATACACAAATTAAGAACTCTTAACATGATTTCACCCATATAACAATAAAGACATCGAATTTGAAACATCTAATTTGACTATTTTTGATAAAACTTCATTTTTTTGACATTTTCAGTGAAAATCATCATTGTGATTGTGTTTTTCAACCAAAACAGTTCAAAATACCTTGTTTATGTTTATTCATCCTATTTCAAAATCAATAGTCAACATATATATTAAACAAATAATTAAACCTCAATTTTACTTTAAACTAAGCCATAATCATATATATTCATACAATTCACTATAATATGGTTTCCTTCACAAATAAATACATAACATGAATTAACACATCTATAAACTTATGAAAACTACTTTATAACAACCAATTTATCATATAAAACTATATATAACAAATAATTCATCTCTCACAAAGTTTTACAGAGAATTTTGGAAAAGAATAAAACTACAACTTTTTAAAAAATAAAATAAAAGAGTAAGATGATACATTAGTTTTAGAAGATGATGGCTATTCTTTGAAAGCTTTCTCTTCCCCAATTTCTCTCTCAAATTCCATAGCCTTCTCCCAACTCTCTCTCAATTTTTTTTCTCTGCAACTTTTCTTCTCTTCTTTTTCTTCTTCTGAGTTCTTTCTATCTAACTCAAACCTTACGTACTAACAATATAATGTATAGGTAATAATATAGGTATTAATTATATAATATAAATATAACTTTAACTCACATCAGTTATTTTTTTTATTTGAAAATCAAAAGCCATAAGGCTTATTTGACTAACTACCTTAAAAATTAACCAATTAAATCTTATGCCTTGTTTGGTAAAACATATTTAAATTAAAGACTTAATATGCATTAAGCCTTGTTTGACAAAAATTGAATTAACCTCCTTTAACTTATTTTAATAACTCCTATATAGTATAGTTTATGGGCCCACTTTATTTAATTAAATTTTAATATTCAATTTAATTAATTCTAATAACAATTTATTAAATTAATTCACCACATAAATCAATACGACCTAATTATAATTTTATTTAATCAAGTAACACATCATTTTAATTACAAATTCAAATTAAAATATTATTATAATAATTCATTTAATCATTATAAACTCTCTAATTTAATTATTAAATTAAATTAGAATATTATTTCATAATAATTAATTTTCTTAACTCCTTAATTATTTATTTAACAATTAATTAACCAATCAAATCAAATTAAATTAAATATTTATTCAACAATAAACACATCCATTAAATATTTATATAACTCAATAAATATTTAAAAATTATAATTAAAATTCTGGATTGTTACATCCTTCCCTCCTTACAAGGATTCTGTCTCCGAAATCACAACTCAAACAAATCATTCATCACATTCTTTCCTACTTACAAAGATTCTGTCCCCAGAATCGAAGACACATATTAAACAAATAACTCAAGGTAATTTTTCATCATTTTATCTTCTCGAGTTCCCACGTAGCTTCTTCAGCATTGTGGTTCCTCCATATTACCTTCACAGAAGGTATCACCTTATTCCTAAGCACTTGTTCTTTCCTGTCGACTATCTGAATAGGAACCTCTTCATAAGACAAGTCTTTATCGAACTGTAAAGGTTCGTACTCTATCACATGCTTGTAATCGGGTTTATACGGTCGTAACACCGTAACATGAAAAACATTGTGAACGTTCTCCAACTCTGGAGGTAGAGCTACCTCATAAGCCACTCCTACTTTTCGCAGCACCTCGAAAGGTCCAATAAATCTCGGGCTCAGCTTTCCCTTTTTACCTAAACGAATTTTTCCCTTCCAAGGAGAAACTTTTAAGAACACAAAATTTCCCACGTCGAACTCATGATCTTGTCTGTGTTGGTCAAGATACTTCTTCTGTCTGTCTTGAGTAGTTACCAATCTTGTCCTGATGAGTTTAACAACCTCAGCAGTTTGCTGTACCAGTCCCAGTCCTAATAGTTGGCGTTCACCGACTTCATCCCAGCATAGTGGAGTTCTGCACTTCCTGCCGTACAATGCTTCGTAAGGCGACATGCCGATACTTGCATGGCAACTGTTGTTGTAGGCAAATTCCACCAATGGTAAATGTTCATCCCAGCTCCCTTTGAAATCCATGATGCATGCTCTAAGCATATCTTCCAACGTCTGGATTGTTCGTTCGCTTTGGCCATCTGTTTACGGATGGTATGTTGTACTCATTCTTAACTGTGTTCCCATGCATTCTTGAAGTCCCTTCCAGAAGTTTGACGTGAATTACGGATCTCTATCTGATACAATTGATACTAGAATTCCATGTCTCGAAATGATTTCTTTAACATACAACTTTGCCAACTGATCAAGATTGAATTTAATCTTTATTGGCAAAGAGTGTGATGATTTTGTCAGTCTGTCCACTATCACCCAAATCGCATCATATCCTCTCTACGTAGTTGGAAGACCCACCACAAAATCCATTGTGATGTGTTCCCACTTCCATTATGGTATTTCCAACGGTTGAAGTAATTCGCTTGGTCTTTGATGCTCGACCTTGACTCTTTGACATGTCAAGCATTTCGCTACATATTCTGCGATATCTCTTTTCATGTTTCGCCACCAAAACTGTCTTCGTAAATCTTGATACATCTTCGTACTTCCCAAATATATCGAATATCTTGAGTTATGAGCTTCGGTCAAGATTTCTTCTTTAATATCTGGTACTGCTGGAACCCAGATTCTTCCCTCAATCTTAGTAACCCTTCGGTATTGATCTTGTATTTCACTTCACCACTCTCAACTATTTTCTCTTTGATCTTTCCACATCCTTCATCTTTTAGTTGAACATTCTTCACCTTGTCAACCAAAGTTGAACTAGCTTCTATCTGGAACAATCTTTCATCGGTTTCTTTTGGAAATTTTATTTCCAACTCCAATTTTGTCATTGCTGAAATAAGCTCTTCCTGAGTGGTTATCAGCATCAACTTTTCTCGACCTTTCCTGCTTAAAGCATCTGCAACCACATTCGTTTTGCGTGGATGATAAAAGATCTCATAATCGTAATCTTTTATCAATTCCATCCATCTCCTTTGACACATGTATAGGTCCTTCTGTGTGAAAATATACTTCAGACTCTTATGGTCTGTGTATATCTCACACTTCTCTCCATAGAGATAGTGTCTCCATATCTTCAGGGCAAACACTACTACCGCCAACTCTAAGTCATGAGTCGGATACCCTTTCTCGTAGTCTTTCAATTGCCTTGATGCATACGTAATGACTTTGTCATTCTGCATAAGAACACAACCCAATCCTTTATGTGAGGCATCACTATACACCACAAAGTTTCTTGTATTATCTGGTAATGACAACACATGTGCCACACTTAACTTCTTTTTTAATTCTTGAAAACTTTCTTCACACTTCTCCGTCCAAACAAATTGTATAGATTTCCTTGTCAAATTTGTTAATGGAGTGGCAATCTTGGAAAAGTCCTGAATAAACCGTCTATAATAGCCGGCCAGTCCCAAGAAACTCCTCACCTTCGAAGGTGTTCTTGGTTGTTCCCAATTGATTACGGCCTCAACTTTTGATGGATCCACTGAAATTCCATCTTTGTCAATCACATGCCCAAGAAATTATACACGATCTAGCCAAAATTCACACTTAGAGAATTTCGCGTACAACTTTTCTTTTCTTAGGGTTTTCAATGTTAAACGTAAATGTTCCATGTGTTCTTCTTGAGATTTAGAGTACACCAGAATGTCATCAATGAATACCATCACAAATTTGTCTAAAAATGGTTTAAACACCATGTTCATCAAATCCATGAATGCAGCAGGGGCATTGGTCAATCCGAAAGACATCACCACAAACTCGTAATGTCCATACCGAGTTCTGAATGCTGTCTTTGGTACATCCTCCTTTCTTACTTTCAGTTGATGGTACCCACTTCTCAAATCTATTTTTGAGAAATATCTAGCACCCTTCAATTGATCAAACAAGTCATCTATTCTTGGCAATGGATATTTATTCTTAATAGTGACTTTGTTTAATTCTCTATAATCAATGCAAAGACGCATCGACCCATCCTTCTTCTTCATGAATAACACCGGCTCTCCCCACGGTGATACACTCGGCTGAATGTGCTTCTTGTCTAACAGCTCCTGCAGTTGTACCATTAGTTCCTTCATCTCCACCGGAGCCATTCTGTACGAGGCTTTCGATATCAGAACGGTTCTTGGCGCTAAATCGATCATGAACTCAATCTCTTGGTCAGGCGGAAGTCCTAGAAAATCTTCCGGAAACACATCCACGAATTCCCTAACCACTGGTATCTCTTCCAGTTTCACCCCCTTCCTCTGAGTATCGACTATGTAAGCTAAATAACCCACACAGCCTTAACTCAACAACTTCTTGGCCTGCATAATCGTTAGACTTCTCGCATGTCTAGGCGATTTGCTACCATAGAAAACTACCTTTGACGGAGTCATAAGGTTTACACTTTTGGCAATCAATTATCGCTCCATAATTGAATAGCCAATCCATTCCCAAAATAACATCAAACTCTCCCAGTTTTATTGGAATTAGATCTACCATCATGACATTCCCCTTAATGTTCACTCTACAATTCTTGTATACGGTCCTAACAGGAATCACTTCCCCATTCGCAATTTCTATGTTTAAAGGGAAATTTAATTCTTCTCTAGGCAATCCTAACCTCTTAGCAAATTCATCAGATATAAATGAACAAGTAGCACCCGAATCAAATAATACATAAGCATCTATATCATTGATTGGGATAATACCTGACACAACATCCTTTGATTGCACAATATCTTGCACAATCATGTTGAAGGTTCTGGCTGTGGGTTTATTTGATGCCATTGGTCCAACAATGGCCCATATACCTCCACTGCTACCTCCCTTGCTTCCTGTTGTCTCCCCAGCTTTCTTCTTAGGGCACTCACGAGCAGAATGATCCTTGGACCCGCACGTGAAGTAAACATTCTTCTTGGGTTGATTACAATCTGGGGTGATGTGACTGTTAGATTTGTAATATTCATGAACGCAATCAAATTTCATAAAATAAGCGGAAACATGGAAAAATAGAGTTTTAAAAATTTTACAAACTATATACCCGGATCTCCCTTTATGCACAATTATTAATTAAACAAAAATATGAAGAACAAGATTCATACCTTTGAAGATTCGAGCTTGCTTAGGTACAAGTTCACCTCCAATCTTTTTCGCGTTCAACTTGAATCCACCGGGTTTGGTTTTTTCCTTTGATCAACGTTAGCCACCCAAGTGTTTGGACTCTAGAGGTGATCCACCAAGGAAGAAGAAATATTCAAGAAGAAGAGTATTTGACAAAACCCTTGTTTTCTATCTCTTATAGAAAAGGAGCGTATTCTCCAACCATTAGAATTACGTACATTGATATATGATATAAGACTCCTCTTATAAAAATATCAGTTAACCCTTCTAATCTAATTAGAAAATAGGGTATTATTTAATTAATTAAGTTCCTTTAATTAATTAAGCTCCCTAATCTTATTAGGGATAATTAATTAAACTCTTTTAATTAATTTAGCCTCCTAATCTTATTAGGAATATATGAGAGTACTTTTATTAATTAATTCCCAAACTCTTTTAGGAATTAAATAATAATAATAGTAATAATAATAATAAGACTCCTCTTATTAATTTATATTTAATATTTCTAAAATATTAAATAATAATATTAAGATATTTAATTTATTCTATCACCATAGATTAAATTAAATATACTTAACTTATTATTACGATTATGCCATTAACTTCTTAAATAATTATTCTTCCTTTTATGGTGTGACCCTTTAGGTTCTCCATATTAAACCGGTTGTGAATAAATCAATCAGAACAATTCTAATCTTATTTAAATAAATAAATAAAACTATTAATTTATTTACATAAATAATATTTATTCTACAATAGGGATAAGTCTCCCTAGCGATTAACGACTTTCCAGATAATATAGATTTTAACATTAATCATAAAAGAACCTTTGAGTAAATAGTTACCGTACAATTCAATCTTTCCACCATACAATGTCCCAATTAAATATAAGACATGGAATTACTATCAAGTCTTATTTTATTTAATTATATGTATTTCGACTCTTAAATGCACAACACCAAATAATTCAAATTAGAAACTCCTTTCTAATTTCATTCTGCCTTGGCCAAGGACTACTAGGTTGTCATTTATCGAATCACATAGGACATTTCTCTTCTTTTACTAGAAGCGGTAGATTCTTTATTGATCATACATTATCTCCATGTACAACTTATTATACCCAAACATACCCTTTGATATACCCTAAAGGTCTTAAGGAATAAGTCAAAGTATAACTCATCATACACAAGATACTATGATGATCTCAAGTCTAAGGATCACTTGTACTACTATCACTATAGGAATTCCTATTGACAGGCAAGTAAAACTCCATTAGGTATTCCTTAGCGAGCCATATTCGGTGAACTTATTCTCTAATAAGCCCCTACATACTTGCTTTAGTGTCTCCACACAAATGATCATGAGATCAATCATCCTCATCCAATGAGCAAGCAACGTATGTACCAACCTATCCGGATTCACTAATCCCCTATTTAGTAATCCAACGATTGGGAACTATTTTAATTTTAAGCTTTCTAAGAATTTAGATCTCATTAGAATGATCATCATCATTATTATAAAAGCATTGCTTAAAACTATGGGTTTATCACATTATAAAATAGTATCATGTAGATAATTAAAAGCCTTTAATAAATTAATACTTTTTATTAATAAATGAATAAGATTGTTGCAAAGTATATGCTTTATCATCAAACATGATTGGCTTGTGTGCATACTACTTTCAATTTCCCACTTGCACTAAAGCCAATCGTCATGGTATCTCATACCATTCTTCTCTAAGTGACGATTATCCTGCTGTTGGATAAGCTTTAGTTAATGAATATGTAATGTTGTTCTCGAGAGTCCACTATCTCTATAGTAATTTCCCATCTTTCAATGATTCCTATAATCAAATGAAAATGCCACAACACATGTTTAGATATAAGATGAGACTTAGGAACTATTCCTAGTTCTATAATGAACTTTTTATCCAAACAATCAACTTGCAGCTTCATTTATAGCTATATACTTTGTCTTTATCACTAAATCAGCAACACTTTGCTGTTTGAAACCTTTTTAATTCACTGCACCACTGTTCAAGGTAACGCTTTACCTTAAAATGAATTTTCTGTCGTCTTTGTGACGCCCCCAAAATAGGTATACATCACCCATCTCGAATCGCCAAATACATGGTACAAAATTCAAATACAACTTAATTATACAACAGTCGTGTAAAATACGATAAAACATAATCTAAGAGTTTTAATAAGAATATTGTCATCTAGACAATATCCACACTCAATGGAGTCCTCATTACATTTATTGTCACACTATTTTATAGAATAGTGAGGACTACTAAAACAACCATCTAGACCGTCAATCCGTTCCCCGACTGGTCCCAGCTATATCCTGAAGAGAACAATGAAAGAAAGGGTGAGCTCAACTAGCCCAGTAATAAATATTATGACTAAGATAATGCAGAATAAATTATCCTTAGCCTTCAACAGTATAACAACTGATAGAATATAATAGACAACAAGTTTTAGATCAACAACTGCAGCGGAATAAGCAATCCATTAGAAGAGTCAAGTAGAGCATAAAATCTACTATCTTCTATGATTTAAAAAGTTTTTCATCAACTTTATTGCTGAGAATCAGCTTAATAAATAAAATCGAATCATCCTTGCATCACGACCAAGGATATTCATGTAATCATCAATGATCATGATTATACCAAATAATCCCTAGTCATAATCATACCAACAATTGTCCATCAATGAACTACAGGCCAATGAGGACTTTCACCACATCATTCGTCACATTACGGTCATGATTATACCGAATAATCCCTAGTCATAATCATACCAAGTCCATCTATGCACGTAAGCCAAAGATGACTTTCATCACAATATAAGCATGAGGATGATGACAATGACATAATAATTCAATAAAACAAGTTCAAGGATAAATTTTAAAGATTTATAATTTAATTTATCCAGAAATCAATAACGTCCAAATTGTCAGCATGATACTGCTTTGTAGAGTAAAATTCAAGAATGCTCAGAAGAATATTTTCATGAAAAGATACTAGATGAAGCGCAAATATCAAGGATATTCCACTAATTTCATGGAGTATAGAAGCTAAAACTTTAACCAACTGAGTATAATAGAATATATGAAACTGCAAATGGAGTTTTGCCCGCTATGCGATAATCCACGTAGACATATCATTTCCACAATTTAATAAGGAATGAATACGAAGGATTATTCACCATGCATGCGGTAATCCACATAGAAAGGTTATCCCAACAGAATAATAAAGAATGGAATAATAGAAGAATTCACCAGGCATACCAGGCATGCGATAGACCGCACAGACAGGTTATTCCAACAAAATAATAAAGAATGGAATAACAGAAGAATTCACTGGGCATGCGATAGATCGCGCAGACGAGTTATTCTAATGAATAATAAAGAATGGAATAATGAAGAATTCACGTGCATGCGATAGACCGCATGCGGATAGGTTATTCTAACAAAATAATAAAGAATGAAATAATGAGAAGAATTCACGGGCATGCGATAGACCGCACAGACAGGTTATTCCAATAGAATAATAAAGAATGGTATAACAACCCTTATGAATATTGAAAGAAATAACTCTCTTCATGAATACAAAAGAAATAATACCCCTTACCTTAGAAGAAAGAAGATACTAGAATAGTGAGGTAGCAGACTTCTCTTCTTCTTTCTCTCTATCATTTCTCTCTATAAAAATTGCTCTTGTGAGACTTAGTGAATTGGTGAGAAATGAAGGAAGAATGAGCTTCTATTTATATAAAAATATAGTTTCAATAATTGCACATTTTGGGGCTCAAAATATTATAGTATAATACCTCCCTCTTTTTCTTCAATTTTAATTTAGTCCTACAAGTATTATCAAACTTGCACCACCTCCCCTAATAGTAAATCATGTGAATTAATAGTTCATTCATGTGACTCAATAGTATAATCATGTGAAAAAAACTAATTACAGTATAGTACCTTCAACTATACCTCCATTTTTAATTTAGTCATGCAAGTATTATCAATCTTGCACCAATTCCACTAATAGTAAATCATGTGAATCAATAGTACACACATGTGAATTAATAGCAATTAATTGCTCAGTTATCCAGTTAATTACCCGATTGGTCAATATAACCTCCAGACATCAATTATTATCGAAATAAATGTCAATTTTCACTAACACTAATAATAAGGAATGAATACGAAGGATCATTCACCATGCATGCGGTAATCCACATAGACAGGTTATCCCAACAGAATAATAAAGAATGGAATAACTGAAGAATTCACCAGGCATGCGATAGACCTCACAGACAGGTTATTCCAACAGAATAATAAAGAATGGAATAACAGAAGAATTCACCAGGAATGCGATAGACCCATGCATGAGTTATTCCAATGAATAATAAAGAATGGAATAACAGAAAAATTCACCATGCATGCGATAGACCGCACAGACAGGTTATTCCAACAGAATAATAAAGAATGGTATAACAAATCTTATGAATATTGAAAGAAATAACTCTCTTCATGAATACGAAAGAAATAATACCCCTTACCTTAGAAGAAACTAGATACTAGAATAGTGAGGTAACAGACTTCTCTTCTTCTTTCTCTCTATAATTTCTCTCTATAATAATTGCTCTTGTGAGACTTAGTGAATTGGTGAGAAATGAAGGAAGAATGAGCTTCTATTTATAGGAAAATATAGTTTCAATAATTGCACATTTTGGGGATCAAAATATTATAGTATAATACCTCCCTCTTTTCTTCATTTTTAATTTAGTCTTGCAAGTATTATCAAACTTGCACCACCTCCCCTAATAGTAAATCATGTGAATTAATAGTTCATTCATGTGACACAATAGTATAATCATGTGAAAAAAACTAATTCCAGTATAGTACCTTCAACTATACCTCCATTTTTAATTTAGTCATGCAAGTATTATCAATCTTGCACCAACTCCCTTAATAATAAATCATGTGAATCAATAGTACACACATGTGAACACATAGTTATAAGCATGTGAATTAATAGCAATTAATTGCTCCTTTATCCGGTTAATTACCCGATTGGTCAATATAACCTCTAGGCATCAATTATTATCGAAATAATTCCAACACAATGGAACTATCAATTTCATCTTTAATTATCACGAACTTATTCATCATTAATATTATAATTCACAATATTTAACAACCAGGTCGTTCCTAGGAAAGAGGGGGATTTCTGATAAGGATTTCTCCTTATTGGTAGCATGATTAGGTGACCAAACCTCTCCTTGATGAGAACTTCTAGACATTGTCAATATTGCAAATAATAATATGAATAACTTTGCCGTCTCAATTATTGATTTAATAATATATATTATCTGAGATGATCTTTGTGACAATAATTGAATCAATAATATGAGAGATATGATTCAAACAATTTCATGTAGCAATAATTGAGTATAAGCGAGTGACTTCTCACGTAAGCATCAATAATCAATACCGTAGTGCTACTATGCAACCACGCCAGTATTCATTGTACTTTTACTTTGGGTAGTTCAGCGGTTTTAACGGTAACACTTTCGTAGTTATTTTTATAAAAAGATAATTACGTAGTTTTTAACTACAACAATACTTCCATTGTGGGGTCCACCAATGATTATCTTGTCGTCACGAATATTCCTGTTAAAGCGAATATTCCCCAACCAATCGAATATTTTATAACAACTTGCTTACTTTGCAAAATTTATAAATATTACCCACAACTATAACATTATATCAAATCCACACCATAATATTCAAAAATATATTTCGAGAAAATTATTCTTTATTCATAAAAGTTGGGGTCTTACAACCTTCCCTTCTTATGAAATTTCGTCCTCAAAATTAGGGTACGTACCTGGTATATCGAAGAGGTGAGGATATCTTGACTTCATCTCAGATTCTAACTCTCAGGTCATTTCTTCCACATCGTGGTTTCTCCACAAAATTTTGACTTGAGGTATAACCTTGGAGCCTAGAATATGATCCTTCTTATCCAAAATTTTAACAAGTAACTCTTCATACGTTAAATCTTCCTCTATCTCGTCTATTTCTAATTCAATAATGTGGTTCGGATCTTTCACATATTTACGTAACATAGATATGTGAAAAATATTATGAACACGAGATATACTTGGCAGTAAGGTGAGTCTATAGGCCACAGTTCCTACTCGATTGAGGATTATAAATGGGCCAATGAATCGAGGATTGAGCTTTCCTCTCTTTCCAAATCTCGTAACTCCTTTCCATGGAGCAACACGTAACAACACATGATCTCCAATATTGAATTCCACGTCCTTTCGATGAAGATCAACATAACTCTTTTGTCGATCTTGTGAGGTTTTTATACGTTGTCGGATCGTTTGAATCTTTTCCGTAGTCATACGTACCAACTCCGATCCTAACAACGTTGCTTCACCCACCTAATCCCAGCATATTGGAGAACGACACTTTCTTCTATACAACGCCTCAAATGGAGCCATGCCAATACTTGTTTGATAACTATTGTTGTAAGAAAACTCCACCAATGGTAAGAACTTGTCCCAACTTCCCTTGAAGTCAAGGACATAGAGTCTTAATAAATCATCAAGAGTTTGAATAGTCCTTTCCGACTGCCCATCCGTTTGAGGATGATATGCCAAAATAAATCGTAAATCCGTTCCCATAGCTTTTTGCAAACTAACCCAAATTCTTGAAGTGAATCTTGGGTCTCGATCAGAAACTATGGATACTGGCACACCATGAAAACTTATAATCTCGTTTATGTACATACTAGTAAGACGTTCAAGTGTAAAAGTTTCTCGTATCGGTAAGAAATGAGCAGACTTAAGAAACCTTGGGAAGACCAGTAACAAAATCCATGGTAATGTGCTCCTACTTCCATTCTGGAATTTCAAGTGGTTGCAATGGACCTTTTGGCAATTGATTCTCCACCTTGACTTGTTGACAAGTTAGACACCTTGAGATAAACCCCGCTATCTCTCTCTTCATATTGCTCCACCAAAATGTATGTCGAAGATCACGATACATTTTGGTACTCCCAGGATGGATTGCAAATGGTGTGTTGTGCGCCTCCATCATGATTTTATACTTCAAGTCAGAATCGTTAGGAATGTAAAGTCTGGAGTTGACTCAAAGTATTCCTTCTTCATCGATTCTTGCTTCCGGAATAACGTCTTCTTGTACTTTCTTCCTCATACGCATCAGCTCAAGGTCTGTAGCTTGAGCAACTTTAACTTTATCAATTAAAGTCAGTTCTACTCGTATATTTGCCATCATCATATGGGTCCCTGGAGTCTTTAACTCTATCTCCATCCTTTGTAAGTCATACAAAATGGGCCTTTTCATTGACAATATCGCACTCGTACCCGCATATGATCTTCTACTCAATGCGTCGTCTACCACGTTCGCTTTTCCAGGATGGTATTAGATGGTATGATCATAATCTTTCAACAGCTCAAGCCATCGTCGTTGCCATATGTTGAGTTCCTTTTGAGTGAAGAAATATTTGAGGCTTTTATGATCCGTATAAATCTCCACCTTCTCTCCATACAGGTAATGCCTCCAAATCTTAAGCGCAAAAACGACTGCTGCCAACTCTAGATCATGAGTAGGATAATTCCTCTCATATTATTTGAGTTGTCGTGAGGTATATGCTATGACTTTCCCATGTTGCACGAGAACACATCCTAACCCTTTGCCTGAAGTATCATTGTAGATGACAAATCCCTTCGAGCCAGATGGTATTGTCAGAATAGGTGCTGAAATGAGTCTCCTCTTGAGTTTTTGAAAACTCTTTTCACATTCCTCGCTCCAACCAAATTTTGTATCTTTTCGAGTCAGCTGAGTTAATGGAGTAGCGATTCCAGAAAACCCTTCTACGAATCTCCGATAATAACCAGCTAAGCCGAGAAAGCTACGTACTTCGGTCACTAACTTAGGTTGCTCCCAGCTTTGAATTGCTTCAATCTTTTTCGGGTCAACAGATATTCCATGATTTGATATCACGTACCCAAGGAATGCAACTTCCTCAAGCCAGAACTCACATTTCTTCAACTTGGCATAAAGCTTGTTCTCACGAAGCTTTTGAAGTATTAGCCTCAAGTGTTGCTCATGGTCTTCACGGCTTTTGGAGTATATGAAGATGTCATCAATAAAGACGACCACAACGTGATCCAAATATTCCTTGAATACTCGGTTCATCATGTCCATAAAGGCAGCAGGAGCATTAGTCAATCCAAAAGACATGACTAAGAATTCATAATGCCCGTACCGAGTTCTGAAAGTAGTCTTTGGAATGTCATCAGTTTTAATCTTCAACTTATGATATCCGGAACGAAGATCAATCTGTGAAAAGAATTTGGCTCTTTGCAACTGGTCAAACATGTCATCAATGCGAGGCAACGGGTACCTATTTTTGATGGTGATATGATTCAACTCCCGATAATCAATACAAAGTTGCATACTTCCATCTTTCTTCTTCATGAATAGAACAAGAGCACCCCAAGGAGACGTACTAGGATGAATGAAACCGATGTCTAATAATTCCTGTAGTTGGGTTTTTAACTCCTGAAGTTCAATAGGAGCCATTCGATATGGGGCTTTAGAAACGGGTTTTGTACCGGATTCAAGGTTGATACAAAATTCAATTTCACGCTCTGGGGGTAGGCCAGGAGGTTCTTCAGGGAATACGTTAGGAAATTTATTAACAATAGAAATATCATTCAAATCTGACGTATTTTTATTTAAATCCGTGACATGGGCTAAGAAAGCTTGACATCCGTTTTTCAATAAACGAATAGCTTTATAACTTGATATGACAGTGATTGACTTTAGTGGTTTGGTTGCTTGAATTTGTATAATAGGTTAGTTAGGAATATGAAAGCTAACAACCTTACGAAAACAATCGATTTTAGCATGATGAGTAGTTAACCAATCTATCCTTAAAATCAAATCAAATGCAAGTATTTTCAAAGAAATAAGATCAACAGGTAACGTGCGGTTACCGATTTGAATCAAGCAAGACTTATAAACAGTGGATGTAATGAAGGTTTCTCCCAACGGAGTTTCAACAGATAAGTCAAAGTCTAATTTCTCCGGAGTCAAATTTAAACATTGAGCGCAAATAGGAGAAATAAAAGAATGGATAGAACCGATATCAAATAAGGTATATACTTCGCTAGAGTTTATGATTAGCTTATCCGTGATCACCTCGTTCGGATTCCTCGCTTTTTGGGAGGTTACGACAAACGTTCTCTGTGACAATTTGATTGTTTGAATTGTGATTCTGGGGACAGAATCCTTGTAAGGAGGGAAGGATGTAACGATCCAAAATTTCAAAGTGTAATATTAAATATTTATTGAATAATATAAATATTTATTTGGTGTGTCTATTGTTGAATTGATGAATCTAAATTTATTAGAGAATTTTCTAAATTAAATTAATTTATAATTTAGAGAGCTATAAAATAACATGAGATGTTATATCGTGGCTAGTGATTTAAATAAAGTTATAATGAAAAGTATAATTTTGTGATATTTGTTAAAATGCTATATTGAGTTAAAATATAGTATGTTATTAATTTAATGGGTTAATGTTGGATATGGAAATTCAAATAAATAGTATGTGATTATAATTATAAATTAAAGTGTTTATTAAAATAAATTAAAAAGGGTTTAAATTAGTTTTTGTCAAACAAGGCTTAAGTATTTTAATTCTTTAAAATTTAAATGGTTTGCCAAACAAGCCTTATGGCTTTTGATATTTCTATTTTTTTAAAATTTAAATAAAATAAACAAAATAAACAAAATAAATTAAAATAATAAATATAATTTTATAACTTAGGCGTTATAACTGATAATGCAATTAGTATTAGTAGTAAGGGTTTGTTAATTTTTAAAATACGCTTAATGTTATTTGGCCTAGCTATACGCATTCTAGCATACTGAGTTTTGAGAGAGTTCAGAGAACTTGAGAGAACTTAGCAGAGAGATTGGAGAAAGGAGTTTGAGAGAATCTTCAGCTAACAAAGTTTGTTTACGCTAATTGAAGGTATGTTTATATAACCTTTGTATATATATATATATATATATATATATATATATATATATATATATGAGTATTACGACAATAACGACAATAATTTTCATACTCTGTGAATTTTATGTGTTTAGAATTGATGTTCTCGAATTAGTTATGAGGAGTACATGTGTTTATGATGATTAGATAGTATGTTTAAACAATAATTGCATGTTAATTTCGGTTTACAGTAGAAGAAAAGTTCGTCAGTATATGTTTTTTTTCACATGTTCATGAAATGTATCAATTTTAGTGGACAATTAGTATGTGAAATTATAAATTGAAGATTGTTTATGGTAGTTCACTGAGATACGAACATAACGTAATTGAAATGGAGTGATTTGGCCAAATAATGAATTCACAGTGATGATTTCTAGAATGAATATCAAGAAAATTGAGTTTTTATGAAAAACATGAAAATTGAGAAATTAAAATAGTTTTAGTTGTTGTTAAATTGTTCTAAGTGATTGAATAGGTGAGAAATCATGTTTATGATCGTTGTATATTTATTTTACGTGTTAATTTCACTGTTTGGTGGGTGAAATTTGTGTTTGTTGGGCTAAAGTCGGTTACTGTTCATTAGCCTCTCTGCGTCTGTCGAACACCCACAGAATGCTACTGGCAGTGCTAAGGCAAAAACGGCGGCTTACTTGGGTCCCAAGCCTTTGAATAGCAGCATTTTGCTTTACTACAGTTTGAGATTACGGTGCTCATACATTCTTTGATTTGAGATAGCAACATGGCATGGTCTGAAAGTGTGTTAGCATGTTAAATGTGTAATGTTAAGGTTAACATAACATAGTAAATTGGGGTTAGTAAGTTCAAAGTTGAAAAAAGGTTAGTAAATCGAGAATGCGTTATGTGGTAACTTAGTATACATAATGAGCGTTAGATAAGTGTTGCGAAGTAAAACACTTGGATTTTCTGAAATATAAATGGTAATGAAGGACTTGTGCTTCAACGATAAGTTTAGCTAGAAATGAACATGTTATGATATGTTAGCATGTCTAATAGGTGTTGTGGTTCTAAAATTATGTGTAGGTGATCGTGAGTTTAACTTTATAGCTTACGCTTAAGGCAAGTTTTCTAACTCTATATTTACATTGAGCAAGTTTCTAAACTCTATCTTTTACATTGAGAAAGTTTCCTAATTCTTTATTTTCGTTGAGCTAGTTCCATTATTACATTATGTAGCTTTATTCTTTGTTTGAGCAAGCTTTCTATTTCAACTATTGATTGAATAAGATAATTGTCCCTAGAGCTCATTCGAGCAAATTTTAACTCTAATGCTATTTGAATTCTCAGTTTGTTGATTTACTCTAACTTGTTTATGGTTAAGCAAGTTTTTTGAGTTATATTCTTGTATAATGAACACAACTTGAACTCTCGTCTCTATTATTGAACTGTTTTAACCCTTGCATGAATTTAATACCTTGTTGGGCAAGTTTTTAGTTTTAGCTTGCTATTGGTTATGGTACAATCTGTAATTTCATTTCCAAATGCTATAAGACTCTAACCTTAGCTTATTTATTGTTCAAGCAAAGGTTTACTATTTTCTCCATTTTGTTAAATACTTATGCTCTATAGTTATTTCAAGCATGAGTTTAACATGTATAGTCAGTTTATTTATGATTCTCAATTGTTCTATGTTATGTTGTTATTAAACATCTGTTATGATTCTCAAACACTATTAATTGAACTAGTCCTCTAGTTGATGTTCGTTGAACTTCAAATTACCCTTGAAAGCTTATCCAAACCAAACTTTCTTTGGTGCGGACTTGTACTCTAAATACTGAGATGAACAACCCTATTATTATTAGGGGATAAATTACGCGTAGCGTTAAATGTTTGTGCACAATACATGGTACGAAGGGCTGATCCCCCTAAGTACGAGGAGTCCTTATAGTCTTATGACTGTTAAAGTTGGAGTTGAAAGATTACTCACAACTGTGGACATAGTTCATGGTCTTATGACCCTCAGTTATGTATATCCCATATTTTGGATTTCAGTTCCTGATTATCATTATTAGAGTACTATTCAGTTTTGATGAGCCTATTCGTTGGCAGTTATTATTGTTATTCTTATGTTGATTCATTGTTATATTCAGTGAGCAATTATTTTGCTCACTCTTGCATATTTATAAATTCATTGCAGCTAAAGTTGAGAAGGCAGATGAGCCTTCAACTAGAAAAGGAAAGGGAAAAATGTACACGTGATGCTGATTTGTACTTTTGATTAATGTTATGACCATAGACCTTTAATAATGATGTAATGTAATAATTTAATTCCGCACTTGAATGATGTTTAAAGGTTAGATAACCTGAGATGTTTTTGAGTTTAATTATGTAACCCTATTTAAAGGGAGGATTTTATGGTTTAAATATTATTTATTTGGGTAGATAGTATGAATGTATGGATAGTGAGCACCAAATCATGTGGGAATGAAGTACCTAGATTTGGGGGGTGTCACACTCTCCCTTGAACAACTGGTTTTGTCTTGTCTGGAACGACCTTTGATGCCTCCATCCCAGCTGGACTTGACTTTGGTGCACGACAAAATTGGGCTAGGTGACCTTCTCTTCCACAATTGTAACATGCTTTGGGTGCATCACGCAGATTTGGTGATATGTCCTCCCTCCGCATTTGTAACATACTGATAAGCGGTTGTTCTCCTTCCTTAACAACAGTCTTTGGTCTTTGACGTATTTCCATCATTGTTGAATCTCCTCTTCTTGAAATGTCCACTCTTAATGTCATGGCCATGATTACCACCGAAGTGATTACCATTTTTGGCATGTTAATTCCCTCCACGCTTTTTGTCACCGCTTCGATGACTGCTACCACTGGTATTATCGACTTGTCGGTTGCTCTCTCTTGGTTGGGTTGATTTATTATCGCGCTCCAATAACTGAGCCCTATTCACAACATCTGAATATAAACACAGTTTGTGAGAAATTAGGTATTGACGTATCTTGGGTTTCAAAACTCTTAGAAACATCCGCGTCATTCTCTCCTCATTATCAACCAAGTGGGACGCAAACTGAGACAACTCGGCAAACTTAGCTTTGTACTGTGACAAGGTCATATTATTTTTCTCCAACTTGATAAACTCTACCTCCTTTATGTGACGAATACTTTCGGGAAAGTACTTGTCGTTGAACAGCTCTTGGAACTTCTCCCAAGACATCTTCAGTGCGGTAGGTTGAGTACGCTTTACAGATTCACACCAGTAATATGTCTTTGCTCGCAACATGAAGGTGGCAAAGGGAACCTTTTGCTCCTCGGAGCATCCCAAGACATCAAATATCTTGGTGATCTGCTTTATCTACGTCTCCGCCTTAAGTGGTTTTGGCTCTCCAAAAAACTCCGGTGGTCCCAGCTCCTTGAACTATTTAGCGGTGACCGTCCGAGAGTTGCCAGTGTTTCCACCTGTATTTTGAACAGGAGCCACTCTCGCCTGATGTTGCATGAATTTCATAAAGCCTCTGAACATCCCATCGTTCACCATTTCATCAGTGTTATTGTTTACCTGAGGATTATTGTCTTCCTGTTGCACATTATCCTGGGTATTGATCGTTGGTGACTCAACGGTCTCATGTGCTTCAATGCTTATCTCAACATTTTCGGATGCCATTTTCAAATACTGCCACAAAACAAGGGTTAATACTCTGACCGACCAATTAAATACTAAATAAACTTAGGTAGGTCATACTAGCGAAGGAATTCCCCGTCTCTCCCCTCCTAGTTCTTGTCTCACATCTCAGCCAGGGATCATATCCCTAAGCTTTGATACCAACTATGACGCTCCCAAAATAGGTATACATCACCCATCTCGAGTCGCCAAATACATGGTACAAAATTCAAATACAACTTAATTATACAACAATCGTGTAAAATACGACAAAACATAATCTAAGAGTTTAAATAAGAATATTGTCATCTAGACAATATCCACACTTAATGGAGTCCTCATTACATTTATTGTCACACTATTTTATAAAATAGTGAGGACTACTAAAACAACCATCTGTACCGTCAATCCGTTCCCCGACTCGTCCCAGCTATATTCTCATTTCCTGAAGAGAACAATGAAAGAAAGGGTGAGCTCAACTAGCCCAGTAAGAAATATTATGATTAAGATAATGAAGAATAAATTATCCTTAGCCTTCAACAAAGATAACAACCGATCGAGAATATAATAGACAACAAGTTTTAGATCAACAAGCTGCGCAATGGAATAAGCAATCCATTAGAAGAGTCAGTAGAGCATAAAATCTACTATCTTCTATGATTTAAAAAGTTTTTCATCAACTTTATCACGAGACTCAAATTTTAATAAATAAAATCGAATCCCCCTGCATCACAGCCAAGGATATTCATGTAATCATCAATGGTCATGATTATACCGAATAATCCCTGGTCATAATCATACCAACAATTGTCCATCAATGAACTATATGCCAATGAGGACTTTCACCACATCATTCGTCACATTATGGTCATGATTATACCGAATAATCCCTGGTCATAATCATACAACGTCCATCTATGCACGTAAACCAAAGATGACTTTCATCACAATATAAGTATGAGGATGATGACAATGACATAATAATTCAATAAAACAAGTTCAAGGATAAATTTTAAAGATTTAAAATTTAATTTATCCAAAAATCAATAACGTCCAAATTGTCAACATGATACTGATTTATAGAGTAAAATTCAAGAATGCTCAGAAGAATATTTCCATGAAAAGATATTGGATGAAGCGTAAATATCAAGGATATTCCACTAATTTCATGGAGTATAGAAGCTAAAACTTTAACCAACTGAGTATAATAGAATATATGAAGCGCAAATGGATTTTTTGCTCGCCATGCGCAGTAATCCACGTGATGGATCATTTCCACAATTTAATAAGGAATGAATACGAAGGATCATTCATCATGCATGCGGTAATCCACATAGACATATTATCCCAACAGAATAATAAAGAATGGAATAACAGAAGAATTCACCAGGCATGCGATAGACCGCACAGATAGGTTATTCCAACAGAATAATAAAGAATGAAATAACAGAAGAATTCACCAGGAATGCGATAGACCGCACAGACAGGTTATTCCAACAGAATAATAAAGAATAGAATAACAGAAGAATTCACCATGCATGCGATAGACCGCACAGACAGGTTATTCCAACAGAATAATAAAGAATGGTATAACAAATCTTACGAATATTGAAAGAAATAACTCTCTTCATGAATACGAAATAAATAATACCCCTTACCTTAGAAGAAACTAGATACTAGAATAGTGAGGTAGGAGACTTCTCTTCTTCTTTCTCTCTATAATTTCTCTCTATAATAATTGCTCTTGTGAGACTTAGTGAATTGGTGAGAAATGAAGGAAGAATGAGCTTCTATTTAAATAAAAATATAGTTTCAATAATTGCACATTTTGGAGCTCAAAATATTACAGTATAATACCTCCCTCTTTTTCTTCAATTTTAATTTAGTCCTACAAGTATTATCAAACTTGCACCACCTCCCCTAATAGTAAATCATGTGAATTAATAGTTCATTCATGTGACTCAATAGTATAATCATGTGAAAAAACTAATTACAGTATAGTACCTTCAACTATACCTCCATTTTTAATTTAGTCATGCAAGTATTATCAATCTTGTACCAATTCCCCTAATAGTAAATCATGTGAATCAATAGTACACACATGTGAACACATAGTTATAAGCATGTGAATTAATAGCAATTTTTTGCTCATTTATCCGGTTAATTACCCGATTGGTCAATATAACTTCTAGACATCAATTATTATCGAAATAAATGTCAATTTTCACTAACACTAATAATTCCAACACAATAGAACTATCAATTTCATCTTTAATCAACACGAACTTATTCATCATTAATATTATAATTCACAATATTTAACAACCAGGTCGTTCCCAGGAAAGAGGGACCTTTCCGATAAGGACTTCTCCTTATTGGCGCGCAATTAGGTGACCAAACCTCTCCTTGACAGAACTTCTAGACATTGTCAATATTGCAAATAATAATATGAATAACTTTGTCGTCTCAATTATTGATTTAATAATATATATTATGCAGAGGATATTGTGACAATAATTGAATCAATAATATGAGAGATATGATGCAGCAATTATTGTAGTAATAATTGAGTATAACTGAGTGACTTCTCACGTAAGCATCAATAATCAATACTGTGTGCTACTGTTCAACCACGCGTATTACGGTACTTTTACTACCGGGTAGTTCAACAGTTTTAACGGTAACACTTTCGCTGTTATTTTTATAAAAAGATAATTCTGTCGTCTTCTAACTACGACAATACTTCCGTTGTGGGGTCCACCAATGATTGTGCCATCGTATGAATATTCCCTGTTAAAACGAATATTCTCCGACCAATTGAATATTTTATAACAACTTGCTTACTTTGCAAAATTTATAAATATTACCCACAACTATAACATTGTATCAAATCCACACCATAATATTCAAAAATATATTTTTAGAAAATTATTCTTTATTCATAAAAGTTGGGGTCTTACAGTCTTGGTCTGTTTGAAAAACTAGAGTCTGTTAAGCCCTCTAGTTTTAATTTAGACCCACCATGAATATGATCACATCCTTAGTGCCGGTTAAGTATTTTAAGATGTTTTTCACTGACTCATAGTGAACTTCTCTAGAATATGACTGATCAACATCAAGTATCGTATAATTCATTGCATACATGATAGTTACTCATGCGATCTCTCTTTTATGAGTCTATGGGGACTATTAAGAGATACACTCCATGGCTCATCAACATGAGATATCTCTTAGAGTTTGCACACTAAACGACTTTAGCATCAAATGAATATACGTTCCTTGGGTTTAGTCGAGCATCCTCTTGAATCTATCTATATAGATTTGTATCCCCAATTATGATACTCTTCCCAAATCATTCATGGATGAATGTTTAGACAACTTTATTTTTACTGATTGTAGCATTGGTATGTTATTCTTTTTCCGTAGTATATCAACATATAATACTAGGAATATCACCACGCTCCCATTGACCCTTTTGTACACACTAGGTTCATTCTTGTTTTTGATAAAATCAAACTCTTTTGATTATCTCATCAAAACGAATGCTCCATATTTGAGAAGCTTGCTTTAATCCATTTCTCTGAGTGTCTACAACTCTTACCTCGTCGTATGTAACTGGATCATCATCTTCTATGATGTGTACCTCATCATCATTATTTATGATGAATCCATACCTCCTAGGTATCTTCGGTACTATTCCAGATTTACGATTCAGTTGTGGTACAATAGGTTTATCTACAGGTTCCTCTTATTTGACTTATAGTGTTTTGTGGTTCTTAAACTCTTCAAGATGTATTATCCTCCCACAAGCCCCTTCAATGATAAACATCTTTATCTTAAAAGGCAGCATGTTTCGCAACAAACACCTTTTGCTAAGTAGGATTATAGAACATATATCCTAAACTTACTTTAGGATGTCCCACAAAACTGTACTTGTCAAATTTTGTCCCAAGCTTATCCTCTTGAAACCGTTTCACATAAGTTGGACAACCCCTTATCTTAACATACGAAGATCGAGAATCATACGCCCATAAATTTTATGGAGTCTTCAAATAATTTTTGAGGTTACCTTTTTGTAGATATACAACCATTTCTAGGACATTATCCCAAAAGGATACTGGAATTTCGGTAAAATCATTATGGACCGCACCATGTCCAACAAAGTATGATTTTTCCTTTCAGATACATCAGTCAATTATTGTGTATCAGGAGGTGTCCATTGTGAGAAAACCATTTGAGATAATCTAGAAACATATTGCACAAGTATTTATTCCTTGATCTAATCAAAGAATCTTAATACTTTGCCAATTTGTTTCACTTCTGAATTCTTTGAACCTTTCAAATAATTCACACTTGTATTTCAGCAAATACACACATTCAACTCTTTGAATGATCATCTCCTTTTCTTATACTAGTTTGTTCAATTTGAAAAATTATTTTCATTTAAGTCAAGTATACAAAATCCATTAAGTAATATTCAAGTTCTATACAAAATATTATTATTATAAATAGAACAACAATTATTCTTAAATATAATACCAAAGATTTCATTGTCCAACAACAAAATGGAAATAATGTTTCTAACGAGAACTGGAATACAATAACAACTTATTGACTTAATAGATTTGCCCGTAGGCAATGCTAAACTATAAGTTTCTATGGCTAATGCACCAACCATTGCTTCATTTTCCACACATAGGATTACTTATCTTTGTTTAGCTTTCTACTTCTGTTTGGTCCCTTCATAAATCTATATTTATGATAACCAAAGTCGGTATCCAATACCCAAGAAGAACCTTGACTTTAAGACAAAATTATTTCAATCATAAACAAAACTGTATTGTAACCGAAACTTCACTAAGCTTCTTTGGTTAGCCTCTGTAAGATGCTTCTCGCAGTTTCTTTTCCAGTGTCCTGGTGGAAGCAAACTCCTTTGCTATCCGTATCAGTTTTGTTCTTATTATCCTTTGTTTTTGCCTTTATGTTTACCTTCTTTGAATCATTCTTCTTTTTAGAAGATCCTTTGGCCCCAACCAGTAAGACTTGGTCTTTCTTCGTAGGAAAGTGACTCTCAGCTATTTTTTAATTTGTTAAGCAAATCAGCGAGGCTGATATCTAACTTTGTTCATATGAAAAATTCACAACAATTGTGAGAAGGAGTCCGGGAGTAACTGCAAGTTCAAATCTCGGCTCAACTCTCTATCCATGACAAAACCTGTTTTCCTAATTGTTCAATCAAATTGATCATGTTAAGGACTTATGTCTCTACTATAGTGTCATCGGTCATTCTAGATCGGAAGAGCTCCTTAGATATCTAATATCTATTAGTACTACTTTCCTCACCATCAACTACTTGATGTGCAGGAATATAGTAAGAGCATCCATAGTTTTATGCTGACGCTGAAGCTCGTTACTCATGGATGCGAGCATAATGCATTGAGCCAACTGTGCATCATCTTGCCACTTTCTAAAAGTAGTAATCTCTTCCTCAGAGGCATTGTCTGCAACCATTATAGGGATAGGCGTATTAAGGACATAAGATAACTTTTCAACCGTGAGAACTATTCTCAATTTCTTTAACCAATCCGTTTAATACGGTCCGGTTAAATAGCATCTAATATGCTTTCCAGTGATAGTAATTTAGACATAGTAAAATTCTGTAAATAAATTTGTAATTAACAACATTTTAACATACATTCTTTTATTAATTACCAAAATAAATTAGGTCTTGTTTTAAATTGGTATCTTCCATTATTTTCTTCAAACTATATTACCCTCAATCTATATAGTTCGACAGTATCTAATTAAAGATATGCTAGTGAGAATAAGGATCCCATATCAAATGTATATAGCCTTGTGGTGACACAACAAACTATATATAAATAAATAGGTAGACAACTCTTGTCAATTACATCAACTATGTAACTCTTTGTATTTTGCCTCTTAAATCATAGTGGTCAAGTGTGTGCAAATCTGAACTAAAATGATTTAAGTTAAGTCCAACCTAGCACTCCATATATTCAAAAAAGAAAAATATTGTCCTTGTGGTGACACAACAAAACAATATTGTTCAATTTTCTTTATAAGCATCAAATGTGATAAAATTAACATCTCAAAGAATTAAGATAAGCCTTGTGGTGACACAACAAACTTATAATAATTAATTGATACTCTATTATTTTTATCATACTAGAAGGCGACGTTCGATATTCCAAATATCTTTGAACGCTTAGGACTTAATATAACAAATTTGAGGGGTTTGCATGTAATTAATTTGTCTCATCTTGTTCAGCGCGCATGCACATATATATATAAAATACGCGTCATATTAATCAACATGCGAAACATGTTTGCATAATATATAATATATATAGTATAAGCATGCATATATAGAATACTATATTCTACCTAGATTGATTATGGACTTTTATTCTAGTTTGGTTCACTAGAGCCATCAAGTGAACCAAAAGGTCAAACCCTAGGGGTGCAAGAATTAATATTTAAATATAACTATTACATTTAAACCCGGGCTCCATTACAAATGGGTCTTTAAGCGCTCCTTGCTCCTTGATCTCCAATTCTTCAAAATTAATTCTAACTATTTCTATTACAAAACTATTTAAAATAAATAGAAACCTTGATCAGCAGTCAAAAAGAAGTACATAGGAGGAAGATATAATTTACATTAAGAAAAAAATAGAGAAGACGAGGTATGCAGACCCCATTTAATAAAACTCATACATTCATGCATCCAACTAAAATAAAATCCAATCACATTGGTCAATAGTCCATAATCAATCTCATTTATTATCATACACATCTACATATGCACCAATAAATAATATTCATCTCATTAATAATAAACATTCAATAAATATATTGATATCGTTTAATGGGCAAATTTAGTTAGCATAAAATCTAATTTTGAATCAAAATAAACTCCTTTATTTTAATTCAAATTTAAATCAAAATAAACCTCTTTTATTTTAATTTAGCTTATTTTGAATAAAATAAACTATTTTATTTTAATCAAAATCTTTAATCAAAATAAACTTATTTATTTTAATTAATTATGGAATCCAATTCCAAGTAAAAAAAAACTCTTTTATTAAAAGAAGTACGGATTCTCTTTCCTATTCACAAATAAACTCCTTTATTTTGAATAATATAAAATCTTATTCCATATCTAAATAAACTCCTTTATTTAAGGAAATTAGGATTCTCTTTCCTATTTACAAATAAACTCTTTTATTTTGAATAATATGAAATCTTATTTCATATCTAAATAAACTCCTTTATTTAAGGAAACATGGAATCCAATTTCAACTCTAATTAGTTATCATAGAATCAAATTTCAACTCTAATTAGGTAGCATGAAATCCAATTTTAAAATTAATATATATATATATATATATATATATATATATATATATATATATATATATATATATATATATACACGCAATCATCACCCACGCATGGACACAGTAAAATAAAATTACTGATTTTCAAAAAAAATAAAATTGCAAGCATTCATCTGATTACGTTAATATTAATATATATAAACATAATATATATTACTCCTGGATTGTAATCATGAACATGCACGTGAATGGTACAGGAGATCTCCAGCTGCTTCATCCACCAACATGAATATGTATCATTATTCCTTAAGAATACCGAAGTAATAAAAATATAGCGAATTCGCGAAAAACATTTTTTTTTAATTTTATACAATAAATTATGTCCAATTAAATTATTCTAAACACATATCAATATACATATCAAATTAAAATAATTAATAATTCGCATAAAAGTTTGGCTCTGATACCATTGTTAGGTTTGTAATATTCATGAACGCAATCAAATTGCATAAAATAAGCGGAAACATGGAAAAATAGAGTTTTAACAATTTTACAAACCATATACCCGGATCACCCTTTATGCAAAATTATTAATTAAACGAAAATATGAAGAACAAGAATCATACCTTTGAAGATTCGAGCTTCCTCATGTTAAAGTTCACCTCCAATCTTTTTCGCGTTCAACTTGAATCCACCGGGTTTGGTTCATTCCTTTGATCAACGTTAGCCACCCAAGTGTTTGGCCTCTAGAGATGATCCACCAAGGAAGAAGAAATATTCAAGAAGAAAGGTATTTGACAAAACCCTAGTTTTCTATCTCTCATAGAAAAGGAGCATACTCTCCAACCATTATAATTACGTACATTGATATATGATATAAGACTCCTCTTATAAAGATATCAGTTAACCCTTCTAATCTAATTAGAAAATAGGGTATTATTTAATTAATTAAATTCCTTTAATTAATTAAGCTTTCTAATCTTATTAGGGATAATTAATTAAACTCTTTTAATTAATTTAACCTCCTAATCTTATTAGGAATATATGAGAGTACTTTTATTAATTAATTTCTAAACTCTTTTAGGAATTAAATAATAATAATAGTAATAATAATAATAAGACTCCTCTTAATAATTTATATTTAATATTTCTAAAATATTAAATAATAAATATTAAGATATTTAATTTATTCTATCACCATTGATTAAATTAAATATACTTAACTTATTATTACAATTATGCCATTAACTTCTTAAATAATTATTCTTCCTTTTATGGTGTGACCTTTTAAGTTCTCCATATTAAACCAGTTGTGAATAAATCAATTAGAACAATTCTAATCTTATTTAAATAAATAAATTAAACTATTAATTTATTTAAATAAATAATATTTATTCTACAATAGGGATAAGCTTCCCTAGCGATTAATGACTTTCCAGATAATATAGATTTCAACATTAATCATAAAAGAACCTTTGAGTAAATAGTTACCGTACAATTCAATCCTTTCACCATACAATGTCCCAATTAAATATAAGACTTAGAATTACTATCAAGGCTTATTTTATTTAATTATATGTATTTCGACTCTTAAATGCACAACACCAAATAATGCAAATTAGAATCTCTTTTCTAATTTCATTCTGCCTTGGCCAAGGACTACTGTGTTGTCATTTATCGAATCACATAGAACATTTTTCTTCTTTTACTAGAAGCGGTAGATTCTTTAATGATCATACATTATCTCCATGTACAACTTATTATACCCAAGCATACCCTTTGATATACCCTAAGGGTCTTAAGGAATAAGTCAAAGTATAACTCATCATACACAAGATACTATGATGATCTCAAGTCCAAGGATCACTTGTACTACTATCACTACAAGAATTCCTATTGACAGACAAGTAAAACTCCATTAGGTATTCCTTAGTGAGCCACGTTCAGTGAACTTATTCTCTAATAAGCACCTATATACTTGCTTTAGTGTCTCCACACAAATGATCATGAGATCAATCATCCTTATCCAATGAGCAAGCAACATATGTACCAATCTATCCGGATTCACTAATCCCCTATTTAGTAATCCAACGATTGGGAACTATTTTAGTTTTAAGCTTTCTAAGAATTTAGATCTCATTAGAATGATCATCATCATTATTCTAAAAGCATTGCTTAAAACTATGGGTTTATCACAAATTATAAAATAACATCATGCAGATAATTAAAAGTCTTTAATAAATTAATACTTTTTATTAATAAATGAATAAGATTGTTACAAAGTATATGCTTTATTATCGAACATGATTGTCTTGTGTGCATACTATTTTCAGTGACCCCATTGGCCACAGTTAAAGCATACACATTTCCCAATTAAGTACACACCCTTGTGAAACTTTCCGCACGTAGCACATGCTTCGAACTTCTTCTTCTGTTGGTTACCTTGCTGGTTTCCAGAACCCGCATTTCCATTCCATTCTCTTCAGGTTATTTTTACTATTTCCACCACTCCCACCACCATTCTTACCTTCTCCCTCATTCTTCTTCTTCCTTTGTTCTTGATTGTACTTTGTCACAGCCTCGCCTCCTCCCTCAATGAGAAATGCCTTCTCAAGCACCGCTGCGAATGTCTTTAGCTAGAACATGGAGACCCTACTGTACAACCAGGGTTTCAGTCCCTACTCAAACCTCCTTGCCTTGCGCTCATCAGTGTTGACTTTATATGGCGCAAACCTCGCCAATTCGTTAAATTTTTTGGCTTACTCCGATACCGTCATTGTTACCTGCTTCAGTTCCAAAAATTGCACCTCCATCTGATTCTTTGAACTTTCTAGGAAATAGATCTCGAAGAATATCTCCTTAAACCTATCCAAAGTCATCACCCCTTGTCCTCCTCGAGTTTTATTGGCCTGCCACAAATAAATAGCCTCTTCTTTCAACATGAATGTTGCAAAAGCAGTCTTCTAATTCTCCCCTACTCCTGCAACATCGAACACTTTCTCTATCTCCATGATCCAGGTTTGTGCCTCAACTGGATTCATGGACCCACGGAACTCTGGTGGTGCAACTGCCTTGAAATCCTTAAAAGTTGTAGCTTGATTCTGCAATGCACCCGTCAGTAACGTCACCAGCTGCTGAACTGGGTTAGCCTCAACATTGTCGTTATTGGTATTTCCCTCAGTGGTTCTTTGTCGTGGTTGACGTCTTGGAGGCATTTTCTGTTAAAATATACTCATTAGATTATTACTCAACTCCTTTAAGTATTTTCTACTTAACTTGCACCCCATAAAAGAAATCATCATATAATACATAACACTTTGAATAAAATAAAATAATAACTTTTATTCATTCATAATCTTTTTGAAAACATAAGAACAATAGCATCACTGCTATTTACATTACTTTCCTGAACTACTAAAGTTTTAGGATAACATCAACATCATATCCCATTGATTACATATCACTAGGGATTTACATATTATTTAACATATCATTAATCGCATATCAGGTACATTCCCTACGATGTCCTACTAAGATACCGCGTAGCCTTACGACGCTCTTCCTCCATAATTCAGAACATTGTTCGACGATCTAATATGTACGATGACAGCGTCTCGAACTGAATCGGATAACCCATGACCCGATCTTAAGCTCGATTAATCACGGTGTTGAATACGTTATTCATCTCCTCCATCTTCATCCTCTTTGCTTGTGTGTCTCTCTCTGGTATTCCGGCTCGTTGATAAGCTTCCTCGTACGCGTCTTCGGCTCTTGACCTCTTAGTAGATTCCTCTTTCAACTTTTTCTTTAGCTCGGTAATCTCCGCTGTCATTTGTTCATTCTCTTCTTCAGTGTGGACCAGCTTCTCTTCAACATTATTCAGACGTTCCTCTCGATCCTGGAGCTCGTCGTCCTTCTGTGCCATCGAGGTCTGTTGTTCAGCTACTATCTCTTCCAACTCCTCGACGGTATCCTGAAGTTCCACATTGCGGTTGTAAACTTCATCGTACATACGAGTAGCTATCAAGTTTAGTAGAATCTCTTCCTCCTCATCCTCGTGATCCTCATTCGACTGTGGCAGCTCAATGGGGTCCTCCTCGTTCATCTCTATCTCATCATCCTCGTCAGGTAAACCCTCATGCTCAACCACTGTGACAAACAGAGATGTTTCCCGTGGCAGTTAGTTGTTCCCAAACTACCTGAATATCTCGAGGCTCTTCTTCCCTAGGCTTTTAGGATCCTTCTTCCCTAGCCTGACTGGATTCTAATACATTAGCCATCCTGACAACAAAATTTTAAGTTTAAATTACTAATCATTACTACTCAACACTCACGAGCACATAAGTTACAATCACATAAGCACATAAGTGTTTTATTACTTCTTTTTTAACAACTCGTTAAGAGTTTATCATCACTATCTTTTCAAAGGTTACTTCCTAAGGCTTTTCCCCTCACATAAGGTTCATAACCTAAGGCTTTGATACCAACCTGTGACACCCCCAAATCCAGGTACTTCATTCCCTCAAGATTTGGTGTTCACTTAATAAAAACATTCATGTCTAACTACCCAATCATAATAAAATTGAATAATAAACCTTCCCAATAAAGGATTACATTAATAAAAATCTCCCAGGTTATCTAACCTTCAAATACAATCATTATATGCGGAAAACTAAATAAGTTCATTACAATAACTAAAATGAAGTCTGACAACAAAAATGTCAACATAATTACAAGTCTTCAATACTTGTTCATCTTTCCCTTTCCTTTACTAGTGCTAGGTACATCGACCTTCTCAACTTTAGCTGTAATAATTATATAAGCAAGAGTGAGCAAACAAGGCTCACTTGAAATGACAATGAATAAAACTTTACAATAATTTCCACATAATAGGCTCAATAGAACTGAACAATATGCTCTATTAATGATAATCAAAATTCTGAAATATATACATCTGAGAGTCATATGACCACGAACTATGTCCATAATTATAAGTAATCTTTCAACTTAAACTTTAACAGTCATAAGACTATAGTGACTCCTCGTACTTAGGAGGATCAGCCCTTCGTACAATGTATTGTGTATAAACATTTCAACACTATGCATAAATTATTCCCTAATAATAGGGTTGTTCATCTCAGCATTTAGAATACGAGTCCGCACCAAAGTAAGTTTGGTTTGGATAAGTTTCAAGGTAATTTGGAATTTAACGAACATCAACTACAGAGTAGTTGAATAAAAAGGTAATAACTTTATGTTATGGAATAAATCATAATGGAATCAACATTGTATACTAAGGTCATGCTTTAGGAATAATCTAAGAGCATAAACATTGAATAATTATAACATAACTTGCCTGAACAATATTAAGCCAAGGTTATTTAGAATTGAGTACCAAGCATGCATAACAAATAGTAAAGTGAACGATAAAACTTGTTCAACATTAGTATATCAGAATATATAAACTTGCATGCTAAATAACAAGTTAAAGACAAGAATAACTTGCTCAATATCAGAATAAGGTTTAGAAAACTTGCATCATCATAAACAAACTAGATACAAGAAACTTACTCAATCATAAGAATAAAGTTTAGGAAACTTGCGTAATTGTAATTGAGATAGGGTAAGTAAACTTGTTCAATAATAACGAGGTAGAGTAAGAAACTTGCTTTGCGTGTAAGCTAAATCGTAACAATTCGATTCACAATATTCTATACACATATTATCATGACATAATTAGTCATTACCAACACTCTATATATAAATAAGTATTTACATCATGTAAGGTTTGATTTTTAATCACATAATCAAATTACATTAGTAATAAAACTAGTTAATTATTAATAATATGCTCATTCTTAGTATAGTAATACTAAAATCATATCTTAATAGTCCTACTATTTCACTTAATCAACTTTTTCAGACTTTGTGTTACTAAAATACACTTTATCGACCATTCTCGCTAACTTCATGACTATTATTTCCACGATTTACATTGTGGATTGGTATTTGTATTTACTATTGTGATTCTGAGCCAATATAGTTACTATGGTATAATTTGGTAGTTTATGATGACGCGAGACTTGTATTATGAGGCAGTCTCATGTTGAATTACTGATACCGCGACCAACTACAACAAACAACAAAATAAAGCTAATTTTGGCCTATAAGCTACTTTCTAACATCTGAATTAACACATAATACATATACATACTTCACACAAACACAAATTAAGGACTCTTAACAGGATTTCACCCATATAACAATAAAGACATCGAATTTGAAACATCTAATTTCACTATTTTTGATAAAACTTTACTTTTTTGACATTTTCAGTGAAAATCATCACCGTGATTGTGTTTTTCAACCAAAACAGTTAATTCAAAATACCTTGTTTATGTTTATTCATCCTCTTTCAAAATCAATAGTCAATATATATATTAAACAAATAATTAAACCTCAATTTTATTTTAAACTAAGCCATAATCATATATATTCATACAATTCACTGTAATATGGTTTCCTTCACAAATAAATATATAACATGAATTAATGTAATAACCCGATATTTTTTATATAAATAAATAAGAAATTTTGCATATAATTTTTTTATTTATTTATTTTAAAGGTGGGATATGTGTGCGGGTAATGTGTATGTATTTTTGTGATAAATAAAATTTACTTATTACATGAATAATTTCAAATAATTTTATTTTAAAATTATTAATTATTATAAAGTATATTATTATAGTAATTAATTTTATAGTAGAAATGATTTTAGTACTTATTTTTCCATAAAATAAATTTATATATTATTTAAATAATATATGAAATGATTATTAGTATTATTATAATAACTATTTTATTATATGAATTTATTCAAATTAGTTAAGTTAATTATTTTAATTTAACTAATTATGGTACGTATTTGAAAGATATATCAGATATGGAATCCAAACCCTAATTCTGGATTTTGAATAAGGAAAGAGAATAATTAATATAAATTATTTTTATTTCAGTGATATAAATATGTACTTTATGTACGTGTTGATAATGGTTGATCAATTATGGTGTATAATGTCAAAACCCTAGTATTAATTCGCTGAACCCTAACTTGAAACTTAAACCGGAGTTTTCAATTTGTAAGACATTGAGGTACGTGAGTAATAACAATTATTATATTATGCTAATTAGGTAAACCCTAATTATTGTCTAAAAACCCTAATTTTCAATTTAAAACCCTAATTGCTAAAATGGTAACCCTAATTATTATTTTAGTAAATTATAATGTTAATTAGGAAACCTTAATTCATAATTTGGGGAACCCTAATGATATCAAGAAAACCCTAAGTATTTTTAAAACCCTAATTTTCTATTAAAAATCCTAATTTTAATTAGTAAGTTCTAATTGAAATTTTATTAAACTATAAACTTAAATTTTTAAACCTTAGAAATTATTTGGGAAACCTTAAGGTTTAAAATCTATTGATTAAAACCTAGATTCAAGTACCATGGACAAGAATACCCTTAAAATGTTTTGTTAGTTTACTAAAATAACATTTTTGGATTTATTTTAGTAGGTTGCATGCAAATCTTGCCATATCTTGTCAAGTCACCACTCTAGATTATAGCAGATGCTCTAAAACTCATCCAATCTTATCCTCTTTGACACCTTGCAAGTTAGATTCAATGCATCCAAGTTATATAAATAGGTTAAGAGAGAGAAAAGTGCATATTTTTGCTCATTCATACACTTATACTCATCCAAGACCCTCTCTCTCTAAAACCACAAAATATAGTAGTGGACTAGTCCCCAAATCAAGCCCCACGAATTCCATTAACAAATCAGAGGCTTAGATTCAAGAGTTTGCTCATAGAAGGTATAAACCCTAATTAAAATTCTGATCTTGATTGCTATGATATAAGTTGTGTTGAAGTGTTAAAACATGTTGAATATAGTGTTATTAAGTGATCTGGGTTGATAGATGTTATATCCATAACATCTATAGGCTCAGATCTAGTGTGTTTTCAAAATCTAGAAAAAGTTTAAACTGTGGTCTGACAACGAATGTCAGTGGCTCTAGATTCTTGCTAGATCATGATTTTTGTGGTTTTATGTTTTAGAGATGTAGTTTAATATGTGGTCTTTGATCTGGATCTGAAATCAGGCTTAGATCGTGTCTAGATTGCAAGTTATGGGTGGTCAAACTCCTTTGACCGACCATGACTTTGCAAATCTGGGTAACCCAGAAACGTGCCCAGAACGTTCTGACAGTAACTTGATGGGCTTGGATCTGACAGTGGTTTGATCATATGTTTTTGGTTTTGTGTCTAGGTTATAGTATGTTATATATACTACATGTTTATGCCTTAAAATCTCCTAAACATCAAAGGAGGCGATTGTAGTGGTTGGTCAAAGTGGGTAAGAGGAACACGAATCCGGTTCTCTAGGCAACCCAGAAAACCTATGGCCATATGTTCTGACATGGTTTGACCGGCCAATATCTCTTGCATGTGATGTTGTTATGGTGTGTTTAAGTGATGGATCTCTTCCTTGACATGTTGTCTAAACACTGAAAGTATTAAATCACTAAAACATTTACATGATTAGCAAGTTGTGGAAGCCCAAAAGTGGCCACTCGAACTGTTCTTCATTTCTGGGTAACCCAGAAATGAAGAAGTAACTCTCAACAAACCACTTTGCAAGCCTAGATATCTCTGGTTTTATGCTTGTTGGCCATGTTTGTTATTATATCTTGTAGTTTGACATTAGTACTACAACCTCTAATCATTATCTCGCCCAGAAATGCATTAATCTGGTTAGTCTGCTTGGTCAAACCTACCCACTTGAAACTGGCGTATGAATGTTCTTGAGCCTCAAGAACACATAAGGCGACAGATTCTGTCGCTAAAGGCTATAGCGACAGTTTTATTTATTTTAATTAATTTATTTTCTAAAAATTATTTAAAAATAGAAATTTATTATTAAAAATTCCAAAAATTATTTTAAGTTATAAAAATTAACTTTTAATAATTTGACATATTTTCCATAAATATTGGTATTTATTAAAATAATATTAGTATTTAGTTTATTTAATAAATGCATTAAATAAATTAATAAAAATGATTTTATTATATTAAAAATCATTTTAAATGATAAAAAGTATTTAATAATACTTAAGTTATATAATATAACTTTTAATATTTTTAGACAAATTTCATTAATTATTTAATATTAATGTTATTTGATTTATTTAATAATTATATTAAATAAATTAATTAAAAATAATTTTAATATTATAAAAATCATTTTAAATGAAAATAAATAGTTTAAAAATATTTGAAGTTATAAAATATAACTTTTAATATTTAAAGGTAAATTTCATTAATAATTTCATATTAATGATATTAGTTTTATTTAATAATTATATTAAATAAATAGTTTAAAAATGGTTTTATTGAATTAAAAATCATTTAAAAAGGAAATAAATGAATTAAAAATATTTTAAGTTATAATTAATGACTTTTAATATTTTGATAAATAATACATTAATAATTAAATATTAATGATAATTATTTAAAAATGATTTTTAAATATTTTAAAAATCATTTAAGGGTAATAAAATATTTTAAAAATATTTTAAGTTATTATAAATAACTTTAATATTTTGACAATGGTTTCATTAACAATTTAATATTAATTAAATAATAATGATAATAGAATTAGTTAGTATTTAAATTATTTAAAAATGATTTCAAGGTGTTTGAAAAATCATGATAAATTATAATAATTATTTAAAAATTATTATAAGGCTATGAAAGATAATATGTTTGATATTTAAATTATCTAATCGAATATTGAACTATAGAATAAAGTTTTAAACTTGATATTTACCCGATAAAGCCGTTGGTACACCGAAATATTTTAGAAATTGATCTAGACTTATATAATTTGACTAGATAAATGTTTGTTTGTGAACTAATTACTATTAAACGTATGTGACAATGTGATTAGGTTATGTGCTGACTGCAAATAGCAGTATTATGGGATATGATATATTATTCTAATCAAATAAATGATCTTATTAATGATAGGTTGTGATATAAAAGATAAAACTAAGTTGCATACTAGTAAGCAGCAGCAGCGGTAAGTATCTTAACTTTGCATTTCCTTTATGCAATGGACATGAGTAAGAAAGTTTCAGAATTATACTATTATTGTGCCAGATTATTAACTCTATTATTATCGATTATGTATCTAATCTTTTGTATTCATACAAGTTCTTAAATTATCCGATCCTTGTTTATCAATACAGGACTATTGTATAATCCATATATTTATTCTGTTCGTTAATTTCTAAATATGGTTAGATAATTGTCCTCACTTGGATAATCATTGTATTTAATCACATGTTGATACATAGTTATTGATTTTTAGTATGTATACGTTGACTTCAAAGTCGTCTAAGCTATTTGCTTTGGCTAGACACGCACTTAGAAATATTATGGAATAATATAGAACTTTTTATTATCCAATCAAGTTATTTTGGTTCAGATTCCCGACTAAGTATGAACATCCCGTACATGAAAAAAAATTTGTGTGCCAAAGGCGGATAAGATGAACGATAATCTCGTTCTTGCATGTAGTATTGATCAATACATGGCATAACGGGCTGATCACCCCCCTGTGCTCGTAAGTTATTACGGTTTGCAGATGAAGTTTTGTTTAACTTTTTTGAAAATAGAAAACAATGTTCATAGTCTGTCGACTAATCTCCAGTTATAGTCAGTACGTAGTTTCAAAAATATGATATAGAATTAATATATTGTTATTATTGGTTCAACTTCCTTCACAACTGTTGATTCGTTGTAGAAGTGTCATACAAAGAAAACATTTACTTCTTTCAGCTAATATTTATTATTGCTATTACTTGCTGGGCACTCAAATGCTCATCCTTGCTTAATTTAAATGTTTTTAGCTAAGTGTGAACAACCAGAAGGCTCATGCAGAAACAAAGGAAAAGGAAAGCTAACAAAATAAGATTTGTGGTATTCTATGTAATATTATGACTTTATTAAGATAATGATATCTAGTAAGTATCATTTAATGAATGTTTAAAGGCCGCGTACCTGGGAGTAGACTCTGATGAATATGTAAATTAAGTTTGATATTTATATTATTGTTATTATTATTAGTATTTCTCCGCTCATAAAAATGGTATCATGAAGCACCGAGTTCAGGTTACAAGTACCTGAATTTGGGGGCGTCACATCATGGTATCAGAGCTATAGGTTAGAAACCTTAGGTGGGATAGACCTTAGGCTATAACCTTAGGACAAAGGGAAACGTTGAAAATACCAATAACTCATATAGAGTTTAAAAAGAGATGAATCGAATGAATTCATCGTCAAACAAAATAAAAGATAACTTATATGAAACTATTACTTGTTGTGTGAATATATTATATACTAATCTAGATAATTTGTTTGTAGATGTCATGTGGAAAAGGCTTATTATATGTTTATAACTTGAAGAAGGATCAAATCCATACACCCGAGCTAATATCGAGGCCAATAGTTGAAATAGAGGCTCACAATGAAAACAACTCGAACAAGGTGGTTATTTTGGAAAACATAGTACCAGATTCAGAAATGGTGGAACTAACAGATAGTGATTCGGACAGCGAAGTTGGAGCTGATCAAGCATCAACGGAAGTGCAGAATCTGAAGAACCAGATTACTTCTCTAGAAAAGTTATGGGAAATAGAAAAGCTATTAAACAGTCAGTTGCGAAAAGAGTTAATAGAAACCATGGAAGAACAAGATAAACTTAAAATCCAAATTGACCAGATGGGAGCCAAAAACAACATATCGAGTGCAGCTCCGAGCAATAAGGGGAAAAAAAGATGAAAGACCATGACTTAAGAAAATCTGATAAGAACCAAGGGAAAAAGATATGTTATATTTGCGGCCATGAGGGACATACCTCTCCTCATTGTCCCGACTTTAAGCAAGGTGCATGTTTTGTTTGTGGGTTGGAAGGTCATTGGGCGAAAGATTATCCCGAATCAGGAAAAAGGTGTAGGAAATAATTAGGATTAATAGTTGATTATGTATGTTTGATAATGTGCGTGTGTAATGTAATATTCTCAACATCTGTATAAGTTGTAACAATAAATCCTGACTTTTATTGTCACTAAGGGATAACAGTATGTGTTATGTAAAAGTACTATATGAATTAGCTGAATGAATATGAATCTATGTTTAATTTATGAAATAAGTTTGATATGTTAAACTTATACAATAAGGTTTAGAATGTAAGTTAAATTTATGATTCTATTTAATCAGATAATGCCGCCAAGACGTCGAACTCGAAATCAAAGTGCAGAAGAATCTGTCAACAACGTTGGGGAACAACAACCAGATCCAATACAAAATTTTGCGAACATGGTAGCAAAGTTATGCACGTGAGGGAATACCCGGTATAGGAACCAAGCTAGACAATCGCTAAAGCTTAATTTCAAAGACTTTAAAGCAGTCGGACCACCAGAATTCAGGGGAACAGCTGACCGTATAGAAGCCCGGACTTGGGTAAAGGATGTAATTCAGTTAATATGTGCACACCTAGAGGGGGGTGAATAGGTGTTAAAGCTAAAAGTGATAGATGGGGAAAACTTTTTAAAACTTTATGCTACAGGTTTAATTCAGACAGCTACACCTGTCTGCTTTAGTGTCTACTTTTCATTTATTATTATCAGACAGCTAGACCTGACTACTTTAGTGTCTGGATAGTATAACTTCAAGTAGCGTAAAAAACAAAAAAGTGCAGAACGTGAATGATGAGTTAAAGAGATAAATAGAAGTAAAAATCACACCAAGATTTTTACGTGGTTCAAATTTCTATCCTCTAATCTAGTGGCCTAATCCACGTCCAATCCCAACTAGGATTGGAGACTCGTTTAATTAAGATTTAAACCTCAATACAAAAAATAACTCCCTGTTACAAAGACGCTTCAATTCTGATGTTGGACACCAATGCCCCCTTTGCACCTCTGCAACTTGTACACCTCTGCACCTGTTCTCACCTCTGAGACCTTTGAAGCTTCCTTTGAACAGACCCACTAAATTCTAGAAACTCTAGACCACCAAAGCTAACAGTTTTGTTTTTCAGATTACAATGATGGTGATTCTAATGGAATATCAACTTTCTAGCCTAAGGATAACAGGACATTGATTGCTAGAAAGACTATTAGAAAGCTATAAGAATTAAGAAGAATGAATTGCTGCTTTCCAATTGTTGGGCTCCTTTAAAACCGAGCATGATGAAGCTTTATATAAGAAGATGGCCAACGACTATATTTGTTAGTAAGAAATCAGATTATTTAAATCCCATAATTAAAGCAACTAATATTGACCAACAGATATATAAATAGAAGCTAGAATATGAAACACATATCACAATTGATAATTGATATTCCCCATGATTTTAGCATTTAAAGAGTCCAACAAATTTGGTAAATCAAGGATATGTTTTCAAGTCAAACCAAAACACCTTAAATAAAGAAACAAGGAGATAAGATAAGACCCAATAACTTTAAAAAGCTTCTGTAAGACTACTTTCTCAAATAGAATATAAAGTATCACTAACAGTTATGGGTCCCACTAAGCAAGAGTATATCCTTAAATAAATTTTAGTACCCACGAAATACTCTATAGAATAGATGAAGGAACCATAATTCCAATCTTGGGCCAACAAGAAATCAACAAATAATAAATTTAAATCAGCCCAAACAATTTAAATCAAATTCATAAACCCAATAATATTGTCATCATTAAAATCATAAAATAAATAACCAACATTCTCCCCCTTTTTGATGATGACAAAATATTATCCCATTTATATGCTCCCCCTAAATATATGCTCCCCCTAAAAATATGGCTCCCCCTTAATTTATGCATATTAAAGAAACAAATTCTAAATTACCATCATTTGCATATTCAAGCACAATATAGTATCTCAGTACCATATATATCTCCCCCTTTGTCATCAACAAAAAGAAACCACATATTAATCATATTAATCATTAAGCACAAGTATCTCTCCCCCTTTGTCAACATTAAAATAATAAGTGCAAAGATAAAAAATATCATTGGAGCAAGTTTATAACAAAACCACATATAGCAAGTAAACAATATAATCATACCTTTGCAATGTGTTACCTATATATCAACATTTTGTTCCCAGTAGATAGCTTGATAGTTGTTCTACTTAATGTAGATTTCGATTTTGTATTTTTAGAATCAAAAATCTCTTCAATAGCACTTCTTTTGATCATCCCAATGTTGAGGTCTTTAAAGCTCAGGTTAGAAGGATAATTTTTCACTGTTATGGTTGTTCTTGGAAGACTGCCATTGGTCATTTATTCATCTGATTAACTTTCTGGAATATCAGATTTTGCATCAGAATATTCATCTGATTTGCCTTCAAAAACAGACGGGTCGAGCTGTCTGGATTTAGGCGTCTGCATGTTTTCCTGGTTCATCTATTTTTCCTTCTGATGCAAACGGCTTAGGCTATCTGGATTGAATTGTTTTCATTTCCACGTTCCACATTACTTTTTCCTGCAAAAACCTCATTCTCTTCTTTTGACAGATCAGGGTCAAAATTATCAAATAAAATATGAACATATTGCTCAACCTTTTATCAAGATTATCATGTATATTAAATATGGAGCATTTAACATAATAAATGAACTTATGAACCCTTATAATACGAAAGCCATAGAGTTTTTATAATAATATATCTAATTAAAACTCTATTTAAAAAATAACATGAGGTACTTACAGATTCCGCCAAATAATTTATAGTGAACTTACTCTCTCAAAGTAAAGAATCACCCATCTCCTTTTTGATCTTGAGACACCTACAAACAAATAGTCTCTATCTTTTTGGTACCCAAATCTTCTTGGGTCCTTTTGGGTTAGTAGCATATAAATCACTTTTCTTTACCCAATTTTTTTTATTCTAATTTTATTACAATTAGAATCAAAATGACCTTTAAAAACACATTTTTTACAAGTAACAAATGGTGAACAATAAAGTAGTTTATGCCTTGATTTACTATTAATCATTCTAATATTATTATTAGTCCTATTTTCCACATTTTTAATAGGATTATACCCAATCCCTTGTTTATCAAGACTGGACCTTTGTGCCCCTAACATATCATTTAGGTTCTCTTCTCCTTGCACAAATTTAGCAAGATCATTTTTTAAAGATGCTATTTCTGCATTTATTACATTATCATCATGTTGAACATTCATCATTTTTCCATCATTAAAAGCATCTATGCATGCATCTCTCATTTTCAAATTTTCTTTTAACACTTCCTTTTCATTTTTAAGATATTCATTTTCTTTTCTCTCTTTAATAAGCGACTTAACTTCATTCATTAGCTCATTTACACAATTCTTAAAATAGGCAGTTTTCTTTTTGAGCTGTTGATTTTCATTTTGTAAAGCAATATAATCAGGCATAGATATTTCAAAAGCTTCATGAAAATTTGTTACCTCAAGTTGATCATCATCTTCTAGTCCCATGAAACAGAGTTGGGATGCTTTCTTCTTCTTGTTCCGCTTTTGGACTTACTTCACCGGAGTTGAGCTACCTTTTTGATTTTTTCTTTGTTTCTTTATTTGAAGTAGTCTCTCGAGTTTTCTTGAGAGCATTTCAATTTCTTCATCAAAATCTTCGTGATCACTTTCATTGTTGCTCTCGATTTGAAGTGCCAATGTTTTCTTTATTGATGTTTCATCCTCTTCATCATACCTCTTGAGTTGATTTTCAAATTCTTCAAGCTCTCCAAACAAGGTAAGAGTTTCCATGGTACTAATTGTTGGTGAGTCTTGGAGAGTTGTGACTTTCGAAGCAAACCGTTTGGGCATGACTCTTAGCAGCTTTCTATTAATTTCCCTCTGATCAATTTTCCGTCCCAGCATACTTAGAGAGTTCATTAGAGTAAGAAATCTCCCTTGAGCTTCATTAATTGTTTCATCTTTTTCTAATTTGAAGAGTTCGTATTCTTGCATCAACATACTTAGCTTGACTTCCTTCACCTCAGTAGTTCCCTCGTGGCTCATGAAGATTGTATCCCATATTTCTTTTGTTGTGTTGCACGATGATACTTTATCAATTTCAGCTTGGACCATTCCACTTAGCAAGGTGTTCATGGCTCTTGAGTTGTAGGAAAACATATAGCTTTCGTTTGCATCCATCTCCATGAGAGCCTTTGGTTTTCATCATCAAGTGTAGGAATAACAGGTCCATTTTCAACAACCCACCATTCCCATGGGTCTCTTTTAAGAAAAATCTTCATTCTGAACTTTCAAAAGTTGAAGTTTTCACTTCCGAACAACAGCGGTGACCTACTTGTGGATTGACCTTCTTGAAAGTTTAGGTGTGCCATAGGATCTTTCCCTACGACCTGCAATGATCAATATTAGTAGAACCAAGCTTTGATACCAAATGTAATTCAGTTAATATGTGCACACCTAGAGGGGGGTGAATAAGGGTTAAAGCTAAAAGTGATAGATGGTGAATTTTTTTTAAAACTTATGCTACAGGTTTAATTTAGACAGCTAAACCTGTCTGCTTTAGTGTCTGTTCTTCGTTTATTATTATCAGATAGCTAGACTTGTCTATTTTAGTGTCTGGATAGTATAACTTCAAGTAGCATGAAGAACAAAAAAGTGCAGAACGTGAATGACAGTTAAAGAGATAAACAGAAGTAAAAATCACACCAAGATTTTTACGTGGTTCAGCCCCTATCCTCTAATCTAGTGGCCTAATCCACGTCCAATCCCAACTAGGATTGGAGACTCGTTTAATTAAGATTTAAACCTCAATACAAAAAATAACTCCCTGTTACAATGACGCTTCAATTCTGATGTTGGACACCAATGCCCCCTTTGCACCTCTGCAACTTGTACACCTCTGCACCTGTTCTCACCTCTGAGACCTTTGAAGCTTCCTTTGAACAGACCCACTAAACTCTAGAAACTCTAGACCACCAAAGCTAACAGTTTTGTTTTTTAGATTACAATGATGGTGATTCCAATGGAATATCAACTTTCTAGTCTATGGATAATATGACATTGATTGCTAGAAAGACTATTTGAAAGCTATAAGAATTAAGAAGAATGAATTGCTATTTTCCAATTGTTGGGCTCCTTTAAAACCGAGCATGATGAAGCTTTATATAAGAAGAAGGCCAACGACTATATTTGTTAGCAAGAAATCATATTATTTAAATCCCATAATTAAAGCCACTAATATTGACCAACGAATATATAAACAGAAGCTAGAATATGAAACACATATCACAATTGATAATTGATATACCCCATGATTTTAGCATTTAAAGAGTCCAACAAATTTATTAAATCAAGGATATGTTTTCAAGTCAAACCAAAACACCTTAAATAAAGGAACAATGAGATAAGATAAGACCCAGTAACTTTAAAAAGCTTCTGTAAGACTCCTTTCTCAAATAGAATACAAAGTACCACTAACAGTTATGGGTCCCACTAAGCAAGAGTATATCCTTAAATAAATTTTAGTACCCACGAAATACTCAATAGAATAGATGAAGAAACCATAATTCCAATCTTGGGCCAACAAGAAATCAACAAATAATAAATTTAAATCAGCCCAAACAATTTAAATCAAATTCATAAACCCAAAAATATTGTTATCATTAAAATCATAAAATAAATAACCAACAAAGGAGATAGAGAAGGCGTTCATAATTGCTAGGGTAGATGAGGGGAAAAAGACCGCTTTTGCCACCTATATGATGAAAGGGGAGGCTAACTTTTGGTGGGAAGCAAATCAAGCGAAGGTAGGAGAAGGTGTAGTCACATGGGCTAGGTTTAAAACTTTATTTTTTGAAAACTATCTATCAGCTAGTATGCAGGCGAGGATGGAGGTGATATTTCTGGTGTTAAAACAGGAGAACATGACGGTGTCAGAGTACGCCGAAAAGTTTAATGAGTTGGCTAGGTTCGCTTCGCATCAAGTTGATACGGAGGCTAGGAAGGCGAGAAGGTTTGAGCTGTGATTAAAACCCTGACTCTACAACAAGGTGGCGGTGTTGCAGATCTCTACATTTGCAGTACTCATGGAAAAGGCTATCATAGCCGAAGAAGGGAGTGAGGCCATGAGCCTCTATAATAAGGAGAAGAGGAACAAAGGCAAGGTCGTAGGAGCTGTGAAGGTGGAAAGTAATAGTGGGAATAGGGGTGAAAAGAGAAAAAGGAGTAATTTTGGAAACGTTCAGGTGAAGCAGGAAGGTCTGAAGAAGCAGGTAGTTCAGTGTGGAAACTGTGGGAAGAACCATACGGGTGAGTGTCTGAAGGGAAAGTTTGTATGCTATAAGTGCGGTTAGGAGGGCCATATCTCTCCCAATTGCCCTAATCCAAGGATGAACACTGGTTGTTTTATCTGCGGTTCAATGGATCATAAGGTGAAAGATTTTCTGAAAAGGAGAATGGAGGCAGGGAGTGTAACTACTGGCAAGAGCAGCGGGACTCTGGCGATCACGGGACCAACGTCATCCAGCAAGCCAACCAAATCAACCGCGAGAGTCTACAACATGACGGTCCAGGATACCGTGGCAGTTGGTGATGGAACTCCAGGTATTATTCGTATAACTTCTATTTTCATATATATGATTTCCTTATATATAGTAAATTATTTTATAAAGAAATTTTGAAGGAGAAATTTGAGTTCTTTTAGAAATCAAACTTCCGTATAATCAGATAGACAAGCATTATGCTGAATAGTTAAAGATTAGTTCGATCAATTATGATCGAGATCTATTTGCAATAATTGTGTATGCTATGTACCCCTGTATGTATGAGTTTTAAAATGGTGATTCCGGGGACGGAATCTTTATAAGGGAGAGTGAATGTAATAACCCGATATTTTCTATATAAATAAATAAGAAATTTTGCATATAATTTTTTTTTATTTTAAAGGTGGGAATAAGTGCCAGGTAATGTGTATATATTTTTGTGATAAACAAAATTTATTTATTACATGAATAATTTAAATAATTTTATTTTAGAATTATTGATTATTATAAAGTATATTATTATAGTAATTAATTTTATAGTAGAAATAATTTTAGTACTTATTTTCCATAAAAATAAAATTTTATATTATTTAAATAATATATCAAATGATTATTAGTATTATTATAATAACTATTTTATTATATGAATTTATTCAAATTAGTTAAGTTAATTATTTTAATTTAATTAATTATGGTACTTATTTGAAAGATATATTAGATATGGAATCCAAACCCTAATTCTGGATTTTGAACAAGGAAAGAGAATAATTACTATAAATTATTTTTATTTCAGTGCTATAAATATGTAATATATATACGTATTGATAATGGTTGGTCAATTGTTGTGTATAATGTCAAAACCCTAATATTAATTCGTTAAACCCTAACTTGAAACTTAAACCGGAGTTTTCAATTTGTAAGACATTGAGGTACGTGAGTAATAATAATTATTATATTATGCTAATTAGGTAAACCCTAATTATTGTCTAGAAATCCTAATTATAAATTAGAAACCCTAATTTTCAATTTAAAACCCTAATTGCTAAAATGGTAACCCTAATTATTATTTTAGTAAATTATAATGTTAATTAGGAAACCCTAATTCATAATTTGGGGAACCCTAATAATATGAAGAAAACCTTAAGTATTTTTAAAACCCTAATTTTCTATTAAAAACACTAATTTTAATTAGTAAGTTCTAATTAAAATTTTATTAAACTTTAAACTTGAATTTTTAAACCCTAGAAATTATTTGGGAAACCTTAAGGTTTAAAATCTATTGATTAAAACCTAGATTCAATTACCATGGACAAGAATACCCTTAAAATATTTTGTTAGTTTACTAAAATAACATTTTTGGATTTATTTTAGTAGGTTGCATGCAAATCTTGCCATATCTTATCAAGTCACCACTCTAGATTATAGCACATGCTCTAAAACTGCAAGTTAGATTCAATGCATCCAAGTTATATAAATAGGTTAAGAGAGAGAAAAGTGCACATTTTTGCTCATTCATACACTTATACTCATCCAAGACCCTCTCTCTCTAAAACCACAAAATATAGTAGTGGACTAGTCCCCAAATCAAGCCCCACGAATTCCATTAACAAATCAGAGGCTTAGATTCAAGAGTTTGCTCATAGAAGGTATAAACCCTAATCGAAATTCTGATCTTGATTGTTATGATAAAAGTTGTGTTGAAGTGTTAAAACATGTTGAATATAGGGTTATTAAGTGATCTGGGTTGATAGATGTTATATCCATAACATCTATAGGCTCAGATCTAGTGTGTTTTCAAAATCTGGAAAAAGTTTAAACTGTGGTCTGACAACGAATGTCAGTGGCTCTAGATTCTTGCTTGATCATGATTTTTTGTGGTTTTATGTTTTAAATATGTAGTTTAATATGTGATCTTTGATCTGGATCTGGAATCAGGCTTAGATCGTGTCTAGATTGCAAGTTATGGGTGGTCAAACTCCTTTGACCGACCATGACTTTGTAAATCTGGGTAACCCAGAAACGTGCCCAGAACGTTCTGACAGTAACTTGATGGGCTTGGATCTGACAGTGGTTTGATCATATGTTTTTGGTTTTGTATCTAGGTTATAGTATGTTATATATACTACATGTTTATGCCTTAAAATCTCCTAAACATCAAATGAGGCGATTGTAGTGGTTGGTCAAAGTGGGTAAGAGGAACACAAATCCGGTTCTCTGGGCAACCCAGAAAACCTATGGCCATATGTTCTGACATGGTTTGACCGGCCAATATCTCTTGCATGTGATGTTTTTATGGTGTGTTTAAGTGATGGATCTCTTCCTTGACATGTTGTCTAAACACTGAAAGCATTAAATCACTAAAACATTTACATGATCAGTAAGTTGTGGAAGCCCAAAAGTGGCCACTCGAACTATTCTTCATTTCTGGGTAACCCAGAAATGAAGAACAGCTCTGACAGCCACTTTGCAAGCCTAGATCTCTCTGGTTTTATGCTTGTTGGCCATGTTTGTTATTAGATCTTGTAGTCTGACATTAGTACTACAACCTCTAATCATTATCTCGCCCAGAAACACATTAATCTGGTCAGTGTGCTTGGTCAAACCTACCCACTTGAAACTGGCGCATGAATGTTCTTGAGCCTCATGAACACCTAAGGCGACAGATTCTATCGCTAAAGGCTATAACGAAAGTTTTATTTATTTTAATTAATTTATTTTCTAAAAATCATTAAAATAGAAATATATTATTAAAAATTCCAAAAATTATTTTAAAAATTATTTTAAGCTATAAAAATTAACTTTTAATAATTTGACATATTTTCCATAAATATTGGAATTTATTTAAATAATATTAATATTTAATTTATTTAATAAATGCATTTAATAAATTAATAAAAATCATTTTATTATATTAAAAATCATTTTATATGATAAAAAATATTTAATAATATTTTAAGTTATAAAATATAACTTTTATTATTTTGAGACAAATTTTATTAATTATTTAATATTAATGATATTTGATTTATTTAATAATTATATTAAATAAATTAATTTAAAATGATTTTAATATTATAAAAATCATTTTAAATGAAAATAAATGGTTTAAAAATATTTGAAGTTATAAAATAAAACCTTTAATATTTAGAGGTAATTTTCATTAATAATTTTATATTAATGATATTAGTTTTATTTAATAATTATATTAAATAAATAGTTTAAAAATAATTTTATTGAATTAAAAATCATTTAAAAGGAAATAAATGAATTAAAAATATTTTAAGTTATAATTAATGACTTTTAATATTTTAATAAATAATACATTAATACTTAAATATTAATGATAATTATTTAAAAATGATTTTTAAATGTTTTAAAAATCATTTAAGGGTAATAAAATGTTTTAAAAATATTTTGAGTTATTATAAATAACTTTAATATTTTGATAATGGTTTCATTAATAATTTAATATTAAATAAATAATAATGATAATAGAATTAGTTAGTATTTAAATCATTTAAAAATGATTTCAGCAATTGAAAAATCATGATAAATTATAATAATTATTTAAAAATTATTATAAAGCTATAAAAGATAATATGATTGATATTTAAATTATTTAATTGAATATTGAACTACAGAATAGAGTTTTAAACTCGATATTTACCCGATAAAGTAGCTTATTATAATTGAAATATTTTAAATTGATCTGACTTATATAATTTGACTAGATAAGTGTTTGTTTGTGAACCAATTACTGTTAAACGTATGTGACAATGTGATTAGGTTATGTGCTGACTGCAAATAGCAGTACTATGTGATATGATATATTATTCTAATCAAATAAATGATCTTATTAATGATAAGTTGTGATATAAAAGATAAAACTAAGTTGCATACTAGTAAGCAGCAGCTTAGGCAAGTATCTTAACTTTGCATTTCCTTTATGCAATGGACATGAGTAAGAAAGTTTCAGAATTATACTATTATTGTGCCAGATTATTAACTTTATAATTATCGATTATGTATCCAATCTTTTGTATTCATACAAGTTCTTAAATTATCCGATCCTTGTTTATCAATACATGACTATTGTACAATGCAGATATTTATTATGTTCGTAAATTTCTAAATATTGTTAGAAAATTGTCCTCACTTGGATAATCAATTTATTTAATCACATGTTGATACATACTTATTGATTTCTAGTATATATACGTTGGCTTCAAAGTCATCTAAGCTATTTGCTTTGGCTAGACACGCACTTAGAAATATTGTGGAATAAGATAGAACTTTTTATTATCCAATCAAGTTATTTTAGTTTGAATTTCCGACTAAGTATGAACATCCTGTACATGGAAAAACTTTTGTGCGCCAAAGGCGAATAAGATGAACGATAATCTCGTTCTTGCATGTAGTATTGATCAATATAGGGCATAACGGGCTGATCACCCCCCATGCCCGTAAGTTATGACGGTTTGCAAATGAAGTTCTGTTTAACCTTTTTGAAAATAGAAAACAATGTTCATAGTTTGTCGACTAATCTCTAGTTAGTCAGTACGTAGTTTCAAAAATTTGATATAGAATTAATATATTGTTATTATTGGTTCAACTTACTTCACAACTGTTGATTCGTTGTAAAAGTGTCGTACAAATAAAACATTTACTTCTTTCAGCTAATATTTATTATTGTTATTACTTGTTGGGCATTCAAATGCTCATCCTTGCTTAATTTTAATGTTTTCAGCTAAGTGTGAACAACCAGAAGGCTCATGCAGAAACAAAAGAAAAGGAAAGCTAACAGAATAAGATTTGTGGTATTCTATGTAATATTATGACTTTATTAAGATAATGATATCTAGTAAGTATCATGTAACGAATGTTTAAAGGTCACGTACCTGGGAGTAGACTCTGATGAATATGTAAATTAAGTTTGATATTTATATTATTGTTATTATTATTAGTATTTCTCAACTTATAGAAATGGTATCGTGAAGCACTGAGTTCGGGTTTCAAGTACCTAAATTTAGGGGCATCACAATTAACCCATCTATAAACTTATGAAAACAACTTTATAACAACCAATTTATCATATAAAACTATATATAACAAATAATTCATCTCCCACAAAGTTTTACAGAGAATTTTGGAAAGGAATAAAACTATAACTTTTTTAAAAAAAGAAGAAGAGTAAGTGATACCTTAGTTTTAGAAGATGATGGATATTCTTTGAAAGCTTTCTCTTCCCCAATTTATCTCTCAAATTCTCTAGCCTTCTCCCAACTCTCTCTCAATTTTCTTTCTCTACAATTTTTCTTCTCTTCTTTTTCTTCTTCTGAGTTCTTTCTATCTAACTCTAACTTTACGTACTAACAATATAACGTATAGGTAATAATATATGTATTAATTATATAATATAAATATAACTTTAACTGACATCAGTTATTTTTTTTATTTGAAAATCAAAGGCCATAAGGCTTGTTTGGCTAACTACCTTAAAAATTAACCAATTAAATCTTATGCCTTGTTTGGTAAAATATATTTAAATTAAAGACTTAATGTTCATTAGGCCTTGTTTGAAAAAAACTGAATTAACCTCCTTTAACTTATTTTAATAACTCCTTTATAGTATAGTTTATGGGCACACTTTATTTAATTAAATTTTAATATTCAATTTAATTAATTCTAATAATAATTTATTAAATTAATTCACCACATAAATCAATACGACCTAATTATAATTTTATTTATAATTATAATTTTATTTATTCAACTAACACATCATTTTAATTACAAATTCAAATTAAAATATTATTATAATAATTTATTTAATCATTATAAACTCTAATTTAATTATTAAATTAAATTAGAATATTATTTCATAATAATTAATTTTCTTAACTCCTTAATTATTTATTTAATAATTAATTAACCAATCAAATTAAATATTTATTCAACAATAAACACATCCATTAAATATTTATATAACTCAATAAATATTTAAAAATTATTTTTAAAATTCTGGATTGTTACAAAAAGAGTGGGTAGAACCGGTATCGAATAAAGTATAGACTTCGCAAGAGTTTATGATTAGCTTGCCAGTGATAACTTCGTTTGGTTCCTCACTTTTTAGGAAGTTACAAAAAGCGCTCTAACTTGAACCTGTAGCATCCCCGAATCCGGGTCCCAAATCGCCACGGATCCGGTATACTATTTCTATCACTATTGCGGAAGATATAAACATAAATTGTTTATACATTAAACTTTTACACATCATTCCCAAGGTCTACAACCTTAACTTAATACATACCTTCAATATCTTAGAAGATTTACAATACTATTTTCATCAGAAAATATAATAAATTTAACTACAACATAAAGAAACTTTGCACTTTGTCTTTGCCTCTGTCCTTATTCAAGCCTTCATCTTAATCTGAAAATTTTATCATGATATAGCAAGGGTGAGCAACAAATTTGCCCAGCAAGTTTTACATACAAAGGAGATATATCATGATTGAAAAGAATGGATAAGCTTTCAAGTTTTCAACAATATAATAATTGTGAAATAACATGAATCAATTTTTCAACGATTGAATGATCGAACCAATAATAATGGATGTCAACAATTAACATGAACAAGTTTAATGAAACATATGGTAATGAAGGTGATCGACCTTTCATACCGATGAACATATACAACATGCACAATGTGCGAATCAATAATTTATTGACGTGGTAGAATCAACAATGATTAACCACTAACATGCTTTGAATTAACAACTCAAGTTGAGTTAGGAAACTTGCACAATAATTAGAAGTTCAAGTTTAGGAACTTGCTCTCATGCAGAATTGATTACCGCTAAGCAATCAATTTAATCTCTTATAAAAGACCTATCATTAATAAGATCGATCCTCCAATTAGCATAATACATTTTATCCCACAACACTATTACTCAAATAATAAATTAGCTAACATTTAGCCACATAATTAAACATTAAATAATTCTTTAACTCATTAGTAATATTATTATCCCTTAATAATATTACTATCACTTATCCATTATCTTAAACTTTTGCCTAATATTCTTTTTATAGAATATTTATCATTTACAAATATTATTAATCATCTAATAATATTGTAATCACCTTCTAATATTATTAATCATGTAATAATATTTTACTTGTTTCATAAATAATAAAGGTCTCACACATTTTAAGATGCAAATACTTTTACATCTTGAAATTTAAACCATTTAAATTTCATTTTGAAATATCTTTTACCTCTACTCGCATAAATTCGGAGTTTAAGCAAACTAATGTATAGCTTTTATGGTAAAATTAATTTTCTATATTATTTCTTCACTTTAAATAACTTTTACTTGGTTTGTCCGTTCATGAGTCAACACCGACTATTGCCTCATATATAAACATTTTATCTCACTAGCACATTCGCTTTATTTATCATTTTACGAATATTCGCATTTTTGCTTTGTTACGTAAATCTCAGCTCAAAAACTTCATTTTGAGCACCGAAAACCTCAAAATATCATTTTTATGATTAATACAATATGTCAAAGGTTTTACATTCTTTGTTCCACCACAAAATAATTTTTATAGGCAACTATATATATATATATATATATATATATATATATATATATATATATATATATATATATTTTTCGCTTAAATATGTAATTTATATTTATTACATATTTTTATTGCTTTATTTATGCTCGAAAGAAAGTTTCTCGGCATAAAATATTATTTATAGTCAAATTTCGCACCATAAGACTTTATTAGATTATTATGACTTATTATTTCTCTATCATATGCCCAAACACATAATATACTTCATTGAATATCAATTTCAACAATTACATTGAAAAATATCATAAATCTCTTATTAAATCTCCCGTCGAATATTATTAATTATGCAATAATATTTTACGCTAAGGTTACTAACCCTTTAATAACATTCCAGTCACATACTACTAATAATATCTCAATACCATATTATTAGTCACATAAAAATAATTTATGTCATTAATCACTTAAATAAACAATTATTTCAATTGTTTTCCTTCCCGTAATTAATAAACTTGTTTAAACATTTTAAAATGTCATAAACATCACAACACCTTAAACCCGACCCAAAACTTCATTACAAACTTGCATAAGCCATGCTCACAGGTCTCACTTCATACATCGCATTTTTCCTATTTTTGGACACTTTTGATTTTCAAAATATTTTACCCAGCCTCACTAAAACAGCCATAACTCTCGCGTTTTAAAACATTTTTGAGCGATTCTTGAGCCCACGCGAAGACAACTTCAAGGGCTACAACTTTTGTCTCACGACATGTTTCCAAAATCATAACACATCAGTCCAGAAATTTACACAAAGGTGGCTGTTCGGAATTTGTGGACAGTTTCGACTACGCACCTTCCGAACGCCATAACTACCTCATCCGGAGTCGGAATTAGTCCGTTCCGGAGTCTATGGAAAGCTAAAACAGAGTACTACAACATACCAAAAGCTCAGAATTTTTAAAGCACAAAAATTGGACGAAATTGCCCCTGCCATAGTCTGCCCCGAAACTGTCCATAACATCGGGACTGATTCGGCTTAAATAATTATTACACCATGAAAACTCAACATTTTTCAGGGCTACAACTTGGGTTAACTACTACACACATATATCTAACACCTCTCTTTGACGGTTCACAAAAAGAAGTCATAGATTTAAAACGGTGAAATTTCAAAGTATATAGAAATTTTGAGTTTCTAAACTAGAAAAATTTTATTTTTCTCTTCTTTTGGTTTCAAACCAAATCAACACCCAAAATAGTTAAATCCATACATAAATCCATAGAAAACACATAGATCTTAGGGTTTTATACACCCAAATCAAAAACTCCTTTCATAAAAATTCCATAGAAGAAAAAAAAAAAAAATTATAGAGAGAGAGAAGTTATACCCTTTGCTTTTCTTCTCCTTCTTCCATCCATGGAGATTTCTCCATCTTTTCCCCCCTTCAAGGCTGCCGATCACTCCTCTCTTTCTCCCTCACGGTCCTTTCTCCCTCTCTCTCTTGATAGCTAATTAAAGAAAGATGAAAGAGAATGAAGAAAGTGAGTATGCTTCTTTTATTAAAAGTAGATATAAGCTAAATATCTCTTCCTCTCCTCTCATAACAACCGGCCACTTGGCCCTCAATTCATCCAAAATATCCTCTTCTTTCCTTTAAAAAAAAAATCCGGCCAAGTGGCCTTAGAATTGCTACATGCTAGCTTAATAAAATTATTTTCATTAAATTGCTTTATTAAAAATACAATGCCCAATCATTAATTGGGTTAATAAATTGGACCATGAATATATATACATAGTCCAATTCTTTTCTATCTTACACACCCTAAATATTTAATTAGGGTATCCATTCTAAATAATTAGAATTTAAATCCTCACTCTACTACAATAAATTCTATAACCCAATTAAGATTAATTTAATTAAGTTACAAAATTAATAACTTGAGATAATAAAAATATATCTCTTAACTTAATATAATTTATTATTCTCCCACAAGTGGGCTTAGCTTGGGCTCTCAATAATTAATTCCATTGAGCTAGCCATTTTACTTGATTACTTACTAACAAAAATAAAATTAGGCTTCCTCTACAAATTAGATTGGGCCTTTATAATTCTTGTCCCATACATAATATGCTAGGCTAGATTATTAATTTAATCGCCCTTAAATCATATTATCCACAAGTCTCATACTTAATTAATTAATTGGGCTTGCTTATATAATATAACTTCCTTAGTCCATTAAATATATTTCTCTTGGACTCTCTATAAATTAATTGGGCTATGACCTTATTATAGTCCATTATTTTTAATTCTATTCCATTCTACCCTTATCATTATATTAGGGTTTACATGCACTCAAATGAAATAAAAATTCTTACTTAAGTACATTTAATATCTTAACCTAATTAGACTTGCTATAATTAGGCTATAAAATTAATTAACTGAGATGTATAAAATAAATCTCTCATAATTGGTATATATTCTAAATACCATAATTCTCTTTTCCCATAACCCCTAAGTTATTAAATCTTTCATTCCTAATTTATAATTAGGATCACATTAGTTTCTTTTATTTGTTTATATAATAAACAAATATAAACTATCACATAATCTTCATATTCCTTTACTCACCTATTCGAACAAAATAATTTAATAAATTGGGACATGTTCCACAATTCACTTAAATTAGGTCACTAAAATAAAATATTAGGACCACTAAATAACGATAACCAATTAGGTTATTTAATTATCACACCTAATATATATATTAGGTTACATAACTTAATTCTTATTTCACTTTTATATATACAAAATAAATGTATTCCCATTATATAATGTATATTTACTTACTCATATACATAATTCGTATAATCATAACATATTTCACTTCTCATTGCTAATCGTATTAACTAACGACTTTATACTTATTTAAATTCTTATTTGCCAATCAAGGCCAACACTCAAGCTATGTTAATTACTAACATAGTTTTATCTTGATCATTAACTTGATTCATCATTCCTCTTGCTAAAATATATATATACATATATATATAGCACATAGCATCTCTTCCTGTGAAATCTTATCTCCAATAATAAAATTTCCATATGTACTTATATAACATTTCTTAGACTATTCAGTTCACATCGAATTTACAGGTATCGTAATACCTTATTCTTGATATTCCTCCAAGTACATATTAATTCATTTCTAGGGTTTTGGAATTTTGTAACCCATATTTTCTCTATTCTCATTCGAATAGCAAACCATATAGGTTTTACTTGAAAATTTTAAATAAATCCTCAAATTCTCATCTAGGTTTTATTCTTTAACCTTTAATCTAATCATTTAAGATTTTAGAAATTTTCGGGTTATCACAGAACCACCGACTTTGACATGTCTGGGACAGCCTTTGGTGTCATCATTACCGTTGGAATTGAATTTTGCTATAGGGCATATTCCACCCTCAACTGCTTCCTCGTACTCCTGTTCCATGATCTGAATCATTAATCTTCGATCCATATCGAATTGGGGTTCACCGCAATGTACATGGTAATTCATATTCGATGTTGGGTTCTCCTAATTGTTGTCCAAAGAGAGAAATACATATCATCTATTTTAGCCTTCTTGGACCGGATTTCTCTTTCCACAATATCACCGCGTCGTGCGGCTTTTACCCATGCATCCTTCATTCTCACTCGTTCAGTTGTTTCTTCTGTCAGTTGATCCTTGACATTTGAATTCTCAGATTCCAGCTTTATCATCTTATACTCTGCCAAAGAGTGCTTCTGTTCAAGCATCACATATCGGGTAACAAAAGCTTGAAATGTTGCATCCTTTTTCTCCACGACCGCCTGCCGTTCTTCAGCCTGCTTTTCTAACTCATGAATACAATTTTGTAGTTCTACATTTTGATCATAAAGTTCTCCTAATAAATTCTCCTCAGGTTCCTCTTCATCCTCACTCTCAGCTGCTACCTCTGCGACTAGTTCGGGTGCAACTATTAATTCTTCACTCACCACATGGATATCTCTAATTTCTTTTTCGCCTGACATCCTACAATCAAGTTTAATAACTTAATTAGTATTCCCTGATTAAATCTTTGTTATAACAAAATATTATACTCCAATATTTATCTTTATATGAATCTCCTCGATTCATCTCTTAAAACTCTATATGAGTTCATCTCTTAATTTCTAGATGTCATTTTCAAATACTGCCATAAAACAAGGGTTAATTAACATGCAACAAATTATCCCTATATTCTGACCGACCAATTAAATAATAAATAAACTTAGGTAGGTCATACTAGCGAAGGAATTACCCATCTCTCCCCTCCTAGTTCTAGTCTCACATCTCAGCCAAGGATCATATGAGACGCCCCCAAAATAGGTATACATCACCCATCTTGAGTCGCCAAATACATAGTACATAATACAAATACAAACTTAATTATACAACCGTCGTGTAATATACGACAAAACATAGCTGAGAGTTTAAACAGGAATGTTGCCTTCTAGACAATATCCACTCTCAAATAGAGTCCTCATTACATTTATTGTCACATTATTTTATAGAATAGTGAGGACTACTAATACACTATCTCGGACCATCACTCCGTTCCTCGACTAGTCCCGGCTACTTTCTCATTTCCTGAAGAGAACAATGAAAGCAAAAGGGTGAGCTCAACTAGCCCAGTAAGAAATATTATGACTAAGATAATGCAGGATAAATTATCATTCGCCTTCAACAATGTTAAACTGATAAAATACAATAGACATCAAGTTTAACTGCAGCGGAATAAGCAATCCATTAGAAGAGTCAAGTAGAGCATAATATCTACTATCTTCTATGATTTAAAATATTTTCATCAATTTTTATCGCTGAGACTCAGCTTAATAAATAAATCACATCATCGAGTCATCCCTGTACTACAGGCCAAGGATATTCATTAAATCATCAACGTTCATGACTATACCGAATAATCCCTAGTCATAATCATGCCAAAAACTGTCCATCAATGCACTATAGGCCACTGAGGACTTTTACCACATCATTTATAACATTACAGGTCATTATTATATCGAATGATCCCTGGACATAATCATACCAAGTCCATCTATGCACGTAAGCTAAAGATGACTTTCATCACTATATAAGCATGAGGATGATGACAATGACATAATAATTCAATAAATCAAGTTCAAGAATAAATTTTAAAGATTTATAAGTTAATTTATCCTGAAATCAATTACGTCCAAATTGTCAACATGATACTGCTTTGTGGAGTAAAATTCAAGAATCCTCAGAAGAATATTTTCATGAAAAGATACTGGATGAAGCGCAAATATCCAGGATATTCTACTAATTTCTTGGAGTATAGAAGCCAAAACTTTAACCAACTGAGTCTAATAGAATATATGAAACTGTAAATGGATTTTCGCCCGCCATGCGGTAATCCACGTAGACAGATCATTTCCACAATTTAATAAGGAATGAATACAAAGGATCATTCACCATGCATGTGGTAATCCACATAGACATGTTATTCCAACAGAATAATAAAGAATGGAATAATAGAAGAATTCACCATGCATGCGATAGATCGCATGCATGAGTTATTCCCAATGTAATAATATAGAATGGAACCGTGTCATGCGTAATCCGCATGCATGTGATATTCCAATGTAATAATAAAGAATGGAATAACAACGAGAATTCACCAAGTATGCGATAGACAGCACATACAGATTATTCCAACAGAATAATAAATAATGGAACCAGGTCATGCGTAATACGCACAGACAGGATATTCCAATAGAATAATAAAGAATGAAATAATAGAAGAATTTCACCATGTATGCGGTGCCGCGTAGGTAAAAGTTATTCCAATATAATAATAAAGAATGGAATAATAGAAGAATTTCACCATGTATGCGGTGCTAAGATGTAGAGCAAAGTTATTCAACATAATACTAAAGAGTGGAATAATGTAAGCTCTCTTCATGAATACGAAAAGAAATAATACCCCTTATGTGACGCCCCCAAAATAGGTATACATCACCTATTTTGAGTTGCCAAATACATGGTACAGAATACAAATACAACCTAATTATACAACAGTCGTATAAAATATGACATAACATAATCTAAGAGTTTTAATAAGAATATTGTCATCTAGACAATATCCACACTCAATGGAGTCCTCATTACATTTATTGTCACACTATTTAATGAATAGTGAGGACTACTAATGCTATCATCTAGACCAGTTACTCGTTTCCCGACTAGTCCATTTGCCAGTTCTCATTTCAAGAGAAAAAGTTGAAAGAAAGGGTGAGCTCAACTAGCCCGAAGAAATATTATGACTAAGATAATGCGGAATAAATTATCGTTAGCCTTCAACAATGTTAAACTGATACAATATAACAAACATCAAGTTTAACTACAGCGGAATAAGCAATTCATTAAAAGTGTCAAGTAGAGAATAAAATCTACTATCTTTTATGATTTAAAAGGTTTTTCATTACTTTTATCACTGGGACTTAACTTAATAAATACTCCACATCATCCCTGCACTACGACCAAGGATATTCATTAGTATCATAACCACAAATTATCCATGCACTACGGGCCAAGGATATTCGTGTATTCATTAATGGTCATGACTATACCGAATAATCCCTGGTCATAATCATACCAAAAACTGTCCATCAATGCATTACGGGCCAATGAGGACTTTAACCACATCATTTGTAACATTACGGTCATGATTATACCGATTAATCCCTTGTCATAATCATACAAAGTCCATCTATGCACTACAGGCCACATATGACTTTCAACATAAAATAAACATAAGGATGTTGATAATGATATAAGAATTCATAAAATAAGTCCAAATTGTCAACATGATACTTCTTTGTGGATTAAAATTCAAGAATGCTCAGAAGAATATTTTCATGAAAAGATACTGGATGAAGCGCAAATATCAAGGATATTCCACTAATTTCATGTAGTATAGAAGTCAAAGCTTTAACCAACTGAGTATAACATAATATATGAAAATGCAAATGGATTTTAGCTTCATCATACTAAGAATCACGTGAGCAGATCATTTCCATAATTTAATAAGAAATGAATACAAAGGGTCATTCACCATGCATGTGGTAATCCACATAGACAGGTTATTCCAACATAATAATAAAGAATGGAATAACAAAAGATTTCACCATGCATGCGATAGATCGCACAGACAGGTTATTCCAACAGAATAATAAATAATGGAACCAGGTCATACGTAAATGCATAGACAGGATATTCCAACAGAATAATAAAGAATGAAATAACAAAAGACTTCACCAGGTATGCGATAGACCGCACAGACAGGTTATTCCAACAGAATAATAAATAATGGAACTAGATCATGCGTAATACGCACAGATAAGATATTCCAACAGAATAATAAAGAATGGAATAACAGAAGAATTTCACCATGTATGCGGTACTTCGCATATACAGGTTATTCCAACATAATAATAAAGAATGGAATAACAGAAGAATTTCACCATTTATGCATTACTTCGCATATACAGGTTATTCCAACATAATAATAAAGAATGGAATAACAGAAGAATTTCACCATATATGTGGTACTTCGCATATACAGGTTATTCCAACATAATAATAAAGAATGGAATAACAGAAGAATTTCACCAAGTATAGGGTAGTCCACGTATACAGGTTATTCCAATAGATTAATAAAGAATGGAATAACAGAAGTTCTCTTCAAGAATATGAAAGAAATAATACCCCTTACCTTAGAAGAAACTGGATATAGGAGTAGTAAAGTAGCAGAATACTTTTCTTCTTTCTCTCTATAGTTTCTCTCTCTAGAGTTTTAGTGAATTTGTAAGAAATAATGAAGGAATGAGCTTCTATTTATAGGAGAATGGACTGAATAGTAACTAATTCATGAACGGTCTAGATTGATTTACTTTTAAACGGACGGTCCATATTGATTTACTGTGACGCCCCCAAATCCGGGTCTCTTCCAACCCGACAGATGGTGCTACACGGTATTACCATTCACACATACATTCAATTGAAAAGCCTCAAAAGAACGAATATGTCTTCTATATATTCAAAATAATATTTACATTTCCTAGGTTCTTTATAACCCTTTCACTTGTTCTTGTCATAATATCAAATATATTACAAACATTCATCCTATACTATTACATAAGTATTCTACGGGTTCGTCTTCGCTTTGCCCTTATCCTTGTCGGAGCCTTCGGTCCGTTCGATCTTTGTTATGTTCATATGGTTCAAGCAAGACTGAGCATAACTAGCTCAGCAAGTACTACAATTCTAATAAACAACATGCTTGAATCATAGAACTCATATATCTTCAGTAACTGAACAATAGTTAAGAAGTACTATCGATAATTCAAAATAGCACTTCTTTTCATTCAAAATGTTTTACAATAACAATATTCAGTAAAACATCAATTTCGGTCTAAGACCTTGAGCATTTAATAAGTTCTTTTGAAAAGGACGTCCCGGTACTAAGTCTATAAGTCCGACATTACTTACGAGTACTTCTGGGTGATCAGCCTATAGTAATCTATGTTGATCAACACTACATTCATTAAACGCGTATACGTTTAATTTGTGGCAACCTCACGTGCTTGTCGTTAAACGACGAAAACATTTTAGCATACTCAGTCTTCGATTGAAAACTATACCAATATAACTTGGTAAACATTGTACATTATTTGCTAGAAACATAATTTAAGTCTAGCCGAAAGGATACATGAATTACAAAGCTTGTCCAGACTGAACTGGAACAAGGATACATGAATTACAAAGCTTGTCCAGACTGAACTGGAACAAGGGTTAGAATACTTGCCTTGCCGTCTACGCCATCGATTATCACACGTACACTTTAAGTCTCTAAGTCTCTACAATACATGATCATATAACGTACCACATTAGGTCTTATATAATCAAGTAGGTATATTATTATATCTTACCCTTCATCTCAATCTAAACCCTGATTTAGATCTGTTATTATGGGTTTCGTCTTTTCATTATATCATTCACATTACGTTCACTTTCAATTGGTTATTAACTCTAATCATCATATATAAGGTTTAAAAGTACCTTACAATATCCTATTAAGTTCCTCAGTTTATTATTACTGAGTTACTGTTCAAGTTGTACTCATAAACATTCTTTACAGTTCACCTCCTAGGGTTGGCTGCTATTTCACCCATTACTTCTTTCAGTGCATGTGCATGCCATGAGTTACTTGATAAGCAAGTCCGGGACTCGCCATTTGCAGTGCAGTCCTTACTCTATAGGTCTCTCTACGGTGCGAGCTAGCAGTGTGTTCAGACACTGTACCAATGCTGCGGCACCACTCATTTGGCCTTGGGTTAGTGCCGCAGCGCCAATTCTGTGCCCTAGAAAATTTGCAGCTTTTGCAAATTCGGCGAAACTCCCGGACGCATAACTTCTTCGTTATAAGTCGAATTGGCTCGTTCAAAAGCCTACGATTCACAAATTACGTACTCTATGCGTTCATGCAAGAATTTTATCTATTTGACTTCATTTGCTAAAATTTTACCTATTAGTTCATTTTAACGAAAATGATAAACGTTCGTGAACGTTCAACGCTCGTTTCTTCGTTCTAAGTTAAAATTCGGTCATTTTTGAGTCCGCAACTCTATAATGCCAAATATAACTTGTCTCAATCGAAAAACAACGTTTCCAACTTCAAACACAAAATATGACCTCCATTCCGAGAATTTCACGAATTTGACGATTATCGTCCAATCATGTGAATTCTGGCAAAACTTCATTCCTAATGATTCTAAATGGAATTTGACCAACACATGAACATTTCAAGTTACTTATCACAACAACTTATCAACAAAGTAGGTTTTGACTTATTCTCATAAGTCAATGACTTAATCAACTTATAAACTACAATTCTCATGCTTATCACTTACTATGAACTTAAGTCCATCAAACAATGTTCTCATACTATATTGAACATACTAACATCATATGACAAACATATGACAAGTTCTTCATGATTTTATCAACTTATTAGAATTCAAGTTGCTTATTCAACTTATTCAGCTTAAGTTCATTCATTAATAACTTATTATATGTTCTTAACAAACAATCCCCCTTCTCTATCAATCCTATCATAGAAGAGATGAAGATAATAGATATGAGTCTTACCCTTGAAGTCTATTACTTCACTTCACTTTGGAAAATCTAGCAAAGGTTGAAGTGGCTTATAAGTGCTTATTCTCTCTAACAATTAAGTTACTTATCTTGAGAGGATTTGGATGAAATTAAACAACCAACAAAAGAATTATGAACTTGCTATTTATAGAGCTCTCACAGTTAGGGTATTATGGTCATTATAACCTCCCACTTCCTCAATTAACCTCCTTACTAACCTCCTTACTATTCCTTACTTTAGCCCTAAGTAAACTTGTTAGCCACATAAAGTACTTGATCATCACAAAACTTGGGCATTACACAAAGTTCTTGCCCATCAAGTCTACCCATGGGTTGTACCATGGATCCTAATCAATTGGATCATTACATTGGGCTTATGCTTCATTACTTAGCAAATTCTTATTGGGCTTACATTACATTAGTTGGACTCATGATTAACAAACACTAGGGCTTACATATCACTTCCCATTGGACTTCTACCATTAAGCTAATAATCCTACAAGTCCATTACATTTAATTAACAACTTAACATATATACACCACGTATAATTCTCGTATGCTAGCTCGTATATTTATTCATAATATACATTATTTCATTCTCCATTCTTAATAGTATAATACGTCGTATTATACTTACATTCATTACCTTGTATAATGCCTACACATCATACGATTACATCCTTCTTTCCTTAACGCTTAATAAACCTAACATTCCCAAAATAAGTTCGCATGCGAAATATTACGTTTTCCATACTTAGATTATTATTACATAATCCATCTCACCTTGATATTATAACGCTACGTATTTCTCGGAAGTTCAAAAATAATTTCTGAGCAGAAATCGATGAATAGTGTTTTTTGGAAAATTTCTCGGAAAGCTTTTATTTTCGTCTTAGAAATTCAAACACTTTAAATCTCCCACGTAGTTAAAATACTACGACGTTTCGGGGTTTCAAGGTTATAGAACGACATTCATCTTACGAATACTTAATAATAATAAATAATATTATTTTATTCATTATTAAAAATATTTACAAAGGTTCGATTTTTCGGGGCGATACACTCTCTCCCCCTTATAAGGATTCTGTCCCCAGAATCTCGCTATATAAAAAAAATTACACAAATAATTGAGGGTAATTCTTTTTCATAATTTCTTCCAATTCCCACGTTGCTTCTTCTGCATCGTGGTTCTTCCATATCACCTTCACGGAAGATATGACTTTATTCCGCAGAACTTGTTCTTTTCTATCGACAATTTGAATCGGCGTTTCCTCGTACGTTAAGTCCTTCTCGATATGAATAGGTTCATACTCTATCACGTGCTTATAATCTGGCTTATAAGGACGCAATACCGATACGTGAAATACATTATGTATTTGTTCTAGGTCTGGAGGTAATGCTATCATATATGCTACCTCACCCACCTGTTTCAATACCTCAAAAGGTCCTATAAACCTCAGACTTAACTTTCCCTTCTTTCCAAAACGTATCTTTCCTTTCCAGGGAGATACTTTTAGAAATATGTACGAACCTACTTCAAATTCTCTATTCTCTCTATGCGAATCCGTAAACTTCTTATTCATTCATGTTCGGGCGCTACCAAATGCATCTCATGTCGGTTTAATAATGTCCATTGTTTTTTTCGCACCAATTACGGTCCCAAAGATTTGGCATTCTCCTACCTCATCCCAATACAGTGGCATTCTGTATTTCCTCCCATACAAAGCTTCGTAAGGCGGCATACCTATGCTTGCATGATAACTATTGTTATACATAAACTCCACCAATGGTAGATGATTATCCCAACTACCCTTGAAATCCATGACGAAAGATCTTAACATATCTTCTAACGTCTGAATTATTCTCTCGCTCTGTCCATCAGTTTGTGGATTATATGTCGTACTTAGCTTCAACTGCGTTCCCAACTGCTCTTGTAGACTTCTCCAAACGTTCGATGTGAATCGTGGATCACAATCTTACACAATCGATACTGGTGCTCCATGTCTAGAAATTATTTCTTTAATATAAAGTCTAGCTAACTGGTCTAAGTTATACTTAACCCTAATTGGCAAAAAGTGAGTCGACTTCGTAAATCGATCCACTATTACCCAAATTGCATCATACCCTTTCGTTGTAGTCGGAAGTCCCACCACAAAATCCATCGTGATATTCTCCCATTTCCACTCTAGAATTTCCAATAACTGTAACAAGCCACTTGGTCACTGATGTTTGGCTTTAACTTTTTGGCAAGTCAAGCACCTACTTACGTGCTTTGCTATCTCTCTCTTCATGTTCGGCCACCAAAAACTCTGTCGAAGGTCTTGATACATCTTAGTGCTATCAGGATGAATCGAAAACCTTGAACTATGAGCCTCTTGTAGAACCCGCTCCCTTAACTCCGTCTCATTCGGAACCCAAATTCTTCCTTCAAATCTTAATAACCCCTCGTTATCAAGACTGTACTTAGTCTCTTTTTCATTGGCCAGCCAATCCTTTATCTGGTCACACTCATCAGTTTTGAGCTGCACCTCCTTGATTCTCTCTACGATAGTAGATTGCATCTCTGTCGTAAAAAGTATCTGCCCCGATTCACTTGGAAACTTCACTTCTATCTCCATCCTAGCCATCTCTGTTATTAACTCAGTTTGAGCCGTTAACAAAGACAACTTTTCCCGACCCTTCCTACTTAAGGCGTCGGCAACTACATTGGCTTTTCTAGGGTGATACAGGATTTCACAGTCGTAATCCTTTATCAACTCCAACCATCTCCTCGGCCTTATATTCAACTCCTTCTGTGTGAAGATATATTTTAGACTCTTGTGGTCCATGTATATCTCACATTTTTCTCCATAAAGATAATGTCTCCATATCTTTAGAGCAAAAAATACTGCGGCCAGTTCCAGATCATGAGTAGGGTAAACTTTCTCATAATCCTTCAACTGCCTAGATGCATTGCAATGACCTTGCCATGATGCATGAGCACGCAACCAAGTCCTCTATGTGAAGCATCGCTATAAACTACAAAATTTCCTGTGTCATCAGCTAATGATAAAATAGGCGCTTCACTCAACCTCTTCTTTAGTTCTTGAAAACTGTTCTCACACTTATCAGTCCACGCATATTTCACCGTCTTCCTCGTCAAGTTAGTCAACGGAGTAGCTATCTTTGAAAAATCCTGGATGAATCTCTGATAGTAACCCGCTAACCCTAGGAAACTCTGCACCTCAGTTGGCGTTTTTGGTTGTTCCCAATTCATTACGGCTTCCACCTTCGCTGGATCTACTGAAATCCCCTCATGGTCAATGATATGACCTAAAAATTGTACCTTCTCCAACCAAAATTCACACTTAGTGAATTTCGCATACAACTTCTCCTTCCTTAGTGTCTCCAACACTAATCTTAGGTGTTCAACATGATCTTCTGGCGTCTTAGAGTAGATTAGAATATCATCTATAAACACCACTACGAACTTGTCCAAATATTGTTTGAATCGTGGCGCCCCAAAATAGGTATACATCACCCATTACGAGTTGTCAATACATGGTATGTAAAACAACTACAACTTTATTATTACAGTAGTAAAACCGTGAGTTTGAATACAAATATTATCTTCTAGACAATATCTATACCCAAATAAATCCTCATCACATTTATTGATACATTATTTTACAAAATGGTGAGGACTACTAAACAACTCTCTCTATAACCATCATTCCATACCCCGACTCAGTACTCGCTACACTCTCGCCTCCTAAGAAGAAAAATGGAACAAAAAGGAAAAGGGTGAGCTCAATTTAGCCCGAAGAAGAATATTATGACTAAGATAATATACAACAAATTATCGTTAGTCTTCACGAGAGAAAAATCTAATAGAATACAATAGACAACAAGTTTTAAATCAATATTACAGCAATGAAATAATAATTCATTAGAAGAGTTAAGTAGAGAATGCAAACTACTATCTTCTATGTATGAATTTAAAGTTCATCGCCTATCTTTTATCCACCAGTAACATCAATCAATATATATCTCGAATTAAATATTCATCTTTGCCTCTACAGCCAAAGATATTCATCATTGGTCATGTTCATCTAAACACATGTTCATCTTTGCACTACGGGCCAAAGATATTCATCGAAATCATTCATCTTTGCACTACGGTGCCAAAGATTTTCAATAATATCATCATTTAAGACCGAGGATGATGAAAAATATTTTTAAAGAAATGAATCGGTGAAACAAAAATGACAAGGATTAAGGATTACGGATTCGTACTTTGTTTTATCCACGCCCAAAAATACCTCAAAAATAATCATAATGGTGTAAAATTCAAGAATGATCAAAACATGGATACAATTAAAGCTAGTATCCACAATACATATTTTGGACGAAAAGGAAAATTTTCATTTTTTCGATGAATAGTGCCGTATTCGTGAATAGTACCGTATACGTGAATAGTGCCGTATACGTGAATAGTAACCCCGACACTAAAAGTTCCAAATTTGATTAAAAAGTTCAGATCAATACTTCGGCATAATGATATTAGATTAAATAATATTATTAAAAAAATAATATCCCTTACCTCGAAAGATCAGTACTTCTAGCTGAAACACCGGATATAGGCTATGACTTGAACTTGCACCGTATAGAAATACTCAAAATACTCACAAGAATACGCTCGATAATATAGAGAGAGAAAACTTCAGTTTCTGGTGTGATTTTCAATTCTAACCTAAGCACCCTATTTATAGGAAAATGCTTAGAACACCAAAGTAGAAAATTTAATAAAAATATTAATATAATTTTTTTTTCAAAGTCATACGCCCACTAAATTTACAACAACATCATTTACACATGCCAAAACATTAAAAAAACGTTTTTTCTAATTAAAATATTTTAAACTTCCAAAATTAATTATTAAGAGCTTCAAACTTCAATAATTCATAATAAATAGCTCTTTTGTCAGGAAAATTCAATCTCATGCGCTTTTTATAGAAAATTAAATTTCTACAACTTTGCGTAAGAAAGTTTTTCCAAATTCCAAATGTAAATTGACCAAATCCATAAAGCAGGCGATTTTACAAGCTATAATTAAATTTCAAATCAAGAAATGGGGTCCAAAACATGTTTAACATGTTTTAAACATTTATTACAACAAAATACTCTTTCTTCTCGTATACTCATATATCACACATTTATTGTAAAATATCACCATTATTATATTATTAAAAATATAATAATATATTTAAATGAATTATTTTATCGGAAAAGATAAAATTTTAATTTTCAACAATTGTCACATTAAAATTTTCTCCATCTATATCCACATAAAATCAATATTTTCCTCATCATATGAATCAATAATTAATTATTCACAAATAATATTACAGAATCACAATATTGACAACCAGGCAGTTCTCAAGAAAGAGGGGGCTTTCCAATAAGAATTTCTCCTGACTGACGCGCAATTAGGTGACCAAACCTCTCCTTAGACAGAACTTTCTAGACATTGCCAATAATGTTATCCATTAATATTATTCAGATAATATGAATTATTGCTTCGATAATGAAAAATACTGTGTAGTGACAATTATTGAAACAACAGTAATATAAAATATCAACACAACAATTATTGAATCAATAAAATAAAATACTGAACAGTAATTACTGTAACAATTATTGAGTAGTGCCTTCTTACGTAAGAATCAATAATTGGTGCAATACTGTGTGCTACTGTGTTTTAACCACCGAGTATTTTAACCGTATTAACGGTAACAACTACGCCGTTATTTTTAAACAACTTATATTTGTCGTTTTCTTCATCCAATCGCTTTTCGTTATGGGGCCCATACATGGTCGCTACTTGGCCGCATTTAATATTCTCCGACAAGATTTAATATTCCACGACCAACGAATATTCCCCGACAACAATAAATATTTTATAACCACTTGCTTATTTTGAAATATATGCGTATTTTACCCATAACTATCCACATTAATCAAATCAACCCTTAATATTTTAAAATAATAAATAGAGGAAAATAAATTTCATTTATTAATTATTTGGGGTCTTACATGAACACTCTGTTCATCATATCTATAAATGCAGCTGGTGCATTTGTCAACCCAAATGACATCACCAGAAACTCGTAATGACCATAACGAGTCCTGAATGCTGTCTTTGGTACATCCTCCTTCCTAACCTTCAACTGATGATACCTCGTTCTTAAATCTATTTTTGAAAAATACTTATCCCCTTTTAACTGATCAAAGAGATCATCGATCCTGGGAAATGGGTATTTATTCTTTATCGTCAACTTGTTCAACTCTCGGTAGTTGATACAAAGTCTTAACGATCCATCCTTCTTCTTGACAAACAGTGCCAGTGCTCCCCACGGTGAAACACTCAGTTGAATGTACTTCCTATCCAACAGCTCTTGTAACTGCACCATCAACTCCTTCATCTCCACTGGCGCCATACGATACGGTGCCCTGGAAATTGGTGCCACTCCTAGCACGATATCTATTATAAACTCTGTCTCCCTATCCGGTGGAAGACCCGAAAATTCACTCGGAAATACATCGGTGAATTCTCTCACTACATGTATTTGTTTCATGGTTACTACCACTCTCTGGGTACCAACAACATGGCACAGGTAACCTACACATCCCTTTCTCAGTAATTTCCTAGTTTGTGTCTTGGTTAGACAACACGAACGACCCGACGATTTATTCCCGTAAAATACTACCTAAGGTTGTCTTAACGATTTAATGTTCACACATTTCTTTTGACAATCTATAATTGCCCCATGGTTCACTAACCAATCCATTCCGAGAATTACGTCGAATTCTCCTAACTTTATCGGTATCAAATCTACCGATAATTTACAACCCTGAATGTCTACGCAACAACTCCTATGAATATCTTCAACATGAATTATCTCTTTATTTGCTACCTTAATATTTAAAGGTATAGGCAACTTTTCGGGAAGTAATTCTAATCATCTCGCAAAATCACAAGCTATAAACGAACAAGTAGCACCCGAATCAAACAACACGTAAGCATTTATGTCGTTGATCAGAATAATACCTGTGACTACGTCCCTTGATGCAACTGCATCTTGGACTGTCATGTTAAAGGTACGACCCATCGGCCTACCCGGCTGCGCTGGACCCCCAATACCTAACTTTTTGCTATTAGTGGCCCGGTTCCCGTCCATCCCCTTCTTCGGGCAACTCTTTGCCATGTGGTCAGTTGACCCACACACAAACATGATTCTTCTTCGGACTGGGACAGTTAGGCATAATGTGCCCCTCCTATCCACAATTATAATAGACAACCATCCCCTTGAGATAGACTCCTAAGTGAGTTGTCCCGTAGGTCTTGCAGGCCTCCATTCTCCTCTTCGGATCTCCTTACTTCACTATGGTATTCTCAGAGCTAAACATCTTCCTCTTCTGTCCCTTGCCACTATCGCTGGCTCCTTCGACCTTTACTCCCCCGTCCACTTTCCCCTTATTCTTCTTATCCTTGTGGTATTGGCTCAATTCCTCACTACCACCCTCGGCAATTATTGCCTTCTCTAAAATGGTTCCAAATGAAGTACTCTGGAACACCAAAATACGGTTATAGATCCAGGGTTTCAAGCCCTGCTCGAACCGTCGCGCCTTCCTAACCTCGGTATCCACTTGATGTGGAGCGAACCTTGCCAGTTCATTAAACTTGGAGGCGTATTGGGGAACTGTCATATCCCCTTATTTCAATTCCAGATACCGCATCTCCATCCTTCCCTGCATGCTCGTGGGAAAGTAGTTCTCGAAGAATATCTCCTTGAACCTATCCCACGTCAGATTTGCTATCCCAACCCTAGCATGATTGGCTTCTCGCCAAAAGTTGGCCTCTCCCTTCATCATATAGGTTGCAAAGGCAACCTTTTGGGCCTCGTCGACATTTACTATCACAAATGCCTTCTCTATCTCCTTAACCCACATTTGGGCTTCAATAGGGTTTGTAGTTCCTTTGAACTTTGGCGGACCCACGCTCTTGAAATCCTTAAAGGTCATAGCTCGTGCTACTCCTGGATTTACGGGGATATTATCCCCAGTTTAATTAAATGCGGCTGTTATTAAATTAAGAAACTCTTGCATCGGGTTAACCGGACCTCCCTCCGGTTGATTCACATTAGCTCCTTGGTTACGTTGTGCTCTTCTCAGCTGCATTTTACTGATACAATAAACAACACATCACGTTATTATTTCCTTCTTATTAGTTAGTTATTATTCAAAATTAAACAATAACTTCAATCATCCATTACTCATTATGTTCCATACAAAGGCTTATACTCATTCATTCTTTGTAGTATAATACTACCTCGGTTACATTACATAGCCTAAGCTGATTACATTACTTTCCCGCTATTACTTTCCAAAAATTGGGATTTTCAAAAGACTACCCTTTGTTATACAAAAGAGGGCTTTACGTCACTACTAAGTACAAAATATTCACATACTTAAACTACTCTAGCTACTACTAGATTACATCTGACTTAAGGCATTGTCAAAATCTTCCTTGGCAAGACCGACAATAATATCATGGCTGATAATATGCCGCGTCTGCCCCTCCTATACCGGATAACCAGCTACCTGCTGCTGGAAATGTGTGAGAACTCCTATTAATATAGGACATTCTCCATATCTTCTGCTGTTTGGTCTTTAGCTCCTCCTTGAGCTCAAAGACCTCATGCTTCAACTCGTGGACTTTGTCCTTGGCCAAAATCCTCTCGTCATGTTCCTGCTCCCACATGGACTCCACGTCCGTCTTATCTTCTATAACCATCTGGAGCTCTGCTTTCAGCTCCTTAACCTCCTGACAGTAATGGATATTTCTATCCAACACTGACATGAACAAAGACATCATCGACTCCCATAAGCTATCTCCGCTACTATAGCTACTGGATTAAAGGACACAGTCTCCATTTCCTCCTCGATCATACCATCGAATACTGACATGAGGATAGGATCCTCTGAGTCTCCAGACTCAATAACAACAACTTCAGGCTCTGTCGCTATGGGGTTCGGTATAACCTCTATTTAGTTCACCGACTCTTCACTAACTGCATTCCATTTACTCCTGACATCTACACAAAACAATTAAGTTGATTAGTACACATCAGTAGAATAATAAAAACACATAATATAATCATAATGCATTTTTATAAGGTTATTTTCTTCTTTTAGTTCTTTGACTTCTCTTAAGGTTATGACTTAAGGTTTTTAAATCCCCCCTTAAGTTGTATAACCTAATGCTTTGATACCAACCTGTGACGCCCCCAAATCCGGGTCTCTTCCAACCCGACAAATGGTGCTACACGGTACTACCATTCACACATACATTCAATTGAAAAGCCTCAAAAGAACGAATATGTCATCTATATATTCAAAATAATATTTACATTTCCCAGGTTCTTTATAACCCTTTCACTTGTTCTTGTCATAATATCAAATATATTACAAACATTCATCCTATACTATTACATAAGTATTCTACGGGTTCGTCTTCGCTTTGCCCTTATCCTTGCCAGAGCCTTCGGTCCATTCGATCTTAGATGTGTTCATATGGTTCAAGCAAGAGTGAGCATGACTAGCTCAGCAAGTACTACAATTCTAATAAACAACATGCTTGAATTATATAACTCATATATCTTCAGTAACTGAACAATAGTTACGAAGTACTGTCGATAATTCAAAATAGCACTTCTTGTCATTTAAAACATTTTACAACAATAATATTCAGTAAAACATCAATTCTGGTCCAAGACCTTGATCATTTCATAAGTTCTTTTGAAAGGGACGTCCCGGTACTAAGTCCGTAAGTTCGACATTACTTACGAGCACTTCTGGGTGATCAGCCCATAGTACTCTATGTTGATCAACACTACATTCATTAAACGTGTATACGTTTAATTTGTGGCAACCTCACGTGCCTGTCGTTAAACGACGAAAACATTTTAGCATACTCAGTCTTCGATTGAAAACTATACCAATATAACTTGGTAAACATTGTACATGCTTTGCTAGAAACATAATTTAAGTCTAAATAGAAAGAATTGGCTTTGACTTCCTCATACAAAACTTTTTATGCGAAAGGATACATGAATTACAAAGCTTGTCGGTCGAATGGAACAAGGGTTAGAATACTTGCCTTGATGATCGCTTCTCGATTATCACACGCGTACACTTTAAGTCTCTAAGTCTCTACAATACATGATCATATAACGTACCACATTAGGTCTTATATAATCAAGTAGGTATATTATTATATCTTACCCTTCATCTCAATCTAAACCCTGATTTAGATATGTTATTATGGGTTTCGGCTTTTCATTACGTTATTCACATTACGTTCACTTTCAATTGGTTATTAACTCTAATCATCATATATAAGGTTTAAAAGTACCTTACAATATCCTATTAAGTTCCTCGATTTTATTATTATTTGAGATTCTTTGTTCAAGTTGTACTCATAAACATTCTTTATAATCCACCTCCTAGGGTTGGTGACTTGGCTACCACCATTACTCTTCAAGCCATGTATTTGCATGAAGTTAACAATAGGTAAGTCCCGAACTCGGCTGTTGCCCATGAGTCCTTACTCTATAGGTCACGCTGCGACGCGAGTTAGCAGTGTGCTCAGACATCGACATCTGTATTGGCTATTTCACTCATTTGGCCTTGGGTTGGCGTCGTGGCATGACCAACTCGCGGTTTTAGAAAATTTGCGACTTTTTACAAATTCGGCGAAACTCCCGGACGCATAACTTCTTCGTTATAAGTCCGAATTGGCTCATTCAAAAGCCTACGATTCACAAATTACGTACTCTATGTGTTCATGCAAGAATTTTATCTATTTGACTTCATTTGTTAAAATTTCACCTATTAGTTTATTTTAACGAAAACGATAAACGTTCGTGAACGTTCAACGCTCGTTTCTTCGTTCTAAGTCAGAATTCGGTCATTTTTGAGTCCACAACTCTATAATGCCAAATATGACTTGTCTTCATCGAAAACATGACCTCCATTCCGAGAATTTCACGAATTCGATGATTATCGTCCAATCGTGTGAATTCCTGCAAAACTTCATTCCTAATGATTCTAAATGGATTTTAACCAACACATGAACATTTCAAGTTACTTATCACACCAACTTATCAACAAAGTAGGTTTTGACTTATTCTCATAAGTCAATGACTTAATCAACTTATAAACTATAATTCTCATGCTTATGACTTACTATGAACTTAAGTCCATCAAACAATGTTCTCATACTATATAAAATATACTAACATCATATGACAAACATATGACAAGTTCTTCATGATTCTATCAACTTATTAGAATTCAAGTGGCTTATTCAACTTATTCGGCTTAAGTTCATTCATTAATAACTTATTACATGTTCTTAACAAACAATCCCCCTTCTCTATCAATCCTATCATAGAAGAGATGAAGATAATAGATATGAGTCTTACCCTTGAAGACTATTACTTTACTTCACTTTGGAAAATCTAGCAAAGGTTGAAGTGGCTTATAAGTGTTTATTCTCTCTAACACTTAAGTTACTTATCTTGAGAGGAGTTGGATGAAATTAAACAACCAACAAAAGAATTATGAACTTGCTATTTATAGAGCTCTCAAAGTTAGGGTATTATGGTCATTATAACCTCCCACCTCCTCAATTAACCTCCTTACTAACCTCCTTACTATTCCTTACTTTAGCCCTAAGTAAACATGCTAGCCACATAAAGTACTTGATCATCACAACACTTGGGCATTACACAAAGTTCTTGCCCATCAAGTCTACCCATGGGTTACACCATGGATCCTAATCAATTGGATCATTACATTGGACTTATGCTTCATTACTTAGCAAATTCTTATTGGGCTTACATTACATTAGTTGGACTCATGATTAACAAACACTAGGGATTGCATATCACTTCCCATTGGACTTCTACCATTAAGCTAATAATCCTACAAGTCCATTACATTTAATTAACAACTTAACATATATACACCACGTATAATTCTCGTATGCTAGCTCGTATATTTATTCATAATATACATTATTTCATTCTCCATTCTTAATAGTATAATACATCGTATTATACTTACATTCATTGCCTCGTATAATGCCTACACATCATACGATTACAACCTTCTTTTCTTAACGCTTAATAAACCCAACGTTCCCAAAATAAGTCCGCATGCAAACTATTACGTTTTCCATACTTAGATTATTATTACATAATCCATCTCACCTTTATATTATAATGTTACATATTTCTCGAAAGTTCAAAAATAATTCCCGAGCCGAAATCGATGAATAGTTTTTTTCGAAAAATTTCTCGGAAAGCTTTTATTTTCGTCTTAGAAATTCAAACACTTTAAATCTCCCACGTAGTTAAAATACTACGACGTTTCGGGGTTTCTAGGTTATAGAACGACATTCATCTTACGAATACTTAATAATAATAAATAATATTATTTTATTCATTATTAAAAATATTTACAAATGTTCGATTTTCCGGAGCGTTACATTTACTATGCAGTATTAATAAAATATTCTAATAAAACAAAATCTTTTAAATAAAATATAATATATTCTATTTATAGTCTAATAAAATAAATAACTTTAAAAAAGTATTATGTTTTATATAAAAAGATTTTACTATCTTAGAACACTATGCAAACACTATGCATAATAAAATATAATATATTCTAATTATTGTCTAATAAAACAAATAACTTTATAAAAGTATTACATTTTTTATATAAAAGATTTTCATTTTATTACATTAATAATACTAATAAAACAAAATTTATATATATAATATATATATATATATATATATATATATAAACTTCCGTGACTTCATAAAAAGACACCTCAATATATTTCACAACATTTATCATCATTATTATAATTCACAATATTAATGGACCAGTCGCTCCTGTGAAATAGGGGGCTTTCAATAAGGATTTCTCCTATCAAGCGCAATTAGGTGACCAAACCTCCCTTGATGTAACTTCTAGACATCGTTAATATTGCAAATAATAATATTAATAATTTTGTCATCTCAATTATTGATTTAATAATATATAAAATATCGACAATAATTGAATCAAATAACGTGAGATCTTATGCAACAATTATTGTAGCAATAATTGAACAAACCTGAGTGACTTCTCACGTAAGCATCAATAATCAATCAATAGTGTGCTACTACGCAACCACGCAGTATTCTTGTATTTTTACTACTACCGAGTAGTTCAACGGTTTTAATGGTAAAACTTCCATAGTTATTTTCATAAAAATATTTTTGTTGTTTTCTCAATCCAAACAATAAGTCCATTGTGGGGTCTACTAATGATTGTCTTGGTGCATCACGAATATTTCCCGACACAAAGAATATTCCCCGACCAATCGAATATAATATAACAACTTGCATACTTTACAAAATTTATAAAAATTACCCACAACTATAACATTATCTCAAATCCACACCATAATTTTGAAAAAAATATTTTGAGAAATTTAAATCTTTATTCATAAAATTTGGGGTCTCGCAATCTCCCCTTCTTATGAAATTTTGCCCTCCAAATTTACGTACATACCTGGTATGCCGAAGAGATGAGGATACCTTGACTTCATTTCAGATTCTAACTCTTGAGGTATAACCCTTAAGTGTTGAATACGATCCTTCTTATCCAAGATTTTAACACGTATCTCCTCATACGTTAAATCTTATACTATCTCGTCTAGTTTTAATTCAATAATGTGGTTCGAGTCATCCACATATTTACGTAACATCGATACGTAAAAAACATTATAAACACGCGACATACTTGGCGGTAAAACGAGTCTATAGGCCACAGTTCCTACTCGATCAAGGATTTCAAATGGGCCAATAAAATCGAGGGTTGAGATTTCCTCTCTTCATCGATTCTTGCTTCTAGAATAACGCCCTCTTAAACCTTCTTCTTCACATTCATCAGCTTTGAGTATGTAGCTTGAGTGGCTTTAACTTTATCGATTAAAGTCGATTCTAAACGTATATTTGTTATCTTCACATGGGTCCCTAGAGTCTTTAACTCTATCTTCGTCATTTGTAAGTTATACGAAATGGGTTTTTGTGTTAACAATGTCGCACTCATAAACGCATACGATCTTCTACTCAACGCATCAGCTACCACGTTCTCTCTTCCACAATGATATTGAATGGTATGATCGTAATCTTCAACAGCTCGAGCCAACGTCTTTGGCGCATTATACGTTCGTTTTGGTTGAAGAAATATTTAAGGGTTGAAGAAATAGGTTTTGTCTTTGGGGTCGATACAAAATTCAATTTCACGCTCTCAGGGTAGGCCAAGAAGTCTTCAAGAATACGTCAAGAAATTTATTAACGATAGAAATATCATTCAAAACTGTGACCCTCATCCAAGACTTGGATAGCACATGTAACGAAGGTTTCTCCTAACGGAGTTTCAATAGATAAGTCAAAGTCTAACTTCTCCGGAGTTAAATTTAAACGTTGAACGCAAACAAGAGAGATAAAAGAATGGGTAGAACCGGTATCTAATAAGGTATAGACTTCGCAAAAAATTATAATTAACTAACCCGTGCTAACTTCGTTCGGGTTACTCATTTTTTGAGAAGTCACAAAAAACGCTATTCCTGAAATCACCGACTTTGTTTTGTCCAGATTCCGCCTTTAGTGCCACCGTCCCAAATTGGACTTGACTTCTATTATCGACAAAATCGAGCTAAATGACCTTCTCTTCTTGAAATTTCCACTTCTATTATCTTGGCCATGATTACCACCGAAATGGTTACCATTCTTGGCATAATAATTTCCCCCACGATGGTCATCATTGTTTCGATGGCCGTTGCCACCGGTACGATTATTATCGTGTTGTTGGTCGTTACCTTTTGGTTGTGCTAATAGAGCCCTATTAACAACATCTGAATATAAACAAAGTTTATGAAAAATGAGGTATTGACATATATTGGGTTTCAAACCTCGCAGAAACATTCGCGTCATTCGCTCCTCATTATCGACCAAATGGGATGCAAACCAGGATAACTCCGCAAATTTAACACTGTCACAAAACAAGGGTTAATTGACTTCACATATTATCCCTATACTCTGATCGACCAATTAAATACCAAATAAACTTAGGTAGGTCATACTAGCGAAGGAATTCCCCGTCTCTCCCCTTCTAGTTCTTATCTCACATATCAGCCAGGGATCATATCCCTAAGCTTTGATACCAACTGTGATGCCCCCAAAATAGGTATACATCACCTATTCTGAGTCGCCAAATACATGGTACAAAATACAAATACAACTTAATTATACAACAGTCGTATAAAATACGACATAACATAATCTAAGAGTTTTAATAAGAATATTGTCATCTAGACAATATCCACACCCAATGGAGTCCTCATTATATTTATTGTCACACTATTTAACAGAATAGTGAGGACTACTAATGCTATCGTCTAGACCGTTACTCCGTTCCCCGACTAGTCCCGACTACGTTCTCATTTCCTGAAGAGAACAGTGAAAGAAAGGGTGAGCTCAACTAGCACAGTAAGAAATATTATGACTAAGATAATGCAGAATAAATTATCGTTAGCCTTCAACAGTGTTAAACTGATACAATATAACAAACATCAAGTTTAACTATAGCGGAACAAGCAATTCATTAAAAGAGTCAAGTAGAGAATAAAATCTACTATCTTTTATGATTTAAAAGGTTTTTATCACTTTTATCGCTGGGACTCAGGTTAATAAATACTCCACATCATCCCTGCACTACGACCAAGGATATTCATTAGTATCACAACCACAAATTATCCATGCACTATGGGCCAAGGATATTCGTGTATTCATCAATGGTCATGACTATACCGAATAATCCTTGGTCATAATCATACCAAAAACTGTCCATCAATGCACTACGGGCCAATGAGGACTTTTACCATATTATTTGTAACATTACGGTCATGATTATCTTTGATTAATCCTCGGTCATAATCATACCAAGTCCATCTATGCACTCACGGAGCCATGAGATGACTTTCAACATAAAATAAACATGAGGATGATGACAATGATATAAGAATTCAATAAAACAAGTTCAAGAATTAATTTATCCAGGAACTAATAACATCCAAATTGTCAACATGATACTTCTTCGTGGAGTAAAATTCAAGAATGCTCAGAAGAATATTTCCATGAAAAGATACTGGATGAAGCGCTAATATCAAGGATATTCCACTAATTTCATGGAGTATAGAAGTCAAAGTTTTAACTAACTGAGTATAACATAATATATGAAACTGCAAATGGATTTTCGCCAGCCATGCGGTAATCCAAGTCGACAGATCATTTTCACAATTTAATAAGAAATGAATACGAAGGGTTATTCACCATGCATGTGGTAATCCACATAGACATGTTATTCCAACAGAATAATAAAGAATAGAATAACAAAAGATTTCACCATGCATGTGATAGACCACACAGACAGGTTATTCCAACAGAATAATAAATAATGGAACCAGGTCATGCGTAAACGCACAGACATGATATTCCAACAGAATAATAAAGAATGAAATAATAAAAGACTTCACCAGGCATGTGATAGACTACACGCATAAAGTTATTCCAATGTAATAATAAATAATGGATCCAGTCATGCATGAATACGCTGCGCATGTGATATTCCAATAGAATAATAAAGAATGGAATAACAGAAGAATTTCACCATGTATGTGGTACTTCGCATATACAGGTTATTCTAACATAATAATAAAGAATGGAATAACATAAGAATTTCACCATGTATGCGGTACTTCTCATATACAGGTTATTCCAACATAATAATAAAGAATGGAATAACACAAAAATTTCACTATGTATGCGGTACTTCGCATATACAGGTTATTCCAACATAATAATAAAGAATGGAATAACAGAAGAATTTCACCAAGTATAGGGTAGTCCGCGTATATAGGTTATTCTAACAGATAATAAAGAATGGAATAACATAAGTTCTTTTCATGAATATAAAAGAAATAATATCCCTTATCTTAGAAGAAACTGGATATAGGTGTAGTGAAGTAGCAGAATACTTTTTTTCTTTCTCTCTATAGTTTCTCTCTCTAGAGTTTCAGTGAATTCGTAAGAAATAATGAAGGAATAAGCTTCTATTTATAGGAGAATGGACCTGAATAGTAACTAATTCATGAACTATCAGATTGATTTACTTTTTAAAGCAGATTATCCATATTGATTTACTATGCAAAGATTATTAATAAAATATTCTAATAAAATAAAATCTTTTAAATAAAATCTAATATATTCTATTTATAGTCTAATAAAACAAATAACTTTATAAAAGTATTACATTTTATATCAAAAGATTTTACTATGCAAAAACACTATATCACGTACATTATGCAAACACTATGCATAATAAAATATAATATATTCTAATTATTGTCTAATAAAATAAATAACTTTATAAAAGTATTCTTTTTTATATAAAAAGATTTTACTATGCAAAAAACTATGCGAGATAACTATGCATAATAAAATATAATATATTCTAATTATTGTCTAATAAAACAAATAATTTTATAAAAGTATAATGTTTTATATAAAAAGATTTTCTATTTTATTACATTAATAATACTAATAAAACAAAATTTATATATATATATATATATATAAACTTCCGTGACTTCATAAAAAGACACCTCAATATATTTAATAATATTTATCATCATTATTATAATTCACAATATTAATCGACCAGGTCATTCCCAGGAAAAAGGGGGCTTTCCAATAGGGATTTCTCCCTATTGGCGCGCAATTAGGTGACAAAACCTTTCCTTGACAGAACTTCTAAACATCGTTAATATTGCAAATAATAATATTAATAACTTTGTCATCTCAATTATTGATTTAATAATATATAAAATATCGACAATAATTGAATCAAATAACGTGAGATACTATGCAACAATTACTGTAGATAATCAATACCGTGTGCTACTATACAACCACGCGTATTACTAGACTTTTACTACCGAGTAGTTTAACAGTTTTAACGGTAAAACTTCCGCCGTTATTTTCATAAAAATATTTTTGTCATTTTCTCAATCCGACAATAATTCCGTTGTGGGGTCTACCAATGATTGTGTCGTCGTACGAATATTCCCCGACACAAAGAATATTCCCTGACCAATCGAATATAATATAACAACTTGCATACTTTGCAAAATTTATAAATATTACCCACAACTATAACATTATCTCAAATCCACAACATAATTTTGAAAAAAAATATTTTAAGAAATTTAAATCTTTATTCATAAAATTTGGGGTCTCACACCTTACCTTAGAAGAAACTGGATATTGAAATAGTGAGGTAGCAGACTTCTCTTCTTCTTTCTCTCTATAATTTCTCTCTATAATAATTGCTCTATAGCTTTAGTGAATTGGTGAGAAATGAAAGAAGAATGAGCTTCTATTTATAGGAAAATATAGTTTCGATAATTGCACGTTTTGGGGCTCAAAATATTACAGTACAATACCTTTAACTTTTCTTTCATTTTTTATTTAGTCTTGCAAGTATTATCAAACTTGCACCACCTCCGCTAATAGTAAATAATGTGAATCAATAGTTCAATCATGTGAATCAACAGTTATAATCATGTGAAAATATGAATTACAGTATAGTACCTCCATCTATACATCCATTTTTAACTTAGTCATGCAAGTATTATAAATCTTGCACCAACTTCCCTAATAGTACAAGAATGTGAATCAATAGTACACAAATGTGAACAAATAGTTATAATTATGTGAATTAATAGTTGCTCATTTATCTGATTAATTACCCGACTGGTCAGTAAACTTCCAGACATCAATTAATATCGAAATAAATGTCAATTTCTACTAACACTAATAATTTCAACACAATAGAACTATCAATTTCATCTTTAATCAACATGAACTTATTCATCATTAATATTATAACTCACAATATTTAACAACCGTGTCGTTCCTGTGAAAAAGGGGCTTTCCGATAAGGATTTCTCCTTATTGGCGTGCAATTAGATGACCAAACCTCTCCTTGACAGAACTTCTAGACATTGTAAATATTGCAATTTAATAATATGAATAACTTTGTCGTACGATTATTGATTTAATAATATAACATATTATGCAGATGATACTGTGATAATAATCGAATCAATAATATGAGAGATATGATGCAACAATTACTGTAGCAATAATTGAGTATAACTGAGTGACTTCTCACGTAAGCATCAATAACCAATACTGTGTGCTACTATGCAATCACGCGTATTACTGTACTTTTACTACCGGGTAGCCTAGCTTGTCAACTTTTGGAGAAATGATACAAAGAAGGACGTCCGCCGTTATTTTTATAAAAAGATAATTCTGTTGTTTTCTAACTACGACAATACTTCTGCTGTGGGGTCCACCAATGATTGTGCCGTTGTACGAATATTCTCTGTTAAAACGAATATTCCTTGACCAATCAAATATTATATAACCACTTGCTTACTTTGCACAATTTGTAAATATTACCCACAACTATAACATTATATTATATCCACACCATAATATTCAAAAATATATTTCGAGAGAAATTAATCTTTATTCATAAAAGTTGGGGTCTTACATCATATCCCTAAGCTTTGATATCAACTGTGACGCCCCCAAAATAGGTATACATCACCCATCTTGAGTCGCCCAATACATGGTCCAAATTTCAAATACAAACTTAATTATACAATATAACGAAAAGCGTAGTTGAGAGTTTTTACACGAATATTGTCTTCAAGACAATATCCAAACTCAAATTCAATCCTCATTACATTTATTATTACACTAAATAGTGAGGATTACTAAACAACCATCTCGGACCATCACTCCGTTCCCTGACTAGTCCCAGCTACGTTCTCATTTCCTGAAGAGAATAATGAAAGCAAAAGGGTGGGCTCAACTAGCCCAGTAAAAAATATTATGACTAAGATAATGCAGAATAAATTATCGTTAGCCTTCAACAGTGTTAAACTGATAAAATATAATAAACATCAAGTTTAACTGCAACGGAACAAGTAATCCATTAGAAGAGTCAAGTAGAGCATGATATCTACTATCTTTTATGATTTAAAAAGTTTATCATCAATTTTATCGTTGAGACTCAGCTTAATAAATAATCCACATCATCAAATCACCCTTGCACTACGACCAAGGATATTCATTAGTATCACGACCACGAATTATCCATGCACTACAAGCCAAAGATATTCATATTTTCATCAATGGTCATGATCATGCCAACAACTATTCATCAATGAACTACGGGCCAATGAGGACTTTTATCACATCATTTGTAATGTTACGATATTGATTATACCGAATAATCCCTGGTCATAATCATACCAAGTCCATCTATGCACTATGGGCCACAAATGACTTTCATCATGATATAAACATGAAGATGATGACAATGAAATAGGAATTCAATTAAATGAAAGCAAAGGATAAATATTAAAGACTTTAACAATTTAATTTATGCAGAATTCAATAATGTCCAAATTATCTACATGATACTGCTTTGTGGAGTAAAATTCAAGAATAATATTGTATCAAAAATAATTTGAACAGAAAAGAAATCAATTTTTATCATGAATAGTACCCCGGGTGAATAGTACCCGAGTGTATAGTACCCCGTGAATAGTACTCCCGCATGAACAAGTTAAAACTTATCAAGAATGCTCAGAATAATATTTTCATGAAAAGATATTGGATGAAGTGCAAATATCAAGGATATTCTACTAATTTTATGGAGTATAGAAGCCAAAACTTTAACAAAACGAGTGTAGAATTCAAAATTTGAAACGAAATAATATTACTTACATACTACAGAGTATGGGAGAAAATATTATTTCATACGAATATTGAACAAAAATAACATCCTTTACAACTGTTGAAAGAAAATAATATTCCTTATGAATATTGAACGAATATAATATTCCTTACGAAAATTAAACGAATATAATATTCTTTACGAATATTAAACAAAGATAATATTTCTTGCGAATATTGAACGATATAAAATTTCTTACGAATATGAAAAATAATATCGTAAGCGAATATGAAATAAATAATACCCCTTACCTTGAAAAGAAGAGTATTCTAACTGGTATAGCGGGGATATTCTTGAAAAAAACTTTCACTGTTTTCTACGCTCAAAACTTTCTAAAACTCGAAAGAAATACATGCAATAATATAGAAGAAGAATTCTCTGATTCTGGTGTATTTTTCAATTCTAACTAAGCATCCTATTTATAGGAGAATGGAATGATACTATTTAAAAATTTTAATCATGGATATACGGTAGAATTCATAATTAATTCTTCACACAGACGCATTCCTTAGTAATTTTACGAAAATTTGATTTACTATGCAAAGACTATATCAATAAAATATTCTAATAAAAGCGAAAACTTTAAATAAAATATAATATATTCTATTTATAATCTAATAAAACAAAACTTAATATATATATATATATGTGTGTGTGTGTGTGTGTGTGCAATCCCACTTCATACGGCATCATCACCCACACCACTCCTTTCCTCATCTTTTTTTTTTCAACAACATCACCCCACCACACACACACCGACTATATATATATATATTCACATATACCCACACACATTACACACACACACACACACACACACACTTTTCCACAAACATATCACTCTCTCTCTCACACACACACACACACACACACACACATATATATATATATATATATATACTCCATTCTTTTCCACCATTTCCATAATTCCAACATTCAATCCGTAAATATCATCCCCTCCCCCATTTTCATCCAACATGTGGCCCCCACCTATTATTATATATATACCGAATAACTTTCTACCAATTATTTTTAAAAAAATTGGTAAATGGGGGTCCATATAATAACAAAATTTACATCAAATACTTCATAAAAATCCCCTCAATATTTTCAACAACATTTATTCATCATTAATATTATTCGTAATATTTAACAACCAGATCATTCCCAAGAAAGTGGGAGCTTTCCGATAAGGATTTCTCCCTATTGACCAAACCTCTCCTCGATAGAACTTTCTAGACATCATTAATATTACAAGTAATAATATGAATAATTGTATCGTCTCAATTATTGATTTAACAATATATAAAATATTGACAATAATTGAATCAAATAACGTGAGATACTATGCAGCAATTACTATAGCAATAATTGAACAAAACTGAGTGACTTCTCACGTAAGTATCAATAATCAATACTGTGTGCTATTATGCAACCACATGTATTATTGTACTTTTAACACCGAGTATTTCAACAGTTAACGGTAAAACATTCGCCGTTATTTTCATAAAAAGATATTTATGTTATTTTCTCACTCCGACAATAATTCTGTTGTGGGGTCCACCAAGGACTGTGTCATCGTACGAATATTTCCTGTTAAAATGAATATTTCCCGATCAATCGAATATTTTATAACAACTTGCAAACTTTGCAAAATTTATAAATATTACCCACAACTATAACATTATATCAAATCCACACCTTAATAAAAAAAATATTTCGAGAAAATTAAATTTTTTTTTTCATAAAATTCGGGGTCTTACAATTATTATTATTATTATTATTATTATTATTATTATTATTATTATTATTATTATTTTAATTCCTAAAAGGGTTTGGAAATTAATTAATAAAAGTACTCTCATAATTTCCTAATTAGATTATGAGCTTAATTAATTAAGTAAAACCCTAATCCTAAATAGTTTAGGAGGGTTGCCTACATTTATATATATATATATATATATATATATATATATATATATATATATATATATATATATATATTACATGTTAATATGGATGAGGGTTACAAGTTACATTACACGCACTTCTAAGAGTTGGGAGAATACTTATAATTTCTATTGAGATGGAAACTAGGGTTTTGCCAACACCCTATTAGGTTTGCTAGAAACAAGAGTATGCAATCAAATCACATAAACGAAGTGGAACCGTAATAAAAACAGATTTTAAAATTTTCTTACAAACCATAAACCAAGATCATTTTTGTGCTTGATTATCAATCTAAAAAGAGTAGGAGAATCAAAATCATACCCTTGAAGATTCGAGCTTTCTCAGGTACAAGTTAAACTCCTAATCCTTTGTGCTCTAATTGAATACGCAGGTTTGATTCCTTCATTTGATCAACGTTAGCCACCCAAGCGTTTGGCCTCTAAAGGTGATCTACCAAGGAAGAACAAAAATCAAGAAGAAGTGTGTTTTGGTTAAACCCTAATTTTTCTTATCTCTGTAGAAAAATGAGTACTCTCCAACAATTATAATTTCACATATATTGATATGTGATATAAGACTCCTCTTATATTGATATTAGTTAACCCCTCTAATCTAATTAGAAATAGGATTTTATTTAATTAATTAAGCTTCCTAATCTTATTAGGGATAATTAATTAAACTCTTTTAATTAATTTGTCTCCTAAACTTATTAGGAATAAAAGAGAGTATTTATATTAAATTAATTCCCAACTTTCTTTAGAAATTAAAATAATAATAATTGTAATAATATTAATAAAACTCCTCTTATTAATTTATATTTAATATTTTCAAAATATTAAATAATAAATATTAAGCTATTTAATTTATTCTATCACCATAGATTAAATTAAACACACCTAACATATTATTACAATTATGCCATTAACTTCTTAAACAATTATTCTTCCTTTTATGGTGTGACCCTTTAGGTTCTCTATATTAAACTAGTTGTGAATAAATCAATTAGAACAATTATAATCTCATTTAAATAAATAAATTAATTAAACTATTAATTTATTTAAATAAATAATATTTATTCTACAATAAGGATAAACTTCCTTAGCAATCAACGACTTTTCAGATAATATAGATTTCTACATTAATCATAAAAGAACATTTGAGTAAATAATTAATGTACAATTAAATCCTTCCACCATACAATGTCCCAATTAAATATAAGACATAACATTACTTCCAAATCTTATTTTATTTAATTAGATGTATTTCAATTCCCAAATGCACAACTCTGAATAAATGCAAATTAGAAACTATTTTCTAATTTCATTCCACCTTGGCCAGTGATTCTTGGGTTGTCATTTATCGAATCACATAGGAAATATCTCTTCTTTTACTAGAAGCGGTAGATTCTTTATTGATCATTCATTATCTCCATATATAACTCATTATACCCAAGCATACCCTTTGATATACCCTAAGGGTATTAAGGAATAAGTCAAAGTATAAATCATTATATACAAGATACTATGATGATCTCAAGTCTAGGGATCACTTGTACTACTATTACTTAAGGAATTCTTATTGATAGGCAACTAAAACTCCATTAGGTATTCCTTAGTGAGTCACGTTCAGTGAACTTATTCTCCAATAAGCACCAACATACTTGCTTTAGTGTCTCCGCATAAATGATCATAAAATCAATCATCCTCATCCAATGAGCAAGCAACGTATGTACCAATATATCCGGATTCACTAATTCCCTTTTTAGTAATCCATTAATTGGGAACATTTTAGTTTTTAAGCTATCTAAGAATTTATATCTCATTAGCATGATCTCATCATGATTCTAAAAATATTTCTTAAAACTATAGGTTTATCATATATTATTAAAACAACACCATGTAGATAATTAAATGCCTTTAGTAAATAAATACTTTTATTAATAAATAAATAAGATTGATTACAAAGTATATGCTTTATCATCATATATGATTGGCTTGTATGCATACTACTTTTAATCCCCCACTTGCACTAAAGCCAATCGCAATGGTATCTCATACCCATCTTCTCTAAGTGACAATCGAACTGCTGTTGTGTTAAAGCTTTAGTAAATGGATTTGCAATGTTGTTTTGAGAGTCCACACACCCCAGGGTGACATCTCCTCTTTCAATGATTTCTCTATTCAAATGAAAGCGCCGCAACATATGTTTGGATTTCTGATGAGACCTTGGTTCCTTAGCCTGCACAACAGCTCCGGTGTTGTCACAGTATAAAGGTACTGCTTCTCTAAGGATAAGAGCCACACCAAGTTCAGTTATGAACTTCTTCATCTAAACATCCTCCTTTGTAGCTTCACTTGCAGCTATGTACTCTGCCTCTGTCACTGAATCAATAACTTTTTCCTGTTTGGAACTCTTCCAACTCACTGCGCCACCATTTAAGGTAAACACATACCCCCAAATGAATTTACTGTCATCTTGGTCCATTTGAGAACTTGAGTCTATGAAGCCCTCTTGTTTCAATTCAGACCCACTGTAGACAAGAAATACATCTTAAGTTCTTCTTAAGTACTTTAGGATATTTTTCACTGCCTTCCAATGCTCTTCTCCTGGATTCGACAGATATCTGCTTGTTACACTAAGTGCATAAGTAACATCCGGTCTAGTACATATCATCCTATACATGATAGATCCTATTGTTGAAGCATAAGAAATCTTATTCACGCACTCTCTCTCCTCGGGTGTCTTTGGCGCCTGTTTCTTGGAGAGAGATATTCCATGGCTTATCGTTATGAGACCGCTTTTGAAATCTTCCATGCTAAACCTCTTTAGCATCGAGTCAATGTACGTACCATGGGATAAGCCAAACATCCTTTTAGATCTATCTCTATAGATCTTTATCCCCAAAATATAGGATGTTTCTCCCAAGTCCTTCATGGAGAAGTGTTTAGATAACAAGATTTTAATTTATTGAAGCATAGGAATATCATTCACTATCATTAATATATCATCAACATATAATACAAGGAATGAAACAACGCTCCCACTAACCTTCTTGTATACATATGGTTCATCCTCATTTTTGATAAAATCAAACTCTTTGATTGTCTCATCAAAATGGATGTTCCACCTATGAGAAGTGTTGTGAATATTTTATTTACTCGCAAGTGCACGAATCAAATACTAGTATAGCCTACAAGTGCGAGGTCGAACCATAAGGACTTGACGAATGGAACGTGCTTTTCTCACTCACTAATTTTAATTAACTCCTAATCTAGCTTAAAGTTTTTGAGGAATTTTTATCAACTAAAAATACGCAAATAAAATAATTAATGATAAAATACTAGGGTGGCAGAGTCATATAATTGATGTCATTTTCCTAATATTCATGCCCAATACTCTGCTCTATATCTCGCACTAGTTTTGTATCTCGAAACTACTAAATGCGGAAAATAAAATCAATTAAGTCCAATTAATTGGCAAAATCAGATTGTTAATTCTTGTAATGACCGCGAATTTTAAACTCCTTATTAAAAATATATGTGATTTAATTTTTAATGAGTTAGTTTTATGAGTCTATTTAAACCTTATGTGGTTATGTGAATTTATGAAATGATTAAAGGGAGTCACTAATAGTTTATTTAACTTAGTGGACTAACCCTAAGATTTTGATATCAAAGAATTGATGGGATTTTTAATAGTTAAATATTCAATTTATTTGAATATAGTGACATGATTTGAACATATTGATTCATTTCAATTATGGGTATATCACCACTATAGAAGTTAAATTATATCATGTAAAACTTGTGTGGTGATAGAAATTGGAACTGGCTTGAAGCTAAACCATTTTGGCATTGTCAGGGACCAGCGCAGTTGCGCCTTCCCAGCAGTACAAAATGGCGCAGCTGCGCCAGTGGTTAATATGGGAAAAGTTAGTTTCTACTGTAGAAATGAAATGGAGCATTAATGTAAGGTGTGACATGAATAAAATCATATGATAAGAATACATTCTAATGATATAAAGTATCAAGTAGTACAATAAAATCATAAGTGATTTTTAATACAGAAATAATTAAATATCTATGTATTCCAGAAATTGGGAAAGGAAATACGTATGTAAACGGGACAGTTAATATTGAATAATATGATGATGTGGTTATGTGAGTAGTAACATATGATTATGGAGATACCCGGACAATAATACCTAACTGTGTTATTTTATTGTGTGTATTTAATGTACATGGATTATATGATGTGAGTACAAAAATAATCCCTAATTTTCCTAATATGATAACAATTATACATTAAAATTACATTTTGGGAATTATGGTAACCAAACCAAGCCTTAATTAACTAAATGTTGAGATTTTGCTCTTGTCCCAAATTGAGTGATCTTATAGTACATGAACAGTAACCTACACTCTATTTACGTAACTTCCAAGCTGAAGATTAGTGGCTAACATAGGTGATCATTACCAAGCCAATGGCTATGGAGATGAATGGGAAATGGTAGGTGAACCACTCTTGATAAACCATTGTGTTTTCCTTCAACACCATGGATTCTAAATTAATACCCAGTCCATCATTTCTTTATAAATAGCAGCTTCATTTCTCAGTTTACGTTATTGAAATTGTCTGTTGAAACTCTGAGAATTTGAATTTAAGTGTGTGTTGTCCAAAGAAGAGGCTAGCAATCTCAAAGGGAAGAAACTAAGTTTACTAAACTCTAAGAGGTATAAAAATCTTAACTTTTGTTCTTAGTTGGGTTTTGTAAAATTCTTGAAATTACTTGAATTTCTCTATCAATCAAAGTGAATTAACATGTCATACGGTGTTTATGAAGTATGTTTACATGTATGAAATCTTAAATGATGGATTGGAACATGTTTAAACTAAAAAGAATCAAAGTGGATTGAGGCTCTACAAAAATGAGCAAGTTACTGCTTCTGGTTCAGGCATGGCGCAGTTGCATCGTACCCCAGAATTAGTTACTGATTTCTGTTATACTATGTGATGTGAAATTAGTGTTGTTTTAAATACATACCTGAAAAGGAGTATAACATGAGATGTAAAATTTTCTTACGTAGTATGAAGTAATCAACTTGGATTAGTAAGGAAGTTTGTAACAAAACTTAAGGTTTTCAAAACTAACCTTGTGGAAAACTTATGTTCACAAGTTCTGAACTTAGTGGCTCATGTACATGACTAATTTCACAACTAAATGAGCATGATACATAATTTATAGTGTCTTTGTCATGATTAAATTTGTTAGCCTTGTGTTAGAAAATGTTTTAAAGGAAAAACCTGTTATGTTAAAGTTAATATACATGAATGCTACATGATGTAGGTTTTGATTTTAAAAGAAGTTATCATGATTTAGTTATTTATGATAAGGATTTTAAAGTTTTCTTATATGTGCTATCTTGCATCATTCATGATAAAGTGATTTCAAAGGAAACCTTGAACGTATTTTCAAAATCTAGTTGCATCATGAATATCTAGATTCTAAAGGGTTAAGATGTCATGTTATGTCTATTACATCACTAGACATGGTTACATGTATTGAACATGATGATAACTAAATCAAACACAAGTTTAAAGCATGTTTCGAAGTATTAAACCATGCTAGTTAAAAACAATATGAACACCATGAGCATGTGTGTTAACAAATTGTGTGACCTCTCTAGGTAAACCTATGGCCAAGTTATAAGGCATAATAATTACATGACACTTTTATGCCTTAAATCCATGGAAAGTCATAAACTAAAAGCTTGTAAAAATAAACTCAAGATTGGTTATACACTTTTGTAAAGACCTCTAGCATGTATACATGAGAAGTGTAAGTGTCTAAGTGTGTTAAAGTTTGGTTTGAAAATAGGAATGCAAAGCTCAACCACAGTTGCGGCGAGGGGGACGCCAGTAAATCGCTACCGCCCCTAAGCTTTAGACCAAGCGCTAATTGCTGCCATCCTATGATCATGAATAGTTTCTGATTTTGATCTGAAGTTCAAGGCATGCTTATACGATTACTTTAACTTGTAATATATGACCAATATGCTATGTAATGTGTTAAGAAGCATGCTATATGGTGATTTGATTCTTGTAAGTATAGACTCATACTAGTTTACGTATACTAATTGAAAAGACCGACTTGTTAACGTTAGGTCATTTCAACCCAAGTTATTTAAAGCTAGAATTAAATTGTAGCTGAGCAAACAGGCAAGTTCCCTAACCTTACTCAAATTTATATTGAGCAAGTCTCTGAACTTCACTTTTTGTTTGTGCAAGTTCCTTAATTCTTACTCTTTTACTTGAGCAAGTATCCGAACACTATTTTTATTGTGTTGTAAGTTTTCTAACTTACACAAACTTTGAGTTTTGTGAAATTTTCCTATCCTCCTCATATTATATTGAGCAGGTTATTGTTGAATTGAAAGTTATTCATTTAATCTTGAGCTTTATTTCCAGGCATACTATTAAGTGGTTTAATTACTTTACAATTATTCCACATCGATATTATTGATATTCGCACTTAGTGCACTTGAGTTCGTATAGTCTTGGACTTGTACATCATTTATAGTTCTATAATTCTTGAACTATGTCAGATAGAGTCTGAACCTTTGTTCGGTTAGACAAGTGTATGAAGTTTTATAAAAGCAATCCAAACCAATTGATGGTAAGGATTCTTAGACTGAAAGAACAACCCTTTTATGATAGGGGAGTACCCCATGTATCTAATTTAAGATACAAAGAGCAGATTTAAATGTTATGCATATGCATGGTGTACGCTAGGCTGATCCCCTCAAGTACTTATTCTGTAGCCAGTAACCAAAGGGTCAATCAGCTATTGATTCCATTGGAGTTTTATAGTTCAAAGTCTACTTAACTATCAGTTATTCTAAAAGAAATCATTATCTTTGCTTCTAATATTCATATTATTGAATCCTTCATATATTCATATTGTTGAATTCATTGTCAGATATTTTTCCATTCATCATGATATATACTTATTGTTGTATTTAAACTTGCTGAGCAAACTTGTTGCTCATCCTTGTTATATCATGAATTATATTGTAATTAAGCCCGAGACCTCAGGAAATGACAAGGGTAAAGGAAAGATGTAGGATAGTGGCGAGGAGCTGACTTTACCTTACGCCTAGTTTAAATTACTGTTATGTAATATGAACCCTAATGATTATTTTAGGATATGTTTGTAAGACTGTATTAAGGTTATCGAATCTTGGGACTAGTAACACCTTTTAAATGAACGACGTACGTTTATTATATTCCACATTTTAGTTATTGTATATTGTTTAGAGGTGGATGATGTAGTTTATAAAAGTTTAGGAATGCGAAACCTAGGTTATAACCTTAGTAAAAAACTTAAGTAGAGTATGTAAGTGATGGGTGGAGGAAATCCATCGAGTTTTATTATGATACTGAAGTTTTTTATTTAAATCAAAAATGTTTGATAGGCGTCTTAAACTTCTTAATGCTAACATGGATAGCATATCACATAAAGCCTAATAGTTTCTTCCTTTCCTTAGATCATGCCACCTAGGAGACTACCGCAGAACCAGAGGGAGGAAGGATCTGTTAACAATGGTGGAGGGGAAAATGTTAATCCAATGCAGGACTTCGTTAACCTGTTAACTGAGGTAATGCAAAACAGACCCCCGCCTACAGCAGGGCAGCCAGAAAATCACTTGGCTAGCTTTAAGGACTTTAAATTGGTAGGACCACCGGAGTTCTGGGGAACCTTGGACCCAATTGAAGCCCAAGCATGGATAAAAGAAATGGAGAAGGTGTTTGAGGTCACACGAGTGGCCAAAGCATAGAAGAAGAGTTTTTTCACTTTCACGATGAAGGGTTAAAGCTAACTATTAGTGGAAAGCCAATAAGGGACGAGCAGACGGAGGAGTTATTACTTGGGATAGATTTAAAGAGCTATTCCTCGAGAATTACTTCTCAGAGAATACGCAAGAGGATATGGAAGTTAAGTTTCTTGAACTAAAGCAAGGTAGTATGTCTGTCGCAGAGTACGCATCAAAATTTAATAAGTTGGCCCGATCCGCTTCACATCAGGTTAACACGGAGGCTAGGAAGGCAAGGAGGTTCGAATTAGGACTAAAACCATGGGTGCAGAAATCAGTGGCAGTATGAAAGATTAAGACTTACTCTGATCTATTGGAAAGGGATATCATTTCCGAAGGAGGAAATTAAGCCATCGCTCGATTCAAACAGGAAAAGAAAACCGGTCAAGAAGGAAAGAAAGGGGGAAGCAGCGGAGGCAGCAACCCCAACAAGCTTAAATGGACAAAGAGACAATCCTTTGGAGGTAATAAGTACGGGGGGAGGCCAAGAAAAGCATGAAGTGCAACAACTGTGGGAGGAATCACTCGGGGGAGTGCATGAAGGGAAAGCGTGTTTGTTATCGTTGCGGACAACAGGGGCACATGGCTCCTAAGTGTCCGAATAAATAGAAGGGAGGATGTTTCTTGTGACGCCCCCAAAATAGGTACAATCCACCCAACCCATTATGAGTCTCCAAATACATGGTACAGAAAATAACTACAACTTCATTATTACAATTGTCGTGCAAAATACGACAACAAATATACTGTGAGTTTTAATACCAACTGTGACTCTCATCCCTTTACTTGGATAGCACCTCACATTGATACATTACATAAAGGTACAGTCAATAACTGTTTTAAAAATTAAAATCTTTGGAAAATGCTCAAGGAAACCTTCAAACATGGGAGGCCATGCATCTAAGTTATAATAAATATCATATGACTCGAGAATTATCCTTGGTTGACCCAATAGACCCTAAAGAAAAATGAGAAGATTGCTGTCATGTTCTTTCCAATGGTGAGTCTTCTTTTGACATATAATTATCTCCATTGTCTCCAATTGAGAATTATATTTCAACCAAACTCTAAGATTATATAGGTAGTGCTCGTAGATATAATCAGCAACTGCATGTGCACAACCCTGTCTTATGATAACACGAAGTCGTAGGTCATTAGACATCTTGTATAATTGTGGCAAAACACCCTTCCAAAGTTGGGTTCACCTCACCCTATTCGGTTCACCAAAATCAACGGTTAAAATGACGTATAAAATACGACAGACTTATTTAAAATTCTCGATAAAATTATTTCCATACTATTTTAGGGAAAACCTCAACAACTATAGATCATCGTTCTATTCCCATGTTACCCCCGCTCGACCCAGCTACACTCTAATTACCTGAAAGGAATTGTGAAGCAAAAGGGTGAGCACAACTAGCCCAGTAAAGAATATCATTACTAAAGATAATTAAATTATTAATAGCCTTCGTCAATAATAAATCAGAGATTTAGAACATATGGTAGATGATAAAAATTTTCAACCATAGTTTCAGCGGAATGAACAATCCATTAGAAGAGTTAAATAGACCATAAAGTCTATTATCTTCTCTCTGTTAAAAGTCCACCAACAATGTTTTAACCCTGTAACATTAGTCAACAGCTCCTGTCCACAATCATGTGAATAACTCATAATAATAATTGTAGTTCTAAATTCCTCTTCTCATCTAGGACGAAGATAATTTTTATCACCTGTCTTTACCTGAAACATCAAAGATCATGGTTATACCAAATCATAGTTCCTATTCATAATCATGCTAATAAATTCATCTTTTCACTACGGGCCAAAGATATTCATCAACAGTTCATCCTAGCACTACAGGCCAAAGATATTCAACAACAGGTCATCTTTGCACTACGAGTAAAAGATATTCAACAACAGGTCATCTTTTCACTATGGGCCAAAGATATTCAACAACAAGTTATCTTTGCACTACGGGCCAAAGATATTAATATCTCAAAGAAATATATAATCATTTTAAAATTTATATAAACAATAATTATAACCATGTTGATTAATTCACCTTTCCACTTAAGCTAAAGATATTCAATTATAAATTCAATGGCCATGATCATACCAGTCAACAATTCATCTTTGCACTACTGGCCAAAGAGAACCCATAGTCACGATCATACCAATAATCTACTCATTTTTACACTTCAATGAAAGAGAAATTTCATCACCAGGGTTATAAAATGTTATATATGATAATAAAAATAATATGATCAAAACATGGATTTAATTTCAAGAGTAAAATTCATAAATCAACGATAATTTGGTCAGAAAAAGAAACCAATTTTATCGTGAATAGTAACTCGTGAATAGTAACTCATGAATAGTAACTCGTAAATAGTAACTTATGAATAGTAGCTTGTGAATAGTAACTCATGAATAGTAACTCGTGGATAGTACTCCACATTCGTACATAGTACCGTATACGTAAATAATGTCATATACGTAAATAGTGCCATATATATGAATAGTGTCATATACGTGAATAGTGTCGTATACGTGAATAGTAACCCCGTCACGAAAAGTTAAAAATTTCACAATAAAATTCATATCAATATTTCGGTATAATGGTATCAAAAGAAATAATATCATGTACGAAGAAAATAACACCCCTTACCTCAAAAGAATAATATTTCTGACTGGAATATCAGATGTAATGCTAAAGGAAACTTGCACTGAATAGCAACTCTCAAAGTATCTAAATACTCACAAAATATGCTCGATAATATAGAGAGAGAAAGCTTATGATTCTGGTGTGATTTTCAATTCTAACTAAGCACCCTATTTATAGGAAAATGCTAGAACGCCAAAAGAGACTAAATTAATAAAATATTAATAAAAGTTTTTCTACGCACACCTCTTTGAATAAAACTCAGCCACCACAAGTGGGGCCCACCAAAAATCAGCCAACTTCCACAACAACCAAAAGTGGGGCTCACCCATATTTTTAATAAAAATATTTATTTTCGAAACTTCAATAATTCATAATAAATAGCCCTTTTATCAAAAAAAATTCAAATCTCATGTATATTCCATAGGAAATTTAATTCTCTACAACTTTGTAAAAGAAAGTTTTCCCAAATTCCGCCTCTAACATAGAGGGAATGGCTTACCAAAATTTCTGCTACAACAATTTCTGAATCAGTAACCTCTTAAAATTCATAACAAATCATACATTAATCTTTAACGGTTCAAAAGTTGTGGACATATACTAAACTTATATATGTATAACATATTCGAAAATTATAACGATCCAACGGTCGGATTAAAAATTATAACTCACGCAATATAGCTTAAGAACATTGATTTTTCAGAGTATGAGTCTTTTAGACCAATTTCATTCAAACAGTGACCACGAAATATCCACAAAGAATTTTTGGATGATTCAAATTTCTAAGTTTATCTTACTTTAAGGGCTTTCTTTTGATATATAGCTCATCTCCTAACTCATTATACACCAAGAGTTATGGATTTTATAAAATCAAGTAATAAACTAATTTTTTGAAAATTTTCAAATTTCGTTCTTCATTTCGACAAAATACTGATAAAACACCTCAGCATTAATTCCTTCATTTATATCCATATAAAATATATATTTCCTTATCAATAATTAATTATTCATAAATAACATTATAGAATCACAATAATGACAACCAGGTCGTTCCCAAGAAAGAAGAGGGCTTTTCGATAAGGATTTCTCCTTATTGGCGCGCAATTAGATGAACAAACCCCTTTCCTAGATAAAACTTCCTTAGACATTACCAATAATGATATCTAATAATATTACTCAATTAATATGAATTATTGATATGATAATGGGAAATATTGTGCAGTGATAATTATTACAACAACAATAACATAAAATATCAACATAGCAATTATTGAATCAATAAAATAAAATATTGAACAGTAATTACTGTAATAATTATTGAGTAGTGCATTCTTACGTAAGAATCAATAATCCAACAATACTGTGCAATACCGTGTGCTACTGTATTTTAACCACCAGGTATTCCAACAGTGTTAACGGTAATAACTACGCCGTTATTTATAAAAACTCAAACTTGTCATTTTCGTCATCTGACAGTTATTCTATTATGGGGCCCATAAATGGCTGCGCCATCGTACGAATATTCTCCGACAACAAGAATATTGCACGACCAAACGAATATTCCCCGACAACAATGAATATTTTATAACCACTTACTTATTTTAAAAATTTTATATATATCACCCTTAACTTTAAACTTTTATAAATTTAACTATTTACTAATTAAATAGAAAAATTGAATACTTTTATTTCATAAAATTCGGGGTCTTACAATCTCCCCTCCTTATGAAATTTCGTCCCCGAAATTTACGTACCTGGTATTTAGAAGAGTTGATTATACCTTGCTTTCATTTCAGATTCCATCTTCCCTGTCATCATGATTTCTCCATTGCTCATCTTGTGTATTTCAGATATCATTCTAGAATACAGCTTCAAAATAAGGGTTAATTGACATATCACAATTTGTCAATTTATCAAGTAAGAAATTTTAGCTTAGGTAAGTCACATACTAGCGAAGTATATTACTCGTCTCTCCCCTCTTAGTTCTAGACTTAGATCTCCGTCAGCGACCATATCCCTAAGCTCTGATACCAACTGTGACGCCCCCAAAATAGGTACAATCCACCCAACTCATTCTGAGTCACCAAATACATGGTGCAGAAAAGAACTACAACTTCATTATTACAATTGTCGTGAAAAATACGACAATAAATATACTGTGAGTTTTAATACCAACTGTGACTCTCATCCCTTTACTTGGATAGCACCTCACATTGATACATTACATAAAGGTACTGTCAATAATAGTTTTAGAAATTAAAATCTTTAGAAAATGCTCAAGAAAACCTTCGTACATGGGAGGCCATGCATCTAAGTTATAATAAATATCATAAGACTCGACAATTATCCTTGGTTGACCCAATAGACCCCAAAGAAAAATAAGAAGATTGCTGTCAGGTTCTTTCCAATGGTGAGTCTTCTCTTGACATATAATTATCTCCATTGTCTCCATTTGAGAATTATATTTCAACCAAACTCCAAGATTATATAGGTAGTGCTTGTAGATATAATCAGCAAGTACATGTGTACAACCCTGTCTTATGATAACACGAAGTCGTAAGTCATTAGATATCTTGTATGATAGTGGCAAAACACCCTTCCAAAGTTGGGTTCACCTCACCCTATTCGGATCACCAAAACTAACAGTTAAAATGACGTATAAAATACGATAGACTTATTTAAAATACTCGATAAAATTATTTTCATACTGTTTTAGGGGAAACCTCAACAGCTATAGATCATCGTTTTATTCCCTTGTTACCGCCGCTCGACCCAGCTACACTTTTATTACATGAAAGGAATTGTGAAGCAAAATGGTGAGCACAACTAGCCCAGTAAAGAATATCATGACTAAAGATAATTAAATTATCAATAGCCTTCGTCAATAATAAATCAAGGATTTATAACATATGGTAGATGATAAAAATTTTCAACCATAGTTGCAGCGGAACGAGCAATCCATTAGAAGATTCAAATAGACCATAAAGTCTATTATCTTCTCTTTGTTAAAAGTCCATCAACAATGTTTTAACCCTGTAACATCAATCAACAGTTCATGTCCACAATCATGTGAATAACTCAGATCAGGTTACCTAAAGCAAGACAATGCTTGTTTTAAAGATCAAGTGACAGAGGACAAATTGAACTTAGCTTTGCTCATCAAATGATGGCAGCCCCAAAGAGAAATTTCTTTGTGAAATTCTGAACATGAAATAGAAACACAAAAATAGACTTTTTGCATTACTAAATGAATATATAGTTGCTGAAGCATCTAATACAATCTCACTGCAACATGTACTAGAGAATAAATAATAATAAATAAATAAAGGAGACCTGGGACAAATTATAGGGCATGCTGTCATCTTTCCAATTGATTGTCCAATTGTCTTACTGAAGTCCTACAACTATTAATTTCACTTGTATTTACATTGGACAGTATAGAAAAGAATGCAAGAAAATGAAAACAGATTTTAGGCTACGAACTCTAAACTGCAACTTATGTAAACCAGGCAAATCTGGCATATTCTTAAGAGTCTAATCAGCTTATTAATATAGCAGGCATCTAAATGAAGTGACTCTAAAGAGCTGGGCCCTTCACATGTTGTCACAAACAAAATTGGAGTTTAAAACTAGAAAATCAGCATTCGTGAATGCAATCTACATGAGTTACCTGAATCTAGAGAAAAAGCGGTTTAAAAGGTCACAAGTTTTTCTCCAACAGAACCAAAAAAATAAACAATCTTACCCAGGAAGTCAGGTTTTTTTAATCATAGAAGTTAGATCAAATGGTCAAAAGTTTTTAAATTTTTTATTTTGCCAAAATACTGAAAGTCTATTTCAGTAAATGAGCAAAATAAAGTAGAAAACATAATTTACCCAGTAATGGCAATAAAACTATAAGGAAACATAAAGTACTATTGGTTTCCCACAAAATAATATACTTGTATGATTTTTAATTGTATATATGACCGAATGAAGAACTCTAGTTGTCAAGATTAGCTCACAAAACAAAAAACATCTATGGCATTATTTTATGAGTTATTTTGTAAATTACAGAGACCATTTGATTACCATATTCTATAAATCAGCAAGCAATCAAAAATGTAGCATTTGATAGTACAAAAAGAATAAATAAATATTAAACGAATCTGTAAACTGACGAGGAACAATCAAAATTACAAAGGCCAAGCTTAATTCCATGAAAGATAACAGAACCTCCATGAAATTTCCAAATAATCCAGCATAGAGAAATTGAACCATTTAACCAAAGCTTAAATTTTAGTTATCACAAATACATGGGCACACATGGGCACAAAAACCATATCACAAATATACTACTACAACTTACTTTAAACTGATCCATTAAAAAATGAATTCTAATCTATCACAATAATTTTCTCAAATCAAATTACTATAAATATACGCAGTCACACACAACACAGATAACACACACCACAAACAAACACATGATTAACACCAATAAAAAAACAAATTTTAAGATATAAGAACATTATATTCCATAATTTTGCAATCAAATAACAAACAACCCATTTCATTAGCTAAGATACAAAAAATTAATAACTAATACCCAAATCTTCTCAGCAGCCAAATAGCGAAACCCTAGAGTGATTGATTTGTAAATTAAAAAAATCATATTAGGGTATGGACCTGATTTGGGTAGAATTATTTCGGTAGTTGTTAGCAGCTTTGAAGCGCAGGATCTCAATCCATTGTTCGTGGCCATGGTGGGTCGGTTTGTTATTGTAGAGAAAATGTGAGAAATGAGAACAAGAAGAACCCTCTTTCTCTCTCCTCTTTCTTATATGCAGACTACAGTGAATATATGTGTAAGACCCCAAATAATTAATAAATGAAATTTATTTTCCTCTATTTATTATTTTGAAATAGTAAGGGTTGATTTGATTAATGTGGATAGTTATGGGTAAAATACGCAAATATTTCAAAATAAGCAAGTGGTTATAAAATATTCATTGTTGTCGGGGAATATTCGTTGGTCGTGGAATATTAAATCTTGTTGGGGAATATTAAATGACTCACGGCAGTAATGACCATGTGTGGGCCCCATAACGGAAAGCGATTGGATGAAAAAAACGACAAATATAAGTTGTTTAAAAATAACGACGTAGTTGTTACCAAGTATTATCTTGTTAAAATACCTTGGTTAAAACACAAGAAGACATTAAGATTGCACCAATTATTGATTCTTACGTAAGAAGGCCTTTACTCAATAATTGTTACAGTAATCTTATTCGGTATTTTATTTTATTGATTCAATAATTGTTGTGTTGATATTTTATATTACCGTTGTTTCAATAATTGTCACTACACGTATTTTTCATTATCGAAGCAATAATTCATATTATCTCGAATAATATTATTGGATAACATTATTGGCAATGTCCGGAAAGTTACATCTAAGGAGAAGTTTGGTCACCTAATTGCGTGCGAAGAGGAGAAATTCTTATTGGAAAGCCCTCTTCCTCGAGAGCGCTCGGTTGTCAATATTGTGATTACGTAATATTATTTGTGAATAATTAATTATTGATTCATATGATGAGGAAAATATTGATTTTATGTGGATATAGATGGAGAAATTTTTAATGTGACAATTGTTGAAAATTAAAATTTTATCTTTTTCTGATAAAATAATTCATTTAAATATATTATTATATTTTTAATAATATAATAATGGTGATATTTTTACAATGAATGTGTGATATATGAGTATACGAGAAGAAAGAGTATTTTTGTTGTAATAAATGTTTAAAACATGTTAAACATGTCGGTGGACCCCATTTCTTGACTGAAATTTGATTAGCTTTGTAAAATCGTCTGCTTATGGATTTTGGTCAATTTCTCATTTGAATTTGGAAAAACTTTCTTCCGGAAAGTTGTAGAGAATTGAATTTCCTATAAAAACTTGAGAGATTGAATTTTCGACAAAAGAGTTATTTATTATGAATTATTGAAGTTTCAAGCATCAAATAATTAATTTTGGAAGTTTAAAATATTTTAATTAGAAAAAACGTTTTTTAATGTTTTGGCATGTGTGGTGATGTTGTGAAATTTGGTAGTGGGCGTATGACTTTGAAAAAAAATATATTAATATTTTTATTAAATTTTCTACTTTTGGTGTTCTAAGCATTTTCCTATAAATAGGTGCTTAGGTTAGAATTGAAAATCACATTTAAATCGAAGTTTTTTCTCTCTATATTATCGAGCGTATTCTTGTGAGTATTTTGAGTATATTTTGAGTATTGCTATACTGATGCAAGTTCAAGTCATAGCTTTATATCCTGTTTCAAATTTAGAATCCGATCTTTCGAGGTAAGGATATTATTTTTTAATGATATTATTTATTCTAATATCATTATGTCAAGTATTGATCTGAACTTTTAATCAAATTTGGAACTTTTAGTGTCTGGGGTTACTTATTCACGATACTCAGACTACTATTCGATATACTGGTACTATTCATGAATATAAGACTATTCATCGAAAAAATAAAATTTTCCTTTCCGTCCAAAATATCTATTGTGGATACTAGCTTTGATTGTATCCATGTTTTGATCATTCTTGAATTTTACACCACTATGATTATTTTTGAGGTATTTTTGGACGTGGATAAAACAAAGTACAAATCCGTAATCCTTAATCCTTGTCATTTTGTTTCTTTGGATTCGTTTCTTTTAAAAATATTTTCATCATCCTCGGTCTTAAATGATGATATTATTGAATATCTTTGGCCTGTGAAGTGCAAAAGATGAATGATTTCGATGAATATCTTTGGCCCCGTAGTGCAAAGATGAGCAGTGTTTAGATGAACATGACTAATCGATGAATATCTTTGGCTGTAGTGCAAAAGATGAATATTTGATTCCGATATATATTGATTGATGTTACAGGATAAAAGATAGAGCGATGAACTTTAAATTCATACATAGAAGATAGTAGTTTGCATTCTCTACTTAACTCTTCTAATGAATTATTATTTTTTCATGCGAATATTGATTTAAAACTTGTTGTCTATTGTATTCTATTAGATTTTTCTCTGTTGAAGACTAACGATAATTTGTTGTATATTATCTTAGTCATAATATTCTTTATTGGGCTAGTTGAGCTCACCCTTTTCCTTTTTGTTCCATTTTTCTTCTTAGGAGGCGAGAATGTAAGCGAGTGCAGTGGGATATGGAATGATGGTTATAAAGAGAGTTGTTTAGTAGTCCTCACAATTTTGTAAAATAATGTATCAATAAATGTGATGAGGATTTATTTGGGTATAGATATTGTCTACAGAAGATAATATTTGTATTCAAACTCACGCTTTTACTATTGTAATAATAAAGTTGTAGTTGTTTACATACCATGTATTGACAACTCGTAATGGGTGATGTATACCTATTTTGGGGCGCCACGGTTGGTATCGAGCTTAGGGATATGATCTGGCGGAGATCGGGGAATAGAACTAGGAGGGGAGAGGCGAATAAATCCTTCGCTAAGTGTGTCCTACCTAAGCTTATTTGTTAGTTGGTCAAGAGATAGGGATATTATGTGATATATTGATTTGCTTAATTAACCCTTGTTTTATGGCCGATGATTTGAGAATGTCGATGAGAATATTAACGGTGGAAATGAGACCGTGGAGACGCATGTACTCACCAACGAGGAGAACGTCTGTGGTGACAATGTTCCTCCTGTGAACAACACCATTGAGCAGATGATGAACGAGGGGATGTTTAGAAGCTTTTTGCAGTTCATGCAAAATTAGACGAGGGAAACTCGTGTTCAAAATACAGGAGGAAATGATAGCAATTCACGGGTTGTCACAGCCATGCAGTTCAAAGAGTTGGGACCACCAGAATTTAAGGGAAAGCCAGATCCGATCATGGCGGAAACATGGGTCAAGCAAATTACCAAGGTATTAGATGTCTTGGGATGCACGGAGGAACAGAAGGTTCCATTCGCCACCTTTATATTCCGTGGCGAGGCAGACTACTGGTGGGAGTCTGTGAAGTGTACCCATCCAGCCGCACTCAGCATGTCTTGGGAGACGTTTCAGAAAATATTTAATGAAAAATAGTTTCCTGAAAGTATTCGTCATATGAAGGAAGTGGAGTTTATTAGACTGGAGCAAAATAACATGACGGTGTCCCAGTACGAGGCAAAGTTTGCAGAGTTATCCAGATTTGCACCTCATTTGGCGGAGAATGAGGAACGTATGACGCGGATGTTTCTTAGAGGTTTGAAACCCGGCATACGTTAGTATCTCATTTCTCATAAATTTTCTCTCTATTCAGATGTTGTAAACAGGGCTCAATTATTAGAGCGAGATAACGAGTACGATCAACTGAGGGACCACAACCAAGATCATACCGGAGATGGTAGTCAACAAAACAACGATAACCAGCGGAGAAAGAAAAAGATGGACAAAAATGGTAACCTCTCGGTGGTAATCATGGCCATGAGAATAGAGAAAAGCGAATCGGGAGGAGATTTTAAAAAGAGGAGATTCAACAACGACTATGTGAAGACGACGGTCTTAGGAAGCAAACCTGGTTCTAAGGGAGGAGAACGACCACCGGTCATATGCTACAAATACAGAAAAGAGGGACATATCGGTCCAAACTGTCACAACAGATTCAAGGTATGCTATAATTGTGGAAAGGAAGGACATATCGCTTCGAGATCAGATTATGCAGTGAAGCGAAACCTAGTTCAATGGGACGGTGACTCAAAAGATCTGTCCCGTAAAAGTCAAAGTCAGCGGTCCTGGAAGAAGCGTTTGTTGTGGATTGGTCAAAATGCGAGGAACCCAAACGAGGTGATCACGGGTAAGCTATTTATGAATTCTTGCGAAGTTTATACCTTACTGACATCTTTGGTGCTACCCATTCATTTATCTCTCCGCTTGTGCTCAACGTTTAAACTTGACTCTGGAGAAATTAGACTTTGACCTATCCGTGAAAACTCCGTTAGGATAAACTTTCATCACATCCATCGCTTATAAATCTTGTTTGATTCAAGTTGGCACCATCACCTTACCGTTGACCTTATCTCTTTAAAGATACTTGCTTTTGATGTGATTTTAGGGATTGATTGGTTAACTACTCATCATGCCAAAATTGATTGTTTTCATAAGGTTGTTAGTTTTCATATTCCTAACCAACCCGTTGTATTTAATTCAAGCAACTAAACCATTAAAATCAATTATTGTCATATCTAATCATAAAGCTATTCGTTTATTGAAAAAGCGGATGTCAAGCTTTCTTAGCCCATGTTATGGATTTGAATAAAGACACGTCAAATTTGAATAATATTCTGTTGTTATTGACTTTCCGACGATTTCTGAAGAACTTCCGGTTCACCCCGTAACGTGAAGTTGAATTCTTTATTGATCTTGAACTCCGGTACAAAGCCCATTTCTAAAACCCCATATCGAATGGCTCCTATTGAACTTCGAGGAGTTAAAGGTCCAACTACAGGAATTGTTGGACATCGGTTTCATCGGCCCCTAGTACATCTCCTTGGGGTGCTCCTGCTTTTCTGTTAAAGAAGAGAGAAGGCGGGAGTATGCGACTTTTGTATTGACTATCGGGGAATTGAACCATGTCACCATCAAGAATAGGTATCTCTCACCTCGTATTGAAGACTTGTTTGACCGATTTGCAAGGAGCACAATTCTTTTCAAAATCGATCTTCGATTCGGATATCATCACCAAGATTAGAATCGAGGATATTCCAAAGACCGCCTTTAGAACTTCAGATGCGGGCATTATGAATTCCTAGTCATGTCTTTTGGATTGACTAATGCTCCTGCTGACTTTCATGGATATGATGAACCGAGTATTCAAGGAATATTTGGATCCTTTTTGTTGTTGTCTTTATTGATGACATCCTCATATATTCCAAAAGTCGTGAAAATCATGAGCACCATTTGAAGTCGGTAATCGCAAAGGCTTCGTGAAAACAAGTTATATGCCAAGTTAAAGAAATGCGAGTTCGCTCGAGGAAGTAGCATTTCTTGGGCACGCCATGTCAAAACATGGAGTATCTCATTGACCCGGCCAAGATTGAAGCAATACAAAGTTGAGAGCAACCAAGACGGTGGATCAAGTACGTAGCTTTCGGGCTTAATTTGGTTATTATCGGAGATTCGTGGAAGGGTTTTTTCGAATCACTATTCCGTTAACTCGATTAACTCGGAAAGATATAAAATTCGTATGGAGCGAGGAATGCGAGAAGAGTTTCCAAGAGCTTAAGAGGAGACTTATTTTGACTGTTTCTAATAATACCATCCGAATGCGGATGGATTTGTTATCTACAAATGATGCTTCATGCAAAGGGTTAGGATGTGTTCACATGCAACGTGGGAAAGTCATAGCCTATGCCTCGCGACAACTTAAAGAATATGAGAGGAATTATCCTACTCATGATCTAGAGTTAGCGCAAATCGTTTCCGCGCTAAAGATCCTGGAGGTACTATCTATACGGGGAGAAAGTGGAGATATATTCGCACCATAAAAGCCTCAAATATTTCTTCACTCAAAAGAACTCAACACGCGCGGCAAATGACGTTGGCTTGAGCTATTGAAAGACTACGACCACACTATTCAATACCATCCCGAAAAGTTTAACGTGGTAGCCGACGCGTTGAGTAGAAGATCATATGCAGGAATGAGTGCGATGATGTCGAGTATACGACAGAGCCAACTTTAATAGAAAAAGTTAAGGTTGCTCAAGCCACCGAGGCCGGAATGATCATGCGTATGAAGAAGAAAGTACAAGAAGGTGCTATTCCTAAGCGGGAATTAATGAAGAAGGAATACTTGAGTCCACTCTGCACTTTGTGTTCCTAATGACTCGATTTGAAGTACAAGATTATGATGGAGGCACACAATACACCATTTGCAATCCATCTCGAAGTACTAAAATGTATCGTGATCTTGACATACATTTTGGTGGAACAATATGAAGAGAGATTGCAAAGTTTATCTCGATGTGTTTAACTTGTCAACGTGTAAAGGCGAGCATCTAGTACCTAAGGGTCCGTCTGCAACCACTTGAGATTCCGAAATGGAAGTGGGAACACATTACCATGGATTTTCGTTCACGGGTCTTCCTACGGTTTCTCAAGGCATCAATGTCATTTGGGTTATTGTTGATAGATTAACCAAGTCTGCTCATTTCTTGCCAATACGGAGACTTATTCCCTTGAACGTCTTGCTAGTATATATGTAAATGAGATTGTGAGGTTGCATGGCATGCCAGTATCCATAGTTTCGGATCGTGACCCAAGATTCACTTCAAGATTTTGGGTTAGCTTGCAAAAAGCTATGGGCACGGATTTACGATTCAGTTCGGCATACCATCCTCAAACGGACGGACAATCAGAGAGGACTATTCAAACTCTTGAAGATTTATTAAGACTCTATGTCCTAGACTTCAAGGGCAGTTGGGATAAGTATTTACCATTGGTGGAATTCTCCTACAACAACAGTTATCAGGCAAGTATAGGTGTGGCTCCATTTGAAGCATTATATGGACGAAAGTGTCGCTCTCCAATATGTTGGGATGAGGTGGGTGAAGCAACATTGTTGGGACCCGAGTTAAATACGTATGATCACCGAAAAGATCCAAATGATTTGACAACGATACAAACGGCAGACAAGATCGACAAAAGAGTTATGCGGATCTTCATCGAAAGGACGTGGAATTTAGTATAGGGGATCATGTATTGTCATGAAGTTGCTCCATGGAAAGGAGTTACAAGATTTGGGAAGAGAGGAAAGCTCAATCCACGATTTATTGGTCCATTTCAAATTCTTGACCGAGTAGGAAATGTAGCCTATAGACTCAAGATTACCTCGAAAGTATGTCTCGTGTTCATAATGTGTTTCATATATCTGCATTTCAGTAAATATGTGAAAGATCCGAACCACGTTATAGAGTTAGAACCGGACGAGATAGCCAAGACTTAACGTATTTAAGAGGTACCTGCCAAGATCTTGGATAGGAAGGAGCATGCCCTACGACAAAGGTCATACCACAAGTTAAAGTTTTGTGGAGGAATCATGCTATTGAGGAAATGACCAGGAGTTGGAAACGGAAATGAAAGCGAGGTATCCTCATCTTTTCAAACACCAGTATCGCACGCCAATTTCGAGGACGAAATTTCATAAGGAGGGAGGTTCAAGACCCCAAATAATTAATAAATGAAATTTATTTTCTCTATTTATTATTTTGAAATAGTAAGGGTTGATTTGATTAATGTGGATAGTTATGCGTAAAATACGCAAATATTTCAAAATAAGCAAGTGGATATAAAATATTCATTGTTGTTTGGGAATATTCATTGGTCGTGGAATATTCGTGATCGTCGGGAATATTCGTACGACGACGTTACCGTATATGTGGGCCCCATAACGGAAAGCGATTGGATGAAGAAAACGACAAATATAAGTTGTTTAAAAATAACGGCGTAGTTATTACCGTTAATATCTTTGTTAAAATACTAAATTGGTGGTTAAAACACAAGAAGATTTGTAAAGATTGCACCAATTATCGATTCTACGTAAGAAGGCACTACTCAATAATTGTTACAAAGTAATTATTGCTCAAAGATTTTATTTTATTGATTTAATAATTGTTGTGTTGATATTTTATATTACTGTTGTTTCAATAATTGTCACTACACAATATTTTTCATTATCGAAGCAATAATTCATATTATCTGAATAATATTATTAGATAACATTATTGGCAATGTCTAGAAAGTTCTGTCTAAGGAGAGGTTTGGTCACCTAATTGCGCCAGTAAGGAGAAATTCTTATTGGAAAGCCCCCTCTTTCCTGGGAACTGCCTGGTTGTCAATATTGTGATTCTGTAATATTATTTGTGAATAATTAATTATTGATTCATATGATGAGGAAATTATTGATTTTATGTGGATATAGATGGAGAAAATTTTTAATGTGACAATTGTTGAAAATTAAAATTTTATCTTTTTCTGATAAAATAATTCATTTAAATATATTATTATATTTTTAATAATATAATAATGGTGATATTTTTACAATGAATATGTGATATATGAGTATCTGAGAAGAAAGAGTATTTTTGTTGTAATAAATGTTTAAAACATGTTAAACATGTTTGTGGACCCCATTTCTCGATCGAAATTTGATTATACCGTAAAATCGCTTGGATTTATGGATTTTGGCCAATTTTGTTTGAATTTGGAAAAACTTTCTTCCGGAAAGTTGTAGAGAATTGAATTTCCTATAAAAATGTGCGAGATTCGAATTTTCTGACAAAAGAGCTATTTATTATGAATTATTGAAGTTTCAAGCTTCAAATAATTATTTTTGGAAGTTTAAAATATTTTAATTAGAAAAAACGTTTTTTAATGTTTTGGCATGTGTGGTGATGATGTTGTAATTTGGTAGTGGGCGTATGACTTTGAAAAAAAAATTATATTAATATTTTTATTAAATTTTCTATTTTGGTGTTCTAAGCATTTTCCTATAAATAGGGTGCTTATGTTAGAATTGAAAATCACACCAGAAACTGAAGTTTTCTCTCTATATATTATCGAGCGTATTCTTGTGAGTATTTTGAGTATATTTTGAGTATTGCTATACGGTGCAAGTTCAAGTTATAGCCTATATATCAGGTGTTTCAAAATTAAGTACCGATCTTTCGAGTTAAGGGATATTATTTTTTAATGATATTATTTATTCTAATATCATTATGCCAAGTATTGATCTGAACTTTTAATCAAATTTGGAACTTTTAGTGTTTGGGGTTCTTATTCACGATATACTACATTATTCACGATATCTTCAGATTATTCATGAATACGACACTATTCATCGAAAAAATAAAATTTTCCTTTTCGTCCAAAATATCTATTGTGGATACTAGCTTTGATTGTATCCATGTTTTGATCATTCTTGAATTTTTTACACCACTATGATTATTTTTGAGGTATTTTTGGACGTGGATAAAACAAAGTACGAATCCGTAATCCTTAATCCTTGTCATTTTGTTTCATGGATTCATTTTTTAAAAATATTTTCATCATCCTCGGTCTTAAATGATGATATTATTGAATATCTTTGGCCCAGTAGTGCAAAGATGAATGATTTCGATGAATATCTTTGGCGTAGTGCAAAGATGCAAAGATGAGCAGTGTTTAGATGAACATGACTAATCGATGAATATCTTTGGCCTGTAAGTGCAAAGATGAATATTTGATTCCAGATATATATTGATTGATGTTACAGGGATAAAAGATAGACGATGAACTTTAAATTCATACATAGAAGATAGTAATTTGCATTCTCTACTTAACTCTTCTAATGAATTATTATTTTCGCTGCGAATATTGATTTAAAACTTGTTGTCTATTGTATTCTATTAGATTTTTCTCTGTTGAAGACTAACGATAATTTGTTGTATATTATCTTAGTCATAATATTCTTTATTGGGTTAGTTGAGTTCACCCTTTTCCTTTTTGTTTCATTTTTCTTCTTAAGAGGCGAGAATGTAGCGAGTACGAGTAGGGGTATGGAATGATGGTTATAGAGAGAGTTGTTTAGTAGTCCTCACCATTTTTGTAAAATAATATATCAATAAATGTGATGAGGATTTATTTGGGTATAGATATTGTCTAGAAGATAATATTTGTATTCAAACTCACAGTTTTACTATTGTAATAATAAAGTTGTAGTTGTTTCAGTACCATGTATTGACAACTCAGAATGGGTGATGTATACCTATTTTGGGGGTGTCACAATATGTATATGTTAATATGACCCGGGATGTATGGACAAGCCCGGTTTGTATGGAAAGCCCCAAGAACAGCCTATAAGTTTGAACCCGGCATCATTTTAATTTTGATAATATTTTAACATTTGTAATCTGTTCCACAAAAAGAGTCATAATTATTATAATTTTGTTTATTGTTAATTTATAATATTTTAAAATTTAAATTATTGTAACTTAATATTTTAAGTGATACAATTAATATTATAAATTACTTAAAAATTAATATTAAAGAAAAAACTCAAGCTTAACTATTTTTGTAAATCATATGAGTATTTTTTTTTTAGAATTTGTACTCTATTCCACAAAAAAGCGTCACTAACTTATTATTTTTTTTCCTTTTTTTGTCATGATCAATGTATGATAGTTAAAAGTTTTAACGTAGTGTAAAGTTATTTACTTTATAATTTATTAAAAGAAATAGTCGATATTGTAAGTTACTTAAAATGTGTTATTAAAAATAAATTTATTACTATAAAAAATTTAATGTATTTATATTACAATTTATATTTACCATGCTTAATTTTAAAAAAATTATTTAGAATAAAACAGTGACTAATTTTATCTCTCGCAAAAAAAAGTCAGAACAATAATATATACTGAGTAATAATTCATTAATAGATTTTTTTTCCTCGCCAATTTTTATCATAAATTGGCGCCAAATATGCTTCTACCGCCTCAATTTTGCGAAAGAAAAAATATAAATTGTGAAGAATTTTTTTTCCGCTATAAAACTCTTTATGTGAAGGAATGAATTCCTTCACAATATTTTTTTCACTACATCCTTAATTTCTTGTAGTGTTTTTTGTAATCTCAAGTTAAATATTTACTTATATTAAATAATCTATTTTTTTACAATAATTTGTGCGTAATATCCTTAGTATTAAATGTCATATTTTTATTATTTATAAATATTTATATAATATCATTAGTCATTTATAGAAAAATATGCAATTAGATGAGAATTTAAATATGAATAATTTTATCATTTGACATTTTTTTTAAATTCGCATAAAATTAATCATCACTTTCATTCTCGGAGTGATGAAGTACTTGTAAGTATATCCTGCTTCTATATGGAAATAGGAAACATTGGGAAGCGTAGATATAATAATCAGATTTGATGAGGTTGAGTTTATTTGGGTCTGAGGCCCGGAACTAACATGATTGGCAATCAGTTGTCACGGGTACTATTTCAACAACCATAATCTATACCGTTGACCGCAACATTGGATGGCACAGATTGAAAGGGATTTTCCCCTGTCGCTACAGGCTGTAGCGACATGAGAAATTACTCATTTGCTCCTCATTTGCTCATGTGCTACACTGTCTACCGCTACAAGTTATGGCGGTAGTTTAGTTAACTAATAAATTAGAATGGTTCAGTGGTAGCTTAATGGCCCAATAACCCATAGGTCTTAGGTTTGAAACCTAGTTGTGATATTTTTGCTTCTTATGTAATATTTTTTATGTATTAGATAAATTCTATTACCATCTATATATATACCCATCTTAAATCTCCACATTAAACTAAATATATATAAAGTAACTATGAATATTTATATAACGTAATTATGAGTAATTTCATATATATATATATATATATTATATTTATTATTATTATTATAATTATTATTATTATTATTATTATTATTATTATAGTAGTAGTATTATTATTATCTTCATTTAAGGCAACATTTTAATAGTCGTTGCAAAAAGTTGTATAAAATTTGTATTTGAATAACTTTATCTATATATATATATATATACACACACACACACACACACACATATAACCTTATTAACTACATACAATTAATTTTAATCTTATGTAACATTTCATTTGTTCATATTTAAAATATCGTTAAATTAATTAAAATTTTCATTAGTAAACTTTTTGAAGAGTTACGTATACAATATATTATAATTTGAAACTCTCTATAAATGTTACATATAACAAAATATAATAAAGTAATATATATTGAGGTTAAATAATAAATAAAACTAACTATAAGCATATTATTAATGTTTTAATCAAATATTTTTAAAGAAATAAAAAAATCACATATTCAATGTAAATTGTTGAATTTAAGAACATAAAGAAAATTTCCTTAAAAAAATGTTGCTCACGAGTATCAAACTTCAAACCTCTCCAAACTAGAAACCTTATATTCCAACAAAAGCAACTAGACCAACTACCTATCTTGCTAGAATTTATTTAACATTAATATTTAAACCACTTAGCATCATTTCTATGCATGTGAAGATGAAATATGAAGATGAGATAATACACTTTTTGCCCACTGTACTAGGAATTGTAATAATAATTGTAATAATTATTATTATATTAATAATAATAAATTTTAAATACTTAAAATAATAATAATAATTAAAATACCCTAAAATAATATAAGGCAGTTACAAATTAAATACCCTAAATATAAAATTACATTCAAAGTTTTTTTAACCACTGAATCAAAATTTATTTTGTTTTTTTTGTACTAGTCACGTGGGTATAAATGTTTTTCGAATAAAATTTAATATTTTGACATATTTTTCTTTTTATTGTTATAGGACTCGATCAAATTAAATTTAAATTTAAAAAAACCCATGGGTAAGTATAAGAATCGATCTAATAAATTACAAAGACGAATACATTAGCGAATAACAAATATTTATAATAGAAAGATTTGCCAGAGTTCAATGATTAAAAATAGTCACTATAATTACAATTAGATTTTTTTAAAAAAATATATATATTTATCGTTAAATTTCATAATAAAGTCATATTACAACTAAACTCTAATGGATAAGATAGAATAATGATGTGTGAGTCCTTTTATTTTTTTCAATTCATATATTCATATACATTGACATTTAATCTGAGACAATTTGTTGGATCACTCTTATTTTAATTTTAATTATTATTATTATTTTAATTATAATAATAATAATAATTATTATTATTATTATTACAATTATAATAATAATAATAATAATAATAATAATATTTGTAATTATTATTATTATTACAATTATTATAATAATAATAATACTAATAAGTGTAATAATAATAATAATTGTAATAATCATAATAATTAAAATAATAATAATAATAACAATAATAATAATAAATAATAATAATAATAATAATAATAATAATTTTATTATTATTTAAAATTTTAATTATCGCATTTGTAAACACTTTTGTCTTGTGAACACTTTTTAGTTTCTAACATTGGTAAATGCAGGCATGTAGCAGCATGACTTATTTCATGGCTGAGAAATCTATGTTGAAATTTATATCTTAATATATCATCTTTTGTATTTTTTTTCCAGTCTTAATACTCACGGGCTTTGCAGGATTAGTACCATAATAATAATATTATTATTATTTTATTATTATTTAATATTTTAATTATTATTATTATTTTAATTATTTAAAATTTATTATTATTATTACAATAATAATTATTTTAATTATTATTATTATTTTAATTATTATTTTATTACGAAAATAAAAATTATTGCCAATGAATGTGGGTCCGTGTATTAATCGAAATATAGCAAAAAAAAACTTCACATTGCCTACGATGAGGAGAAATCAAGTGGTTAAAAAATTTTGCAATCAATTTCTAGCTAATTTTGTTTTCAAAATTTGCAAGGACTTATGAATTTCGTTGCAAAAAGTGAAAGCCTGACACAATCTGCAATGAAGGACAAGTTTCGTTGCTAAACATACACTTTTAGCAAGGACCTGAAAAATCGTTGTTAAAGCCCTATTTTTAGCAAAAAAAAAAAACTTTTGTTGCCCACGATGATGGAAAATCAAGTGGCCAAAAATTTTGCAACGAATTTCTAACGAAATTTTTTCCCGCCAATGAATTAGCAACAAAATTTTGCAATGACTTATGAATTTCGTTGCAAAAAGTGAAAGCCTGACACAATCTGCAACGAAGGACAAATTTCGTTGCTAAACATATACTTTTAGCAACGACTTATAAAGTCGTTGCCCGAAAAATCATTGCTAAAGGCCCATTTTTTTGTACTGATACTCATAATTGTAGTTCTAAATTTCTCTTCTCATCTAGGACGAAGATAATTTTCATCACCTGTCTTTACCTAAAACATCAAAGATTATGGTTATACCAAATCACAGTTCCTGTTTATAATCATACTAATAAATTCATCTTTGCACTATGGGCCAAAGATATTCATCAACAGTTCATCTTTGCAGTACAGGCCAAAAATATTCAACAACAGGTCATCTTTTCACTACGGGCCAAAGATATTCAACAACAGGTTATCTTTGCACTACGGGCCAAAGATATTAATATCTCAAAGAAATATATAATCATTTCAAAATTTATATAAACAATAATTATAACCATGTTGATCAATTCACTTTTGCACTTAAGCTAAAGATATTCAATTATAATCATGTTCATCTTTGCACTACTGGCCAAAGAAAACCCATGGTCACGATTATACCAATAATCTACCCATCTTTACACTCCAATGAAAGAGAAATTTCATCACTAAGGTTATAAAAATATTATATATGATAATAAAAATAATATAATCAAAACATGTATTTAATTTCAAGAGTAAGATTCATAAATCAGCGATAATTTGATCAGAAAAAGAAACCAATTTTATCATGAATAGTTCTTCGTGAATAGTAACTCATGAATAGTATTCCGTATTCGTACATAGTACCGTATACGTAAATAATGTTATATACATAAATAGTGTCATATACATGAATAGTGCCGTATACGTGAATAATGTCGTATACGTGGATAGTAACCCCGTCACGAAAAAAATAAAAATTTCACAATAAAATTCATATCAATATTTCGGTATAATGATATTAAAAGAAATAATATCATTTATGAAAAAAATAACATCCCTTCCCTCAAAAGAACACTATTTCTGACTCGAATATCAAATGTAATGCTGAAAGAAACTTGCACTGAATTATAACTCTCAAAGTATCTAAATACTCACAAAATACGCTCGATAATATAAAGAGAGAACGCTTATGATTCTGGTGTGATTTTTAATTTTAACTAAGCACCCTATTTATAGGAAAATGCTTGAACGCCAAAGGAGACTAAATTAATAAAAGTTTTTTCTACGTACATCTCTTTGAATAAAATTCAGCCACCATAAGTGGGGCCCACCAAAAATCAGCCAACTTCCACAATAACCAAAAGTGGGGCCCACCCATATTTTTAATAAAAATATTTATTTTCGAAACTTCAATAATTCATAATAAATAGCCCTTTTATCAGAAAAATTCAAATCCCATGTCTATTCCATAGGAAGTTTAATTATCTACAACTTTGTAGAAGAAAGTTTTTCCAAATTCCGCCTCTAACATAGAGAGAAAGGCTTACCGAAATTTCTGCTACAACGATTTCTGAATCAGTCACCTCTTAAAATTCATAACAAATCATACATTAATCTTTAACGGTTCAAATTTTGTGAACATATACTCAACGTATATATGTATAACATATCCAAAAATTATAACGATCCAACGGTCGGATTAAAAATTATAACTCACGCAATATATCTTAAGAACATTGATTTTTTAGAGTATGAGATCTTTAGACCAGTTTCATTCAAACAGTGACCACGAAATATCCACAAAGAATTTTTGGATGATTCAAATTTCTAAGTTTATCTTACTTTAAGGGCTTTCTTTTGATATATAGCTCATCTCCTAACTCATTATACACCAAGAGTTATGGATTTTACAAAATCAAGTAATAAACTAATTTTTTAAAAATTTCCAAATTTCGTTCTTCATTTCGACAAAATACTGATAAAACACCTCAGCATTAATTCCTTCATTTATATCCATATAAAATATATATTTCCTTATCAATAATTAATTATTCATAAATAATATTATAGAATCATAATAATGACAACCAGGTCGTTTCTAGGAAAGAAGAGGGCTTTTTGATAAGGATTTATCCTTACTGGCGCGCAATTAGATGAACAAACCCCTTTCCTAGATAAAACTTCCTTAGACATTGCCAATAATGATATCTAATAATATTACTCAATTAATATGAATTATTGATATAATAATGGGAAATATTATGCAGTGATAATTATTGAAACAACAATAACATAAAATATCAACGTAGCAATTATTGAATCAATAAAATAAAATATTAAACAGTAATTATTGTAACAATTATCGAGTGCCTGCCTTCACGTAAGAATCAATAATCCAACAATATCATGCAATACTGGTGTTCATCTTTGTGCAACCACGCTGCTTATTGTATTTTAACCACCGTGTATTCCAACGTTGTTAGCAGAATAACTACGCCAATTATTTATAAAAACTCAAACGTGTCATTTTCATCATCTGACAGTTATTCTATTATGGGGCCCATAAATGGTTGGGCCATCGTACGAATATTCTCCGACAACAAGAATATTGCACGACCAAACGAATATTCCCCGACAACAATGAATATTTTATAACCACTTGCTTATTTTAAAAATTTTATATATATCACTCTTAACTTTAAACTTTTATAAATTTAACTATTTACTAATTAAATAGAAAAATTGAATACTTTTATTTCATAAAATTCAGGGTCTTACAATCTCTCATTCTTATGAAATTTTGTCCCCGAAATTTACGTACCTGGTATTTAGAAGAGTTGATTATACCTTGCTTTCATTTCAGATTCCATCTTCCCTGTCATCATGATTTCTCCATTGCTCATCTTGTGTATTTCAGATATCATTCTAGAATACCGCTTCAAAACAAGGGTTAATTGACATATCACAATTTGTCAATTTATCAAGTATAAAATTTCAGCTTAGGTAAGTCACATACTAGCGAAATATATTACTCGTCTCTCCCCTTCTAGTTCTAGACTCAGATCTCCGTCAGCAACCATATCCCTAAGCTCTGATACCAACTATGACGTCCCCAAGATAGGTACAATCCACCCAACCCATTCTGAGTCACCAAATACATGGTGCAGAAAACAACTACAACTTCATTATTACAATTGTCGTGCAAAATACGACAACAAACATACTGTGAGTTTTAATACCAACTGTGACTCTTATCCCTTTACTTGGATAGCACCTCACATTGATACATTACATAAAGGTACAGTCAATAACATGTTTTAGAAATTAAAATCTTTAGAAAATGCTCAAGAAAACCTTCGTACATGGGAGGCCATGCATCTAAGTTATAATAAATATCATATGACTCGACAATTATCCTTGGTTGACCCAATAGACCCCAAAGAAAAATAAGAAGATTGCTGTCATGTTCTTTCCAATGGTGAGTATTCTCTTGACATATAATTATCTCCATTGTCTCCATTTGAGAATTATATTTCAACCAAACTCCAAAATTATAAAGGTAGTGCTTGTAGATATAATCAGCAAGTACATGTGTACAACCCTGTCTTATGATAACACGAAGTCGTAAGTCATTAGACATCTTGTATGATAGTGGCAAAAAACCCTTCCAAAGTTGGGTTCACCTCACCCTATTCGGATCACCAAAATCAACGGTTAAAATGACGTATAAAATACGATAGATTTATTTAAAATTCTTGATAAAATTATTTCCATACTATTTTAGGGAAAACCTCAACAGCTATAGATCATCGTTCTATTCCCTTGTTACCCCCGCTCGACCCAGCTACACTCTTATTACCTGAAAGCAATTGTGAAGCAAAAGGGTGAGCACAACTAGCCCAGTAAAGAATATCATGACTAAAGATAATTAAATTATCAATAGCCTTCGTCAATAATAAATCAAGGATTTATAACATATGGTAGATGATAAAAATTTTCAACCATAGTTGCAGCGGAACGAGCAATCCATTAGAAGATTCAAATAGACCATAAAGTCTATTATATTCTCTTTGTTAAAAGTCCACCAACAATGTTTTAACCCTGTAACATCAGTCAACAGTTCATGTCCACAATCATGTAAATAACTCAGATTAGGTTACCTAAAGCAAGACAATGCTTGTTTTAAAGATCAAGTGACAGAAGACAAATTGAACTTAGCTTTGCTCATCAAATGATGGCAGCCCCAAAGAGAAATTTCTTTGTGAAATTCTGAACATGAAATAGAAACACAAAAATTGACTTTTTGCATTACTTAATGAATATATAGTTGCTGAAGCATCTGATACAACCTCACTGCAACATGTACTAGAGAATAAATAATAATAAATAAATAAAGGAGACCTGGGACAAATTATAGGGCATGCTGTCATCTTTCCAATTGATTGTCCAATTGTCTTACTGAAGTCCTACAACTATTAATTTCACTTATATTTACATTGGACAGTATAGAAAAGAATGCAAGAAAATGAAAACAGATTTTAGGCAACGAACTCTAAACCGCAACTTATGTAAACCAGGAAAATCTGGCATATTCTTAAGAGTTTAATCAGCTTATTAATATAGCAGGCATCTAAATGAAGTGACTCTAAAAAGCTGGGCCCTTCACATGTTGTCACAAACAAAATTGGAGTTTAAAACTAGAAAATCAGCATTCGTGAATGCAATCTACACGAGTTACCTGAATCTAGAGAAAAAGCGGTTTAAAAGGTCACAAGTTTTTCTCCAACAGAACCAAAAAATAAACAATCTTACCCAGGAAGTCAGGTTTTTTTAATCATAGAAGTTAGAACAAATAGTCAAAAGTTTTTAAATTTTTTATTTTGCCAAAATACTGAAAGTCTATTTCAGTAAATGAGCAAAATAAAGTAGAAAACATAATTTACCCAGTAATGGCAATAAAACTATCAGGAAACATAAAGTAGTATTGGTTTCCCACAAAATAATATACTTGTATGATTTTTTTTTTGTATATATGACCGAATGAAGAACTCTAGTTGTCAAGATTAGCTCACAAAACAAAAAACATCTATGGCATTATTTTATGAGTTATTTTGTAAATTACAGAGACCATTTGATTACCATATTCTATAAATCAGCAAGCAATCAAAAATGCAGCATTTGATAGTACAAAAAGAATAAATAAATATTAAACGAATCTGTAAACTGACGAGGAACAATCAAAATTACAAAGGCCAAGCTTAATTCCATGAAAGATAACAGAACCTCCATGAAATTTCCAAATAATCCAGCACAGAGAAATTGAACCATTTAACCAAAGCTTAAATTTTAGTTCTCACAAATACATGGGCACACATGGGCACAAAAACCACATCACAAATATACTACCACAACTTACTTTAAACTGATCCATTAAAAAATAAATTCTAATCTATCACAATAATTTTCTCAAATCAAATTACTATAAATATACGCAGTCACACACAAACACAGATAACACACACCACAAACAAACACATGATTAACACCAATAAAAAAAACAAATCTTAAGATATAAGAACATTATATTCCATAATTTTGCAATCAAATAACAAACAACCCATTTCATTAGCTAAGATACAAAAAATTAATAACTAATACCCAAATCTTCTCAGCAGCCAAATAGCGAAACCTTAGAGTGATTGATTTGTAAATTAAAAAAAAATCATATTAGGGTGTGGACCTGATTTGGGTAGAATTATTTCGGTAGTTGTTAGCAGCTTTGAAGCGCAGGATCTCAATCCATTATTCGTGGCCATGGTGGTTCGGTTTGTTATCGTAGAGAAAATGTGAGAAATGAGAACAAAAAGAACCCTCTTTCTCTCTCCTCTTTCTTATATACAGACTACCGTGATGTATATGTTAATATGACCCGGGATGTATGGATAGGCCCGGTTTGTATGGAAAGCCCCAAGAACAGCCTATAATTTTGAACCCAACATCATTTTAATTTTGATAATATTTTAACATTTGTAATCTGTTCCACAAAAAGAGTCATAATTATTATAATTTTGTTTATTGTTAATTTATAATATTTTAAATTTTAAATTATTGTAACTTAATATTTTAAGTGATACAATTAATATTATAAATTACTTAAAAATTATTATTAAAGAAAAAACTCAAGCTTAACTATTTTTGTAAATTATATGAGTATTTTTTTTTAGAATTTGTACTCTATTCCACAAAAAAGCGTCACTAACTTATTATTTTTTTCCTTTTTTGTCATGATCAATGTATGATAGTTAAAAGTTTTAACGTAGTGTAAAGTTATTTACTTTATAATTTATTAAAAGAAATAGTCGATATTGTAAGTTACTTAAAATGTGTTATTAAAAATAAATTTATTACTATAAAAAATTTAATGTATTTATATTACAATTTATATTTACCACAATTAATTCTAAAAAAATTATTTAGAATAAAACAGTGACTAATTTTATCTCTCGCAAAAAAAGTCAGAACAATAATATATACTGAGTAATAATTCATTAATAGATTTTTTTTTCTCGCCAATTTTTATCATAAATTGGCGCCAAATATGCTTCTACCGCCTCAATTTTGCGAAAGAAAAATTATAAATTGTGAAGAATTTTTCTTTCGCTAGAAAACTCTTTATGTGAAGGAATGAATTCCTTCACAAATTTTTTTTCACTACATCCTTAATTTCTTGTAGTGTTTTTTGTAATCTCAAGTTAAATATTTACTTATATTAAATAATCTATTTTTTTACAATAATTTGTGCGTAATATCCTTAGTATTAAATGTCATATTTTTATTATTTATAAATATTTATATAATATCATTAGTCATGTATAGAAAAATATGCAATTAGATGAGAATTTAAATATGAATAATTTTATCATTTGACATTTTTTTTAAATTCGCATAAAATTAATCATCACTTTCATTCTCGGAGTGAGGGAGTACTTGTAAGTATATCCTCCTTCTATCTAGAAATAGGAAACATTGGGAAGCATAGATAAAATAATCAGATTTGATGAGGTTAGGTTTATTTGGGTCGGAGGCCCGGAACTAACATGATTGGCAATCGGTTGTCACGGGTACTATTTCAACAACCATAATCTATACCGTTGACCGCAACATTGGATGGCACAGATTGAAATGGATTTTCTCCTGTCAGCTACACAGTCAGTAATGACATGAGAAATTACTCATTTGCTCTTATTTGCTTTCATGTGCTATAATCGCTCACCGCTACAAGTTATGAGTTATGGTAGCTTAGTTAACTAATAAATTAGAATGGTTCAGTGGTAGCTTAATGGCCCAATAACCCATAGGTCTTAGGTTTGAAACCTAGTTGTGATATTTTTGCTTCTTATGTTATATTTTTTGTGTATTAGATAAATTCTATTACCATCTATATATATACCCATCTTAAATCTCCACATTAAACTAAATATATATAAAGTAACTATGAATATTTATATAACGTAATTATGAGTATTTTCATATATATATATATATATATATATTATATATATTATTATTATTATAATTATAATAATAATTATTATTATTATTAGTATTACTACTATTATTATTATCAATTATTATTATTATTATTATTATTATTATTATTATTATTATTATTATTATTATTATTATTATTACTATTATTATTATTATTATTATTATTATTATTATTATTATTATTATTATTATTATTATTATTATTTTTATTATTATTATTATTATTATTATTATTATTATTAGTAGTAGTAGTAGTAGTAGTAGTAGTAGTAGTAGTAGTAGTAGTAGTAGTAGTAGTACTATTATTATTATTATCTTAATTTAAGGCAACATTTTAATAGTCGTTGCAAAAAGTTGTATAAAATTTGTATTCGAATAACTTTATCTATATATATATATATATATATATATACACACACACACATATAACCTTATTAACTACATACAATTTAGTTTTAATCTTATGTAACATTTCATTTGTTCATGTTTAAAATATCGTTAAATTAATTAAAATTTTCATTCCGTAGACTTTTTGAAGAGTTACGTACACAATATATTATAACTGAAACTCTCTATAAATGTTACGCATAACAAAATATAATAAAGTAATATATATTGAGGTTAAATAATAAATAAAACTAACTATAAGCATATTATTAATGTTTTAATCAAATATTTTTAAAGAAATAAAAAAAATCACATATTCAATGTAAACTGTTGAATTTAAGAACTTAAAGAAAATTTCCTTAAAAAAATGTTGCTCACGAGTATCAAACTTCAAACCTCTCCAAACTAGAAACCATATTTTCCAACAAAATCCACTAGACCAACTACCTATCTTGCTAGAATTTATTTAACACTAATATTTAAACCACTTAGCATCATTTCTATGCATGTGAAGATGAGATATGAAGATGAGATAATACACTTTTTGGCCACTGTACTAGGAATTGTAATAATAATTGTAATAATTATTATTATATTAATAATAATAAATTTTAAATACTTAAAATAATAATAATAATTAAAATACCCTAAAATAATATAAGGCAGTTACAAATTAAATACCCTAAATTTAAAATTACATTCAAAGTTGTTTTAACCACTGAATCAAAATTTATTTTGTTTTTTTTTGTACTAGTCACGTGGGTATAAATGTTTTTCGAATAAAATTTAATATTTTGACATATTTTTCTTTTTATTGTTATAGGACTCGATCAAATTAAATTTAAATTTAAAAAAATCCATGGGTAAGTATAAGAATTGATCTAATAAATTACAAAGACGAGTACATTACCGAATAACAAATATTTATAATAGAAAGATTTGCCAGAGTTCAATGATTAAAAATAGTCACTATAATTACAATTAGTTTTTTTTTTAAAAAAAATATATATTTATCGTTAAATTTCATAATAAAGTCACATTACAACTAAACTCTAATGGATAAGATAGAATAATGATGTGTGAGTCCTTTTAATTTTTTTTAATTCATATATTCATATACATTGACATTTAATACAGACAATTTGTTGGATCACTCTTATTTTAATTTTAATTATTATTATTATTTTAATTATAATAATAATTATTATTATTATTATTATTACAATTATAATAATAATAATAATAATAATAATAATAATAATAATTGTAATTATTATTATTATTACAATTATTATTATAATAATAATACTAATAAGTGTAATAATAATAATAATAATTGTAATAATCATAATAATTAAAATAATAATAATAATTAAAATAATAATAACAACAATAATAATAATAATTAAAATAATAATAATAATAATTATTTTATTATTATTTAAAATTTTAATTATCGCATTTATAAATACTTTTGTCTTGTGAACACTTTAGTTTCTAACATTGGTAAATGCAGGCATGCAGCAGCATGACTTATTTCATGGCTGAGAAATCTATGTTGAAATTTATATCTTAATATATCATCTTTTGTATTTTTTTTTTCAGTCTTAATACTCACGAGCTTTGCAGGATTAGTACCATAATAATAATAATAATAATAATAATTATTATTATTTTATTATTATTTAATATTTTAATTATTATTATTATTATTATTTTAATTATTTAAAATTTATTATTATTATTACAATAATAATTATTACAATTATTATTTTAATTATTATTATTATTATTTTAATTATTATTTTATTACGAAAATAAAAATTATTGCCAATGAATGTGGTCCGTATTAGGCAACGAAATATAGTAACAAAAAAACTTCTGTTGCCTATGATGAGGAGAAATCAAGTGGTTAAAAATTTTGCAACGAATTTCTAACGAATTTTGTTTTCAAAATTTGCAACGACTTATGAATTTTGTTGCAAAAAGTGAAAGCCTGACACAATCTGCAATGAAGGACAAGTTTCGTTGCTAAACATACACTTTTAGCAACGACTTATAAAGTCGTTGCCTGAAAAATCGTTGCTAAAATCCTATTTTTAGCAACAAAAAAACTTTTGTTGCCTACGATGATGGAAAATCAAGTGGCCAAAAATTTTACAACGAATTTCTAACGAAATTTTTTCTCGCCAATGAATTAGCAACATAATTTTGCAATGACTTATGAATTTCGTTGAAAAAAGTGAAAGCCTGACACAATCTGCAACGAAGGACAAATTTCGTTGCTAAACATATACTTTTAGCAATGACTCGAAAAACCGTTGCTAAAGGCCTATTTTTTGTATTGATACTCATAATTGTAGTTCTAAATTCCTTTTCTCATCTAGGACGAAGATAATTTTCATCACATGTCTTTACCTGAAACATCAAAGATCATGGTTATACCAAATCACAGTTCCTGTTCATAATCATACTAATAAATTCATCTTTTCACTATGGGCCAAAGATATTCATCAACAGTTCATCTTTGCAGTACAGGCCAAAAATATTCAACAACAGGTCATCTTTTCAATACGGGCCAAAGATATTCAACAACAGGTTATCTTTGCACTACGGGCCAAAGATATTAATATCTCAAAGAAATATATAATCATTTCAAAATTTATATAAACAATAATTATAACCATGTTGATCAATTCACCTTTGCACTTAAGCTAAAGATATTCAATTATAACCATGTTCATCTTTGCACTACTGGCCAAAGAGAACCCATAGTCACGATTATACCAATAATCTACCCATCTTTACACTCCAATGAAAGAAAAAGTTCATCACCAAGGTTATAAAAATGTTATATATGATAATAAAAATAATATAATAAAAACATGGATTTAATTTCAAGAGTAAGATTCATAAATCAGCGATAATTTGATCAGAAAAAGAAACCAATTTTATCATGAATAGTTCCCCGTGAATAGTAACTCGTGAATAGTAACTCATGAATAATACTCCGTATTCGTACATAGTACCGTATACGTAAATAAAGTTATATACATAAATAGTGTTATATACATGAATAGTGCTGTATACGTGAATAATGTCGTATACGTGGATAGTAACCCCGTCACGAAAAAGGTAAAAATTTCACAATAAAATTCATATCAATATTTCGGTATAATGATATCAAAAGAAATAATATTATTTACGAAGAAAATAACATTCCTTCCCTCAAAAGAACAGTATTTCTGACTGAAATATCAAATGTAATGCTGAAAGAAACTTGCACTGAATAGTAACTCTCAAAGTATCTAAATACTCACAAAATACGCTCGATAATATAAAGAAAGAACGCTTATGATTCTGGTGTGATTTTTAATTTTAACTAAGCACCCTATTTATAGGAAAATGCTTGAACGCCAAAGGAGACTAAATTAATAAAAAAAATTTCTACGCACACCTCTTTGAATAAAACTCAGCCACCATAAGTGGGGCCCACCAAAAATCAGCCAACTTCCACAACAACCAAAAGTGGGGACCACCCATATTTTTAATAAAAATATTTATTTTTGAAACTTCAATAATTCATAATAAATAGCCCTTTTATCAGAAAAATTCAAATCTCATGTCTATTCCATAGGAAATTTAATTATCTACAACTTTTTAGAAGAAAGTTTTTCCAAATTCCGCCTCTAACATAGAGAGAAAGGCTTACCGAAATTTCTGCTACAACGATTTCTGATTCAGTCACCTCTTAAAATTCATAATAAATCATACATTAATCTTTAACGGTTCAAATTATGTGAACATATACTCAACGTATATATGTATAACATATCCGAAAATTATAACGATCCAACGGTCGGATTAAAAATTATAACTCACGCAATATAGCTTAAGAACATTGATTTTTCAGAATCTGAGTCCTTTGGACCAGTTTCATTCAAATAGTCACCACGAAATATCCACAAAGTGTTTTTGGGTGATTCAAATTTCTAAGTTTAGCTTACTTCCAGAGATATCTTTTGATATATAGCTCATCTCCTAACTCATTATACACAAAGAGTTATGGATTTTACAAAATCAAGTAATAAACTAATTTTTTGAAAATTTCCAAATTTCGTTCTTCATTTCGACAAAATACTGATAAAGCACCTCAACATTAATTCCTTTATTTATATCCATATAAAATATATATTTCCATATCAATAATTAATTATTCATATATAATATTACAGAATCCCAATAATGACAACCAGGTCGTTTCTAGGAAAGAAGGGGGCTTTCCGATAAGGATTTCTCCTTATTGGCGAGCTATTAGATGACCAAACCCATTTCCTAGACAGAACTTCCTTAGACATTGCGAATAATGATATCTAATAATATTACTCAATTAATATGAATTATTGATCAGAAACAATAATAACATAAAATATTAATATAACAATTATTGAATCAATAAAATAAAATATTGAACAGTAATTACTGTAACAATTATTGATTAGTGCCTTCTTACGTAAGAATCAATAATCCAACAATACTGTGCAATATCGTGTGCTACTATGCAACCACACGTACTACTGTATTTTAACCACCAGGTATTCCAACAGTGTTAACGGTAACAACTACGCCGTTATTTATAAAAACTCAAACTTGTCATTTTTCTCATCCGACAGTTATTCAATTATGGGGCCCATAAATGGCTGTGCTGTCGTACGAATATTCCCTGACAACAAGAATATTTCATGACCAAACGAATATTCCCCGACAACAATGAATATTTTATAACCACTTGCTTATTTTGAAAAATTTATATTTATCACCTTTAACTTTAAACTTTTATCAATTTAACTATTTACTAATTAAATAGAAAAATTGAATACTTTTATTTCATAAAATCCAGGGTCTTACATTTCTCGTGTGGAGCCACATACCATCAAATTAAGGACTGCTCGAAGAGAAAAGGCGATGCAGCTTGCGGCAACCACAACAACAATAACAATGGGCTGAACATTGGAGGGCCAGCTAGTCAAGCCAACATACCAACGGCACGAACGTTCAACATGACCATATAGGATGCGGTGGAGTCTAAGGACGTGGTGTCAGGTATCATTTCGATCAATAATATAGACGCATACATGTTATTTGATTCGGGTGCTACCTACTCTTTTGTTTTCGAAGAATTTGCTAAACAATTAGACTTACCCAATGAGAGATTAGAACACCCTATGAACGTAGAAGTAGCGAACAAGGAAATTATCCCTGTAAAATACATTCATAGGAACTGTTATACCGAATTGTGAGGATTTAAGCTCAAAGTGGATTTGATACCGATTCGTTTGGGGAAGTTCGATGTAATCCTTGGGATGGATTGGTTATCGGTTCATGGAGCAGTTATAGACTGTAAGAAGAAGTGTGTACACCTTAAGACTTTGAATAAGTCGAAGGTGGTATTTTATGGTAGTAAATCACCGAGACAATCTCATTGTCTGACGATGGTGCAAGCACGAAGATTACTTAGGAAGGGTTGTATAGGTTATTTGGCTCACGTGTTTGATACTCGATGAGTCAAGGGTGAATTGAGTCAGATACCTATTGTAAGGGATTTCGTTGATGTCTTCCCAGACAAGATTCTGGGATTGCCACCGGATAGAGAGATTGAGTTTGTTATTGATTTGGCACTAGGGATAACACCGGTATACAAAGTGTCGTATCGTATGGCACTGGTAGAGATGAAAGAACTGATGGCTCAATTACAAGAGTTGTTAGATAAGGGATACATTCGATCGAGCGTATCACCATGTGGAGCACTAAACTTATTCATAAAGAAGAAAGATGGGTCGCTAAGACTTTATATCGATTACCGAGAGTTGAACAAGGTCACCATTAAGAACAAGTACTCGTTGCCCATGATAGACAATTTGTTTGATCAGTTGAAGGGGGCGAAGTACTTTTCAAAGATTGACTTGAGGACCAGTTATCACTAACTGAAAGTGAGGCCGGAGGACATTCCGAGGATGGCATTCAGAACTCGGTATGGACACTTTAAGTTTCTGGTAATGTCATTCAAATTAACGAACGTGCCGACATCATTTATAGATTTGATGAACATAGTGTTCAAACAGTATTTGGATAAGTTTGTGGTCGTATTCATCGATGACATTCTAGTGTATTTAGAGATGGAGGAAGAACACGCCAAACATCTTTGGATAGTGTTGGGGACATTAAGGAGGGAAAAGTTGTATGCAAAATTCTCAAAGTGTGAGTTTTGGTTATAGAGAGTGAAGTTTTTGGGACACGTTATCGACAAAAAATGTAATAACCCGGGATTTCGAATAATCCAAATTTTATGAATAAATTTTTAATTTTTAATTTTTTTAATTAATATTGATATTGATTATCAATATTGTGTTGTGTATCGGTGATACGAGTTTTGAGAATTAGCCAATTTGTGTATTGACTGAGAAATAAGAGTAGAGTTGTGCTTAACTGAGAATTTAAAACCCTAACTCTAAGTTTGGATAGGGATTTGGTAGAAAAGACAATTTTAATAATTGTGTTGATGAGTATACGTTTGTACTATATAGAGTTATTAATCAATGATTAATTGGATAAGGTTTAAAATTTGGTAAACCCTAATAAGGGATTAGAAACCCTAACGTACAGTTAGGAACCCTAATCAAATATCAGGAAACCCTAATTTTAAATTCAGGAACCCTAAGCCCTAATTAGGAAACCCTAATCCTAATTAGTAAGCCCTAATGTGATTGATAACTTATAATATAATTAGGAAACACTAATTATATTTTAGTTATCTTAATTTTTCTATTTTAAAAACCCTAATTTGAAAATCTTAGAAACTAAAATTATAAAACCTAAGGGTTAGAATCTTAGGGTTAAACCCTAAGGGTTTGGATAAAAGTCTAGTATGCCATTAAATTTAAAATGCAAATGTCCAAATTGCCCTTTTTATATTCTTTAATAGTTAACTTGCAAATCTTGCCAAATTTTGAGTTGGTGACCAACTAAAGCTAGCCTTTTGACTTATATCTCAGCCACAATTTGATCTAGCATGACACCTTGCATTATATACATACATTGTATCTAAAAGTGGGGATTAAAGAGAGAAAAAGCCAACCTCTTTTCTCTCCTTAGCCACGAAAAACCAAAGTGGATCAGTCACAAAATAAACCCTAGAAACACCAAGATCAGTAGGAGAGAACAAAGATCAAAGCTTGGAAAAAGAAGGTATAAAATTCTAACTTGAGTTTGATCTTACATGATAAGATAAAGTTTATGTTTATGTGTTTATATGTGTGTTAGTAGATGTTTTATGATGATCTATGATGATCCATCATAGATCTGTAGCATCAAATGGCTTTAAAAGTGAAGTTTTCAAAAAACTGCTCAAGAATACAAAAGTTGTCTGACAACCATATGTTAGTGGCTCCAAATCTTTCCCTGTTAATGTTTGGTGTTGTTTTATGGTTTAGATCCATAGTCTGACATGAGGTCTTTGATCTGGAAGTGGAAAAATAGCCATTACATGTCTAGATTTCATGTTATTCTTGGTCAAAATTCGTTGACCGAGCATGACCAGATGATTTCTAGGTAACCCAAAAATCAAATATCATTGTTTGACAACATGTTTAATCACCTTGATCTGTCAAATGATAAGAGATATGATGGTATTGTTGTAACCAGTCTGTAGCCTATTATATGTACTTTATATTTGTGGCTTTAGATCGTTTAAATAATCAACAGATCAAACCGAGTGGATGGTCAAAGTAGGCCATTCGGCCATGACTTAGAATTTTTGGAATTTCCAGAAACTGTTTGCATAAACTTTCTGACAGGCTTTGACCAGATCAAATCTGGACATTGTTTTGTACTCAGACTGATTTGTTGCTTCCTAGGTGTTCCTTGACATATGGACTATAGATTTGAACCTTAAGAACACCAACCGGATGACCAGAACCTTGAGCAAATCAAGCTAGAAGTGCCTACTTGTGACTGCCTATGTTTCTGGGTTACCTAGAAAACCCAGGAATACTCTGACAACGACTTTGGAGGTTCAGATCTCTTTGTTAAGTTATTGTATGACCTAGATTATTGATGTTAATGGTAGTACTACATGAATACTACAAGATTCGTGGATTCGTGGAGGGCATGCTAGAGCACTGAGTATCGGCGAGGCAAGTTTTCCAATTTGGGTCCCAGAAGTTGACTCTTATTTTGGAGGAGTATGCACGTTTGATGATGCTGGCACTGGACAAACCTTGCGTGCATATGGCGATTGGAGACATGAGTCGGCAGTTCATGACCCTCACTGGATTGAGGCATAGGGTGGTGCAGGATGAGGTCACATCCGGCCACGTTATATCCCAGCATTTTTTATTTTATAGATTTAGCTCTGAGGATAGTTATACAAGGCATTCTAGAGATTTCACCACACCGGAGGATCATTGGCGTTTGGCCAGAGTGGATGTACTGCTATTATGCATACTGTCGTATATTTATATGCCACGGTTCATGGATGAGTTGGATATAGGAGTTATTATGGCAGTGAGACCTCTTAGGGAGGGTCACACCATTGTACCGATGATTATAGCATAGACTTTGAGGTCGGCCACATACTACTGTAGTTATCTGACGGGAGTGTTTACAGGCAGTTCGGTCATGTTATATGTGTGGTTTATGTCATACTTGAGACCGATTGGCACTTTCAGATGGCATGCGTATTGTTTCACCTATGATGTAGCCATGTCATACTCCTTTCAGCCTGCGAAGTGTATAGATGATGCATCTTGGTCAGCTTTCTTGTCAGGGATAGGAGATCCGTTTGCTATATTACTGTGTTCAGGGGCTGAGCTCACCCTACAGCTTCATCACTCATGCTTCGGGCATGGATTATCTCTCTCTAGCTGGTTTGAGAGGCTGGATTACTTACCACCCACTGGCTGTGATGTGTCAGTTTGACCAATTCCAGGATTTTCATCCTTTTGAGGGGGCATTGAGTTAGCGCTTCGCTTCTCGCCACTTATCAGTAGAGGATAGTTCCAGGTTGTATGCCTATTGGGATCAGCGTGAGCTAGCTGAGTTTTCTGTGAGCCATCCGGGTTATTCTGTAGAGTATTCTGTATGGATGGAGAAAGAGACTGCATCAGCTACGGTAATATCCACAGTGCTGGGGACTGATTTCGATGATGAGGACTGATAAGTAGGTTTTATACCTAATTATCCGATATCTTTTACTTGAATTAGTTGCTTATATTCATGTGTCTTAGTTACTTTTCATGCATTTTGTGTTCATTTTGTAGGTTATATGTTTGGGAGCGGTGTGAGCGACTATTGGTAAGGAAAAGCAAGGAAATCGCAAAGAATTGGTAGGAAAACGCAAAGAAAAGCAATCCGGACATCATTTGGGCTTTCATGTTCATTTCATGTTCTTGGCTTGGAACTTAAACTATATTGTAGAGCTTCTTCTTAGATTTTCGGAACATCTTGAATCATTCCAATCGGAGTTCGGATGCAAGAGTTATGACATTTGTACCAACGAACGTTGAATTTCGCTGTTTTGGGTGGTCATTTGCATAGCAGTCACTTCCAGTCCAATTTCGATCTTCCTCCGTTCGTTATTTCTCAATTCTTAAAGAATAAAAATTGTAGAGCTCGTCGATATCTTCGATGTGATAGGTGGCAGGGCAAGCCGGGGCTTGCTATTTAAAAGGAAATATCCAAGCCGGGGCTTGGGTACGCGCAGAAATAGTATTTGTCCGAATTTGAGTCCGATAAGGATTGGTTCGAGCTGATTGATTCAAGGACTTCTAAGAGGACTTAAAGACATATGAAGAGGCATATAAAAGGAGGAGAATCACAAGGATTAATGGAAAGTTTTTGGAAGAATTCCATTAGATTAGATTAGAGTAGATTGGGAAAAACCCTAGTTCTAATGAGTTTTGGAGATTGAAGCAACTTGGAGACCATTGAAGATTCAAAGTAGGAGCAAGGAGGGAGCGTCAAATCTACAGACAATAGATTCTATCTTCTTATCTTCTTCTATCTTTGTCTTTAAATGATTATTCAATTGTGGATTCTTAGTTTAATTCAATAATCATGAACTAATTCTTTGTTTGAGATTACAATGGATCTTATTGTGTAGTTTATTTTAATATGCTTCGCTATCAATTATTATATTCTATCGTGAGGATTGTCTATTGTGATTTGAACTTAATTGCTTAATTGCCTAGCTAACAATTACCGTGATAATCTATATGAACTCGAGAGATGAAGTATAGATTTAGATCTGATCATGATAGCATGTGTTTGTGATTTCTGTATAGATGGAATTCATGATTCATGTTTAGGATAGAGATATGCCTTTACGCCAAATGTAATCTTATAGAGAACTCGTGCTTTAAATCCTTTTTAATTGTAATTCACATAGAGATATAGTGGATTAGTTAATTAGGATGTCTTACTTAATTCTATTAATTGTGGATTTAAGTAAGTATGGGTATTATGCATCGAGAGGTGATTTTATCTGCCTTAGTGTTCTTGATTAAAAATTCAGGATATAAAATAATTGATGTGAAGTGTGTTAATTTAAATGAAACAATAAGTGAAGTTGTGATCTTAAATCTCCATAATCTGATTTTTAATTAGTGGTAATTAGAATTAGTGTAATTAGATAATTTAATTTATATTGTTAAATTGTCTGTTTAAATAAAATTAGTTTGATTAAGGGTTAGTACTTGGTAATTTGTATTAATAATTCCTCGTGGGAACGATACTCTACTTTCACTGTATTACTTGTTGACCACGTATACTTACGTGTTGTGTGTAATTAGATTTTACCCAACAAGTTTTTGACGCCGTTGCCGGGGAATTAGTTTAATATTTTTTACCAATATTAATTTCAATCAAATTAGTCTTAATTTATACATTTTTATTTTTATTTTAATTCTCTTCCTATATTTTTCTCTTTTCAGGTACCATGGATGACTTTGCGTATCAATGGCCATACACGAACATGACTTAATCAAGGGAAATAGGGATTGATGGACTTAATACATTTTCTGTAGAGTCAGTACAAATTGAGGCAACTTCGAAGACGTTGGAGGTTATCGCAGCCCAACGAAGTCGAAGGATGGAAAAAATGACTCAACCAAGGGAAACAAGGATTGATGGACTTAATGCATTTTCCGCAATATCAGTACAGATTGAAGAACTTTTAAGGAGGTTGGACGTTGTGGCAACCCAACGTAATCGAATGATAGTAGTTACTTGTAATTATTGTGCTGGTAATCATCCGAGTCATCAATGCACCGTTAGTTTTGGGTCAGGACAACATGGTGATGAATACATCAACGATTATACATATGCTAATTATCATCAAGTTTGGGGGTATCACCCGGATTTGTCATGGAGCTATACTTATGAAGACCACTACTACGCTCCAAATCCAACATACACACCGGAATTTTCATGTCCACCTCCATTGCCACAAGAAGAAAAGCCAAATCTGAGGGATGTAATATTGAAGTTCATAGCAAACCAAGAGGAGAGGATGATGAGTCAAGAAATATCGAGCCACAATTTTTAGCACCAGATGGAACAACTCATCACCACTTCAACTCATGGTCCTCAATACATGGATTCCAAAACTGAGACAGATAATTCAAGGTTGGAGGAATTGTGGTCCAAGTTCGTAGCATCAAATGAGGAGAGGAAGATTAATCAAGAGAAATTAATTCAGAATCTTCAGAATAAGCTGGATCAAATGTTCGAAGTCTTGAACAATCGCCCTCAAATAAATTGGTGCTATGACGAGGATTCCGAGATTGATGAAGTGCCCGAACTAAATATACAACTGGATGAACCAAAAGACATTGAAAAAGAGGAGACACGTGGTGAAGAACTAATTGTGAGAACCAACGATGATGAGCTGATGTTATTTATGCCTCAAGTTCCTTCTCCACCACAGTTCAAGAATCTGGTTAGATTTGCAAAACCTTGTTTGATTGGTAGTCATGTCGTTGGCGAAGCTCTTTATGACATAAGAGCGAATACAATTTTGAATCCATGGTGGGACGAGAAAAAGAAGATAGACGAAGAGCCCATTGTGTGTGACAAGCTTCCATGCCCCAAAGTGATCACATGCACAATGGAGAAAACACCTAGCTGTGGGATGTTCTTGATTGAGATCATATACAAAAAAAGAATATTTGGGTGACTTTAATGCGAACGGGGTCACAAATGGGAACCTACCGAAAGCTACATTATTTCCGATGGATGGAGGATTCCTCAACTTTCGAAGAAGAATTGGATAGCGTTGACCCGACAAAGTCAGGCTGAAAGACTATAAATCAAGTTACCGATCGGGAGGCAACCGTAAATTTTATATTTATATGCTTTACTAATTTATTTAGTAGATAAGAATTAATTTGCTTATTAAGTTCTCTTATAATCTAATCCATGTTGTCTCTCTTCATTGCAGGTATTGGAGGTTCAATGGATAGGAAAATGATCGTCGCCACTATCACCACCATCACCACACGCTTAGTTGATTACAAGGAAGTTCTCTTCTACTTATCGCTATATTCTTACAATGAGGACATTGTAATTGCTAAGTTTGGGGGAGTTTAGTGTAGTTCTTTATTGCATGTTTAGTTTCATGTTTATTTTATGTTATTTTGCATATGTTGTTAATTTAGTTTAGGTTCATTATGTTTGCATTCATGTAGTACAACTGCATAAGTAGTTGCATAGTAGTATAGTTTGAATAGCATTATATTCAGTTTCTTGTAAAAAAAAATCAAAAAATCAAAAATAATAGTTAGTTACTATGTTCATCTTGCATGAGTCCAAATTGTTTGATAGTTCTGATCTAGTTTGGCCAATGATGAGAATGGAATTGAGTAGACAAGTATAAGATCGATTATTAGGCTGTAATATGATTTCTTGTTATGAATTGAATCTTTTCCTGTTTGAAACCTGGTATAATCAAAGTTAAGACGTTAGAGACAACTTTGTTGACTGATTAAGTTTAAATTGATACATAATTGACTTCTTAAGGATAATATTAGTTTGAATAAATGAAAGACATGGATAGGTGGAGATGGCTAAATTTAGACAAAAACTTAAGTTTGGGGGAAAAATTTGGGATATATAAGCTTAAAAAAAAAGAAAAAGAAAAAAAAATGATGAAAAAAAAATACCGTGGCTAGTCTTGTTTCGGGGCCTTTGTTACTTGAGCAAGTACGCCCGAGGGGATTGTCTTTACACCTAGCGCCCTAAGGTCTTATATGGTCTGGGAGTCATTGGTCGAAAGCTCGCTAAGGGGTAACACTGTTAGCCTAATGGAATGAGACATTGCACAGTCATGGTTAAAAAAAAAATAATAAAACGGGAAAAGAGCAAAAAGCCCCCGTAATGCAAAGTAAAGCATAAGTATCCTGGATTGGACTCTTGAATTTGGTGGAAGTTTGACTTTAGTTTGATCTAGCTTGTTCATGAATTTTGTGAGTTTGCACTGTATGATGCCTTTAAAGAGATCTATTATGTGTTGTATTTAGCCTTATATCAGTTAGTATGGATGTTGAGCACACACGCTCTATACCAGTAATAATAGTTTGAGATTTGAAGATTGATAGGAATTATTGATTGGTTTTGATATGATGTATTATCATGTTTACTTGATTTCTCTAAGGCTGAGTGAATAGATTTGATTCTATCAATACTGCTGGATTTGTAGTCATATAAATTAGTTGTATTTCATTATATTGCATTGCATTGCATTATGTTGTGTTGCTTGGGGACAAGCAACTGTTTAAGTTTGGGGGTATTTGATAAGTAGGTTTTATACCTACTTATCCGGTATCTTTTACTTGAATTAGTTGCTTATATTCATGTGTCTTATTTACTTTTCATGCATTTTGTGTTCATTTTGTAGGTTATATGTTTGGGAGCGGTGTGAGCGACTATTGGTAAGGAAAAACAAGGAAATCGCAAAGAATTGGTAGGAAAATGCAAAGAAAAGCAATCCGGACATCATTTGGGCTTTCATGTTCATTTCATGTTCTTGGCTTGGAACTTGGACTATATTGTAGAGCTTCTTCTTAGCTTTCCGGAATATCTTGAATCATTCCAATCGGAGTTCGGATGCAAGAGTTATGACATTTGTACCAACGGACGTTAAATTTTGCTGTTTTGAGTGGTCATTTACATAGCAGTCACTTCCAGTCCAATTTCGACCTTCATCCATTCATTATTTCTCAATTCTTAAGGAATGAAAGTTGTAGATCTTGTCAATAGCTTAGATTTGATAGGTGGCAGGCCCCGTAACTCCTCCCGGATCAAAAGTTATGGCCATTTTACCAGAGGACACTGCAACAGAAAAAACAACTAACAGCTTGCACCCAAGTCGGGGCTTGCTATTTTATGCCTTATACCCAAGCTGGGGCTTGCTATTTACAAGGAAATACCCAAGTCGGGGCTTGGGTACGCACAGAAAGAGTAGTATTTGTCCGAATTTGAGTCCGATAAGGATTGGTTCGAGCTGATTGATTTAAGGACTTCTAAGAGGACTTAAAGACATATGAAGAGACATATAAAAGTAGTAGAATCACAAGGATTAATGGAAAGTTTTTGGAAGAATTCCATTAGATTATATTAGAGTAGATTGGGAATAACCCTAGTTCTAATAATTTTTGGAGATTGAAGCAACTTGGAGACCATTGAAGATTCTATCTTCTATCTTTGTCTTTTAATGATTATTCAATTGTGGATTCTTAGTTTTAATTCAATAATCATGAACTAATTCTTTGTTTGAGATTACAATGGATCTTATTGTGTAGTTTATTTTAATATGCTTCGCTATCAATTATTATATTCTATCGTGAGGATTGTCTATTGTGATTTGGACTTAATTGCTTAATTGCCTAGCTAACAATTACCGTGATAATCTATATGAACTCGAGAGATGAAGTATAGATTTAGATCTGATCATGATAGCATTTGTTTGTGATTTCTGCATAGATGGAATTCATGATTCGTGTTTAGGATAGAGATATGCCTTTACGCCATATGTAATCTTATAGAGAACTTGTGCTTTAAATCTTTTTTAATTGTAATTCACATAGAGATATAGTGGATTAGTTAATTATGATGTCTTGCTTAATTCTATCAATTGTGGATTTAATTAAATATGGGTATTATGTATTGAGAGGTGGTTTTATCTGCTTTAGTGTTCTTGATTAACAATTCAGGATAGAAAATAATTGATGTGAAGTGTGTTAATTTAAATGAAGCAATAAGTGAAGTTGTGATCTTAAATCTCCATAATCTGATTTTTAATTAGTGGTAATTAGAATTAGTGTAATTAGATAATTTAATTTATATTGTTAAATTGTCTGTTTAAATAAAATTAGTTTGATTAAGGGTTAGTACTTGGTAATTTGTATTAATAATTCCTCGTGGGAACGACACTCTACTTTCACTGTATTACTTGTTGACCACGTATACTTGCGTGTTGTGCGTAATTAGATTTTACCCTACAAGGAGCCTATAGAGGAGACTGATATTTCCATCGATGAGGATTTGACTACTGGGTTGCCAGTAGTTGTGATGGATTCTCCCACTATTAGTGCTACTGTGATTCAGCATTCAACACAGTATCTGGAACAGAGTCTTCATCTGATGACCTTTGAGAGAGATCAGGCTAGGGCCTTGTTGTTGATAGCTCTTGATGGGAGAGATCCAACTCTATTAGAGAGAGATGAGGCTAGATCAACCAGAGATGCATTGCTTATAGAGCGGGATGTGGCCGTCACAGATAGTACTTCAGTGAGATCCCTTACGACGAGCATTATTGCCGATATGAGTGCATACATTGATGAGCATCATGCCACCATGCAGTTAGCCTCGGATCTGCTAGCTCGTGTAGATACCATTGGGCAGGAGCTTGCAGCGTTACCTCCTTCTTCGGAGAGGGATGCTATGTTAGATCTGATAGTCCGTACACATACAGATCCGTAGATACACTTGTATTTTCCTGCACAGACTAGCTTAGCCATTTTTTCATGTACAACACGTATTATATATATCAAACAGTATTATATATGGCAGGGAAATATATTTTGATTCACTTCCCTTTCAGTTGTGCCTTGATACTTGCTGGATATTTGCCTATTTCTTCAGGGCTTATGATCTTGATGCATTCTGAACTCATCCTTGATGTGTGCACATTGAGACATCGTAGGATCTTTCAGAACGGATCATTGATCTGTGTGTATCCCTACCATCTTTGGTGTCTTGGGACTAGTTTTTGTATGGAAATAATGAGAGGAGTGTTACTTTTCCTCTCTGAGATTGACCGCACCACATATGGTTGCCAGTACTCCTATTTAAGAGGAGCCCAGTTAGTTCCATCTCTTATGGATTGGTGTTGCTCTTTGAGGCACAACCGCAGCTTAGATTATCGCTGAATCTCCTATTTATGAGGAGAGGTTAGGTAATTCCATCCCTTTGGTCTGAAGCCGATGAAATGTGGTGGATTGAAGTTTGATCCCAGTACCGTGTGACAAGTATTTTTGTTCTGGTAGGGAGTTAGACCGAACCATAAATGGCTGCTTACGTACTCCTATTGAAGAGGAGATCAGGTCTACGTAGTTCGAACCTGGTGTAAGAGGTTCAACACTGAATGTGAAAGGGTGTAGGAATATTTTTGTTGTTTTTGTTTTTGTAGAGAAAGGGAAGAAATTTTGTTGTTGTTTTTTTTATTGCGACCGGACCATATAAAATATGGTTGCCTATGTACACCCGGGTATCAGGGAGATCAGGTCGACGTATTTTGCCCCTCAGGACGATTTGTGACCGAAGAAATTGAATCCCATGTGCAGAATGAACTTCGGGGAAATGAAAGTTTGATCTCATGCTTGGGACAAACTACAGGTGTGAAAATTTTAAGCTCGTCTTCAGGATAAACTGCAGGTACGAAAGGTTCAATCCCTGATGGGATAATCGGAATTGTATGAAGTGAAACCAGGCTGCTGGTTTGAAATGTGTGTTTTTTCCCTGAGGGGCAGATGGATAGAAAGGAAAGGCTATGTGTAATGAGGGTTAAAGAACCTGAATGATTGGTGATCTGATGATTCAAAACCAGGATGTTCGATTGATGGTAACCTCAGATATAGTACCGTTTCACGGTGTCCGAGTTGATAAGTTGTGGAAATTCATCGTCATCCATTTCCTGCAATCTGAGAGCGCCTCCTGTCAATACCTCCTTGACAACAAATGGGCCTTCCCAGTTAGTAGAGAATTTTCCCTTGAATTGATCTTGGTTATCAACGATCTTCTTCTAAACTAAGTCGTGCTGTTTAAAATGTCGTAACCGAACTTTTCTGTTGTAGGATCTGGCGATCCTTTGCTGATATAACTGACCATAGAAGATAGTCGCGGTTCGCCTTTCGTCTATTAGAGACAATTGACGATACCTGTCTTGTACCCATTGGTCTTCATCCAGCTGAGCATCTATTAACACTTTGAGGGATTCCATTTCCACCTCTATGGAGAGCACTACTTCCATCCCATAGGCTAATGAGTAGGGGGTTGCCCCAGTGGAAGTACGCATTGAAGTTCTATAGGCTAATAAAGTCAAAGGCAAGAGGTCAGGTGATTCTTTATGATTTGCGGACATTTTTTGCATGTTCTTCTTGATATTTTTATTAGCCGCTTCAACAACACCATTCATCTTTGGACGATAGATGACGGAGTTAAGGTGTTTGACGTGGAATTTACTACATAATTCCTCCATCATTTTGTTGTTGAGGTTCTTAGCATTGTCTGACACAATTACCTCTGGTTGTCCATATCAACAAATGACATTGTTTCTGATGAAAGCAATGATAACTTCTTTGGTAACCCTGGGGAAGGAGGCTGCTTCTACCCACTTGGTGAAGTAGTCGATCATAGTGAAGATAAACCAATGTCCATTACTGGCTTTGGGCTCGATGGGCCCGATCACGTCCATTCCCCACATTGAGAAAGGGAAAGGCGAAATCATGTTGTGGAGTTCCCTTGGAGGGGCGTGGATAGCATTTCCATAAATTTGGCATTGATAGAACCTCTTGACGTGATCATCACAGTCAGCTTTGAGCGTAAGCTAATAATGTTCTGTTATGAGGATCTTCTTAACAAGTAGAGTGCCGCTCATGTGTGGGCTACATACTCCACCATGGATCTCATTCATGAGCCTCTGAGCTTAATCCTTGTCCAAACATCTGAGGAGACCTAATCCTGCATCTCTTTTGTAGAGTGCATCTCCGCTCAGGTAAAATTTCATAGCCATTCGATGGATTTGCCTCTTTTCAGTCGGGCTCGCCTCAGCGGGTTTAGATCCATCTCGCAGATAATCCTTGATATGTTGATACCAAGGGTTGTGGATGGGAGGTAGCTCATCCAATACTTCTTGAACATAGTTCCCATAGACTAGGGCCTTTTGCAGGGCAAATGTGATGTTTGGCATGTTTTCCTTGTCAAGTATGTGAATCAAGGAGGCCAATGTTGCTAGCGCATCCGTAAAATCATTCCTATTACGAGGAATGTGTAGAAAGGAGATTTCTTCGAACTCCAAAGCCATATGTAAAACTTGTCGATGGTAAGGCAGTAAATGTAGTTCTTTGGTTTGATAGATTCCCTTGGATTATTTGATTACCAATTCGGAATCCCCAAAGACAGTTAACCGCCTTATGCCCATTGAAAGAGCATGTTTTAGCCCCATGATACAGCCTTCATACTCAGCTGTGTTGTTGGTGCTGACAAACTACAATTTGATTTGGCCGACAGGATATCTTTGCTCCCGTCTTGGGACACTAGAATCGCTCCAAATTTAGAGCCTTCGTGTTAATGACTCCATCAAAATACATTTTCCACGCATCTGGCATGCATCGCATCGATGGTGTTCTTTGAATTGTCATGACCCCTTCATCGAGGAAATATGTTTCCAAGGGTTTGTAATCCCCTGCGAGTGTGGCGACCAATTGATCCGCAATTCCTTGACCTTTGATAGACTTTTGCGTCACGTAGACGATGTCAAATTGTTGCAGAATCAATTGCCACCTGGACAGCCGATAATTCAGTATGGGCTTACTGAACAAATACTTGAGAGGATCCACGCGGGATATGAGATGGGTTGTGTGACCATGGAGGTAATGTTGTAACCTCATGGAAGCCCATTGTTGGGTAAAATCTAATTACGCACAACACACAAGTATATGTGGTCAACAAGTAATATAATAGTGAGTAGAGTATCGTTCCCACAGAGACAATTTAGTAAGAAATTAAACCTCACAATTATTAATTTCATATTAATCCTAATTTTATTAAACTATCCAATTCAATGTTTAAAACTATAAAAACTAAATTATAATAAATATATGATTTCAAAACAATCACAAATATCAAAAACTAAAATTTCAAATAATTAATGGAGAATTTGACTTATGATTTCACCCTAAGCTTCACTCTGATTTTTACATATTTATTCCAATTCAACTCACTATCCCAGTTTATTAATCAAGAACACGAATGTAGTACTAGCCACCTCTCAATGCACTAATACCGTATTAACTTAAATCCACAAATTAGATAGAAACAAGTTAAACACCTTAATCAACTAACTCACTATATCTCTATGTGAATTATAATTAAAGAAGGTTTAAGATTAAGTTCTCTATCTGATTACATGTGATGTCAAGCATATCTCTACCTTAACATTCATCAAGATTTTGTTATTCACAAAATTCAAGAACACATGCTATATTAACTAAGTCTAAACTCGTATATCCTCTCTCGATTCCATACAAATCAACAAAGAATTATTGATCAGGCAATTCATAAATTCAAGCTCAAATTAATATAGATAAACTGAAAAATAGCTTATTGAACTGAAAATCAAAGTTATAAAACCATCGTTTCACTTAAGGATCCATCATAAGACTAAAAAGTGAATTAGCTCATCATGAATGAAATAATAACTGAATAAATTAAAGATAACATCCTTTCAATTACAAATAAGACTGAGAAGACAAATAATGCAAAACGCCCTTCACGTAGCCTTAATCCGCAATCGACACGAAAATCTCTTCAAAGTCTTCCTCCAAAGCTTGCTATGAAATTCTGGAATTATTCTCTGTAATTTGCCTTTTATGTTATTCAATTCGTTGTTAGTTGCTCCATATACATCTAACACACACATTTTTGTCAAAGTCCTATGTCCATTAGAGTCCAAATGCAATCCAAAATACTTAGAATCCATGTTCCATCAGAGTTGAAAGCAAAACAGGACACTTAGAAAGACCCCTCGCCTTTATAGGGTATAAGCTCATAATCATCTTCGCTTGGTATTAAGCATAGCTACTGTTAAACAATATTGAAGACCACCCGCTGTAACAACCCGATATTTTCTATACAAATAAATTAGAAATTTTGCATATAATTTTTTTTTTATTATAAATATGGGGAATATGTGCCAAGATAACGTGTGTATGTATTTATGTGATACATTTATTACATGAATGATTTTAAATAATTTTATTTTAGAATTATTGATTGTTATAAACTATATTATTATAATAATTAATTTTATAGTAGAAATATTTTTATTAATTATTTTCATGAAAATATAATTATATATTATTTATATAATATATGAAATGATTTTTTGAATTATTATAATAATTATTTTATTATATGAATTTTGTTTAGATTATTAAGTTAATTTTTTTTAACTTAATTAATAATGTTAAGTAAGATAGATAAATCAGATATGGAATCCAAATCCTAATTTTTGGATTCTCGATCAAGGCATGAGAATAATAATATAATATTAATTATATTTTGATTTTTCAAAGGCTATAAATATGTATTGTATATATAATGGACCGATAAGGGTTGGTCAATTATGGTGTTATATGACAAACCCTTGACATCGTGTGAAACCCTAATTACAAATTTTAGGAACTAATTTTATTTTATTTTAAACCCTAAATGAAAGCTTCGTAACCTAATTATACATTAGGTGAAACAATTAAATAACCTAAGGGTTATGGTAATAAGAAAAGGTTAGTATTTAATATGTATACTAACTTAAGTGGACAATCTTGTTATTTCAAGTGACTAATAATTTTAAACCTATTTCTAGTAAACCTAATTAGGTTATGAGCTAAAGTCACATGTATAAGTAATTAAATTTCATAAGATTGGGAATGGAAACCCTAAATAAACAATTTGGGTAACATATATTAAAATTGTTAGACTATGTTCATTGCATGGCCCAAAACAATTAAAGGAGAAGCCCAAAAGAAATAAAACGCAAACCAATACTTAGCCCACTTGATTAAGGGTATTTTAGACTTTTGATTAATCAAATTTGTGCCTTAAAATAAAAGAAAAATGGAGGAGAAAATGGGGCAAGGGGACCGACCATATTACGCCATTTAAGGCAACAAAGGTAAGCTAATCAAGTTCCTTAATTAGTAACTCTTACATCAAGTACAAGTGTGTCCATCTCCCATTGGTTGAAAATCTACTTAGCACCCTTAATCAAATGATTAGGCTCAATTGAAAGAGATAAGGTGAAGCCTTTTATCCAAGAGACAACAAAACTATGGGGGATATTAGTTAAATCACCCATTTCAATTGCTAGACTTTTTCATTTCTCTCATTCTTCTTCTTCTTTTTCTCCCAAACTAGCAAAATACTAAGAGAGAAAAGAGAGAGAGGGGTTCAATTTTTGAGAGAGAGGGAGAGGTGTGCTAGTTTGTTTAGTGCACCCTAAGATTATATACTACTTTGGTAAATCAAGAAAGGTTGCTACTAGATCATGGTATAACCTAATCTACATCTTCTTCTTCTATTTTTGTGTTATAGCATGATTTGTTGAAGTTATGAACTAATACTCAAGATACCCTAGTTCTACATATCATCATGTATGGAACTAAGTATCTTGAGTGTTAGATCAATGGTTTAGAGGAGGAATATGAGCATATGTTCTCCTAGGGGTTAAACCCTTGTTTTTCTTCCACTAAATCTTGTGTAACTTAAGTTTTACAACTTGGATTTGTGATCCGTCGAAGGGGGGTGGGGGGAGGGTGCTGCTAGATACATGAGGTAGCAAGTGGTAGAATACAAATCTAGCAAGTATTGAAGCCACGGGGGCTGTTTTCCCCAAAACAGTCCATATAGAGTACTAAGGTTTTAAAACCAAAAAAAGCTACTGTCCCCGTTTTTCTTATAGCTATTTCGGACAGTTTCAAGTCTTTTAAAAATCTGGGAAAAATCACAAAGGTACGTTAAGAAGTTATCTACGTATAGGAAAAAGAACGGACATGTTTCGATTTATAGGTTGTGCGTAATGACTATTTCCGTAAAGGACTCCTAAATATTAACACCCCAAGATTTCACAAAGGTATACATGAGAAAAATCCAAAATTTTTACAAGATGTTTATATATGCTGCTATGGAGTATACCTGAAACTTCGTAATTTTTGAGCAAAACTCGATTTATGAAAAATGAAGCAAGATCTGAGTGTTTTGGGCACTTTAAAATTAGTAAATCACTTTCTAAAATTCTAGAAAAATTTGGGGATCATTGTTGGGTCATATACTGTCTAAACCCAGAAAAGAAGAATTTTTAGAATCAGTTTGCTATTTTTCTTAAAAATGATGAAGTTAGGAATAAAATGAAATAAATAGTTAAATGATGTCTTAAATAAGAAAATTGTGATTTTAATGCTTGAATACTCCTAAAATATAATATTATGACTATTTTAGGGCATTTTGATAATTTATAATAAGAAATATTATTTATGACCTTTTATGGATATTAATTAAGTGGATTTTAAAGGGTGAACAATTAGAATAAATTGTTTATTGATCAAACAAATTATTAAAATGTTATTATGATATTAATAATATTAGAATATGATATTGTTAAGTAAATAAAAAAATATTAAGATTAAAGCTTCATTAAAATATTATTAAATAATTAATCTTAGATTAAAATATTATTAAAAGATTAATAATATTAAATTAAAGTATTATTGGATAATTAAAATATTATTAAGTAAATAATAATATTCTAGATTTAATAAAATTTTATTAAAAATATAATAACATTAGTAAAGTAATAAAATATTATTAAATAATTAATAATATTAATAAATGAATAAAATATTAATATGATTGGTAAATGAATAAAAGTATTATTAATTGATTAATGATACTAAAGCATAAGTAAGATATTATTAAAGTAATAATATTAATGCATGATTAAAATATTATTAAGATGATTAATAATATTAGTAAAGTATTAAAATATTATTAAGATGTTAATAATATTAGTAAGCGAATAAAAGTATTATTAGTGAGTGAATAATAATACTAAGAGGTGAATTAAATATTATCAAGATTAATAATATTAAATAAATTAAAAATATTTGAAGTTATACTTAATGACTTTTAATATTTTAAGAAATAGTACATTACTATTTTAATGTTAATGGTAATTATTTAAAATGATTTTAAATATTTTAAAAATTATTTAAGGGTAATATAAATGTTTTAAAAATATTTTGAATTATTATAAATAACTTTAATATTTTGGCAATGGTTTCATTAATAGTTACATAATAATTAAATGATAGTAGAATTATTTGATATTTGAATCATTTAATAATGATTTCGGTGTTTAAAAATTCGTGATAAATTAATAAATGTTTATTGAGTCATTTAAAATAATATAACTGATATTTACAGATATTGAGTTACAGAATAGAGTCTTAGACTCGATAATTATCCGATAAAGTTGTCGGTACACCGACATATTTTAGAAATTGATCTAGACTTAGATATTCTGACTGTATAAATATTTGTTTGTGATGCAATAACTGTTGAACATGTGTGATAATGTGATTAGGTTATGTGCTGACTGTGAAATGCAATACTATATGTTATAGTATATTATTCTAATAGAACGAATGATCTGATTAATGATAGGTCGTGATATAAAAGATAAAACTAAGTTAAGTATTGTAAGAAGCGCATCAGGCAAGTATCCTACCTTTGCATTTTCTTTATGCAATGGACATGAGTAAGAATGTTTCAGAATTATATTATTACTGTACAGATTATTAATCGTATATTATATACGCTCATTGATTGTCAACATGTTTGTATATGGTAATTCAAATATATATTCTGTTCGTTAATTTCTATTAATGGTTATACAAGTGTCCCCACTTGGATAATCATTGCATTTAATCACATGTTGATACACCTTTGTTAATTACCCGTATATATATATATATGTTGAATTATAGATTATTGTTGAACAAGATAAAACCTTATTATTATTATCCAACCGAATTGCCTTGGTTTGGAACCCCGACAAGTATGAACATCCCTTAGACGGGAAAAACTTTTATGCACCCAAGGTGGACAGAGTGAACGATAACATCATTCTTGCATGTAGTATTGATCAATACAGGGTACAACGGGCTGATCACCCCCCGTGCCCGTAAGTTATGATGGTTTAAAGATGAAGTTCTGTTTAACCTTAAAATAATGTTCATAGTATGTCCCCTTAACCCTATTTATAGTCAGTACGTAGTTTAAAAAATTTGAAAGAGGGTTGTTATGTTATTATTATCGATTCAGATTACTTCACAACTATTGATTTGTTGTAGAAGGGTAGTATAAAGAAAATATTTAATTCTTTCAGCTTATATATATATAATTGTTATTACTTGCTGGGCACTCAAATGCTCATGCTTGCTTAATTTAAATGTTTTTAGCTAAGTGTGATCAACCTGAATGCTCTACTAAGAAAGGAAAAGGAAAGCTAACCAAATTAGATTGGTGGTAGTTTATATAACAGTTTGATATTATTAAGACAATGATACTTATTAATTTTCATGTAATGAATGTTTAAAGGTTTCGTACATGGGGATTAGACTCTGATGACATGTAAATTAAGTTGATATTTATATTATTGTTATTATTATTAGTATTATTTCCGCTCATAGAAATGGTATCGTGAAGCACTGAATTCGGGTTTCAAGTACCTGGATTCGGGGGCTTTACAGGTTGGTATCAGAGCTATAAGCATGAATTTGCGAAGAGGCTCGAGCCTCTCGCTGGTGACTTCCTTGTGTGGAATGCACCGAAGCCAGACTCTTTGTAGGGGGCCGATTCGATTATGGGTGTCGATAGGTACCCTTTGTAAGGTGCTATGGTTGGAAGCACCATGAAAGTTTCTGTGTTGGTATCGAGCTTTAGGTTAGAAATCTTAGGTGGGATAGACCTTAGGCTATAACCTTAGAACAGAGGGAAACATTGAAAATATAAATAACTCATATAGAGTTTATAAAGAGATGAATTGACTAAATTCATCGTCAAACAAAATCAAAGATAACTTATATAAAACTATTATTTGCTGTGTGTATATACTATATGTTAATCAGGATAATTTATATGTGTAGATGTTTGGTGGAAAAGGCTTGTTATATGATTATAGCATGAAGAAGGATCAAATCCATACCCCCGAGCTAATATTAAAGCCAATAGCTGAAATAGAGGCTCACAATGAAAACAACTCAGACGACGTGGTTATTGTAGAAAACATAGTACCAGATCCGGAGATGGTGGAGCTGACAGATAGTGATTCGGACACTAAAGTTGAAGCTGAACAAGCATCAACAGAGGTGCAGGATCTGAGGAACAAGGTTTCTTCTCTGAAAAAGCTATGGGAAATAGAAAAGCTGTTAAATAGTCAACTGCGTCAGGCATTAATAGAAACAATGGAAGAACAAGATAAGCTTAAATTCCAAATTGATCAGATGGGAGCCACAAGCAATACATCGTGTGCAGCTCCGAGCAAGAAGGGGAAAAGAAAGATAGAAGACCATGACTTAGGAAAATTCGATAAGAAGAAAGGGAAAAGAATATGTTACCTTTGTGGCTATGAGGGACATACCACTCTGTATTGTCCCGACTATAAATCAGGAGCATGTTTTATCTGTGGGATAGAAGGTCATCAGGCGAAAGGTTGTCCAAGAAAAAGGCGTAGTGAATAGGTAGTATAGGTTTTGTTGTGTAGGTTTGTTTAATGTTAAGTATGTATGTGTAATGTAATGTTCCCAACTTTTGGTATTAGTCAAGGCTGTAAATCCCGACTTTTGTAGTCACAAAGGGATGAATGATGTTTAAAGAAGTATGTGCTATGCTATGTAAAGTATTCGCTAAATGAATATGAATCTAAGTTTGAGTAATGAAATGAGTTAATATACTAAACTTATATGATAAGATTTAGAATGTAAAGAATAATATATGGTTTTACTTAACCAGATAATGCTGCCAAGACGTCAAACTAGAAACCAAAGGCGAAGAGTCTCATCAATAACTTTGAGGACAACAACAACGCATCTGACGCAAGAGACTTTGCAAACATGGTAGCACAAGCTACGTAGCAAGGAATGCCAATCGCAGGGAACCAACCAGACAACGGCTTGGCAAACTTTAAAGATTTCAAAGCTGTGGGACCGCCAGAATTCAAAGGGACAACTAACCCTGTTGAAGCCCAAACTTGGGTTAAAGAGATTAAAAAAGCATTCGTGGTAGCTAGGGTAGCTGAGGGGCAAAAGACCGCTTTTGCCACCTATATGATGAAGGGTGAGGCAAATTTTTGGTGGGAAGTTAATCAGGCAAGGCCTGGAGAGGGTGTTGTTACTTGGGATAGGTTTAAGACACTGTTCTTTGAAAACTATTTTTCATTTAGTATGCATGCTAGAATGGAGGTAAAATTTTTAGAGTTGAAGCAGGAGAATATGACGGTATCCGAATATGCCGCAAAATTCAATGAGTTAGCTAGGTTTGCTCCGCATCAAGTTGATACAGAGGCTAGGAAAACTAGAAGGTTTGAGCTGGGATTAAAACCCTGGCTCTACAATAAGGTGGCGGTGTTGCAGATCCCTACATTTGCAGCACTTATGGAGAAGGCTATTATTGCTGAGGAGAGGAGTGAGGCCATGAGCCTCTACAACAATGAGAGAAAGAACAAGAGTAAGGTCGAAGGAACTAGGAAGGTGGAAGTTAATAGTGGGAGTAGCGGTGGTAGTAGCAAAAGGAAGGGAAACAATTTTGGAAGTTTACAGGTAAAACAGGAAGGAGTTAAGAAGCAAGCTGTGCAGTGTGGAAACTGTGGAAAGAACCACTCTGGAAAATGTTTGAAGCAGAAGTTCGTGTGCTACAAGTGCGGGCAGGAGGGCCATATCTCTCCCAACTACCCCAATTCTAGGATGAACAGTGGGTGTTTTCTTTGTGGATCGACTGAGCACAAGGTGAAGGATTGTTTGAAGAGGAGGACGGAAGCAGGGAGTGTGAATACTGGCAAGGGCAGTGGAACTCTGGCAATCACGGGACCAACGTTATCCAGCAAGCCGAGGAAATCAACAGCAAGGGTCTACAACATGATGGTCCAGGATACCATAGCAGCTGGTGGTGCAATTCTAGGTATTATTCGTATAAATTTTATTTTCTTATGCATGATTTTCATATATATAGTAAATTATTTTATAAAGAAATTTTGAAGAAGGAATTTGAGTTCTTTTAGAAATCAAATTTTCGTTTAATCAGATAGACAAGCTTTACGAGAATAGGTTAAAGATCAGTACGATTATTTATGATCAGGATCTACTTGCAATGATTGTATATGCTACGTACACTTGTATGTGTAAGTTTTAAAACGGTGATTCCGGGGATGAAATCTTTATAAGGGAGGGTGAATGTAACAACCCGATATTTTCTATACAAATAAATTAGAAATTTTGCGTATAATTTTTTTTTTATTATTATAAATATGAGGAATATGTGCCAAGATAACGTGTGTATGTATTTATGTGATATATTTATTACATGAATGATTTTAAATAATTTTATTTTAGAATTATTGAATGTTATAAACTATATTATTATAATAATTAATTTTATAGTAGAAATGTTTTTATTAATTATTTTCCATGAAAATATAATTATATATTATTTATATAATATATGAAATGATTTTTGAATTATTATAATAATTATTTTATTATATGAATTTTGTTCGATTATTAAGTTAATTATTATTTTTAACTTAATTAATAATGTTAAGTATGATGATAAATCGGATATGGAATCCAAACCCTAATTTTTGGATTTTGATCAAGGCATGAGAATAATATTATAATATTAATTATATTTTGATTTTTCAGTGCTATAAATATGTACTGTATATGTGGACCGATAAGGGTTGGTCAATTATGGTATTATGTGACAAACCCTTGTATTACTATATGAAACCCTAATTATAAATTTTAGGAACTAATTTTATTTTATTTTAAACCCTAAATGAAATCTTCGTAACCTAATTATACATTAGGTGAGATAATTAAATAACCTAAGGTTTATGGTAATAAGGAAAGGTTAGTATTTAATATGTATACTAACTTAAGTGGATAATCTTGTTATTTCAAGTGACTAATAATTTTAAACCTATTTCTAGTAAACCTAACTAGGTTATGAGCTAAAGTCACATGTATAAGTAATTAAATTTCATAAGATTGGGAATGAAAACTCTAAATAAACAATTTGGGTAACATATATTAAAATTGTTAGACTGTGTTCATTATATGGCCCAAAACAATTAAAGGAGAAGTCTAAAAGAAATAAAATGCAAACCAATACTTAGCCCACTTGATTAAGGGTATTTTAGACTTTTGATTAATCAAATTTGTACATTAAAATAAAAGCAAAATGGAGGAGATAATGGGGCAAGGGGACCGGCCATATTAGGCCATTTAAGGCAACAAAGTTAAGCTAATCAAGTTCCTTAATTAGTAACTCTTACATCAAGTACAAGTGTGTCCATCTCCCATTGGTTGAAAATCTAATTAGCACCCTTAATCACATGATTAGGCTCAATTGAAAGAGATAAGGTGAAGCCTTTTATCCAAGAGACAACAAAAGTATGGGGGATATTAGTTAAATCACCCATTTCAATTGCTAGACTTTTTCATTTCTGTGAGACCCCGAATTTTATGAAATGAAAGTATTCAATTTTTATAATTATTATTCTATTTAGTAAACGGTTAAATTGATAAAAGTATAGTAATACGCGTGGTTGCATAATGGCACACGGTATTGTACAATATCTTTGATTATTGATGCTTACGTGAGAAGTCACTCAGTTTTATTCAATTATTGTCAATATTTTATATATTATTAAATTAATAATTGAGACGACAAAGTTATTCATATTATTAAATTGCAATATTTACAATGTCTAGAAGTTCTGCCAAGGAGAGGTTTGGTCACCTAATTGCGCGCCAATAGGGAGAAATCCTTATTGGAAAGCCCCCTCTTTCCTGGGAACGACCTGGTTATTAAATATTATGAATTATGATATTAATGATGGATAAGTTCGTGTTGATTAAAGATGAATTTGATAGTTCCATTGTGTTGAAATTATTTGTGTTAGTGGAAATTGACATTTATTTCGATAATAATTGATGTCTGAAGGTTATATTGTTCAATCGGCTATTTGGGGCACTTTTTGTGTTGGAGTACTATTCATGAGTTACTATTCACGAGTTATTATTCACGAGTACTATTCACGGGGTACTATTCACCCAAACAATAAATTTATTTTCAGTCCAAATCATTTTTGGGTACAATATTATTCCATGAGGAGATGTGCTAATTTTTCAGACCGTTGGTTGAAATTATAATAGTAAATCAATATGGATCGTTGATTTAAAGTTTTAATAGTAACTTGCCCTTTCGGTGTTCCAAGGGTTAATTGTCCCTTCGCAAATAGTTGTTGTCTCTTCAATATTACCAAGAGTTACTTGCCTCTTCGGTATTCCAAGGGTTAATTGCCCCTTCGCAAATAGTAGTTGTCTCTTCAATATTACCAAGAGTCATTTTGACCCTTCGTTAAGACCAAGAGCCACTCTCAGTTTTTCTATAAATAGAAGCTCATTCCTTCATTATTTCTTACGAATTCACTAAAACTCTAGAGAGAGAAATTATAGAGAAAAGCTATAGAGAGAAAAAAGAAGAGTATTCTGCTACTTCACTACTTCTATATCTAGTTTCTTTATAAGGTAAGGGATATTATTTATTGTACTCGTGAGGGGTGTTATTCTTTCTTATTCATAAAGAGAACTTCTGTTATTCCATTCTTTATTATTCGTTGAATAACTCAGATACGCCAGATACCCTATACATAACCTCAGACACGCCAGATACCCTATACTTGGTGAAATCCCTCTGTTATTCCATTCTATATTATTATATTGGAATAACCTGTTTATGCAAAGTACCGCATACATGGTGAAATTCTTCTCTTATTCCGTTTTTTATTATTTTGTTTAATATCCTCGTTAAAGGTGTGAATTTTCACCGACTCGTTCCATTTATTATTCTCGTTGAATAACCTATATACGTGGATTACCGTGATACCGGTGATGTCCGTTGTTATTCCATTCTTTATTATTCGTTAGAATAACCCGTATACGTGGATTACCGTATACCTGGTGATTTCTGTTGTTATTCCATTCTTTAATATTCTGTCGAAATATCCTGTCTGTGCATTTACGTCAGACCTGGTTCCATTCTTTATTATTCTGTTGCAATAACCTATCTATGTGGATTACCACATGCATGGTGAATGATCCGTTGTATTCATTCCTTATTAAATTGTGGAAATATATCTGGTTATGTTGATTATGATGAGAGTCATAATAAAAGCATTGGACTAATGAAAATCATGGGTATATGAAGTATTAGTAAGTGTTATGATGATTTATGTTGGTTATTATGTGAAAACATGAAAGTTTCTTAGAAATCACAAAGGGTTGAAAATCAGATTTTAGTGAAAACGGAACATGAAATTCAATTGAGCATATCTCCTATTATATTTTGAATTTTTGAGTGAGGACAAGTTCTAGAGTTAGGTCTATGAGTTATGTAACTTATCCAAGTGAAATCACCGGAAAAGGTGTTGTAGATTTTCGTGTGGACTGATTTTAGCAAAGGAGTCCAAAGCTGCAATTTACTGAAAAAAAGCATCGCCCATAAATTTAAAAAGGGTCAAGCTTTTACCGCTTAATTTGTGAGAAAAATTCTATCCTTTTGGGACATGAAAGTATATTGTATAAAGTACCTCCTGTCCAAAAATGAGCTCATTCCGACTTAAAATGAGCAAGTTATGACCATTTCAATATTTAGGTTTTTTCTACAAAAAACGCTATAACCGGAGTTCTATAACTCCGATGACCATGAAATTTAAACTGGAAGCTCACGTTAAAATGTGTAAGATCCTACCAAGATTTGGGAATTTCTGGAGTTAAACTTGAGGTAGCTAATTTCTTAAGGAATTAATTAGAAATTGATTTTTGAAAAATAGTAAATGAATTTTAAAAATTCCGAGAAAAATATATGTTCATTATGGGACTATATTTTGCTAAATCCCAGAAAAGAAATATTTTTGGAACTGATTTGGTAATTTTCATGAAAATAGTTTAGTTACGAACATATGAGTTAAATATGTTATGTGAAGTAACAAAATTGGAAAATAGGATTTTATGGCTTGGGAATCCTATATAGGGTATATGCATATTTTTGATGAGGGATTTGATCATTGGTGATGATATCTTATGAGTATGACATTTTTGAATGATTAAAGGCATTATGTGGTAAAGTGTAAACAATTGAAATAAATTGTTTATAAGTTTAAGAAGTGATTAAAATATTGTTATAATATTAATGATATTAGATTATGAGATTATTAAGTGATTGATAACATTGGGATATTTTTGAACCCTGGATAAATTATATTATAAATGTTTAATATTTATCCTTTATCTCATTTGATTGATTCTTTATATCATTGTCATGATCCTTATGCTTATATTTTGTTGAAAGTCATCTGTGGCTTACGTTCATAGATGGACTTGGTATGATTATGACCATGGATTATTCGGTATAATCATGACCGTAATGTTACAGATGATGTGGTAAAAGTCATCTTTGGCCCGTAGTGCATAGATGGACTTGGTATGATTATGACCAGGGATTGTTCGGTATAATCATGACCATAATTGAAAACACGAATATCTTTGGCCTGTAGTGCATGGATAATTCGTGGTCGTGATACTATTAATCTGAGTCTCAGCATTATTGGTTTTACAGCTTGTATATCTTTGGCCCAGTAGTGCAAAGATGAACCGTTGTTATCGGTTATATAGTTGTATATCTTTGGCCAGTAGTGCAAAGATGAATTTATTAGTATGATTATGAGCGTAAATTGTGATTTGGTATAACCATGATTTTTGATGTTTCTGTGAAGATAGGTGATGAAAATTATCTTCGCCCCTAGGTGCAAAAAGGAATTCAAATCACAATTATGATTATGAGTTATTCATATGATTGTGATGTGAATTGTTGATTGATGTTACAGGATACAACATTATTGGTGGACTTTTAACTTGAGAAGACAATAGACCTGATGGTCTATTTGACTCTTTTAATGGATTGCTCGTTCCGCTGCAACTATGGTTGAAAAGTTTTATCATCTACCATATGTTCTAAATCTTTGATTTATTACTGATGAATGCTATTGATAATTTAATTATCTATAGTCATGATATTCTTTACTGGGCTAGTTGTGCTCACCCTTTTGCTTCACAATTCCTTTCAGGTAAGAAGAGTGTAGCTGGGTCGAGCGGGGATAACAGGGAAATAGTGAGATGGTCCGAGACTGTTGAAGTTTTCCAATACATTATAAAACGGCATGACATGCAATATATATTTGCATTGAGGACCTAAGATGTGCGTGTCGTATTTTATACGTCACTTGATAATTGATTTTGGTGAACAACAATAGGTTGATGAGAACCCAACTTTGGAAGGGTGTTTTGCCACTATCATACAAGATGTCTTATGACATACAATCTCATGTTATCATAAGACAGGGTTGTGCACATCCACTTGCTGAGTATATCTACAAGCACTACCTATATGATCTTGGAGTATATTTGAGATATAATTCTCACTTGGAGATAACTGAGATAATTATATATTAAGAGAAGACTCATCATTAGAAGGAACATGATAGTAATCTTCTCATTTTTCTTTGGGGTCTATTGGACCAACCAAGGATAATTCTCTGGGCATATGATATCTATCATAACTTAGATTCATGGCCTCCTATGTATGAAGGTTTCCTTGAGCTTTTCCCAAAGATTTTAATTTCTAAAACAGTTATTGACTGTACTTTTATGTAAAGTACCTTTGTAAGGTATTGTGGTCGAGGCACCATGAGAGTTACATAGATTTTGTATTGAAACTCACAACTTATCTGTTGTCGTACTCTGCACGATAGTTCAACAGTTGTATAAATGAAATTTGTATTTGATTTTTATGGAGTGATATCTGGCGACTCAGAATGGGTCGTGTGGACCTATTTTGGGGCCGTCACAATTTCTCTCATTCTTTTTCTTCTTTTTCTCCCAAGCTAGCAAAATACTAAGAGAGAAAAGAGAGAGAGAGGTTCAGTTTTTGAGAGAGAGGGAGAGGTGTGCTAGTTTGTTTAAAGCACCCTAAGATTATATACTACTTTGGTAAATCAAGAAAGGTTGCTACTAGATCAAGGTATAACCTAATTTTCATCTCTTTCTTCTATTTTTGTGTTATAGCATGATTTGTTGGAGTTATGAACTAATACTCAAGATACCTTAGTTCTACATATCATAATGTGTGGAACTAAGTATCTTGAGTGTTAGATCAAAGGTTTAGAGGAAGAATATGAGCATATGTTCTCCTAGGGGTTAAACCCTTGTTTTTCTTCCACTAAATCTTCTGTAAATCAAGTTTTATAACTTGGATTTGTGATCCGTCGAAGGGGGGGTGCTAGATACATGAGTTATTTAGTAAACCCAAGTGGTAGAATACAAATCTAGCAAGTATTGAAGCCATGGGGGCTGTTTTCCCCAAAACAGTCCATATAGAGTATTAAGGTTTTAAAACCAAAAAAAGCTATTGTCCCCATTTTTCTTATGGCTGTTTCGGACAGTTTCAAGTCTTTTAAAAATCTGGGAAAAATCACAAAGGTACGTTAAGAAGTTATCTACGTGTAGGAAAAAGAACGGACATGTTTCGATTTATAGGTTGTGCGTAATGACTATTTCCGTAAAGGACTCCTAAATATTAACACCCGCATTTCTCACAGTGTATACATGAGAAAAATCCAAAATTTTTACAATATGTTCATATATGCTATAGGAGTATACCCTAAAAACTTCAGAATTTTTTGAGCAAAACTCGATTTATGAAAAATGAAGCAAGATCTGAGTGTTTTGGGCACTTTAAAATTAGTAAATCACTTTCTAAAATTCCAAAAAAATTTGGGGATCATTGTTGGGTCATATACTGTCTAAACCCAGAAAAGAAGAATTTTTAGAATCAGTTTGCTATTTTTCTTAAAAATGATGAAGTTAGGAATAAAATAAAATAAATAGTTAAATGATGTCTTAAATAAGAAAATTGTGATTTTAATGCTTGAATACTCCTAAAATATAATATTATAACTATTTTAGGGCATTTTGATAATTTATAATAAGAAATATTATTTATGACCTTTTATGGATATTAAATAAGTGGATTGTAAAGGGTGAACAATTAGAATAAATTGTTTATTGATCAAACAAATTATTAAAATGTTATTATGATATTAATAATATTAGAATATGATATTGTTAAGTAAATAAAAAAATATTAAGATTAAAGCTTCATTAAAATATTATTAAATAATTAATCTTAGATTAAAATATTATTAAAAGATTAATAATATTAAATTAAAGTATTATTGGATAATTAAAATATTATTAAGTAAATAATAATATTAGAGATTTAATAAAATTTTATTAAAATGTAATAACATTAGTAAAGGAATAAAATATTCTTAAATAATTAATAATATTAGTAAATGAATAAAATATTAATATGATTGGTAAATGAATAAAAGTATTATTAATTGATTAATGATACTAAAGCATAAGTAAGATATTATTAAAGTAATAATATTAATGCATGATTAAAATATTATTAAGATGATTAATAATATTAGTAAAGTATTAAAATATAATTAAGATGTTAATAATATTAGTAAGCGAATAAAAGTATTATTAGTGAACTAATAATACTAAGAGGTGAATTAAATATTATCAAGATAAATAATATTAAGTGAATTAAAATATTTTAAGTTATACTTAATGACTTTTAATATTTTAAGAAATAGTACATTACTATTTTAATATTAGTGGTATTTATTTAAAATGATTTTAAATATTTTAAAAATCATTTTAGGGTAATATAAATGTTTTAAAAATATTTTGAGTTATTATAAATAACTTTAATATTTGGCAATGGTTTCATTAATAGTTACATAATAATTAAATGATAGTAGAATTATTTGATATTTGAATCATTTAATAATGATATCGGTGTTTAAAAATTCTTGATAAATTAATAAATGTTTATTGAGTCATTTAAAATAATATAACTGATATGTACAGATATTGAGTTACAGAATAGAGTCTTAGACTCGATAATTATCCGATAAAGCTGTCGGTACACCAACATATTTCAGAAATTGATCTAGACTTAGATATTTTGACTGTATAAATATTTTTTTGTGATGCAATAACTGTTGAACATGTGTGATAATGTGATTAGGTTATGTGCTGACTGCGAAATGCAATACTATATGTTATAGTATATTATTCTAATAGAACGAATAATCTGATTAATGATAGGTCGTGATATAAAAGATAAAACTAAGTTGAGTATTGTAAGAAGCGCATCAGGCAAGTATCCTACCTTTGTATTTTCTTTATGCAATGGACATGAGTAAGAATGTTTCAGAATTATGTTATTACTGTACAGATTATTAATCGTATATTATATACGCTCATTGATTGTCAACATGTTTGTATATGGTAATTCAGATATATATTCTGTTCGTTAATTTCTATAAATGGTTATACAAGTGTCCTCACTTGGATAATCATTGCATTTAATCACATGTTGATACACCTTTGTTAATTACCCGTATATATATATATATATATATATATATATATATATATATATGTTGAATTATAGATTATTGTTGAACAAGATAAAACCTTATTATTATTATCCAACCGAATTGCCTTGGTTTGGAACCCCGACAAGTATGAACATCCCTTACACGGAAAAAACTTTTATGCACCCAAGGTGAACAGAGTGAACGATAACATCGTTCTTGCATGTAGTATTGATCAATACAGGGTACAACGGGCTGATCACCCCCGTGCCCATAAGTTATGACGGTTTAAAGATGAAGTTCTGTTTAACCTTTTCGAAAATGAAAATAATGTTCATAGTATGTCCCCTTAACCCTATTTATAGTCAGTACGTAGTTACAAAAATTTGAAAGAGGGTTATTATGTTATTATTATCGGTTCAGATTACTTCACAACTATTGATTTATTGTAGAAGGGTAGTATAAAGAAAACATTTAAATTCTTTTAGCTTATATATATATATAATTGTTATTACTTGCTGGGCACTCAAATGCTCATCCTTGCTTAATTTAAATATTTTTAGCTAAGTGTGATCAACCTGAAGGCTCTGCTAAGAAAGGAAAAGGAAAGCTAACCAAATAAGATTGGTGGTAGTTTATATAACAGTTTGATATTATTAAGACAATGATACTTATTAATTTTCATGTAATGAATGTTTAAAGGTCTCGTACCTGGGGATTAGACTCTGATGACATGTAAATTAAGTTGATATTTATATTATTGTTATTATTATTAGTATTATTTTCGCTCATAGAAATGGTATCGTGAAGCACGGAATTCGGGTTTCAAGTACCTGGATTCGGGGGCTTTACACCCGCCCCAGTGGGGGTGTAAGGGCAAAATGGGCCCGCCCCGGCGGGGGTAGGTTCTACTAGTTGGCTTGACTGACTTTCATACTTGCAACCATAATGTTCCAATTGCCTCCTTTTTCACTCATGTACCACACCACCCATCCTATACATAAAATAACAAGAAACAAGTAAAAGAAGATCATAGAAACAAGGATTTAACAACAATTAAGCTTAAATTGGACATCAATTCGTGGATATAAAATCCACTTATCAAAATCCCCCAAACTTAAACCGTGCTAGTCCTCGAGCACAAAACAAACTACATGCTAATGCAATGCAATACAGTGAAATGTAATGTATCTAACTATATGATTACGAATCCAACAATATCATAGAATTAAAAGTATTCCATTGGCCTCAGGGAAAGCAAGCAAACACTACAATTCGTAATCATCAAAACCAATCAATAATCCCTTATTAATCCTCAAATCTTAAACCATTATTACTATTATAGTGTGTGTGTGTGTTCAACATCCATGATAACTGATACGAATTCAAATTCAATACATAACCAATTTCTTAGAAGGAATCATACAGGACAACTCAAAAAGTTCAAAAATAGACGAGTTCCAACTAAACTAAACAATCACCAAGATTAGGAGTCAAAATAGGGTATTCATGCTTTCTTTTTTTTTTTTCATTGTTTGACGGGGGCCCTTTGCTCTTATTTCCGTCTTTTCTTCATATATATATATATATATATATATATATATATATATATATATATATATATATATTAGATAGATGGTTGGTGAGTGCGTTTTACGCTCCATCTCACGCTCGTGTTTATGGGGAGTATATTTTCCTCAACCCACCACAAGACTCAACTAGATATTATTTTTCTTTCTTCTTTTTTTTTCTGAAGCTTATATACCCTACCTTTTCCCCCAAACTTAAGTTATTGACTAATTTGTCATCTTCACTACCTATTCTTGTCCTTCTAGGATTTATACTAGCATTATCCTTTAGAAACTATTTATGTATCAATTTAAACTAATCAATCAAAACAAACATTATTACGTGCTACCCTTTTTATACCAGTTTCAAACAAGAACAAGATTCGAGTTATAATTCAAAACTACATCAAGGTTCTAATAATCAATACTATATTATCGACTTAATCTCAATCTCATCATTGGCCCAAAATAACATGAACTAAGACACTGTTTGACATATGCAAACAAAATATTTAACTTAATTAATATTTTTTATAGATATCATAACATAACAAAATGCAGCAATAACAAAAATAACCTAAGCTACTATGTATGCACCTAAGCTACCATGCAACTTTGTAATTACATGAATGCAAAATCACAGTTCCTAAATTAATATGCAAAACTAAAGTGCAATGACAAATGCAAGCCTAACTAATGACATTATACATGCAAACAAGTAATTAAATCCCCCAAACTTAAGAATTACAATGCCCTCATTGTATGGAGAATCACAATAAAATGTGACGCCCCCAAAATAGGTATACATCACCTATTCTGAGTCGCCATATACATGGTACAGAATACAAATACAACTTAATAATACAACTGTCGTGTAAAATACGATAAAACATAAATTGAGAGTTTTAATAAGAATATTGACATCTAGACAATATCCACACTCAAAGGAGTCCTAATTATATTTATTGTCACACTATTTAACAGAATAGTGAGGACTATTAATGCTATCATCTGGACCGTCACTCCATTCCCCGACTAGTCCCTGTTACGTTCTCATTTCCTGAAGAGAACAATGAAAGAAAAAGGGTGAGCACAACTAGCCCAGTAAGAAATATTATGACTAAGATAATGCAGAATAAATTATCGTTAGCCTTCAACAGTGATAAACTGATACAATATAACAAACATCAAGTTTAACTGCAGCGGAACAAACAATCCATTAAAAGAGTCGAGTAGAGAATAAAATCTACTGTCTTCTATGATTTAAAAGGTTTTTCATCACTTTTATTGCTGAGACTCAGCTCAATAAATAATCCACATCATCCCTGCACTACGACCAAGGATATTCATTAGTATTACAACCACAAATTATCCATGCACTACGGGGCAAGGATATTCGTGTATCCATCAATGGTCATGACTATACCGAATAATCCCTGGTCATAATCATACCAAAAACTGTCCATCAATGCACTACGGGCCAATGAGGACTTTTACCACATCATTTGTAACATTACGGTCATGATTATACCGATTAATCCACGGTCATAATCATACCAAGTCCATCTATGCACTCTGAAGCCACAGATGACTTTCAACATAAAATAAACATGAGGATGATGACAATGATATAAGAATTCAATAAAACAAGTTCAAGAATTAATTTATCCAGGAACTAATAACGTCCAAATTGTCAACATGATACTTCTTTGTGGAGTAAAATTCAAGAATGCTCAGAAGAATATTTTCATGAAAAGATACTGGATGAAGCGCAAATATCAAGGATATTCCACTAATTTCATGGAGTATAGAAGTCAAAGCTTTAACCAACTGAGTATAACATAATATATGAAACTGCAAATGGATTTTCGCCCGCCATGCGGCAATCCACGTAGACAGATCATTTCCACAATTTAATAAGAAATGAATATGAAGGGTCATTCAACATGGATGTGGTAATTCGCATAGACATGTTATTCCAACAAAATAATAAAGAATGGAATAACAGAAGATTTCACCATGCATGCGATAGACCGCACAGACAGGTTATTCCAACAAAATAATAAATAATGGAACCAGGTCATGCGTAAACGCACAAACAAGATATTCCAACAGAATAATAACGAATGAAATAACAAAAGACTTCACCAGGCATACGATAGACCACACAGACAGGTTATTCCAATAGAATAATAAATAATGGAACTAGGTTATGCGTAATACGCATAGACAGGATATTCCAACTGAATAATAAAGAATGGAATAACATAAGAATTTCACCATGTATGCGGTACTTCGCATATACAGGTTATTCCAACATAATAATAAAGAAATGGAATAACAGAAGAATTTCACCATGTATGCGGTACTTCGTATATACAGGTTATTCCAACATAATAATAAAGAATGGAATAACATAAGAATTTCACCAAGTATAGGGTAGTCCGCGTATACATGTTATTCCAACAGAATAATAAATAATGGAATAACAGAAGTTCTCTTCATGAATACGAAAGAAATAATACCCCTTACCTTAGAAGAAACCTGGATATAGGAGTAGTGAAGTAGCGAGAATACTTTTCTTCTTTCTCTCTAATTTCTCTCTCTAGAGTTTCAATGAATTCGTAAGAAATAATGAAGGAATGAGCTTCTATTTATATAGAGAATGGATCTGATAAGTAACTAATTCATGAACGGTCCAGATTGATTTACTTTTTAAACAGACTATCCATATTGATTTACTACTATGCAAGATTAATAAAATATTCTAATAAAATAAAATCTTTTAAATCAAATATAATATATTCTATTTATAGGTCTAATAAAACAAATAATTTTATAAAAGTATTACGCTTTATATAAAAAGATTTTACTATGCAAACACTATGCAGTGCAATTATGCAAACACTATGCATAATAAAAAATATAATATATTCTAATTATTGTCTAATAAAACAAATAACTTTATAAAAGTATTACATTTTATATAAAAAGATTTTACTATGCAAAACACTATGCGCAGACATTATGCAAACACTATGCATAATAATATATTCTAATTATTGTCTAATAAAACAAATAACTTTATAAAAGTATTCTGCTTTTATATAAAAAGATTTTACTATACAAAACACTATGTATAATAGAATATAATATATTCTATTTATAGTCCAATAAAACAAATAACTTTATAAAAGTATTATGTTTGATATAAAAAGTTTTTCTGCTTTTATTACATTAATAATACTAATAAAACAAAATTTATATATATATATATATATATATATATATATATATATATAAACTTCCGTGACTTCATAAAAAGACACCTCAATATATTTAACAACAAGTTATTATCATTATTATAATTCACAATATTAATCGCACTGTGTCGCTCCTGTGAAAGAGGGGCTTTCCAATAAGGATTTCTCCATATTGGCGCGGAATTAGGTGACCAAACCTTTCCTTGACAGAACTTCTAGACATCATTAATATTGCAAATAATAATATTAATAACTTTGTCATCTCAATTATTGATTTAATAATATATAAAATATCGACAATAATTGAATCAAATAACGTGAGATACTATGCAACAATTACTGTAGCAATAATTGAACAAAACTGAGTGACTTCTCACATAAGCATCAATAATCAATACCGTGTGCTACTATGCAAACATGTGTATTACTGTACTTTTACTACCGAGTAGTTCAACAGTTTTAACGGTAAAACTTCCGCTATTGTTTTCATAAAAATATTTTTGTCGTTTTCTCAATCCGACAATAATTCCGTTGTGGGGTCTACCAATGATTGTGCCGTCGTACGAATATTCCCCAACACAAAGAATATTCCTCGACCAATCGAATATAATATAACAACTTGCATACTTTGCAAAATTTATAAATATTACCCACAACTATAATATTATCTCAAATCCACACCATAGTTTTGAAAAAAATATTTTGAGAAATTTAAATCTTTATTCATAAAATTTGGGGTCTCACAATCTCCCCTCCTTATAAAATTTTGCCCTTGAAATTTATGTACATACCTGGTATGCCGAAGAGATGAGGATACCTTAACTTCATTTCAGATTCTATCTCTTGAGGTATAACCCTTGAGTGTTGAATACGATCCTTTTTATCCAAGATTTTAACACGTTTCTCCTCATACGTTAAATCTTCTGCTATCTCGTCTAGTTTTAATTCAATAATGTGGTTCGAGTCATCCACATATTTATGTAACATCGATACATGAAAAACATTATGAACACGTGACATACTTGGCAGTAAAATGAGTCTATAGGCCACAGTTCCTACTCGATCAAGGATTTCAAATGGGCCAATAAAATCGAGGGTTGAGATTTCCTCTCTTCAACGATTCTTGCTTCTAGAATAACTCCCTCTTGAACCTTCCTCTTCACATTCATCAGCTCTGAGTATGTTGCTTGAGCGACTTTGACTTTATCGATTAAAGTTGATTCTAATCGTATATTTGTTATCTTCACGTGGGCCCCTAGAGTCTTTAACTCCATCTTCATCATTTGTAAGTTATACAAAATGGGTTTTTGTGTTAACAACATTGCACTCGTAAACGCATACGATCTTCTACTCAACGCATCAGCTACCACGTTCTCTCTTCCACAATGATATTGAATGGTATGATCGTTATCTTCAACAGCTAGAGCCAACGTCTTTGGCGCATTATACGTTCATTTTGGTTGAAGAAATATTTAAGGGTTGAAGAAATAGGTTTTGTACTGGGGTCAATACAAAATTCGATTTCATGCTCTGGGGTAGGCCAAGAAGTCTTCAAGAATACGTCAAGAAATTTATCAACGATAGAAATATCATTCAAAACTGTGACCCTCATCCAAGACTTGGATAGCACATGTAACGAAGGTTTCTCCTAACGGAGTTTCAATAGATAAGTCAAAGTCTAACTTCTTCAGAGTCAAATTTAAACATTAAACGCAAGTAAGAGAGATAAAAGAATGGGTAGAACATGTATCTAATAAGGTATAGACTTCGCAAAAAATTATAATTAACTAACCCGTGCTAACTTCGTTCGGGTTACTCGCTTTTTGAGAAGTCACGAAAAATGCTTTTCCTGAAACCACCGACTTTGTTTTCTCCGTATCCGCCTTTGGTGCCACCGTCCCAGCTGGACTTGACTTCACTATACGACAAAATCGATCTAAATGACCTTCTCTTCTTGAAATTTCCACTTCTATTATCTTGGCCATGATTACCACCGAAATGGTTACCATTCTTGGCATGATAATTTCCCCCACGATGGTCATCATTGTTTCGATGGTCGTTGCCACTGGTTCGATTATTATCGTGTTGTAAGTCGTTACCTTTTGGTTGTGCTAACTCATTATTGCGTTCCAATAATTGGGCCTTATTCAAAACATCTGAATATAAACAAAGTTTATGAGAAATGAGGTATTGACGTATATCGGGTTTCAAACCTCGCAGAAACATTCGCGTCATTCGCTCCTCATTATCGACCAAATGGGATGCAAATCAGGATAACTCCGCAAATTTAATACTGTCGCAAAACAAGGGTTAATTGACATATCACATATTATCCCTATACTCTGACCGACCAATTAAATACCAAATAAACTTAGGTAGGTCATACGAGCGAAGGAATTCCCCATCTCTCCCCTTCTAGTTCTTTTCTCACATCTCAGCCAGGGATCATATCCCTAAGCTTTGATACCAACTGTGACGCCCCCAAAATAGGTATACATCACCTATTCTAAGTCGCCATATACAAGGTAAAGAATACAAATACAACTTAATAATACAACTGTCGTGTAAAATACGATAAAACATAAATTGAGAGTTTTAATAAGAATATTGACATCTAGACAATATCCACACTCAAAGGACTCCTCATTATATTTATTGTCACACTATTTAATAGAATAGTGAGGACTACTAATGCTATCATCTGGACCGTCACTCTGTTCCCCGACTAGTCCCTGTTACGTTCTCATTTCCTAAAGAGAACAATGAAAGAAAAAGGGTGAGCTCAACTAGCCCAGTAAGAAATATTATGACTAAGATAATGCAGAATAAATTATCGTTAGCCTTCAATAGTGTTAAACTGATACAATATAACAAACATCATGTTTAACTGCAGCGGAACAAATAATCCATTAAAAGAGTCGAGTAGAGAATAAAATCTACTATCTTCTATGATTTAAAAGGTTTTTCATCACTTTTATTGCTGAGACTCAGCTCAATAAATAATCCACATCATCCCTGAATAACGGCCAAGGATATTCATTAGTATCACAACCACAAATTATCCATGCACTACGGGGCAAGGATATTCGTGTATTCATTAATAGTCATGACTATACCGAATAATCCTTGGTCATAATCATACCAAAAACTGTCCATCAATGCACTACGGGCCAATGAGGACTTTTACCACATCATTTGTAACATTACGGTCATGATTATACCGATTAATCCCTGGTCATAATCATACCAAGTCCATCTATGCACTACAGGCCACAAATGACTTTCAACATAAAATAAACATGAGGATGATGACAATGATATAAGAATTCAATAAAACAAGTTCAAGAATTAATTTATCCAGGAACTAATAACGTCCAAATTATCAACATGATACTTCTTTGTGGAGTAAAATTCAAGAATGCTCAGAAGAATATTTTCATGAAAAGATACTGGATGAAGCGCAAATATCAAGGATATTCCACTAATTTCATGGAGTATAGAAGTCAAAGCTTTAACCAACCGAGTATAACATAATATATGAAACTGCAAATGGATTTTCGCCCGCCATGCGGCAATCCACGTAGACAGATCATTTCCACAATTTAATAAGAAATGAATACGAAGGGTCATTCACCATGCATGTGGTAATCCACATAGACAAGTTATTCCAATAGAATAATAAAGAATGGAATAACAGAAGATTTCACAATGCATGCGATAATCGCATGCAGAAAGTTATTCAATGTAATAATAAATAATGGAATCGAAGTCATACGTAAACGCACGCATGTGATATTCCAATGTAATAATAAAGAATGAAATAACAAAAGACTTCACCGGGCATGCGATAGACCGCATGTATGCATGTGTTATTCTAATGTAATAATAAATAATGGAACAGTCATGCATGTAATAATACATGCATATGATATTCCAACAGGATAATAAAGAATGGAATAACTGAAGAATTTCACCATGTATGCGGTACTTCGCATATACAAGTTATTCCAAAATAATAATAAAGAATGGAATAATAGAAGAATTTTACCATGTATGCGGTACTTCGTATGTACACGTTATTCCAACATAATAATAAAGAATGGAATAACAGAAGAATTTCACCATGTATGCGGTACTTCGCATATACATGTTATTCCAACATAATAATAAAGAATGGAATAACAGAAGAATTTCACCAAGTATAGGGTAGTCTGCGTATACATGTTATTCCAACAGAATAATAAATAATGGAATAACAAAAGTTCTCTTCATGAATACGAAAGAAACAATACCCCTTACCTTAGAAGAAAATGGATATAGGAGTAGTGAAGTAGCAGAATACTTTTCTTCTTTCTCTATATAGTTTCTCTCTCTAGAGTTTCAGTGAATTCGTAAGAAATAATGAAGGAATGAGCTTCTATTTATAGGATAATGGACTGAATAGTAACTAATTCATGAACGCTCCAGATTGATTTACTTTTAAACGGACGGTCCATATTGATTTACTATGCAATATTAATAAAATATTCTAATAAAACAAAATCTTTTAAATAAAATATAATATATTCTATTTATAGTCTAATAAAATAAATAACTTTATAAAAGTATTCTGTTTTATATAAAAAGATTTTACTACGCAAACACTATGCAGGCACTATGTAAACACTATGCATAATAAAATATAATATATTTTAATTATTGTCTAACAAAATAAATAACTTTATAAAAGTATTCTGCATTTTATATAACAAAATTTTACTATGCAAAAACACTACGTGTATACTATGCAGCACTATGCATAATAAAATATTCTAATTATTGTCTAATAAAACAAAAAACTTTATACAAGTATTATGTTTTATATAAAAAGATTTTACTATGTAAAATACTATACAAGCACTATGCATAATAAAATATAATATATTCTAATTGTCTAATAAAATAAATAACTTTATAAAAGTATTCTGCTTTTATATAAAAAGATTTTACTATGCAAAAACACTATACATAATAGAATATAATATATTCTATTTATAGTCTAATAAAATAAATAACTTTATAAAAGTATTTTGTTTTATATAAAAGCTTTTACATTTTATTACATTAATAATACTAATAAATATATATATATATATATATATATATATATATATATATATATATATATATATATATATATAAACTTCCGTGACTTCATAAAAAGACACCTCTATATATTTAACAATATTTATCATCATTATTATAATTCACAATATTAATCGACTGTGTCGCTCCTGTGAAAAAGGGGCTTTCCAATAAGGATTTCTCCCTATTGGCGCACAATTAGGTGACCAAACCTCTCCTTGGTTGATCTTCTTCCTCGGAGTCACTCTGCGGAAACCTTGGCATTGGCATGGGCTGCTTGTATGGAAATTGAGCAGCTGGATTGAAGATCTGAAGTGTCGTATTGAGTGAAGCGAAAGACGTGTTCATAGCGTCAAATATGTGGTCTTTGTAATAACCCAATATTTTCAAATAAGAAATTTTGCGAATAATTTTTTTTTTATATTTAAAGGTGGGAATATGTGCAAGGTAAAGTATATGTATGTATGTGATAAATAAAATTATTTATTGGATGAATAATTATAAATAAATTCTTTTTAAGAATTATTGATCATTATAGATTATATTTTTATAATAAATTTATTTTGTAATTAAAGTATTTATTATTTATTTTCCATGAAATTATGATTATGGTATATATGATATGATCATTAGGATTATTATAATATGTATTTTATTATATTAGTTAAGTTAATTATTTTAACTTAATTAATAATGGTATGTATGAAGGTTATGTCAGATATGAATTCAAAACCCTAAATCTGGATTTTGAATAAGAAATGAGAATAATAATATAATTTATATTTCAATGCTATAAACAAGCATGATATCTGTGTAATATAATTTGTGGTACAATTATAGTGAAACAATAAAAAACCCTAGCATTACTGATAAACTACAGTACAGAAGTCAACTATGACTGTAAGATTTGTTAAGTTATGTGTTATGAAATTAATGACCATTATTATGTTTAATGTTAATTAGGTAAACCCTAAATAATATTTAAAAACCCAAATTACTAGATTAGAACCCTAATTGCTAAGTTATAAACCCTAATTATTAATTTAGTAAGCTTAATGGTAATTAGTTTTTTTTATGAAGCATATTTTACAATCTTAAGTGATTAGGAAACCTAATTTAATTAGGGAACCCTAATTCACCTTTTTAGAAACTAAAATTTACATTTTAGCCCTAATCACAAAATCCTAGAAAATTAAGCTTATAAAACCTTAGGGTTAAACCCTAAGGGTGGAAAGGAATTGCCAAGTTTGCCACTAAAAGTTAAAGTCAATTAACCAAATTGGCCTTTTTATTATTTTAATAAGGCGGAGTGTAAATCTAGCCCTAGTAAGTGGTTGATGACCAACTCTAGCTAGCCATGTGGTCTATTAATAGCCTTTAATCAACAAAAATCTGATAAACATGATCAGCCATAAGCATTACACCATATTATATATAGTTTGGGAGAGAGGAAAGTTCACCAATTAGCCCATTTGTTCACAAACACACCACCAAGCCTCTCTCTCTCTAAACCCACGAAAATAACTAGCATTTTAGTCTCTTAGTGAGTCCCCAGAACATCAAGATCAGATCAGGAGCAAAGGATCAAGAATTTGTTCAAGAAAGGTAAACCCTAAGCCAAGAATATTTGATTTTGTATGCTATGTTGGATTTGATGTTAGAATGTTTAGATATGTTGTATAAGGTGTAACTTAGTGATCTGGGTTGCTAGATAGTGGATCCATAACATTTATATGCTCGAATTTAAAGATTTCAAAAATCTGGGAAATGTTGAAAAAGTTGTCTGACAATGAATGTCAGACCTCATAGATCTTTCTTTGTTTTTGATTTGTGTTGTTTTAAGCTTTAGATTTGTAGTTTGTTATGAGGTTTGTGATCTAGAAGTGGAATCATAGCTATTTCATGAACAGATTGTAAGTTATTAATGGTCAAACCTCGTTGACCAAGCATGACCAAGGAGTTTCTGGGTAACCCATAAACTGATTATCCGAGTCTGACAATGTTTTTAAATGCTTTGATCTCTCGGGTTTAATGTTGTTTGTTGATGTTGTTGTGACCAGATTGTAGTGGGTTGTATGGACTTTAGATACATGTCCTTAGATCTCTTAAAAAATCAAGAAGATTGAGGTAGTGGATGGTCAAACTAAGCCATCCGGTCATGATTTTGTTTTCTGAAAATTCCAGAAATCCTTAGAACAAGCCCTCTGACAGGGTTTGACCGACTCATAACTTGTGATTATGTTATAGTTGGACTTATATTATGGTATGTTGTTGTTCCTTGACATGTGCACTACATTTGTGAACCATTAGATTGACTAGAGGATGACCAGTACCTAGATTAAATTGAGCTAGAAAGTACCTAGTCGTAACTGTCTGGGTTTCTGGGTAACCTAGAAAACCCAGATGAAGTCTGGCAACAATTTTGGGGGCTCTGATCTCCTTGTTGTGATGTTGTATGACCAAATTAATGAGTGGATGTTGTATTATTACTTATATGCTACAACATCAAAGTCTTGAATTGTCTAGAACCGATTTGAACTGATAATTAATGGTGGTCAAACATGACCCCTTGAACACTGCTTGTCAGTATTCTTGAGCCTCAAGAACACCTAAGGCGACAGTTTCTGTTGCCAAAGGCCATAGCGACAGTTTTATTAATTTTAATTAATTAAATTTCTAAAATTCATTTAAAAATAGAAAATAAATTCTAAAAATTACAAAATCAGTTTTAAAAATTAACTTTTAATAATTTGACATAATTTTCATAAATATTAGTAATTATTTGAATATTATTGATATTTAATTTATTTAATAAATGCATTAAATAAATTTATTACAAATGATTTTATTATATTAAAATCATTTAAATGATAATAAGGTATTTAAAAATATTTTAAGTTATAAAATGTAACTTTTAATATTTTAAAGTAAATTTCATTAATTATTTATATTAATGATATTAGATTTATTTAATAATTATATTAAATAAATTAGTTTAAAATAATTTTAATATTATAAAGATCATTTTAAATGAAAATAAAGAGTTTAAAGATATTCTAAGTTATAAAATATAACTTTTAATATTTTAAGGTAAATTTCATTAATTATTTAATATTAATGATACTAGATTTATTTAATAATAATATTAAATAAATATTTAAAAATGGATTTATTGATTTAAAAATCATTTAAAAGGATATAAATGAATTAAAAATATTTTAAGTTATAATTAATGACTTTTAATATTTTGATAAATAATACATTAATATTTAAATATTAATGGTATTATTTAAAATGATTTTTAATGTTTTAAAAATCATTTAAGGGTAATATTAATGCTTTAAATTATTTTGAGTTATTATAAATTACTTTAAAGGTTTTATTAATATTTGGATATTATTTAAATATTAATGATAATAGAATTGTTTATTATTTAAATCATTTAATAATGATTCCAGAGTTTAAAAAATTATGATAAATTATAATGATGAATTATAAATTATTATAAGTCATTTATAAATAATATGATTGATGTTTAAATTATCCAAGATAATCTTTAAGATACAAATTAGAGTTTTATTAACAATAAACTCGATAATTACCCGATAAAGCCGTCGGTACACCGAAATGTTACCGAAATTGATCCAAAACTATATAGTTTGACTGTATAAGTGTTTATTTGTGTCTTAATGACTGATATAACTATGTGACAATGTGATTAGGTTATGTGTTGATAACTGTATGATGTGTTATGATATGTTATTCTAATCAATAGAATAATCTTATAAATGATAGGTTGTTGAATTAAAGATAGAACTAAGTTGTGTAAGCAGCAGACCAGACAAGTATCTGAATTATCTTTTACATTGTGAAAGTATCCTAACCTTTGCATTTCCTTTGTACAATGGACATGAGTAAGAAAGTTTCAGAACTATATTATCATTATGCCAGATTATTAAACTATTGTTATTGATTATGTATCAAATCATTTATATTCATACAAGTTCCCAAACTTTATTCGTTCATTGTTTATCTATACCGTATTACTATAAGATTCAGATATATATATATTCTGTTCGTAAAATTCTAAGTATGGTTATACAAGTGTCCTCACTTGGATAATTATTGTACATGTTGATACATATTTGTTGATTCCCAGTATGTATACCTTAATTAAAAATCGTCTAAGCTATTTGACTCAGCTAGACACAACTTTAAGAATATCATTGAACATGATAGAATACTATTGTTATCCAACCAAATTATTTTGGTTCGGATTCAGGATAAGTATAAACATCCCAAATCTGGGAAACTTTTGTGTGCCCAAGGCGGATGAGATGAACGAGAATATCGTTTCGGTATGTAGTATTGATCAATACAGGGCATAACGGGCTGATCATCCCCCGTGCCCGTAAGTTATGACAGTTTACAGATGAAGTTCTATTAAACCTTCTCGAAAATTGAAAACATTGTTCATGTTCTGTCGACTGCTCTCTATTTATAGTTAGTATGTAGTTTCAAAAATTTGAAATAGAATTGTTATGTTGATTAGAATTGATTCAGTTACTTCACAACTATTGCTTCGTTGTAGAAGTGTCACTCAAAGAAAATATTTAATCCTTTCAGCTAATGTTTATTGTTTGCTATTACTTGCTGGGCACTCAAATGCTCATTATTGCTTAATTTAAATGTTTTCAGTTAAGTATGACCAACCAGAGGGCTCTGCCAGGAGCAAAGGGAAAGGAAAGCTGTTATAATAAGTTTGTGTTATCTTATGTAATAGCTAGACTTAAATAAGATGATGATATTTATTATCTATCATGTAATGAAATGTTTTAAGGTCGCGTACCTGGAATTTAGACAACTCTGATATTTAAATTAAGTTTGATATTTATGACAATGTTATTATTATTTCGCTCAAAGAAATGGTATCGTGAAGAACTGAATTCGGGTTTCAAGTACCTGAATTTGGGGGCGTCACAGGTTGGTATCAGATCTTTAGGGTTAGAAACCATAGGTGACCTTAGGCTATAACCTTAGAGCAGAGGAAAACGTTGAAAGTATAAATAACTCATATAGAGTTTAAAAAGAGATGAATCAGATAAATTCATCGTCAAACCAAATATAAGATAACTTATATAAAGCTTTTACTTCCTGTGTGTATATATCATATGCTAATCAGGATAATTTATGTGTAGATGTCAGGAGGAAAAGGATTAGGATACCCTAAGATCGTAAAGAAGGAGCCAATCTCCATAATCAAGCCAATAGCTGAAATTGTAAAAATCCAAAATTTCAAATTTAAATTTTAAATATTTATTGAATTATCTAAATATTTATTTTAGGTGTTTATTGTTGAATAAATATTTTAATTGATGTTAATATGGTATATTTATTAAATTAAATAAATATTTTAACTGTCATTGATGTGGTTGTTTTTAGTAAATATTTATGAATTAAATTTATTAGATAATATTCTAAATTAATTAATTTATAGTTTAGAGAGTTGAAATATAACATGAGATGTTATATTGTTGTTTCAATTTAATAATTTAAGGTGGTATATTAAATTATTAAATAAAATTATAATTTTGTAATATTTATTTAAGTGGAGTATTTATTTAAAATATAGTATGTATAATTATTTTATTTGATTAATGTTGGACATGGAAATCCAAATAAGTCATATGTGGTTATAAATTATAAACTAAATGGTTTATTAAAATAAAATTAAAGTAGTTTAATTTAGTTTTGGCCAAACAAGGCTTAAGTATTTTAATTCTTTAAAATTAAAAGGTTTTTGCCAAGAAAAGCCTTATGGCTTTTGAATTTCAAATTTTAAATTTAAATAAAATAAATAATATAAATAAAATAATAAATATAATATATTTATGTTATATACTTTAGTAACTGAAATAACAATTAGTATTATTATTAAGGGTTATCAGTTTTTCTTCTTATGCTTGTATAGCAGTTGGTTTTCTTTTACGCATTCTATTTGCTAAAGCTTAGACAAGAGAAGAATTTGAGAGTTAAGAGAATTGAGAGAGAAGTTGCAAGGGAATTGAGAGTTTTAAGAATTTTCACAGCAAATTCTAGTGATTAGCAGCGATTGTATTAGAAATTGAAGGTGTGTTCACAACCTTAGTGTATATATATATATATATATATATATATATATATATATATATATATATATATATATATATATGTGTATATATGAGGCTACAACAAACTTTTATATAATCTATGAATTGTAAATTGTTGAATTGTTTCTATACAATGGGATTACTTGTGATTATATTGGTATATGATGACTGCAGGTTGTGCTTAAACGAGAAATTCATGCTAATTTCGGATATCAGTAGAAATTTTGATAGTAAATGTATTTTTTTTCATATGTTCATAAAAAGTATCAATTTTAGTGGCCAATTAGTATGTGAAACTGTAAATTGACACTTGTATATGGTAGTTCATTAAGAAATGAGCATAGCATAATTTGAATGGAGTGATTTGGTCAAGTAATGAATTCACAGTGGATGATTGTTAGGATGAATGTCAAGAAAATTGAGTTTCGTATGAAAATGTGAAATTTGAAGAATTAAACTAGTATACTTGATGTTAAATTGTTCTAATTGGTTGAAAATGTTAACAAACATGTTTACAATAGTTTTGTATCAATTGTACGTGTTAATTTCACTGTTTGGTGGGTGAAATTTGTGTTTGTTAGGCTAAATTAAGTTCCATCGTTCATTAGCCTTCTCTGCTGCATCTTTGCACCGGCCAAGAATCGTGCTTGTGTAAAAGGCAAAAAATGGGAATAATCTGCGCCATACCCTAGTTTGAGATTTTGACTTCTGCTGCTGCTGCAGACTTGGGAAAGCATCATAACATGGTCTAAAATTATGTTAGCATGTTAAATGTGTAATGTTAAGGTTAACATAACATAGTGAATTATGGTTAGTAAGTTCAAAGTTGTAAAAATGATTAGTAAATCGAGAACACGTTATGTGCTAACTTAGTATACACAATGAACGAAGTATAACACTTGGAATTTCTGAAATATAAGTGGTAATGAAAGACTTGTGTTTCAATGATAAGTTTAGATAGAAGTGTGCATGTTTTGGAATGTTAGCATATCTAATAGATATTGTGATTGCACTAAAATGTGTAGGTGGACATGAATTTTAATATTATAGCTTACACAAGAGGCAAGTTCCCTAACCTTTGCTACTTTATTATTCAACAAGGTTACTTTTCATTGTTATGTTATTCTTATGCAAATTCTCTATTTCTAATCTCTTGCTTAACGATTTATTGTCATGCAAGTTCTTTAATCCCTCATTTATTGTTGAGCAAGTTAGTTAATCTTTGTTTCTTTATTCTAATCGAGATTACCTTGGTTATTCAAAGTCTGTATTTTATTTGTAAGAAGTGTGTTTATCTAGCTACTAATAACTGTTGTTTGATCTTCGTTCTTCAATATCATTGTACTATCTTACATTATTATACCGAACTCTAAGTTGCTTAGCGATTCTTTACCAATTCAACTAATCCTTAGTTGATGAATGTTCTAAATTCTAAATTACCCTTGAAGTCAACCCAAACCAAACTTCCTTTGGTTTGTTTATGTACTCACACACCTTTGAAAGCATGTTTTCGATGATAACATTTGTTCAATTTAGAAATTGTTAATACTCTAACTCTTATTGATTCATCGATATACCTTGTTCATGAAGATATTATAATCAAACCCTTGAATAGTTATTGGTTCCTATCTGATTCAACCAGTACTTGATTGATGAGCGTTCTAAAAATCTAGACTTCCTTTGAAGTTAATTCCCAACCAAACTTCCTCTTGTTTGGAACCTGATAATGTAAGCTGAGATGAACAACCCTATATCAGGGGATTATTTTAGAGCTACGTAATAGCGTTAAAATATTTGCGCAATACATAGTACAAAGGGATGATCACCTGGAGTACGGAATGATGGTCCATATAGTCGTTTAGACTGTTAAAGGTTATAGTAGAAACACCTGTGAACCTAGGACATAGGTGATGATTATAGTCTTTTAGACTATTAAATGTTAAAGTAGAAATACTTGAAAATCTAGAATAGAGTTCGTGGTCTGGTGACCCTCAGTGTATTCTTTGATGTTGTTATCTATTGTTAACTTAAACGTTCATTATTCCTTTGAACTCATAGTTGTTGAATTAAAGCTTATTATTTTGGTAAGAATACTTTGCCATTGAAAGCTCAGTTAATTGACATTTGTATATTATCCTTCTTGTGGGAAATTGTTTGCTCACTCTTGCACAAAATAATGCAGATGAAGTTAAGAAGTTTGAAGAGCTTTCTACAAGTAAGGGCAAAGACAAAGTGTTGGATTAGATGACAACGTTTAATTTATCTTTTATTTATGAAGCTTATGTAATAGACTTAATTATGACCATGTTTTAATTTTTTTGCTGATGATTGTAATAAAGGTTAGATGACCTGGGATTTATTTTAGATTATGTAACCCTTTAATGGGAGATTGATTATTTAAACTTTTGAGTTTAATTATATCCTTTGTTTATGGGTAGTTAGTTATGATTTTATTGGATAGTGAACACAAAATTTGTTGGATTGAGGTGCCCGAACTTAGGGGTGTCACAAGTTGGTATCAAAGCCTTAGGTTATGAACCTTAGGTGGGGAAACCTTAGGCTATAACCTTCTAGGAGATCGAAAACATAGAGGTGATAAACTCTTATCGAGTTCTAAGAAATGAATTGGGGAAAATTCATTGAAGATAAAATTATAAAAGACCTTTTGTGTTTATGTGTTAATGACTTATGTGCTCGCAAGTACTTAGGAGTAGCAAATATTATACACATTAAGTTGTGGGGTTGTTAAAACTTTGTTGTCGGAAGGACTGATAAAGGAAGATAGGGATTAGAATCCCTGAGAAGTTCATACAATCTGAGTATGGTTTGTATTGGGAAAGCCATACCCATTGATTTCTGTTATAGACCTTGGGTATAGGCTTGAGTTTGAACGAGAGGATAAATTTGGGGTGATAGAGGTGAAGGATGAGAACGAGGAGGGGGAATTCCTCTAATGAAGTGTATGGTCATAACATTGAGTTATAAAAGAAGGACAGAGCGTGAAATTGAATTTTGTATCGACCTTGAATTCAGTACAAAACCCATTTCCAAAGCCCCATATCGAATGGCTCCTATTTAACTTCATGAGTTAAAAACCCAACTATATGAATTGTTAGACATCGGTTTCATTCGTTCAAGTACATCTCCTTGGGGTGCTCCTATTCTATTCATGAAGAAGAAAGATAGAAGTACGACTTTGTATTGATTTCGGGAGTTGAATCATGTCACCATCAAAAATAGGTACCCGTTTCCTCGCATTGATGACCTGTTTGACCAGTTACAAGGAGCCAAATTCTTTTCAAAGATTGATCTTCGTTCTGGATATCATCAGTTGAAGATTAAAATCGATGACATTCCAAAGAGCGCTTTAATTGATGCGGGCATTATGAATTCCTAGTCATGTCTTTTGGATTGACTAATGCTCCTGCTGCCTTCATGGACATGATGAACCGAGTATTCAAGGAATATTTGGATCACTTTGTGGTCGTCTTTATTGATGACATCCTCATATACTCCAAAAGTCATGAAGACCATGAGCAACACTTGAGGCTGATACTTCAAAAGCTTCGTGAGAACAAGCTTTATGCCAAGTTAAAGAAATGTGAGTTCTGGCTTAAGGAAGTTGCATTCCTTGGGTACGTGATATCAAATCATGGAATATTTGTTGACCCGGTAAAGATTGAAGCAATTCAAAGCTGGGAGCAACCTAAGTCAGTGACCGAAGTACATAGCTTTCTCGGCTTAGCTGGTTATTATCAGAGATTCGTAGAAGGGTTTTCTCGAATCGCTACTCCATTAACTCAGCTGACTCGAAAAGATACAAATTCGGTTGGAGCGAGGAATGTGAAAAGAGTTTTGAAGAACTCAAGAGGAGACTCATTTTAGCATCTGTTCTGACAATACCATCTGGCTCGAAGGGATTTGTCATCTACTGGTGATGCTTGTGCAAAGGTTAGGATGTGTTCTCATGCAACATGGGAAAGTCATAGCCTATGCCTCACGACAACTCAAAGAATATGAGAGGAATTATCCTACTCATGATCTAGAGTTGGCAGCAGTCGTTTTTGCGCTTAAGATTTGAAGCCATTACCTGTATGGAGAGAAGGTAGAGATTTATACGGCAACGATGATGGCTTAAGCTGTTGAAAGATTATGATCATACCATCCAATACTATCCTGGAAAAGCGAACATGGTAGCCGACGCATTGAGTAAAAGATCATATGCGGGTACGAGTGCGATATTGTCAACGCAAAGGCCCATTTTGTATGACTTACAAAGGATGGAGATAGAGTTAAAGACTCTAGGGACCCATATGATGATGGAGAATATATGAGTAGAACCGACTTTAATTGATAAAGTTAAAGCTGCTCAAGCTACAGACCTGGAGCTGATGCGTATGAGGAAGAAAGTACAAGAAGGCGCTATTCCGGAAGCAAGAATCGATGAAGAAGGAATACTTCGAGTCAATTCCAGACTTTACGTTCCTAACGATTCTGACTTGAAGTATAAAATCATGATGGAGGCGTACAACACACCGTTTGCAATCCATCTTGGGAGTACCAAAATGTATCGTGATCTTCGACATACATTTTGGTGGAGCAATATGAAGAGAGAGATATCGGGGTTTATCTCACGGTGTCTAACTTGTCAACGAGTCAAGGCAGAGCATAAAGTGCCAAAAGGTCCATTACAACCACTTGAAATTATAGAATGGAAGTGGGAGCACATTACCATGGATTTTGTTACTGGTCTTCCCAAGGTTTCTCAAGGCATAGATGCAATTTAGGTCATTGTTGATAGATTGACCAAGTTTGCTCATTTCTTACCGATACGAGAAAATATTACACTTGAACGTCTTGCTAGTATGTACATAAACGTGATTGTAAGATTGCATGGTATGCCAGTATCCATAGTTTCTGATTGAGACCCAAGATTCACTTCAAGATTTTGGGTTAGTTTATAAAAATCTATGGGAACGAATTTATGATTTAGTTCGGCATATCATCCTCAAACGGATGGGCAGTCAAAAAGGACTATTCAAACTCTTCAAGATTTATTAAGACTATGTGTCCTTGACTTCAAGGGAAGTTGGGACAAGTTCTTAGCATTAGTGGAGTTTTCCTACAACAATAGTTATCAAGCAAGTATTGACATGGCTCCATTTAAGGCGTTGTATGGAAGAAAGTGTCGTTCTCCAGTATGCTGGGATGAGGTTGGTGAAGCAACGTTGTTAGGACCAAAGTTGGTACGTATGACTACGAAAATGATTCAAATGATCCGATAACGTATAAAAACCTCACAAGATAGACAAAAGAGTTATGCTGATCTTCATCGAAAGGATGTGGAATTCAATATTGGAGATCATGTGTTGTTACGTGTTGCTCCATGGAAAGGAGTTATGAAATTTGGAAAGAGAGGAAAGCTCAATCCTCGATTCGACCCATTTATAATTCTCGATCGAGTAGGAACTGTGGCCTATAGACTCGCCTTACCGCCAAGTATGTCTCGTGATCATAACGTTTTTCACATATCTATGTTACGTAAATATGTGAAAGACCCAAACCACATTATTGAATTAGAACCAGACGAGATTGAGGAAGATTTAACGTATGAAGAGTTACCTATTAAAATCTTGGATAAGAAGGATAATATTCTACGCTCCAAGGTTATACCTCAAGTCAAAGTTTTGTGGGAAACCACGATGTGGAAGAAATGAACTGGGAGTTAGAATCTGAGATGAAGTTAAGATATCCTCACCTCTTCGATATACCAGGTACGTACCCTAATTTCGAGGATGAAATTTCATAAGAAGGAGATGTTATAAGACCCCAACTTTTATGAATAAAGAATATTTTTCTCGAAATATATTTTTGAATATTATGGTATGGATTTGATATAATGTTATAGTTGTGGGTAATATTTATAAAATTTGCAAAGTAAGCAAGTTGTTATAAAATATTCGATTGGTCGGGGAATATTCGTTTTAACAGGGAATATTCATACGACGGCACAATCATTGGTGGACCCCACAACAGAAGTAATGTCGTAGTTAGAAAACGACATAATTATCTTTTTATAAAAATAACAGCGGAAGTTTTACCGTTAAACCGTTGAACTACCCTAAGTAGTAAAAGTACAAAGAATGTCTGGCGTGGTTGCATAATAGCACATGGTATTGATTATTGATGCTAACGTGAGAAGTCACTCAGTTATACTCAATTATTGCTACAATAATTGCTGCATCATATCTCTCATATTATTGATTCTATTATTGTCACAAAGATCATCATCGCATTATATGATATATTATTAAATCAATAATTGAGACGGCAGAAAGTTATTCATATTATTATTTGCAATATTGACAATGTCTAGAAGTTCTGTCAAGAGAGGTTTGGTCACCCAATTGCGTGCCAATAAGGAGAAATCCTTATCGGAAAGCCCCTCTTTCCTGGGAATGACCTGGTTGTTAAATATTGTGAATTATAATATTAATGATGAATAAGTTCGTGTTGATTAAAGATAAAATTGATAGTTCCATTGTGTTGGAATTATTAGTGTTAGTGAAAATCGACATTTATTTTGATAAAAATTGATGTCTGGAGGTTATATTGACCAATCGGGTAATTAACCAGATAAATGAGAAATTAATTGCTATTAATTCACATGCTCATAACTATGTGTTCACATGTGTGTACTATTGATTCACATGATTTACTATTAGGGGAGTTGGTGCAAGATTGATAATACTTGCATGACTAAATTAAAAATGGAGGTATAATTGAAGGTACTATGCTGTAATTAGTTTTTTTTCACATAATTATACTATTGAGTCACATGAATGAACTATTAATTCACACGATTTACTATTAGGAGAGGTGGTGCAAGTTTGATAATACTTGTAGGACTAAATTAAAAATGAAGAAAAAGAGGGAGGTATGATACTGTAATATTTTGAGCCACAAAATGTGCAATTATTGAAACTATATTTTCCTATAAATAGAAGCTCATTCTTCCTTCATTTCTCACCAATTCACTAAGTCTCACAAGAGCAATTATTATAGAGAGAAATTATACAAAGAAAGAAGAAGAGAAGTCTGTTACCTCACTATTCTAGTATCTAGTTTCTTCTAAGGTAAGGGGTATTATTTATTTTGTATTCATGAAGAGAGTTATTTCTTTCAATATTCGTAAGGGTTGTTATACCATTCTTTATTATTCTGTTGGAATAACTTGTCTGTGCGGTCTATCGCATGCCTGGTGAATTCTTCTGTTATTCCATTCTTTATTATTCTGTTGGAATAAGTTGTCTGTGCGGTCTATCGCATGCCTGGTGAATTCTTCTGTTATTTCATTCTTTATTATTCATTGGAATAACTCATGCATGCGGTCTATTGCATGCCTGATGAATTCTTACGTTATTCCATTCTTTAATATTCATTGGGATAACCTCGTCTATGTGGATTACCTGATGCATGGTGAATGATCCTTCGTATTCATTCCTTATTAAATTGTGGAAATGATCATCTCACGTGGATTCTGCATATGGCGGTGAAAATCCATTTGCAGCTTCATATATTCTATTATACTCAGTTAGTTAAAGTTTTAGCTTCTATACTCCATGAAATTAGTGGAATATCCTTGATATTTGCGCTTCATCCAAAGATCTTTTCATGGAAATATTCTTCTCGAGCATTCTTGAATTTTACTCTACAAAGCAAAGATCATGTTGACAATTTGGACGTTATTGATTTCTGGATAAATTAAATTATAAATCTTTAAAATTTATCCTTGAACTTGTTTTATTGAATTATTATGTCATTGTCATCATCCTCATGCTTATATTGTGATGAAAGTCATCTTTGGCTTACATGCATAGATGGACTTGGTATGATTATGACTAGGGATTATTCAGTATAATCATGATCGTAATGTGGCAAATGATGCGGTTAAAGTCATCATTGGCCTGTAGTTCATTGATGGACAATTGTTGGTATGATTATGACCAGGGATTATTCAGTATAATCATGACCATTGATGATTACATGAATATACTTGGCCGTGATGCAGGGATGATTCGATTTTATTTATTAAGCTGAGTCTCAACGATAAAGTTGATGAAAAACTTTTTAAATCCTAGAAGATAGTAGATTTTATGCTCTACTTGACTCTTCTAATGGATTACTTATTCCGCAGCAGTTGTTGATCTAAAACTTGTTGTCTATTATATTCTATCAGTTGTTATACTGTTGAAGGCTAAGGATAATTTATTCTGCATTATCTTAGTCATAATATTTCTTACTGGTATAGTTGAGCTCACCCTTTCTTTCACTGTTCTCTTCAAGAAATGAGAATATATTTGGGATTTAGTCTGGAAGCGGATTGACGGTCCGGATGGTTATTTTAGTAGTCCTCACTATTCTATAAAATAGTGTGACAATAAATGTAATGAGGACTCCATTGAGTGTGGATATTGTCTAGATGACAATATTCTTATTAAAACTCTTAGATTATGTTTTGTCGTATTTTACACGACTGATGTACAATTAAGTTGTATTTGAATTTTGTACCATGTATTTGGTGACTCGAGATGGGTGATGTATACCTATTTTGGGGGCGTCACACGAACATCCATCTATCAAAACTCCAGCTAACATATACCTGGAGGACAAAACTGCAATGTGCAATGGCTTGCAATGACTGGTCCCTTCGGGTGGTATGTCATCATCAGTGAAAGATATCACATTGTTATTAAACATGTGATCAACCAGATGTTGAAATTTTTCCACATCCACTGATTTCGGTAAACCTTCAATAAGATCTTCCTGTGATCCTCAGAAAAGAAAACCAAGTCCAGTATTGAGATTTGATGTGGAGCTTCTCTTAAGCTTAGAACCACGTTGGCTTCATTATGGCCCATAGTTCGGAGGAATTTCTCAATCTTCTCAATGGGAATCTTCCCCTTTGCTTTTATGGTAGGCTTCATCACCCTCTGAGGAAGATACAGTGGATTTTCCTTCGACACTGTAGCAGTAGTATGAGACATGGATCCTTCAGCTTCTCAATAATTTCATGGGAATTTGTGTAGGCTGACAATATGATAATTTGGTCTGAAGGGTAAAGAAATTAGCTCTGGTGCAGCCACTTTCAAAGGATTGTCAGATCCTTTGAGTTGAATTGCTTGTATTGTGAATGATATTGACATACTCCATCACAGTTGAACCGTCTCGAATGGGGATTAATTGGAGGTAGAAGGGAGGTGATTCTTCCTTCGTTGATTAGCATATGAAATATCTCCTCCATAGGTTGGCCCAGGTATGTAAATTCCTTTCTTTTGGCAAAATCCCTACGGGCTTTAGCACTTGCTCTCTTCGCAACCTTGTCCTCTAGTGCTTCACTTTCTGAAGGTGATGATGGAGCATTCATAACAAAATGAAGGAGACAAGCATGCTCCTTGCTGACTAACTAGCGTGTGACTTGATGCTGATGGATCACTAGTTCTGCCAATTGTTCAACTTGCTTAAAAAGATTTTTCATCTTTTGTTCCATAGAAAATTGGAACTTTGCGTAATCCTATCTATCAACACCATCTTTTGATGGTCTGGGATGATTTATCATTAAAATTGGACCTCTGTCCACTGCTCCAACTAATCATATTGACCTCTTCTACTTTTTGATGAGGAAGAGGATTGTCTTGTACATGAGGTTGATCTGGTTTGGTAACCACGATCTCACCGTTGTCTATTAAATCTTGGATCCTATGTTTCAAGACCCAACAATCTTGAGTATTATGTCCAGGTGCCCTGGAATGATAAGCACACTTCCGAGTAGCATTGAAACCCCTCCCATTAGGGTTGGCTGGTGGAAGAAGATGCCTGATTTTCTTCTGAGTAGTCAGAAGAGCAAGAATATTCTCGAGCGAGTCCCCTAAGGGTGTGAACATTCGAGGGCGCTTTACTTCTCCAGGTTTAGGCAATGGAGGGTTTGAAGACTGTGCTTGAAAAGAAGAGTAGTTTCTCCTCTGTATAGGCATATTCTGATTGCCTTTTTGACCTTGTAGTATTAAGGAAACATCCTCCTCTTTCTTTTTATGGACCCTCCGGGGGTTGTTTCCATAAGTTCTGGACTGGATGTGTTCAGCAACTGCCTTAAGAGATGCTAGGTCTTGAATCTTTCCTGACTTCAACCCCGTCTCAGCCATCTCTTCATGTTTGATCATTTCAGAAAATGGTTTGCCAATACCCGCTAAGACTCTCTCATAGAAAGGAGCTTCTTGTATGTCTATGAAAGTCATAACCATTTCTAATTCCGTCATAGAGGGAATAACTTGAGCAGAAAGGCGCCTCCACCTTTGAGCATACTCTCTGAAAGACTCATTAGACTATTTCTTGACCTTGGTAATCTGATACCGGTCAGGAGCCATCTAAGACTGGAAGCTTTACTGAGTAAGGAAGGCATTAGCTAGTTCTTCCCAGCTATGGATCTTTGAGTTGTCTAATCTGGTATACCATGAACGGGTTTCTACAGTCAGACTCTTCTGGAACAGCTGCATTCTAAGCTTCTCGTCCTTTGCATAAGATCCAAGTTCTCCAATGAACACCTTCAAATGTGTGTAAGGATCCCCTAATCTGTCATACTTTTCAAAGTCAGGGGTTTTAAATTTCTCTTGATAATGTACACCAGGGAATATACAAAGGTCAGCATATGAAACACTCCCATGTGCTCTAATCCCCTTTAGAGAATGGATGGTTTCTTCCATTTGAAGGACCTTCTTCCTGATATCACATGTGTTTGGATCTCCTTTGAGATGAGTGTTTTCAAGGTCTTTGTTGGTTGTATCCAACTGAGGTTCCGGATTTGTTTTATCCAAACCTTGAGTTCTTCCTTCTGCAGATGATTCTGTATGTGTAGGCATCTTTGAGCCATGAGTAGACTGATGCAATTCTTTAAGCAAAACAACAAAATTTATAATTTGTTTACTTAATCCATCAAATTCTTCTCGAGAAACGGGATTAGACTGGTCAAAAGAAGACATGATTGGCTGTAGGCTCGTTGCCTTTTTTGATTTTGAGCGGGTAACATGCCCAATTGTTTCCCTACAAAAAACTTATGTAGTTTAGTCTTAGGGATAATGTAAATGTTTACATGCTATGTGAGGTATCCGTGTTAGGAATATTATTCTGCAAAATGGATGTTAGTTGTTTTATAATATAGGATAACATGTTAATATGCATGTGCACATATTTCTTCATATTTTCCATTATGATAAAATGATATGAAATGATATTTACAAGTAAATGCTTTTACAAGTAAACAAAAATGGAAAGCATGAAGAGACTTTCCTCCGCGTTAGGTTTATCAGAGGCTGACCTATCTTAGGTTTACTTTCGCGGCTTTTTGGCATGAAGGTTCCCAGATCATCGCAATATACTTGACAGGAAGTTAATCCAGTCTTTCAACTGGAGCGAATCTGGGTGGTGCCTTTCCTGAGCCTCATTGGAATTAGTCTTCCTACGAGTCCAGTAATCAAACATCGACAGGATAGCCTCCTGGTGGAGGAACCACACAACATACATTCACATACAATGTGTCTCACTGTTTATGAAAAATGATGACATGTGTGAAGCACTAATATTACAGATAGATATTTTGTAGTGCAGTAATTAAATGCATTCGTACACATTCATCATAAATGTAAATGCAACATTCACACACTAACATATAACAGTTTTGAAAAGCTTGTAGTAGCGGCTTATGTGACGACCCCAAAATAGGTATACATCACCCATCTTGAGTCGCCAGATATATGGTACAGAGCTCAACTACAAACTTAATTATACAACTGTCGTGCAAAATACGACAAAAACATAGTTGAGAGTTTAAACAAGAATATTGCCTTCTAGATAATATCCACACTCAATGGAGTCCTCATTACAATTATTATTACACTATTTTATAGAAATAATGAGGACTACTATAGCCACCATCTCGGACCATCACTCCATTCCCCGACTCGTCGCAACTATATTCTCATTTCCTGAAGAGAACAATGAAAGAAAAGTGTGAGCTCAACTAGCCTAGTAAGAAATATTATGTTTAACATAATGCAGAATATATTATCCCTAGCCTTCAACAGTATAAAAACTGATAGAATACAATAGACAACAAGTTTTAGATCAACAACTGCAGCGGAATACGCAATCCATTAGAAGAGTCAAGTAGAACATAATGTCTACTATCTCCTCTAGATTAAAAATCCATCTTTAATATTTCATTCCTGTAATACTCATCAATATTTCTTTGTTATACCCAAGACAAAAAGAACTCTCATCACCTGTCTTCACCTGAACCACCAAAGATTATAGTTAAATCCACAATTCATAGTTATAATCATGTAAATCAATAGTTTTTCCTTGCCACAAAGTCTTAATAGAACGTTTACTAAATATCCTTACCCCAAAGGCTAAAGATATTCAAATGTAATAACAACGATCATACCAATCAGTTGTCTACCTTTGCATTATGGGCCAAAGATATTCAACTATAAAACCAATGGTCATGATCATACAAATCAATTGCGTGTCAATACACTACGGCTAAAGGCATTCAACTGTTAACTAATGGTCATGATCCTGCCAATCCCATCATCGAATTATCCCTGCACTACGGCCAAGGATATTCGTTAGTATCACCAGTGGTCATGATCATGTCATACACCTGTCCATCTTGCCACTATGGGCCAAAGCTATCAATTAACAGTTCATCTTTGCACTACGACTAAAGATATCAATCAACAGTTCTTCTTCGCACTACATGCCAAAGACATACAACTGTAAAACCAATAACCAACAGTCCATCTATGCACTATGGGCCAAACATGACTTTTAACGCAATATAAGCATGAGGATCATGACAATGATATAAAGAATCAATCAAATGAGATAAAGGATAAATATTAAACATTTATAATACAATTTATCCAGAGTTCAAGAATATCTAAATTGTCAACATGATCATCAATTGTGAAGTAAAATTCAAGAATAATATTCATGTATCAAAAATTAATTTGGACAGAAAAGAATCAATTTTTTGTCGTGAATAGTACCCCGTGAATAGTACTTCATGAATAGTACCCCATGAATAGTAATTCATGAATAGTACCCTATGAATAGTATCCCGTGAATAGTACTTCATGAATAGTACTTCGTGAATAGTACCCCTTAGTGAATAATACCCGTGTGAATAGTACCCCATAAATAATACTCCGAGTGAATAGTACCCCGTAAATAATACCCAGAGTGAATAGTAAGAAATAATACCCCTTACGAATAAGAAATAAATAACATCCCTTACGGATATTAAACGAAAATAATATTCCTTACGAATATTAAACAAAGATGATGAATATTGAACGAAAATGATATTCGTTACGAATATTGAACGAAAATAATATTCATACGAATACAAAAAATAATATCTCTTTAGAATATGAAATAAATAATACCCCTTACCTCAGAAGAAGACTAGATACTGGAATAGTGAAGTAGCAGACTTTTCTTCTTCTTTCTCTTTATAACTTCTCTCTCTATAGCTTCTCTCTCTATAATTACTCTTGCGAGTCTTAGTGAATTGGTGAGAATGAAGGAAGAATGAGCTTCTATTTATAGGAAAACATAGTTTCAATAATTGCACGTTTTTGGGCTCGAAAAATTACATTATAATACCTTTATCTTGTTCTTCATTTTTAATTTAGTCCTGCAAGTATTATCAAACTTGTACCACTTCCCCTAATAGTATATCATGTGAATCAATAGTACAATCATGTGACTCAATAGTTCTATACATGTGAAAAAAAATAATTACAGTATAGTACCTTCAACTATACCTCCATTTTTAATTTAGTCATGCAAGTATTATCAATCTTGCACCACCTCCCCTAATAGTACATGCATGTGAATCAATAGTACACACATGTGAACAAATAGTTATAAGCATGTGAATTAATAGCAATTAATTACTCATTTATCCTATTAATTACCCGATTGGTCAATATAACCTCCAGACAACAATTATTATCAAAAAAATTATCGATTTCCACCAACACTAATAATCCCAACATAATGAAAATATTTTTATCAACAATTTCATTTTTGAATTATCGAAGTTTGACTTTACCGAAAAAGACAACTGTTGACTTTTTGACCAAAAAGTCAACCTCGGTAAATTTTGTGTTTATAGTCTATTTTTACTAATTTTATCGTTCCGGACTCAAATATGACGTCCGCGTCTCCAAATTCAACTCCGAGCTCAAATTCAATTTTTAATAACATTCATCATTAATATTATAACTCACAATATTAACAACTAGATCGTTCCCAGGAAAGAGGGGGCTTTCCGATAAGGATTTCTCCCTATTGGAGCCCAATTAAATAACCTAACCCCTTTCCTTGACAGAACTTTCTAGACATCGTCAATAATGCAAATAATAATATGAACAACTTGTCATCTAAATTATTGATTTAATAATATAAAATATTATGACAATAATTGAATAAAACTGAGTGACTTCTCACGTAAGCATCAATAATCAATACCGTGTGCTACTATGCAACCACACGTATTAATGTACTTTTACTACTGGGTAGTTCAACAGTTTAACGGTAAAACTTTCGCCGTTATTTTTATAAAAATATATTTCTGTCATTTTCTAACTACGACAATAATTCCGTTATGGGGTCCACCAATGTCGTCGTACGAATATTCCTTGTTAAAACGAATACTCCCCGACCAATCGAATATTCCCCGACACAACGAATATTTTATATCAACTTGCTTACTTTGCAAAATTTTCAAATATCACCCTTAACTTTAATCTTTATCAATTTAACCATTTACTAAATAACATAATAATTATAAGAAAATTGAATACCTTCATTTCATAAAATTCGGGGTCATACAGCTTAAGCCCTCTTACTGGAGTCCCCAGCAGAGTCGCCACCTGTCGACGTCGAGATTTTTATTTGTCCCTTTTCTGTTCTTGTTCTTTGATGTTCTCATTTTATATGAGATTTGTTTGAAAAAATAAGTGAAAAAGGTCTGACATGTATATGTCGACGATTTGACTGTAAGACTCGCCAGTTGGTGTTTTTAACTGGTTGTACCAACGCAACCGAGAAAAGGTTTGCACATTGACCCAGTGATGTGACACTACTAAACGAGTTTGTGAAACCGAGATTCATTTGGGTTTGGGGGCTTGATTATGCGGAGGGAAGGTGTTAGGCACCCCTTGACATCCGTGTTACCACAGTGACCGCCACTTTTCAAGAAATTGTTATATAAATGTGTGTGTGTGTATGTGGATCAATGTGAAATTTATTTGGTCGCACCTATATACAACGGGTTTGAATTTATATGCAAAATTCATTTTTAAACATGATATAGTAGTGAAGTTTTGTAAAAGAAGTTTTTCAAACCTTGTGCTCAATAGTAATTAAATGTTCGGCTTGATTGATTTTATTTTCGAGATGCGAAGCATCTTCGAGAAAATAAGATATACCAGTGCCGAACTCCTCATGGGCATGAAAGCCATCTAAGGAAATTCAAACACCGTGAATAACTTACAAGCTGCTTACAGCTGAAAATGTCCATCACGGGAACCAAATCTAGATTAAGTGGACTGAATCTGTGATCACATGATTCCTAGGCTCACATGATGCCGTAGTTTATATGAAAAGTAGTAAGCAGTTATATATATAAAAACTGTAAATATATATATACAGACATGATCAACCACCACGAAGCACCTCCATGGGGGATCAGAAATGTAAATATATATATATATATATATATATATATATATATATATATATATATATATAGACATGATCAACAACCACGAAGCACCTCCATGGGGGATCAGAAATGTAAATAAAGAAATAAATGCTATCAACTGCCACGAAGTAAACTCCAGGCGGGACTAAATGTAAATAAAGCAGTAAAAACGATCAACCGCCACGAAGTAAACTCCAGGCGGGACGGAATGTAAATAAAGCAGTAAAAGGCCACGAAGTAAACTCTAGGCCTAACAGAAATGTAAGTATATATATACACACACACACACACACACACACACACACACATATATATATATATATATATATAAACGGTAAACACACAAGATATTTCTCAATCCCGGCTCGGTTTATCATTTCAATGATTTGTCGCTATATATATATATTGTGACGCCCCCAAAATAGGTATATATCACCTATCTTGAGTCGCCAGATATCACACTACAGAAATCAAACACAAACTTCTTTAATACAACTGTAGTGTAAAAATACGATAAAACATAGCTGAGTTTTTAAAACGAATATTGTCTTCTAGACAGTATTCAAACTCAAAATAAGTCCTCATTTATTAACACACTATTTCACAGAATAGTGATGACTACTAATGCAAACATCTGGACCATCACTCCGTTCCCCGACTAGTCCCAGCTATATTCTTATTTCCTGAACAGAACAATAAAAGAAAAGGGTGAGCTCAACTAGCCCAGTAAGAAATATTATGACTAAGATAATGCAGAATAAATTATCCTTAGCCTTCAACAGTGTTAAACTGATAAAATATAATGGACAACAAGTTTTAGATCAACAACTGCAGCGGAATAAGCAATCCATTAGAAGAGTCAAGTAGAGCTTAAAATCTATTATCTTCTATGATTTAAAAAGTTTATCATCAATTTTATCCTTGTAATACCCATCAACAGTTCTTTATTATACCCAAGACAAATAGAACTTTCAATACCTGTCTTCACCTGAACCACCAAAGATTATAGTTAAATCCACAATTCATATTTATAATTATGTAAATCAACAGTTTCTCCTTACCACAAAGGCTTAATAGAATGTTTACTCAATATCCTTACCCAAAAGGCTAAAGATATTCAAATGTAATAACAATGATCATATCAATCAGTTGTCTACCTTTGCACTACAGGCCAAAGATATTCAACTATAAAACCAATGGTTATGATCATACCAATCAATTGTCTGTTAGTGCACTACGACCAAAGACATTCAACTGTTAACTAAAGGTCATGATCCTGCCAATCACATCATCGAATTATCCATGCACTACGGACCAAGGATATTTGTTATTATCACCAGTGGTCATGATCATGTCATACACCTATCCATCTTTGTACTACGGGCCAAAGCTATCAATTAACAGTTCGTCTTTGCACGTAAGCCAAAGATATACAACTGTAAAACCAATAATCAACAGTCCATCTTTGTGCGTAAGCCAAAGATATACAACTGTAAAACCAATAATCAAAATCCATCTTTGCACGTAAGCCAAAGATATACAACTATAAAACCAATAATCAACGGTCCATCTATGCACTACGGGTCAAAGATGACTTTCGTTATAATATAAGCATAAAGATGATGACAATGATATAAGCATCAATCAAATGAAATCAAGGATAAACATGATACTTCTTTGTGGAGTAAAATTCAAGAATAATATTTATGTATCAAAAATAATTTGGATAGAACAGAAATATATTTTTCGAGTGAATAGTACCCCGTGAATAGTGTTATGTGAATAGTACTTCGGGAATAGTACCCCGACATGAAAAGTGTCCCGAATACCCGAGTGAATAATACTATAGTGAATAGTAATCGGATGAATAGTAACCTGTGAATAGTAACTAGTGAATAGTACTCTGGCACGAAAAGTGCCTCGAATACCTGAGTGAATAATACTAGAGTGAATAGTAACTGGGTGAATAGTAACTCGTGAATAGTAACTCGTGAATAGTACTTCGGCACAAAAAGTGCCCCGAATACCTGAGTGAATAATACTAGAGTGAATAGTAACCTCGACACAAAAAGGTAGAAATTTCACAACAAAATTCATACCAATATTCCGGCAAAATGATTTTAAAAGAAATAATATCATTTACGAAGAAAATAACGTCCCTTACGAATACGAAAGAAAAAATACTCCTTACAACTGTTGAACGAAAATAATATTCCTACGAATATTGAACGAAGATGATATTCCTTACGAATATTGAACAAAAATAATATTCGTACGAATACGAAAAATAATCTTTCTTCAGAATATGAAATAAATAATACCCCTTACGACTATTGAACGAAAATAATATTTCTACGAATATTGAACGAAGATGATATTCCTTACGAATATTGAATGAAAATAATATTCATACGAATACGAAAAATAATATCTCTTCAGAATATGAAATAAATAATACCCCTTACGATTGTTGAACGAAAATACTATTCCTATGAATATTAAATGAAGATGATATTCCTTATGAATATTGAACGAAAATAATATTCATACGAATACAAAAAATAATATCTCTTCAGAATATGAAATAAATAATACCCTTTACGACTGTTGAACAAAAATAATATTCCTACGAATATTGAACGAAGATGATATTCCTTACGAATATTTCATCAACACGAATAGTACATGAATGTGAATCAATAGTACACACATGTGAATAAATAGTTATAAGCATGTGAATTAATAACAATAGTATTATTAATCTTGCACCACCTCCCCTAATAGTACATGAATGTGAATCAATAGTACACACATGTGAACAAATAGTTATAAGCATGTGAATTAATAGCACTTAATTGCTAATTTATCCAATTAATTACCCGATTGGTCAGTATAACTTCCAGACATCAATTATTATCGAAATAAATGTCAATTTCCACTAAGACTAATAATCCCAACACAATGGAACTATCAATTTAATCTTTCATCAACATGAACTTATTCATCGTTAGTATTATAACTCACAATATTTAACAACCAGGTCATTCTCAGGAAAGAGGGGGCTTTCCGATAAGGATTTCTCCTTATTGACGTGCAATTAGGTGACCAAACCTCTCCTTGACAGAACTTCTAGACATTGTCAATATTGCAAATAATAATATGAATAACTTTGTCGTCTCAATTATTGATTTAATAATATAAAATATTATGCAGATGATACTGTGACAATAGTTGAATCAATAATATGAGAGATATAATGCAGCAATTACTGTAGCAATAATTGAGTATAACCGAGTGACTTCTCATGTAAGCATCAATAATTAATACCGTGTGTTACTATGCAACCACGCGTATCACTCTACTTTTACTACCAGTTATTTTATGACAAACTTGCTTACTTTGAAAAATTTTCACATATCACCCTTAACTTTAAACATTTATCAATTTAACTATTTACCAAAATAGAAAAATTGAATACTGTTATTTCATAAAATTCGGGATCTTATATATATATATATATATATATATATATAAGCAAATAAACGCTCCAGACATAAGTCTAGGCTCAATCGAGTCATAACTCGATAATGTTAGTCCATATATATAAATATATACATATATAAGTATATATATACAGATAGAAATGAAAACCACGAACCGAAGTTCGGGCATACAAACACAACACGACTCTCAATGTGAAGAATAATGTGTGCAAAGATGAAGAGAAAGGCTTTATAGAGTGTAAGAAGGCTTACAGTGGGCTGCCAAAGAAGACTTCTATGACTCAAAGTGGATGGACACTCAGCTCCCGCCGGTAAAAATATAGCTATATGTGAGCTAACAAGTGTTTGAAATGAGAAAGCATTCAATATGGGGTGTGTACAAAGCAAATTTGACAGCGTTTCCTGGCCTTTTTCTCTTGAATTATGGCCACCCCAAGCTCTATATTTATAAATTTGGTGGTCAGACGACATATCTCATGCAGAACCGCAGATGCAGACTATGGTATCGCCGGGGTGCCCTTGGCTCCGCGGGCCCCGTGCACTATGATGTCCACTCGAACTTACAGAACTTCAATCCGAGCATCCGATTGAGGTGTACAAGACCTTTTTCGGACCACTGTTGTCGAGAGTTACGCAATGACATGAGAATAGAGGTTGTACGAAGTCAGGAAGAGGGGACCACGCCCATGGTCTTCAAGCTTCAAATTCTATCCGGTGCGCTGCCATGCGTAATAGTCACTCGGGATTAGAACTCCTTGGCTCTTGTGGGACATTATTGTGTAGAAATGTATGTATGAGATGTTGAGATGGCGCGATGTGGGGTTGAGGTGGCAAGATGATGATTTTTCCCCTCACTGGGGTTATCTCCGGTTTGGGCTGATAAAGAAGACGGTTCTCAGGGTTATCTCTGAGATTGGACTGCTGCAAATGTTTGAATTCCTCAAGGTCATCTATTAAATGTGCATGTCTTCCCATTGTTATCTCCGGGTCTTTGGAATGAGTGCCTCGATGGGAGTTCTGAGGTTGAAGCTAATTGCATGCATTTGAAACAAGCATTTTTGGGGTTATCGCCGGAACTGCAACGACATTCCTTGGGGTTATCTCCAAGGATGAAATTCGGAGTTATCTCCGAGGTTGGAGCTGATACTCCCTGTGTGTGTTCCGGGGTTGATACTAAACTTCTGGTGGTATCTAGAATGGATATGAGCTGTCTTCCAAGGTTATCTCCCAAAGATGAATCTGCCATCCTGCAATGTTAGTAACAGGTATGCAAAAAATTTTGAGTGTCTTCATAAGTTATAATTAATGACTTTTAATATTTTGATAAGAATTTCATTAATATTTAAATATTAATGGTGATGGTTTAAAAATAATTTTAATTATTTTAAAAATCATTTAAATAGAATATTGGTGATTTAAAAATATTTTAAGTTATTATTAATAACTTTAATATTTTGACAAATATATCATTAATATTTTAATATTATTAAATATTAATGATGATGGAATTAAATAAAGATTTAAAATCATTTAAAAATGATTAGGTGTTTGAATTTTTTTATAAATTATAATAATTGTTAGAAAATTATTAAAGCTTTCAAAAATATTATAAATAATATTTGACTTATCTAAAATAATATTAAAGCTTTGAAACCAAGTTTAATTAACAATAAAAGTGTTAATTATCGGATAAGGTGACCAAATGAACCAAGAATGTAATCAAGTCCAAACTGGCCAGAACTAGTTAGACTTGATGAGTGTTTATATAAGTTATAAACACTGATGTGACTATGTGGTAATGTGTCTAGGAGAAGTATTGACTGTAAATTATAGTGTTATGTGTTATAAGTTATTGTGCTGACAGTGAGACCGATATTATTGGTTATAGGTCTTTCGAACGTAGATAAGTATATTGTGTAGCAGTAATCAATGCAGAAGGTAGGTTTCCTAACTCAACCTTGAGTTATATCTTTTCAAATATTATGGTGGTTAATTATTGTTGATTAGACCACGTATGGGAATTTATTGTTGATTATTTGCAGTTAGTGCATGTTTATTAATTCAAATTGAATTAGTGATTCTGAGAATATATAGTTGGAGAATAATTGTTATTAGATATTCACATCCGTAGAATCTATTAGTGATTGCAAACAGTACAAATAATTCTTGTCTATTATTGAATCATGTTGAGAAATGTCTTAGCCAATTGTTCTGGCTAGACAAACATTTGTTAGAACTTGATAGGTTTAAGAAGATAAGATAAGAGAATTCCATTATTATTGATAGATTGATGCCAATTATTTTGGCTAGATCAAGAAAGTAATTTGATAAGTTCGAGAAGAGAAGAGAAGTGATTAGAAATTGAAATCATCGTATTTCGGTGTTAAATCAAATTCTGATTCTAAAACTGAGAAGAACAACCTTTTATACAAAGGGAACATTTTTGGTCGTATATTCGGCCATTGCGCGCATTTTAAAGTATTATGCATTATATAGGGTATAAGGAGTTGGCCACTCTAAGTACTTGCAGAGGGGTATGACTTAATCTTTATGGTTATCTGATACACCTGGGTATATCAAAGTATATATTTGATAGTTACTCGAGAAGAGAAGTTCAAGATCCTTTGTGATCACTCAACATAATTCTAGAAAATATTTCCATCCTGTTATTGGGTATATCAAAGTAAATCTTTGATAGTTACTCAAGAAAATAATTTCAAGATCCTTTCTGATCACTAAACATATTTCTGGAAAATATTTCCATCCTGCTATTTGGGTATATCAAAGTAAATCTTTGATAGTTACGCGAGAAAATAATTTCAAGATCATTTGAGATCATTCAGCTTAAACTTTGGAGAATATTTCTAAATTATTATTCAATCGAATATCGTAGAAACTTTGAAAGTGTTGTACCCTTTCATTATTGAACTATTGTGTTGCATATGTTGCGAGAAGATTGGTTATAGAAGAACAAATTGTTCAGCTATTCCAAAGTTCTCCGAACTTTGGTGTCATTCTATCAAAATAGATAGTCTATCATTCTTAATTCTTATACATTCATTGTATATCTTAACTTGCGGGGAAAATTTGTTTCTCACCCTTGCTAAATAAAACTTTTCAGCTAGGGACAAAGTGGCAGGAGGCGCTATGAAAAAATATGGCAAAGGCATAGTGATAGAGTAGTTATGAATGAACATTATTATTATGTTATATTTGTAAACCCTTTTTGTATATCTAAAGGGTATGTTTGTAATGTTATGGTTAGATAACTTGGGACAAATGTATTAACTATATCAGTTAATGTGGTGTAATATTTTATTCATCAATGAATGGGTAGTTAGATATATGTTAATTATATTATGGATCGTGAGCACCAAACTCGGGAGTCAGGTAACCCGAATTTGGGGGTATCACAAGAATGGTGTTTCGGTGGATCCAGCAAAGGTAGAAGTAGAAGACGCCAACAAAAATCAGGAGTTTCTTAGGATTGGCGGGATACTATCGAAGATTTATTTAGGATTTTTCGAAATTAGCATCGCCATTGACTAATCTTACCAGAAAGATAATTAAGTTCATTTGGATGGAGAAGTGTGAAGAATGTTTCCTAGAATTGAAGAAGAGGCTTAGTCAAGCACCTGTGTTGGGCTTACCAGATAACACGGGAGGGTTTATAGTTTATAGTGATGTGTCACACCAGGGTCTTGGCTGTGTACTGATGCAACACAGCAGGGTCATTGCGTACACTTCATCTTAGCTGAAAGATTATGAGAAGGGATATCTGACTCATGACCAAGAGTTAGTAGCGGTAGTTTTTGCCTTGAAGATTTGGATGCATTATTTATATGGCGAGAAGTGTGAGATATATACGGATTACAAGAGTCTAAAATATATCTTCACGCAGAAAGAGTTAAACATGAGGCAGCGCCGATGGCTAGAATTAATCAAAGATTATGATTGTGAGATTCTGTACCATCCAGGTAAAGAAAATGTAGTGGCAGATGCCTTGAGTAGAACAAGAAGAGAGAAGTTATTGAAGTTGACCATTCAAGAAGAATTGGTGAAAGATTTTGAACGACTAAACTTGGAGATTAAGTATCCGATGGAGACCAACGAATAATTATTTACAATAACAACGAGCCTGGATTTATTGGATAAGGTTAAAGAGGCATAAGAGAAGGACAAAGATTGCAATAACATCAAGAATCTATTGACGGAAGGTGATGAATTGAAATTTAAGATTGATAGCACTGGACTGCTAAGATTTGAAGGACGAATTTGGGTACCGATAGTACCATAATTGAGAGAAGAGATTTTGCAAGAAGCGCACAGTACGAGATACTCGATACACCCAGGAAGCACGAAGATGTACCAAGATTTTGCGTCACCACTTCTGGTGGCCAAACATGAAGAAAGAGGTTGCAGGATGCGTATGTAGATGTCTAACTTGTTAGAGAGTCAAGGCAGAGCACCAACGACCAAGTGGGTTATTACAAACATTAGAAATTCCAGAATGGAAATGGGAGCACATCACAATGTACATTGTGGTGGGACTTCCGGCAACGTAGAAAGGGCACAACGCCATATGGGTGATAGTAGATCGTCTTTCTAAGTTAGCTCACTTTTTTTGATTAAGATTAAGTATAGTTTGGACCAGTTAGATAAATTGTATGTCAAGGAAATTATCTCAAGGCATGGGGTGCCGATATCTATTGAATCAGATAGAGATCAATCCGCGATTCACGTCAAACTTCTAGAAGAGTCTTCAAGAAAGAATGGGGACCCAACTACTAATGAGTACCGCATATCATCCTAAGATCGATGGGAAAAGCGAGAGAATGATTCAAACACTTGAAAACATGCTCCGAGCTTGTGTGATGGACGTCAAGGGTAGTTGGGAGGATCACCTTCCATTAGTAGAGTTCGCGTATAACAATAGTTATCACGCCAGTATTGGAATACTACCGTACGAAGCACTGTATGGGAGGAAATATAGAACACCCTTATGCTAGGAAGAAGTAGGAGAACGTCGACTATTGGGACCAGAGTTGGTACAACAGATGGTAGAAATCATCAAGGTGATAAGAGCCCGACTAGTAGCAACTCAAGATCGCCAGAAGAAGTATGCGGACTTACATCATAAGAAGAAAGATTTTAAATTAGGAAGCTATTCATTTCTGAAGGTATCTCCTTGGAAATGAAAGATTCGTTTTGGGAAGAAGGGCAAGTTGAGCCCTAGGTTTATAGGACCGTTCGAGATTCTGAGGCGAGTCGATGAAGTGGCGTACGAGGTAGCGTTACCTCTTGAACTTGAGCACATTCACAACGTGTTCCATGTGTCAGTATTGCGGCCGTATAAACTAGACTACAAGCACGTTATCTCCTATGAACCAATCCAAGTCGGGAAAGACTTATCGTACGAGGAAGTTCCTGTCTAGATACTAGATAGGAAGGAATAGAAGCTGAGGAATAAAATCATCCATTCCGCTAAGATTATCTGAAGGAATCACGCAGTCGAAGAAGCTATGTGGGAACTAGAAGAGAAAATGAGAGCTAATTATCCATTTTTATTTGAGTAACCTTATTTTTACAATTCTGAGGATGGAATTTTTATAAGGGGGGAGGGTTGTAATGACCGTGAATTTTAAACTCCTTATTAAAAAAATATGTGACTTAATTTTTAATGAATTAGTTTTGTGAGTCTATTTAAACCTTATGTGATTATGTAAATTTATGAAATGATTAAAGGGAGTAACTAATAGTTTATTTAACTTAGTGGAATAACCCTACGATTTTGATATCAAAGAATTGATATGATTTTTAATAATTAAATATTTAATTTATTTGAATATAGTGACAAGATTTAAACATATTGATTCATTTCAATTATTGGTATATCACCACTATAGAAGTTAAATTATATCATGTAAAACTTGTGTGGTGATAAAAATTGGAATTGGCTTGAAGCTAAACCATTTTGGCACTGCCAGAGACCGACGCATCTGTGCCCTCCCAGCAGTACAAAATTGCGCAGCTGCGCTAGTGGTTAATATGGGAAAAGTTAGTATCTACTGTAGAAATGAAATGGAACATTAATGTAAGGTGTGACATGAATAAAATCATATGATAAGAATACATTCTAATGATATAAAGTATCAAGTAGTACAACAAAATCATAAGTGATTTTTAATACAAAAATAATTAAGTATCTGTGTATTCCAGAAATTGGGAAAGGAAATACGTATGTAAACGGGACAGTTAATATTGAATAATATGATGATGTGGTTATGTGAGTAGTAACATATGATTATGGAGATACCCAGATAATAATACCTAAATGTGTTATTTTATTGCGTGTATTTAATGTACATGGATTATATGATATGAGTACATAAATAATCCCTAATTTTCCTAATATGATAACAATTGTACATTAAAATTACATTTTGGGAATTATGGTAACCAAACCAAGCCTTAATTAACCAAATGCTAAGATTTTGCTCTTCTCCCAAATTGAGTGACCTCATAGTACATGAACAGTAACCTACACTCTATTTACGTAACTTCCAAGCTGAAGATTAGTGGCTAATATAGGTGATCATTACCAAGCTAATGTCTATGGAGATGGCTGGGAAATGGTAGGTTAACCACTCTTGATAAACCATTGTGTTTTCCTTCAACACCATGGATTCTAAATTAATACCCAGTCCACCATTTCTTTATAAATAGCAGCTTCATTTCTCAGTTTACGTTGTTGAAATTGTCTGTTAAAACTTTGAGAATTTGAATTTGAGTGTGTGTTGTCCAAAGAAGAGGCTAGCAATCTCAAAGGGAAGAAACTAAGTTTACTAAACTCTAAGAGGTATAAAAATCTTAACTTTTGTTCTTAGTTGGGTTTTGTCAAATTCTTGAAATTACTTGAATTTCTCTGTCAATCAAAGTGAATTAGCATGCCATATTGTGTTTATGAAATATGTTTACATGTGTGAACTCTTAAATAATTGATTGGAACATGTTTAAACTGAAAAGAATCAAAGTGGAATGAGGCTCTACAAAAATGAGCAAGTTACTGCTTCTAGTTCAGGCATGGTGCAAATTGCGCCATATATTTATAGTATTTAGGTCTAAGCAATGCTTGCATATACCCCTAATCGATTACTAATTTTTGTTATACTATGTGAAATTAGTGTTGTCTTAAATACATACCTGAAAAGGTGTATAACATGAGATGTAAAACTTTCTTATGTAGTATGAAGTAATCAACTTGGATTAGTAAGGAAGTTTGTAACAAAACTTAAAGTTTTCAAAACTAACCTTGTGGAAAACTTATATTCACAAGTTCTGAACTTAGTGGCTCATGTACATGACTGATTTCAAAACTAAATGAGCATGATACATAATTTATAGTGTCTTTTTCATGATTAAATTTGTTAGCCTTGTGTTAGAAAATGTTTTAAAGGAAAAGCTTGTTATGTTAAAGTTAATATACATGAATGCTACATGATGTAGGTTCTGATTTTAAAAGAAGTTATCATGATTTAGTTATTTATGATAAGGGTTTTAAAGTTGTCTTATATATGCTATCTTGCATCATTCATGATAAAGTGATTTCAAAGGAAACCTTGAACGTATTTTCAAAATCTAGTTACATCATGAATATCTAGATTCTAAAGGGTTAAGATGTCATGTTATGTCTATTACATCCCTAAATATGGTTACATGTATTGAAAATGATGATAACTAAATCAAACATAAGTTTAAAGCATGTTTCTAAGTATTAAACCTTGCTAGTTATTAATAAACAATATGAACACCATGAGCATGTGTGTTAATAGATTGTGTGACCTCTCTAGGTAAACCTATGGCCAAGTTATAAGGCATAACAATTACATGACCCTTTTATGCTTTAAATCTATGGAAAGTCATAAACTAAAAGCTTTTAAAAATAAACTCAAGAATGGTTATACACTTTTGTAAAGAGCTCTAGCATGTATGCATAAGAAGTGTAAGTGTCTAAGTGTGTTAAAGTTTTGTTTGAAAACAGGAATGCAAAGCTCAACCACAGTGCGGGGGGGAAGCAGTCACCGTTTGCCATCCCTAAGCTTAGATCGACGCAAATTAGTGCCATCCTCAAGATTATGAATAGTTTCTAATTTTGATCTGAAGTTCAAGGCATGCTTATATAATTACTTTAACTTGTAATATATGACCAATATGATATGTAATGTGTTAAGAAGCATGCTATGTGATGATTTGATTCTTGTAAGTATAGACTCATACTATTTTACGCATACTAATTGAAAAGACTGACTTGTTAACGTTAGGTCATTTCAACGCAAGTTAATTAATGATAGAATTAAATTGTAGCTGAGCAAACAGGCAATTTCCCTAACCTTACTCAAATTTATATTGAGCAAGTCTCCAAACTTTACTTTTTGGTTATGCAAGTTACCCAATTCTTACTCTTTTACTTCAGCAAGTATCTAAACACTATTTTTATTGTGTTGCAAGTTTCCTAACTTACATAAACTTTGAGTTTTGGGAAAGTTTCCTATCCTCCTCATATTGTATTGAGCAGGTTATTGTTGAATTGAAAGTTATTCATTTAAGCTTGAACTTTATTTCCAAGTATACTATTAAGTGGTTTAATTACTTTACAATTATTCCACATCGATATTATTAATATTCACACTTAGTGCACTTGAGTTCGTATAGTCTTGGACTTGTACATCATTTAAAGTTCTATAATTCTTGAACTGTGTCAGATAGAGTCTGAAGCTTTGTTCGGTCAGATAAGTGTATGAAGTTTTATGAAAGCTATCCAAACCAATTGATGTTAAGGATTCTTAGACTGAAAGAACACCCTTTTTATGATAGAGGAGTACCCCAAGTATCTAATATAAGATATAAAGAGCATATTTAAATGTTATGCATATACATGGTGTACGCGAGGCTGATCCCCTCAAGTACTTATTCTGTAGCTAGTAACCAAAAGGTCAATCAACTATTGATTCCATTGGAGTTTTATAGTTCAAAGTCTACTTAACTATCATTTATTCTAAAAGAAATCATTATCTTTCCTCCTAATATTCATATTGTTGAATCCTTCATATATTCATATTGTTGAATTCATTGTCAGATATTTTTCCATTCATCATAATATATACTTATTGTTGTATTTAAACTTGCTGAGCAAACTTGTTGCTCATCCTTGCTGTATCATGAATTATATTGCAGTTAAGCTCGAGACCTCAGGAAAGGACAAGGGTAAAGGAAAGATGTAGGATAGTGGCGAGGAGAATACTTTACCTTACGCCTAGTTTAAATTACTGTTATGTAATATGAACCCTAATGATTATTTTAGGGTATGTTTGTAAGACTGTATTAAGGTTATCGAATCTTGGGACTAGTAATACCTTTTGAATGAATGACGTACGTTTATTATATTCCGCATTTTAGTTATCATATGTTGTTTAGATGTGGATGTTTTTATTTTATCGTGATGACCGAACCGGGGTCAGAGGACCCGGATTCGGGGGTGTCACAATTCTTCCATAGCCAAACATATGTATAAAATCAAAACACTAATTATTTCCATCAAAACACAATTTATATCCAATATGAGCAAATCGTAAACTGAATCCAATAAATAATAACGAGAATCCAACTTTATTTTTTTATTAGTAAAAATAAGTATCCAATAGAAAAAATTATTTTTAACGCGAAAGTACTAAATTGGTAGAATCAATGGGCGTGAATATGTGCAATTGAATCGGTCAATTATATTCATCCGTAACCTTAAAAAATAATCTAGCCTAGTATGCTTGAAATTAGAACACAAGATATAATTGAATAATGCATTTTTAAATAAACAGAACTCTTATTTCCATGTACCAATTAATTGAATAAGAAAAATAAGATAAATTCTGAATTTCAAAACTCAAAAGTGTCCTGCTCTAAATAAGAAATAGTGATATCCTTGACATTAAAACAAGAGAATAAATTGAATAAAGAAATTATGCTCATCAATTGTTAAATGAAAAGAAAATACCAACAAATAATTCGGTAGAAGCAAACATGTCATATTAGTTCCTGCTCTTTCCATAGTAAAAATCAATTCGGTAAAAGTCTCCAAGTTTCTCATAGTATTTGTTACCAATTTTATCAACACCCACGAGCGTTCCACCTATATTATGAAGCTTTGTTTTCAAGTGCATGTGAGGAGTTTTACTTACAAAAGATTTCCACCTACCAGACACTTCCTCCAGCTAATAGTTTCCTTTTATTCATGAAATCTTCATGCCCCTTTCCTTTTTTTCCTTCTATTTTTCAAAATCATCAATTAGGTAGGATCAAATCTCTTTTTTTTCTTTATCCACCATATCGTCCATCATAAAAGTGAAGATTTTGAAGAAGGTTGCTCTCCCCAAAATATGGATATAATCTCGCCCTATCTAATATATCTGATTTTCTTTTCTTTTCTCTTTTTTTCCTTTCTTTTGGGATTCAATTAAAGAGTTGGGCTTCTAAGCTTCCTTCAATAAGTTGATAGGCCTGGCACCCAATTAGAGATAATTGCTTCTAAGCTTTAAATTACACCATTCAAAAGTCCAATTTCTCCATTAAATTCCACACCTGAAAAACACTAAAAACACAACAATTATAAAAATATATGCTTTTCAAATTATAAATTGACAAGTTAAGATATACCAATTTCTTGACACATCAAATTCCCCTCAACTTATACTTTGCTAGTCCTTGAGCAAAGGAAAAGTTAATTTACCAACAAAATTCGAATGCAATGGTTCTTTTCTAAAATGTGTTTCCCCTTTATTCACCAATACAAATTACTCAACAAAGATATCAAAACACCCACATGTCAAGGCAATATGACACACATGCAACATCAAAGTTCTCAAACTAGCAAGATCAATAAGAACATTTCATTCCTGCTAATCTCATTATAAGTGTGTGAATTGAAAACAACATAACATCATTGATATCAAAGTAAGCAAAACTTTCAAACTCCATCCAAATTATACTTTGAATCAACTCCTCACATGGCATACACTCAACAAATGAAACATTCAAGAATAGGGTGTAATCACTCTAATTACATGCAGGCTATAAAGAGTAAATGTATTCTGTGACGCCCCCAAAATTAGGTATTCATCACACATCTTGAGTCGCCAGATACATGGTACATAAATTCAAATACAACTTAATTATACAACTGTCATGTACAATACGACAAAACACAATCTAAGATTTTTAATACGTATATTGTCATCTAGACAGTATACAAACTCAATGATGTCCTCATTACATTTATTGTTACACTATTTAACAGAATAGTGAGGACTACTAATGTTATATTCTAGACCATCACTCCGTTCCCCGACTCGTCACAGCTATATTCTCATTTCTTGAAGAAAACAGTGAAAGAAAGGGTGAGCTCAACTAGCCCAGTAAGAAATATTATGACTAAGATAATGCAGAATAAATTATCGTTAGTCTTCAACAATGTTAAACTGATAAAATACAATAAACATCAAGTTTAACTGCAGGGGAATAAACAATCCATTAAAAGAGTCAAGAAGAGAATAAAATCTACTATCTTCTATGTTTTAAAAGTTTTTCATCACTTTTATCGCTGAGACTCAGCCTAATAAATAATCCACATCCTCAAATCATCCCTGCACTACAGGCCAAGGATATTCTTTAAATCATCAATGGTCATGACTATAACGAATAATCTCTGGTCATAATCATACCAAGTCCATCTCTGCACGTAAGCCAAAGATATACAATAATAAAACCAATAATCAACAATCCATCTTTGCACGTAAGCCAAAGATATATAATTCAATTAACAACAGTCCCTCTTCGCACGTAAGCCAAAGATAACTTTCGTCACCATATAAGCATGAGGATGATGACAATGATATAAGCATTAATCAAAATAAAACAAGAATAAATATTAAAGACTATAAAATTATCCAAATATTATCTGTGACGCCCCCAAAATAGGTCCATTCCATCCAACCCATTCTAAGTCGCCAAATACATGGTACATAAATAACTACAACTTTATTATTACAACATATAAACTGTGAGTTTAAATACAGATATTGCCATCTAGACAGTATCCACACGCAAATAAATCCCCATCATAATTATTGATACATTATTTTACAAAAATGGTGAGGACTACTAAACAACTCTCTCTAGAACCTTCATTCTATACCCCGACTAGTACTCGCTACATTCTCACCTCCTGAGAAGAAAAATGGAACAAAAAGGAAAAGGGTGAGCTCAACTAGCCCAGTAAAGAATATTATGACTAAGATAATATACAACAAATTATCGTTAGTCTCCAACAGGGAAAAATCTAATAGAATACAATAGACAACCAGTTTTAAATCAATCTTCGGAGCGGAAATAATAATTCATTAGAAGAGTTAAGTAGAGAATGCAAACTACTATCTTCTATATATTAATTTAAAAATTCATCGTCGGTATTTTATCCCTGTAACATCAATCAATATATATCTGGAATCAAATATTCATCTTTGCACTATAGGCCAAAGATATTCATCAGTTGGTCATGTTCATCTAAACACCTGTTCATCTTTGCACTACGGGCCAAAGATATTAATCAGTCGGTCATATTCATCTCAACACCTGTTCATCTTTGCACTACAGGCCAAAGATATTCAGTAATATCATCATTTAGGACTGAGGATGATGAAAAATATTTTAAAGGAAAGCGAATCCAATTGAAACAAAAGAACAAATATTAAGGATTCGTATTTTAAACAATCCAAGTTCAAAAATACTTCATAAGTAATCAGAGTGGAGTAAAATTTAAGAATGATCAAAACATGGATACAATCAAAGCTAGTATCCATAATAGATATTTTGGACAAAAAGAAGATATTTTATTTTTCGGTGAATAGTGCCGTATTCGTGAATAGTACCGTATACGTGAATAGTGCCGTATACGTGAATAGTAACTCCGACACCAAAAGATAGAAATTTCACAAAAAACATCTTCACGCTTCGTGAATAGTACTCGTGAATAGTAACTCGTGAATAGTAACTCATAAATAGTAACTCGTGAATAATAACTCGTGAATAGTAACTCATGAATAGTAACCCCGACATGAAAAAGTTCCAAATTTGATAAAAATTTCCAACCAATATTTCGGCATAATGATATTGAAGAAATAATATCATTTTCGAATAAAATAACATCCCTTACCTCGAAAGACAAGACTTTAATTGAAACAGGATATAAAGTTGTGAATTGAACTTGCACCGTATAGCAATACTCAAAGTATACTCAAAATACTCACAAGAATACGCTCGATAATATAGAGAGAGAAAACTTCAGTTTCTGGTGTGATTTTCAATTCTAACCTAAGCACCCTATTTATAGGAAAATGCTTAGAACACCAAAGCAGAAAATTTAATATAATATTAATATTTACAAAACACATTCCTCGCCCACTTTGAAATCGATTTGACCACCAAGCACATGTTAAAGATGGCCACCAACATTTGAAAAACGTTTTTCTTAAAAAACATAATTAAAACTTCCAAAAATCTATTATTTCGGAGCTTTGGAACTTAAATAATTCATAATAAATAGCCCTTTTATCAGAAAATTCAAATCTCGCGAATTTTTATAGGAAATTAAATTCTCTACAACTTTGCAGAAGAAAGTTTTTCCAAATGCCAAACAGAAATTGATCGAAATCCACAAACGGGCGATTTTACAGGCTATAATCAAATTTCAGTCAAAAAATGGGGTCCACCGACACATAAAACATGCTTTAAATATTTTTGGTAACAAAAATACTCCTCCTCCATATATACTCATATATCCCATATTTATCGTAAAAATATCATCATTATTATATTATTAAAATATAATAATATATTTAAATGAATTATTTTATCAGAAAAAGATAAAATTTCAATTTTCAACAATTGTCACATTAAAAATTTTCTCCATCTATATCCACATAAAATCAATATTTTCCTCATCATATGAATCAATAATTAATTATTCATAAATAATATTACAGAATCACAATATTGACAACCAGGCAGTTCCTAGGAAAGAGGGGGCTTTCCAATAAGAATTTCTCCTTACTGCCGCGCAATTAGGTGACCAAACCTCTCCTTAGAAAGAACTTTCTAGACATTGCCAATAATATTATCTAATAATATTATTCAGATAATATGAATTATTGCTTCGATAATGAAAAATACTGTGTAATGACAATTATTGAAACACCAGGAATATAAAATATCAACGCAACAATTATTAAATCAATAAAATAAAATCTTTGAAAGTAATTATCGTAACCATTATCGAAAGTAGTGGCTTCTTCACGTAAGAATCAATAATTGGTGCAATCTGAGTATCTTCGTGTGTTTTAACCCACCGAGTATTTTAACAAGATAATACCAGAATAACTACTGTTATTATTTTTAAACAACTTATATTTGTCGTTTTCTTCATCCAATCGATTTTTTTTTCCGTTATAAGGCCCACACACGGTCATTTGCTTGCCGCATTTAATATTCCCAAGACAAGATTGAATATTCCACGACCAAACGAATATTCCCAAACAACAATGAATATTTTATAACCACTTGCTTATTTTGAAATATTTGCATATTTTACCCATAACTATCCACATTAATCAAATCAACCCTTACTATTTCAAAATAATAAATAGAGAAAATTAAATTTCATTAATAATAATTTGGGGTCTTACATTATCAATCACTTAATAAACTCATAATCTAATATTATTAATATTATAATAATATTTTAATCACTTCTTAAACTTATAAACAATTTATCTCAATTGTTTACACTTTACCAAATAATGCATTTAATTATCCAAAAATGCCATACTCATAAGATTTCATCATCAATGATCAAATCCCTCATCAAAAAAAATCTGCATATACCTTATATAGGATTTCCAAGCCATAAAATCCTATTTTCCAAATTTGTTACTTCACATAACATATTTAACTCATATGTTCGTAACTAAACCATTTTCATGAAAAATACCAAATCAATCCCAAAAATATTTCTTTTCTCGGGATTTAGCGTAATATAGTCCCATAATGAACATATATTTTTCTAATTTTTAAAATTCATTTACTATTTTTCAAAAATCAATTTCTAATTAATTCCTTAAGATATTAGCTACCTCAAGGTTAACTCCAGAAATTCCCAAATCTTGACAGGATCTTACACATGTTAATCGTGAGCTTCCAGTTTAAATTTCATGGTCATCGGAGTTATAGAACTCCGGTTATAGCGTTTTTCGTCGAAAAAACCTAAATATTAAAATTGTCATAACTTGCTCATTTTAAGTCAGAATGAGCTCATTTTTGGACAGAAAGTTCCTTATACCATATACTTGCATGTCTCAAAAGGCCGGAATTTTTCTCATAAATTATGTGGCCAAAATAGCCCTTACAAAATTATGGGCAGTAGCTTTTCTAGTGATTCCACTTGGATAAGTTAGTAAACTCATAGATCTAACTCTAGGACTTGACCACACTCAAAAATTCGAAATATAATAGGAGATATGGTCAATTGAATTTCATGTTCTATTTTCACCAAAATCTGATTTTCAACTCTTTGTGATTTCTAAGAAACTTTCAAGTTTTCACATAATAACCAACATAACTCCTTATGACAATGACATAATAATTTAATAAAACAAGTTCAAGAATAAATTTGAAAGACTTATAAGTTAATTTATCCTGAACTCAATAATGTCCAAATTGTCATCATGATACTTCTTTGTAGAGTAAAATTCAAGAATGCTCAGAAGAATATTTCCATGAAAAGATACTGGATGAAGCGCAAATATCAAGGATATTCTACTAATTTCATGGAGTATAGGAGTTAAAGCATTAACCAACTGAGTATAAGAGAATATATGAAACTGCAAATGGATTTTCGCCCTCCATGCGGTAATCCACGTAAACAGATCATTTGCACAATTTAATAAGGAATGAATACGAAGGATCATTCACCATGCATGTGGTAATCCACATAGACAGGTTATTCCAACAGAATAATAAAGAATGGAATAACGGAAGGATTCACCATGCATGCAATAGAGACCGCACAGACATGTTATTCCCAACAAAATAATAAAGACGGAACCAGGTCTGGCATAAAACGCACAGACAGGATATTCCAACAGAATAATATAGACGGAACCAGGTCCGGCGTAAAACACACAGACAAGATATTCCAACAGAATAATAAAGACGAAACCAGGTCCGGCGTAAATGCACAAACAGGATATTCCGACAAAATAATAAAGAATGGAATAATAGAAGAATTTCACCATATATGCGGTACTTTGCATATACAGGTTATTCCAACAAAATAACAAGGAATGGAATAACAGAAGAATATCACCATGTATGCGGTAATTCGCATATACAGGTTATTCCAACAGAATAATAAAGAATGGTATAACAGAAGAATTTCACCAAGTATATGGTAGCCCGCGTATATAGGTTATTCCAATAGAATAATAAAGAATGGAATAACAAAAGTTCTCTTCATGAATACAAAAGAAATAATACCCCTTACCTCAAAAGAAGACTGGATACTAGAATAATGAGGTAGCAGACTTCTCTTCTTCTTTCTCTCTATAATTTCTTTTTATAATAATGGCTCTACATCTTTTGTGAATTGGTGAGAAATGAAGGAAGAATGAGCTTCTATTTATAGGAAAATATAGTTTCGATAATTGCACGTTTTGGGGCTTGAAATATTACAGTACAATACCTCCAACTTTTCTTTCATTTTTAATTTAGTTATCCAAGTATTATCAAACTTGCACCACCTCCTCTAATAGTAAATCATGTGAATCAATAGTAAATCATGTGACTCAATAGTTCTAAACATGTGAAAAAATTAATTACAGTATAGTACCTCCATCTATACCTCCATTTTTAAATTAGTCATGCAAGTATCACCAATCTTGCACCAACTCCCCTAATAGTAAGTGAATGTGACTCAATAGTAACTCGTGAATAGTAACTCATGAATAGTAACTCGTGTATAGTACTCTAACACGAAAAGTGCCCTGACTACCCGATTGAACAGTATAATCTCCAAACATCAATTATTATCGAAATAAATGTCGATTTCTACTAACACAAATAATTCCAACACAATGGAACTACCAAATTCATCTTTAATCAACATGAACTTATTCATCATTAATATTATAACTCACAATATTTAACAACCAGGTCGTTCCAGGAAAGTGGGAGCTTTCCAACAAGGATTTCTCCCTATTGGCGCGCAATAAGGTGACCAAACCTCTCCTTGGCGGAACTTCTAGACATTGTAAATATTGTAATTTAATAATATGAATAACTTTATCGTCTTAATTATTGATTTAATAATATAAAATATTATGCAGATGATACTGTGATAATAATCGAATCAATAATATGAGAGATATGATGCAGCAATTACTGTAGCAATAATTGAGTATAACTGAGTGACTTATCACGTAAGCATCAATAACCAATACCGTGTACTACTATACAACCACGCGTATTACTATACTTTTACTACCGAGTATTTCAACAGTTTTAACGATAAAACTTCCGTCGTTATTTTTAATAAAATATTTTTTTTCGTTTTCTCAATCCGATAATAATTCTATTGTGGGGTCCACCAATGATTGTACCGTCGTATGGATATTCCCCGACACAAAGAATATTCCCCGACCAATAGAATATAATACAACAACTTGCATACTTTGCAAAATTTATAAATACTACCCACAACTATAACATTATCTCAAATTCACACCATAATACTCAAAAAAATATTTTGAGAAAATTAAATCTTTATTTGTAAAATTTGGGATTTTACAATCTCCCCTCCTTATAAAATTTCTCCCTCAAAATTTATGTACGTACCTGGTATGCCGAAGAGGGGAGGATATCTTGACTTCATCTCAGATTCTAACTCTCAGGTCATTTCTTCCACATCGTGGTTTCTCCACAAAACTTTGACTTGAGGTATAACCTTGGAGCGTAGAATATGATCCTTTTTATCCAAGATTTTAACAGGTAACTCTTCATACGTTAAATCTTCCTCTATCTCGTCTGGTTCTAATTCAATAATGTGGTTCGGGTCTTTCACATATTTACGTAACATAGATATGTGGAAAACGTTATGAATACGCGACATACTTGTTGGTAAAACGAGTCTATAAGCCACAGTTCCTACTCGATCGAGGATTTCAAATGGGCCAATTAAATCGAGGGTTGAGATTTCCTCTCTTCGTAGATTTTTGCTTCTAGAATAACGCCCTCTTTAACCTTCTTCTTCACATTCATCAGCTCTGAGTATTTAGCTTAAGCAGCTTTAACTTTATCGATTAAAGTCAATTCTACTCGTATATTTGATATCGCCACGTGGGTCTTTAGAGTCTTTAACTCTATGTTCATCATTTGTAAGTTATAAAAAATGGGTTTTTGTGTTAACAACATCGCACTCGTAAACGCATACGATCTTCTACTCAACGCGTCAGCTACCACGTTCTCTTTTCCACAATGATATTGAATGGTACGATCGTAATCTTCAACAGCTCGAGCCAACATCTTTGACACATTATACGATCATTTTAGGTACAGAAATATTTGAGGGTTTTGTACTGGGGTCAATACAAAATTCGATTTCACGCTCTAGAGGTAGGCTAAGAAGTCTTCAAGAATACGTCAGGAAATTTATTAACAATAGAAATATCATTCAAAACTGTGACCCTCATTCAAGACTTGGATAACACATGTAATGAAGGTTTCTCCTAACGGGGCTTCAACAGATAAGTCAAAGTCTAATTTCTCTAGAGTCAAATTTAAACGTTGAACGCAAGCAAGAGAGATAAAATAATGGGTAGAACTGGTATCTAATAAGGCATAGATTTTGCAAGAATTTATAATTAACTAACCCATGCTAACTTCGTTCAGTTTACTCGCTTTTTTGAGAAGTTATGAAAAACGCTCTTCCTGAAACCACCGACTTTGTTTTGTCCGTGATCCGTGAATTCTTTCGCCACCGTCCCTAATTTGGACTTGACTTTGGTGCACGACAAAATTGAGCTAGGTGACCTTCTCTTCTTGAAATTTCCACTTCTATTATCTTGGCCATGATTACCAATCAAGTGATTACCCTTCTTGGCTCGATAATTTCCCCCACGATGGTTATCATTGTTACGATGGTCATTGCCCAATGCCGGTATGATTATGATCGTGTTGTTGGTCGTTGCCTTTTGGTTGTGTTGACTCATCATCGCGCTCCAATAACTGAGCCCTATTCACAACATCTAAATACAAACACTGTCACAAAACAAGGATTAATTAACATATCACATATTATCCCTATACTCTGACCGACCAATTAAATACCAAATAAACTTATGTAGGTCATACTAGCGAAGGAATTCCCCGTCTCTCCCCTCCTAGTTCTAGTCTCAAATCTCAGCCAGGGATCATATCCCTAAGCTTTGATACCAACTGTGACGCCCCCAAAATTAGGTATTCATCACCCATCTTGAGTCGCCAGATACATGGTACATAAATTCAAAAACAATTTAATTATACAACTATCGTGTACAATACGATAACACATAATCTAATAGTTTTAATACATATATTGTCATCTAGACAGTATACAAACTCAATGATGTCCTCATTACATTTATTGTCACACTATTTAACAGAATAGTGAGAACTAGTAATGCTATCTTTTGGACCATCACTCCGTTCCCCGACTCGTCCCAGCTATATTCTCATTTCCTGAAGAGAACAGTGAAAGAAAGGGTGAACTCAACTAGCCTAGTAAGAAATATTAGGACTAAGATAATGCAGAATAAATTATCGTTAGTCTTCAACAATGTTAAACTGATAAAATATAATAGACATCAAGTTTAACTGCAGCGGAATAAATAATCCATTAGAAGAGTCAAGTAGAGAATAAAATCTACTATCTTCTATGTTTTAAAAGCTTTTCATCACTTTTATCATTTGAGACTCAAACAATAAATAATCCACATCCTCAAATCATCCCTGCACTACAGGCCAAGGATATTCTTTAAATCATCAATGGTCATGACTATACCGAATATCCCTGGTCATAATCATACCAAGTCCATCTTTGCACGTAAGCCAAAGATAACTTTCATCACCATATAAGCATGAGGATGATGACAATGATATAAGCATTAATCAAAATAAAACAAGGATAAATATTAAAGACGTTAAAATTATCCAAATATTATCAATCACTTAATAAACTCATAATCTAATATTATTAATATTATAACAATATTTTAATCACTTCTTAAACTTATAAAAAAAATTTCTCAATTGTTTACACTTTACCAAATAATGCATTTAATCATCCAAAAATGCCATACTCATAAGATTTCATGACCAATGATCAAATCCCTCATTAAAAAAAATCTGCATATACCTTATATAGGATTTCCAAGCCATAAAATCCTATTTTCCAACTTTGTTACTTCACATAACATATTTAACTCATATGTTCGTAACTAAACTATTTTCATGAAAAATACCAAATCAGTCCCAAAAATATTTCTTTTCTGAGATTTAGCAGAATATAGTCCCATAATGAACATATATTTTTCTCGGAATTTTTAAAATTCATTTACTATTTTTCAAAAATCAATTTCTAATTAATTCCTTAAGAGCTACCTCAAGGTTAACTCCAGAAATTTCCAAATCTTGGCAGGATCTAAAATATGTTAATCGTGAGCTTCCAGTTTAAATTTCATGGTCATCGGAGTTATAGAACTCTGATTATAGCATTTATCGTTGGAAAAACCTAAATATTGAAATGGTTATAACTTGCTCATTTTAAGTCAGAATGAGCTTATTTTTGGACAGGAGGTTCCTTATACCATATACTTTCATGTCCCAAGAGGCCGGAATTTTTCTCATAAATTAAGTGGCCAAAACAGCCCTTACAAAATTATGGGCAGTAGCTTTTTGCTATTTTCCACCTTTTGACTCCTTTGTTAAAAACAGTCCACATGAAAATCTACAACACCTTTTCTAGTGATGCCACTTGGATAAGTTAGTAAACTCATAGATCTAAGTATAGGACTTGACCACACTCAAAAATTCAAAATATAATAGGAGATATGGTCAATTGAATTTCATGTTCCATTTTCACCAAAATCTGATTTTCAACTCTTGTGATTTCTAAGAAACTTTCATGTTTTCACATAATAACTAACATAAATCCTCATGAAAATGACATAATAATTCAATAAAAAAAGTTCAAGAATAAATTTTAAAGACTTATAAGTTAATTTATCCTGAACTCAATAATGTCCAAATTGTCATCATGATACTTCTTTGTAGAGTAAAATTCAAGAATGCTTAGAAGAATATTTCCATGAAAAGATACTGGGTGAAGCACAAATATCAAGGATATTCTACTAATTTCATGGAGTATAGGAGTCAAAGCTTTAACCAACTTAGTATAAGAGAATATATGAAACTGCAAATGGATTTTCGCCCTCCATGCGGTAATCCACATAAACAGATCATTTGCACAATTTAATAAGAAATGAATACGAAGGATCATTCACCATGCTTGTGATAATCCACATAGACAGGTTATTCCAACAGAATAATAAAGAATGAAATAATAGAAGGATTCACCATGCATGCGATAGAGACCGCACAAACAGGTTATTCCCAACAGAATAATAAAGATGGAACCAGGTCCGGCCTAAAACGCACAGAAAAGATATTCCAATAGAATAATAAAAGGCGGAACCGGTCCCACAGAAAACGCATGTATACATGATATTCCAACGAGAATAATAAAGGCGGAACCAGTCCCGGCATAAGCGCATGCATGTGATATTCAGCGGAATAGTAGAAGAATTTCACCATATATGCGGTGCCAGATATCTGAGTTATTCAACATAATAATAAGGAATGGAATAACGAAGAAGAATATCACCATGTATGCGGTGCCAGCATATATGAGTTATTCAATGAATAATAAAGAATGGAATAATAGAAGAATTTCACCAAGTATAGGGTAGCCCACGTATACAGGTTATTCCAACAGAATAATAAAGAATGGAATAACAGAAGTTCTCTTCATGAATACAAAAGAAATAATACCCCTTACCTCAAAAGAAGACTGGATACTAGAATAATGAGGTAGCAGACTTCTCTTATTCATTCTCTCTATAATTTCTCTCTATAATAATGGCTCTAAAGCTTTTGTGAATTGGTGAGAAATGAAGGAAGAATGAGCTTCTATTTATAGGAAAATATAGTTTCGATAATTGCACGTTTTGGGGCTCAAAATATTACAGTACAATACCTCCAACTTTTCTTTCATTTTTAATTCAGTCATCCAAGTATTATCAAACTTGCACCACCTCCCCTAATAGTAAATCTTGTGAATCAATAGTAAACCATGTGACTCAATAGTTCTAAACATGTGAAAAAATTAATTACAGTATAGTACCTCCATCTATACCTCCATTTTTAACTTAGTCATGCAAGTATCACCAATCTTGCACCAACTCCCCTAATAGTAAGTGAATGTGACTCAATAGTAACTCGTGAATAGTAACTCATGAATAGTAACTCATGAATAGTAACTTGTGAATAGTACTCTAACATGAAAAAGTGCCCTGACTACCCGATTGAACAATATAATCTCCAGACATCAATTATTATCGAAATAAATGTCGATTTCTACTAACACAAATAATTCCAACACAATGGAACTACCAAATTCATCTTTAATCAACACGAACTTATTCATCATTAATATTATAATTCATAATATGTAATAATCGTGTCGTTCGGGGAAGAAGAGGGGTTTTCAATAAGGATTTCTCCCTATCGACGATTAAATTAGTGACCAAACCTCTCCTTGGCAGAACTTCTAGACATTGTAAATATTGTAATTTAATAATATGAATAACTTTATCGTCTTAATTATTGATTTAATATTATAAAATATTATGCAGATGATACTGTGACAATAATCGAATCAATAATATGAGAGATATGATGCAACAATTACTGTAGCAATAATTGAGTATAACTGAGTGACTTATCACGTAAGCATCAATAACCAAAACCGTGTGCTACTATGCAACCACGCGTATTACTATACTTTTACTACTGAGTGGTTCAACAGTTTTAACGGTAAAACTTCCGCCGTTATTTTCAATAAAATATTTTTATCATTTTCTCAATCCGACAATAATTCCGTTGTGGGGTCTACCAATGATTGTACCGTCGTACGGAAATTCCCCAACACAAAGAATATTCCCCGACCAATCGAATATAATATAACAACTTGCATACTTTGCAAAATTTATAAATACTACCCACAACTATAACATTATCTGAAATTCACACCATAATATTCAAAAAAATATTTCAAGAAAATTAAATCTTTATTCGTAAAATTTGGGATTTTACATATTCAAATTCAAATGCCTCTCACATGTATATATGAAAAAATGCTATAAATGAATGAACAAAGTCTTACGAATGGATAAATCCCACTACAAAGGTGAAATGCATAAATGGATCTCCTCTACTACCCTCACCTCTAAATCATATTCCAAAGGATCATTAGGATTTTTTAGGGTTTTAATGCAAGGTTTAGGGCAAGGGTTATGAAACGAAAGGGCATATAAGGAATTCAACGATCTAAGAAACGTGTTGAGATATAAAATTATCACTTGGGCTTAATTCAACTTCATTTGAGCTTTTCTTCAATTTTTTCCATTTTTTTCACATCATTTTTCACATCTCTTTTTCATGCAATTTTTTTTTCTTTTCTTTGATCTTTAAAGAAGATTTCATCACTTTTCTTTTTTTTTCTTCTTTCTTTTTTCTTTTTTCTTTTTTTTAGGCTCACTTTTCATTATTGCCCATACGCAGAAACAATCTCTACACATCCTTAGATAAAAGGGTAGGCCGTAGATATCGTTTACACTCCAAATTAGAGTAGGGTAAAGATATCGGTCTACCAAAGAATGACTATATAAAAGGCTCAAAAAGGTGACTAGCGGTACAAATTTAAAGGTGGCATTAAGCTCATATGTCAGCTATCAAAGATGGCCTAAGTCACTTCCTAAGGTCTATAGTTTTTCAGTTCAAGAAATATTAGGAATCCTTCAAAAGAAATTACATTTCATGGACATACCTTTCTAGTGTTCAATCAAAGAAAATAATAATGAAACTACTCAACAAAATACGCTTTTCAAAAAAATAAATAAATTAGAGTTTATGTAAAAATCTTCAAATAGAACGATTGGCTCAAATCTCACAGGTTATTTAGTCTCCGCATTTATGTTTTTCAAGAAATTTTAAGTTATACTCACTCATCCATCTATTCGTGCATTTGTTGTCTTATGTGCTCAAATAAAATGAGGATTGGATATCATAAAAATTTTCTTAATAATGATAGTGTGAGAACTAAGCATGCACATGTAAAGCATTAAGACGAATGAGTCATCGTTATTGCATCAGCTAGACAAAGGGAAACTCAATACCAGCTCAAGAACCATTGCATAAATTATTTAATTTAATTTAATTTATTTTTTTTTTGTTTTTTTCTTTAAAGAAAATAAAATAATTTGCTCATATCTTAACAAAATATGTGAAGTGCATGGAATAATAAGGAAAATAAATAAATCCCACCCCAACTTAAAACTTACATTGTCTGCAATGTATAAAGACAAGTAAATATGTAAAGGAAGGATACCACCTGAATATGAATGTATGCCCCATATGGACAGCTCAATAAATTCCAGATTTAAAGCTCAAAGAAGTAATCTTGTAATTTAGTTAGAAATAGAACAAAGAAAGGCAAAAATAGATAAAAAAATAATAATAAATCCAAATATAAAATAATATACATGAATCATGGCCTCAAAAAAATCAATCCCGATAAACGGGATCCTCCAAAAGCATAACTTCAACTTCTGGATTTTTTAACTCCAAAAATGGATTTAAACGATGGCCATTCACTTTAAACACAGTTCCATCTTTGGGATTCTGAATCTCAATGGTCCAATGAGGATACACCTATTGGACTATGAAAGGGTCGGACAATTTAGACTTCAACTTCCCTGGGAATAGATGCAGAATACTATTATATAGAAGAACTTTTTGGCTAGGGTGAAAGGATATCCTAACAATCTTTTGATCATGCACCCTCTTCATCCACTCCTTGTATGATTTTGCACAATCATAAGCATCATTTCTAACTCTTCCAACTTAACAATTTGAAGCTTTCTATGATTCCTGACCTGGTCGACATCAAAATTAAGTTATCTAATAGCAAAAAGCTCTATGTTCTAACTCAATAGGCAAATGACATGCCTTCCCATACACTAAGCGGTAAGGGGACATTCCAATAGAAGTCTTGTATGTAGTACGGTATGCCCACAAAGCATCTGTCAGCCGGACTAACCAATCATTCCTATTGGGATTTATCGTCTTCTCTAAAATATGCTTAATCTCCCTATTTAAAATTTCAACTTGCCCACTAATTTGTGGGTGGTACGCGATTGACACTTTATAAATTACTCCATTCTTCTTCATTAGATCTTTAAATGGTCTATTGCAAAAATGCAACCCCCCATCACTAATGATAGTGCGGGGTGTACCGAATCGTGCAAGAATGTCTTATTTTAAAATTTTAACCACCACTTTGTGGTCATTTGTTTTACACACTATAGCTTCTACCCACTTTGACACATAGTCGATGGCTACTAAAATATAGAGATTTCCAAATAAGTTAGGAAAGGGTCCCATAAAATCTATCCCCCATATATCAAAGATTTCTACTATCAAAATAGGATTATGGGTCATTATACTTCGTCACGTGAGACTACCTAAATTTTGACATCTCTCACAAGCTACACAATAGGCATGTGCATCATGAAATAAGGAATGCCAATAAATTTTAGACTGCAAAACTTTACCAGCTGTCTTCTTTCCACTAAAATGGCCTTCACACGACTTATCATGGTAAAAGGACAAAATTTGCATTTGATCCTCCTTAGAGATACATCGCTTAATTACCTAATCAGGATAATACTTGAAGAGATAGGGATCATCCTAGTAAAAGTGCTTCACCTCGGATAAGAATTTACATTTATCTTGCTTGGACCAATGATTTGGCATTCCGTGTGTGACAAGATAATTAACAATGTCTGCATACCAAGGTGATTGGGAAACATGCATCAGCTGCTCATCGGGGAATGTCTCGGCTATGGGCAAGGGCTCACTCAAGAATTCAACTATGAGCCTAGATAAATGATCTGCTATAACATTCTCAGCTCCCTTTTTATCTTTTATCTCCAAATCAAACTCTTGTAGCAGTAAGACCCACCGAATCAGTCGCGACTTCCCATCTTTCTTAGAAAGCAAGTATTTTAAAGTGGCGTGATCTAAATAGACAATGACTTTAGATCCCAAGAGATAGGACCTAAATTTGTCTAAAGCAAATACGACTGCTAACAACTCCTTCTCTGTGGTAGAATAATGGAGTTGAGTGTCATTCAAGGTCCTACTTGCATAGTATATCACATGAGGGACTTTATTAATAATCTAACCTAAAGCCGCCCCAACTGCATAAACAGAGGCATCACACATGTTCTCAAATGGAAGGTTCCAATCAGGGGACAAAATGATAGTTGCTTAGGTCAGAGCGAATTTCAATGTCTCAAAGGCTTTTAGGCATGCTTCATCGAATACAAATGGGGCGTCTTTAGTGAGGAGAATACATAGAGGTTTAGCAATCTTACTAAAATCCTTGATAAAACGCCTATAAAAACTAACATGAAATAAGAATGAGCGAATCTCCTTAACCGTTCGTGGGGGCGGCAAGTTAGAGATTAATTCTACTTTAGCCTTGTCTACTTCAATTCCCTCTTTGGAGATGATATGCCTAAGAATAATTCCCCTTTGTAACATAAAATGGCATTTCTCCCAACTAAGCACTAGATTCTTTTCTCTACACCTCTCTAAGACTAAAGCTAGGTGTTTCAAACATTCCTCAAAAGAAGACCCAAACACAGAAAAATCATCTATGAAAACCTCTAAGAATTGCTCTACCATGTCAGAGAATATAGAAATCATACACCATAGAAAATTGGCAGGTGCATTGTATAGTCTGAAATATATGCGTCGGTAGGCGAATGTACCCAAAGGGCACGTGAATGTTGTCTTCTCTTGATCAGATGGATCAACTGGAATTTGGTTATAACCGGAATAACCATCCAAAAAGTAGTAATAAGCATGACCGGCTAACATTTCCAGCATTTGACTAATGTAAGGAAGGGGAAAGTGATCCTTCTTAGTCATTAAATTTAACTTTTGGTAGTCAATACAAACACGCCATCCCGTCTAAACACGAGATGAAACTAACTCATTATGCTCATTGACCACCACTGTAATCCTTGACTTCTTAGGAACTACATGCACATGGCTCACCCACTTACTATCGGATATCGGGTATATAATACCCACATCAAGAAGCTTGAGTACCTTGGCCCTAACTACTTCTTGCATCACTGGGTTCATCCTTCTTTGTGGTTCACGAGAGGGTTTTTCATTCTCTTCTAAGTGAATCTTATGCATGACAATGGATGGGTTGATTCCTTTTAAATTTGCAATAGACCACCCAATAGCTTCTTTATGCTCGTGGAGGACTTCAAGTAATTTTTTCTCTTGAGCATTACCGAGATTAGAAGCAATGATAACAGACAATGACTCTGCTGGACCTAAATATGCATATTTCAGATTATCAGGCAATGGTTTCATGTCCAAATTTGGTGGTTCTTCAATAGAAGGAGGTCGGGGAGTCGATGAGAGATTGAGAGGCACTGGTTTTGGTTTGAAAGAATGTGTACCTATGACATGCACTGAATCCAAAAGTGCATTAACTTGCTCTATAGATTCATCAATAACGAAATCATAACCAAAATAGGATAAATAAGCTTCTAATGGGTCCTTTTTTACAATTTTACAAGAAAGATTCCTCTACTAGACTATCAATTAAATGGACTTATCCAAAATCATTATCGAAAGTGTCTATCGAGGTCTTGCTAATGTCAAAAACATTTAGCTCAGCTGTGAGGTTCCCAAAAGAAATTTTCATCACTCCATTTCTACAATTGATAAGGGCGTTGGATGTAGCAAGAAATGGTCGCCCTTAAATCATAGGAATTTGACCTTTTGTGTTTTGAACAGGCTCTGTATCAAGGACAAAAAGTCCATAAGGAAATGGAAAGTTACTACCTTGATAAGAACATCTTCAATAACACCCCTAGGAATTTTCACTAACCTATCAGCAAATTGGATTATCATTGGTGTGGGCATCAAATCTCCTATATGAAACTGCACATACACATAATATGGTCATAATTTCACATTAGCCCCCAAATCTACCAAAGCTCGCTCAATATGATGATCTCCTATCTTGCATGAGATTGTTGGTCATCTATGGTTCTTAAATTTGACAGGGATCTTGTATTGAATAATGGAGCTTTCATGTTCAGCTAATAATGCCTTTTTTGGAACATTTTTTCTCCTCTTTTGAGTGACCAAGTCTTTGAGAAACTTGGTATAGGAAGGTACTTGCTTGATAGCATCATGTAATGGAATGTTTATCTCAACTTGTTTAAAAACTTCCAAAATTTCTTCAAATTAAGTACCCTTCCTATTGTCTTTTAGCCTATGAGGAAATAGGGCTTTAGGAACAAAGGTCCTACTCAAGAGATCTTCATTTGTTTTCTTAGCAAGAGAAGTTTGGTTCACAACTTGAGGTGTAGGCTCAACCTCAGCTGGATACTGCTCTTCATCTTTCTCTTCCTCCTCGAGCGATATCAATTTTCTTTCCCGACCTAAGTGTGGTTATGTGATGAGTGGGTTTTATATCTATGAATCGGTCTCTAATTCAAGCTTAAATTGTGTTAATTCTTTACTTTTATAATTTGTTTTACTTTTTTTTATTATTGTTTCATGTTTAGGTGTGGTGGCATAACATTTGGACTTAAAAGGTGGGTTTGTGGCAAATTTTAACAAGAAAATGAGCAATAATTGGACTTCTAGAGAAGACACCCCCGCCGGGGCAAATATTATGAAGCTAAAACCCGTAGGCTGTGGGTACTTAAGCAAAAAAAATAGTAGCACCCGTAGGGTAGGCTCTTAAAGAAGAAAAACCCGTCAAAGGTGGGTAGTCTGAAAAGCAAAGAGTCTTGTTTCTCTTGTACTGTTGCAGAGGCGTGAATGAGAGAGGTTGGCATGGTTTGGAATTGCATTGGGCATCGAATTATGAGCAGAATACGTGTCCTAGGATGGATATTAACAGGAAACAAGGGAGATCACAACTAACAATCAATTAGCAATTTGGAAGCCCTAATTTGAGCAAAAGCATTGGAGGACGGATTGAAGGTGAAATTCACGATAATTACATATTAAAGCAGAGAATAAGGGTGGTTTTGTATTTATTCTTTTTCTTTAATTCATTAATTGTAATTGGGATGATGATTACTTTGATGATTTCAGTTTTTAATTCATTTATGATGAACTAAATTACTTGTTAGGCTTATGACGAATCTTATGGTTGAACGATGATTATGTAGCCTTGAATTTTAGTTCAATAATCTATCTTTCAGTTTATCTATAATGATTTGTGGTTTAATTTATGAATTAATTGATCACCAATTCTATGTGGATTTGTGTGGATTCGAGAGAGGAAATATAAATCTAGACTTGGTCACTAAGGCATGTGTTCTTGAATTCTGTGTTTGAATGGAATCTTGATGAATGTTAGGGTAAAGATATGCCTAGCGTATCATGTAACCGGATAGAGAACTTGAACTTAAACCTTATTTGATTGTAATTCACATAAAGATACAGTAAATTAGTTGATTAAGGTGTTTAGCTTAATTCTATCTAATTTATGGATTTAAGTTAATATGGTATTAGTGCATCGAGAGGTGGCTAGTTCTACTTGAGTGTTCTTGACTAATAAACTGGGATAGTGAATTGAACTGGAATAAGGTGTAATAATCGGAGTGATACTTAGAGTGAAGTTGTAAGCCTAATTCTCCAAAAGTTGCTTGAAATTACTGTTTTTAAGTTTGTTGATTGCTTAGTATTTTTAGTATTTTTAATATTTTTAGTTTTTAATAGTTATAATTATTAAATTGGATAGTTTAATAAAATTAGGATTAATATAAAGCTGGTAGTTGTGAGGATTAATTTCATATTTAATCTCCGTGGGAACGATACATGACTTATCATTGTATCACTTTTTGACCATGTGCACTTGCGTGATTGTGCGTAATTAAATTTCAACCAACAAGTTTTTGTCGCCATTGCCGGGGATTAGTATAGATTTTAATATTTTGCAATATCAGTTTAATTAGTCTAGTTTTACTTAAACATTTTTTTTCTTGTGTTTTGTTCTTTCTTATTTCAGGTTCTTGAAGTTGGTTTATGCAAACTCGCTCTAAAAACCCAGACTTGCTTCCTTTTGAGGACGATATCAAGAAACGGTTTTAAAGGCTATGTAAGTGGATTAAAGACACAATGGAAAACTTTGAGAATTCTGAAAAAGAAGAAATAATGGCTACCGAAGACTAGAAAGCATTGAGGGATTTTTCTATACCTAAGGTGACTGAGCTTCAGTCGAGTTTGACTAGGCCAACGATAGTTGCAAATACTTTTGAGATTAAGCCTAGGACTATTTAGATGATTCAGAACTCAGTTCAGTTTGGGGGACTTACAAACAACGATCCGAATGAAGACTTTATCAGCTTTTTGGAGATATATGACACTTTCAGATAAAATGGGGTTTCGGACGACGCAGTCAGACTTCACTTGTTCCCATTTACCCTACAGGACAAGGCGAAGAGTTGGTTACATTCTCTACCACCAGGATCGATAACTACTTGGGAAGATCGTGCTCAGAAATTTGTAGCTAAATTCTTTCCACCAGCCAAAACTACAAAGATGAAAAATGAGATCACCATGTTTGACCACAAGTATGGAGAGTCCTTATATGAGGCATGGGAACGGTACAAGGAACTACACAGAAAGTGCCCTCATCACGAATTACCTAAATGGATGCAGATGAATACATTCTATAACGGGTTGAGTGGGAATCTCAGGACAAGCATAGATGCAGCTTCGGGAGGAGTGTTTATGGCCAAGAGCTACGAGGAGGCGTATGAGTTGATTGAAACTATGGCATCTAATAACTACTAGTAGCCTGCAGCGAGGATGACACAACCTAAGGTAGCTATGGTATTAGAGGTAGATGGAGTAACAGCGTTGGCGGCACACATTTCTGCCTTATCAAAGAAAGTGGATACTTTAACTAGTGCACAACCACAACATGTGACATATATTTGCGAATTATGTGCAGGAGAACTTCCTACAAAGCAGTGTGCCATTAATCTAGTATCGGTTCAGTTTGTGGGAAGCTACAATAGAATTCCGCAAAACATGTATCAAAATGCCTATAACCCGGGGAATAGGAATCATCCTAACTTTTCGTGGAGCAATAATCAAAATCATCAGGCTCCACGACCTTCTTATCCCCCAGGATTCCAAAATCAGCATCAACAAGTTGCTCCGCATCAAGAGAAGAAAATAAACTTAGAAGAGATTTTGTTGAAATATATATCGGGAAACGAGGCGGCGAAAAAATCACAAGCAGTGGCCATCAAAAATTTAGAAAATAAGAAGGGATAGTTGGCCTTAACATTGAATAATAGACCGCAAGGGACTCTACCAAGTGACATAGAAAAGAATCCGAAGGGAAATCAAGAACAGTGTCAAGCAATCACTTTGAGGAGAGGAAAACATCTAGATGGAAAAATTGCAGAAAATTCAGTTAAATAGGATGTCAAAGTTGATGAAAACAAGGTGGTTGAAGAGAAACATGGTGAGGATAAGCAAGAGGAACATGATAAGCCAGACGTCAAGCCAGTTATGTATCCTCCACTGTCGTTTCAGCGGAGAGTCTGTGACACCCCCAAATTCAGGTACTTGAAACCCGAACTCAGTGCTTCATGATACCATTTCTCTGAGCAGAGTAATACTAATAATAATAACAATAATATAAATACCAAACTTAATTTACATTTATATCAGAGTCTAATCCCAAGTACGCAACCTTTAAACATTCATTACAATACAGGATAGATAATATATCATCCTTACCTTAATAAAGTCAAACTATTACATAATATAACACCAACTTATTTTGCAACCTTCCCTTTCCCTATGTTCTTAGCTGAGCCTTCTGGTTGTTCACACTTAGCTGAAAACATTTAAATTAAGCAAGGATGAGCATTTGAGTGCCCAGTAAGTAATAGCAATCAATAACAGTTAGCTGAAAGGATTAATTGTTTTCTTTGAATGACACTTCTATAACGAATCAACAGTTGTGAAGTAAGCTGAACCAATAATAAACAACATATCAATTCTATGTCAAAATTTTGAAACTACGTACTGACTATAAATGAGGATCAGTCGAAAGACTATGAACATTGTTTTCTATTTTCGAAAAGGTTAAACAGAACTTCATCTGTAAACCGTCATACCTTATAGGCACGGGGGTGATCAACCCGTTATGCCTTATATTGATCAATACTACATACAAGAATGATATTTTTGTCCAGCATATCCTCCTTAGGCGCATAAAAGTTTTCCAGATTCGGGATGTTCATACTAGTTTAGAATCTGAACCAAAACAATTCGGTTGGACACAATAAAGTCTATCTTGTTCAACAATATTTTTAAATATGTGTCTAGCTGAATCAAATAGCTTTGACGGCTTTTAAGTCAATGTATACATGCTGGAAACCAATAAGTATGTACCAACATGTGATAAAATATAATGATTATCCAAGTGAGGACACTTGTATAACCATGCTTAGAAATTAACGAACAGAATATATATCTTGATCTATAATAATAGAATTAATGAACTTGTACAGCAGATTATGATCTAATAACTTACTTATACAGAATCATTGCATAAGTATATACAAAGGTTAAGATGATTGAACAATGAAAAAGCATAGTTCAGATATTCGCTTACGCATGTCCATTGCATAAAGTAAATGCAAAGATAGGATACTTGCATGATCTGCTGCTTACAATTACGCAACTTAGTTTTATCTTTTATACCGAAACCTATTATTAATAAGATCATTCTATCGATTAGAATAACATATCATAACACACAGTACTGCTATTTGTAGTCAACACATAACCTAACCACATTATCACATAATTTTAACAGTTATTGAATCACAAACAAACACATATCCAGTCAAGTTATCTAAGTCTAGATCAATTTCTGAAACATGTCGGCGTACCGACGACTTTACCAGGTAATAAACGAGTTTAAAACTCTATTCTGTAGTTCAATATCCATTTAAATAATTTAAGTATGAGTCATATTATTTTTAATAGCATTATAATAATTTTTAAATAATTATTATAATTTATCATGATTTTTCAAACACCGGAATCAATATTAAATGATTTAAATATTAAATAATTCTATTATCATTAATATTTAATTAATATTAAACTATTAATGAAACCATCGCCAAAATATTAAAGTTATTTATAATAACTAAAAATATTTTTAAAGCATTTATATTACAGATTAAATAATTTTTAAAACATTTAAAATTATTTTAAATACTTACCATTAATATTTAGATATTAATGTATTATTTATCAAATATTAAAAGTCATTAATTATAACTTAAAATATTTTTAATTCATTTATATCCTTTTTAAATTATTTTTTAATCAATAAAATCATTTTTAAACTATTTATTTAAGATAATTAATAAATAATTTCAATATCATTAATATTAAATTATTAATGAAATTATCCTTTAAATATTAAAGGTTATATTTTATAACTTCAAATATTTTTAAACACTTTATGTTCATTTAAAATGATTTTTATAATATTAAAATCATTTTTAAATTAATTTATTTAATATAATTATTAAATAATTCTAATATCATTAATATTAAATAATTAATGAAATTTACTTCAAAATATTAAAAGTTATATTTTATAACTTAAAATATTTTTAAATACCTTATTATCATTTAAAATGATTTTTAATATAATAAAATCATTTTTAATTAATTTATTTAATGCATTTATTAAATAAATTAAATATCCATAATATTCAAATAAATACTAATATTTATGAAAAATATGTCAAATTATTAAAAGTTAATTTTATAACTTAAAATAATTTTTGTAATTTTCTGAAATTAATTTCTATTTTTAAGTATTTTTTTGGAAATTAAATTAAATAAAATTAAAGGGTCTGTCGCTATAGCCTTTAGCGACAGAAAGCGTCGCCTAAGGTGTTCTTGAGGCTCAAGAACATTCAAATGACAATTTCGACGTAGCTAGTTTGACCATGAATAATTTATTGTGTATGATGTTCCTGGGCTATCTATTGATCAAATATTGTAGTAGTAATGTAATACTACAAGTTCATAAAAATTTCTGGTTTATAACATAACAAACAAGCAAGATCTAAGGCTCGAACATCTTTCGTCGAAGTACATTTCATCACGTTCTGGTTTGCTAGAAAATCAAGTCATGGTCGGTCAACGACCTTGGTAGCCTTATATCGTGAAATCTATTCATGGTTAAGGTGTTCTAGACGTCGGGCTGTGTAAAGGAACTAACATAGAACATGTTTTGAATAATAGTCAAGTCTAAACATCATTGATCAGAAAGATCTACGTCATTGAAAAGACTGTCAGAGTTGTTCTTCATTTTCTGGGTTACCCAGAAATGAAGAACAGTTCCAATAGCCACATTTGAGCTTCCACAACTTGAAATCTGTGTAATGTTTTAGTGATTAAGAGTTCTAGGTTGTAGCTAGTATACAAATGAACAGATCTATTACATAATAACAATATAACAACATTAACATCATAAGCTCTAAGCTGGTCAAACTATGTCAGAGACCATGACCATAAGTTTTCTGGGTTACCCAGAAAACCGAAATCGTGGTCTTCAGACCTACTTTGACCAGCCACTATAATCGACTCATTTGATGCTTAGGAGATTTTAAGGCATAAACATGTAGTCCAAACAACATACTATAACTTAGATGCAACAACAAGAACATAGTAACAAAAACCTAACATCAAATTACATAAACATGATGAGATTTAGGAAGTCTGACATTCGTTGTTAGACATCATAAAAAAATTTCCAGATTTTGAAAAACATCAAATTCGAGCCTATAGATGTTATAGATCTAACATCTAGTAACCCAGATCATCAATATACACTACAAACAACATATTTTAACACAAAATCATAATATTTAACACATCAAGCATGATCAGATTCTATGTTAGGGTTTTATACCTTTATGAACAAACTTTTGATTCTTGTTACTGATCTGCTAATGGAGGTAGTGGGGCTTGCTTTCGGGACTGAAATGCTACTATAATTCGTGGGTTAGAGAGATATGGTCTTGGTGGTGTGTAAGGATAGAAATGAGCTAGCTTTTGTGAATTTCTCTCTCTTAATCTATTTATATAATTTAGATGAAATGCACATGGTTGATTTACTTAGCTGATATGAAAAGATTTTGGCACATGGGATATCTAGGGTTGGTGAACAACCCAAATCATAGGAAGATTTGCAAGCTATTTAATAAAAATGTGACAAAAGGGTAATATTATCTTTTGGCTAGCAATTTTTGTGAGGTCCCCGAATCCAGATACTTGAAACCCGAACTCGATACATCACGATACCATTTCTATGAGCGGAATAATACTAATAATAATAACGATAATATAAAACTTAACTTAAGTTTACATATACATCAGAGTCTTTCTCCCAAGTACGTAACCTTTAAATATTTATTACATGTCATAATATATATATATATATATATATATATATCATAGTCTTCATAGTCTTATAAAACTATTACACATACTGCCGCAATTCTTATTTGGTTAGCTTTCCTTTTCCTTTGCCTCGACCTGAACTTTCTGGTCCTTCACACTTAGCTGAAAACATTTAAATTAAGCAAGGATGAGCATTTGAGTGCCCAGCAAGTATTATATATATATATATATAGGCTGAAAGAATTTAAATATTTTCTTTATAATATCTTCTTCAACTAGTCAGTAGTTGTGAAGTAATCTCACTCAATAATAATTCATAACAACCCTCTTTCAACTTTTGAAATTACGTATTGACTGTATATGGGGTTTCTGTGACATACCATGAACATTGTTTTCATTTTCGAAAAGGTTTAAATAGAAATTCATCTTGTAAACCGTCATGACTTACGGGGCACGGAGGGTGATCGCCCTGTTGTACCTGTATTGATCAATACTACATGTACATGAACGATGTTATCGTTATTTCTGTGTCATCACTTGAAGGCGCATAAAATTTTCCCATTTTCGGGATGTTCATATCTGTCGGGTGTTCATAACAAAGGTCTTATATAATTCAACATATATGTATATCAAATGTGTATCAACATGCGATGAAAAACAATGATTGTCCAAGTGGGGACACTTGTATAATCATTTATAGCAATTGTGAGCAGAATAAATTTATCCAATTATCATATACTAGCATGTTGATAATCAATGGGCATATATAATATAAAGCTTAACAACTGCATAATAATAACAATAATTACGAACTTCTCACTTACATCCATTGCATAAAGAAAATGCAAAGTTAGGATATTGCTTGATCGATCTTACCGCTTACTATTCTCAACTTAGTTTTATCTTTTATGAAATCACCTATCATTAATCGGATCATTTTCTTGATTAGTATAACATAACGATACATATAATAACGCGCTTTATTAAAACAAAGACATTCCTATTCACATTATCACACATGTTTAACAATCGTTGACTCATAATCAAACATCAACACCTTCCTAATCACATTATCATACAACCTTAACAACCATTGAATCACAAATAAACACATATCCAATTAAATTATCTAAGTCCGGATCAATTTACGAAACATGTCGATATCGATCAACTTTTTTGAAGTAATTATCGAAGTCTAAGACTCTAAACCATAGTTCAATATCCATTTGGATAACTTAAACATTAGTCACACTATTTTTTCATGGCCTTATAATAATTATTAAATAATTATTATCATTTATTATAATTTTTGAAATATCGTAATCATTATTAAATGATTTAAATATTAAACAATTCTATTATCATTAATATTTAATTAGTATTAAACTATTAATGAAACCATTGCCAAAATATTAAAGTTATGTATAATAACTCAAAATATTTTTAAAGTATTTATAATACCCTTAAATGATTTTTAAAATATTTAAAATCATTATTAAATAATTACCATTAATATTTAAATATTAATGAACTATTTATCCAAATATTAAAAGTCAATAATTATAACTTAAAATATTTTTAAATCATTAATATCCCTTTTAAATGATTTTTAAATAAATAAAACCATTTTTAAACTATTTATTTAATATAATTATTAAATAAATTTAATATCATTAATCATTAAATAAATATCATTAATATTAAATTATTAATGAAATTATTCTTTAAATATTAAAAGTTATATTTTATAACTTAAAATATTTTTACACACTTTTTTTTTTATTTAAAATGATTATTATAATAATAAAATCATTTTTAAACTAAATTATTTAATATAATTATTAAATAACTTTATTATCATTAATCATAATTAATTAATGAAATTTACCTTTAAATATTAAAAGTTATATTTTATAACTTAAAATATTTTTAAATACCTTTTATTATTTAAAATGATTTTAATATAATAAAAATCATTTTTAATTTAATTATTTAATTCATTTAATAAATAACTTAATTATCATTAATATTTATTTATTAATGAAAATTATCAAATAATATTAAAAGTTATCAAAAATGACTTAAAATATTTTCTTATATCATAATATAATTTTAAATGATTTTTCATGAATTAAAATCATTTTTAAATAATTTATTTAATATTATCATTAAATAAATTAATTACTTTTGATATTCCAAAATATTAAATATTTATGAAATATATTTAAAATAATTAAAATATAATTTTAGGATATTAAAATAATTTTTATAATTTATTTTGTATTTTAATAATTAAAAACTATTTTTTTCTATTTATTAATTAATTTTGAAAATAATAAATCATTCATGTCAGCTAAAGGCCACTAAAATACCTATAGCGATGAATCCGTCATTATAGGTGTTCTTCATAAACCCAGATCTTCATAGGCAGTTGCCGAGTTGCCATGTTTGACCCACTTTAATTCTCTGTGTATTGTGTTCCTCGAAATTACAAAAGCTAGATTTTGTAGACAAAGTTCAAGACTACATGTTCTAACAAACAACATGATCAAACAACCTAACATAAGCTAGATCTAAGCGTTCCAAGATGCTGTCAGAGCTGTTCTTCATTTTCTGGGTTGCCCAGAAATGAAGAACAGTTCGAGTGACCACTTTTGATCGACTATAACGTGCAACACATGAACTGTTCTTGTGATATAAAGGATTCAGGTTGTAGCTAACATGCAAGAGAGTAGATCTATTACATAAAATACAACTAACATGAACAGAATCCAAAAGTTACGACTTGGTCAAACCATGTCAGTCGACATGTTCATATGTTTTCTGGGTTACCCAGAAAACAGAGAACATGCTCGACCTCGCTAGTTTGACCTTCCATCAAATCCAACCCATTTACAAAATAAGTGATATTAAGGCATGATGATGTAGTCTAACAAACATACTACAACTTAGATGCAAGAACCGAATGATACATCAAACCATCATCGAGATCCAAGCCATTTAAAAGCTTGTCGAGCTTTACGGGCTCATTCTCGGGTTACCTAGAACTTCGGTAGGTCAAGTTCGATTAACTCACTTTGACCTTAAATAATTTTTGATTTATAACAGATATGACCTTGATTCTTGCTTACTGGATGAAAGATCTCATACAAAGCTACAACATTAAACACTTAAACAATAAAAATATTAAACACACAACAATCTACGATATTCGACATTTGATGTAGAACACAAAAAATAATTTTCGATTTTAAAAATCTTTAATTTCGAGCACTTTAATGTTATGGATTTGATAAATACCAACCGGATCATCATAATATCTTATAAACAACATATTCTAACACCCAAACATAACATCTAACAAATAGAAAATTGGGATGATTTTGAATTAGGTTTTCATACCTTTTATGCTCAATTCTTGATTTACGGCTATTGATTTGTTGTTGGATTTCGTGGGGGCTTCAATAATAGTGAATAACTATATATTTTCGTTGGTTCTAGTGGGAGAAGTTCTTGATTGAGTGTTGGACAATTTTAGGTTAGTAAAACTTACTTTCTCTCTCCTTGATCCTTAAATAGACCCACAAAGGTGCATGAATGGACCGATCTAAGGCTTGTTCTTTGGCAATTTCGTGCATAATGAGTTGTTGGGAGTTGTTGGTTTGGTGAACTACTTCACCAATTTTTCAAAACCTACAAGCTAGCCTCTTTAATGCTAAAAAGGGCATTTTGGTCATTTGATAAATCAATTAAATGGCATTCTTGTAACTTACCAAACCCTTAGGGTTAGGGTTTGATTTAGGGTTTAGGGTTTAAGCCAATTTGGGTTTAAAAAAAATCTAGGATTTCCAATTTAGAGTTTGCACAAAAATAATAAAGAAAAATTAATTAAATAATTAAAATTAAATAACTTTTAGTTTCTAAAATCTTGCAAAATTAATATTGTTAATTAAATTAAGTTTGTAATTACATGAACATTAGGGTTTATTACCCTTAATCATAATGAACTTTGCTAATAAAGCAATTAGGGGTTTAAAATATCAATAATTATGGTTTCTAGAAATACAATTGGGTTTATTATAAAATAACCAAATTTTAGTTTCTAAAATTTGACAATTTAGGTTTGTTAATTAGATTAATTTTCTAATTACTTTTTATCAAATAACATTAGGGTTTAGATCATATAATTATCATTGACTTTTGCTAATTTAGCAATTAGGATTTATTCTTTTGGTAATTAGGGTTACCAAATTACTATTAGGGTTTTCTAAATATTAGGGTTTCAATTTTAATTAGTGTTTACCTAATTAATACATTTAATATACGACATAAATTGTATTACACGCTTATAAAACAATCTCACACTCTAATTTGGATCTCAAATTAGGGTTTAACATTATTACTAGGGTTTGGTCAAAATACACCGTAATTGGCCAACCCATTATGATTCAAAATATCTGATTACATATTTATTGACCTTTGAAAAATCAAAATATATGTAATATTATATTATTATTCTCATACCTTGACAATAATCCAAAATTAGGGTTTGGATTCCATATCGATTATTCTTTCATATTTAACCTTAATAATTAAGGTAAAATAATTAACTTAATAATCTGTACAAAAATTCATATAATAAAATAATTATTATATTTATATATAAAAAAATCACTTCATATATTATTTAAGTAATATATGATTATATATTCATGGAAAATAATTAATAAAAATATTTCTATCTTAAAATTAATTATTATAAAAATATACTTTATAATAATCAATAATTCTAAAATAAATTTACTTGTAAATATTCATGTAATAAATATATTTTTATTTACCACATAAATACATATACACATAATCTTGTACAAATCCTCATCCTTAAAAAAAAAAAATTTATACATAAAATTTAAGATTTATTTATATAGAAAATATCGGGTTGTCACATTCACCCTCCTTATAAGGATTCCGTCCCCTAATCACCACTTAAAACCTACACATAAGCGGGTTCATAGCATACACGATCTTTGCAAATAGATCTCGATTAACTTTAATCGAACCGATCTTTAATTAATCACATTAAGCTTGTCTTTACGATTAAGCGGAAATTTGATTTCTAAAAGAACTCAAATTTCTCCTCAAAATTTCTTTATAAAATAATTTACTATAAATAGAAAAATTCTAATTACGCAAATAAAAGTTATTCGAATATTACAGGCGCATTGCCGGTGCCACCGTGTCTTGAACCGTCATGTTGAAGACCCTTGCCGTTGACTTTGTTGGTTTGTTCGATGATGTCGGTCCTGCGATTGCTAATGTTCCACTACCCTTACCAATATTCACACTACCATTTCTACCCTCCTGTTTCTGGACAATCCTTAACCCTATGCTCCAATGATCCATAAATAAAACAACCACTTTGTTCATTCTAGGATTTGGGCGGGTTGGGAGAGATATAGCCCTCCCGCCTGCACTTATAACACACAAATTTCCCTTTAAACACTCCCCCAGTGGTTCTTTCCACATGTCTTGCTTGAACTTCACGCTTTTCACTCCTCTTGCTTTCACCTGCACGTTTCCAAAGTAGTTTCCCTTTCTTTTCCATCAGCACTTCTGCTTCCACTATTAATTCTCACCTTCTCAGCTCCCTCGACCTTGCTCTTGTTTTTCCTTTCCTTGTTGTAGAGGCTCATAGCCTCACTCCCTTCCTCGGCAATTATCGCCTTCTCCATGAGTGCTGCAAATGTTGGGATCTGCAATACTGCCACCTTGTTATAGAGCCAAGGTTTTAATCCCAGCTCAAATCTCCTAGCCTTCCTAGCCTTCGTATCGACTTGATGCGGAGCAAACCTAGCTAATTCATTGAATTTCGCGGCATATTCCGCCACCGACATATCCCCTTGCTTCAACTCCAGAAATTTTACCTCCATTCTAGCCTGCGTACTAGCTGAAAAATAATTCTCGAAAAATAAAGTCTTAAATCTATCCCATGCTACCACACACTGCTCACCCGCCTCACCGATTCGCTTCCCACGTAAATTTGCCTCACCCTTCATCATGTAGGTGGCAAAAGAGGTCTTTGCCCCTCATTACCCTAGCTATTATAAACGCCTTCTCAATTTCCCTAACCCAAGTTTGGGCTTCTACAGGTCGGTTGTACCTTTGAATTTCGTGGTGGTCTACTACTTAAAATCTTTAAAATTCGCCAAGTGATTATCCATTTGATTCCTTGTTGCATGCTTCGAGCTACCATATTCATGACTTCTGCGCATTGGGTCCGCTTGTTGTTGTCCTTCAACGTTGTTGATGACTCTTCTTCGCCTCCGATTTTGAGTTTGACGTCTTGGCGGCATTATACAGTTAAATAAAACCATAAATTAACTTACATTCTAAACCTTATCATATAAGTTTAAACTTATTAAACTTGTTTCATAACTCAAACTTTGATTCATATTCATTCATTGCTTTCAAAATATTTTACATATCACAGCACATAGTGCTTTAAACATTAGTCATCCCATTGTGACTACAAAAGTCGAGATTTACTTCACCGCTTGTACCAAAGTTTTATAATAATGCATTACACAGATATACTAAACACACATATTATATTAAACATGTCACAACCTAACCTATACTACCTATTCACTACACCTTCTTCTTTCTTGGACAGATTTTCGCCTGATGATCTTCTTTTCCACAAACAAAACATGTTCCCCGTTTATAGTCAGGACAGTACAGAGTAGTATGTCCCTCATATCCACAAAGATAACATATTCTTTTCCATTTCTTCTTCCCAGGTTTTGATAAATCATGGTCTTCTACCTTCCTTTTTCCCTTATCTCTCGGAGCTGCACATGAAGTGTTGCTTGAGGCTCCCATCTGATTGATTTTGAGTTTAAGCTTATCCTGCTCTTCCATTATCTCTATTAACGCTTGATGCAACTGACTATTCAGCAGCTTTTCTATCTTCCACAACCCTTCTAGAGAAGATACCTTGTTCTTCAATTCTTGCATCTTCAATGATGCTTGATCGACTTCACTTTTTAGAGTGCGAATCATTATCTGTCGGATCCACTATTTCGGATCTCGGTACTATGTTTTCCACGATAACCACCTAAATCGAGTTTGTTTCATTGTGAGCTTTTATTTCGCTTATTGGCTTCGATAGTAGCTCCTTCTTTACAATCCGTGGGTATTCTAATCCTTTTCACTTGACATCTACACACATAAATTATCACGATTAGCATATATTATATACACATAGTCAAATAATAGTTTTGTATGAATTATCTTTTATTTTGTTTGACGATGAATTTATTCAATTCATCTCTTTTTAAACTCTATATGAGTTATTTATATTTTCAACGTTTTCCTCTATATTAAGGTTATAGCCCAAGGTCTAACCTACCTAAGGTTTCTAACCCTATAGCTCGATACCATTCTCGTGAGGTCCCAGAATCCAGATACTTGAAACCCGAACTCGGTACATCACGATACCATTTTAATGAGCGGAATAATACTAATAATAATAACGATAATATAAAACTTAACTTAAGTTTACATATACATCGAGTCTTTCTCCCAAGCACGTAACCTTTAAACATTTATTACATGTCATAATATATATATATATATATATATATATATCATAGTCTTCATAATCTTATAAAACTATTACACATACCGCCGCAATTCTTATTTGGTTAGCTTTCCTTTTCCTTTGCCTCTACTTTGAACTTTTACGGTCCTTCACACTTAGTACCGAAAACATTTAAATTAAGCAAGGATGAGCATTTGAGTGCCCAAACAAGTATTATATATATATATATAAGTGAAAGAATTTAAATGTTTTTTCTTTATAATATCTTCTACAACTAGTCATGAGTTGTGAAGTAATCTATACCAATAATAATTCATAACAACCCTCTTTCAACTTTTGAAATTACGTATTCGATTGTATATGGGGTTTTGTGACATACCATGAACATTGTTTTCATTTTGAAAAGGTTTAAATAGAAATTCATCTCAGAACTGTCATGACTTACGGCACGGAGGGTGATCTACCTGTTGTACCTGTATTGATCAATACTACATGTACATGAAGCGATGTTATCGTTATTTCATTGTCACTTAGTAGCATAAAATTTTCCCATTTTCGGGATGTTCATATATCGGCGGTGTTCATAACAAAGGTCTTATATAATTCAACATATATGTATATCAAATGTGTATCAACATGCGATGAAAAACAATGATTGTCCAAGTGGGGACACTTGTATAATCATTTATAGCAATTAACTAACGTAATAAATTTATCCGAATTATCATATACTAGCATGTTGATAATCAATGGGCATATATAATATAAAGCTTAACAACTGTATAATAATAACAATAATTACGAACTTCTCACTTCTGTCCATTGCATAAAGAAAATGCAAAGTTAGGATACTTGCCTGATGCGCTGCTTACTATTCTCAACTTAGTTTTATCTTTTATGAAATCACCTATCATTAATCAGATCATTTTACTGATTAGTATAACATAACGTATATATATAACCGCTTATTATAACAAGACATTCCCTATTCACATTATCACACATGTTTAACAATCGTTGACTCATAATCAAACATCAACACCTTCCTAATCACATTATCATACAACCTTAACAACCATTGAATCACAAATAAACACATATCCAATTAAATTATCTAAGTCCAGATCAATTTCTGAAACATGTCGGTCTACCGACAGCTTTTTCGGGTAATTATCGAGTCTAAGACTCTAAACCATAGTTCAATATCCATTTGGATAACTTAAACATTAGTCACACTATTTTTCATGGCCTTATAATAATTATTAAATAATTATTATCATTTATTATAATTTTTGAAATATCAGAATCATTATTAAATGATTTAAATATTAAACAATTCTATTATCATTAATATTTAATTAGTATTAAACTATTAATGAAACCATTGCCAAAATATTAAAGTTATGTATAATAACTCAAAATATTTTTAAAGTATTTATAATAACCTTTAAATGATTTTTAAAATATTTAAAATCATTATTAAATAATTACCATTAATATTTAAATATTAATGAACTATTTATCCAAATATTAAAAGTCAATAATTATAACTTAAAATATTTTTAAATCATTAATATCCTTTTTAAATGATTTTTAAATAAATAAAACCATTATTAAACTATTTATTTAATATAATTATTAAATAAATTTAATATCATTAATCATTAAATAAATATCATTAATATTAAATTATTAATGAAATTATTCTTTAAATATTAAAAGTTATATTTTATAACTTAAAATATTTTTACACACTTTATTTTTATTTAAAATGATTATTATAATAATAAAATCATTTTTAAACTAAATTATTTAATATAAGTATTAAATAACTTTATTATCATTAATCATAATTAATTAATGAAATTTACCTTTAAATATTAAAAGTTATATTTTATAACTTAAAATATTTTTAAATACCTTTTATTATTTAAAATGATTTTTAATATAATAAAAATCATTTTTAATTTAATTATTTAATTCATTTAATAAATAACTTAATTATCATTAATATTTATTTATTAATGAAAATTATCAAATAATATTAAAAGTTATCAAAAATGACTTAAAATATTTTCTTATATCATAATATAATTTTAAATGATTTTTCATGAATTAAAATCATTTTTAAATAATTTATTTAATATTATCATTAAATATATTAATTACTTTTGATATTCCAAAAATATTAAATATTTATGAAATATATTTAAAATAATTAAAATATAATTTTTTGGATATTAAAATAATTTTTATAATTTATTTTGTATTTTTAATAATTAAAAGGTATTTTTTCTATTTATTAATTAATTTACGGAAAATAATAATCAATCTGTCGCTAAAGGCCACCTATATAGACGTAAGGCAAAACGCTATATAGGTGTTCTTCATAAACCCAGATCTTCATAGGCGGTTCCTAGAGTTGCCATGTTTGACCCACTTTAATTCTCATGTATTGTGTTCCTCGAAATTACAAAAGCTAGATTTTGTAGACAAAGTTCAAGACTACATGTTCTAACAAACAACATGATCAAACAACCTAACATAAGCTAGATCTAAGCGTGCCCAAGATCTTTGTCAGAGTCGTTTCTTCATTTTACGGGTTGCCAGAAATGAAGAAACGATCGAAAGTGACCACTTTGATCGACTATAACGTGCAACACATGAACTGTTTCTTGTGATATAAAGGGTTCAGTTGTAGCTAACATGCAAGAGAGTAGATCTATTACATAAAATACAACTAACATGAACAGAATCCAAAAGTTACGACTTGGTCAAACCATGTCATCGACATGTTCATATGTTTTTCGGGTTACCCGGAAAAATGAGAACATCTTTCGACCTTGCTAGTTTGACTATTAAGGCATGATGATGTAGTCTAACAAACATACTACAACTTAGATGCAAGAACCAAAATGATACATCAAACCAATCGGATCCAAGCCATTTAAAAGCTTGTCGAGCTTTTCGGGCTCATTACAGGTTACCTAGAACTCGGTAGGTCAAGTTTTGATCAACTCACTTTGACCTTAAATAATTTTTGATTTATAACAGATATGACCTTGATTCTTGCTACGGATGAAAAGATCTCATACAAAGCTACAACATTAAACACTTAAACAACAAAAATATTAAACACACAACAATCAATACAAATATTCGACATTTGATGTCAGAACACAAAAAATAATTTTCCAGATTTTAAAAATCTTTAATTTCGAGCACTTTAATGTTATGGATTTGATAAATACCAACCCAGATCATCATAATATCTTATAAACAACATATTCTAACACCCAAACATAACATCTAACAACCGAAAATTGGACAGATTTTGAATTAGGGTTTCATACCTTTTATGCTCAATTCTTGATTTCTGGCTATTGATTTGTTGTTGGATTTCGTGGGGCTTCAATAATAGACTGAATAACTATATATTTTCGTTGGTTCTAGTGGGAGAAGTTCTTGATTGAGTGTTGGACAATTTTAGGTTAGTAAACTTACTTTTCTCTCCTTCAATCCTTAAATAGACCCACAAAAAGGTGCATGAATGGTCGATCTAAGGCTTGTTCTTTGGCAATTTCGCGTGCATAATGAGTTGTTGGGAGTTGTTGGTTTGGTGAACTACTTCACCAATTTTTCAAAACCTACAAGCTAGCCTCTTTAATGCTAAAAAGGGCATTTTGGTCATTTGATAAATCAATTAAATGACATTCTTGTAATTTACCAAACCCTTAGGGTTAGGGTTTGATTTAGGGTTTAGGGTTTAAGCCAATTTGGGTTTAAAAAAAATCTAGGATTTCCAATTTAGAGTTTGCACAAAAATAATAAAGAAAAATTAATTAAATAATTAAAATTAAATAACTTTTAGTTTCTAAAATCTTGCAAAATTAATATTGTTAATTAAATTAAGTTTGTAATTACATGAACATTAGGGTTTATTACCCTTAATCATAATGAACTTTGCTAATAAAGCAATTAGGGTTTAAAATATCAATAATTATGGTTTCTAGAAATACAATTGGGTTTATTATAAAATAACCAAATTTTAGTTTCTAAAATTTGACAATTTAGGTTTGTTAATTAGATTAATTTTCTAATTACTTTATCAAATAACATTAGGGTTTAGATCATATAATTATCATTGACTTTTGCTAATTTAGCAATTAGGATTTATTCTTTTGGTAATTAGGGTTACCAAATTACTATTATTAGGTTTTCTAAATATTAGGGTTTCCGAATTTTAATTAGGGTTTACCTAATTAATACATTTAATACACGACATAAATTGTATTACACGCTTATAAAACAATCTCACACTCTAATTTGGATCTCAAATTAGGGTTTAACATTATTACTAGGGTTTGGTCAAAATACACCGTAATTGGCCAACCATTATGATTCAAAATATGAGTATATATTTATGTAATCGAAAAATCAAAATATATGTAATATTATATTATTATTCTCATACCTTGACAATAATCCAAAATTAGGGTTTGGATTCCATATCTCGATTATTCTTTCATATTTAACCTTAATAATTAAGGTAAAATAATTAACTTAATAATCATACAAAAATTCATATAATAAAATAATTATTATATTTATATATAAAAAATCACTTCATATATTATTTAAGTAATATATGATTATATATTCATGGAAAATAATTAATAAAAATATTTCTATCTTAAAATTAATTATTATAAAAATATACTTTATAATAATCAATAATTCTAAAATAAATTTACTTGTAAATATTCATGTAATAAATATATTTTTATTTACCACATAAATACATATACACATAATCTTGTACAAATCCTCATCCTTAAAATAAAAAAAAAAATTTATACGCAAAATTTAAGATTTATTTATATAGAAAATATCGGGTTGTCACATTCACCCTCCCTTATAAGGATTCCGTCCCCGGAATCACCACTTAAAAACCTACACATAACTGGGTTCATAGCATACACGATCTTCGCAAATAGATCTCGATTAACTTTAATCGAACCGATCTTTAATTAATCACATTAAGCTTGTCTTTTCGATTAAGCGGAAATTTGATTTCTAAAAGAACTCAAATTTCTCCTCAAAATTTTCTTTATAAAATAATTTACTATAAATAGAAAAATTCTAATTACGCAAATAAAAGTTATTGAATATTACAGGCTGCATTGCCGGTACCGCCACCGTGTCTTGAACAAATATGTTGAAGACCTTGCATGTTGACTTTGTTGGTTTGTTCGATGATGTCGGTCCTGCGATTGCTAATGTTCCACTACCCTTACCAATATTCACACTACCAGCCTCTACCCTCCTGTTCGGACAATCCTTAACCCTATGCTCCAATGATCCACAAATAAAACAACCACTGTTCATTCTAGGATTTGGGCAGTTGGGAGAGATATGGCCCTCCTGCCCGCACTTATAACACACAAATTTCCCCTTTAAACACTCCCCAGAGTGGTTCTTTCCACATGTCTTGACTTTGAACTTCACCTTTTTCACTCCCTCTTGCTTCACCTGCACGTTTCCAAAGTAGTTTCCCTTTCTTTTTCCATCAGCACTCCTGCTTCCACTATTAATTCTCACCTTCTCAGCTCCCTCGACCTTGCTCTTGTTTTTCCTTTCCTTGTTGTAGAGGCTCATAGCCTCACTCCCTTCCTCGGCAATTATCGCCTTCTCCATGAGTGCTGCAAATGTTGGGATCTGCAATACTGCCACCTTGTTATAGAGCCAAGGTTTTAATCCCAGCTCAAATCTCCTAGCCTTCCTAGCCTCTGTATCGACTTGATGCGGAGCAAACCTAGCTAACTCATTAAATTTCGCGGCATATTCCCGCCACCGACATATCCCCTTGCTTCAACTCCGAGAAATTTTACCTCCATTCTAGCCTCACTGCGATTAAAGTGAAAAATAATTCTCGAAAAATAAAGTCTTAAATCTATCCCATGCTACCACACCGCTCCCGCCTCACCGATTCGCTTCCCACCGTAAATTTGCCTCACCCTTCATCATGTAGGTGGCAAAGAGGTCTTTGCCCCTCACTACCCTAGCTATTACAAACGCCTTATCAATTTCCCTAACCCAAGTTTGGGCTTCTATGAGGTCGGTTGTACCTTTGAATTTCGGTGGTCCTACTACCTTAAAATCTTTAAAATTCGCCAAGTGATTATCCGTCGATTCCCTTGTTGCATGGCTCGAGCTACCATATTCGCGAATCACGATTGGGTCCGCTTGTTGTTGTCCTTCAACGTTGTTGATGACTCTTACGCCTCCGATTTCGAGTTTGACGTCTTGGCGGCATTATCGGTTAAATAAAACCATAAATTAACTTACATTCTAAACCTTATCATATAAGTTTAAACTTATTAAACTTGTTTCATAACTCAAACTTTGATTCATATTCATTCATTGCTTTCAAAATATTTTATATATCACAAAGACATAGTGCTTTAAACATTAGTCATCCCATTGTGACTACAAAAGTCGAGATTTACTTCACCGCTTGTACCAAAGTTTTATAATAATGCATTACATGATATACTAAACACACATATTATATTAAACATGTCACAACCTAACCTATACTACCTATTTCACTACACCTTCTTCTTTCTTGGGATGATTTTTACCGATGATCTTCTTTTCCACAAACAAAACATGTTCCCTGTTTATAGTCGGGGACAAATCTGAGTAGTATGTCCCTCATATCCACAAAGATAACATATTCTTTTCCATTTCTTCTTCCTGTGTTTTGATAAATCATGGTCTTCTACCTTCCTTTTTTATCTTATCTCTGAGTCGCATATGAAGTGTTGCTTGAGGCTCCCATCTGATTGATTTTGAGTTTAAGCTTATCCTGCTCTTCCATTATCTCTATTAACGCTTGATGCAACTGACTATTCAGCAGCTTTTCTATCTTCCACAACCCTTCTAGAGAAGATACCTTGTTCTTCAATTCTTGCATCTTCAATGATGCTTGATCAGCTTCAGCTTTAGAGTCTGAATCATTATCTGTCAGATCCACTATTTCTGGATCTGGTACTATGTTTTCCACGATAACCACCTCGTCTGAGTTTGTTTCATTGTGAGCTTTTATTTCCGCTATTGGCTTCGATAGTAGCTCCTTCTTTACAATCCGTGGGTATTCTAATCCTTTTTCACTTGACATCTACACACATAAATTATCCTGATTAGCATATATTATATACACATAGTCAAATAATAGTTTTGTATGAATTATCTTTTATTTTGTTTGACGATGAATTTATTCAATTCATCTCTTTTTAAACTCTATATGAGTTATTTATATTTTCAACGTTTCCCTCTATTCTAAGGTTATAGCCTAAGGTCTAACCTACCTAAGGTTTCTAACCCTATAGCTCTGATACCATTCTGTGAGGTCCCCGAATCCAGATACTTGAAACCCGAACTCGGTACATCACGATACCATTTCTATGAGCGGAATAATACTAATAATAATAACGATAATATAAAACTTAACTTAAGTTTACATATACATCAGAGTCTTTCTCCCAAGTACGTAACCTTTAAACATTTATTACATGTCATAATATATATATATATATATATATATATATCATAGTCTTCATAATCTTATAAAACTATTACACATACTGCCGCAATTCTTATTTGGTTAGCTTTCCTTTTCCTTTGCCTCGGCCTGAACTTTCTGGTCCTTCACACTTAGCTGAAAACATTTAAATTAAGCAAGGATGAGCATTTGAGTGCCCAGCAAGTATTATATATATATATATATAGGCTGAAAGAATTTAAATGTTTTCTTTATAATATCTTCTACAACTAGTCAGTAGTTGTGAAGTAATCTGTACCAATAATAATTCATAACAACCCTCTTTCAACTTTTGAAATTACGTATTGACCAGTATATGGGGTTTCGTGACATACCATGAACATTATTTTTCATTTTGAAAAGGTTTAAGCAGAAATTCATCTCAGAAACCGTCATGACTTACGGCACGGAGGGTGATCTACCTGTTGTACCTCAGATTGATCAATACTACATGTACATGAACGATGTTATCGTTTCGTCATTCGTCTTCACTTTAGGCGCATAAAATTTTCCCATTTTGGGATGTTCATATCTCGTCGGTGTTCATAACAAAGGTCTTATATAATTCAACATATATGTATATCAAATGTGTATCAACATGCGATGAAAAACAATGATTGTCCAAGTGGGGACACTTGTATAATCATTTATAGCAATTAATGAGCAGAATAAATTTATCCGAATTATCATATACTAGCATGTTGATAATCAATGGGCATATATAATATAAGCTTAACAATCATATAATAATAATAATAATTCGAACTTCTCACTTCATCCATTGCATAAAGAAAATGCAAAGTTAGGATACTTGCACGATACCGCTTACTATTCTCAACTTAGTTTTATCTTTTATGAAATCACCTATCATTAATCGATCATTTTACCGATTAGTATAACATAACGATATATATAACACCGCTTATCATTGCAACAAAGACATTCCCTATTCACATTATCACACATGTTTAACAATCGTTGACTCATAATCAAACATCAACACCTTCCTAATCACATTATCATACAACCTTAACAACCATTGAATCACAAATAAACACATATCCAATTAAATTATCTAAGTCCGGATCAATTTTTAAAAACGCCTATACCATCTCTGCAAATTTTTTTTCGGTAATTATCGAGTCTAAGACTCTAAACCATAGTTCAATATCCATTTGGATAACTTAAACATTAGTCACACTATTTTTCATGGCCTTATAATAATTATTAAATAATTATTATCATTTATTATAATTTTTGAAATATCGTAATCATTATTAAATGATTTAAATATTAAACAATTCTATTATCATTAATATTTAATTAGTATTAAACTATTAATGAAACCATTGCCAAAATATTAAAGTTATGTATAATAACTCAAAATATTTTTAAAGTATTTATAACACCCTTAAATGATTTTTAAAATATTTAAAATCATTATTAAATAATTACCATTAATATTTAAATATTAATGAACTATTTATCCAAATATTAAAAGTCAATAATTATAACTTAAAATATTTTTAAATCATTAATATCCTTTTTAAATGATTTTTAAATAAATAAAACCATTATTAAACTATTTATTTAATATAATTATTAAATAAATTTAATATCATTAATCATTAAATAAATATCATTAATATTAAATTATTAATGAAATTATTCTTTAAATATTAAAAGTTATATTTTATAACTTAAAATATTTTTACACACTTTATTTTTATTTAAAATGATTATTATAATAATAAAATCATTTTTAAACTAAATTATTTAATATAAGTATTAAATAACTTTATTATCATTAATCATAATTAATTAATGAAATTTACCTTTAAATATTAAAAGTTATATTTTATAACTTAAAATATTTTTAAATACCTTTTATTATTTAAAATGATTTTTAATATAATAAAAATCATTTTTAATTTAATTATTTAATTCATTTAATAAATAACTTAATTATCATTAATATTTATTTATTAATGAAAATTATCAAATAATATTAAAAGTTATCAAAAATGACTTAAAATATTTTCTTATATCATAATATAATTTTAAATGATTTTTCATGAATTAAAATCATTTTAAATAATTTATTTAATATTATCATTAAATATATTAATTACTTTTGATATTCCAAAATATTAAATATTTATGAAATATATTTAAAATAATTAAAATATAATTTTTAGATATTAAAATAATTTTTTATAATTTATTTTGTATTTTTAATAATTAAAACTATTTTTTCTATTTATTAATTAATTTTACGGAAAATAATAATCATGTCTGCATTTTAAAGGCCACCTATAGCTTACGTAACCGTCGCTATAGGTGTTCTTCATAAACCCGGATCTTCATATGGCGATTCTTAGAGTTGCCGTATTTGACCCACTTTAATTCTACGTGTATTGTGTTCCTCGAAATTACAAAAGCTAGATTTTGTAGACAAAGTTCAAGACTACATGTTCTAACAAACAACATGATCAAACAACCTAACATAAGCTAGATCTAAGCGTGCCCAAGATGTTGTCGAGTCGTTTCTTCATTTTCAGGTTGCCCGAAATGAAGAAACGATTCGAATGACCACTTTTGATCGACTATAACGTGCAACACATGAACTGTTTCTTGTGATATAAAGGGTTCAGTTTGTAGCTAACATGCAAGAGAGAGTAGATCTATTACATAAAATACAACTAACATGAAGCAGAATCCAAAGTTACGACTTGGTCAAACCATGTCGATCGACATGTTCATATGTTTTCTGGGTTACCCGAAAACAGAGAGAACACGCTTCGACCTTGCTAGTTTGACTATTAAGGCATGATGATGTAGTCTAACAAACATACAACTACAACTTAGATGCAAGAACCAAAATGATACATCAAACCTTTGCCGGATCCAAGCCATTTAAAAGCTTGTCGAGCTTTTACGGGCTCATTCGGGTTACCTAGAACTCGGTAGGTCAAGTTGATCAACTCACTTTGACCTTAAATAATTTTTGATTTATAATGAGATATGACCTTGATTCTTGCTACAGATGAAAGATCTCATACAAAGCTACAACATTAAACACTTAAACAACAAAAATATTAAACACACAACAATCTACAGCGTCTGACATTTGATGTCAGAACACAAAAAAATAATTTTCCAGATTTTAAAAATCTTTAATTTCGAGCACTTTAATGTTATGGATTTGATAAATACCAACCCAGATCATCATAATATCTTATAAACAACATATTCTAACACCCAAACATAACATCTAACAACCAAAAATTGGACAGATTTTGAATTAGGGTTTCATACCTTTTATGCTCAATTCTTGATTTACGCTATTGATTTGTTGTTGGATTTTCGTGGGGCTTCAATAATAGATGAATAACTATATATTTTCGTTGGTTCTAGTGGGAGAAGTTCTTGATTGAGTGTTGGACAATTTTAGGTTAGTAAACTTACTTTCTCTCTCCTTGATCCTTAAATAGACCCCACAAAGGTGCATGAATGGGTCGATCTAAGGCTTGTTCTTTGGCAATTTCGCGTGCATAATGAGTTGTTGGGAGTTGTTGGTTTGGTGAACTACTTCACCAATTTTTCAAAACTCTACAAGCTAGCCTCTTTAATGCTAAAAAGGGCATTTTGGTCATTTGATAAATCAATTAAATGACATTCTTGTAATTTACCAAACCCTTAGGGTTAGGGTTTGATTTAGGGTTTAGGGTTTAAGCCAATTTGGTTTAAAAAAATCTAGGATTTCAATTTAGAGTTTGCACAAAATAATAAAGAAAAATTAATTAAATAATTAAAATTAAATAACTTTTAGTTTCTAAAATCTTGCAAAATTAATATTGTTAATTAAATTAAGTTTGTAATTACATGAACATTAGGGTTTATTACCCTTAATCATAATGAACTTTGCTAATAAAGCAATTGGGGGTTTAAAATATCAATAATTATGGTTTCTAGAAATACAATTGGGTTTATTATAAAATAACCAAATTTTAGTTTCTAAAATTTGACAATTTAGGTTTGTTAATTAGATTAATTTTCTAATTACTTTATCTGAAGAACATTAGGGTTTAGATCATATAATTATCATTGACTTTGCTAATTTAGCAATTAGGATTTATTCTTTTGGTAATTAGGGTTACCAAATTACTATTAGGGTTTTCTAAATATTAGGGTTTCCAGAATTTTAATTAGGGTTTACCTAATTAATACATTTAATACACGACATAAATTGTATTACACGCTTATAAAACAATCTCACACTCTAATTTGGATCTCAAATTAGGGTTTAACATTATTACTAGGGTTTGGTCAAAATACACCGTAATTGGCCAACCATTAACAGTTCGAAAATATACAGTACATATTTATTGCACTGAAAAATCAAAATATATGTAATATTATATTATTATTCTCATACCTTGACAATAATCCAAAATTAGGGTTTGGATTCCATATCGATTATTCTTTCATATTTAACCTTAATAATTAAGGTAAAATAATTAACTTAATAATCTGTACAAAAAATTCATATAATAAAATAATTATTATATTTATATATAAAAAATCACTTCATATATTATTTAAGTAATATATGATTATATATTCATGGAAAATAATTAATAAAAATATTTCTATCTTAAAATTAATTATTATAAAAATATACTTTATAATAATCAATAATTCTAAAATAAATTTACTTGTAAATATTCATGTAATAAATATATTTTTATTTACCACATAAATACATATACACATAATCTTGTACAAATCCTCATCCTTAAAAAAAAAAAAAATTTATACTATAAAATTTAAGATTTATTTATATAGAAAATATCGGGTTGTCACATTCACCCTCCCTTATAAGGATTTAGTCCCCGAAATCACCACTTAAAAACCTACACATAAGCGGGTTCATAGCATACACGATCTTGTGAAATAGATCTCGATTAACTTTAATCGAACCAGATCTTTAATTAATCACATTAAGCTTGTCTTTACGATTAAGCGGAAATTTGATTTCTAAAAGAACTCAAATTTCTCCCTCAAAATTTCTTTATAAAATAATTTACTATAAATAGAAAAATTCTAATTACATAAATAAAAGTTATTCGAATATTACAGAGGCGCATTGCCAATTTGCCACCGTGTCTTGAACCGTCATGTTGAAGACCCTTGCCGTTGACTTTGTTGGTTTGTTCGATGATGTCGGTCCTGCGATTGCTAATGTTCCACTACCCTTACCAATATTCACACTACCAGCCTCTACCCTCCTGTTCGGACAATCCTTAACCCTATGCTCCAATGATCCACAAATAAAACAACCACTGTTCATTCTAGGATTTGGGCAGTTGGGAGAGATATGGCCCTCCTGCCCGCACTTATAACACACAAATTTCCCCTTTAAACACTCCCCAGAGTGGTTCTTTCCACATGTCTTGCACTGAACTTCCTGCTTTTTCACTCCCTCTTGCTTCACCTGCACGTTTCCAAAGTAGTTTCCCTTTCTTTTTCCATCAGCACTCCTGCTTCCACTATTAATTCTCACCTTCTCAGCTCCCTCGACCTTGCTCTTGTTTTTCCTTTCCTTGTTGTAGAGGCTCATAGCCTCACTCCCTTCCTCGGCAATTATCGCCTTCTCCATGAGTGCTGCAAATGTTGGGATCTGCAATACTGCCACCTTGTTATAGAGCCAAGGTTTTAATCCCAGCTCAAATCTCCTAGCCTTCCTAGCCTTCGTATCGACTTGATGCGGAGCAAACCTAGCTAATTCATTGAATTTCGCGGCATATTCCGCCCACCGACATATCCCTTGCTTCAACTCCGAAATTTTTTACCTCCATTCTAGCTGCGTCTTAATTTGAAAAATAATTCTCGAAAAATAAAGTCTTAAATCTATCCCATGCTACCACACCGCCTCCCCGCCTCACCGATTCGCTTCCCACCGTAAATTTGCCTCACCCTTCATCATGTAGGTGGCAAAAGAGGTCTTTGCCCTCAACTACCCTAGCTATTACAAACGCCTTCTCAATTTCCCTAACCCAAGTTTGGGCTTCTACTGAGGTCGATTGTACCTTTGAATTACGGTGGTCCACTACCTTAAAATCTTTAAAATTCGCCAAGTGATTATCCGTCGATTCCCTTGTTGCATGGCTCGAGCTACCATATTCATGAATCACGCATTGGGTCCGCTTTGTTGTTGTCCTTCAACGTTGTTGATGAACTCTTCGCCCTACGATTTCGAGTTTGGCGTCTTGGCGGCATTATACGGTTAAATAAAACCATAAATTAACTTACATTCTAAACCTTATCATATAAGTTTAAACTTATTAAACTTGTTTCATAACTCAAACTTTGATTCATATTCATTCATTGCTTTCAAAATATTTTACATATCACAGCACATAGTGCTTTAAACATTAGTCATCCCATTGTGACTACAAAAGTCGAGATTTACTTCACCGCTTGTACCAAAGTTTTATAATAATGCATTATAGATATACTAAACACACATATTATATTAAACATGTCACAACCTAACCTATACTACCTATTCACTACACCTTCTTCTTTTTGGATGATTTTACACCGATGATCTTCTTTTCCACAAACAAAACATGTTCCCCCGTTTATAGTCGGGATGAAGACTGAGTAGTATGTCCCTCATATCCACAAAGATAACATATTCTTTTCCATTTCTTCTTCCTGGTTTTGATAAATCATGGTCTTCTACCTTCCTTTTCCCTTATCTCTGAGTTGCACATGAAGTGTTGCTTGAGGCTCCCATCCGATTGATTTTGAGTTTAAGCTTATCCTGCTTCTTCCATTATCTCTATTAACGCTTGATGCAAATCGACTATTTAAGTGACTTTTCTATCTTCCACAACCCTTCTAGAGAAGATACCTTGTTCTTCAATTCTTGCATCTTCAATGATGCTTGATCGACTTCGACTTTAGAGTGCGAATCATTATCCGTCGGATCCACTATTTCGGATCTCGGTACTATGTTTTCCACGATAACCACCTAAATGCGAGTTTGTTTCATTGTGAGCTTTTATTTCGCTATTGGGCCGATAGTAGCTCCTTCTTTACAATCCGTGGGTATTCTAATCCTTTTTCACTTGACATCTACACACATAAATTATCCTGATTAGCATATATTATATACACATAGTCAAATAATAGTTTTGTATGAATTATCTTTTATTTTGTTTGACGATGAATTTATTCAATTCATCTCTTTTTAAACTCTATATGAGTTATTTATATTTTCAACGTTTCCCTCTATTCTAAGGTTATAGCCTAAGGTCTAACCTACCTAAGGTTTCTAACCCTATAGCTCTGATACCATTCTATGAGGTCCCCGAATCCGGATACTTGAAACCCGAACTCGGTACATCACGATACCATTTCTATGAGCGGAATAATACTAATAATAATAACGATAATATAAAACTTAACTTAAGTTTACATATACATCGTAGTCTTTCTCCCAAGTAACGTAACCTTTAAACATTTATTACATGTCATATATATATATATATATATATATATATATCATAGTCTTCATAATCTTATAAAACTATTACACATATACGCCGCAATTCTTATTTGGTTAGCTTTCCTTTTCCTTTGCCTCTTTTGAACTTTACGGTCCTTCACACTTAGTCGAAAACATTTAAATTAAGCAAGGATGAGCATTTGAGTGCTCAAAGTAGTATTATATATATATATATATAAGTGAAAGAATTTAAATGTTTTCTTTATAATATCTTCTACAACTAGTCAGTAGTTGTGAAGTAATCTGTACCAATAATAATTCATAACAACCCTCTTTCAACTTTTGAAATTACGTATTGACTGTATATGGGGTTTCTGTGACATACCATGAACATTATTTTTCATTTTCGAAAAGGTTTAAACAGAAATTCATCTGTAAACCGTCATGACTTACGGGTACGGAGGGTGATCGGCCCTGTTGTACCCTGTATTGATCAATACTACATGTACATGAACGATGTTATCGTTCGCTCTGTCCGCCTTGGGCGCATAAAATTTTCCCATTTTCGGGATGTTCATATCTGTCGGGTGTTCATAACAAAGGTCTTATATAATTCAACATATATGTATATCAAATGTGTATCAACATGCGATGAAAAACAATGATTGTCCAAGTGGGGACACTTGTATAATCATTTATAGCAATTAACGAACAGAATAAATTTATCCGAATTATCATATACTAGCATGTTGATAATCAATGGGCATATATAATATAGGCTTAACAATCTGTACAATAATAACAATAATTCTGAACTTCTCATACATCCATTGCATAAAGAAAATGCAAAGTTAGGATACTTACTTGATCGATCTTGTACCGCTACTATTCTCAACTTAGTTTTATCTTTTATGAAATCACCTATCATTAATCGGATCATTTTTCTTGATTAGTATAACATAACGTACACATATATAACACCGCCTATTGCGATCAAGACATTCCTATTCACATTATCACACATGTTTAACAATCGTTGACTCATAATCAAACATCAACACCTTCCTAATCACATTATCATACAACCTTAACAACCATTGAATCACAAATAAACACATATCCAATTAAATTATCTAAGTCCGGATCAATTTCGAAATATGTCGATTCACAAGCGACTTTTCGAGGTAATTATCGAGTCTAAGACTCTAAACCATAGTTCAATATCCATTTGGATAACTTAAACATTAGTCACACTATTTTTCATGGCCTTATAATAATTATTAAATAATTATTATCATTTATTATAATTTTTGAAAATATCGAGAATCATTATTAAATGATTTAAATATTAAACAATTCTATTATCATTAATATTTAATTAGTATTAAACTATTAATGAAACCATTGCCAAAATATTAAAGTTATGTATAATAACTCAAAATATTTTTAAAGTATTTATAATAACCCTTAAATGATTTTTAAAATATTTAAAATCATTATTAAATAATTACCATTAATATTTAAATATTAATGAACTATTTATCCAAATATTAAAAGTCAATAATTATAACTTAAAATATTTTTAAATCATTAATATCCTTTTAAATGATTTTTAAATAAATAAAACCATTATTAAACTATTTATTTAATATAATTATTAAATAAATTTAATATCATTAATCATTAAATAAATATCATTAATATTAAATTATTAATGAAATTATTCTTTAAATATTAAAAGTTATATTTTATAACTTAAAATATTTTTACACACTTTATTTTTATTTAAAATGATTATTATAATAATAAAATCATTTTTAAACTAAATTATTTAATATAAGTATTAAATAACTTTATTATCATTAATCATAATTAATTAATGAAATTTACCTTTAAATATTAAAAGTTATATTTTATAACTTAAAATATTTTTAAATACCTTTTATTATTTAAAATGATTTTTAATATAATAAAAATCATTTTTAATTTAATTATTTAATTCATTTAATAAATAACTTAATTATCATTAATATTTATTTATTAATGAAAATTATCAAATAATATTAAAAGTTATCAAAAATGACTTAAAATATTTTTCTTATATCATAATATAATTTTAAATGATTTTTCATGAATTAAAATCATTTTTAAATAATTTATTTAATATTATCATTAAATATATTAATTACTTTTGATATTCCAAAATATTAAATATTTATGAAATATATTTAAAATAATTAAAATATAATTTTAGGATATTAAAATAATTTTTATAATTTATTTTGTATTTTTAATAATTAAAAACTATTTTTTCTATTTATTAATTAATTTACGGAAAATAATAATCATTCTGTCATTAAAGGCCACCTATAGCTACGTAACAAATCATATATAGGTGTTCTTCATAAACCCAGATCTTCATAAGGCGATTCTTAGAGAGTTGCCATGTTTGACCCACTTTAATTCTACGTGTATTGTGTTCCTCGAAATTACAAAAGCTAGATTTTTGTAGACAAAGTTCAAGACTACATGTTCTAACAAACAACATGATCAAACAACCTAACATAAGCTAGATCTAAGCGTTCAAAGATCTTTGTCGAGTCGTTCTTCATTTTACAGGTTGCCCGAAATGAAGAAACGATTCGAATGACCACACTGATCGACTATAACGTCAACACATGAAGCTATTCTTGTGATATAAAGGGTTCAGGTTGTAGCTAACATGCAAGAGAGTAGATCTATTACATAAAATACAACTAACATGAACAGAATCCAAAAGTTACGACTTGGTCAAACCATGTCAGTCGACATGTTCATATGTTTTCTGGGTTACCCAGAAAACAGAGAACATGCTCGACCTTGCTAGTTTGACTATTAAGGCATGATGATGTAGTCTAACAAACATACTACAACTTAGATGCAAGAACCAAAATGATACATCAAACCACTGTCAGATCCAAGCCATTTAAAAGCTTGTCAGAGCTTTCTGGGCTCTTTCTGGGTTACCTAGAACTCAGCCGGTCAAGTTCGGTCAACTCACTTTGACCTTAAATAATTTTTGATTTATAACAGATATGACCTTGATTCTTACTATGGATGAAAGATCTCATACAAAGCTACAACATTAAACACTTAAACAACAAAAATATTAAACACATGACAATCTCTGACGTCGACATTTGATGTCGAACACGAAAAAAATAATTTTCAGATTTTAAAAATCTTTAATTTGAGCACTTTAATGTTATGGATTTGATAAATACCAACCCGGATCATCATAATATCTTATAAACAACATATTCTAACACCCAAACATAACATCTAACAACAAGAAAATTGGGATGATTTTGAATTAGGGTTTCATACCTTTTATGCTCAATTCTTGATTTACGGCTATTGATTTGTTGTTGGATTTCGTGGGGCTTCAATAATAGATTTGAATAACTATATATTTTCGTTGGTTCTAGTGGGAGAAGTTCTTGATTGAGTGTTGGACAATTTTAGGTTAGTAAACTTACTTTCTCTCTCCTTCAATCCTTAAATAGACCCACAAAGGTGCATGAATGGCTGATCTAAGGCTTCATTCTTTGGCAATTTTCGTGCATAATGAGTTGTTGGGAGTTGTTGGTTTGGTGAACTACTTCACCAATTTTTCAAAACCTACAAGCTAGCCTCTTTAATGCTAAAAAGGGCATTTTGGTCATTTGATAAATCAATTAAATGACATTCTTGTAATTTACCAAACCCTTAGGGTTAGGGTTTGATTTAGGGTTTAGGGTTTAAGCCAATTTGGGTTTAAAAAAAATCTAGGATTTCCAATTTAGAGTTTGCACAAAAATAATAAAGAAAAATTAATTAAATAATTAAAATTAAATAACTTTTAGTTTCTAAAATCTTGCAAAATTAATATTGTTAATTAAATTAAGTTTGTAATTACATGAACATTAGGGTTTATTACCCTTAATCATAATGAACTTTGCTAATAAAGCAATTAGGGTTTAAAATATCAATAATTATGGTTTCTAGAAATACAATTGGGTTTATTATAAAATAACCAAATTTTAGTTTCTAAAATTTGACAATTTAGGTTTGTTAATTAGATTAATTTTCTAATTACTTTATACAGTAACATTAGGGTTTAGATCATATAATTATCATTGACTTTGCTAATTTAGCAATTAGGATTTATTCTTTTGGTAATTAGGGTTACCAAATTACTATTAGGGTTTTCTAAATATTAGGGTTTCGAATTTTAATTAGGGTTTACCTAATTAATACATTTAATACGACATAAATTGTATTTACGCTTATAAAACAATCTCACACTCTAATTTGGATCTCAAATTAGGGTTTAACATTATTACTAGGGTTTGGTCAAAATACACCGTAATTGGCCAACCATTAATGATTCGAAAAATATACATTACATATTTATTGCCTTTGAAAAATCAAAATATATGTAATATTATATTATTATTCTCATACCTTGACAATAATCCAAAATTAGGGTTTGGATTCCATATCGATTATTCTTTCATATTTAACCTTAATAATTAAGGTAAAATAATTAACTTAATAATCATGTAAAAAATTCATATAATAAAATAATTATTATATTTATATAAAAAAAAATCACTTCATATATTATTTAAGTAATATATGATTATATATTCATGGAAAATAATTAATAAAAATATTTCTATCTTAAAATTAATTATTATAAAAATATACTTTATAATAATCAATAATTCTAAAATAAATTTACTTGTAAATATTCATGTAATAAATATATTTTTATTTACCACATAAATACATATACACATAATCTTGTACAAATCCTCATCCTTAAAATAAAAAAAAATTTATACGCAAAATTTAAGATTTATTTATATAAAAAATATCGAGTTGTCACAATTTTAATGGCAAAGTTGTAACTTGACAAATCCTTAGGGTTTAACCCTAAGGTTTGGCACCAAGAATTTATAAGATTTCTAATTTGACTTTAAAATAAAAAATTTAGTTTCTAAAAATACAAATTAAGGTTTCTTAATTAATTTAGGTTTCCTAATTACATAGACTTGAAAATTAGGTTTAGGTTTTACTAATTATAATTAAGATTGCTAATTTAGCAATTAGGGCTCCAATTTGATAATTAGGGTTACTAAATAACAAATAGGGTTTCTAATTTTAGAAATTAGGGTTTCTAACAATTAGGGTTTTTCCTAATTAAGATTAATATTTATAATATATATCATTAATCACTTTAATGCAATTACAAACAATCTTGAACTCTAATTTGAGTTTTAAATTAGGGTTTCTTAAATTAGTGCTAGGGTTTTGACATTATACTCCATAATTGACCAACCATTATCGGTCCACATATACAGTATATATTTATAGCACTGAAATAAAAATAATATTATAGTATTATTCTCATTCCTTGATCAAAATCTAAAATTAGGGTTTGGATTCCATATCTAATTTATCTTGCATATATAGCATTATTAATTAAGTTAAAATAATTAATGCAATAATCTGTACTAAAATTCACATAATAAAATAATTATTATAATAATTCTAATAATCATTCCATATATTATTAAATAATATAATAATCATATTTTCATCGAAAATAAATAAAAATATTTTATTACCAATTTAATTATAAAAATATAATTTATAATGGTCAATAATTCTAAGAAAATTATTTGAAATTATTCTTGTAATAAATAAATTTTTATTTATCACATAAATACATACACTTTACCTTGCACGTATTCTCACCTTTAGAATAAATACATAAAAAAAATTTATACGCAAAAATTTCTGATTTAATTATATAGAAAATATCGGGTTGTTACATTCACCCTCCCTTATAAAGATTCTGTCCCCAGAATCATCGTTTCAAAACTTATACACATTAGGGTAAATAGCATACACAGTCATTGCAAGTAGATCTCGATCAAACTCGATCGAACTGATCTTTAACTATTCAACATAAAGCTTTTCTATCTGATTAAACAGAAAATTTGATTTCTAAAAGAACTCAAATTCCTCCTTCAAAATTTCTTTATAAAATCATTTGCTATATATAGGAAAATCATGTATGAGAAATTAAAATTATACGAATAATACCTGGAGTTCCATCACCAGCTGCCACATTATCCTGGACCGTCATGTTGAAGACCATTGCGGTTGATTTTGTTAGCTTGTTGGATGAAGTTGGTCCTGTGATCGCCAGAGTCTCGCTGTCCTTCCCCGTGGTTACACTCCCTACCTCCATTCTCCTTTTCGGACAGTCTTTCACCTTATGCTCCATTGACCCACACATGAAACACCCACTATTCATTCTAGGATTAGGGCAGTTGGGAGAGATATGGCCTTCCTGCCCGCACTTGTAACACACAGATTTACCTTTCAGACATTCCCCAGAGTGATTCTTCCCGCAATTCTTACACTGAACAACCTGTTTCTTCACACCTTCCTGTTTGACTTGAACATTTCCAAAATTGTTCCCTTTCCTCTTTCCATTTCCACTCCTACTCCCACTGTAAGACCCCAACTTATTATAAATAAAATTGAATTTCCTCTATTCATTATCTTGAAATAATAAGGAGTTAATTTGATATAATGCTTTGGTTATGGGTGAAATGTGCAAATTTTGCAAAATAAGCAAGTGGTTATAAAATATTCATTGTTGTCGGGGAATATTCGTTTGGTCGTTGAATATTCTTGCTATCGGGGAATATTCGTACAACGGCACAGCCATTTGTGGGCCCCATAAAGGAAAATGGTTGGATGAAGAAAACAACAAGTTTGAGTTTTTATAAATAACGACGTAATTGTTACCGTTAACACTGTTGAATTACCTGGTGGTTAAAATACAGTAATACACGTGATTGCACAGTAGCGCACGGTATTGCACAGTATTTTTGAATTATTGATTCTTACGTAAGAAGGCACTACTAAATAATTGTTACAGTAAGTACTGTTTAATATTTTATTTTATTGATTCAATAATTGTTGCATTGATATTTTATATTATCATTGTTACAATAATTATCATTGCACAGTATTTCCTATTATCCGATCAATAATTCATATTATTTGAATAATATTATTAGATAGCATTATTGGCAATGTCTAAGAAAGTGATGTCAAGGAAAGGGGTTTGGTCACCTAATTACGCGCCAGTGAGGAGAAATCCTTATCGGAAAGCCCCCTCTTTCCTGAGAATGACCTGGTTGTCATAATTATGATTCTGTAATATTATTTGTGAATAATTAATTATTGATTTGTATGTTAAGGAAATATTTATTTTATGTGGACAAAAATGATGGATAGGAAAATATTTATTTTGTGTGGATATAAATGAAGGAATTAATGCTGAGGTGTTTTATCAGTATTTTATCAGAACGGAGGTATTAAAAATTGTACGTATGTGGATTTCGGGCATTTTTTGTTTGGAATTTGGAAAAACTTAAAGCTATAAAGGTTTAGAGAATTTAATTTCCTATGGAATGGACATAAAATTCGTATTTTCTGATAAAAGGGCTATTTATTATGAATTATTGAAGTTTCGGAAATTAAATATTTTTATTATGGGTGGGACCCACTTTTGTTTTTTGTGAAAACATGTGCTAAATTAACTTTTCAAATGTGGTGGATTTTTAAAGTAGGCATGCATAGAAGAAGAAGAAAAAATGTTATTTTATTAATTTAGTCTCCTTTAGCGTTCTAGCATTTTCCTATAAATAGGGTGCTTAGTTAGAATTGAAAATCACACCAGAAACAAGTTTTTTTTTTCTCTCTCTCTATATTATTATTTTGTGAGTATTTAGATACTTTGAGAGTTGCTATTCAGTTCAAGTTTCCTTCAACATTACATTCGATATTCTAGTCAGAAGTACTGTTCTTTTGAGGTAAGGGATGTTATTTTCTTCGTAAATGATATTATTTTCTTCAATATCATTATGCCAAAATATTGATATAAATTTTATTGTGGAATTTCTACCTTTTTGTGTCGGGGTTACTATTTACGTATACGACACTATTCACAAATACGACACTATTCACAGAAAAATAAAATTTTCTCTTCTTTATCCCAGATGTCTATTATGGTTACTATCTTTGATTGTATCCATGTTTGATCATCATTCTTGAATTTTACTCCATTATGGTTTATTATGCAGTTTTTTTAAACGTGAATTATCTAAAGTACGAATCTCTAATCTTTGTCCTTTTATCTCATTGGATTCATTCTCTAAAATATTTTTCATCATCTTCAGTCTTTAATGGTGATACTTGATGAATATCTTTGGCCTGTAGTGCAAAAATAAATGATTACCTGATGAATATCTTTGGCCCGTAGTGCAAAGATGAACATGTGTTGAGATGAACATGACCAACTGATGATACAAATGAATATCTTCGGCCCGTAGTGCAAAGATGAATAATTGATGCAAGATGTATATTGATTGATGTTACAAGAATAAAATATTGATGATGGACTTTTAAATTCATAGATGATAGTAGATTTCATTCTCTACTTAACTCTTCTAATGAATTGTTGTTTTTGCTGCAGTTGTTGATCTAAAACTTGTTGTCTATTATATTCTATTAGATTTTTCCCTTTTAAGGACTAATGATAATTTGTTCTACATTATCTTAGTCATAATATTCTTACTGGGCTAGTTGAGCTCACCCTTTTCCTTTTTGTTCCATTTTTCTTCTCAGCAAGCGAGAATATAGCAGGAACCAGTTGGGGTATAGACTGATGGTCCTAGATAATTGTTTTAGCAGTCCTCACTATTTTTGTAAAATAGTGTATCAATAATTGTAATGAAGACTTTATCTGAGTGTGGATATTTTCTAGAAGACAATATTTGTATTTAAACTCACAGTATATGTGTTGTCGTATTTTGCATGACAATTGTATTAATGAATTTCTAGTAGTTTCTATACCATGTATTTGGCGACTCAAAATGGGTGATGTATACCTATTTTGGGGGCGTCACACCCACTATTAGTTTCCACCTTCATAGCTCCCTCGACTTTGCCCTTATTCTTCTTCTCCTTGTTATAAAGGCTCATGGCCTCACTCCCCTCCTTAGCTATAATAGCTTTTTCTATGAGTGCTGCAAAAGTGTTTATCTACAACACTGCCACCTTGTTGTAGAGCCAGGGTTTTAATCCCAGCTCAAACCTTATCGCCTTCCTAGCCTCCGTATAAACTTGATGCGGAGCGAACCTAGCTAATTAGTTGAACTTTGCAACATACTCCTCAACTGTAACGCCCCGGAAAATCGAACATTTTGTAAATACTTTTAATAATGAATAAAATAATATTAATTATTATTATTACGTGTTGATAAGATGAATGTCGTTCTATAACTTAGAAACGTCAGAAAGCCGTAGAATTTTAACTACGTGGGAGAATTAAAGTGTTTGAATTTCTAAAATGAAAATAAAGTTTTTCGAGAAATTTTTTGAAAAACACTATTCATCAATTTCTGCTTAGGAATTAATTTTGAACTTCCGAGAAATACATAACTTTATACTATCAATGTGATATGGATTATGTAATAATAATCTAATTATGGAAAACGTAATATTTCACATGTGGACCTAATTTGGGAACGTTAGGTTTATTAAGCATTAAGAAAAGAAAGTTGTAATAGTATGATGTGTATGCATTATACGAGGTAATGAACGTAAGTATAATACTGACGTATTATACTATTGTGTATGGAGAATGAAATAATTATATTACGAATAAATATCTGAGCTAGCATCTGAGAGTTATCGTGGTATATATATGTTAAGTTGTTAATTAAATGTAATGGACTTGTAGGAATATTAGCTTAATGATAGAAGTTCAATAGAATGTGATACTCAAGCCCAAGTGTTTGATAAATCATAAGTCCAATCTATTGTAGCATAAGCCCGATAAGA